>OY740719.1:128486865-129736865 GCA_963513945.1 Hydrotaea diabolus
AACAATTTGCCAGCGTTCATTTCCTCTGAAGAATGGCCCTCAGGCAGTTCAGATTTAAACCCATTGGATGACAAATTTTGGATGGTTTAAGAGGACAAGGTTTGCCACAAAAGATAACCTAACATTGGATCTCTTAAGACTGCTTTGGTTCGAGCTGTGGCCAATTTTCTAATGGACGAGGTTCGTGCAGCTATTGACGATTGGCCAGTGCGACTTAAGGCGTGTGTAAGGGCAAAACGCGGATATTTCGAAAAAGTATATTCTTTTTGTATACAATACGAGGCGGTTCGGAAAGTTCTTAGCCTATCAATGAAAGAGAATAGTTAGTTTTTCAAAAATATTTTTATTTTTCAATATAATCTCCTGAAACTTCAATACACTTAGTCCAATGCTTATCTAGCAATTCTATCCCTTGATTAAAATAGTTTTCCTCAAGGTCTTCAAAATTGTGGTTTACAACTGTAATTGTATCTTCATTCGAGGTAAAACGTTTGTCAGCAAGGCTCTTTTTAGATTTGGGAACAGGTAAAAGTCACTGGGAGCTAAATCAGGAGAATAAGGTGGGTGGTCAAGCAACTCGTACTTTAATTCGTTGATTTTAGCCATTGTTAAAACACTCTTGTGCGCTGGTGCGTTGGCTTGATGAAAAATTATTTTTTTTGTGTTGTAAGCCAGGACGTTTTTCTCGAATTTGTACATTTAATTGATCTAAAAGATTGCAATAGTACTCTGAATTTATTGTTTTACCCTTTTGCAGATAGTCAATCAATAAAATACCTTTGAAGTACCAAAAAACCGTTGCCATAACCTTTACCAGCCGATTGAATTGTTTTTGCCTTCTTTGGGGCACTTCTTCCAGCTTCAGTCCATTGTTTGGATTGTTCTTTTGTCTTTGGAGTATAGTGGTGGATCAATGTCTCATCAACAGTTATGAAACGACGCTTAAAACCCATTTTATTTCTCTGAAAACGATCCAAACAAGCTTGAGAAATGTTCATTCTTGTGCGTTTTTGGTCGACTGTTAACAAGTGCGGCACCCATCTTGCAGAAAGCTTTTTCATCTGTAGTTCTTCATGCAAAATTAAATGGACACGATCATTTGAGATGCCCATGATATTAGCTATTTCACGCACTTTTATTCGTCGATCATTCAATACCATATCATGCACTTTGGCTACAATTTCTGTTGTTGTTGCTGTTTTTGGACGTCCACTACGTGGTTCATCTTCAATGCTTGTACGACCACGTTTAAATTCAGCAACCCATTTTTTTACTGTTGCATATGAAGGAGCACTTTCACCTAACACATTCACCATAACATTATGAATTTCTTGTCCCGATAAACCTTTTTATGGAAATATTTAATGACACCACGCATTTCTAATTTTTCCATTTAAAAAAATTCCAGATGCGTCTTTTGTGAACACCTGTTTCTATATGAAGGATTTGCCAGATCGAAACAAAATTTAACATGTGGTCATGGAAGTTTCCAAAACACTTAACTTTTTTCTGTTTCTACCGCGCTTTTTGTACTAGGCTAAGAAGTTTCCGAACCACCCTAGTATACATCAATAAATACTCGTATATTAAAAAATATTTGGTCCAAAAACATTCAGTACTTTTCATTTTACAGCATAAAACGTGTGTAGCAGCATTTATGCCCCTACCAAGTATGTATTTTATATTGTCGTAGATAAGTATTTGGAGGCGTTACACACGGAGTGACAAACTAATATATTCCCCCATCGTATGATGAAGAGTACACAAATTAATAGGGAATAACAAATATATCTTAAATTAATTAAATCAATTAAATTATCCTCCTCTAAATTCAAACAGATCCGAAAAGTAGAGCAAATACTAAAATGAAACACTTTTGTCTTTTCCTTGATTTGACTCAGCTTAAGTGAATCCAACCTTGTTAAAGAGAAAATTATTATGTGTTCAATGAATTGCAGGAGCATGAACTAACATTCGATTGCGCTGAATAACACACAAACTTAGATTACCTTCATTAGATCCAATTGCATGGGGCTCATAAAAATGTGAGATCAAAAACATTGCTCCTGGCATTCGGTTGCAAGCAAAATATTTGATTAGGAAATAAATTCTAAATCTGACATTAGCTGTGTTCGCTTATCTGTGTTACTGGACTAGCATTCTATCGAGTTGAGAGCTACCTCCTTAACGTGAGTTACCCCAAGTCTTGTTTTTGTTATCTGCACTTAAAAATAATTAAACAGGAAGAGGTCTTATCGACGAATTCGCATAAATTCAGGTAAACAGTCAGTGAATATTTTGGATCAACTCAAACTGCAAGTTCCTTGCATCCTTAACATGAGTTACCCCAAGTCTTGTTTTTGTTATCTGTACTTAATAATAATTAAACAGGAAGAGGTCTTATCGACGAACTCGCATCAAATCAGGTAAACAATCAGTGAATATTTTGGATCAACTCAAACTGCAAGTTCAAAGACATTTTTGCTATGCAAAAGTATAGCAATTTATTGATTAATAATATTTTACTGATTATTTAATCGCCATTTAAAGTTTTGTATTGTCTGCTTTTGATAAATTCCACATCAAACCCCTTGGTATTGACTCTCTTAAGTAACAATGTTTCAAAAGGAACACAACTATTGCTTTTAGAATTTCGTAATGACCAGGTATTTCCACTTGCGACAATATTTTCCTATCTGTGGACGTATATCTTTAACCTATATTTGTCCAATGAAAAGGAAGCAGACCGTATCACACCTGCTGAAAATGGGTTAAACGAACTCTATTTATGCTGCTGACAAAATAAACAGCAAAATCGAGATATCCTTATACTTCATTCTTTTGATATGTCCACCAGCTCTGGTGTCGTTTTCTCACTCTCGCCTCAATAGGACGAAGCAACAGAAGTTTGCCATTTATCATGAAGTCTGTGTCTTTATCTTCCAATGGGTTGATTATTTTGTAATTGCAGGCATGAAATGGATGTTGGCTGCTGCTGATGATGATGGCGATGATGACGATGACGTTGATATTTACTTTATAATCTTGTAATGACTTTAAATCATCGTCTGGCATGGCATACTTTTAGGCATCTTAAAGGCATTTTAACACAAATGCGGGTGAGCAGCAATCAAAAGAAGTGAAATGGCAACACAGAGAGAGAGAGAGAGAGAGAGAGAGAGAGAGAGAGAGAGAGAGAGCGAGAGAAAATCGTCATTCCGTTCTGTTCAGTGCGCTTTGTTTTGACAACCTATTTCATCTTGCCTAAATGTCCTACTAATGTGCTTGTATTAGTAGTGGCGGTGGTGGTGACGATGTTGCAGAAGAAGGATGTGGCGATGGTAGTGGAGGCAGTGTTGCCATTTCTTGGCATTGGTGTTGGCATTGTTGGTGTTGTTGGCAGCTTAAGCCTATATCAAAGACTTAAGGGATTTGTTGATGTTGTCGTTGTTGCTGCCGTTGTTTTTGCGTAATTTCCTATGCGTTCACCCAACACTTTTTTTGTTTTGACTTGTCGTGCCTTTCCTTTTACTTTCCTTCCTTTGCTTCACTTCCTTTTGCCATTCTTTTTAGATTGCCTCATGTTTTTTGCTTTTCAAACGATTTTGTTTTTATACAATTTTAAAAGTTGTTAGTGGCTTAAACTCTTTTGACGTGAAAACTTTGGATAGGGGGTGGGCTTGTCTGTATGGTTAACGTCGGCACAGTGCATCAAAACCAGGGTATTGTTGTGAGATAAATTTATCAATTGTTTTAGTGTTTGAATGAATTCTTTGTTGAGGAATAGACCAAGGCTCTCTGGAAATGTGTATTAATTTTCACTTTGATTAGAGGCAATCTCTTGGAAGATAACCTGGAGTTCTGTTCTGTGCAGAGGCCACTGGTGTATCTAGTTCAATTTAATTCAATTAATTCATCCATCAATTCGTAGTTTACAAAGTATAAAACAAACATTTTATAAGAACTATTGACATGATATACCATCAAATAAAGCTAATTATATTAGCTAAAAGCTCGAACTTATAATAACAAAATTTTCAGTTGACAGCGAGAATCAGACGGACAACATTGTTTTGTTAATTGACAACCGCTGAAGATGATTGACGAAGTCAATCGAAATATTGAGATAAATAAAAATTAAACAACACATAGAAAAACGAGTTTAAATAAATGACCTCAAGCCGAAAAATAAGTTTATAGAATAAAATTTCTGATTTTAAGGGTTAAAATTTTCCACACGAGCAAAAAAACAGGTTTCTAAAAATATTGTTGAATATGAGTGAAAACATAAAAAATAGTTTTAAGTCCATTGAAGCTACTACAATTACGTTGCAGCATTTCGTGGCATTCAACAAATGTTTATAATTGTAATGTATATTTGGTTCGACATACCACAAGACGATAAATGATCAAAATTTTCCGTCCGCGTGGGGGACAGCGGATCGCAAACGAAAAGAACACTGCACTGCAATGATCGAGTGCGCATTTGAAAAATACCCTTCAACACAAAATGACCTCTCCTAACGTTTCCAATGCATGATAAACACTGAAAGGCAGATGGATACAAATCTCCCATCAGCCACTATAAGCCACGCACACTCTCCACTCTCTTCGACCGACAGTGCCGCCACAGCCTGCAGTGCAAAAAAGCAACTTTTCGCGCTCCACCCTGTACTTACATATATACATTGTTTTGTTCGTACATACGCTACACAAGTTCAGCTAATTTTCGCTGCTCTCTTGCTATCTCTTTTTTATATACGTATAACTTAGTCATTATTCTCTTTGCTCTGAGAGTGCTCCGCACCCACACAAGACAATTATTCGCTGCCGCTACACCAGTGTGTGTTTTTTTTTCGCAGTCTTAGAATCGGTGTTTCGCAGTCGGAAAAATCTGTGTTCTATATAGGGGTGGGTTACCCTTATCATTTAGGTCTACGAAAAGTAGATGTTGGCCGATTGTGAGACCTACCAGATATGCACACAAAATTTCATACAAATCGGTTCAGACGTTTCGGAGGATTTTATCGCCAAACAATCTATGCGATCGCAGTTGGACCAATCTGTGTGCTTTTTTGTTTGGATGTGTTCACTTCGTTAGTTTAGTCCCTACCGGCGCCTAAAGATGTTTACACAGTAAAAATAAGCCTATTGTTCTTTTCTCTCGTGTTACTTAATTCAACCTAAAAGGTCTCGTGCTAAAATAAAGTCAGTAGGACAGTCTATCAATATGAACGGCATTCGGTGACAGAAAAGTGACAGATACGAAGCGGTGTGCAAGTCATAGTAAACTGCTAGTTATATAGCACCGCGCTCTCCGAGTCAAAGAGGCACCACCATAATTGTTCTTTGTCGAAGCGCAAAGTCACCCAAGTCGCTGTTTTCAGACGAAATCCCCATGCTTATGTTGCTGCACCCGGATAGTCTATTCTATTCACTACGTCCATAGAGGTATGTATGTCCCTTAATGTGAAAGCCGATGTCGTCAACATCCTAATTACAAACTACTCCCAAAATCCTTGGGTTTACAGAAAACAGCCTATTCAGAGCCCCCGCACATGCTACAGATATCTGCGATAAGCTTTAAAGTAGGAACAAGATCCCCAACTCAATAGCCGTCAGTACTTGGGGGCTGACAGAGAAACCTACTTGACCTCTTACAAAGCGATAGGTCGGTCTGTAGGGAACTACGCAGCGACGGAGTGGTCGGCGAATGTGAGTACGACGCAGTGAAAGAAAGTTCAGACTTGCAAAATGCCCTGTTGAGAACATCATCAGGATGTCTCCTCATGTATTCTGAGGACCATCTTTATGAGAAGACAAAGGTCCTTACCGTGCGCAGATAAATTTTTTTGTGATCCAAGCAGTATCTGCTTGGATGCCTTTGCAGTGTTCATCCCAACCACCATCTTATGGACAGGTCGCCCCCGCCCATGCTAATCAGGATAATTCATGATTTAGAGAGAGAGGTGGGAGGTTTAGCGCTACAAGAGATAGCCTCTAGATTATCGTAACTACTAGACAAGGCTACTAGACAGTGCTTGGAAACCCCCTTTGCAGATTTCACCAGAGTAGAAAACAATACCGCGGCAGACGCACGTAATTTTAGCTTAGCTGACATCTGTATGGTGCAGCCGCGTATTTGGCGCGAATTGACGGCAACTTCTTAGACGTTGATCCCGCTTGCCATGAAGGACCATATGACGTGCTGCACCTCTTCATTTGTCCGGCCCACTCACCTGATCCCCAGAACTCTTAGAACCCATACAGTTTTAATGACGCGTTTCCTTCAGCTGTACTCGTATATCGAAGAAGATCCTCCATAAACTCACCGGACTTACAATACTCAGTGGAGCGCATTAATTTGCTTTTTTGAACTGCAGGCTGTGGCAGCACTGTTGGTCGAAGAGAGTGGAGAGTACGCGCGGCTTATAGGGGCTGACAGGAGATTTGTACTCGTCTACCTTTTAGTTGCCATCATGCATTGGACACATGAGGAGAGCTCAGAGAGTGAAGAGTGCAGGTGGCTTATAGTGGCTGACGGGAGATTCGCATTCGTCTGCTTTTCAGTTCCTATCAAGCATTGTGCACATGAGGAGAGGTCATTTTGTGTTGAAGCGTATTTTTCAAATGCGCACTCGATCATTGCAGTGCAGCGTGATTTTCGTGTACGATTCTCTGTTCCCCCGACGTGTTCCTGGACGGCAATCAATTGTAAATTGGGTTACTTCATTGAGAACTGCAGTGAATGTGTCATGTGTACAAAAGGGACCAGAGAGAACGATTACAACACCACGAAACATCGAAGGCGTTAGAGCAGCAGTACTGCAATCTGTGAACTCCGAATGGTACTTCACTATGATACAGGATTTTTTTCAGCCGGCTCTTGAGGCAGTGCAATAAGAGGATACATGGTTCCAACAGTATGCACACAGCGAGGGTAAGCTTGAATTGTTTGAGGCAAATGTTTCCAGGAAGGCTTATCTCTTTGAGGGGTTATGTGAACTGGCCGGCTCGCTTACTAGACTTAGCCCCATGCGATTTTTTTCCTTTGCGGTTACCTGCAGTCGAAGGTATATATCAAACTTCCCAACATCTGGGAAGACCTTTTAAAAATATAGAGTGTGAAATTGGCAGAATATCAGTTGATATGCTTGCTTGAGTTCATGAAAACGTCATAAAACGTATGCAGCAGTGTGTGGATAGCGAAGATCGACATTTACCAGATACCCTATTTAAAACCACGTTATTTAAAAGTTCCCATTACTGTTCAAATAAAATTAAAATATAAAATTAATTTTTCTAAGGTTCGTAATTTGTTTATTTCATTCCCAAATAAGCAAATTTCCACGCTCCACCTTGTATTATTGTTACAACAGGAAGTCTTTATCGCGTGGTCAAAGCGGTCTGTATGTTAAATTTTACTATAGAGTTTTCCAGGCCTTGACATTGCGATTAGCTTTGTATTCTTTGATTTTTTTTTTAGAAAATGTTTTGCTAGGAGAAGCGATCTTGAGTCTTGACTTTATGGCCGAAATCGAAATCCTTTTTGGGAATGCAAAATAGTCCGGGATTTTAGGTATCACTTTCCAAAATAGATTTTTTGTGTTCTTTTTTATAGTTGCATTGTCAGTGGCAATATGACAGCCAGTCTGCTGTTTCGGAACACTGTGGAATGGGGTGCACATCAGGCCCAGACAGTTTGTACTCGTTACGGTTATAAAGCTGAAACTGTCATCTTGGTGTTACATGAAATTATGCTAATTTTTCATACATTACACCAGTTTCCCTTCTTACTTTACCGATGTTCTACTCCTTTTGCTTGATTCTCTTTTTTTGTTGGTTATCTTTACTTCTTCTATGCTTTACAACCTAATTGCTTACTTCCGACTTTGTTTTATGTCTTCTGTGCCGCTCCGTTCCACGGCCAGAACGGAAGTTTAAAAGAGGAGCATAAACTAAGTTATTTTCTAATGGCAAATTTATGACTGCTTGGAGGATGGGTGATGATGAGGACGATGACGACAATGGCGCCAGAGCTGGCAAAGGTGGTGGCGGTTTTCTCAGTTGCCTGTGGTCATTACCAAAGGGTATGATTGGGTTGTAGTCGTTGTTGTTTGGTGGTGTTTTTGTTGTTGCGATGCCCCAAAAAGGGTTAGTGACCGGTCATTTGGTCCATTATGACCGCTTGTGTTGCGGTGGTTTGTTTTTGTTGCTCTCAAACATTTTTCCCGTCTAGTCATCATTTTCGTCGGTCTGTCAGTGGACAAGAAAAGGGTTCTCGTTGCGGCATGCTTTGTTGAAGGACATTAGTAGGATCGAGCTCCTCTATACGGGCAAGCGATTAAAATTTAATTGAAATATAATGGAACGAAAGAGATAGTCATAGTCGCCGGAAGAGCGACGGTGGTGGCGTGGCGGAGGTGATTTGTTCTTACTTACCAAAACAAGCATGACTGCATACTTTTGGGCTTCCGCTGGCTACAAAATATTAAAGTGCTTCTTCATGGATTTTAAATTTTACTTTTTCTCTTTAGGTTATTCACTTTTCGCAGTTTTCATTTCCCTTTTCAGTTCCTCCGCCTTCAGTCAGGTAGTAAATAAACGTTCGCCTTTATGTACCTGGACAACAGAACGGCGACTTCAAATAAATTAAAAAATATGAAGGCATACTTAGGGGGATTAAACAGTCATAATGTTTTCTAATTTTAATTAAACTTCATTGCCTGCCATTTACAAAAGCTGTCACGACTGCAGCGGGTCCGGCCCGTCCCGGCTGTAAGGCGTGAACAAAACGGGGAGAGGGGCCCACAGCAAACACAGAAAAAAAGGATAATCAAAACACTTTACCTTGAAATTAATGGAAATTGTGAAGGATTTTAATGTGCTCAAACGGCCCACATTCGAGAGAGAAAGAGAAAAAAAGTATTTGCTGCTTATACCGGAAAGAGCGCTAAGTAGGAGTTAATTTAATTACTGGCCTTATGGGCAAACAAACATAAAGACTTGGCGCCATAAAACGCAAAAAAAGTTGGAAACTTTAAATAGCAGCAGAGTTGGTGAACAATTTTTTTTTTGTTTTCCGCTTTTTTCTTGTTATTTGGCCTACTTTAAGGCCGGTTTAAGTGGCCATTACTTCGTTGTCCAAGTTTAGGCTCTTCATGGTTATAGTCTAGTATAATATTCTAGCTTTCTTAAGAATTATCCTTTCTTCATTTTTGGTAATTTATAGAAGAAAAAGTAAACCTTTATCATTGACACAGCCGTCTTAACGACTTCTTTCCTTTTTTGTTGTTTTATAAGTGAAGCATACTTTTAGGCTTATTATTTGTTTTTTCCGTTTTTCCTTTGTTTTTGCTTTAAATTAAGGTGGCATAAATGCGATTGGATTAAAATTAAAAGTGTCCTTTTTTTTGGGCCAACACCTGTGAAATGTAATTTGAATTTCGAAGTTTTCTCAAGTCATCTGCTGTGTATATTTACCCTTGTAGATTTCCTAAAATAATATACATTAAGAAAATATTTAAGTTTTCATTTCTTCCAATAGACACCCTCATCAAAAAGGGTAAAGAAAAGTTACTCAGAGTTTATACATGCTTTGTCTGCATTTTATAATACATATCAGGAATATCTGGAGTATCACCAAGTTTGTGTAATTTTTATTGACTGTTTATAAAGCCGCCAATTCTGATGGTATTTAAAGTATACGAATAATTTCTTGAGCATGCCAAATAAATAAAATAAAAAACGGTAAGCTTCTTAACAAACTGCGACCTGGAATCTTCAAATGATGACTTCTAGGCGAACTGAAGCCGTGAGCAATCCATCAAGATGACGCCTACGTTCTGAACCACACACTTACATCTAAAACCTTTCTTCCTTCGGTACTGCTATCAGGTTTACCTTTCTGGGGCTCAGCTCTCTTCGTCGCTGTTACCTTTTTTTGCCCCCTCCTCTAAAGCGGTTTTGTCGATCACTTCTTCCTTGCGCAGTATCTGCTTAACCATTCATATATTGGGTGATCAATCTAGAGGCATTTAAAAAAATGGCATAAAATGTCCTTTTAAATGAACAATAAAAGATTCCACACTTGATTTGAATTTTTGTAGTTCTTTATTTTGAAACATATACATCTAGATTGCTCGCCCGATATATATATTTACTATATTCAATTCCTTTACTGACCTCAACATTATACCTTCTGTGTCTTAAGACGTGAATGTTTCGCTTAGGAAGAACTCCATTCTAAAGGGTGGTCCAACTAAAACGCACGATGTTAATTGTATATAAAGCACAAAGTTTTCAAATAATTCTCTTAATATTTTCTAGGATCTGTGAAAATTATGTGTGAAACCAAATATTGGTCAAATGTTCGCCACGACTTCGGTGGCATTCCTCTATCTGATGGTCCATATTTTCAATGACTCGGGAAATTATCTCATTGTTTATCTATTGAATTGTTCTTGGCTTATTGACGTTCACTGTTTTTTTTAAATATCCCCAAAGAAAGAAGTCCATCGGTGTCCTTGGCGGTCAATTAATATCGCCACGACGTGAGATACGAACACTATTTACGGTTACTGTTTGGCCGACCTTATTTTTTAAGAAGTAAGGTCGATAACGCATCCCGCCCTTTATTCGCACCAAGCAGTTACTCTTTGTCAATGCATCAGGTTTTCAGCAATCACTCGTGAATACTCTTTTGCCCAAATACGGCAATTCTGCTAGTTAACACTGAGGAGAAAGTGCGCCTCGTCGCGGAAGATAATTTACTTCGCAAAATTACCATTCACTTCTGTCTGTTCAACCAATCAATCGGCGTATTGCCTACGCTTAAAATGATCGGTAGGCTTCAGCTCTTGATTCATTCGAACCTTGTCAGCGTGTACATTCAAATCTTTATTCAAAATTCGCATCTGTGATGTTCGTTAGATGTTCATGTTTTGGACACGACTACGAGTCGAGGTTGACGGCTCTTCTGCCAGACTATCGTGAACAACATCACTGTTTTCCGCCGATCGAACTCGGGGAGCATACACGGGAGTTTTCATATTTTCTATAGATCCGGCTAAATGAAATTAGCTCACAATCCTCCCAATTGTGAACAAACTTGGTCGATTATTCTGACAGCAAAGTCACCAAGTGCACGAAAAGTATTTTGATTTAAACGCCCATTTTCGTAAAGGTTCAACAATTGTAACACGCTATTCCATTGTCTATCTCTCCATGGTTGAATTTGCCAAACACTGAAACGAAGAATTGTCAAACTTAGTTTGCCAAAAAACATGACGTTAAGGTGTGACCCAAAATTTGCATTATGGTTGGACCATACTTTAAATTTGTTTACTTCCATATCATAACGAATAGCGGGCCTTATGTACAGATCTATAGATCTGCTAAGTTTTAGGGTGTAACAGTTTTGAAATAAAAATCTCAATATGGTACTTATTCCCATGTACGATCTTCAGATTTGGGTCTTTCTTTGTTTGACCTTAGCTAAAGTTCCTCCTAGCCCACTATAAATATGACATATAGATGGCGCGGCGTCAGCTTAAAAAAATAACTGAAATATGATATTTTTTTGTTGCCATGCCAGATTTTATTATAATTTCATATTTTGTCACGATAATAATATTTGAAATTGTTTATTTTCATGTAAATGAAGGAAAAAAATTAACTGAATTTTGAACATATTTTAGATGACGTCATTCATACTTAACACATTCAGATTTTAATTGAGATTTGCTCAAGCAGTCGAACATGAGTACCATGAAATCTTATCGTCATGCCCTTAAAGTGAGGACAAGATAGAGATAAGACTTGAACTGAAGTCTCACGTCTGGACATCAACCGAAGGTTTGCATGGTTTTCCCATAAAGTTGACATGTAGATGGCGTGGTGTCAGTTGAAAAGTAATTACTCGATTCTCCAAGAATGGCAAAAACAAGTCATAATCGCGTTCAAAAAACGTTGGGGTAACTATTATCTATGGTCTACGTTATGGGTCGTCGTGGAAACCGGGCTGACGGAAATCTAGTCATTTGTGAAACTAATTTTTACTTGGCGCCTCACTATACTTATGTATTTTTACATTATAAATTGTGACTCAAACTTAAAAAACTTCAGAATTTCAAAAATGCATTCGGTTACATTTTTAAAATGTCTCGAAATGTATGACTCTATTCAAATCCCTTAAAACAGCTAAAGGTTTATTTGCTTTTCTCAAATCATTGAACATGGTAATACATAAATCTTATTGTCACTCACCGAGAGCTATTTATTTTCTATATATTTTTTTTATCCAGATTAGAACCTAGGGATACTTTTGTAATATCTATGCACACCTGCTATCACACCACAACGGCAAACATGCCTTCTTTCACCAAATCTTTATTTTTGCTTAAATTTTTAGAGAAACTGGTCACATCTTAATAGTAGCGCTGCTTGAACTCTGTAAAAATCCGTATGACTAAACTTTTTTACAGCCTGTTTTCTCAATATTAATAAACTGTCTGAGTTGTACCATAAAATTGCTGCTCGTCAGTCTGAATGGATTCCTAAGTACTGTTTTTTGCGTATTTAAAAAACCCTAAAAATATGCACCAATTATTTAAGCATTTCATTAGTAACAATGTTGCCAAATTTCGGATTATTTGAAGCAAATACTGTAAACTTCTGCAAATACCCTCGTTGTGTGGAGTAGCTCAATGTACTAATTAAAATCTCATCTCGTTAATCTCTTTGAACTGCACTTCATTTGTGTGATAAATATAAAAATAAGAAAAATCCTAAAAATATGCTTTAATTTCAAAGCACTTCAGTAAATGCTGGAAATAGAAAGAATAGACAAAAGATCTGAATCTGTAATATTATTTTTAACCTGTTACATTGGCAAAAATTAGTATCTGCCAAGGGGGCGGCGACGGAAAAGGAAAAACTGAAAACAAAAACCATTAATCAAAAAAACAAACAAAAACCCCATTTTTATTGCATGTTAATTTTTCTCCTGAAATTTAACCTAATTCATTGTAAAACTTGGTTGTTTGCATTTTAAAGATACCGAATACCGAAGAGAATGACACACAAAAAAAAAAGAATACGAAAAGCCAACTGTAACATTTACTCTGGCGGTTGGCTAACCTCATGATTTTATTTGTCTATTCTCAGCGCTGACTCTCAGTTTCATATCGAGATGCAGAAGGACAGCAAAAAAAGCAGAGAAACCTGCGGAACATAACACCAGCAAACGGACCAGCCAGCCGATATAAGCTGCTGCTTAAACTAGCAGTAAGGGTTGGGCGCCAGAATAACCACCTAAAAACAGAAGGCATAAAGAAAAAGAACCCGGACAGAACAAGAGAGACAACAAAACAAAACTTTAGCTTTAACTTTGTTTTGAACATATTCCCTAAGCCATAATACATTTTTTTTCTTCGCCGTTTTACTTCTGTTGAGGTCGCAGCATGAGCTTCGAAGGACAACTGCCTGAAATAGAGTGGAGGGGGCAATGAGCTACATTATATGTGAGCAGATTTTTGTTTTTATATTCAGGTTAACTATAACATTCACCTTCAGGTGAAGGGAGGATACACTTAGTTCGTCGTTTTATCTGTAGCAAAATAGTAAAGACCGATTGGTAAACTATTATTTATGACCTTAAAGTTATAAGGCGAGTTTAGAATTGATATCCAAGATTTCTGTTTTAATTTTCTGGTATGTAAAAACAATTGATTAAAGATTCAAAACGAATAATGATACTGCTCAAGCCAAATTTCCATTATTTGCTGGCGTTTTGAATGCACATATTATTTTAAAAACGCTCCATCTCACATGCAGATGGCGCTGTGTTAGTTTAATAGCCAAGGGTTTCATTCCGAATCTTGCCATTTACTCTTCATTCACGATGATGGGATTTGAAACACTTCTTGTAGCAATAGCTTCAGCAAATTTTTATTTATTGTTCCTCAATTAGAAAATTTAGAAATGTTTATTTCGGTCGGATGACCGAGTATATATATTTGAACCATCAGTTGGTCCAGTTAACTAGCAAGTGCTTATGGTAATGACAATCAAATTCCAAGAGAAATTATAGCCAATAATCTGTAACCACTACATGTACAAATTCAGTTCCAGTAATCATTTTACTTAGTAAGGTTTTCCGATATTTTGTCTTTTGAACTGATACTGTCAGTTTCGCGATGTCTGTTTTTGGTCCGTACTTCACTGAGCAGCTGTTAAAATTTCAAAACTCTATTTTTCTAAAGATATTTGTACATTCCATCCATATTTGAACACTCTTTTACTTCACACAGAGAAAAAATAAATTAGAAATTGGTTGAAACTACAATGATTCAGTTGCAAAAGAGAAAATTCAGTTGCAATGACTAAAGGTCCCTCGTTATGAGTGCTTCAATTGTGTATGCAAACACCTTTGCCTCTGACTAAAATTTTAACTTTTTTTAGTTAAAAAAGTTCGGTATGTGGGATACTTGTAATGTGGCACTGATACTACAGTTCCAATGACTGAAAATACAGAGCAGCGACTAAGATTCGGCTGTATTGATGGAATACTCGAGGTGCATGTTACCTCAATTATTCGGTTGTGGTAAAGAATCTGTCCTTTGTTTGTAGTGCTAAATTATATATTTACCACTTTGAAAATATCGGTATAAAGGCCCAATTATTTCACTTTTGTAACTCAATTTCAACTACTGCTATATACATATATTTCTGGCATAGGCAACACTAAGTTTGTCTGGCGCCATCTGACATTTCCATTGGAAAGTTTGACATTTTTTAGCATAAACGTACTCAGAACGTTTTAAAGTACGACCATCATTTGTGTTGGAATTAACTCGTCAACATTTTCACAACTTTCGACGTGGATTATCACGACAAGAGTGCATCTAAATCTTTGTATGGCGATGAAGCACCCTCCTATAGCACTGCGAGAAATTGGTTTAATGAATTCAATCGTGGCCGACGCTTGCTCCAGGACGAAGGTTGTGAAGGTAGTCCAAAAATGGCCGTTATGCCAGAGAACATTGATGCCGTGCGAGAACTGATAATGCAAGATCGTCATGTGCCATACCGTGAGATAAAACCATCCTTGAGTATTTCTTCCAACACCAAACATTCGATATTGCATGAACACCTGGCCATAAAAAAGGTTTGTTTTCGTTGGATCCCGCACAATTTGACAATCGCCCAAAAAAAAGGCTCGCGTCGATTGGTGCAAAGAAATTTTGAAAAAATACGATCGTGGTGCTTTAAAAGACGTTTATAAGATCTGCACAGGTGACGAATCATGGATCTATGCGTGTGAGCCCGAAACGAAACAGCAATCGACCGTGTGGATCTTCGAAGACGAGCCAAATCCAACGAAAGTTGTTCGTGGAAGAAGCACTTCGAAGCAAATGGTCGCCTGTTTCTTCGGCAAAACTGGTCATGTGGCGACTGTTTCTCTTGAGCAACGTCGGAGGTCAATTTTTAGTGGTACACCACAATCTGTTTGCCTGAAGTCTTCGGAGAAATTTGAAAAACGAACAAGAGGAGACGATTCATTGTGCACCATGACAATGCGAGCTTTCACACATCGGCTCAAACCAACGCCTTTTTGACCGGCCAAAACGTCGAATTGATGGGTCATCCGCCGTACAGCCCTGACTTGGCACCCAATGACTTCTTTTTATTCCCGCACGTCTAGAAAAAAATGCGTGGTCAACAATTTTCGTAGCCAGAAACCATGTTTTGGAGGTGTCCCAATCGTAGTGGAAAAAGTGCTTCGACAATTGGTTTGAGCGCATGCAAAGGTGTATAAATCATGCTGTAGAATACTTTAAAAAACAATAAAACCATATTTGATGATAAATATTCGCATTTTTATTATAAGGCCAGAAATATATATATAGCAGCCCTTGTACCTTATATTTACCACTTTGAAAATAGTGGGATATAAAAGCTAATTATTTCACTTTTGTGTCTCAGTTTCAAAAATTTTCTTATAATTTATTATCCCGGTCTGTTTATGACAGACACACACGTGTGTGCAGATAGATTTTATTGACTTTTCTAATTGAATTATTTTTTGGTTTTGGGATTTTTTTAAACAAAAAGAAAGAGAACAATTGGTCCGTGCCGAAGCTTATATACCCTCCATCATGGAGGATGGTTCAATATAAAAATTTTGTTAAGACAGCGTGGCACTAGATTTTTTTCTAATATTGCATATCGGCATTAGTTCACGAGATATAGTCTTACAAAGTTTAGGGTTGCATGGGCAAGGTCACACCATATTGTTTTATATACCCTCCATAATTTATGATGGTCCAATACGAAAATTTTGTCAAGAGGGCGTGGCACAGGCTTTTTTCTAATATAACAGACAGTATTAAGTACACATGCCCCAAATAAGGAAGGATATCCCAAATACGACCTGACCGAACTTAAATCCACAGTACACATTTTTCTTTCTATCAGTAGTGTGACTTCGTATACACGATGCTTTCTTTGTATAGCTGAGCGGGTGCAGGTGTGCCTGTATGCATTCCGGGCGGCTTCTGTGGCAAACGTATCAGCCGTGGTCGCAGCAGTTACAGCAACTTATTAACCTTTTAAACTTTGTTTAGCCCAGATGCAAAAAAATTTGCTTGGCATTATGAAGCGGTTAGAGTGAAATTATATTTAAATGCAATTAAATGAAATGATAATACCTTGCCCGGCTGTAAAAAAGAAAGAAAAAACCTGTACAATGACAACTGGGACTAAACAAATAAAGTTGCACACCACCACCGAACTGACACGAACAACGGGAAAGATAATGGAAATCTGCTTTACTCATGTGGTCTAAATTAAAGTGTATACAAGAAAAAAAAGGAAAATAGTATTATTATTATTATTATGCCATAATGATCCCAAAAGTATACTTTAATTTGCTATGCTATAGAATCCCAAAAGGTGTGCTACACGTACTTGATTACCATTACATAGTCATTAGCAAAGGGGGGAGGTGCGGCGGTAAAGCATCTAAGCTGGCTAACCTTTTGGTTATAATCGGCAAAAAGTAAACGAATCCTTTTTTCGTTTTGCTGTTGAGTTAAATGTGAAATTAATATTTTAGCAGGTACGAAAAAAAAGGTTGACTGGCGTCTGATAGAATTGTATTCTGATAGCCCAGCCCGGCAGCGTAATAATGTTTTGCATATTAATAGGCTAACCTTTGGCTAATTTAATCGAAATAGATGAGGCTGGAAAATTAGTTATTAAAAACAAAAAAGAGATATTAGATTAAGGGTTTTTTATTTTTAAAATGTGAAACCGGAGCTTATACAGCATTGCGGGTGGTATCTTTTAAATTTCCAAACCGTCTTTTGGTCTTAGGTGTACTAACTTGTACTTAAATCAAAATTATTTTCTGTTTTACCGCATATTTCTTTGCCTGGCATTCTTACTCCAACTCCGTTCATTTCAAATCTAACATTCATTTTCAAAAAGCCTTTTCAAACATAAGCATAACCACATTTTCTGCTAATTAGATCACGATAAGAGCCAAGGTTAACCAAATATTCCATAGAAATTCCTTAAAATATTATGCAGCTTCCAACCTCACATTCTTCACAACGAATACAATTTAATTATTTACAATAGAATTATTTACGAAACCGAATTGCAATCACGTCTTTAGCACAAGATAATTGCACAAAATCATATACAAATATTCAATATTTTTTGCAGAACATGAAAAATTAATTTCCATCACATTTGTTGGCTTTTGGTCCTATTTATGAATGCCAGGCATTCGATATGTTCCGCAAAAAGAAGCCATCTAAAAATAAATGATTTCGTGGAAAAACTGAAATGTTCTGTTGATACTCGTGTCCTCTCTAAAGCTTCAGTTGTTGTCTTGATTTCATTACAATCGTGTGTAATTAAGTCTTCGTTTTCAATGGCGAATCTTTCTTCTTCTGCAGACGGGGTTCATGGCAAATGTACGTATTTATTAAAAAAGAAAAGCCGAAAAAAAGAAAAATCAATACATTCTGTTAATGTATGATTTTTTGTGTTCGTGGGACTCAACAGTCCCGGCCGCTTTGGAGCTTATTTTGAAATTGATATAATGACTTAATTATTAATTGTGTAGAATTTTGATAGCGCATTATTTGTGGGCGTTATGTCGCCGAGAAATGGTTTGAGAAGTTCCACACGTGTGTGCAGCTAGATTTCATTGACTTGTCTAATTGAATTATTTTTCTGGGTTTGGGATTTTTTAAACAAAACGAAAGAGAACAAGTGGTCCGTGCCGAAGCTTATATACCCTTCATCATGGATAATGGTCCAATATAAAATTTGTGTAAAGAAAGCGTGGCACTGGCCCTTTTCTAATATTGCATATCGGTATTAGTTCACGGGATATAGTCCTACAAAGTCTAGGGTTGTATTGGCGAGGCCACACCATATTGTCTAGTTTTATATACCCTCCATCATAGATGATGGTCCAATATGAAAATTTTGTCAAGAGGGCGTGGCACAGGCTTTTTTCTAATATCGTCAAATCGGTATTAGTTCACGACATATAGTCTTACAAAGTTCGGAGTTGCATGGGCGGGGCCACACCATATTGTCTAGTGGGGTGGTCCACCTAAAACGCACCATGTAAATTGTAAAAAAGACAAAAAGTTTTCAAAGATTTATTTTAATATCTTTTGTTATGATAGAAGGATCTATAGTAATTATGTGGGAAACAATATATATTGGCCAACTACACACCACGACTTCGGTTGCATACCTCTATCCGATAGTCCATATTTTGAACGTTATGTTATTTATCTTTATCTCTTTTATTGTGATAGAAGGGTCTACGACAATTATGTGTAGACCAAATTTTTGGTCAAATGCTCTCCACGGCTTCGGTGGCATACTTCTATCCGATGGTCCATATTTTTAAAGACTCTAAGACATAATGGAGGTTCAATGTCGTTAATGTGCCGAATTATCTCATCCTTTAGCTCTTGAATTATTCTTGTCTTATTGACATACACTTTTTCTTTTAAATATCCCCAAAGAAAGAAGTCCAATGATATTAAATTACATGATCGTTGAGGCCAATTAACATTGCCACGACGTGAGATAACACGGCCATTAAATTTCTTGCGCAAAAGAGGCATTGTTTCGTTGGCACCATCCTTTTGCAACCATATATCCTCAAGGTGCATATTCTCAACTTCTGGCCACAAGAAATTCTTTATCATCTCACGATAACAAACATTATTCAACTGCCTGGACTTCCTCGTTTTCGAAGAAGTACGGTCCGAAGTGCCGTCGGCCCGTAAACCGCACCAAACAGTCACTGTTTCTGGATGCATCGGCTTTTTAACAATCACTCGTGGATTTTCATTTGCCCAAATGCGGCAAGGTTTCCAAATTATTAAGAAATTTTAAATCCACTGAGGTCATAGTGTGCCTCGTCGCTGTAGATGATTTTCTTTGTAAAGTAACCATTCACTTCTTTCCGTTCAACCAACTGACTTCTATTTAACAATAGAAGAGGGTCCGTTTTTGATTCACTTGTATCATTGATAAAGACCTAAATATTTCCAAATTATTAGGAAATTTTAAATCCACTGAGGTCAACGTGTGCCTCGTCGCTGTAGATGATTTTCTTTGTAATGTCACAATTCACTTCTGTCTGTTCAACCAACCATGACGCTTTAAATGGTCAGCCGGCTTCAGCTCTTGAGTCAACTTAACCTTGTAAGCGTGTTAATTTAAATTTTTATTCAAAATTCGAATCAGTGATGCTCGTGAGATGTTCAATAGTTGGGCACGACCACATGTCGAGGTTGACGGCTCTCCTGCCACAATACCGCGAATAACATCAATGTTTTCCGCAGAACGAACTAGGCGAGCATGTGCAGATGTTTTTACATTACCTACAGGCTCGGTTTGCTGGAATTTGCGCACAATTCTTCCGATTGTGGGCACATTTGGTCGATTAGGCTGGCCGAAAAATCACAAAGTGATGCACAACATTAATTTTGATTTAAACGCTCATTTTCGTTGAAATCATTTTCGCTTTAACAATCTTAATTGGTTGAATTTGTCAAGCACTGAAACAAATAAATGTTAAATAATGTTAGGTAAAACACTTGACGTTAAGGTGTGACTCACAATTAACATCGTGCATTATCGTTGGACCACCTTCTGTTTTTCAAAGTTCAGGGTTGTATGGGCAAGGCCACGCCATTTTGTCTATTTTAATACCCTCCTCCGAAGGGTGAGTGATATATTAAATTTGTTATTTCGTTTGCAACAGCTCGAAATATTGATCGGATACCCTATATGGAGTGTATACATTCGGGTGGGCCGATTTGATAAGACAAAAATTTTTCAATACTCTGCCATCGATTTTTCGATAGCTTTTGGCGTGAGCAAAATTAGTTCCACAGCTACTGATGCGATTTTTTACGATTCTCTAAGGCGTACTTCTCACTCGTTCATACATTATATTGTATTGTCTTTTGAAGTTTAGGATTGTTTATTTTTCCAGGGGTTGACCGAGTCCTTGTGAGGAGAACATTTTTACCTCTTGACCTGACCTATTTTCAATACCAGTCGTCCCAGCCCATCAACGCATACTTCTTTAAAAAGCCACCTAGCTTCAGAAGTGCGACCTTGGCTTTCCACAGACGTACATGGCTAGATCTTTACGACGTTTCAGAGTTTTTATACTTTACAGGATCGCCGACCAGTATTTTGAGATGTTGCAACCGGAATAATATGTCAATAAAGTATACCCTCTATTCTATGTGGGAGGGTATAAAAAGGATACAGTCAGTCCGTGTCGGTGTCTGTATCCTAAATCGTTGTGGTACACAGAAGACTAATTGTTACTGTAGGGGAGTTAAACAAATGATTGAAAATGTCACAACAGGGGCCGTTTTTGATACACTAGTATCATTGATTTAGACCTAAATATTTCCAAATTATTAGGACATTTTAAATTATTGTATTATCGAAATTGTTTGATCTCAAATTAAATTTTTCCCTAGGCAACTTGTTTTAAATTATAAGAGACTGCTTTCTCATTTTCCACTTTATTTCATCTCTCAAATAATACGGCATATTTTAAGGCTTTCGTTTTAAAGAGACATAAATTGAAGCCTACATTTCAGGTTATCTAAACTAAATTTGTGAGATGGGAATACTATGGGCGCTTGCCTGTTTCAGATGTTATTTATTATGTGCACATGCTGCTGTCTTCAAAACCTTTGTCAACTTTTAATGCTTTGTGGTCAATAACATACGGCAACCTTGAGGTATTGCTATAAATTTACAAACTTTGTCATTTTTTGTTTTGTTTTTTACCTTTAGCTTGTTACCATACACTCCTACCTTCAGATATATAGTATTACAAACAGCTATTGAATATATACCGCAAAAGGCAGATGATATTTATAGCAACGCCTTGCCTAATAATAAATAGGGGCAATACCTTTGTTGGCACTCATTTTGAGTGCAGCATACCTTTAGGGGCTTTCGCTACTTTGTGCTTAACTGTTGACTGCGGCCTATTTTAGGGAGTTTTGTGACTGTGATGTGCCATTGAGGGGGTTGGGGGAAAAAGAATAAATTATGTAATATATATATAGTGGGGTTGTTGTCTTTTAAATCGCAAACAAGTGTCTTTTAAGAAAAAAATTAAATGTGTGTTTGTATGAAGTATGAGACATTTATCACAATTTTCATTAAGTTTTTATTTCATTTTCGTATTTTTACTTAGTTGTATGGTCTATGACGTGCGTTTTAATTATATTTCAATATTTATAATTATCTAATGTTTGTCTATAAATATATTCAGCCACTAAAACTCGTTGCTTCATGGTGTTAAAAATAAAAATCCTAATAAAGAAGATAAAAATAGTCTCTGTCCATCTCTGCCAAAATTAGATTTGGTTTGGTAAATAAATGACGTCGTACAAAGATATGACGTACTTTACAGAGGCAAGTAAAGGATTATTTTCGCTTTTGTATAATAGCAGCAGAGTAGTTATAGAAACACACATACTTTTTAGAAAAACACATACTTTACTTTTGGTGCGGTACCAAAAACGTCGAAACTCAGATTTTCTTGTAATGGGTGATCCATCTAGAGGTATTTTTTCAGAACAAAAAAAATATAAAAATTCAAATCAAGTGTGGAATCTCTGTTGGTAATTTGGAAGAACATTTTATGGCATTTACGAAACTCGTAGTGTTGGCTTCCAAAACCCGAATCGAAGCTGGTTTGTCCGCATAGACTTTGGACTTTACGTAACCCCAAAGAAAAATGTCTAAAGTAGTGATATCACTCGATCTAGGCGGCCAACTCACCTGTCCAAAGCGTGAAATTAGCTGCTTTTCGAAATGACCTTTCAATAGATCTATTGTTTGAGCAGCTATATGGTGGCACCGTCCTGTTAAAACCAAGTGTCGTCAAGATTACGGGCTTCAATTTCAGGTAGCATAAAGATCGATATCATGGCGCGATAGCGAGCACCATTCAAGGTTACGTTCCGGCCATCATCATTTTTGGAAAATATGCACCGATGATTTCACCAGCTTATATTCCGCACCAAACCGTGGTTTTCTCTGGGTACAACGGCACCTCTTGAACCTCTTCTTGTTGCTCTTCAGCCCAAATGCGGCAATTTTGTTTATTGACTTTGCCGTTGAGCCAGAAATGGTCCTCATCACTGAACAAAATTTTGGTCGAAAACAGCGGATCTTCCCATTTCTCACCGGACGTTCATTTCCATAATACAGTTGCCAAAATTTGAAGGTATTTATTTTCAAAAAATAAATGCCATAAAATGTCCTTTCAAATTATTAATAAAGATTCCATACTTGATTTGAATTTTTATATGTTTTTTTTTTGTTCTGAGAAAATACCTCTAGATGGATAGACCTATATGTGACAGCGCATAGAGAAAGGGACCTAAGGGTAAAAAAAAATATTTTCATTTTTTTTTCTTTTTTTGATGTGGACAACATCTGAGCATCGAATGAGACCGATCCCATGCCCCAAAAGTGTTCTCTCCCAGAGATATGCGCGTTTTATGAAAGTGAAGTCGACAATTCCAAGCGCAAATAGGAAGGAACCTAATCTTTAAAATGGCTCTCCTGAACAAAACTGGTTTTTAACCTGAGGTCCCTTCCTATTATGCGCGTCACATATACTGATAGTTATTAAGATTATAATTAATAATGATCATCTATGGGAAATCACCATTGAGGAGATTTAATTATTCTTTTTACACACCCTTTTTATTAATTTGCATAAATTCAAACTTAATTTTTCATTAACAATTTGAAGAGTTAAGCTAAAAAAACAGATATTTTTCATCGAAACTATGCATTTTCCATTAAAGCAATGAACATATTCATTAAATTATTAACAGTTTTTTGAAAAACTAACGTTGAAGAGATTTCATTACTTTTATTTACACAACCTATACATTAATGTGAATAAATTTAAAATTCACTTCTCATAAACAATTTGAAGTGTTAGCCAAAAACAAACAATATTTTTCATCAAATCAATGCAATTTTTTATTAAAGCAATGAATATATTCAATAAATTATTACCAGTTTTTTTAAAAATCTCCAATGAGAGAGATTTTATTAATCTTACTGGCACACCCTAGTCATTAATGTAAATAAATATAAAATTCGTTTTTCATTAACAATTGTACCCGTTAGCCAAAAAAAAAAACAATATTTTTCATCAAATCAATGCAATTTTTCATTAAACAATGACAATATTCATTTAATTATTATCTCTTTTTTTATATCGCCAATCAAGAGATTTCTTTATTCTTATTGACACACCCCTTTAATTAATGTGAATAAATTTAAAATTCGATTTTTGTCTTTAAAAGCGTTATGCCAAAAACCCTTATTTTTGTCAAATCAATATAATTTTTCATTAAAGCAATGAACATATTCATTAAATTATTTGCAATATTTTGAAAAATCGCCACAATTGACAAAGCTAAACATTAATGTGAATGAAATTAAAATTATTTTTTCATTAAGAATTTGAAAATATTACAAACCTTATTTTCACGATGGAATGTAAATTCTCATTAAAACAATGAATTTATTCATTTAATTATTATCATTTTTTTGAAATATCGATAATGATAGAGATATCAATACTTTTATTTACACAACCTATAAATTAATGTGAATATATTGAAAATTCATATTTCATTAACACTATGAAGCGTTAAGCCAAAAAAACAAATATTTTTCATCAAAACAATGCATTTTTCATTAAAGCAATGAACATATTCATTAAATTATTAACAGTTTTTTGAAAAATTACCGCTGAAGAGATTTTATTACTTTTATTTACAGACCCTATACATAAAGGTGAGTAAATATAAAATCAATTAACAATGTAAAACGTTAGCCAAAAAAAAAACAATATTTTCATCAAATCAATGCACTTTTTCATTAAAACAATGGCAAAATTCATTAAATTATTAACAGTATTTTTAAAAATCGCCAACGAAGAGATTTCATTATTCGTATTGATACACTATAGATTAATGTGAATAAATATAAAGATCGTTTTGCATTAACGATTGGAAGCGTTAACCTAAAAAGTATTTATTTTATTCAAATAATTTAGTTTTTTTGCCAATCAATGCAATTTTTCATTAAAACATTAAAGATATTCAAATTATTAACAGATTTTTGAAAATCGCCAATAAAAAGATTGCATTTATTTTTCCTTATCTTATTACTGGGATGTTTATTTTTATCTTAATAAAAATCATTTTGCATTAACGATTAGAAGCGTTTACCCAAATTATTTAATTTTTTTTTTGGCCAAATCAATGCAATTTTTCATTAAAACATTAAAGATATTCATTAAATTATTAACAGATTTTTGAAAATCGCCAATTATAAAGATTACATTTATTTTTCTTTATCTTATTACTAGGATGTTTATTTTTAATCTTTGCTATTAAAACACAGCCACAAAATGGTTATGAAACTTTTACATCATATCAATGCAATTTACGAAAAACTTCATCAACTGAATATGGCAAGCCAAAACAGATATTTGTTTCCCCTTCAAAGACATTTGAGAGTATTTACTATATTGCTGTTATTCAGAATTTCTGATATTCCTTATTTACTAATAAATAATTTTCTTTTTCTCTTTCTTTTCAGTATTCGGGTCGAAATAATAATATTTTCGAATTGAAATATCCACACAACGAGGCATATCGAATAAAATTTGATATAAATTTTAAGTAAATGAGAAAAAAAAATTAGTTGTCCATAAAGTAACAAAATTACGAAATCAAAAATTACGGAAACGCCTCCCTGCCCAACGTAGAGATTCGAAATTAACCAAAAAACACAGAAAAACAGAACAAAATGGCGATGGTTATTTCGACACGCGCAAAACTCTTAATAACCGCTTTAATTGTATTCTTTTTACTCTGCGTCGTTCTGGTCACCGGCTCCACGAAAGGTTGGTTCATACCCAATCGTTACAACGGCGAACGTGTTGCAGCTAGGATACAGGTAATGGCTAATATAAAATTCCTAAAATGAAGAAGGGATAATTCCATTCAATAATATTTTACTCCGATTTGCTATTTTTTATATTTAACAACACATCATATAAATTTGTCAATAATTACTAGCAGGAAACATTAATGTTAAATTTCCATTGTGGTCTATGGTGGTGGTCCTTTTCTTATTCGCCAACAAGAGAAGAATCGACCACATATCCTGTGCGGCATACGTACGACATTTATTGGCCATAGTGTGGTCGTTCCTGGCTTGTATGCCCTTTGTCGTTCCTGGTAATTGAAACCATCAGCAGAACAATTAACTGCTCATTAGTTTGGCAATGTGTAAATTGATGATTTTCAATTGTAATCCGTTTATAGACAGTCCCTTCCCGTATTAAACACATACACACTTTTCCCTCCCGATAATTGTTACCGGGTCCATTGGCCCAGCTAATGTCTTTTTGACTTTTGCTAGCACACAAACACCAGACAGACAGACACATTTGCCAATAAATAAAACTTTATGTTAATTTATGATCATGGCACAACTACACTCACATACATGTTCCTATACTTATCCATTTGCATGTTGTATACATGTGTAATGCTAAATTTGATCATTATTAAGTAATGCTCCGGGATTAATGGGCAAAAATAATACATGCCACACGGCAGACAAACATTTGTACATTTGTACAAAACAATATGGATTTAATGTGTTAACTATATTATAGAAAAATACTTATGCCGGTTAAATAAATTGAATGTTAAAATACATGTCGACGCAAACATGTATGTGTGCGAATGCATACAGATGTAACTATGCGAGGGTTGGCCACGTAGGCTCTTTATGGAGCTTGAAGAAAAAACTAAAAAAAATATTTGTCGAAAAATGTGGCATTTAAGAATTGCCGATTCAAGTTTCTTAAATATGTAGAATTAGGATAGAGTGAGAAATACTTACTCGGTAGGAATAACCCTCACTGATCTGTGACAGGCTAAGTTTAGAAACCTTTGATTTCAGAAAAATTTAAGCGTCGCCGAAAAACATTGATTTAATCGACATTTAATTTCTATATTTATTTTTATTATCCTTTGCCTTACCTTTTAAAGCGATAATGTGTTTACACAGTCCTAACAAAACTGCTTTACATATTGGTTATATCTTTAGTAGTTCACAAGATATAACCATTTCGAAGAAATCAAAAAAAATTTAGAAAAAACTATTCAAATTTGTATTTTAAAGTAAATTATTTTAAGTCCAATTATAGTTGTTGAAAGACTGCATCAAACCTGATCGTCGTTTCTAAAGAACTCAACAAAGCTATCGGAACTACAAATCGCAAACCGGTTCATCTTCAAAGAAGCACTTTTCCAATATATATGAACATAGTTGCAAGAATTAATCTGTAAGGGCTAAGCCCATTAAATTGAAAATAATAATTAAATAAATAAATATTAAGGGTTGTTCAACTTAAACGCACGATGTTAATTGTAAACAAAATAAAAAGTTTTCAGGGAGTTATCTTTATCTCTTTTATTGTCCGACTTTGCTTAAGGTCCAGGCAGAGGTGCTTAATTCTGTAAATAACGGCTGATCAATTTAGAGGTATTTTTTTCAAAATAATAAAAAAAATTAAATCAAGCGTGGAAACTTTATTGTTCATTCAAAAGAACAACCTAATGCCATTTCTTTTTTGAATATAATTTCCTTGAAATGCTGGCCGCAATGACTCGTTCAAATTATACCCGATCACGCTAAAATTTTGTTTGCGTTAACGTTCGTTATGAGCGAAAAAAAAATTAACTCTAACAATTTAAGTCCATCCTTGCTTAAGCTCCAGGCAGAGGTGCTTAATTCTGTAAATAACGGGTGATCAATCTAGAGGTTTTTTTTTAAATAAAAAAATACAAAAATTTAAATCAAACGTGGAAACTTTATTGTTCATTCAAAAGAACAACCTAATGTCATTTCTTTTTTGAATATAATTTCCTTGAAATGCTGGCCGCAATGACTCGTTCGAGCATTTCGACAGGTATGGCGTTAATGAAACGCGTTATGTTAGGTTCAAAAACCTGACTTGTAGCAGGTTTGCCAGCATAGACGTTGGACTTTACGTAGCCCCAATAAAAAAATCTAAAGTTGTGATATCACACGATCCTGGCGGCACTTCGAAATGACCTCTCAATAGATCCATTGTTTGAGCAGCTGTAAGGCAAGTGGCACCGTCCTGTTGAAACCAAATGTCGTCAAGATTACGGGCTTCAATTTCAGGTAGCAAAAATTCGGATTTCATAGCGCGATAGCGAGCACCATTACAAAACTGTCGTCAAGATTACGGGCTTCAATTTCAGGTAGCTAAAAGTCGGATTTCATAGCGCTATAGCGAGCACCATTCCACCAGCCGATAAACCGCACCAAACCGTGATTTTCGCAGTGTAAGTCTATGATGAAATGGCAAACAATACATAAAAAGAAAAGTTAAACACAACGCACGAGTTATCTGTGCAAAACCCCCTATTGAAAAAATACGTTTAGCTAGCTTACCCGTTTTCTCAGAGTAGTGTAGGGTACCTTATCAACGGCGACGACTGACTTACGACTTTTCATACAGTTTTTTTTGTGTACCAATTGCTCCAAATCCTTGTTGTCTACGCCCATAACTGTGAAAAACAGCAAAATTGGATAAAACTATCTGCCCATATTGGAGATTTTTAGCTTTTTTAAGAAATGCTGGGATTCTTTCTACCAAAAATATTTTTTTTCATCCAGCTTAATATGGTATGGATGTAAAACATTGATTGCTAGAGGTAGACTAACAAAGGTTGTATTCAATATTATTGACTCAATAGAATTCAATACAGAAAGTTAAAAACTGTGAAGTTTTCCCATTATTTTGTTCCACCGCTAAGGCATTTTTTCTTATTTTCGTAAACAAGTATTTAGTTTGCTGAATTTAATATCCTTTTCAATTATATCCACTACTAGTATCTAAGATCTTTAACTATACAGCAAGTATGCCAGAAGAATTAGGCCTTTTATAAAAAATGACATTAGCCAAGTTTTATATTTCCTTGTTTATGGAATCGAAATAAAGAAAAGCAGCAAGGCCATCTCTATTTCTTTACTAATGCCAAGCTGCCGTCCCGTCCCTTGATCTACATCGACTAAGCTTCTCGGTCCACTTTCTCCCCATCCAACATTCTTTATATTTCCTTCTCCTCCCTCGCTGTGCGTTTGTACAGGCTTGCGACTATTTTTTTATGTATTTCTTTTTTGGTTTGCTTCTCAAAACAAATGTCGGTATTACTCGTATATACAATTAACTTTAGTTTTAAACCGCATAAATTACAAACAAATTGAGCGTATGAAAACCACAAATTATTATGTACACATTTATTTAAAATGTTTTAAACTGAAAACTAAATAAACGCATGTGAGGCTCAATACAAATGCAAATATAAATAGGTACTAGACAAGTTGGATAAGGCTAAAAAAGTCAACTTGGCGCATATGTGAAAAGTTTGTAATGAAAGTTAATTTTTATGCGGTGGGTTTTTTGAAAGACTCGTGGTTTTAAAATAGCGTGAATTTAATTATGTGTTGCTTACATTGGTTTAAGTTACCCATGTGGAAATGGCAAACCTTTGTAAATATACTGCTTTGTATCGACCATGAAACCATATCAAATTCAATATTAACTTTTTTGCATTTCCCTTTGATTGCAGACTTTTCGTTGTAAGTTTATATAATTTCTCGCCAATTCGATACTCAAAAAGTTAAAAATTTTTATTCGAAAATTATTATATTTCATGTCTCATTATTTTAAAACATGTATATATCGAATTATGAAAAATGCAGTGGCTTGCATTGTCAGTGATAACAATACGGATTGAAATGAATATCCTTTAAATAATTTTATAACTTTTCATAACCATTACATTTAACGAGAGACGCTCTGCTTGTAGTTAACAATGGGTCCGTCCCATCATAATATGGCCATTTTGCCATTCACATTAACTCGCAGGGTTTCCCCTGCCAGCAAATGGGTATAATATGGGCTTCACAGTCTTAACAACAGAAAGACATATTGCCATATGGCCACCTATACAAGGTGGAACAAAAGTAATCATCTAAAGTTCTTTTGCTTTTATATTTTTTTTTTTAAATGAAAAACTTTAGTTTAGTTTATTTTAATGCCTTAGAATCTACTAACTCAAGTCGATAAAATAATATTTGGCCGCCAACAGAGTGTATACGGGCTCATTTCAGAGTGTATACGTGCTCTTTTTATTAATATTTTCCATCACTCTTGCCAAAACTCCGGGCGAGAGGTTTTTGCATTCCTGGAGAATATTATCCTAAAGTGCTTTAAAACTCTGAGGATATGTTGACGTTAGCCGGCAACTTCAAAAAACTCCATAAAAAGAAGTCTAGAACAGTAACAGCCAGGAACATTTCCTTCTTCTAATATCGACTTCCACAGGCTTGGTATTTTTTCATCGTAGCAATTCCTCTTTTAAAATGCAGTAAGACCAAAAAATTCTCAATATTTGCGGTTTAAAAAAGCTTGGATTTTTCGAGCTGTTGTTTTTCCAATAGGGTGATTACTTTTGCCCCACCTTGTATAAGCCTTAAGGGCACATATACCTATGGTACGTCTGTACACTTATTCATATGTTATCGCATTGAATCATCATCATCATCGAAAAGAGTTCTCTATCGAAAAACAAAAAAAAAGCTGAAAAAAACAATTGTTTATATCCTTTATTCAAACTATTAATTTCCATCCATTTCACACATCATTGATTGTCATTCTTTTGTAGTCTCTCTCATCTCATGTCGACTGTTGGTTGCCGACTGCTTTTTTTCACTTCTTCCTCGTCTCCTTTTTTGTTTGGTTTGAATACATTTTTATCGTATTGAAAATCATACTGTTGCAACTGAGTCGCATATGGGCAACGAAAAATTATTGTATTTCAAATTCATCGCAGTTTGTGTGTGTTGTCTATTGTCTTTTTTGTCATCCTGTGGTTTTATGCTGGATTTAAATGTTGTATACAATAGGAGGAACAGCATGTGATGCCAAAGCTGGGAAAATATTTTAATTAAATCGGTGTTATAGACAAATGTGTGGGGGGGGAGGGTGCGTAGGACGGGCGTATATTCTATTGTTTAAACATAATTGATGTATTGCCGTTATGCCATACAAGTGGTGTAGTTGGTGATTAACAACAGGTTGGGATTTTTAAATACTAGATGGCGCTGCTTTTCAATAGCATAGGCTTTCATAAAGGTCCTTACACTTATTTCCAAATGAATCGCTGACGAACTTTTCTGTGATCTCAAATATCACTTCTTTGCTTTGAGGCTATATCTGACTTTTTTTTTTAAAAAAAAAATTAAGAGAATTTGAAAACTGAGTTTTACTAACCCATGTCCCCTGAAAATATTCAACGTTGAATGACTTCACGTTAAAAAAATGTGTTTTTTTTTAATTTTATACTTAGCTCCAACTTTTTTTTGGTTGTTTTAATGTTTCAGCACCCTGTTGTCCATTAAATTATTTGTTATACATTTGTCACAAGTAAGATGATAGCCTGGTCTTAAAAAGTTGAGTTTTTCTTTCAACACTTGCTGCGAAGCTTTCTAATAAAGGTCGAGACAGGCCCGAAGTGGCAATAAAAGCAGTCTGTAGCCACGAAAATCAATGTAACTGTGCTAATTTAACAAAAACTTTTCTTTTATGTACAAGAGGTCTTGAGCCGTTTAATCCCTGTTCAATGCAAAAAAAAAAATTATCATTAATTGTTTCCATCTTTTTTACATAGTGATAGTTTTTTTCGATCCTGATGTATTGAATACTCAGCTTGACCCATGTCCCCTGAAAATATTCAACGTTAAATGACTTCTCGTTAAAAAAAATGTTTTTTTTTAATTGTATACTTAGATCTAACTTATTGCTTGGTTGTTTTAAAATTTCAGCACCCAATACATTATTTTTTATACATTTGACACAAAATAAGAACACTTTCTTTAAAAATGGTTCAGGGTGGACTCATAATATTATTCTTTTTAAAAAAAATTGACTATTAAAATTTATAAACAAAAAATCCTTTTTGTGGTAGTTTGCATGTACGTCTATATAAGTAGGACTTGAATCTTACGATGAAATCCTAGTAGGAGCATTTAAAATTTTTAACCGACGGTTTTCCATCCTAAAGGCCAGCCATTTTGCCTGTAGGATAATTTTCACTGAAAGCCATACAAAATTATTTCTACCAAAAGCATTAGCCGTATATTCCTTTAAACTTGCAATTCATTGAGGACATTTTTCAAAAAAAAAATATTTTTTTGGGAAACGTTCTTATTGATGGTTTACCACTCTCTGTTTTTTTGGGAAACGTTTTTATTGATGGTTTAAAACTTACTGTTTTGAGAAAAGTATACAAAATGATTTCTACCAAAAGCATAAGCCATTCCTTAAAACTTGCTATTCATCGAGGACATTTTCCAAAAAAAAATAATTTTAGAAATTATTTTTGCCTATGGCTTACCACTCTCTGTTTTGAGAAAAGTATGCTTTTTTCCTAAAGCCTCAACGCATAACTATTTTCCTTCCTGTCGTTGGCAGAAATTCTTCAAGTTATATTCCTTGGTGTCTTTTGCAATCGAAAGATGTAACGTCTTTGGCCTTAGCTTGTGTTTTATTCTATATACGAGTATTCTCTGACGCACACATTCTCTGCAGGGAATCTTGGTTAATTCTTTGGAAAAAATCACTTCATATTTCAGATCTGATTTTGTTTTTGCATTTCAATGGTTTCCGTACCCGCGGGGTAACTGGAGTGTCCAAAACCGAAAGCAAAAACCGAGATTCCGGTTTTTATGTCTTAACCCGACAGTCGGTTTTTAAAAAATAGCTAAACTACTAGATGTGGTTTTTTGCTGTCGGGTTTTTTGGTTGTTGTACGTGGAAGCAAAGAACATTTTTTATATTTACTAGAGTGTCCAAAACGGAAACCGATATTCCGGTTTTTATGTCCAAACCCAAAAGTCGGACGCTAAAACCCAACATATCAGTTTACCCGATATGCTGTCGCATTTTTCGGATATTAGCTTGCTGTATGTGAAATCAAGGAAAATTTGTAATATTCTAAAGTACGAAATGCGTTAATATCAAAAATATTTAATCTTAAACCACTTTAAAGTGCACGGCTCGACTAAGAATCGCCAGTTAAATTGATTTTACAATATCTGTCTGTGCATACCCCTATCCATAGGCTGTTTTTCTAAAGCTTATTTTCAAACTACAGAGTGGAACTGTGCGATCTTTATGCAATTTTGCAGAAGTCAATTTTTTGGACAAACGCTGTAGACTTTAATAAAAATCGGTTAAAATTTACTTATAGTTTCCACACATATAATCATCCGATTTTTTGGCTTTAGCTCTAGAAGCCACACAGTATCGGGTGGTCAATCAGAGGTGGTTTTTTCAAACTAAAAAAAATACAAAAAAATCAAACCAAGTGTGGAATCTTTATTGTTCATTCGAAAGGAAATTTATTTGTAATTTTTTTTGAATATAATTTCATTGAAATGTTGATCAGAGTGTCCATTCTGAGGATAAAAAAAAAGAAAAAAAAAGTCTAAAAGTATGATATAACCCCATCTAGGCGGCAAGCTTACCGGCCCAAAACGTGAAATTCGCTGCTCTTCGAAATGACTTCTTAATAAATCCATTGTTTCAGCAGCTGTATGGCAAGTGGCACCATCCTGTTGAAACCAAATGTCATCAAGATTACGGGCTTCAATTTCAGGTAGCAAAAAGTCCGATATCAATAGCGAGCACTATTCACAGTTACGTTCCGGCCATGATCATTTTAAAAAAATATGGACCGATGATTCCACCAGCCCATAACCCCATTAAACTGTGGTTTTATCTGGTTATACTGGCACCTCTAAAACGTCTTCTGGTTGCTCTTCAGCTCAAATGCGGCAATTTTGTTAATTGACGTTGCCGTTAAACTAGAAAGGGCCTCATCTCTGAACAAAATTTTGGTCGAAAAACGTTTCTCATCGAACGCTCATTTCCATAATACACTTGCACAATTCGGAGATGTTGTTGCGGTTTAAGTCTTTCCATGAAGAAATGGCAAACAATTCTAAGAAGAAAAAAAACCGACCGGTTTGTCAGCATAGACTTTGGACTTTACGTAGCCCCAAAGAAAAAAATGTAAAGGTGTGATCACTAACGATCTAGGCGGCCAATTTACCATGAAATTAGCTTCTCTTCAAAATGACCTCTCAATAGATTCATTGGTCGTGGTTTTCTCTGGGTATAATGACACTTCTTGAGCCTCTTCTGGTTGCTCTTCAGCCCAAATGCGGCAATTTTGTTTATTGACTTTGCCGTTGAGCCAGAAATGAGCCTCATCACTAAACAAAATTTTGGTCGAAAAACGTTTTTCACTGAACGCTTATTTGCACAATTTGGAGACGTTGTAGCGGTTTAAGTCTTTCAATGATAAAATGGCAAACAAAACTGAAAAAATTAAGTTTAAACAATTCACTCGTAATCTGTGAAAAAACCCTATTAAAATAAAACTTCAAGATTGATCACCCGTTACATCGTTGATGAAATTTGGAACTTTGATTAAATTGGGTACAGTTCATTACTATCGATCCGTAATCAGCTCAAATAATAATGGGTCATACCCGCCCATGTTTTGATATAGTCCCAGTGCAAAGATCTCTCCCGATATAACATACAACCGCTTCAGAGTATCCATCTTAATATCGACTTAAATAAAATTTGGTGTAGTATATTTGGATTGACGAACAACTAATTTCCGTTCGATTTGAGTCATATAGGCTTACTTTTGACATATTTTATTTAAAAATTGCCTGGAGACCCAAAAAATGGCTTCCCATAAGGCTTCAAAACAACTATAAAAAAATAGATGAAGTCATATTTTAAAATAATATTATTTTTGCAGTCTGACTAAATTTGGTTAACGATCCCTATGACTTAAAGTTCGACCAATACGGGTACCAAACACTCAAATTCAATTGTAATCATATTTTTAAAGTCTGGCTAAATTTAGAGCTATTCCAGGGCAGAATTATTGTACTTTTGATATGGAAAATAATTTCCATTCTCAGGCAAAATGTTAAAACCAGAAAGTCGGTTAATGCCGGGTGTTAACCTTTCCCTTGTAGTTTAAATAAGGGATCGCTGGTCGTCAGTGATTTCATTCTGGGATCTCCGACCGCCGACGATCTAATTACTCGCCAGAGGGATTCAACAACACTTTTGTGTTGTGTCGCCGTTGCTACTGGTTTGGCTAGGTTCACAGCCTTACGGTTTTCCATAACCAAGCCAGTTTCATTATTCGAGAACTGGCAAACGAAAGACACAGCATCATTTGCAGCAGAAACTTATAAATTTAGAAAAATAAAACTGTACCGAGAGCACGAAGACAGCTAGCCACCAGACCTAAAATAAAGTCTTTTTAGTTGTGGAAATCCGGAAATCCGTCGGTTTTGACAAAAACCCAAATTGCCCGGTTTTTTGGAAACTCTAGTGGTAAAACTCTTACCTGTTGTCATTTGCATAGTACACTTGTGTAATACCCCCCCCCCCCCCCCCCCCCCCTACCATTTTATTAGAGAAAAATATTTTGTCTCTCTCTCTATCAGGTTTTTGCTTGACAGAGGCTTCGTTTCCTTGAATCTACATACAGCCGTAACAAATACATATTTTTGACAATTCAAATTACTTTGGCATTATATCGAAGATTTCCAGTTATACGATATACGATGATTTTCACAAACCATCAGTATCCGCCTGCTCGAGTACGAATACGAGTACCACGAGCACCAGCGTCATCACCAGCGGCTGGTGGAGGGGGGAAACGAAACGACCTTTGCCTCAATTCCCCCGTTTATGCTCTAATAATATGTACATAAGAATGATGTATAAAAGTGGAACTCGTACGTACGTATGTCTGTCTGTCTGTCGCATGTCGTATGCATGACTATGCGAAATCATCGATTCCTGAGTATTGGAAATACACCCCTCAATAAACCGCACTTAATATCATCCGTATGCATGGGGTAAGGGGGCGAAAGAATGGAACAAAAAACTCAGTTTCCCCCCTACACCATCAAAGCGATGATACACACAGCACAACTTGTCATTTTATACCGCATCATGTATGGTTGTTGTTTTCCACAATTCCACGCTAGGATACCAACAACAGCAGCAACCAGAGCCAGCTTCCATGGCGCGAGAGGTGGCAGGCAGTGGGAAACCCCGATGTTGTCGTGAGGCTCTAAGTAAACTTCTTGCATATGAATGGCTTTTTGGAGTGTGTCATCAATATGGCAACTTAGAGTATGCCTGCATGTGTGTATGTTTGTGTACGAAGGAGCAGGATTGCCCAAACACATTTGCGTAGCATACATCTACATATCCCTATTGCACTAAACACTTACCATGGGAAGTAGCTCGATCAATGCTGGGAATATGATGGTGCTGTGCCATAAGTATGTGTGATTCACCAAGGCTGGAAGCAACTTCACATACATTTGCATCTCTGCCTGTATGTGTGTGCATTGAAGCTTAATATGTTCCCGTTGTTTTGCTGGGATCAATGTGCGGTTTCCATGCATTCCTTGCCACCATCTCGATACGTATAGCCCGGCTCCTAACGAACTCGTATATCTTGGGGCAAAATATGAAATGCTGAAATTTTCGTCTTGCTTGAAGGGTATAGACGCCACTACTCCACTGCCTTCATGAGCATACATAATGCCACGACCATGTTCGAGCGTAGTTGTTGTCATAGTATCTCAATCCTTCGTCCATTTTGGTATCCTCGCCCAGTACTCTGTTGTATCGATATCTCGTTCACACTGCTCTCAGCTAGGATAGGAAAGTGTTTTGTTTTTTCTTCTTCCCCCTTTTTTCTAATCTCGTCTGCCAGCGGTTACTATGGCTGTTGTGCAGCGCACCCGAAAATTTACACACAACAGCTGAACTAGGGAATCCAAAGATCAAAACGAAATCCAAAAAAACACAATTCCACCTCTCACAGACGACGTGTAGCGTTCTTTGGTGATGCATGTACGACGAAAGCATTTTCAAGTTAACATATTCACAACTGGCACTGGTGGAGAGCGGAATCATTTACAGGAAATTGCATTTTTGAGTGGATAATTTATATGCATGTACCCACCCACCCGTGGCTAAGGGCTCGTTGGTGAACCCCCTCTCGCCCAAAACTTCGCAGAAGGAGCGCAACTGATGTACAATAAGTGTTCACCTACTCGTATTGGATATGTTTGAACTCGTGTTGGAAGGGTCAATGGGTTAGGCCACGAGAGGCACGGCTTTGAATGCAAACTAAGTCCCAATTTAGACGAGGCAATTTTACTTGCGCCAATTTTTACGATTCTCTCTTGAACTTGCCTCTTGTGTTTACACAAGGCAAGTCGGTTTCGGCAATTTTTGTTTTCATTTGTTTTGATTTTTGTGTAAAAAATACTAAAATAATCTGCAGCCAACTTCACACTACGAAAACACAAAAAGAATTGTCAGCACTGAAAAGTTTTTTCCCTTTCCTTGCCCCTATTTTCGACAAACTGAGTGTTGCGGGAAGTGAAGTTACCTTGTGTAAATAGGAACTAATTTGGATGTGTGTTTGCCGCAAAAAAATTAGTAATTATTAAACGTTGGGAGGAGAATTTTTAATTTGTATCCTTTCCGGTAAAATTAAAAGTAACTTCTATAAGGCCTTAGATCCTTCATAAAACTCGGATTTCGAAAATCATATTGAGAAAATTACTGAAAAGTTTTAAAAGATTCAAACGTGCAGAACGCGTTCGCAAACTCGATTCAAAAAAATCTATCTTCTAAAACCCTGTTCTACTGGAGGTCAAAAAAGTCGACACTTGCTCATGCCACTAAACGTATCTAAGGAAAAAGCAACATGGGCCTTTTATCCTCTTGCGGACTGTTTCTTTTCCAAACTATAAAGAAATGGCCCATTTGTGATGCATTGCGCACACACAAAGAAGAAATTAGTTGGAAATCGGTTGGAACTATAATGATTCGGTTGCAAAAGAGGAATTTTGGGTGTAATAACCAAATGTTTATAAACGTAATGGACATTTGGTTCGAAATACTACATGATGATACAAATGATCATCGTACTGCACTCACAACTTATTGATCGGTCGTTCCGAAAAAGGTAGTTAGTTGCCACAACTGTTGGTTGTGACAACCAATAGTTTCGCAAACATTGTGTTGTTGTAACCAATTTTTAGTGCTGACATAACCAAAAACTTGTTGTTTAATAGAAATTTTTTAAACAAAAAATAATTGCATTATTACTGAATTTAAGCCAACCGATTCGTTTTATTTCAGTAAAAATCATCCACCATCTTTTCCACTTGTTCCTCCCTACGAGTACTTTAAGTACTTCCGACTTTACCGAATTTAAGCCAATCGATTCATTTTATTTAGTAAAAATCATCCATCATTGTTTCCTTTTTTCCTTCCTTCAGGTACTTTAAGTACTTCAATTGTGTAAGCAAACACTTTTTTGCCTCTGATTTAATATTTACTTTCTTTCGTTGAACAAGTGGAATTTTGGATTAAAAAATTATTTTTTATTGGTTCTGATACTAAGTATGTTGCACCGATACTAAAGTTCCAATAACTGAAAATTACAGAGCACCAACTAACATTCGGTTGTACTAATCGAATACTAGAGCTGCAAGTTACCTCAATCATTCGGTTGGCAAAACAGTTCTGTTGAGGCAACGTCCAGCTTGCGGGGCCGCCGTAGGAGTTTTTTTATTTCGCGTGATGGCAGATATTCGTACCACTAGCATGTACGATTCGCCATTTCCATACTTTAATCATTTTCGCCCGCGGAACTGCCAGGAAAGAAATCATCCTTACGTCATGTCTATACTTTATCAGCGGCCTTATTGTTGTGCTCGCTCGAATTAATCCTTTTCAATTACCATCACATTGGATCACATTGATTCAAACTTTAATGGAACAGAACGTGGTCTGCAGTTTTTCCTCTCCCACACAGGTCGGGCTCATAGGCGAGCTACCATTTCTGAATCTGTGCAGGTACTTTTACAACCAGCCATAACTTCTAAGGATTTGTGTGAGATATTTGGGATACGATAGGAAGTCCATGTTTCTTCTGAAGCTGCATCCTTCCCTGGCTAGCTCACTCTTTCTGGCTACTTCGGATCTTTGTATCCTTTTTCTACACAGAGAACAAATTTTTTGAAAATTGATTGGAACTACAAAAATGTTGTTGGAAAAGCAGAATGGCACAACTGGAGGTTGTGCGCAACAGAATTGGGCACAATGTAAACACTCCATTGTAAGCAGTTTTTAGACCGATCTCTTTAAAGCCACAACTTTAGTAAAAACCAAACACAATCAACTTGACCACGCTCTAATTTCGCAGCTACTTATATAAAATAGAGAGCTATTACAAATTCTTCATAAAATTCATTTATTATTTTATCATAAAATTAGTGGCTGTCTTTTTTTTATTAAATTTTTGCTTCACGTTTTGTCTAAATAACAGCATAAGGAAATACGCCCAGTGTAACACTCTAAAAGTATTCAGTATGGCGGCTGCTCTCTTAAAACCTACCAGAGTAGTAATCTATTCTCATACCCAAATGAATTAGAGTTCAACTTTGCCGAATTAAAAGTCAAAAACTTATAAGACTTGAACTCTACGGCCTTGTCAATGATAATGATTAGAGTTTTTCAATTGACACAAATAATATGTGCCTTTAATTAATTATACCATTTTACTGCAGGCTTTTTCAAAAATTCAAAGTGAAAATACTTGGCTGCTCTCCCATTAATGTTAGGCATAGGGACTCTTTATGACTTAACAGACCGAAATTATCGAGACTTCCATTCCATGACATAATCAACAGTGATTAGAGTTGACAGACAATTGGCCGATTTAATTTCTTTATTAATATTACCGGAGACTTTGGCAAAAGAAACCCAACACGAATTGTGAATAAGCCATTCTGTTCAGTTTTTTGGCTGTAGTCCATAGCCGGACTACAGTCAACGTACATTGGCTATACGTTCATTGGCTATACAAGTCATATTTTATTGCTTTTATTGCTTTAGCACAAAATACTCACCGTATTTAGAATCCAACGAATTAACTTGTGCCCTTCGCTATTTGAAGACTTAACGGACACAACTAATATATACACATCACAGCCCTGGTACCGAAAACGATCGGGACTCCGACGCGGACCACATTTCCAGTAATTATTCATGTCTTTATTGTTTTGACTGCAAGCTTTGTCAATAACTAAAACTACACCGTGTTAACACTAAAGATTTTTTAATTTTCGAACTGTGTCTATCCCTAAAAGCTCGGCGTATGATTGATATTAATTCAGTTTACGGCTGACGTATGATGTATATTAATTAATATGTAATAAGTATACGCACAGATAGACCGACGTTCAGTGGACTACACATTTAAAAAGTCTCATTTCGGGGTTAGTCTTTCACTTTCTATAATAATTATAATGGATTTGCAAAGAAAATAGGGTATGAGATAAAACTGATCAAATTAGGCAATTGTATGGCATCAGAGATTCTTCGGCATTTGCGCGTCCAATATAATATAATGAAGGAGTTTTATATATATTGAAAACTGCGACCTTTCGATAGGAACATACTTATATTTTAAAAATAAATTATAAAATTTTACCTACAACTTAATTCCACCTTTTCAACCTTTAAAAAATGATCGATCTATCGCCAAAAAATATTTATTTTATTTTCGTATCTTGAAGATGTTGATATTTGACTAATTTGCATTTGAGAATAAAAAGCAGTATTCTAAAATTTGACTGTGGTTTTGACACAATTTGGGTTTCTTGGATCCATAGCTTAGTAGTCCTAGAGTTTTTACAGCAAGTGGCTTCTCGGCACATCAAGGTTACAGGGTGTTATTTGGTTTTGTTTACTAACATTCCATTAAGTAACAAGTGGGAACTTTTCTTAAATCAGTTAGCTGTGCACGTTTCAATTCTTATTCTCACTGACCTAGTCCCCTGACCTGTTACACGCCAGCTCCGAACGGTTTATACATTTTATAAAAAAGTTTTTACATGGCTTAGAAATAAAATCTGACTCGTAATGTCGCCGGCATTTACGAGGTGGAAACCCACCGCTAAAAAATTGTTAGATATTCTTACCCGGGCTTAAACCTGGGTTAAGTGGCATGACAGTCGTGCACAATTCCATCAAACCACGGCGGTACACTCGATTTTGTTTCAGTTTAATAAACTTTATAGCTACTGAGCCTCTACAACGAGTTTAGGACTTTATTCACACTAGAGGACTTTTATGGTACCAAAAAATCCTGTTGGAATTTGTAAGGGTTTGGTCCATTATTACTTACCTTTTACCGAAAATCCATTTTTAGCCGCCCAATTCCTCTCTAACATTCTCTGCTTTACAATCAAATGTGCCCAAGGGAAAAAACCACCTAAACCGTACCAGAATTTGGACAACCCGATCCTGTGGATATACATATACATACACAACGAAGCATTCGTTAGGAGGAACAGACCACCCCGGCAGAGGTCGAGTGTGTTTGTCTTTCACTACAATAACATTTTGCAAACTAATAGAGAATTATTGCTTCTAGCTAAAGTAACACACATACTCACACCAGTACATACTAGTCTCCCACTCATACAGACAAAGTGTCTTCTATGTGTGCGTGTGAGTATTCAAGCGAAATGTTGTAATAAATGAGAGCTTACTTTTACATCGTGATGATGCATCTGTGCTAAATGTTTATTAAAATCAAATTCAAGGATCTTTCACCAAGCATCACATGCAAGTCCTTCCCACCCCTCAAATCCATTACAAATCAGTCAGAATTCCACTATGCAGAAGTACCATCAAGAATACGAGATTAAAAATAGCTCTCACCCGAGTGCGAACAAGTTTATTAGTTTACAGGAAAGATTCATTTTTATGGTTGCATAAGTTTAAACATTTTTTTTATTTTCTTAGAAATTAAATTGTAGTTTTTCTTTTACCCCCTCTTTGATCAGTTATTTTTTGTTGTTGTCCTCTTTATTGATATTTTATACCTTCTAAGAACTGTTCGATTACATATACACTTATGGATGTGTGTGTATGTGTATACTGGTTTTAATCTTCTTATTACTTTTTTTCTTCAGGGTACATAAAATAAGATTTACGTTGAAAGTTTTTTTTCTTCTTCTCTTTATTTAAAACTCATAATTTTCACACACACATGCACACTCACAATTTCACAGGCACACTCCTACCGAAAAATAAAAGATTTATATGCATTATCCTTTCGTATGTATCCCTTTTTGGACTCATCCGAAAATAAGTTATGGCAGAAGAAAGGGCATTGCTTTTATATAGTCTCTTTTGTCCCCCTCTGTGTGTATGTGTGTGTTTATAAATCCTTTGATACGGGCTTGTTGTAAAAATTGTAGCTTTTTTAGTTTGGGTGTGTTGTAGTAGAAGTGTGGATAGTTTTTGTTTCGATTTTAAGCCATGGTTTTCAATCGACTGGTATCTGTTTATGTCCTAGAAAATAAATAAAACTCACTTATTTTGCTGAAAGTATAGGAAACAAAGAAAAATTAAGCAAAAAAATCATATCATAATCGTGGCGTATGATTAATATTAATTTGGAGTTCCATTGACGTATGATTATTATTGATTCGTCGTGCATCTGGCGTATGATTAATATAAATTTGAGTTTTTTAAAGCTTTATGACATTTACCCATTAGGCTCTGATCTTAAGGAAATCCCGCGACAAAAGGGGACTACCACCATCAAAAGGCGAACTATGCCATCAATCGTATGCAAAAGTCAACTAATTTATGTTTCTGGTTGTACAATTTTTTAAAACCAGTTGTTCTAAACTTTTATAAATATAGATATCACTCTTGTTAAGTTAAACAAAGCTCTTTGATTTATTCCACACCCACACCATCTTATTTTTTAATGTTTTTAAATATTTTGAGTTAGAAAATTTAAAGCTGGTTCAGCTTTGCATTTACTTTAACTCCTTTAATTAATTTGTGCACCATCCTCAGCATTGACACACACAGAAAATGGACTTGTCGTCTCCACTTTAACTGTAAAGTGTTACAAAATCGTATATGATCCGACTTCGGGCCTTCGAACGCATCCTGACTCCAAAGTCCTATTAAACACTTCGACTTCTAGTGATTCGTTATTATTGTTTAATGGAAAATATTATATTCCTACACATTTTCTAACATGAACTTTATGAGGAACATTTCAGATTTAAAAGCGGCGACTTACTATAGGGCAATGTTCACTGGTCGTATACTGTAGTAGCAGGACCAATAATGCCAAATTGGATAATATTCTGCCGAAGTCCACATAATGTAAAACTCTAAAAAGGTTTCATTAAAGGGCTTGGCTGTCTATCACTAGGACTAGGGTAAAAATTAAATGTGATGAATTTAAACATTTAAAAAAGGCAACTACTGCCATACTTAAAAAAGATTAAGAGTGCTATTTCAATTTCACTAAGTGGTCTCAGTGTAGTCCATAAAACCGTACCCGAAATCCAAGCATGGTTTACTAGACTTTAGCTAAACATTTGTGAAGAAGGGCCACTAACACCAACCAGGAAGCAGGGCTAGGATCTGTCGAAATTCTGTGACCAGGACGAATTCTGACTTTAGAACAACAAAAGTTAACTGTCATGTAGGTTTTGAAACTATTCCAATAGTTTAAGGGTTAATATGCCGCTTAGGCTATCTTGCTGCCGTTATGATTTCAAAGCTGATATGCCAGTGTAAAAGGAAGTAGCAAAATGCTTGTGTCTACCATAGTTGGAACAAATTTATAATCTTTGACTGAAGATGACATCAAATATTTGGATTTTTAAAATGCTCAGCAGTTCCAAATCGATCGTAGTTTGTTTTGGGGCCACAAAGACTCATCACGTTAGACCTGACAAAAGTTTGTTGGAAAAAATCACCGCTACACAGTGTTAATTGTTCCTATCCTTTTTCGATCCGGAATAACCTTTATGAAAGCTGCTCCACGGCGTCCCTATTAATATTTTTATTGAAACCTGGAGTTGCTGTTGTAGTGGCACAAGTAGTGGCGGGGTGGCAGCAAAAACATTGCTGCTTCGGTTCAAGCCGGTACATAGAACCGGCAGTCGTAGGATTAGAATCCAAGTGTCACAATACTTGACGTATGCTTAATATTAATTCAGCGTGCAACGTGCGTATGATTAATATTTATTATGTTAAAGAATGTTTATACCTTGTATTACTCAGTGCACCACGTGCGTATGATTAATATTATTTCTCTTTAGGAAATAATATTCTGTAAAAATGTATTTTATGTTAGTTCGAGGCCAATGTTTCTAACTATCAACCATTATATGAGCTAGACCCACCCATACGTGTTGCGATCGAATTTGAGTCACGAAGCTGTATCGACTTAATTATGTCTGCCTTTCCGTCCGTCTGTCTATTGTCCGTCTAAAGCTTGTAGTCAGAATAGAGGTCACAGTTGCGGCCAGATATGTATTACATCGTTTCAAAGTACGTTTTTTGACTCCAGAAGGACACTATAAAAATCGATTCAGATTTACTTAAAGCTTGCATAGGTTGAGCAGATTTTATGACAAGAAGCCAACTATTTCATCCTATCTTAATGTACTCTGTCAGAGGTTAGTTTTTAGAAGCAAGGATGGGCTATATTGCTTTTAAGGAAAATGCAGAGTTACATATAGCTTGCATACATACTCGTATGTTCCACCGATTTTGTGTCTTACTGATGTATTGATTTAATATATTTCGATGATTATTTTATTCCTACTTAATGATTTATGTCCAATATAGACGTAACCCCCATACCAGTCAAATAAGCCTGACTATGCTTGAATTGACTGGCCAATCTGGCAGTAGTTTTACTAAGAAGAGACAGCTTTTCAGTAATGCCTTTCTATGGAGCATAATTGTTTCCTTCGTGTTGTCCCTAGTTAGAGGTACCTTAAATTCTTAGCCAATCTAGCCCATAGTGTTCTCATGTCGTGCCCGCCACCAGAGTAATACTCAATTTCCTTTTAGGCCGTTTTGAAGGAAACAAATTGATACCATCCCTCCGAGGGCCTAAAGCCTTTTGTCAAAGTGTCATCTTAGCTTGCCATTGTTTACAGAAACAAATTGAATCCTTTCAAATAATCGACCTGTCGCATTTTATACTCTTAACACTTCTTACAATGGAATCATTCAATGCGGTAATTGTGAGCCCTCCCTTACCCCACACCACAGCTGACTGTGACATTCTTAAAGAAGAATTATCATCACCATTAACATCATCTCAATCATTGACACTGATTGTCAGCGCCACGATTGCCCTTATTGAAGGTGGGAGGGGTGGCATTGTTAATAGAACAGCCAGTCAGCACAACAAAGCCTTTGACGATTTCTCGTCTATGCAGCAGCATGTGACGACGGTGGTGGTGGCGTTGACGAAGTTGGCGGTGACGTTGGTTAGCCGTGGCTGGCATTGATGTCGTTCGACAAAGAAAGCTAAACAAAGCGTTTAGTTAATTTTCTCTATTTTTATTCAAATATTTTCCTTAGAAATTTCCCTGTCGCATAATGGCAGACCCATTACAGCGTTATTTTAACCTTAATTGGCGTAAGAGTATTTCACACGTTCGCTCGCACATTGGCACAGCCGCTCCGCTCCGGTGGCATATTACAGCGAACAAAATGTCCTTGATTCGGGTTACACCTTCATGTAAGTCATACCCCTCCAAAATCGCCCGCTTCCCTCGATAGCAATTCAAGCATACTCCTCTTCCCTGGTTTTAGTAAAGGGGAACAACCACTTTGACTGAAGACTCGCTGCTTTGGTTTGTTATTTTTTCGTTTCGTTGGCTCAGCGCAAGCTAAAAGAGAAACCCGCATAAAATTACAAATGTCATGTGACAATGACGCCTCCAAATTCGCTCTCTGTGTTTGGAGTGTATGTGTACCTATAATATATACATATTTTTGCCCTCCACTGTTGAGTGGAGCCTTTGTGTTGCTCGATTATTGTGTTGCACCCCTTAGACAACTAGGCGTCGCGCGACACAACACGATACGTGGTACACAACTCGTTCATTCAACATTGGGTGAGAGGTTGGCTGCTGACGCTTTTTCGCCGGCCTCTGACATTGGCATGGGTTCGTGCTGGGCCACCTGGAGGCGAAGTGGGTGTAATCGACAACTGGTAGTACGCCGCTGTCGTCGTCTACGGTTGATTAAAACATTAACACATTTTGTGTATTTTTGTTTACAATTTGCCCGGAATGTGCCACTAGACTAGAGTTCAGTGGCACTGCCACTGCCACCACTTAATGAGGCAGAGGCGGTAAATACAAATAGGAAATGCCAAACAGCAACAACGACAAATGTGAAATAACAAAAGAAGGTCGTTACGTGGAGGTGCTTTCAGCGTTTATGCGAATGTGCGGATGGAGTTTTTGGTTTAAGGAAAATCTATTTAAGGCAAACTGACATAATTATCCTCTAACAAAAGCAAAGCAGTTCAATATCTAGTTTTTTTTTGATAAAGACGTCATATAATGTGGCTTGTACGCATTTTTAGCTATTTGGATATAAAGCGTTTTGACTCGAAATGTGTTGTGACTGACTTCTTTTGTTGTATTGAAATAATTTTCCGATTTGGTGTTTGGTGCGTTACTATACTCGGTATATTTCCACGCTGTTTTTTTTGTAGGTTTATTGTGACTGATTTTTGTTATCTGGAGGGCTATAGAGAATATAGAATTCATCAAAGGGGTTAGATTAACTTCAATGTCATCTTTGCCTTTAAAAGAAAATCTAGAGAGTTTTAATATGAAGACTTGAACAAAAAAGTCTCGAACCAGAATAAAAACTGTTCAGCTCATAATAATGCTAAAAGACCAAATAAAAATAAACATAAACAAAAAAACGATTTTTAATATTAATATGTCAACTTCGAAAAATCATAGATCCCACCTTTCTAGTTTTATAACAAATTTTACGTCTAGTTACCTCTGCTTTAAATTTTATAGTAATTTATCAACTATCCTACCAGGTTTTTCCCACCTAAAACTTTGGCGTGATTAGAAAGCCAGTAATTAAGAATGGCCTAAAGAGCTAAAATAAAAGCACATGCTTACATTTGGTAGTACTTTCGAAATATATCGTTTGCAATGATTTTAAAACAGGTTTTCTCACTCGACAGATGTTCATCTAATTATTATTGTTGTCTTCTCTTCTCAACAAGTGATTTTGATAGAGTCTTTTCCATACACCAAAACTACAAAGAAAAAATTTGGCTTTAGCGGAAATCGAACCACGTATGAAGTGACTTAAACTAAAACCGAAACCGGTATTCCGGTTTCTATGTCCAAACCCTACAGTGGCTTTCTCACAAGTAGCTAAAACTCGACATGTCGGTTTTTTGCTGTCTTGTTTTCCGGTTTGCGTTTTTTTTGCTTGTGAATGTATGAGAAATGAAAGAAAAATCATAATTTTTATGTTCAACATACGGGGGTTGCTAAATATATATTTCTGGCCTAGGCAACACTAAGTGTTGCCTGGCGCCTTCTGACATTTTCATTGAAAAGTTTGACATTTTTTAGCATAAACGTACTCAGAACGTTTTACGTGTGTTGTTTACAGTGACTTGAAAAAATCTATTTGGCAAAAAAAATGAAATTAACTGGTGAACATTTTCGTGCGATCATTTTTCCAACTTTCGATGTGGATTATCACGACAAGAGTGCATCGATGAACTTAAATCTTTGTATGGCGATAAAGCACCACCCTGTGAAGCACTGTGAAAAACTGCTTTAATGAATTCAATCGTGGCCGACGCTCGCTCAAAGACGAAGGTCGTCCAAAAGCGGCCGTTGTGCCAGAGAACATTGATGTCATGCGTGAACTGCTGATAATGCTAGATCGTCATGTGGGATACCGTGAGATAGATGCATTCTTGGGACATATCTTCCACCAGGATACATTCGATATTGCATGAACACCGGCCGTAAAAAAGGTTTGTTCTCGTTGGATTCCGTACAAGGCTCGTGTCGATTGTTGCAAAGAAATTTTGCAAAAATACGATCGCGGTGCTTCGAAGGACGTTTATAAGATCGTCACAGGTGGCGAATCATGGATCAATACGTATGAGCCCGAGACAAAACAGTAATCGACCCGTGGGTCTTCAAAGACGAGCCAAATCCAACGTAATTTGTTCGTGGAACAAGCACTTCGAAGCAAATGTTCGACTGTTTCCTCGGCCAAACTGGTCATGTGGCGACTGTTCCTCTTGAACAACGTAGGACGGTCAATTTCTAGGAAACAAACAAGAGGAGGCGAATCATTGTGCACCAGAACAATGCGAGCTCTCACACCTCGTCGAATTAATGGGTCATCCGCCGTCCAGCCCTGTATTGGCACCCAATGACCCCAATCCAACGAATGTAGTTCGTGGAAGAAGCACTTCGAAGCAAATGGTCGCCTGTTTCTTCGGCAAAATTAGTCATGTGGCGACTGTTGAGCAACGTAGGAGGTCAATTTCATGCGAGCATGACAATGCGAGCTCTCACACATCGGCTCAAACCAGCGCCTTTTTGATCGGCAAAAACGTCGAATTGATGGGTCATCCGCCGTACAGCCCTGACTTGGCACCCAACGACTTTTTTTTATTCCCCCGCATCAAGCAAAAAATGCGTGGTCAACGATTTTCTTCTCCAGAAGATGCTGTTGAAGCGTTCAAAAACCATGTTTTGGAGTTGTCTCAATCGGAGTAGAAAAAGTGCTTCGACAATTGGTTTGAGCGCATGCAAAAGTGTATATAAGTAAATCATCATGGAGAATAGAGAAATAATAAAACCATTTTTTATGATAAATATTCGCATTCTCATCATTAGGCCAGAAATATATAGCAGCCAAAGTATTCAAGGGCCCAATTACTGTACTTCTGACAAGGAAAAAAACAATTCTTAAGCAAAACGGTAAAACCGGAATGTCCGACAGTCGGTGTTTTCACAACACGGTTTTGAAAAGAAACAATTCTTAAGCAGAAGAGTAAAACCGGAATGTTCGATAGTCGGTGTTTTCACAACACGGTTTTGAAAACAAAACAAAAAATGCCGATTTTCTAAAAACCCCGATTTTTTGCACTCTAAAAATTGTAACATATGTCCAAATGTAATATACAACGTCGCCTGAACTCCCATTTTAATTCCGATTTCGATCAACATTGATACGATAAAAGAAACTACCAAGAAAAATGAAGGCCTAATACAAAAATTAAAAATTACTTCGTGAAACTACCAACCTTAAAAAAATTTTCACCTGCTAAGTCCCTTCTTAGATACGAGTATATTTCCCATACTAACGAATTGCGGTCCTAAAGAACGGACAAGGAAAATTTGGCTATAAAATAACAAAATATTTTTCTTAAGAAGCCCAAAAAAAAATATTTTTAAAATTCGCTAAATTTTGACGACCGGCACTAGGTTCATAAATCCAGAGCATTTTAACATGGAATTACGATTGCAAAAAAAAAAACAATAAAACTTTATACATATTCAAATCTGTAATTATTTTTTTAGATCTGAGTACATATAGTCCGTCCAGGGGTTCTAAAAACCAGTTATCAAAGGGCTTTTCTGAAGATCCAGAAGTTAAGTTATAACGGAGTCTGCTACTTCGTCTGCATTTAAACATGGACTTACGGATACAAAAAAAAACAATAAAACTTTTTACATATTCAAATCTGTAATTACTTTTTAGATCTGAGTACATTTAGGCCGTCCAGGTGTTCCAAAAACCGGTTATTAATTGGCTTTTCTGTAGACCCAGAAGTTAAGTTGTAAAGGAGTCCCCTACTTTAAAATTTAAATGTTTTTTGCTAGACTTACTAGTTTTTTGTTCGTAATAGTCGCACATCTACCTGTGGTTCCATTTCCTTCCTAAAAACATATAAAAAAATTTAAGGCTACTCTGTACAGCTACAATTTAGTTTTATTTCGTTTTTTAGTCCCTTTAAGCAGCAAAGGGTATATCATTTCGATATTTTCATACTATTTAATTAACATTGTGATTAGACGACTAATATTCTTCGAAAAGGAGTTTCTCCAACTCGAATCACCTAAACTTGAGATTGTCTAAAGCTAGTCTAGTGACGAGTGTCTTAAGTCATAATTCCTTTAGTTGTATCCCACATCAATTTTTTACATTTCCTGTGCTGAGATTGTAACTCAATTTATATCGACCAATGCAAATGCTCCACTAAAACGTCCGCAATATGATTTATTAATACCTTCGCTATAAGTATATTTAACAAACTTGCAGGTATGTATTTAAATTTGACCTATTTCAATTTCCGTTTAATTCGCCACAAGACCCTTTAGCTTCATCCTTACTTCTTCATACGAGTGAGCTACGAACTGCGACTCCGTCACGACCTTTTGTAAATGTAAATTGTGTGGCTGGCTCTATTAAGAGTTTTAATAATACTCAGTTGGCAATTGTCACAAACTTAAGCGGGGAAAAGTTAAAAGTTACTTTAAGTAGCATGTGGCTTTGCCACAATGTGTGTGTGTGTGATAACCACAGGCCAACCCCAAACGTCATCTGGTGGGGAGGAACGTGTAGAGAAGCTCTTGAACTGAAAAACTAATACTTGGCCCATCATCACATTAACATTGCGATGAATAAAATAAACACCAAAAGCGTACAGTTGTGGTTTCTCGGTCTACGAATGGATCTACGTGCATGAGTGTGCGTGAGGATGAGAATCAGTGTGTAAGTGTGTGTGTCGGCGGGTGTCTAAGTTGGCCTAATGCCCTACCAGTTAAACCCAGTGCGTGGATGTGTGGATTTTTGGGCCCATTGTGTACCTGTAAATTACAAAATTGAAATTAACTAAAGTCAAATAATTGTGGTTGACCACACGCACACAGAGCCACTATCATCCGCTCTCGGCGCACGCACATACACACACACTTACATACTCTCGTCTGCAAACTCACATGTCCTTTCAACTTTTATTGTGTGGTTATAGTTATGATGTGACGACACACACACGTACTTGGCGTGTGTGGCGTTGCCTTTATGTGTGTGTGCCCGTGTCCGTGCCCTTGTTACACACATTGGGGTGGTGTGTAAATTGGTAATGTGTGCCTTAGCCCCCGTTTGTAAACCATGAAAATTTTCTAATGACTCCAATTATCATAATCAATTTGCTTAAAAGCCCTCAAACTATAGGTGTATTGTATGTATATTTGTATGTGTGCACTTGAGTGTGTAGTGTGTGACATAAGTGTGTTTGCTGTGGACTGCGAAATGTGATGTCTGCTCGGGCAAAGGGGACCACAACCTTTGCTGGGGTTTTTGTGGTCATTAATATTTCAGATTTGTCATATTTACCCGCCCCCAACGACATTTTATCTTTCGCTAGAATTTCTCATCATAGAAATCAAATATACTCGTGTGCTTGATGATCCGTCACTATTAATGTGACATGTATTTTGGCTTGATTTAAGGTAGTTTGAGGGTCTTTAAAAGGGTAGTTAGTAGAATTACCTTTAAATCTGCATTTATGTCTATTTAGTTGTAGGCTTAACTTATGTAGAGGGAGTGCCTTGTAGTAATGGATACGTTAGAGTAAGAAGAGATAAGAAAACGGTTACTAAACACTGTCTGTACTGAAATTTTGATGGTCGTTTGTTTTAATTATGCTAGTATTCAAGCAATTAAGATAAGTTGTAGATATTTTCTGTCAGACACTTTTTTCAAGAAGAAATTTAATTTGTGCTTTAGTACCATTTTAAGAAAGGAAGAGACAATTTTTCGCATAACAGTGGGACTCGCTGATCGACTTCAGGAGGCCTCATCTGCCCATGTTTTTTTTGAAGGTGTTTTATTCACAAACTTATTTCTGGAAAAATTTAATTTGGGCTCTTGTTTTATTTTAAGAAAGAAACAGAGAATTTGTTGCCTATCAGTAGAACTCGCAGAACAACCGTCGGAGATCGGAATAATGTTGTGTATGGCAAAATGTTTTTTTTCGTCCATTAAAAAAAAATAATTTGTTTAATAAAATTTATTGAAAAGGATTTATTCAGTATCAAAACCAAAATCGACACAATCGAATACATATTTTCGACCTATTTTTTCTTTAAAGATCTACAAAATTAGACCGATATAAATGAATATATTTTTTATCACATCTCAAGACTTTAGGAGCTGGAAATAACGGGTGAACAATCTAGAGGTATTTTTTTGAAAATAAAAAATACAAAAATTCAAATCAAGTGTGGAATCATTATAGTTCTTGTTCGAAAGGAAATCTCATGCCATTTATTTTGTCAATATAATTTCCTTCAAAGTATGGCCACAGCAACGCCCCGGGGTGTCTATTCTGAGGGTCCAATTTTGAATGAATCATTCGAGCATTTCGACCGGTATGGCGTTAATGACACGCGAATGTTGGCTTCCAAACCCAAACTGAATCGTACCTGGTTTGTCAGCATAGACTTTACATAGCCCCAAAGAAAACAGTAAAGGTGTGATATCACACGATCTAGGCGGCCAACTCACCGGTCCAAAACGAGAAATTAGATAGTCTTCGAAATTACCTCTCAATAGATACATTGTTTGAGCAGCTGTATGGCAAGTAGCGCTGACATGTTGAAATCAAATTTCGTCAAGATTACGGTTTTCAATTTGAGGTACCAAAAAGTCCGATATCACCATTCACGGTTACGTTACGACCATCATTTTTTTGGAAAAATATGGACCGATAATGCTATTAGGCCATAGACTGCTCGAAATCATGGGTTTCTCTGGGTATATTGACACCTTTGGGACCTCTACTGGTTGCTCTTCAGCCCACATGTGGCAATTTTGTTTATTGACGTTGCTGTTGAGCAAGAATTGGGCCCCATCACTAAATAAAAATTTGGTCAAAGCCATTTTTTCTTACCGATCGCTCAATTCCATTATACTTATACAGTTGCACAATTAGGAGACGATGTTGCGGTGTAAGTCATTCCATGATGAAATATGAAATAGTACTGAAAACAAATAAAAAATAAGGTTTAATACAACTCACGCGTAATCTGTGAAAAAATCCCTATTGAAAAAATACCTCTAGATGGATCACCCTATATTAAGGTTTCAATTTTCACTTAACCTCACTTAAATAATGTATTGCGGTCAGCTTTTTCTTACCAATAATATGTACAAACAACCAACGCATTTTCAAATTCAGTTTCAATAAACATTTAAATTAGTTAGGCTTATCGATACTTTGCCCAGTCAGTCGATACTGTCAGTCCCCACTACTGATAATTGTCGTGTACCCAATCAACATTCGGTTGTAGCGATGGAATTCATTGATAGTACGTGCAACCACTAACATTCGGTTGGCCAAAGATTCGGTTGTGGCAACAAACATATTTTCTGTGTGTAAAGAAAAGCTTTTAAAAAAGGTGGATTTTTCGATTGGCTTAAAGGCCGTAATAATAGATTTATTTTATTTTAAAAACTCATTTCCCAACAACAAAAAAATAAATATTACCAACAACCCATTTCATATTATGATGAAATTGTGGTTATCATTACCAACAATTGGTTACAACAATCACACATTCTGCAAAACTATTGGTTGCCTCGATTCGAGTTCCCTTCACTACGCCATATAGCTCGAATTGATGGCTTAAGAAAACAACTGTGTTTAGACTCAACTTCCAGCATCTGTCATTCCTGCCACGAGTATAGAAATTATTGTTCTATAATTGTGGTTATTATCACCAACAATTGGTTACAGCAACCACATTTTTTTGCAAAGTATTGGTTGCCAAAATACAGTAGAATTTCCTTTTACTACGCCGTATAGTTCTAATTGATGGCTTAAGGGAAACAACAGTGCATAAACTAAACTTGCAGCATCTGTCATTCCTGCCACGACTATAGAAATTATTTCTCTATAACTGTGGTAAATATCACCAACAATTGGTTACAACAACCACAAAGTGTTGCAAAGTATTGGTTGCCACATTACTGTCTAATTTCCTTTTACTACGCTGCATAGCTTGAATTGATTGCATAAGGAAAACTACTGTGTTTCACATAAACTTCGAGCAACTGCCTTACCTACCAGAAGTTTAGAAATTATATCTCAGTTTTAATCTTAAATGGTTGGTCTAGAAAATACCCTTAATATCTGTAAATTCATGTCAAAAATCTATACCTGCTCTCTTCTTCTGAGACCAGCTTCTTATATCTTACACCACGTTTATATTAGGAGCAAAAAATGAGAAATGGGGTGCTATAGTCATACGTTCATAGTTCCTAGCCAATTTTGTCCCTAAAATGAGGGCATCTGTATTGATCTTGGTTCATTGTTAGTTGGACCCAATACTTTGATTGCATGAATATGAACGTGAATATGATTAGACAGAGAAACGAAAGGATGGACAGACATAGCTGCATTAGAACATCTTTTCAGGAGTCATGCGGTATACTAAGCATTTCGGTTCCCCCAACTCCTTTTGGTTGTTGCTATTATCATTACTACCACCCTATTTTGCGACGATTATATTCAAGTTCTATAAAAGAAAACCTCATAAAATGTGAAACTATTAAACACAGACTTTTTATAGCCAATGCCACCACCTTGCCGGAGGTTGTCTTTGACTTGGTGTTAATGGCTCCTTTACTTTCTAAGTGTTGACTGGCTTTGGATTATTAACGACCAATAATTTTTCAATATTTATTATGAAATATAAACCAATCATTATTTGTCTAATTTATACAAAAATAACACCTAATTGTTGGTGATGACAATAATAATTTTATTACCTGAAATATGCTATGCTCGCTCGCCTTGTTATTGCGCTGGCATATTTACATAAAAAGAAATCAACACGATAACGTTTCATTAATTCATATTTTCCGCCTAGGATGCCCTACACCATGGTATATGGAAAAGCATACGAAGTTTGTTAATCTGTTGGTAGTTTTGGCAAAGGACTTATCTGTTCCGCTGGCCTGAACCTACTTTCGAGTTTGTTAAATAGAAACCAAAATCACCTAGAAAAAATTGTTTTTAATTTTTCGCCAACAACTAAATATGAACGACATATATATGTTTTTATAAAAAAAAACTTTCATTGTATTTAGGTTATATTTCATAAATGTCATGAAAATATTTCATTATTGAAACATTTGATGCGCTACACTGTGGCTTATATAGGTGCTGAGATAGTTTATTAGTCAGTTGTTAATTTTGGAAAAGGACTCATTTGTTAAAAGGATTTTGTGTCTCAGACCTACATTTGGTTTTGTTAAATTAAACAAAATGGCTTTTAATTTTTCCTCTAACAACAATTTGCTTATAAAATATAAAAGGCTTTTATATATAAATATATAGTCAATGAAATGTTTTCATAGAATAAACGAAATGTTTCATACATGTAATGAAAATATTATTAATATTATTATTAATTTAATAATAATATTAAATGTAATGTTTTCATAGAATAAATGAAATGTTTCATACATGTAATGAAAATATTATTAATATTATTAGCAATTCAATAATAATATTAAATGAAATGTTTTCATAGAATAAATGAAATGTTTCATACATGCAATGAAAATATTTCATTGATTATATATTAATACGAGTATATAAATATAAATTTGTTAAAAGGATTTTGTGTCTCAGACCTACATTTGGTTTTGTTAAATTAAAAACGAAATCACCTAGAAAAAATGGCTTTTAATTTTTCCTCTAACAACAATTTGCTTATAAAATATAAAGGTCTTTTATTTATTAATTTATAATCAATGAAACATTTTCATTGAATGAATGAAATGTTTCATACATGTAATGAAAATATTATTAATATTATTATTAATTTAATAATAATATTAAATGCAATGTTTTCATAGAATAAATGAAATGTTTCATACATGCAATGAAAATATTTCATTGATTATATATTAATACGAGTATATAAATATAAATTTGTTTAAAGGATTTTGTGTCTCAGACCTACATTTGGTTTTGTTAAATTAAAAACGAAATCACCTAGAAAAAATGGCTTTTAATTTTTCCTCTAACAACAATTTGCTTATAAAATATAAAGGTCTTTTATTTATTAATTTATAATCAATGAAACATTTTCATTGAATGAATGAAATGTTTCATACATGTAATGAAAATATTATTAATATTATTATTAATTTAATAATAATATTAAATGCAATGTTTTCATAGAATAAATGAAATGTTTCATACATGCAATGAAAATATTTCATTGATTATATATTAATACGAGTATTTAAAAGCCTTTCATATTTTATACGCAATTTTTGTTGGGGGAAATTAAAACATATTTGTTTCTGGGCGATTTGGTTTTCAGGGAAATAGATAGCAATGGATCGATTAATGATTTTCCCTAAAACGCTGTTTCATTGCGCTTAAAGTTTGTAAGGCATAAAAAATCTAGGTTTCAATATCCCTCAAACCTCACACTGAAACTCTTCCGTCTGTATCCCTAGTTCCATGAAATTGTAACTTTTTTAAAATTATTTTTAATTTTTTTTTAGTTTGTTTCTCCGTTATTAATCTGAAACACTTTCGCCAGCGTAGCGTTGCAACAATTCGACTCCCACCGCAATTTTGGCCGTTTTGTACTTATTTATATTCTATATTCAGTTTTTTTTCTTTAGTCGCTTTTCTTTATATTTACTAACTTTTCTGTTTTGTTGAATGACCGTCAACGATGAAGTATGAAATGGAATTATTAAAAGAGAATGAGAACAAAAAAAAAAACCTACTGCCAGCGTCACAACAATGGGTGGTAAATTATTCGTAAATATAGTGTGACAATTGGTAGTCAAAATATTTTATTATAACAATTTATATAAGCAGTCCTGTTGTTGTTGTCGCCGCCGCCGCCGCATTTGGAGGTGTTGTTTGGCGGGGTGTGAACAATGATGTTGTTGTTATTCGTTTTATTAGCGCCTTTGTACTCTAGGCTTGAAGCTTTTTCGTCTTAATGTTGTTGAATGCCAGTCATTATCACAAGACATGATTTGCTGCGGAGAGTGTTGTGGTCCGTCCAGCTTGCAGTCACTTTTGTAGCACCGTTCACTTCTAATAAATTCATTTTCGTTAACTTGTTTAGTTGTTATTTATTTTTTCCGTTTTGGAAACAGAAAGTGGCGGTGGGCTTATGGAAATTAGTTTCGTAGTCTTAATTTTGGGAGTAGGTCCTTTTTATGTTTGTGTTAATAGACGTTTCCCCCTCCAAAATAATTCTTTGTTCTACGTTTTCTTTATAATTGCCCAAGTGAAATTTAGTATTATAATTGAGTATATTAAACGGCGTATTTGTTGATATTCCCAGGTTTATTTTGTGAACCTCTAATCTCTATTTTCACCATAAATTACTACAGATTTTTTTTTCGCCCACGACAGCCGGTTCTATGGACCGGATTGACCCGAAGAGCAATTCCTGGCCATAAGCTGTCGCCCCAGGCTCAATGTTGAAGCTACAACAACAACAGATTTAATAAGTAATGTTTTTCGATGCAAACAATACAATTCATGAACTAATTGGCTGAGACCACCAACATAAAACCGACTCTAAACTCGAATTTTAAATAGTAATGAAGCTCATACATATATTCGAGATTGAAGATCTTCATGATATTGCGTACGCCTTCGAGTTTAAAATACTTACTTTCCTCGATCTTGTAGGCGCCTTCATAAGTTAACCAGCCACTGATTTTTGTGGTGTTCTTTAAATGGAGTTTCCACTATCGCCGAGGAGGTTTTACTTTTAGTGATCCCTCGAAATCACTGTCGAGTATTGTTAATACCGGAACAATATTTGCCATTTGTCCAATGTGTCCCCACCAACGATTTCATTGCAATTTCGATTTACTACGTTAAGGTCGGGTTACAGTTCATACAGATCGCACCTATAATTTCGAAGAAACACCATTAGACGAAGGTATTTTGTAAGAGAAAGTGGGGTTCTAGCGTGAAAATGAGAGAAAACTTACCTTTAAAATAAAAAAAAATTACAAGAAGATTTAGAAAATACTGTTCGTAATACATCCTACACGTAAGAAACACTTGTTTTTAAAGAACTCATAGTTTAAATGTATTGTTGACCATGTTTTTGTCCTCTGACTGAAAGCTTTTTGTATAGCCCAAAGTAGCACCTTTTTGCTGTTATGTTTTATTGTCATCGATTTGTCCTTTGTTGGTTTTTGCACGATTTTCTGCAGCCGACTTTGGAGCAAATTACGGCCAGATTGTCACATTGTGTGAGGACTTGTTTCGTAGCGAATCCTTAAAAGCTGTAGAGCGGTGGAGGTCCTCTTGTGACTTTGCCATCGAACCAAAGAGGGCGTTCGTCAATCCTGGCGCTATCTGCGCGTTTATAGTTTTGTTCTACTAGTGGAAAAATTAAGTTCCGTCGGACCGAAGGTTTTATACCCTCCATCAAGGATTACGGTCCAATGTGAACATTTTTTTAACGGGGCGTGGCAACGGCCTCTTTTGTTAATGGTTGTGTTTCTATCTATACCAACATTATATATAGCAACTACTATCGTCATATGGGCATTAGTTCACGAGATATGACCTTTCAATGTTAAGGTTTACAGGGACAAGGCCACGCCGTTTGTCTATAAAAATCTCCCAGCCATTGATTTGATTCTGTTACATTTTTATAACCATCGGTTTGTTACTTTGAACATACTCGTAAATGCGATTTTTAAAAGGGGGAATGCATGGCACCACCCTTATTTCCTTCAGGATGTGCTTCGATCCATGCCACTATCATATGTTACAAACATAGTCCTACCTCCAATAGTTCATGCGATAATGTATATTCAAGTTCAGGGTTCTGTGGGCGTTGCCACGCCCCCATGGCCAATTTTACCATAACATAGTTTAGAATTATTTCCTAGTCATTATTTTGATTTTGGTACAATTTTTCAACCATCGGTACTGGTATAGCGTCCGAAAAAAATCAACAATCCTGATCTATTATAAAGATTATACTTGGCACATATGATGCTGACATGGATCTTAACACATTCAGGAGGAAAGGTGATCGGTGACACGACCACTTTTAAGCGTGTCCAATTTACCATAACATAGCCTTTAATTATAACTAAGTCATTGCTTTGCTTTTGTCACAATTTTAAAACTACCTATCGGTCAACTACTTTGGCAATAAATGAGATTTTTAAAAAAGGGGGCATTGTATTACCCTCCTTTCCTCTAGAATGTGTTGCGATCCATGGCAACATCATATGTTCTAAATATCATATACAGTTCCAAATATATTGTATTTCTAAGTTCGGGGCTTTTCATTTTTCCAAAGGTTAACCCAGTCCTTGTTAAGGGAAAATTTGTACCTCTTAAACGATCTGGGCCATTTTCACTACAAACCGTTTCAGTCCATCAACACATGTTGCTGCATAATTTTAGCCAAAGTGCGACCTTTGAAACTGGACCACATCGTTCCATATTTTCTAATAGCTCCCACACAAAGGTATCGTCTGATTTGTAGAAACAATTATCCTGCAGCTGTAGAAACCATTAATTTAAACCGATTGTAGTCAATGTTTTTGTGCTACGTTATGAACGACCTATCATTAACTACGCTGAACCTGGACCATATAAGTCCATATTTTGGTATAGCCCCCATACAAAGGTTCTTGCCGATGTCAAAACCTGCAGCTTTAAAAGTAACATCACATACCTACCAAATTGGCGACCAACATACATCTGTGGTGAATTGAACCTTAAATATTCATGTTTTCAGATTGTCTTCACACAAAGGTCTAACCTGATTTCGGGTCCTGTCGCTCAATAAGCCACAAATAACATCCAACTATATTCAAATATCTCGCGGTGTATAACGAGCAACCATCTGGTGCAACTGCACCTTATCAGTCCATGTTTAAAGTATCCTTTACATAAAGGTTCTACCTGTTGTCGGTTCCTGTCGCTTAATATGCCACAAACAACAACCGAATGTATTCAAATTGTTTATGGCGTCACCCAGTAAGTAAGTCTGGTGCAGCTAAGTTCTCAAATAACCTTTACACAAACGCCCTTTTCGTTGAGAAGCCCCGACTTAATGTGGCTTTAATATTAACATATAACGCCGATCGCAATCGAATATCGTGCAAAGATAGCTCCCGCTTCAAGCTCCTGTCATCACATAAACTTCGGCCGTTCGTTTATTCTTTAACATTGTAAACGTCCACACTTTGGGTGCCACTTAAGAAATATTTTTTCAAATACCGCACTTTGGGCGCTTCTTTTTAACTTTCAGAAACTTAGCAATAACTTATTTATTCATTAAAATTGCAAAAATCTACAAGTTGGGCGATACTTCTGAAAAATATTTTCATAAACCCGCACTTTGGGCACTGCTTCTGAACTCTAAGAAACTTCAGTATAATTTATTTATTCTTTAAAATTACAAACTTCCACACGTTGGGCGCCACTTGTAAAAAATATTTGCAAATACCCGCACGTTGGGCGCTATTTCTCAACTTTAAGAATCATAAATATAATTCATTATTCTTTAAAATTTCAAACGCTTACACGTTGGGCGCCACTTGTGAAAAATTTTTAGCGTTGGGCGCTGCTTCTCAGCTTTACGAAACCTAAATATAATTTATTTATTATTATTCTTTTAAATATCCAACTTTTTATGATTTCCATCGCCGAAATCCTCGTTTTCACTTCGTTGCAAAGTAAAATTTTCCCTTCACTGCTATCGGTTGCCCAGATTCACTCAATTCCATTGCACTCTGTCATTCTTACTTTGAAGTACACACTTGACATAGTAGAGCGAAAAAAGAAAAACAAACAAGAAAGAAACAACGCGCTACCCTTTGAAATGGAAATATGACAATGTTTAAACGATTGTGTGTGGTGCGTCTTTACAAGGAAACGGAAGTAATGTCTGCATCTGTGTGTAGTTGTACCCGATGGAAACAAAAAACTCGCACTCATACACACACAATTGTCGACCGACAATGTAAAAGTCTCCAGCACACTAAAAAATTGTCTACATTTGTATCGATGATGTGGCAGAGCGATGATGATGCTGTTGCTTCAACTGTGACCTGATGATGCTGGCTATTACTGCCAGCCTCCCGATGATGCTGCTCTTTGTTGCTGGCTGTTTACGGGCCTCCTGATGATGCTGTTGCTTTTGCCGTTGATGATGATGCCAAATTTGTTGTTGGTGTATTTGTAGCTCTCGTTGTATGTTTTGTCTGCCGGGGCTTGTGTATTTTTAATGATCGCTGTTAAATGTTATTGAGCAGACATTTCAAAGGGTTTCGCCAGAAATATTCGCACACATACACAGACACATATGATTTTACATTGATGCCTGCATATTGTTTTACATTTATGATGTCTTCCCCCTTTCCATTCGTGCTCTTGCTCCACAGTTCCACTTATACATCCATCGTTGGGTTTTTGTTTTTCTTTAACTCGCTCGTTTGCTTGTCGTTTGCTGTGTTTTTATTTTCTTTTCTTTCTTTATTTTAGCATTGTTTATTTGATTGTCCTTATAAAGGAGTTTTACGTTTTCTCCCCCTCCATTGTTATTGTTCCATTTTATTATTTGTGGTTATCACAAAAGAATTTTCACAGCGCCGCGTGGTTGCAGCGGAGTGGGTGGATTTTTTTTGAGAATGATGGTATTCACTTTTGTTGTTCCAGCCCATTTCCCCTCCTCCATCATTATTTGTTTTAATTCGCATAACAAAGCCATTGAGTCGTATTTAATTAAACGTAAATCGATGAGGCAAAAGGAGTGAAAAACACGATGATGAGATTTTTCATTTTTATGTGTTTAATAAAGAGTTTTCAACAGAAGTATAGTGTCATCGGCAAATCGGTGGGAACTTTCCTTTATGCATTTTTCAAGGAATTCAAGGTGTTTTCTTGGAAAAACGAAGGATTAAGTCGGCCATTAAGTAAGGGTATGCGTTAGTCATAAAAGCATTTCCAGTTAAGTTTGTCTATACCTGAGACCACACCGTGGTACAGGGTAGTATGAATAGTGCTGATGTTTGTAACTTATTAAATAGATACCATGTAATGCATATTAATATATTCAATGGAATCATTTCTGATTCCAATGGATGGGGAGCCCCCATTTGTCCATGCGTTGGTTCAGTACAAAAACAAACCTATTTAAATTGCTCCACAACGGTACATGTTTTCATATCATGCAAAGGGTTTTCCCGATTTTAGAACGCGTAGCTCTTGAAGCCCATCTCTTGGAAAATGGTTCTATATCGGTTAATATTTAAGAGTAGGCCCACACACACATTCCTACAGATTTCAGGTCCTGCAGCTTTAAAACCACGTCTACCTCAACCTTAAATTTTGCTTCTTAAGTTATGAACAACCAATAATTAATTCTGGAGTGACTGCACGATATAGGTCCATATGTTCATATAGCAACCATATAACGTTTTTCCTGATTTCAGGACTTACAGCTCTAGAAGCCAAATATGACATCTGATTCTAGCCAATAATTAATTCAGGAGTATCAGCACGATATAGGCCCATATGTTCATATAGCAACCATAAAAAAGGTTCTTCCCGATTTCAGAACCTGCAGCTCTAAAATCCACTTATTACTTCCAATTCCAACCACACTGTCAATAGACCGTTCAGAACAACCAACACCCAAAATTGGACGTATCGATGCAAGTTATCGTATGGCCCCCACACAAAGGTACCTTCCGATTTGTAAACCTACACCTCTTTTAGCCACAAGTTTAACCCGATCAAGCTCAAATTTTACACGCCAATCTATGAGCGAACAATAATTATCTCTTGGGAAACTGCACCATAGCGGTCCCTGCTTTTAAAAAAACCCCAACTTCAAGCTGTTGCTCAGGAGTGAAATATTAGCACTAATCGCATGGTGTATAAGAGCGACCACCAAATGAAAGTTTACCTTAGTGGTCTCTGCTTTGTTATAGCTACCTCACAAAGTTCCCTCCCGATTTTAGGGCAGGCAGCTCTAGCAACCAAAAATTTAAGCAAATCGCGATAAAATTTTGTATGCTGCATTCTAAGCGACCCAGACTTGTATTTATCTCTGGTGAAAATGTACCACAAGGAATACCAGCGTATTCCTTGGCTCATTTCATGAAAATATGTACATCTACGACCATGCCCGGAAATGAAGGCGGTTTGAATATTTTCGGATTGGTGGTCAGAGGGTACTAGCGCAAAATGCCTAAGTTCTGAAACAGTGGTGCAAAATTACCTAAACGAGGCCCAGCGATCCTACCATTCCAAAGTTATGACTGTTCGACTGAAGTGCAAAAATTCTTTTTTTTTGAAGCGAAATAACAGCACATATTTATTTGTTTTTGTAAATAAACTTAGGAACGGTACGACCTCGTTTAAAAAAATCCGCCCGGCTTCAACTAATTTTACTTGGTACAATGTCCCACCTGGACATCTACTAGCACCCTCACATCAACTTTCATACTACACGCCTGAGAGACACCTACAACTGTCTTCATTTCTCTTGAAAAAGGATATTGCGAACTGGATCCGCTGTCTCTCATTGACCCTTGTTCGGCCTTAATGCCGGTGGTTTGCTGCAACTTAACCAGAGTTTTCAGTGCTCACATTGTATCTGATATCTGATAAGCACCGTCCATCCGTCCCTCTTCGACCCTAAAAACGTCGATAATTTAGGCCAGGCCAAACCTTATATACCCTTCACCGTCATCACCCCACTATAGCCCAAAGAAAAGTTATGCGTTTTTAGTCCGTTTCGGCACATGCTCCTGATTCTCATCAGATTTAGTATTTATCAAAATTATTCTATATTTGTAGCAAAATTCGTCTATAATCGGTCGTTCTGACCATGCAGGCGGTTTTTTTGGTCCACACGAGCCAAAACATCCAGCAACCATGTCCGTTTCAAAGTATTAAGTACGTACCAACTAAAAATACCTTTTTACAGAATTTTTTTTATAATAGTTTTTATCTTGTGAAGTAATCCCTGGTGCCAGTCTCTGTTGAAGGCTTGCTGTACGTCGAGAAAGGCATCGTTTATAAAATTATGTGCCGTGTTTAGGCCTGAATACGAATTTATGCTCGGGTTGGATATTTCCATCTTTCAGCAAGAGTAATAATGGCGGGTCTAGCAAAAGTTGTACAGTCTGCCTGGCAACCGTGGCCAATGCATTTCTCCAATTTTTTAGTTGATTCTGAAAAAGAAACAACAAAAAGGTCTCGAACCAGAATAAAAACTGTTCAAGTCATAAGGTCGCAATAATATTTTTTTTCAAAAATATTTTGCAGAATATTGCCAACAATCTTATCGGTCTATAAGAGGTTACTAGGTGTTCCGGTTAATTTGGCTTGTGAATCATTATGATCTCTTTTCCTCCGAGTTCAAGAATGATTAAGTATTTTAATGGAATTGAAGATTAAAGTTAGAAAAACAATACATTTCTTAGGCAACTTTTTTATGGGTTTGGCATCGATTTGATCATAGCCAGGAGATTTTAATTTGTTTAGTGCTTTAATATAACTTCTTACTTCGTTTGAGGTCGTTATATGTCGAATTGGAAGGCACATTTGCAAAGGAAGATATAAGCAACGTTGATGAAGTAAAGTACTATAAAACTCTAATTTATTCCGAGGTACCTTTAGTCCCTTCAATGAACGACATTTTTTTCCGCTTCTCTGCCGATTTTGTCCAATTACGATCCCAAACAGCTCCTGGCCATAAGTTATGATTATGCGGGATTTCAGCATCCTAGGTTGATTCGATTGGCCGCTATCGACTCAACCTAGAACGGGCGCACAAGGTTGAATCGTCTTAGAATTACATGACATTCAATAATACTAAATACGACTATGTACACTTTATAGGGTCTCTGTTCAATATATCGTAATATTCCATCCAGCCTTTGGTGAAGGGTAAAAAAAAATGTCCTAAGTTAATGTCGGACACCCAAGGAGTGCAGCATTGAGTTCGGGCTGATGCTTCGTTTTGTGGAGTGTACTAGTAATGATACAGGCGATCTAGTCGAGCTTGAAAACAAATCGAACGATCCAGTGGGCCTTTAAAACCCAAACCACATTATCTGTCTTTCGAATCACCTTCGTCAAGAACAAGTTTAATAGCCAATTTGTCTGCCTATCTTACTATAAATCCGATATGGTTGAGGTAGACCTTTGGCGCGACTTAAAAATCTTTGGAGAGCCAACGATTTCAGCGTCGACTTTCGTCTAAAGTTAGTTGGCTGATTCCGATACTTACCATATTGGAATGGATGTTTCAGGCCCCCTACAGCGACTACTAGTGAACTGCAAATAAAATCGACCGTGTCAGTGGGCGGTCAAAACCCTTAGATTTATTTGCTGTCCTTTAAAGCACCTTAGTCAAAAGATAGCTTCGACTAGTATTCTGTCTGTCAAACAATAATACAACTAAGGTGAAATAGCTCTGAACATTTTAAAAATAATTCAGAGACTAAACATGAGGACCCTTTGCTGAATGGTACTACAGAACTGGGCAAACATCTTAGGCACGCTTACGAACGGCTGCTGAAATAGGTCAGATAAGTACCCTACGGAAAATTGGACCGGTACAGAACTAGCCTCGTGACAGGTACGTTATGAATGGGGACCGGTCCCAGTGGCGACCCAACTATATGAAAAAAAAAAAACGGTAGCATTTACATGGCTTTATTATAACATGGAGTCAATTGACACTTCTCAAATACCATGTGATATATCACGGGACTGATCAAAGAGGATAGGTGCTGAAAGTGCCCATCATAGAATACCCACCACAGAACCCATCCCATCCTTTCATCACATCAGTTTAATTTAACGAACGTGTCAATGAATCTACCGAACGTGTCTATGCATCCATTATAGAGTTCCCATCATAGAACCCATCCTATCCGTCCCATCAGATCAGTTTAATTTAACGATTATTCGGATCGAAAAATTTGATCTGAATATAATTTTTCATACATATTTGAACAGATTTCTAAACAAAATTCGCTCAAAGTGGATTCTGGTCAAATCATAGCTGAAATCGAGAGATATGTTTAATCTTCTGTGTTCAGTTTTGTGTGCAAAGTTTTTACGCGAATTTGAAAACTTTAAAATTTCAAGTAATTAACACCATTTTACCCTTACCGAAAATATTCTGTGACAGGTTCTGTTTTCACCCATCCTCTATTCGGTACATTGAGGGTAATTGACTCAGCATTTCCCGTAGAGGATAACAATAACATTAGACGAGCTCAATGGGGTTTTAAACGGGTCACATTCACAGATACACTCACAGATTGAGTGAGATGTCATTGTTTTTTTAAATAGGAACACAATGTTATACTCGTAGTACTAATTAATCCTAGTCAGCGATTTAAGATTACTCTTACGGTCTCTGAAGTCCCGGAGAAACTAAAATTTATCAAATACAGTGCTGGCTTACTTATCCGTCACAAAATGTTCTCAAGTAGAGAAAACATGGAAGAAGTTATTTGCACAAATATTTTATATTCGCATCCTTGTGTACTATAACTTTTGCATGCCAAGTTCTTTGGCCTTAAATGGACTTAAACCTAGCTTTGTTGTGTGATAGTTACTTACATTATCCAGCACACTGCAGATATAACTGCTACTATAGTATCTACTCTCTCAAAATTTAAATAGCTCCATTTTCCAATTCATTATTTTTGTTATTAACCTTAGCGCTGCTGTCATTGCCAGAAGTCCTTACACATCCTTTTTATTTATATTTCTCGCTGCCTGCTTTTTATCCTCTACGCGATACCTTTACTTTACCGGAATATCCGTGCACGTCTTTTTATCCACCAAGGAGGTTTACATAATTTCGCATTAACAATTCTACATATGATCAACTCAAAACTCCAAGCATCGCAGATAACATCCTTGCACAAGTTCATAGTTGGCTCTCAGCAGGGATTTACTTCTATTTTTTTGTTCTCCTGGAAACTTCTACTTTAGCTACCATCTGCCTGCGGCCGTGGTGGCAAGGAAAGTAGGTGCAGTGAGGAAGAAAAAAAAGAATTGGAACAAATCGTTGGTAGAGTTATAGACTTACCCACCGTTTGGCAGAGAGCACCCAACGGGGATTGGAGAACAATAAGTGTACGTACTCTCCATACATGGGCCAGGCGAGGGAGGTGTGCCAATTTCGGGAAGAGTCAACATGTTGTTGGTGTAAAAACTTAACTTCTACATTTTTAGATGTATATATTTTTCAAACATTTTTGAACTGGCCTTGCCTTCGCTTAATCTCCTGGGTAAGCTAACCCCTTTTATTGGCTTTAAGCTGTAAAAGTGCCAGTAATAACGAGGTAACATTCCTTTGTTACCGTACCAAAAAAACCAACAAGGGGGATAATGATTCTGGATCGTTTTCGTTTGAAGCTACTGTTTTTTCTTCTTCTTGTTTTTTTTGTTGGCCTGTATACAGCTTTCATGTGAAAACTGTTTATGAACCCAAAACTATTGCCAGCGGCATTAGTTTAGTTGTGCTGTGCCATACGGTATTTCTCTGACTGCGTCTCCAGCCGTTCGACTCTGGTCTGGTACTCGTATGCAACGAAATCACACACCAGCAGCACAGGGACGTTTGCACAGAACTTGCTTACAATGGGGCGGAAGTAACAAAAGCGAAACGTACTCGTAACATCAGCATAACAAGTGGATTGCCATACATGGCCACAACAAAACATGTTCGACTTGTCGGTGTGTATGTGTGTGAGTGTGTGTTCACCTTTACAAGATTGTGTACGTATGCCAGCCAGGACATACATGCTTGCATTGTACTATCCTTGAAAGCAGTCAGAACCGATGTACGTTCGTACAATAGTGAAAATTTCACACTTGAGTGCAAATGTTTTTTGAGGATTTGTTTAATATGCCAAAGTTATGATAGCTTCCACATACATCCGTACACCTTGTCGTACTCGAATCTCCTTTTCTTTCTGCTTGCCAACATAGCCTTTGGAAGATTTGGTTTTAGCTTTCTTTGCACGAATATGTTAAGTTCTCCTTTTGTTTAGCATCTCTTTGGATCTGGGATGTACGTTTTATAAATTCGTTACACTCGTAGCCATTAGCTCTGGCTGTATAGCCTCATAGTTATTTTCTGGGTTTATTTTCTTCCTGGTTACTCTCTATTGTTGCGTAAATAAATGCAGAGTTGCGTCTATCAAAAGTATGTGAGAGACATGAATGTAAGCCATAGCCATTTTAAATAAGTTTATAATATTTACACCTAAAAGTATGCTTTACTCTACTAATTAAGTGTGCCAGCCCCTAAGTAGGCAACACAAATTGAATTTAACTTTTAATCTTCAAAACTAGGAAGGATTATTTACAGTCGTTTGCATTTAATATTGCATAAAAGTATATTGCTCATATTGTGCTAGACTGTCACAACTCAAAAAAGATGTTTTGAGTTAATTGCTTTTAAGTTTACGTTTTGTATTAAGTTTAACTCAGTATTGAGTAGGAAATGTAGAAGACTGTGGTTTTAAGGAGAAAGTAAGCTAAACATTACTACCTCCTTAAACGTATGTGATTTTTGAGAATTTGTATAACCTCTCTACAACTCAATTTTAATCTAATCACGGACGATAGTCTGATAATTTTCTCAAGTTTGGATTTGCCATATCCAAGTTACTCAACAAAATTCAGCTCGAAAAATACTTGATCTTCTTGCAGCTATTGCAGAGCCTTTTGCCTAAAATCAAAGAGAAAATCCATGTCTGGTGATTTCAACTCTTTAACGAGGTGGTTCTTGAAAGGCTGGCACAAAATTTGCCAAATTGTTGCATACCACGGGTCAAGACGCAGCGCATAACATCGAATCGATTGGTGACGGTCATTAGCTACAGCCGCAATATTCAATCACTACCGGCTGGAGCCCATACCACGAAACTTAAATTTGGCGATAAGAAAAAGGTTTTTCACAAAGCGTGGATTTTGGTAGTACAACTTAGTAATTTGCCGCTTTTGTATCACTATGATTTTTTTCATGATGATTTGTCAAATAATCAACTAAGATGACAGCTTGAAAGCAGTCAAGAGTGATCTGGAAAAAAAATTAAATAAGCTGACCCTTAAATTACCTCATCCGCCATATTCTCCGAATTCAGCCTTCAGTGACTATTTCCTATTTCCAAACCTAATGAAAAGGCTCGGTGGAATGAGATTCAGCTCCAGCGATGAAATTTTTGATCAAACAAATGTCTATTTTATGGACCTCGAAAGTCCTATTTCTGTTATACAAAAACTGGAGAAACGTTGGACTAAGTGCGTTGAGCTGAAAGGTGATTATGTTGAAAATATTTTTTTTTGCAAAACAGCCGGCATGAAACCGTTGGCTTGTCAATTAGTCTAAAAATTAAGCTGTGTACAGCTAACTGAACTGACGAAAGTTTCCCTTTGTTCCTCAGTAGGAAGTTGTGAGACTTCAGTGAATAAGTATCAATTTTTACTCACACTCGCGCTAAACCATTTCCCTTTTTATTTTATCTAAATAGGCGTTTTTACACTTTTCTTAACTTCCAGTGTCTCATATTGTACCTAAGCCCTGCTGCGTTGCGTTCTGGGCAGCATTTTTTGATTTAGCAGTTCTCATACACACATTGTTAATTAATCTGATCCGTATGAACAGTGTTAGGGACATTTTTTTTCCTTAGGTGAAAATATATTTCCATCAAATATATTTCCTCAAATATTCTCGTTAGGAGAAATAATTTTTCAGTAGAAATTATTGGCTGCTGTTCTGTATTAATCTCTGCGGTGTCTATTTGGATACATTTTTTTTGCAGTATTCCTTCGTCTTTTGGTGTGCACTGAAGACAATTTGGCTGCCCTGACTTAGAGTTTGCGATCCAGTCCTGGAACATGGACTAGGTACTGATTTCAGCATATTATGCGTTAGCCTGATGCAAATTCTGAACAAAGATCTCGCATTATTCGCTCGCAAGCTTCAATTGCAATTACACAATTACACAATCATCCGTTTTGTTATAGCTTCTTAGTTAGGGCCTTATTGCTGCTCGAAATGGTTAACTAGTTTGCTCAAAAAAATATGTTTGTTGCTGAAGCGCATTTCTATTTCGTCGGCTTCATAAACAAGCTAAACTGCTGCAGCTGGGGATCGGAAAACTCGAACGGGATCGTTGAGAGGCCAAAGCCAGAGTCCAAAGTGTAACAGATTGATATAGTTTTTGGACCGTCGGCATCATTGGCTCATTTTGCTATAAGAGCTCTGCTATAAATTACATTACAGGCGACGTTGAGCTCGTGAACGGCACGATAAACCATTTTCTGTCTCCGTGGTTTGATGACATGGACAGTCCTTAGTTTTACAGGAAGACGCACGGCCTTCCTGCGAAAGACGCACAGCCTTCCTGCGAAAGGCGCACGGTATTCCTGTGAAAGTCGCACAGCCTTCCACACAGCCCACTTCACATCGATCATTTGGGCGCTAGATTCGCTGGTCTTAGCTATGTCAACTGGTCGCCTTGATATTGCGCTTTGATTCCGTATGACTTTTTTTGTAGGGTATCCTGAAGGATCGGTGTTCTGCAATTCAGACCACCAAGATCTCTGTTTGAATTGAGGCCACAAACTGTCACCGAGTTCTTGAAAAATTGCCCCAGAAATAAAATTGTGGTTAATGAATAGTTGGAATGTTTGCTCTTTTGAATATGCTAAGGAATTTAGGTTAGCCTATGTAAGGATTACTGAAAGCCGCCCCAAGGAATAACTGACATGGATCAATGAGTAGGTTCCGTTGTGGTGTCGTATATACGTCGCAAATAAACTGTACGATACTACCTGACCACAGCCTCTTAAATGCTTCAGTAAGCATCTACAATAAAGGTGTTTATCCTGTCCAAATCACCATCCTGTATGGCCTTAGTGCCCAGTTAGGTTTAGTTTTAAGTTCTTAAAAGATCGGAAGTGCAAGAGAAGATATTCAGATATTTCCTCCCCCCCTCTTTATTATGGCAAGTTCCACATAGTTTTATGTCCCTAAAAGATCGGAAGTGCCAGAGAAGATATTCAGATATTTCATACCCTCCTCTTTTTAATGGCAAGTTTTACATAGTTTTAAGTCCTTAAAAGCGTAAAGTGCCAGAGAAGATGTTCTGCTATTTCCTCCAACCTCTTGATTGTGGCAAGTTGCGTAGAAATCGTGGTATGGCAGAGGCAGCCTGTTGGCATGCACGCTAGAGGTCTTACTTAGTCGGCTAGTGGTCGGTGATGACTGCAATGAGATTTTTGGTTCCTTGGCGAATTTCTCGCGATCCGCGTACTCTGCTTAAACCTACCAGGTAGGTCAGTCCTTTGTTGTCTACATGCGGCTAAGTTCATTATTTCCATCTATCTTAGGTGATGAGATATAAATGTCGTTATTTAAACTGATTGCCCCTCGCCGGAGGATCGTCAATATCACCACTTTATTTGTTTGAATTTCGGTAGCACCATCCTAGGCAATTGGGGTAGCAGTAAAGTTACCATCAATGTCCCTATGTCCAGGAACCCAGAGCAACGAATGTCTTACGCTTTTAACCAGAACAATTGCTGAAGAATTTAACAATTGCCGAAGAATTTAACAATTGCCAAAGAATTTAACAATCGACGAAGAATTTAACCATTTCCGAAGAGTTTAACAATTGCCGAAAAATTTACCAATTGCCAAAGGATTTAACAATTGCCAAAGAATTTAACATTTGCAGAAACTTAACAAATGCCGAAGAATTAAACATTTTTTTTATATAAAAAAAAACAAAAATCTTTTAATCCTGTATTACTTTTGGTGCTTGTTGGAGTGCCCATATTTCCCTTACATCTATAAGATGATGAGGACGATGGTGTTGTAATATCCACTTAAGGGGGCCTTCAGATTAAAGCTAGCTTCGATTACCAAATTTATGCAACGCATATAAAAGCCTTCTAAGTCTTTGATTACCTTTAAACTTTACCAACAAAGTATTTTTTTTTTTTTGAAATAGCTGCCCTTTCCCTAAGTATTTCTGAATACGACATTCTTCTCCACAATAATGTGGCAAAACAATTTACGACTTATCTTTACAAATCTTTTGCGGTTATTCTTCGATAAAAAAGTTTGAAAAGTTATTACGAGCAAAAAAGAAAAAAACAGCCCACAAATTCCAAAACCGAATTTAATTATTATGTTAACTAAGTGAGTGGCCTTTTTTGATAAACAATGACTTAAGCTAAAAGCCAAAATTGTATTTGACCAAAAACGTTCAACAAACATTACATACTTTGAGGAGGAAAAATGCGAACAATTCGTTTGCCTACTTTAGGGCTGAGTTGAAACTTTACAAATTATTGCATACTTTAAGGGATCTATTGAATACAGTATTTGCATGAGCCACCACACCCCTACCCCCATTGTTGAAAATCTTTAACGATTTCGTAAGAAGAAAAATAGCAAACACAATTCTTGCCAAATCCCCCGCAAGCAAAGAAAGAATTTGAAATGGAAGTACCAAAAAAAAAACAAACATAATAAAAAACCGAACATAAGTAAAAAACGCAAAATGCAAATCATGGCATATTTAGTTTTAAGCTGTCCCAAAGGATTTGTCCAGACTTCTCTTTCCCCTAGCTGCTGCTACCATAATGCCTCGTTACATTGTAAGCGTTTTAATGTGCAATTTTCAATAAAATATTGAGAAATGGGCAGTGTACAAAACCAAATTTGGAGCAGAAGCTTGTATGGACGTTAGTATGTCTACACGCTGGCATGCATAAATTCTTTGGTCATATTTTAATATTCTTCAAATTTCATTACATTTAAGAAATTTTTTCCGGCTCCGTTTTTTTTTTCTCAATATATTTGCATATATGTGCGCAATATAGACAGACATACACTGACATACATTTATTTTTTTATGAAATATTCATAAAAAAATTTTATCCATCCACTCGATATTAAAATTCTCATTTTATTTTTGTGCTTTCTCCGGCAAATCCATCATTGCGCTGGGAATACTTGCGCTTGTTTGTTTGGTTTTTTTTAATGCCGGCGAAAGGCTTCATAAAAAACTGCCGTTCTTGCTCATTTTTTTCCTACCAAATTCAATAGTACGAGTATTTTGCTTTTTTTCGTTTAATATTTCAGCTTAATAGAGGATATACATATTGAATATTGCCGTTGCTGTTCCTCTTTGTGGACCGTTATTGATCAATTCAAATAAAACTTTGTTGTATTTAGGCATTTGAGTGTTGCCCGAAAAAAGATGAATTGATGTATGAAACATTTGTCGTTGGTCGGGTTTGATTTGGGTTTTTTTTTGCTTGCCCGTTATGAAAAATTCTGTTACAACCAAAATTTTTGTATTTGATTGCAAACAATATTTTTATAACTTCGTCGTCATTCGGAGTGAGTTTCGAGGATGAATGAATGGATGAACTCATTTGTTCTGATACTGACAGAGCGGGGAGTTGCTTGCTTTTTGTGTATGCGATTTCATGCCATATATGACAATTTTTATTGGCCATTTTATATGCTACGACTGATGAATTTTATTTGATGTAGCATTTCCTAGCAACAGAAAAAAAGAAAACATGACACTCACATATTCAAAATATTTTTTATTTGATTTCATATATAATAAATATAATGCTTACATTTGTTTTAAAGGAATTTGAGGTGGTGAAAATCGTTTTTTTTTGTGCTCTCCCCAAAGTTGGGTTTATCGGGAAAAATTTAAATTCGTCAACAAATTTGTTTTTGTTGCTGTTTCATGGAAATTGTCAGTATTTTATTTCAGGTCTTAAAAGCAGAAAACATTGAAACAAAAGTTACATTTTTTCTGTAGGTAGCACCTAACAGTATGCCTTTAATAAAAGTTTATTATGGCTCCTGAAAATATGCTTTAATATTTTAATTTTATGGTTTCAAACGGTAAATTTTAAAGTAAATTTAACTAAATCAAAAAATGTGTTACCCTCAAATATTAAATAAAAATGATTTTAATTCTTTTCAAGCAAATTAAAACGAATGAAAGGACATTTAAGTTAGTCGTAGAATTTATAGATTTATGTTTTGGTAAGACTAACAATCAGGACCGTTCTAATTGCGCTACCATCCGCATGGCAATAAGAATAGATATTGGCTCTATATGTTTTAGGAAGCCTCATACAGGGTGGCGGAAAACTGTGACTACATTAAGAAACTAAAATATTTTTTTTTATCCCTTTACAATATTTTATCTTTGTTTATTTGAAGACTTATACTAATTTTTTAAACTATTTTTAAACTTTAACTTCCTGTTGCAATAGAACAGGAAGTTGACATAGAAATATACAAAAAGAAGTCATGCGAAATGTGGATATTCTTCAAATTAGGCTACTGGGTAATTTTCGATTAAATTTTGTCACAACAGGTCTGGATATATGAAAAGTTGCACTATCTTGTTGAAACTATACAGTATAGAGAGGGACTCTTTTTCGATTCACTTCTGTTGAGAAAAAGTCGTTCGCTTTTTTTAACATGGTAAGCAACAGATGGACTGTTTTCCTCGAAAAAAAGTATAACAATGCAGCCACGCTCTTTCTCGAGCGTAAAATTAGACCCTAGCTCTTCATTAGTCCTTAGCGCTTCATGCTTTCGAATAGCCTTCGCACGCTACCGATTTAAAGTCCTCTGGCTCTAGAAGTCACTTATTAACTCTGGTGAATCTGGAACGTATCCGTCTGTATTTTCTACTAGCCCCCCACGCAAAGGTTCCGTCTGATTTGAGACATATTAACTTCGATCTTTCTCCAATTTTATAAAGTGCATTGTTTCTGAACTATAAGTAACACTGATGAAATTGGACCTAGTCGAACTAAGTTTTCAAATGATTTTCAAAAAGGCAAACACAAGGTTTCGTCAAAAATGTATGCTTTTCTGCCTTAGAAGTCACGACTTAAATCTAAGAATCTTCTCAAATTTAGCATAGTACATGGTGGGCGCCATATATCCAATGCTTGGCCAAACTAGTCCACCTTCTGATATATCTCCCATACAAATGACATTTCCGCTGTGTCCTGTCAATATACAGGACGCACTTTTATTTAAATCTTGCTCAAATGCAGCTCAGAGCGTTAAATGCAATCTATGACTGCCCCTTGTTAAATTTTGCCAAACCGGTGTATGTTTTTATATAGCCTCACGAAATATGTCCGTCCTGCTGTAGAAGTCACCTATTAAGTCAGAACTAGCTCAAGTGCAAGAGCTAGGTCTAACTTAATATGTTACCTTTAATGTTATTATAAGTCCGCAGTCTGATAGAATTCTCTGACATTGTTTCTTCTTCTGAACATCGAAAATCTATTATACCACCAATCGTATGCTTTGTTTTAATGGAATAGGCGCGTATAATCTTTTCTAAATGTCATATATCTCTTTCCCATGCAGCTCTTTCTATTACTACCTGCAACCTGCATTATTTGCTTCCGTTTCTTTTCGCTGTCTTTGACTTTTTGTTACAATCTTCGGTCATCATTGGGGTCCTGTTCATCTTAATCGTCTCACACTCCCAATGGTCTCCTCTCATTTGTCGGAATGTGCGCTTCTCCTCCTGTCTCCTTTATGTCCTTTATATCTTCCATGCAGCTCTTATTGCCTCACCCTGCAGCGTTGCGTTTTGAGCAGCATGTTTTGCTTCTGTAGCTTTTTTACACTCGCCGTCATACTATCGGCTTCATAAAAGCGGTATAAGATATTCTACTTTTTCTTTAGCTACTGCCAGCATAGAGAGCTAGATGCCAAGCAACTCTTGTTGATACACCCTGCAGCGTAGCGTTATGTGCAGCATTTTTTTAATTTTGTAGTTTTATTTACACTCAATATCACAATGTGTATTTTTTTTTGAGAGTTTTGAGTTATCCTTCTCGTCCTGTGGCTAGTGCCGTCATACGAGTATTGGAGTAATTGTTGCTAAACCCTACAGCGCTGCGTTTTGAGCAGTATCTTTTGCTTCTGTAGCTTTTTTACACTCGCCGTCACACCATCGGCACCATAAACGCTCATCACCTTATCATGTATTTCCTAGGAGTTTTATAAAGTACTCTACTTATTTTGTGGCTAGTTCTGTCATATGAAGTAATTATTGCTAAACCCGGCAGCGTTGTGTTATGGGCAGCATTATTTGCTTCTGTAGCTTTACACACGCCGTCATACCATCAGCTACATAAGAGCGGTATTCTTCTTTTATCTTTGTCTACTACCGAAATAGAGAGTTAAGGTTACATGCAACTCTTGTTGCTACACCCTGTTGCATTACGTTATGTGCAACATTTTTTTCTTTTGTAGTTTTTTACACTCTTCACCACAACGTGAATTTTTTTTAAGTAGTTTTTGTAATTGTAAAGAGTTTTTAAGTATCATTCTTGTCCTGTGGCTACTGGCCTCATATGGTGTAAATGTTCCTTACAACTCTTGTTGCTAAACCCGGCAGCGTTGTGTTATGGGCAGCATACTTGGCTTTTGTTGATTTTTTACAGTAGTCGTTAAAATGTCGACTCCGTTTGAATTAAACTATTCATTCTACTTTTTCTGTGACTTCTGCCGTTATCAGGAATAATTTTAATTGCAATGCACTTCTATATCACCGGCCCAATGGGTGATCGGAGTATCCCTATTATATGTGATACTCCGAAGTGGAGTACAAGTGCCTAAGATGATTCTCTTCCACATACCAAGCATTGCAAAAAACCCCAGTCAAACCAAAGTCACCATTGGCAAAGTAACCATTTCTCCATTTACTAAGTTTGAAAAAAGAAGATGCATTCTCACCACGTCCATCTGACACTGGTTCGTTTCCCCCTCCCCTTGGTCCATACAAATTATATATCTCCGACAACAAATTACAACAATAAATTCAACATTTATATCAGCACTCTAGCATTATTCATATCAAATCAATTGCTTCCACACTTCGTGTGGAAAACATTTCAAATTGATTTCCTTTTTACGCTTCAAGATACAAATCAACACTTCACAGTCACAACTGCTGCGAAGCGAATCCGGTGGATGCGGAGCTGACGGTTGGTGATGGTGACTCTGACTTTATTGGCATAGAAAAAAGAAGAAAAAAACAAATTTGAGAAGAAAACCTCGACAGTGCCGGCGAGTGAACTGTGTACCAAAGCAAGGCAAAACAAGATGCATTCGAGTGCATAAAAGGAGGAGTGTCACATGTGTGTATGTACACCGTATCATGATGTGGCATGCAACATGAATAGCAAAATGACACTGTCAATGGATTATCAATCTTCAGCAACCTAAACATAGTGGTTAAGAGTTTTCTTCTTCTTCTGCCCCTTGCTTAGGACAACACAATCTGAAGAAATGGAATGCAATGGGTGGAATTCATCTAGGAGGTACGGTTGTAATCCCATATATTCTAGAGGAATAGACGTGAAGAAAATAGGGAATGCGCACAAGCACACACATGAAAGGAAAACTAAAATTGTGCTAATATATAATCCCTTTGGAGTTTTTTCCCCCCATCATACTTAGTTACGCTTAGCCGCTGCTCTAAGGGAAGGAGACGAGTCGTATGGATTACTTTGTGCTTCACAGCGGCGCTTATAAGTTTGTCCAAAGCAGTACCAGCCATGTACCGTCTCCGACAGCTATGGCACCGTTCCTACGTCAGTGCCATCTTCCATTTTGTTCCAAAGCTCACGTACGTAAAAGTTGAATTAGTGACGGATTTTATGGCAAACGAAAACCTTCCAGCAACTTTTCACAACACATTGAGCTTCTTGGAATGAAATACATATATTTATGTCTTTTCGAACTATATACCAAGGTATATAGACGACATTATATGAACTCAAGGGTTTCGCATTTTTTGACAAAGCACAAAAAACTGATACATTTTCTCTTGTTAAGTATCCGAAATACCGAAAAGCGACGCACTATATTCTCTAGTCGATGTTACAATATTTCCATTACTTTAAACAACCTTTATGCTCTTTTTCCTTTTGAAGGGATGGCAAAATTGTTCTTCTCTTTGGCTCACATTTCATTCTTCTCAGGTTTTTTGTTGTGTTTTTTTCTTCGTTTCACAGACAAAAATGAAGATGAACAAAAAAAAAAGAAATCAGCTTAATTTTCTGTTTGGGTTTCAGAGTTTCCCTTGTGCTTGTTCTTTTTCCAGCTGAGCAATACAAGTTTTCACTTCTAATGAGTTGTTTGCCTTAAACTATTTGCACACGAGTTAAAAGTTTCATGATATTTTTTCTGATGCTATATTTTCGTTTTGCAAAGTTAAGTCAAAACGAAAACAAAAGGAATATTTCTTCGGTTGGCTGTGTAAATTGACCAAGTCTATTCTTCAAGTATAACTTGAAGATTAAGCCAATTAAACTTAACATTTTAGTTGATAAGTTAAATGCTTGAAAAAGAAAAGAGTAAACTTTGAGATACAGACGAGCGTTAAAGAAAACGTGGACTCGGGGAAAATCGTTGGGTTGACCGACGTGTCTTCTACGCAGCGACACGCCGCCTTCAAAAATCCGACTCGAAACGACTTCCACTTAGACGCTGATGGCATTGTCTCCAAATCGCCCGCCAGTAAAAATGTTGTGTATTTTACTCTACACCAGATTACAGGTACTAAGTATATACCACAGTTGGATAGGGTGATCCATCTAGAGGTATTTTTTCCATAGGTTTATTTTAGAGTTTACGTGTGAGTTGCGTTAAACTTAATTTTTTCCTTTTCGGCATTGTTTGCCATTTTATCATAGAAAGACTAACACCGCAACAACGTATCCAAATTGTTATCGAAATGAGAAACGAGAATATCCGCAGTTGAGCTGAAGAGCAACCAGAAGAGGTTCAAGAGCTACCCAGAGAAAATCATGGTTTGGTGCAGTTAATGGGCTGGTTAAATCATCGGTCCATATTTTTTCAAAAATGATGATGGCCGGAACCTAACCGTGAATGCTGCTAGCTGTCGCGCCTTCATATCGGACTTTTTGCTACCTGAACTGAAGCCCATAATCTTGACGACATTTGATTTCAACAGGATCGTGCCACTTGCCATACAGCTGCTCACACAATGGATTTATTGAGAGGTCATATCAAAGAGCAGCTAATTTAACGTATTTGACCAGTGTTTTTTTACGCTCGTCACCTTATCATGTACTTCCTAGGAGTTTATAAAGTACTCTACTTATTTTGTGGCTAGTTCTGTCATATGAAGTAATTATTGCTAAACCCGGCAGCGTTGTGTTATGGGCAGCATTATTTGCTTATGTAGCTACTTACACCCGCCGTCATACCATCGGCTGCATAAGAGCGGTATTCTTCTTTTTTCTTTGCCTACTACCGACATAGAGAGTTAAGGTTACATGCAACTCTTGTTGCTACACCCTGTTGCGTTATGTGCAGCATTTTTTCTGTTGTAGTTTTTTACACTACAATGGTTTGGTGCAGTTAATGGGCTGGTTAAATCATCGGTCCATATTTTTTCAAAAATGATGATGGCCGGAACGTAACCGTGAATGCTGCTCGCTATCGCGCCTTCATATTGGACTTTTTGCTACCTGAACTGAAGCCCATAATCTTGACGACATTTGATTTCAACAGGATGGTGCCACTTGCCATACAGCTGCTCAAACAATGGATTTATTGAGAGGTCATTTCAAAGAGCAGCTAATTTCACGTATTTGACCGGAGAGTTGGCCGCCTAGATCGTATGAAATAACTCCTTTAGACTTTTTTCTTTGAAGCCACGTTCAAACTCTACGCTAACAAACCAGCTAAGACTCAGGTTTCGAAAAAATACCTCTACACTGATCACCCGATACTATAAATTTAGTCTATTAAACGAACTACTATCCGAAACCCTGACCCAAGGAGCATCCCACATCTACAAGAGTCAGAAAATCAAGTAATTTACTACAACCTCTACGGCCTGTTGATATTTTTGACTATGTACGTACAGAGGCAATATAGTAGCAGGGAAATTCTTCTTCGGTTCGACTCCGGCACTTGCATGACACTGGCTTCCGATGCCGAACTTTGACTCTGGACTCCGGCTTTTTTTTATAAGAAAAAAAAATAAAAACCATTAAAAACTTTTTTTTACCCCGTTTTTTTTATTTTTTACGGAAAATTTATGTAAAAGTGACAAGCGTCAAAATAGTTTTTAATAGAAAATTGGGCTGGCCTCAGGTCAATAAGATTTATTCTAAATAAATACTTGGTATTCTGCAAATAATTATCTTTTTCAAATGTGTTAATTATACTTATAATCAAATCCTAATCAAAAATAAATAATTACACCTAGGAGATGACCTTCATAATGTGTTGGTTTGGGGAAAGAAAGTGGAAGTAATATTTGGGGACATTCCAACTGAGTCTGTTGAAACGTGGCTGAAAGCACTTCTGTGTAAAATCGGTTTTACATACGGACAGCACAGCTAATGAACAAATTCTCTCTTTAAATTATCGCGCGTTTAATTCTCCTTGTGGATCACTCTGCTTAAGCATGAGCTCTTTTATTTCAGAGGAGCTGATCTCATTGGAATAGACATGACAAAATTGATTAAAGGGTTAGCACCCTCACCAACGCCCGTTGGAGACACTTTAAAGACAGAGTAGCCAATTTTCCATTTTCCGGCTAAATCTAGCATAAAAAAGGGTAGATGGAATCTAGCCGGGACGTTTTGCCATTGATTTCTTTCTATGCACCAGTTTGGTGAGAGTAAGGCCGTGGCTCTAGATATCTCCAAGGCCTTTGATAGAGTCTGGCACGGTGCACTTATATCAAAGCTGATCGCTTTTGGTGTCGGTAGTATGTTTGCTCGATTTATATCGAGCTTTCTTAGAGATCGCACTATTAGAGTTGTTATAGATGGACTCTCATCCAACACACATAGGCTGACCGCAGGTGCTTTGTCCTTTCTTCCTCTTTATTTCTTATATTCATTGACGATCTATTGGGTCAGACCGTGACCATATTCATTCGACCGTAGGCCGAGTCTTCAAGATATGGAAGACAAAAAGCGAATTATGGATGAGACACTTGGCCGGGATCTACTGGTTATTTCCGAATGGGGTCGAGTGAATAGAGTAGATTTTAATGCACGTAAGACACAGTGCTGCTTGTTGTCTCACAAGCGATTCGCTGACCCAACAATATCGTCAATTTCTATCGATGGTAAGGATATTGAACAATCAGAAGCTCTCGATGTTCTGGGCATGAAAATACAATGTGACGCTCGTTGGGCGAGACATGTATTCGAAGTGTCAAAAGAATCATTCAAGTGCATAGGCTTTTTAAAGCGGTGCAAGAAATATTTCACTCCTTCTGATCTTTTCAATATCTATACAACTTACATCAGGCCAAAGATGGAATAAAACTCCCATACGTATATGGGCAGGTGCTCCAAAATCATCCTTGAAGCTTCTGAACCGTGTTCAAAGCAGAGCTATGGTGCTGATAGTTGACAGTAGGGTATCCAACTCTATTGTTTTCGTTGAGCATCGTCGGAATGTGGGTTGAGTGACGCTGTTCTATCGTTACTTTCATGGTGTGTGTTCATCAGACATCCTTCGCCATATTCATGACGTGAGGATGTTCGGCAGGGATACGCGGCTTTCTAGGAATTCGCACCCATTTGTTATCAATTGGCCAGATGACCGCACTATGCACTGCAGATTAAATTCGTTTTTCGCTAGTACAGTCCGTATGTGGAATCGACTTCCGGCAAATGTATTTCCCACTAACTGCGACATCCAGAAGATCAAGGCTAGCGTCTATAATCATTACTCCCTCTTTCCCCCCTCCAATCCTTTGCTTTCCACTCGCCAACGCAATGCACCGCACGTATAGGGGCATCCCCTGAGTGTTGGTTATTTAAAGTTAAAAAAAATAATCTTATTCCAAAACATTCCTTTTGAAATCGGGTTTTGCTGGGTTATCATCCTTATCCTTTTTTAAAAAAAGCACCGACAATTCCTTGCAGTTTTTGATAAAAATAATATTCTGATGAACTTCTGTAAATTGTATCAAAACTGCATTAAAAGTTCCACAGTACTTAAGAGTCTTTATTGTACCAAAATAGGTATAATTGTACCATATTTTTAGATTTTAGAAAGTAGATATATACATGTTTCTTATACCGATCGGCTCATTTTAACTATCTGATTCGATTTAGAGATGTCTGGCCGCTGTCTATTGTTTGTCGAATATAAGTAACGGTACTTAAGAATATTCATACACAAAGCTCTTTCCCGAGTTTTCAATCATCCCTTACTAAATTGAACCACAGAAACATACAACTAGCTGAAATTCCAAAAATAACAAATTTCATAAAGATCGGTTGGCAATTGCTACTTTAAGTTTTATAACAAGCTTTATACTGATAGACAGCAGGCGACGCAGGGACAGATATACAGATAGCGTAAAATCGCATCAACTGGTGATTCTGAGTACGCGTATCCAATACGAAAATATATGAATTTTCTTTGTTTTTACTTTTAACAGTAAAAAAGCCGAAAACGAAAAACACCACAGCAAAGAGCAGGGTAAACGGCCATCTCAGGCTTTGTCAGTTGTGAAGAATGTCGGTTTCGGTTTTTTACACTCAGATTATGGTTGGAAGGAAAATAGAGTGTGTTGCAAATTATCTGATAACAAATTTTATCACTTCTTAAGGGTGGTCCAACTATAACGCAATATGTGAATTGTAAATAAAACAAAAATTTTGTACAGAATTGCCTTAATATTTCTTATTATCATAAAAGGATCTATGACAATTATGTGTGAATATCACATTTTAGTGTTTTACATTATTAACTGAGGTTTCTCAAGCCCATTTGTATAAGCACAACTTTGTCAATTTAATACTGAAAATTTGTTATTATTTTTAACATTTTTTATGCAATACTATAGTTAGCAATTTTTATCTAAAGCCTATAAATAGCCTTCACTCGTTTGCTAAAATCAACTCTACAAGGTATGCTATAGATTTGAGAATATCTATAAATCAACGTTATTATGAATATATGGCATAATGAAAGGCAAACGTTGCCATTTAGGCAACAAATAACAAAAAATAATAAAAGGCCAAAACGAAAACGCCGTTCATCTATTTGCTACTGCCGGCTACTGCTATAGAGTATTTTAAATATTTACATATTTCTTTGTAACATATGGCAAAGCAATTTTCAATTTTGATTTCTAAATTTGTTTTAAAAAATTCATTGCCGTTCGTTCGCACACTCGGCTCGTTTGAACGGGTGTGAACGGGCATTAAATGCGGCCCATGGATTTTAACCGTGTTTTTTTGCTGCTGCTGCTGCTGCCGTTGTTATTTGCTGGTCTTCTTCGCCAGTTTGGCATATTGGCCATTTTGTGTTGACCACATGGGTTGGGTGTTGTGTTCGTACAACAAACTCAAATTAAACACCAGCAAACATAAAACAAGCCATACATACACAAACGTACGTTCATAAGACCAGTGAACAACTGCAGCAGGACACCAGGATACACACACTTACACACTCACAGCGCAGACCAGCAACCAAAACAGAACATGGTAGTTGGAATTAATTGCTTGTTTTCAACCCAAAAACTTTTTCTTTTTTTCCGTATGCCACTCTCACTCATCGTGATGCTTCACACCCGCCGCTATGCGTGGGTGTGTGTGTGTGTGTGGCTTTAGTCAATGGGTTGAAGACGAAAATACCGTTTCGAATGGGTTTTGAATACCGAAATTCAAAAGGTTACCAGCACAAAAACAAATTTTTTTTTATTATTTGTTTGCTCCAAAACGAAGGTTTGTTGGAATTGTTTTCGTTGTTTTTGCTTTCCCTATATTTTTATGGAGAATTTCGGTTTAGTTTTAGAAAGTTAAAGATTTTTATACGTTTTTTTTTCTGTTTGTTTACGGCATGTATGGAATTGCAATGTGGCATTCGACACCTGATGTTGGTCAGCTAAAAATTGGGTTAGTCGTGTGAAGTTTGAATGGCTGTGGGGTTAAACAAATCCCCCGCCGTCCAAAAAAAGGGAAATGTTTAATTAAGTTGCGAGGAGGGTTGTATGAAAGTATTTTGAAGGTGTTTTTTCTGAGGTGCGTAATTTGTTGCAGATGTTGAAGGGGAGATTTTGACCTTTGGCCCTTAGCTGGGAGGAAAGAGCAAGGGTCTTTCTTTGACGAGTAAAAGGGTGCCCCTTTTTTCATTTAGATTAAGATGGCATCAAAGTCATCCTCTAGATCTTTAGACTTTCATACCTTCATATTTCTATTATGAAGCAAACAGAAAACTTTTCGCAAGTCATTGCTCTAAGCATAGTATAATTTTTTTTCTCTCGCTGAAATTCAATTCCGGCTCCAATCAGCCAATTCATTTTGCAGAACATGTTTTGGAGATAAAAATCTTACTTATAAGTTCGGCGACTTGACATGATGGAAATTCGCAGTTTAAACCCTCCAGATATCATTACTAGACTTTAAAACTGAACTATTTGTGTAGTAGTCACGCTTCCTCAACTTCGCAATCCGGTTAATCAATAAGATAGGTTTAATTTAATCGAATAAAAAGACCCTTGTAGAAGAAAATCTTTTCGAATGTCATTCCTTCATTATTTCCTAGATGACTAAAATCATAGTCTAATGACAAGACTTACAGTTAGATGACTAGACTCGTAGTCAAGACACTCATTTATATGTGGTATTTGTGAGAGCGCTATTGAAAGAAAGTATTAGTAAAAAAATGTTCTCAACATCTACAAAACCTCTCTGAAATTTTAACTTGGTTCAGTAAAATCACATTTCGATAATAAGACTCGCTGGCGTTTTCCTCTTTGCAGACCCCAAAGCATTATATATTAAATAACTCTACGAGGGAATAAGATATCAAGTTAAAAGATATACCATAAAAATAAAACATATAAAAAAACAATCCAACAATCCAACAATCCACTTTGCAATAAAGAACATTAAGAGATGAAATATTGGAAGATGGAGAGTGCTCTCAAGTAGAAATACATAGAATTCTAAAATAAAAGACAAATTGAGCAATAAAAATTCTTTTTGACATTAATTATGTGTGCCTCTAAATCCAAACATGATTTTCAAAAATATATAATAAACTAATTTTTAGTACATTTTTATTTTGGGTCGAAGTAAGTTAGCCGGTAATGTGATGACATTACCTGAAAATGCCATAATAATTAGTTGATCGATGCACAATTTCGAGACCTTGGATTTGTTATGCACCTGAGAATCCCAACGTAGTTAATTGATTTTCCGTAAGCCCTTATTTTATGCTGCACAATAATGTAGAAGGTAATGACGTTGCATTACCTGATAATGTAAATAATAATAAGTTGAGCGAGGAGTACTGTGGAGACAATGGTCTTGTTAAACACCGAGGAAAAATGTTGAGACTTTGTTAAACACCTGTTGATACCTTCTTACATAATTTATTTTTAGTTAGTCCCTGTTTCAAAGTAATGAAGACGGTAATGACATTACATTACTTGTTAACAAAAATGGTACTGAGTTGAACGATGCATCATTTTTATGTATTTCTGTTCTTAGATAACTGCAGTCATGATCATGCAGTAGATCATTCTACACATTAACCTTTTTTCTGTAAGTCCTTTATTAAAGCTTGAAATCAATGTAGATGGTAATCAGATGACATAAGCTGGTAATACATAATATAATGATTTAAGCGATCACAAATTTTGGGACAGTAGCCTTGCTATGCAAGTTTAGTCAAACATGATGCATATATTTTAATTTTTAACTTATTAGTACAAACCTTTTTTAAGGCACAAAGTAATGTAAACGGTAATGATATGGTAATTTTTAGCTTATTTGTACAAACCTTTTTTAAGGCACAAAGTAATGTAAACGGTAATGATATGGCATTACCTAATATTGCAAATGTTAGTAAGTTGAGCAATGAAACATTTTGAGACATTGTCCTTGCTATGTAACTACAGAGAAACAAGCTGTAGAAAAATACATATTTAAGCTGTTAACAGTATTTCCTGATTTATGTCTTCAAAGTAATGAGATGCCATTATATAGTAATGTAGATGTAAGTTAGTAAAGCTATGAAACATTTTGAGACAATGTCCTTGTTATACAACTACAGTGATATAATCTATAGATAAATACATATTTAACTTGTTTTAAGCAATTCCTTATTTCATGCTTCCATGTAATGAAGACGGTAATGAAAAGACCTAACCTGGTAACACATTGCATTATTTGCCTTTTCGGGTGGAAACTTAGCTTAAGGATCATTTTTTTTTTTAAAAAATTTGTAATCCTTCTACCCCTTAGTTTCGGTGCATCAAAGTAATGTATACGGTTATGAGAATGCTTAACCTGGTAACACGTTGCATTAATTGCCTTTTTGGCTTAAAGATCTTTTTTTAAACATTTTTAATTCTTTTGGATATCAAAGTAATGTAATGAAAACACATTACCTTATACTGCAAATGGTAATGAGTAATGCGTTGAACAATTTTTGTGACATTGGCCTTGTTTTGCAACTACAGTCAAACAGCTACAGATAAGTACATACTTAACCTCTTATCAGTCATTGCATATTTAATGCTCCAAAGTAATGCACATGGTAATGAGACAGCATTGCTTAGTAATGCAAATCGTAATGAGTTGAGCAATAGACATTTACGAGACAGTGGCGTTGTTTTGCAACTTCAGTCAATCAAGATGCAGAAACGTACATACTAACAATTATCCGTTAATTCTTATTTCATGTATAAAATAATCTAGAGTGTTATGAGATGTCAGTACCTAGTAATGAAAAAGGTAATGTGTGTATTTATCTTTCGGGTCTTACAAACGCAACAGCGTCAAACTCAATCAGATTTAAATGCAATTAGTTTATTTTAGCTCATAGGAAAAATAATATTAAATATCAACGGACCGGTTCATGTTCTAATAAAGCCTTCATACTAAAGTCCGGAATATTGTACTAGAATCCAATAATATTTGTTATGATGTCACTAGACCGCACTTAATACAAAAATGGATTCTATAGCGTATGGTAAGGTTATCTTGCCCAACTTAAGACTTTCCTAACTCTTTCTTTTTTCAGCTTGTTCACGATAGTTGAAATTCCCAGGCTTTGTAAATAATGTTTTCCCAGGAAACTGAATATTTCTCATACCACTTAAATGCTGTAGACAATTTTTGGTGATTTTTCGCTTGTCAACAACGAGAAAGGTCATGATGTATCTGTATGAAAAATAAAGCGATAGCCCTAACTTCTGTGAAAACAAAATTTTCGCCAGCAATATAATTCTACACAGAAGAAATTAAATGTTTCTGGACGCCAACTTAATCCCTGTCAGCCTGACATATTTTTTCCTAAAATCTGCTTTTAAGGCTTTACTGTGTAGCTGGCAGAAATAATTTTTGGACCCAACAAAAAACACCATGACATCTTAAAAATAAATACAGATAATCTGCAACGTATTCAAATACTAATGCCTCTTGCGATAGATTTAATTAATAATAAGCAACTTAACAAAACACAAATTTGAATGTGACGAAATCATAAATGTTTGCATATCTTAAGGCGTATTAGATGCCGGAAATGTTTCAGCACGCCATAGTCATGTTCAAATAAAGATACCATAAGGGTCGGGCAAACGAATCGCTTGTTATCCTTAGCAACATGTCGTTCAAAACGCTTTGATCTAAACACACACACACGCACACTCTCATAGATAAACACAAAAACTATATCATGCTTCAGGGCTTATATGTTATAGCAGAAATAAAAGCCTATTTTTAGGCACTTACCCAAATGCTACTTCGTTAAGCAATTCTATTTCGACATACGTACCACACATCAGACAATTTTTATATGGTTTTTTGATATACCAGAAGAAAAAAAGTAGCCGGCTATGGGCGAACAACTGTGAATGCGATGTTCTGCTATGCTTTACCACCGCATTCCAGTGCCATTTGGTGAATAGTTTCTGTTTCAGTTGCCGTTTCGGTTTATGTTCATCATCACCACCACCACCAGCACCGACATCATCTTGCAGTGTGTACATTTTGATGGTTTTATATTTTCCCAAAAGTGTATTCTTTCAATTTTCTAAAAACATGTTCTGTTTTTCGGATGTTTGTTTTTTTTATTTCTTTCTTTCCGCTTTGGTATAGCTTTCCCGAACCTCGCCGCTTAGTTGCACCATACAAGTCTCACCAGGACTGACATACATTTTCGAGGAAACATTAGACTGTTTCTCTGGTGTGTATGTGTGCGTTTCTGCTTTGGGTATATAAAAGACGGATATTTTAGTTTTTTTTTGTTTGTACTAAAATCTACTCGCATACTCGTAGTTGTTGTTTGCTGGAAAGGAAACTAAGAGGAAACAAAGGAACCTTGGCAGGGATATCTAGTCTCCATCACTGTTCTTACATTACTCGACACAATCACATTCCCATTCCCACATCCCAAGCCATTCCCATTTCCATGTGTGTGTTGCACTAGTGTTAACATTTATAAATGCACTCAACATAATTTGACACATAATATATGCAAAACGCCACTGCCTCCGTTACTTTTACTCCTGCTGCTGCAACCAAACGAACAATGACGAGGTGTTACTTAGTGTGCTGCAGATAATTAATGGAGAGCTGTGAGAGCCTTACAGACAGACCTTCACTTCCTTGGGCCGGTAATGTGCGCAATGGGAATAAAATGATTTCTTTTCAATTCTGTTCCAAGGCGCCAGGATTAAGTGTTATAGGAATTAGGATTACGTGCGTGGTGTGGAGATTATCCCTAAGGATTTGTATTTAATGGGAATTGAAGTGCGCTTTTGAAGCAACCAAAAGTATGCAGCATTTTGTGGCTTTAATAAATAATATTAGTGACTTTAAGGCGTGCTGGTAAAATGTATTTGTGTAGCCGGCCGACGTGCCGGAGTTTTATTTGATATTGAAGAAAATTATTCTCAATTATTTAGTCTCAGTACTTATATTTGTGGAAATAGCCTAAATGATTTGATGTTGAGGCAAGCTGAAGGGATTATTTAAAGCAACTAAAAGTATGCAACAGTTTTAGTGTAACATAATTTACACTATTTAGATGTTTAAGCTGGCAGCAAGTGCTTCACTCTCCCCTATAGTAAAAAGCCCTCCATGGGGTGTCTTCAACTTTTACTAGAATGAGATCAGAAGCTCGAATTATGAGGCATCCACTGATTTGAGCTCTGAGAACTAGTATATACGTTTTAAAATCATATCTGGATCGTTTTAACCACTTCACTCTCGTGGTTTTAGAGGTTCTGTAGAAAATTGCTCAATTTTTCGTTAAAATTTACGACCAATTTATATTTGCAGAAGAACAATTTTTCACTAAGTCCTGTCCCGTGTCTATATCCATTTAGTTCTTAAACACTCATATCTAAAGTTATTTAATACTGAAATATCAAAGGACATTAATCATGTACACTAGTCAAGCGACAAATGCAAATAGACAATTAGATAAAATATGACTTCATGTGCTCGGTACTGCACACACACCCACACATATACGGGGAGTACATTTGTATATATTTGGGATTATTGTCATTATCGCATTATTCACAGGGCAATAGCGATAGAGAGCCAGAGAGGAGAAGAGGTCCAAAAGGGCAATAAAACCAAATGACCACCACAACGGAGAACTAAGAGAAAGAAACGACGATTACAAATGAGCTGAAATAACTTGTGATTAGAAAAGGCATTAATCCAAATTAAATGAAAGCCAGCCAGGCAGCCAGCCGCCATGGAAGCTCTGCAAAAATCACAAAGATATGCGGCTTGCATACGGTCCGACAGACGACAGAGAGATATAGAGAGAGAGAGAAACTCTTTTGAGATCATTAAACAATGAACGACGTTTGACCACAGCCACAGCACTAAGACTCTATGTTTGCCTGTCTGTGTGTTTGTGTGATATATAAACTTTGACATACACACACACACATATTCACAAGGACATAAAACAAAAACTGGGATAAGTGTAGACGGTCATTTTATAGACATTAATCTTCTAAATGAGCAATGAACTTAAGCATTTATGATCCGATACCGAGACAGAGGACGACGGAGTTGGTTTCGTTTGTAGAGTGTGCTGGTTTAAGTGTGCGCCGCTGTATGTGTGAACATCTAAAGGACTTGACCAAGTGCTTAGCTTTGCATGTATTAGATTACAAGTTAGTTTGCCAGAGTGTGTGAGTGCGGTAATTTGTTTATGTTAAAGTTATTTAAGTTTCTCGCCAATGTCCTGCTGAACTGCTTTCATTCAATACTCGAAAGGATATCGGCATATATCATGGTTAACGATTAGGCTGGCATGTGAGTATGGCTTTATTAATCACGTTACTTGCTCATTACTTTTTATTTAAGTGTGCCAATAAATAGTACTATTGTGATCTTCAGCAAAAGGGTGTGGTTTTTGGGGTGTATACATTTGAAGTTGGCATTTGTGTTTTTCGTGTTAACGATTTTGAAAGTTGCCATTTCAATTGATGTAAAATTTGGCCATTTGTGTTTTTTGTGTTTACGGTTTTTTATTTGTCTTTGGAATTGATGTAAAATTAGTTTAAGCATTTTATCTCGAATGGTCTGATGTCATTCGGCGCTTGGCATACATTTGGAAAATGATGTAAAGGGTCGTCCAATCATAATTTACGATCTTAATTGTGACATGTCTTTGTTTCAATGTTTGATAAATTCAACGATAGAGAGGTACACAATTCAGAAGCGTTAAAATTGCTGAAGCCTTTTACGACAATGGACGTTCTAATCAAAATGTATTTCGTGATTTTTTTGATCAGCATAATCTACCAAATTTGTCCTCTATCGGGATAATTGTGCAGAAATTTTAGCAAACCGTATTATATTTGAAACCCCATTTGTTCTGCGGAAAACATTGATGTTGTTCGCGATAGTGTGGCAGAAGAGCCGTCAGCCATTACTTAGTAGGGACATAAATACTGTTACACACGTTTTATGCTGTAAAATAAGAAGTACTGAATGTTTTTGGACCAAATATTTTTTTAATATATTTATTGATGTATATTGTATCCAAAAAGAATCTACTTAATTGAAATGTCCGCCTTTTGTCTAACACACGCCTTTACGTCGACTGGCCAATCGTCAATAGTTGCACGAACCTCGTCCAAATTGGCCACAGCTCGAACTAAAGCAGTCTTAAGAGATCCAATGTTGGGGTATCTTTTGTGACAAACCTTGTCCTCTAAAACCGTCCACAATTTGTAATACAATGGGTTCAAATCTGGACTGCCTGAGGGCCATTCCTTCGAGGAAATGAACGCTGGCAAATTGTTTCGAAGCCAGGCCTGGGACGTTTTATCCTTATGGGCAGGCGCAGAATCCTGCTGGAAAGTCCATGGCTGGGTTTGGAACAGGGAATTGTTAAGAGGCTTCACAACAGCTTCCAAAACGGTTTCTTGGTAAACTTTGGCCGATTTTTTGACTCCTTGTTCGCAGAAATGCAGGTCAGTGACCCCATCGTAAGAGACACCCCACCAAACCATGACTGAAGTTGGGTGATGACCCTTTTTCACCCTTGGGATCAGTTCAGATGCTTTCTTAGATGACCGCGCATACACTCTATTATTTAGCTTGTTAGATTTTTCCTGAACGGTAAAATTTTTTTCATCGGTGAACAAAATGTTTCTGTGCAAGTTATCAGCGTGCTTCACCAAAAGACGTTTGCATTTTTCAATCCTATATTTTTAAAGCTGCAGTCAATAAATGTCCGGTACGTCGATTGAAAGTCACAAGTCCTAAGTCTTTTTAATGATTCGGCTCATGGACTTTTGCGTGATATGCATCTCACGGGCCATGATTTTCTGTTTTCGGAGCGGATTTCTGTGAATTCTTGATTTAACGGCTTTGATGACATGCGGTGTTCGAACAGAGTGTGGGCGACCGGTGGCGGTCTTTTACATCTCCAGTCTCCTCAAACATGCGGTTAATCCCTTGTGGGCGGAACGTTTTGAAAATATCGCTTTTTTCATTTCACACTTGAAAAGCGCAATTACAGCGATACGGTTCTCATTATCTGACCACTTCATGATGAAAGTTGAAACAATTTTAAAATCCCGTTACACACTAACGCTATTGAGGTTAGCTTTCAAAACCCATATGACGTTAACGGGGTATGTTCAGTTCTACTATTGAAATGGGTATGTTCAATGTTGTAACTGTATTTATGTCCCTACTAAGTATTAACTCCTCTTGAATACCTAGAAGGACTCTTTATTCCCCAACAAAGTTTTGCCATTCATCCCTATCAGTCGCTTAAGAATGCTCCAACTCCTTTCAGTAGATTCTATTTTACAGTCGATCTGTCTTCTCCAAGTGTGGAGTGGTCTTCCGATACGCCTCTGACATTGAGGATTCCCATCAATGGCTATTCTGCGGATCTCGTCTGGAGCTTTTCTCAGTGTGTGCTCGATCCAACACTGTTTCAAGCTTCTTATCTTGATTTGGATGGCTATTTGGTGGTTAGTATGCCACAGGTCGGTGATCCTAATAAGTGCGGACCAGAATCTGTGTAAAATTCTGCGGAGGTTGGATGCTGTTGTTGCCTCTGGATACAGCATTCCAAGAGTCGCTGCCATACAGCAGGATAGACTTCACGTTGAAGCTAAATATTCTATGTTTCGTGTCGCTCGTCAGTTGAAAGGATCGTCATACAGAGTTAAGCATACCAAATTCCATTTCTAGCCTTATCTACCCTGCTCTTTATGCCTTGGGATGACCCGCCTTTAAACGTACGTCTTTCATAAGCCGGTGTTGGAGAAGAAATAGCTGCGCTGTCGTTACGTTGATGCGCATCATTTTGGTCTTCACTGCACTAACATAAATTACCGGATATGAGTCAACGATAGCATACACACAATGAAAAAACTTGTTTGAAATTGGTTGGAACCACAAAAATTCCGTAGTATTTAAAGAATTTCCTTTGCAATCCTAAAAAAATATATAATCTCAATGGATATGGATATTTAGCTCACACAACTACAAATGTTAGGCGGACATTTTACTGTCGTCACCAATTATCAGTAACGATAGCTTAAATCGAAACATAACCAAAAATAGGTTGTTTAATGGCACTTGATTTTTTTTTTGGTTTGATCTAGGAATTATTGATATAAAATGACTCGAATATTATTGACTTTAAGCCAATTGATAATTCAATTATTTTTATAAAAAATTACCACCTTGTACTCCATTTTTTTCCCCGATATGACCCTTTCTATATTTTAGGGTACTTCAAATGTGTAAGAAATTATTGTTTATCTCTAATGAAAATTTAAAATTTTTAAGATAACAACCTTTTGCGCCAAATATTCAAGAAATAGATACGTTTCCTCTTCACGACGATTTATATGCCAAACATTCGAGATAAATTCTAATGACCTGCAGACGCATAGAGCGCGAATTCTTTTTTACCGTGGTGTTTTTGGGTTTTAGGGAAGAGCTTAAAGGCCGACATTTAGTGACTAAAAGAAATATAATATTTTAGAGGATATAGCGTGAAGACCTCACGATAACTGAAAAGCTTTTTACACAGAGAACAGAATTGTTGCCACAGCTGAATTTTTTGCCAATCGAATGTTGCAAATCTTTACCAAGCGATGTCATCTCAACAGTCTCCTTCCAAAAAAGATTTAAATATCTTAGACTATGCACAAAGTTTTCGAAACTCGGAGTCTAAGTCCGTCTTTAACTTATGGAATCAAAGCATTTGAATAACTGCTTTAAATAAAGTTCGTTTGTACTGATTCGGCATTAACATACCTTTGTCCTTTGAAACAAAAAAAAACAGAAGCTTCCTTTTCAACTATGACTCAGTTCATTTCAAATATATTTCAATTGTGATCTTGAAATTTGCGAAATTTATCATATTTGCCATATCCTTTATTTTCCCTCATCGACATAAATACAGAAATATTTCAATGTAATGTCTGCTTTCTATATCTCGATAGATGACTTCCGTGTTGTCTTTATATCGATGTGCAAATCAAAAACATCAATTTAAACGAAACAAATTAACTCTTTATGTGCATACGAGTATTGAGCAGATATCCTTCGGAAGCATATACTCGTACATATACTTATACATACAAACAATGATATATATAAGTATATAGCAGTGTGTATGTAAATCCACCAAACGCAAAATATGAGTATATCCAAACATTTTAAATATTACCATCGTATTCTAAGGAAGATGATCGTTCTCATCATTGCCATTAACATCACGACCAGCATCATTTGCCATTATTGCCATCACCAACATCGTTATTACTGGCATAATGGTGATGATGACGATATGTCGCTGATATGTGGTATACATATGAGATTTGTGCTATTACAACCAAGAGGGAATACAGTCGAGGTCGACTGGAGAGCACAAGCAAAAAGGAAAGACTGATGTCAACTATGTTCGATAAAAGACTCCACTTTCAACAGTCTTAAATGCGACAATGCGGTCTAAAGGTTAGTTTAGGTGAAAAGGGTTGCCTTTTATCAAGAGAAAAGAGTTTACTCGGAGACCTGTGGACCTAATGTGCTACTCTATGCCTGAGAACTAGAGAGAAGACAACAATTTGAGAGATACGTGGAGAAAAGATATATAGAAAACAAGTTTTATATTAATGTGAGAGATTTAAGGAGAGAACATGTTAATAGAATACAATATTTGTATTAATGTGAGCCAAAAATTATTTAGGTCTTTTTGCGTTATTTTCAAAATTAGCCTGTCTTCTCGATAAATTTGGTGAGTTTCTTATGTGGTACATATGCAATGCCTGTAAGGCTGTCGAAAAACCTTGGGCAGACAGTTATTAAGTAATCTATCTATTTAACGTTATCTTTAGCAAGTCAGAAGTCCTTTGTTAAAGTAACGATACGCTCGCACAGTCCCCAGCTATGACTCCTTTGAGAATGCTGATAGACCTCTTGCCAAAAGCATATTTGCTCCTTTTCGGCTATAGCATGACCAAAAGAATCGTAAGTGTGGCCATAATGTTCTTTGGTAGTGCTCCTGATTTTGCTGCCTATTTTTCTCTTCTGGTTACGTTCATTTTTTTACTCAACTTTGCCGGGGCTGCATATAGTCTTTAAGCGTTTCTTGGGTGTCTACTGTTTTAAAAATTGAGCTATGTCCGTGCGTTGTATTTTTCAGTAGGCCAGCCTTTCATAACCTTCGAGTAGTTTTCGCAGTACTTGTCAGGACAAAGACCTTCGTGGGTTGTATACCCAGCATCGCTTTCAGACCTGCTTCACCTCACCGTTACTAAGATGCCGACACAGACCAATCTCTGGATTTTCGCAAGACTGCAAAAGTAGTTCTTGTTTTTGAAAGCCGTCCACCAAACCAAGAAGTCATAAATCTTGCTTAATCTAACTCTAGTTAAATATACCAAATATTCCTTCCCTGCACCCGTGTGTTTGCAATACTCGTAAATTTCCAGGAATCATACATTGGTTTTGTGGGATCATAGTATGGTTGTTAATGGTATAGTGATAAGATTATGGATATTTTAATTTTATAATATTATAATACTACGATTATTAGGGCATATCATTTTTATATGATTACAATTGGCTAATACCCGCGACTATTGTCACCACAGCCATATTTCCGTTGTTCAAGAATGATATTGAAATCAAACATCACACACGCACCCTTGTAATTTTCTTAATTATATCCATCAGTTCGATTTTTTGCACTATCCGTGCTATTTTAATGCCAACAACTGTCGAAATATCGATACTCATGGATGCCTCCTCATGGATTTGTAAGGATTTGTTTGCTCGCTATATCCCCAACAAGAATTTTCACAAACGAAACATTTAAAAATGTTCACAAACACACACGCCATGGACACATACATATGTACAATGTTCATGTAGTTTACATATGTAAATGAACATTCACATGCAGAATGTGGAAAACGGAACACGCATACAGCCAGACAGACATACATTCAAATATACTCGCCATCATTTGTCAATGTACTCGTTAACGTATGTGTACACAGAGAAAAAAATTGAATTCTATTCTTTTACATGGTTTATCCCTTTCTCTTAAATTCATAGGTTTTTGGGGGGTGGTAAAACTGGCTTTCCCCGAATTTAGAGCCTGGTTTTGTAACGGATGAGTATCAGGCATAATATATTCTTTATAATGACCATGTTATGATCCTAAGAGAGAAAGCAATGGCCACTTCATAATGGCAGACAATCTTACTACGATTTCTTTATAAGAGTATGTATAACATATTATGATTGAGTAGGACCATATTTAGCGGTTTTACTATGTCTCTTAAGATCAAAGTAAAACTAGAATTATTTATTCCTGCACGCAGAGAACAAATTAGTCGGAAATTGATTTGAACTACTAAAAATCTATTGCAAAAACAAAATTTTGGTTGCAATCACCAAATGTTTATAATTCGTATTGTAGACGCAACTAACTGATTGGTCATACCAATGAAACGCATCAAATATACTTAGTTGTCATAACTGATGGTTGTGACAACTAATAGTTTTTCCAACATTTTGCTGTTGTAACCGAATATTGGCAATGTTGTCTAAACTTTCATCATAACTTAATGCGAAAGTAATCCTATTATTACTGCTTAAGCAAATCGTTAAATCTAATCTATTCAGTAAAAATATTCCATTTTCTTTTCCCTCGACATGGCCCTCCCTATGCTTAAGAGTACTTCAAGAGAAGAGTGTTTTTCTAGACGTATGGTTTTCAATCTAACCACACTTTTTTCGAAGTCGGTCTTTTTGACATTTTGAATCACCGGATTTATGCTCAGTTTGGTTTGCCATTTCATAATGAATAGACTTACTTCGAAATAACGTTTGCAAATCTTGGTGAATGGGCCCAAAAAGAGATGGCTACCGATCCTGATTTTTACAAGAAAATTTTGATCAGCGATTTAGCTCACTTTTGGTTCAATGGGTACGTTAATAGCCAAAATTGTCGCATTGAAGTAATAAAAATCCCCAAGCCACTGTTGAGACGCCGTTACATCATCAAAAAGTCACCGCTTGGTGTGCTCTATGGACAGCGGAAATTATTGGTCCATATTTCTTCAAAAATGAATATTTTTGCCAACATTTTGTTGTTCTAACCGAATATTGGCAATGTTGTCTAAACTTTCATCATAACTTAATGCGAAAGTTAGCCTATTATTACTGCTTAAGCAATTCGTTAAATCTAATTTATTCTGTAAAAATATTCCATTATCTTTTCCCTCGACATGGCCCTCCCTATGCTTATGAGTACTTTAAGAGAAGAGTGTTTTCTAGACGTATGGTTTTCAATCTAACCACACTTTTTTCGAAGTCGGTCTTTTTGACATTTTGAATCACCGGATTTATGCTCAGTTTGGTTTGCCATTTCATAATGAATAAACTTACTTCGAAACAACGTTTGCAAATCGTGGTGAATGGGCCCAAAAAGAGATGGCTACCGATCCTGATTTTTACAAGAAAATTTTGATCAGCGATATAGCTCACTTTTGGTTCAATGGGTACGTTAATAGCCAAAATTGTCGCATTGAAGTAATAAAAATCCCCAAGCCACTGTTGAGACGCCGTTACATCATCAAAAAGTCACCGCTTGGTGGGCTCTATGGACAGAGGAAATTATTGGTCCATATTTCTTCAAAAATGAAGTCGGCCTCTAGGGACAGAGGAAATTATTGGTTCATATTTCTTTAAAAATGAAGCCGGCCATTTCTTCAAAAATTAAGCCAGCCATAAAGTTATAGCTGATGGGGAACGCTTTGGAGCCATGACTAATAACTTTTTCGTGCCTGTAATGGAGGATGTTGATCTGGACGACCTTTGGTTCCAACAAGACGGCGCTACATGCCATACAGCCAGCAAAACAATCAAGGTATCAAAGGAAACTTTTGGTGAGCGAATTATCTTGCCTCGTAGTCCTGTGGCGTGTTCTCAAAATCGTGCGATAAACACCCTTTATATAAGGATTTTTTTTCTATACTTAAATTTTAAAAGTTTTAAGTTAAACAAGTGCGGCATTTGTACTTTTAGATGTAAAAATTCTATTTTGGACGTTTAAATACTTCGTACAATTCCTGAAAGTTGCAGAGCACTAACTAACATTCGGTTGCACTGATGGAATACTCGTGGTGCATGTAACCTCAATCGATCGGTTGGCAAGCAAATTCGGTTGTGGTAACGAATCAGTTTTCTGTGTGAGTCATTCCATTGAGAAACAAATGTATAAGTATTGCATTCAGATATATCGCACTTCTCTCCCTGATATTGCAATTTCCAGCTGCCTTCTTTATGTACACGCATAAAAAAGTATGGTTGTGGTGACAATTTTCGAAGAGGATAATACTATGGTTGGGTATATGGTTGTGGTACAACAATATTATGATCCTCACAACAATAGTATGATTCAAATACAACCATACTATGATCCTCACAACAATAGTATGATTCACACATAACCATACTATGATCCCCACAACCATAGTATTATTCACACTCAACCATACTATAATCTCCACAACCATAGTATGATCCTCACAACCATAGTACGATTCACACCCAACCATGTTATGATCCCTACTACCATAGTATTATCACACACAATTATACAATGATCCCCAATATAATTTATTAGAATTTGTTTAAGTTGTCGACAAAAGATTTGATCCCTAATATTATTTATTAGAATTGGTTTAAGTTGTCACAAATAGATATGAATTATGAAAAATTTTCAAAAATACATTAAATTCAAAATACTAGGAGTGATTTATTTCACTGTAGAAAAAATAAGTTTAAATAAACGTAAGCGTTTTATTAAAAAAATTTCAGTTAAACAAAGCCAAAGCAGCTTATTTAAAAATTTTAATTTCGATGAAAAATAACTATTATTGCATTATATCCGTACCAATAACATTTGTTCTTAAAAGCATTTTTAAATGAAGAAAAATTACAATCATACAGTATGATTGCCGTAATCAAATTATTGTTAACATAAAACGCCAAACACAATACTTTTGTCGCACCAACCATATTAATATTGTTGCTATAACCATATTTTCATTTTTAAATTTGGCAATAATACTATTGTTACATTTCAATAATATTTATATTGCAGCAATTATACTAAAGTCAAAAATAAATTTAGTTAACAATGCTATGGTTGCGACGAGCATATTATTATTGCCGTGACCATGTAGTAACCATGTTTATTCTCTTCGTGTATGCGCAGGTCACTCTCGTCGTCTCGTACCCTGTGGATTCCATTCGATGGCTGTTCTTGCAATATCATTTGCTGGAGCATGTAGCCCAGTTAGCTCCAATTCTCTCTCAGTATTTCATTACTGTCGTCCACAGACTGGCATAAATAACATATTTGGCCAAAAATAAGATGCATTATTCTCCTGAGGCAATTTTCAGTCATTTTGTTTGAATTTTTGTGCTTTGCATAACGAGTATAATACGACTTTAAGAAACATAATAGGCGTGTTTTCTTGATACTCGCTTAATAAACGAGAAAAAGGTCGCTAAGAAAACTTCAAAACTTTACGATTATTTCTTGAAATGTCTTTGTATATAAGAACTGATTGGCTTAATGCATCTTAAGCGGTTTAATTTGAAAATTTTTAGTTTTTAGAAGAAAAGTCGTTCCAGAAATACTATAAGCGAGTAACAACCGAGATCGCTTAAACTCGCTAACGGTTATTCTTCAAAAGCTTTCTTCTAGTTATTTATAAGTAAAACAAACGAATTTTAATGTCAATTTCCAATAGTTTTCTGTAAACAAAATCTTTTTTATATTTACTTATATTTACAATGGTGTGAAGTTATGGAGTTAGCTACCTCCTACAAGAGTTGCCAATAGAGCACGGTAAAATATGTTTGAAATAAATTATGATCCTTAGTTAATATACTCGTCTAATGGAGATATTAACTAAGGATCATAACTTATTCCAAACATATTTTACCGCAAATATGCCCCTACTCACATCACACCGTTCCTTTCTTTTTCTCACAGTGTATGTACCTTTGCATTCGACATTCAAAATTTCTAATTCATATTGACATATGAGAGATAAATAAGCATTACGAAATTTCCAAAACCGCACACACAAAAGTTTTTTCCGATTTTTCTTTTTTTTTGGGGAAAATTTATCTGTTTGCTACAGAAAGTCCCAAATGTATATTAGCTTCAGATACATTTGTACGCACACAGTCACACACACCCACTTACACTTGCTCTATGGAAATTCCATTTCATACATTGTACTCGTATGGGTGTGAGTGTGGGTGCAATTCCCCATGCCCACAAAATGTTCACCGTCCCTTCATAACAAATGTTTGGAGAGTCATACATGATTTTGTTCCTGATTTCGGAGCAAACAGATGTACATGTGTTTAAAGGTTTTTCGGTATTTTCCCTCCCTCTCTCTCGGTTTTTGGTTGACGGTGGACTAGGTGGCTCGGGGTGGGGTGTAGGGCGGATTTGGTATACAAATATTTGTGGGTGTATTTAAATGACACCCAAATATCAATACCGTATGTGCTGTGGCTGCTCTTGCTACGGGTGGACAGTGGTGCGAAACGAAAAAGCATTTAAAGAAATTCAATTCTTTCCTCTTTACTTAAAAAAGGGTAGTCCAACTAAAACGCACGATATTAAGTGTAAATTAAACAAAATCTTTTCAGAGATTTAACTTAACATTTGTTGTTATGCTAGAAGGATCTATGACAATTATGTTATCATATTGTGTGATACATAATTGTCATAGATCCTTCGGCCAAATGCTCGCCACCGCTTCAGTGAAATACCTCTATTAGTTGGTCCATATTTCCAATGACTTAATGAAGGTTCAATGTCGTTAATCTGCAGAATTAGCTCATTCTGTACCTCCTAAGGTGTTCTTGAATTATTGACTTACACTTTTTCTTTTAAATATCCCCAAAGAAGGAATGTCCAAAGGTGAAAACGAATTTTTAAATGGTTCTAAATAAATCTAAAATTGTAGCTTGGCGAGTTTGAAGATCAGTAAGCAATTGAACACCTTTGAGGTCGCTGAGAAAGCTTTTATTTTCTTATAAAGAGTGCTTCAGAGAACTATCTTAATATTTTTTATTAAAATAGAAGGATCTATGACAATTATGTGTCAAACAAAATATCGGACAAATGCTCGCCTCGGAATCGGTAGCATACCTCAATTCGATGGTCCATATTTTCATTGACCCTGACACATAATGAAAGTTCAATGTCATTTTTGTGCAGAATTATCTCATCCTTTAAATCTAGAATTGTTCTTGGCTTATTAGTCCAACGAGATCAAATCACATGATTGTGGCGGCCAATTAATATCGCCACGACGTGAGATAACACCGCCGTTGAATTTCTCGAGCAAAAGACGCGTTGTTTTGTAGGCTGTGTGGCAAGTGGCATTATCCTGTTGGAACCACAAATCGTTCAGGTCCATATCCTTAATATCTGGCCACAATACGTAAGTCCGTTATCATCTTGCGATAGCGAACACCATTCACGGTAACTGCTTGGTAAAGCGTGCATGGAGAGGTGCTTTTTTCATATTTCCTGTAGATCCGGTTTGCTGAAATTTTCCCATAATTCTCGCTATTGTCGACACATTCGGTCGATTATGCTGACTAAAAATCATGAAGTGCTCAAAATGAATTTTGATTTGAAAGCCCATTTTTGTAAAAGGTTTCAACAGTCTTCACCCCCTGCTCAATTGTAAACCTCACCATGATTGAATTTGTCTAACACTGAAACTAAGAAATATCAAATTAGGTTGGCAAAAGCTTGACGTTATGCTGTGACTGACAGTTATCATCGTACATTATGGTTGGACCACCCTTTTGAAGCCTTTAAAATTAGCGAGTGAGCTAAAGAAATGTTGAAAATAAGTCGAAGTTTTCCAAAGAATAAGGCGGATTGTCAAACGAATCCATAAACAACGAGGGCGGCTACATATATTTCTGGCCTAATTATAAAAAAATGCGAATATTTATCATCAAAAATGGTTTTGTTGTTTTTCAAAGTATACACCAGCATGATTTTCACACTTTTGCATGCGCTCGAATCAATTGTCGCAGCACTTTGTCCACTCCGATAGAGACACTTGGTTTTTGAACGCTTCAACAGCATCTTCTGGCGATGAAAAACGTTGACCAAGCATTGTTTCTTGATGTTCGGGAATAAATTTGGGTGTCAAGTCAGGGCTGTACGGCGAATGACCCATCAATTCGACGTTTTGTCCGTTCAAAAAGACTCTGAATTGAGCCGATGTGTGAGAGCTCGCATTTTCATGGTTCGACTTCTCTTGTTCATTTTTCGAATTTCTCCGAAGACTTCAGGCAAACAAATTGTGGTGTAACACTCAGAATTGACCGTCCTACGTTGCTCAAGCGGAACAGTCGCCACATGACCAGTTTTGCCGAAGAAACAGGCGACCATTTGCTTCGAAGTGCTTCTTCCACGAACAACTTTCGTTGGATTTGGCTCGTTTTGTTTCGTGCTCATACTCATAGATGCATGGTTCGTTACCTGTGATGATCTTATAAACGGCTTTTGAAGCACCGTGATCGTGTTTTTTCAAAGTTTCTTTGCACCAATCGACACGAGCCTTTTTTGAGCGATTGTCAAGTTGTGCGGGATACACAGAGGACAAACCTTTTTTGCGGCCAGGTCTTCATGCAATATCGAATGTATGCTGGTGGAAGAAATGCCCAAGGACGCCCTATCTCACGGTGTGTCACATGACGATCTCGCATTATCAGTTCACGCACGGCATCAATGTTCTCTGGCATAACGGCCGTATTTGGACCTTCGTCTTTGAGCGAGCATCGGCCACGATTGAATTCACTAAACCACTTTTTCACAGTGCTATAGAATGGTGCTTCATCGCCATACAAAGATTTAAGTTCATCGATGCACTCTTGTCGTGATAAACCACGTTGAAAGTTGTGAAAAATGATCCCACGAAAATGTTTACGAGTTAATTCCATTTTTTTGCCAAATTGATTTTTTCAAGTCACTGTAAACAACACAATTGATGGTCGTACGTTAAAACGTTCTGAGTACGTTTATGCTAAAAAAAATGTCAAACTTTCCAATGGAAATGTCAGATGGCGCAAGGCAACACTAAGTGTTGCTGGCGCCATTTCTGTTGGTCAGAAATATATATAGGAATCCTCGTACACACAAAGAACAGATTCGTTGCTTCAACCAAATTTTTTGCCAACTGCATAATTGAGTTTGTATGCACCTCGATTTTTTAATCAGTACATCCGAATGTTAGTTGGTACTTTGAAATTTTCTGTTATTGGAAATGTTTTATCGGTACCATATAGCAAGTATTCTACATGTTCAGAGAAAAAAAATTAAAATTTTAGTATTGAAGTGTTTGAGGAACTCAAAAAGAAGGGCATGGCGAGAAACAAGTGGAAAAGATGATTTATACTAGAAGAAAAATTGTTTAATCGATTGAGAGTTAAAATTATTCGAATTATTTGAGTTTTAAACAAAATTATTATTAAACAATCCGTTTTTGGTTATGATGCAGTTTTAGTTATGATCACTAATAATTGGTAACAACAACAAAATTTGTGCGAAAGTACCAACCAACAGTTGTGGAAACTAAATAAATTGTTTGCGTTACATTGGTATGACCGATCAATAAGTTGTGAGTACAGGACGATGATCATATTTATCATCTTGTGGTATTTCGAACCGAATAGCCAAAAGGATTCAAGATTTGGTGATTGCAACCGAAATATCTCATTTGCAATCGAATCATTGTAGTTTCAATCGAACTTCCAACTAATTTCTTTTCTTTCCTTTTCGACACAGAGAAAATAGATGGATACTACATGGTCCCGGCGATAATAAATTGTTCTCCGCAATAAAAGTATGTTCGTCGCAACCATAGCATTGTTAACTGAATTTATTTTTGACAATAGTATAATTGCTGCAATATTAATATTGTTGAAATGTAACAATAGTATTATTGCACAAATTGAAAAATGAAACTATGTTATAGCAACAATATAAATATGGTTGGTGCGACAAAAGTATTGTTTTGTGTTTTATGTTAACAATAATATGATTACGGCAATCATACTGTATGATTGTAATTTTTCTTCATTTAAATATGCTTTTAAGAATAAGTGTTATTGGTATGGATCTAATGCAATTATAGTACTTTTTTCGAAAATAATTTTTTTTAACACCTGCATTGGCTTTGTTTAACTGAAATATTTTTCATAAAAACGATTACGTTTATTTAAACTTATTTTTTCTACTGTGCAATAAATCACTCCTGAATCACTCTTGAATCATACTATTGTTGTGATGATCATAATATTATTGTACCACAACCATATACTCAACAATAGTATTATCCTCTTCGAATATTGTCACCACAACCATACTTTTTTACTGCGTGCATTTTCGTCGATTGATTGAAATTGATGCTCTTGCGGTATAAGAACCTTTCTCGTTTCTAACCACTGTAGTTTTGTGGTGGTCCGGATGATGTTGAGGCTGTCGATGTTTGTTGCTCTCGGATGCTGGTATTGTAATCAAGCAAAGGTAGATTTGAACTTTATTCGCACCGACAGAAAAAAAGAGACGAAAAGCCACCGTAAGAGCATGAGGTGGGGTTTGCGCTGAGTTGTGGGAGCTCCAACATATCTACACATATATGGTGTGTATATTAGTTTGAATGTTGTCATACGTACGTACGTATGTATGTTTGTATGTAATCAAATCAAAATTTATCGTTGTATTGTAATATTCGTGTAAAATGTAAATTCCCATTAGTTTCGTGTCGTTTTGATGTGTTTTTTTTTACCTCTCTATGTACGCGGGAGCTTTTACAAATATTGTCAATTTATATGAAAATTGGATTTTTTTCTAAAACTTTGCTTACATCTACACAAACACACACACAAAGACACAATCATACACATGCAATTGTTGATGAATTTACCGTCGTTTCTCACTGTACAATAAATTCCAATGATGATTTCTCTGCGAATTATTGATGGTTAAATTAAAAAAGTTGTCAGGTTTTTCGGTACTGAAAACAAATCACGATTTGATTTGAAAATTACTGCATATTTTCGGGAATAGACACACATACATACATATCTGTGGCTATGCCTGTGTCTGTTGTGTCTGTGTTTAGTTAACAACGTTATTGTGCATACTTTTGGGGTTTACGTTTTAGTAAAATGGCCAAAAAATAGCTTAAAATAACAAATGGGACAATTTGTTATTGAGTCTGTCAATAGAGCGAGTTTTATTTTTTGCTACCTGCTGGAAGTCTGATAAACGTTAATTGCGTTCTTTTTGTGATATTTTCCAAAACCAATTCTAGTTGGAAATTATTTCCATACATCACAAATAGTTGATGACTTTAAATTTCAGTGCAGAGGTTGTTATGAAAACGTTCATATTATATATCGGACAGAGAGTGGTGGCTCAAGGCATTTGACCTCTTACCTTTGTGTCATTAAAGTAAAACTTGCCAAGGCTGACTACGAAGCACTCTCACCGGCAACCTTTGCTATTTTCTCTGTTGTAAAACATAACTAAAGTGTGGTCCAACCAAAGTGCACAATATTAATTGTAAATAATTCAAAAAGTTTTTAAAGAATTATCTTAACATTTTTAATTATCTTAATATTTGGAACTACATAGCGCCCAGGTCCATACCCTTAATATCTGGCCACAAAAAGTTCGTTATCATCTCGCGATTGCAAATACCATTCACTGTAACTGCTTTGCCGACCTCATTTTCGAAAAATGAGGCCCGGTGACATCGCCAGCCCATCAACCGATCCAACCAGTCACTTTTTGTAGATGCATCAGCTTTTCAACAATCACTCGAGGATTCTCATTTGCCTAAATGTGGCAATTCCGATTGTGGACACATTTGGTCGATTATGCTAAACAAAAAAATCACAAGGTGCACGAAATGTATTTGAATTTGAACGCCCATTTTTGTAAAATGCTTCAGCAATCTTAACGCGCTGCTCTATTGTGAACCTTCCCTTGGTTAAATTTTTCACTGAAACAAAAAAATGTCAAATCAAGTTGAACAAACTTGACGTTAAGGTATTACTCACAATTAACATCGTGCATTATGGTTGGAACGCCCTTAACAATGTGTCCCTAAAAACTTCTGCGGGATAAGGTCTAATATCAGTTCAAAAGAAGAAAGTTCGTTTTTTAAATTTTTTTTTGCTGGTTTGTTATCTGTTTCGCTTGAATCCACCCATCCGAAATTCGTGGACGTATTGTCGCAAGGGATGCCATGTAAGTAATACGATATGTGACGCGCAAAATAGAAAGGGACCTAAGGTTAAAAACCATTTTTGTTCAGGAGAGCCATTTTAAAGATTAGGTCCCTTTCTATTTGCGCTTAGAATCACTTTCATAAAACGCGCATATCTCTGGGAGGGAACACTTATGGCGCATGGGATCGGTCTCATTCGATGCTCAGATGTTGTCCACATCAAAAAAAGAAAAAAAAATGAAAATTGATTTTTTTTTACCCTTAGGTCCCTTTCTCTATGCGCTGTCACATATGATGATATATTGCTGTCATTTTCGGTACATTTTCTAGGGCCTGTATAGGGACCATACAAATGGCAACGCCTATGCTACAGGCGCATTGCATTTTTTGTAATACTTTAAAGTTATTAAAGAATACTTCAAATATTAATTAAAAAATTATTAGTCGTTTGATGCTTGAATAAAATCATTGGGTTATTTGTGGTGTTGGGACCTTGATCCTTTTACTCTTCTACATAAAGACCATAATCTTATTGTCATTTCTGCCCGTCAGTGGGTGTTGTCCTTCGACGTCAGTTATTAGACTAGAACAATATTCAATAACTAGATCTTTTCAGATAATGCTAATGTTGCTGTCCTGGCAGCTGAAACATCAGATCAAACATTTAGTGTCGACTAACATCACGGAGAAATTTACGTAACAAAAAAATCGTTATTATCAGTTCTGATCGAAATTTTTGCTGTCAGTATGACAGAGGTATTTTTTGCAACTAAAAATAAATACAAAAAATCAAATTAAGTGTGAAATCTTTACTGTTCATTTGAAAGGATATTTATTTTTTGAAAATAATTTTCTTTAAACCTTGGCCGCAACTACTCCCCAGGGTTTACATTTTAAAGGTCCAATTTTGGATGACTCGTTCGAGCTTTACCACTGGTATTGCGTTAATGACACGCGTTAAGTTGGCTTTCTTGTCAGTTTATACTTTAGACTTTACGTAGCCCCAAAGAAAAAAGTCTAAAGGTGTGATATCACACGATCTAGGCGGCCAACTCACCGGTCCAAAACGTGAAATTAGCTGCTCTTCAAAATGACCTCTCAATAGATCTATTGTTTGAGCTGCTGTCTGGCAGGTGGGACCGTCCTGTTGAAACCAAGTGTCGTCAAGATTACGGGCTTCAATTTCAGGTAGCAAAAAGTCCGATTTCGTGGCGCGATAGTGAGCACTATTCACGGTTACGTTCCGGCCATCATCATTTTAAAAAAAAAAATATGGACCTATGATTCCACCAGTCAATAAACCGCACCCAACCGAGGTTTTTTCTGGATATTATGGCACTTCTTAAACCTCTTCTGGCTGCTCTTTAGACCAAATGAGGCATTTTCCTTTATTCGTGTTGTCGTTAAGCCAGAAATGGGCCTCATCAATGAACAAAATTTTGGTGAAAAACAGCGGATCTTCTTATTCTCATTTCCATAATACAGTTGCACAATTTGGAGACGTTGTTGCGGTGTAAGTGTTTCCATCACAAAATGGCAAGAAAAAAAATAAATACTAACTAACTCACGCGCAATCTATGAAAAATAACCTATTAACAAAAATACCTCTGATTGATCACCCGTTCTGTCCTTTATTACTTTTTCAATACCTGCCCCAAAATAAATAATTTCTTTGAACTTTTATCGTAGAATAATTGTACCGATGGGATAAAATGGAATAAGCCGTTGACTTGGAATATGGCCCATTACTATGAACTGTTCTAAGAGAGCGAGGACTTGAAAGTGGGAAAAACAGTCCTCCAGGTGTACGATGTGTGAGGATACGAATAATCTAGAAATATAGGAACGCATTCTTCCGACAAAAGTGTCTGTAAACGATAAAGGATCACTCTTAGTCTATGGCCTTTTATGTTTACCGGAGGTAATTTAAAGCAGAATAGAAATGTGAGTTAACGTCCTTCAATTTTCCTCCGGGACCTTTTCTATCGTGTGGCATTAGAGAGCTCAACCTTGAAATGAAATCTCCGTTTGGACACACCATCCTAATGCCAAACAGTTATCAAATTTCCGGCAGCCAAGAAAAAGTCGCATCCTGTCTGGCAACGTAATTGTTTGCCTTTCGTTTTGTGTGTCGGTCTCTGTGTTCACCAGTTTAATGTATCATTTGTTACATTTCCCATGAGCAGTTCAGGACTGTCTGTCAGTCTGTCTTGATTAGTATTTAAGGTCGGGGTTTTTCGTTTGCGTCTTAAAGTTAAAACTTGAATCTTTTGTAAAGCCCCAAACCACAATCAGTTCGTGGAATGATTCTTCGCCAGAGGTTTTACTTCCGTTGAAGAAAAATATTTTGCAATTGATGAGATTCGTTGACTGAAACCAATCTCATCGACCATAAGGCCTCCTTATCTTTTCATTTCACAAAATACTTCATTGTGGTCACCCCCCCCCCCCCCTTCGCTTCCCTTAAAGTGTATAAGACACCTTTTGGTATTTTAAATTCTAAAGGTGATTGTGTGGCCCGCCTTATCATCTACATATGCACGGCCAACGAAATTGAATTGGTTGTGCCATCAATATTTGGCTCATACATATAAATTAAATGAAATCTGAAAAATCCAAAATCCCTACAACAAACAAATCAAAACCTTGAAAATGTTATTCACTTATTGATTTTTCGCAATCAATACAAATACATGCGTACGTCCCACCACTCATACATGGCCTGATGAAACAAACAAATGTGTGTGTGTGTAGTAGTAGGTCTTTACGTGTATGTGTGTGGGAAAAATGCCAAGCCAGTAAAAAAGCCAACTTCTTCTAACTGCCTCCTGCACGCCCTTCCGGTTGTTGGCATCAAAACTAAACAAAAGTCAGACTCACTCACACACACACATGACCGACTGACTGACTGTATGGTTGACTGGCTGTATGCCTTGACTAACTGACTCGCTGCCTCGGAAGGAATCAATGATTCCCATGAATAGATGGGAATGAATGACTCAAGTTTAAGTCTTGAGATTTTTATATTCTTTAGTCTATTTTTATATTCATAGACCCATGAAGGGAACCTAGAGCAGCGAACAACAACAAAAACAGACACCCACTCTCCCGGAAAAATCCGAAATAAAAATTCAATATTTTGTTGTGTTTGTAAGGCAAAGCAAACACTACGCCGAAAACGATTGTTTCGTTTTCCTTTCGTCTTTTTTTGTGCCCCGGTATTTCTTTTTTCATTTCTCTGCTGAAACATGAACACATGTTTGTTTTGTAGCTACAAATACGTGATTGTATGAGTGTGTGCTTGTGTGCCAGCAGAAGGTCCTTTTATTATGTGTGAACGTATGGTAGTGCGCGTGTGTGTGTGTTTAAGCGAGCACTCATACTGCTGCATACAGGCAGGAAATCGTTAAGGCAATAAATGCTTACACCCTAAGGGGGCATTTATTCAAGAGAAATATTTCTAAATCCAGAGGCTTCATATTGAAATTCGTTTCGTTTCTACTATATTGATAGTTCAATAACACAACGCACTGTGGAACAGTGGACGCCAAATACGCCCAAAAGATAAGAGCTTGCCATCATTTAACCAAATTTTATTTAAAATGAAATGAAAACCATGTAAAAACGCCAGCCTTTAATCCGTGAGATTTACCTTGAACGTAAAGTGATCTCTTTTTGAGCTTTTTGGGTTCATGAGTTCGAAACTAAACTAAGCCAAATCTGTAGAATAAATCCAAACTTGGATTCGATGTAAAATCGGCTATAGTTTTAAAATTTAAGGTGTCCCTTCTTTTAGGGCGTTTTTTGACCCGCTTCTGCCGCAACCAAAAAACCTCAAAATAAATCGATCCGAAGCCAAATTTGCTTTTATTTGAGTACATATATATATATGAACGTCCATATTTACTACAGATCGACCGTTTTGACCATTTTGACTATATAATGTACTAGTCGGAGATCCCATAAAGTATACGAGGGTTGCTATATATATTTCTGGCCTAGGCAACACTAAGTGTTGCCTGCGCCACCTGACATTTCCATTGAAAAGTTTGACATTTTTTTAGCATAAGCGTACTTAGAACGTTTTGACGTACGACCATCATTTGTGTTGTTTACAGTGACTTGAAAAAATCAATTTGGGAAAAAATGAAATTAACTCGTGAAGATTTTTCACAATTTTCGTCATGGATTATCACGACAAGAGTGCATCGATAAACTTAAATCTTTGTATGGCGATGAAGCACCATCCTATAGCACTGTGAAAAACTAGTTTAATGAATTCAATCGTGGCCGGCGCTCGCTCACAGACGAAGGTCGTGAAGGTCATCCAGAAACGCCGTTTTGCCAGAGAACATTGATGCACGAACTGATAATGCAAGATCGTCATGTGACATACTGTGAGATAAAGGCATCCTTGGGCATTTCTTCCACCAGCATACATTCGGTATTGCATGAACACCTGGCCGTAAAACAGGTTTGTTCTCGTTGGATCCCGCAAAAATTAACAATCGCTCAAAAAAAGGCTCGTGTCGATTGGTGCACAGAAATTTTGAAAAAATGCTATCGCGGTGCTTCAAAAGACGTTTATACGATCGTCACAGGTGACGAATCATAGATCTACAAACACGGTGCTTGGATCTACGATCGCGTTGCATCAAAAGACTTTTATAAGATCGTCACAGGTGACGAATCATGGATATATGCGTATGAGTCCGAAACAAACCAGCAATCGACCGTGTGGGTCTTCGAAGACGAGCCAAATCCAACGAAAGTTGTTCGTGGAAGAAGCACTTCGAAGCCAATGGTCGCCTGTTGCTTCGGCAAAACTGGTCATGTGGCGACTGTTCCGCTTGAGCAACGTAGGACGGTCAATTCTGACTGGTACACCACAATTTGTTTGCCTAAAGTCCTCGGAGAAATTCGAAAAACGAACAAGAGAACACGAATCATTGTGCACCATGACAATGCGGATCGTACACATCGGCTCAAACCAGCCCCTTTTTGGTCCACCAAAACGTCGAATTGACGGGTCATCCGCCGTACTGCCCTGACTTGACACCCAATGACTTCTTTTTATTCCCGCACAGCAAGAAAAAAATTCGTGGTCGACGATTTTCATCGCCAGAAGATGCTGTTGAAGCGTTGAAAAACCATGTTTTGGAGATGTCTCAATCGGAGTGGAAAAAGTGCTTCGACTATTGGTTTGAGTGTATGCAAAAGTGTATAAATCATGCTGGAGAATACTTTGAAAAACAATTAAACCATTTTGAATGATAAATATTCATATTTTCATTATTAGGCCAGAAATATATGTAGCAGACCTCATATTTTTAATTTAAAAATCGACTTTATTTGAAAGATATCTTAATATCTCTTGTTCTTGATAACACGATCGGGCAAGTAAGCGCCGCGTTTGGCCAGGACTGCAAAAAGACTCATATGGGTTCTCCTTGATACTATGTCATATATTTTATGGTGGTGTTGCTACTGACGTGAATTTTTGATGCTCCGGATAGATAAATATGACGACTTTAAGGTTCGGTATGCTTCCTGAACTGAACTAAGAAATTGTTAACCCCAGCGGAGACTTAAACCTAAAAGTGGATCAATATAGTCCATTTTTATTAGTATTCCGTACTTATGTCTCCAAATAGAATGTACCCATTTTGCTGATATATATCGCACATAGCTTCCAGAGCGGTAGCAAACTTTGTACAATGAACCGCTTTTAAGACGATGTTTACTGATCCTTTGTTATCGATTGTATCCCCATAAACATAATTAATGTTGACCCATGCATGGTGGTTCTCCCAGTCCTTTGACCGATATAATCCAATTTTACTAGGATTTACTAGGATTGCCTTCCCACAATTTTGACTTATATTAGACACAAGTCGTGACTGCAAGAGCAGTAAGACTTTAAATCACAGTCACCTATGCATTAGCGTATATAAGATCAATCTGTTTTTTGTTTTTCTTGTTCTCTTATACTATATCCATAGATAGACGGATCGACGGATATCGCCTTAGGTAATAGTGATGTTGAATCCATCGGAATACTCATGTATTTCCCTTTGTCTTGTAACATTTCTAAAGAATGTTCATTGATGCGTTGAAAAACAAACATTTTGGCTACTTTTGGTTAATGTACCACTGTGCCCGTGTCCCATTCAAATGAGTTCATAATACGCACAGGTGTGGAAATTTCCCCCCGAAAATATCTTGTAAAATGGCTACAGGTGATTTTTGTTTGTGGTCGTTGCCTGCCAGTTCTTCTTTACCACGCCTTGCCACACAAATCAATGGGGTATATCCCCTACGGGTTGTGAATACATTAGAGAACCAGTACAACACTAATAATATAGCTATTCCATGCATATACTAATATACTAATATAGCTATTCCATGCATATGTATATGTGTATATTTTGATTTCTCTACATGCGTACGTAATGCGTGTGGGTGTGTGTGCTTTTGTAGCCATGATGATCATCACATTCATTCATTCAGAGCCTTATACATTTATATCGGGTACGTGATGAAAACATCAGCCCACATATCTCTATGATAAAACTAATAATGATTTATTGCCACAGGTATGATTTGTGTTAACTGTATGAGATGCGACGCCTGATGCATATCTCGTAGTCAATCAATACGTTTTAACCACCCCAAGTCAAGTATTATAACCCACCCCTTTATCTCATTTTGGGTATATTTATAGCCTTTTAAAAATGAGAGTAGTGACCTGAGTGAATTTATCAACTGTTGTCACTGTATATTTTTAATACAAAGGGTGTATTGGATAAGATGCAAATAACTGAGAGTGAGGCTTAAAGATAAAGTACTAAATAGACAGGGTGTGTCGAATTCGATAGAAGCTAATTAAAGTAAGGAGGTAAAGACGAGAACGCCGAAAGAAAATTTTACAGAAGAGGTTTTTTTTTGTCTAATTCATTTGGAAGATTCCGATACAATTGAGTTTGCTTTATCTTTGTAATTATTAATATTTTACTTTATTTTATAAAATTATTTTTCGGCTTGAGGTCATTTATTTAAACTCGTTGTTCTGTGTTATTTAAGTTTTACTTATCCCAATATTTCGATTGACTTCGTCAATCATCTACAGGGGTTGTCACTGACAAAATACAAAACATGATTACATTTGATAAGCAAAACATTAACACAATATTTGAAAAATAATTACATTAACAAAACAATGTCGTCCGTCTGATTATCGCTGTCAACTGATTTTTGTGTTACTCTTCAGCTTCCGTCTGTGCTTATGCACCACATTTCTATATATGTGTGCGATCCCATCTGTGTCCGTTTTGTAATTAATTCTCCTCTCATTAGGTACGTCAATAATGTTAAGCATTTCGAGAGTGTATCTTCTTCTATAATTTCTCTCTTGCGCTACAATTTTTACGTCGATAAAGTCAGGCTTATGTCCAGTCAATATACAGTGGGCCGCAAGTGGGTTCGTTTGTTCTATGGGCCTATTTACGGCTTTTAGGTCAGATTTGTGGGACGAAATTCTTGTCTTGGGTTTAGTTTTCGTACTTTTTTACTTTTTTATTTAAGCTTATATTAAATTTGTTTTATTGTAGTCTAGAATGCAAAAAAAGTCAAAATATACACACAAAAAAAAATATTAAGCTTATTTAAGCGGAATTTCATTAAAAAGCAAGTGGCGTTTACTGCTTTTTCGCGCTAAAAGCTCGATTTGATAAAGTATACAATATACAGGGAGATTCGAAACGAAAAATCTAACAAAACGATAAACTTCTGCTTTAGTATAAAGTATTTCATGGTCACCCTGTTGAAGGGCGATAACGTCAAGTTTACGACGTGGACTTTAAAATCCGCATATTACCATTTACTTTGAAAGCTTTGTAACTACTTATATAACTATAAAGAACTACTCTTAGATTCATGAAATTTTGAAAATAGTTTTTTAATCACCCTGTACACCACACCAAACACCTTTCCACTCCACGCCCATAGTTTGTTGTACATGTGTGTTGACTTTATTTTAATTTTTAAATTATCCTCGCATGTATGACAAATAATAAAAATATTTTGTTTTCCTGCTTGTTTCGTTTTTTTTTTTTGGTTTAAACTTTATGCTATGCGCGAAAGTGCCATAACTGCTGAATAATAACAATATAAATTTCTCGATGGCTGGCAAAAAAATGGAAAAAAAGCAGTTCGCATACACAACGGCAATGATATCGCGCAGAGGTATCTGCCCCGGTATAGTGGTAGTGGGTTTTTGTATTTTATTTCGTATTATGATGTTGTTTTTTCTTCTTTTTCTTTGGGCTTGGTTAGTAATGATACGGTAGGAAACGCGTTATTTGTATACACATGCAGTATGAAGGGTGTTGCAGCTGTGGTTTGACAAAAAAAAGATATATATTGATTCATTAAAGAACAGCAAATTAGGTTTTTACAAGTATTTACTAAGTGGGCAAATTATGTTCTGTCAGGCCAAAGCTTATATACATTCCATCATAGATTCGGTTCCAAAATAATATGTTTTTCAAGGTGACGTGGAGCCGGCCTTCTTTTATTAGGGTGTTTTTCATTCTATAGCAACACTATACATACTTATATATACTAACTACTATCGTCATATCGATATTAGTTTACGAGATATGGCCTTTCAAAGTTCAGGGTTGTACGATAGGTGCCACGCCCCCTTGTCAAATATTAACATAATATAGATAATAATAAATTCCAAGTCATTGGTTTCATTCTGTTAAAATTTTATATCGTTCGGGACAGTACTTTTGCCACAAATTCTATTTTTTAAAGGGGGCGTGGCGTACACATCACCAGGATGCATTTTTAGCGATGTCAATATCACATATTTCAAATATCATAGTTATATATAAGGTGATTCATCTAGACGTATATTTTTAGAAGAAAAAGAATTATATAGACCATTCACGGTTACGTTCCGGCCATCATCATTTTTGAAAAAAATATGCACCGATGATTCCACCAGCTTATAAACCGCACCAAACCGGGGTTTTCTCTGGGTATATTGGTACCACTTGAACCTCTTGTTGTTGCTCTCCAGCCCAAATGCGGCAATTATGTTTATTAACTTTGACGTTGAGCCAGAAATGCGCCTCATTACTGATCAAAATTTTTGTCGAAAACAGCGGATCTTCCCGTTTCTCACCGAACGCTCATTTCCATAATACAGTTGCCAACATTTGAAGGGAATTATATTCAAAAAATATATGCCATAAAATGTCCTTGAATATTACCAATAAATTTTCTGTTCTGAAAAAATTCCTCTAGATGGATCACCCTATATTTGTATAGGTTCAGGATTGTGTAAGCGGTGCCACGCCTCCTTGTCCAATAACAATGTAACTTACAATAGTCAACTGGTCAAATGTAACTAAATGTGATACTTGTGTAACAATCGGAGTTTATAGTGATACAGGGTGGCCGATGAATATTGCTACATTAAAAAAACTTAAATTACTTTTTTTTCAGAGCATGGAATTCATATTTCTTTTATTCATGTTAAAGCTCATGTAATTAATATAGCTTATTTAGTTTTAGAAATAATGGAATTTAAAAGCCCCTGCTCGTTGATGCATGTGCGGCATGTTACCAAAAGTTTTTCATTACCGCTTGGAGAGTTAAGAAAGGAATAGCCGCAATTTTTTCTCGAATAGATAGCTTTAGTTCATTTAAATTTGCTTTTTTTCTTTGTAGACTTCCTGTTTGCAATTACCTCACAAGAAAAAAATCAGGTGCAGTAAGGTCAGGTTACCTGGGGGGCCAACGCAATGTGGAGTTTCTGGGTATCAGCTTATTGGGAAATTTTCGTCGAAATTCTGTCATAACAGGCCGGGCATAGCCCATGTGAGGAATTGCACCATCTTGCTGAAACCACACAGAGTTGAAAGAAATTCTCATTCGGCGTAATTCTGATTAGAAAAAGACTCTCAACATGCTCAAGTAAGGGGTCTCCAGTAACTGTAACAGTGTAAACGTTTTCTTCAATGCAGCGTGGTGAAATTGCACACCACACTGTGACACGAAGTGGATGCAATTCCGTCCCATGAAGTGTCTATGGGTTGAAAGCACTCCATATTAGACAACTTTGTTTATGTTGCCGTTTAAATCAACATGTGTCCGTCCTCTTCTACCATTTGAAGTATTTTCTGGCATAATTCGAAGCGAATCAGAAAGTCTGCTGCATTTAGTTTGTTGGCCATTTAAATTTTTTTTATGGGAATAAGTCTAAATCTTTGTGCATTATTGTCTGCTTATACCCATTTGAGCAGATAATCTTCCTGTCGAACCCCTTGGATTGCTTTTTATGGCAGCAGATGCAGCAGCGATTGTTTTCTCCGTCCGAACTGAAGATTTTAGATGGTAAGATCACAAATACTCTCTTTGAACCGAAACTACGGACAACAGTGCGTAATAGCGGCAGACAATCCAAATTCTTGTTTCAGTGTCTCAGTTTTCCATGTTTGTCAAATCTAAAAATCAGGCTGGAAAATAAAAAATGAATTAACCAGATTCATTAAATAGAAAAAATTTTTTAAATTTTTTTGGTAAAAAAAAACAAAAAGAGGTTGCCTCAGTCCTTGTGTGGAAATAATTTTAACTTCTTATGTGATCTGGTCCAGTATTTATATGTATCGTTCCAGTCCATCAGCACATATTTCTACAATATTTCAGCCACCTAGCTTCAATATTGCTACCTGTTGGTTGCTCTCCTCAGACAGACCGACATGGCTAGATCATCTCAGGCTCTTTCGACGATTCAGAATATAACGTGTGGGCCAAACGTGACAACCAAAAAACGAAATATAACCGAAATTCCATCTTCCCCAAGCCACCACACCCTATCATCATATATTTATTTTCATTCCCGCCTTCGTTTTATTGCTTTACACTTATGATGCTGTTTTAGGTGAATTGTTGTTGGCTTTGTTTTGCGTTTTTTGTTATGGTTTTTTCTCTCATGTTGTTGTGCCAAAAATTTATTACACCAGCGTTTTTTGTTGTTGGTGTTTTTTTTAAAACAAGACCAAAATAAAACCAAGTCAATGTTTTACATTGGAAGTTTTATATTTGTGGCGTTTTTCTCCCCACCTTCCCGTCTTAAGAAAAGACAAACGAAGTACACATTTTTTTTAGTTCATAAAAGATGATAAGACGGAAAATAACATAAAAAGGAATATTAAATTAAAAGGCGAATATCTTTTTGTTTCGCGCAAAAGCCTTCAATGGCAGGCACTAAAACAACATGTACGTACATGTTGTGACTCCTAAATGTAGGCAGAATGGCTGGCACTGGTTGCTTTTGGCGGCTGCTGCCTAAATGTATGCTTCGTGAATGGCAATTTTATTGAATATAATTGTTAGCTTGTTTCGCTGTAAAAATTAAAGTTTCATAATAATTTCCATAAAATTTGTTATGGTTTTTTCCCAGCGAAATATTTTATGTCCATAAAGGTATTAGAGGATGTTAAAGGGGAATGGGCTGCATATTTCATTTTATGATAGAAGTGTTTGGAAAGCAATGGGCCACACCTTTTTTAGGAACTTTAATGAAAGCAAATGAGTATGTGATTTACAGAGGACAGCTAAACGAAATTTTAACTTTATCAACTTCACTAACTTCATTCAATCTTTTGAGTAAAGTTTGTAAAAGGTGTAACTAAATATATTGGAAGATAAGATAGACCGGCGCCTTCTTATCACTAAATAAGTACCACATTTTTCCAAACAATTTCAAAAATTAGAAAGCAGGTCTCTTTAGCTTCTGAGTCACGATAATCTTAAGGTACAGAAAACCAGCTATTCCGTCATACCAATGGAAAAAATTTCAAAGTCTGAAGTGTCTACTCATAGTTTTTTTAGAACTGTTTGTTGGCCCCAACAAATGGTAATCAGAAAAGATTAATTCGTTTTTAAGTCATTGCATTAACAAATGAATCCCAAAATATATACAGAAATAATAAAATATAATTGGAGCGGAACTTCAACGTTATTTAAGTGGAATAAAAACTGTATCCACGAAAGCCATTTTGGCAAATCATGCAGTTGGACTTCATCTGAATGTCATGCATTCCTTTAATTGGAAAACGTTTATCTCTATTTGGCTTTAATATTATTTTTTTGGACTTCGTTTAATTTTTTAACTGACGTTCCATTTAATGAACATTCCAGTAATATTCGGTACATGCAGTATACGCAACCACACCCATTCGGTTGTGACGACAAATCTGTTGTGTGTGTGCCTAGAGAGACTTGTTAGCCCTACTAATAAAGGTCAAAGGTAAAACAGAATATTTGCGCCTGGGATATTTTTTCGAATTCAAGGAGTTGAAAGGGTTCTTACGGAAACTAACGTAAATAAATTCCCTGGACTATAGGCTATCTGTGGGTGGAATTTCAGCACTTGATTTAAATAAGTGTTCGAAGACGAAAGCCAGTCCATTGCGCAATTTTTTTAACCACTCATACTGTGCAGGAGTCTTTCCCTCGTATTGGAAGATTGACAATGTAACACCGATTCCAGAAAAGAGTGTGCATGGTTACCCTGGCAACTACCGCCCAATTGCAGTTTGTTTTGTACTTTCGAAAGTGGTGGAGAGTCTGGTGATTCTCTATCTTGTAGATAATTTAGAGTCTAATGGCCTTCTTAAAGATCGAACGAATGGCTTCCGTGGGAACCGATCTACGGGAGACCTGATGGCGTTCATTTTTGTGCTATGTAATCGATCACTACACCCACTTGGTGAAGTGGCTCTAGATATTTCCAAGGCGTTCGATAGAATGTGGTACGGCGCACTCTTATCAAAGCTTTTGTTGTTGGAGCGGCACCCGTTGTTGCGGGGATGACAGCCCTTGCTACTTCGGTTTAATCCGTTGCATAGAACCGGCTGTCGTGGATTTGCTTATCAAAGCTAATTGCTTTTGGGGTCGATACTGAATTCTCTTGATTCATATCGAGTTTTTTTCAAAGATTGCTCTAAACGTGTCTTCTCTGATGAGTATGCTTATCATGCAGGGGTACCGCAAGGCTTTGTACTCTCTCTCTCTCTCTCTCTCTCTCTCTCTCTTTCTCTGTTTCTTATTTTTCTCAAAGACCTCCTGATTCTGACAACAAAGTCTGTTTAGTCGTTTGCTGACGACAACAGCATCTAACACTCATACCCGTTCGACCGTTGACCGGCCCTCACGAAACAAAAGCGATGAGGCAAAATATGACTGACACACTCAACGGAAATCTTGTGAGGGTCTCAAAGTGGGGTTTTATAAACAGGTCTAGTTTAATTCTCGAAAGACCCAATACTGCTATTAACCATTAAACCATAAGCGTGCGATAGGCTTAACATCGTCGGCACTATTGATGAATGGGATTGTTTTCGAGGAGTCGAACTCTATGTTCTGGGCATGAAAATTCAGTTTGTTCTTCGCCAGAACAAACACATTTTTGAAGTGACGAAAGAAGCATTCAAATGCTTGTGCTTTGTAATGCGATGCAAAAAATACATCACTTCTCCGACCTCATCATCATCTACATCACATACATTCGGCTAAAAACAGTGTATAACTCCCACATCTGAGCGGGTGCTTAAAGTTCCTCTTTGGAGTTTCTAGACCGGGTACAAGGGAAGACGCTGAGACTTATTTGGGATAATAGGGTAACTATCTCTGTTGCTTTACTCGACCATCGGCGGAGTGTTAGTTGCGTATCAATCTTTTACAGGTACTTTAAAGGGATGTGCTCCTATGAGAAAGGAGGTCAGAGAGTTCGCCTTTAGCACCCGCTTATCTATAGGGTGATCCATCTAGAGATATTATTTCAGAACAAAAAAATATAAAAATTCAAATCAAGTGTGGAATCTTTAATGGTAATTTAAAAGGACATTTTTTGGCATTTATTTTTTGAAAATAATTACCTTCAAATGTTGGCAAAAGGAATACAGGTCATCCATGCCGATATACAGCTTGTTGATGCAGCTACTGAGTGATGGCTAGTTCTTTCTATTTCATGCTACGGTTGTGAACCGCCTGTGTTTTTCTCATAATTATGGGATTTATTTGGAGATGAAACAGACCTGTCTACAGTTGGAAAATAAAGTGAAAAGATTCACAGAATAATATTTTATTTCTTGGTTCCCAAATAGTTTAGTAAGGAGCCATTTCTAAAAGTTTTCTAAAAGTTCTTTATTTAGGGACAGCAAAATTGATTATAACTACGTCATATTAGGTTTGCGATTAATTTTATGAAAATAACATATCTGCCTTCAACAGGATATTTCAAATATCTAAGCAAAGTCGCATATTACCTGTCAACGTCTTCAATCTTAGTTTTGCTGCTCTTGCTTTAAGAAAACAACAAAAAAACAAGTGAAGTACATCTTTTATCGTTTCTTTGCAACTTTTATTTAGTTTTTATTGGTTCAAGACGCCGCTGTTGTTCGGTATAGGTTGTTCGACTGGGCGTTTTCTCATCATCATCATCATCGTCATCGTCAGCTCATGTTAAAATGGGAATCTTAAACAAATAATACAAAAAGTAATACTTTTAATCGAAAAACTTTTGCATTCTGTGCAAAAGTGAACGCAACAAACAACTCTGAAGGAGTGCCAACAGAAAAGCAAAAGAACAGCAGCAGCAACACACAAAGTTTTGCATTAAAGGTTTTGCGAAGACAGCTAACAATAGCAGCAACAATTTCACAACTCAACTTGAGTTAGTGCAGCAGCAACATTGCGAAACAAAAAAGCCAACAAGACGGCAACAGCATTTGTATAATGAAGCTGATGTTTGGTAACAATAAATGATGCTGCCACACGTCATTGCCACGAAGTGTTAAGCTGCCGGTGAAGTTTGCCGCACCCCTAACTCTAAAACGAACGAATTGTCTCCTTAAAAAAGTCAACAATAGTAGGTGTTTATTTTCACTTAAAAATTACGCAAAACTTGTGTTGGCGCTTCGTTTTTTTTACAAATCGTATAAAGAAATTCGTCTTGGTATCCTTTTTTTGGCATTTCCTTCTGTCTGAGATGATGGAATACCCGCCCACCTACTAACGCCATTGAAGGTTTGTTCAAAAAACGCTTTTAAATAAAAATGGCGTTCATATTTCCTTACTTTTTTCGAAGCATAACTTTAGGAGTTCACACCGACTGACGAGGCAAAAGTCTTTCGTAGCACTAAAAAGTTTGCTTACTTCGAACACTGTGTGTACCAACACTTTGTGGCACAAAAACACTAAAGGTGTCATAGGGAAATGTTGTTTGTTTTCTGTTTGCCATGCTCAGGGTTTTTTTCATCTTTGTTCTCAGTCGGACCTACGCAGGTAGTTTGCGAATGTTAGTGGCTTCCTTGCTAAAAAGGACGGTGGAAGTTCTTTAAGGGGTTCTGGCTTTTTACAGAAGTGTCAGAATATTTAGTGTTAGAATGCGTACCTTAAATATTTTTCTTTACTCGAAAAGTTTACAAAATGCTTATTTAAAATGCTATAATTTATTATAATTCATCTCTAATATGGTTTTTTTTTGTTTTTTTTCGGGCGGGTTGAAAAACTTCTAACTAAACTGCCAGAAAATTAATTTTTAAGCTTTACTAAAAATCTTGTTTTTCTGGAACAGATTGGCCGATTTGTAAAAATATTTAGATAAAATGAAAAAACGAACTAAAATCTTTGTTATGTAAAACTTTGATTTAAAATTTTTGTTAAAAAAATATTTTTTAAAAATTTATAATGTTTTCCCTACAAAAACAACAATTATGGCGATCGCTAAAATCTTATAACTATTTTCGATTTGTTGTACTTAAGCGCAAATTTGGTTAAATTTAAAAAAAATCGGGGACCATAAACATTTAAAAAAATTTACATATTTTTTAACAAAAAAATATAAAATTTTAAAAGAAAATATTTTTTTTATGAAGGGTGGTTAAATTCTAAGGGCCGATGTTGATTTTGAATAAAACACAAATTATTCAGGAAATTTATGTCATTTATTTTTATTATGATAATATTTGTATAGTTCAATTATGTATGGAACAAAATATCGGCCAAATGGCCGCCGCTACCTTGGCGGCACACCTCCATCCAATGGTCCAAATTTTCGATGACGCTGAGGCATAATTGAGGTTCTATGCCGCTAATGTGCCGAATTATCTCATCCTTTCGCTCTTGAATTGTTGCTGGCTTATCGACGTATAACTTTTTTTAAAATAGCTCCAAAGAAAGAAGTCCAACGGTGTCAAATCATATGATCTTGAAGGCCAATTCACATCGCCACGACCATGAATTTGTTGCGCAAAAGAGCCATTGTTTCGTTAGTTGTGTGGCAAGCGGCACCGTCCTGTTGAAACCACATCCATATCTTTCAATTCGGGCCATAAAAAGTTCGTTATCATCTCACGATAGCGAACACCGTTCGCAGTTACTGCCTGACCGGCCTCATTTTGGAAAAAATACGCCAGCCCATAAACCGCATCAAACAGTCACTCTTTGTGGGTGCATTGTTTTTTCGACAATCAGTCTTGGATTATCATTCGCCCAAATGCGGCAATTCTGCTTTTTGACGAATCCACTGAGGTGATAATGTGCCTCATCACTAAAGATGATTTTCTTCGATCATCCAACCCTGAATAACTTTAACGCATTGCGTGGTTGTGTATCTTTCCATGGTTTAAATTGAGTTAGTCTGAAATTAAGAAATATCAAATGAAATGCAGAAAAAAACTTGACGTTTTAGTGTGGTTCACATTCAACATCGGCCCTTCAAATTTAACCACGCTTTAAATTAAAACTTGAATTTATAATACAGAATGAAGTGTTCTATTTTAAATCACCCAAACTTCCCAAATCGATCAATTTGTTGCAAAACAGCAAGATTTTAAGTAAAGCTTAATAATGCTTTGGCCATTTAAAATTTTTCAAACCTTAAAAAAAGTCATGCCATAAATTGTCCATTTGCAATTTACGTAAATTGTAACGATAAGTCCTCATCGAGTACAATTGAGTTCGTTTGGCCGCAATTCTCCTTTCTATAAACACGATGTCGAAGGCTTTACCAAATTTGGATTAGTTTTGAGGCCATTTATTTTTCCATCTCACCTCGTTCATTTCCGATCTTTGCCAGTAACAAAAAAAAAACACACACAAACAATAAAGGAAAGAAGAACCATTTCCCTGTGTTACATGACATTCTCTGTGCAAATACTATTTATTTATGTACGTACATTGCCCAACACCAAAGATGCAAAACAATTCAACGAAAGGAAAAATAATGTTAAGCAAATGCAAAACATCCAGCCCTCTTGGGTTTTTCCCCTGCCCTCCTCTACTCTACGTTGATTTCACTCCGCGTGAGGCAGACGAACGAAAGGAAGTTGGATAAGAGCAAACAAAAACCACAAATCATTCCTTTCCCGTTTCTTTATGCATAATGCCGTGGGGCAGAAATACGATTTACCAGGTATTCGGTTGCAAGGGTAACTAAGCACCCTTTCTTGTTGGGCTTGTAGTGCAAAAATTGCTAGGGTTTCTTGTAATGCATTCGAGTGGCAGTAGGAGTTTGGGGATATGGAGAGAGAGAGAGACAGATACTTTAGCTAGTTTCCTGGTCGAACTTGAAATTAGCTACAATTGTGCTTTAGCAGTCTATCCCGTAGATTACAGAGTTTTGATAAAAAAAAGCTTTATTTAGTTCAAAGCATAATTTGGAACACTGTGTTTACTACGAGCGCTCTCTAAACTAAGTTCACAGAAAATAGCAACATTTTGAAGCTATTTTAAGGTTTTCCATTTACAGAACTACTTATTTTTGATCCACGAGAGCTATAACAGAGAGAGAGATAGAGATAGAGATAGAGATAGAGATAGAGATAGAGATAGAGATAGAGATAGAGATAGAGATAGAGATAGAGATAGAGATAGAGATAGAGATAGAGATAGAGATAGAGATAGAGATAGAGATAGAGATAGAGATAGAGATAGAGATAGAGATAGAGATAGAGATAGAGATAGAGATAGAGATAGAGATAGAGATAGAGATAGAGATAGAGATAGAGATAGAGATAGAGATAGAGATAGAGATAGAGATAGAGATAGAGATAGAGATAGAGATAGAGATAGAGATAGAGATAGAGATAGAGATAGAGATAGAGATAGAGATAGAGATAGAGATAGAGATAGAGAGAGATATCATTACATGGTAAGGCGAACTGTAATGAGTTCTCTATTTTTGCTAGATTAGTAGAATATGTAATAAAATAGATACTATTTATACAAGTTCCATGATTTCAACAAGCGAGAAATATAATTAGAGTAACGAGCTATCATTACATGGTAAGGCGAACTGTGATGAGTTCCCGTTTTTGCTAGAGTAGTAGAATGTGTAATAAGTAAAATAATTTGTATGCATGTTCCATGATTTTGACAAATGAGAAATATAAGTACTCTTTCATTCGTAAAGTCGCCTGCATTAGCGAGGAGGAAATGTGACCATGTGGATTTTGTGCAAAATTTTAGTTGTTAATAGTTGTCTGAAAATATAATACTTATAAATTGCATGTAACTTAAATAAGCGAGGATCTTAGTACGTTCATAACGTATTATTTTTGCCAACCTGCCGATTCAGGCTGCAGATGATTATTTTGTTTCATAATACAATCATCCCTTAGCTTAAAACTTCTCTCTCTAGCATTTTACATGCGATGTTATTTTCTGTGTTCCTCAGATATTTGTTAAAAAAGTACTCTCTACCTTATGAATGTCATTATTCTTTGCTAAAAATTCATTATGAGGGTAATGAGATGTTCATACCCGGAAATACCAATGGTAATGAGTTTTTGTTTTTGAGATTTTAGACAACTACTAGTTTTATAAATTTATTGTAGTATTTTTTCTTTTTGATTTTTTTTTAAATAGTTGTAGGGCATATCGCTCTTCGTTCTTTATGTGTAACGCAATTTTGTTCTTAAGTTCTTTACCACTTACCAGAAGCTGCGGCTGATTTTAAATTTTTTAATTTGATTGTTTGCTGAAAGATACATCCCAAAACCTGTCCTTTCGAGAACGAAAAGGATTTGTTGCATTTTCTTAGATGATGAATCTACCTTAAGCATTTTTTTGCTGAAAATTCATGCTGAGGGTAATGAGAAGTCATTACCTTGTAATGGAAAGTTGTCCTTACACTGAAATGGTTGCAGATACTAGAACTTGTCCAGCGACCGCACTTGTGTGAGTTGAATAATGCTTGCGTTGCCGCCGATTTGTATTTCTAGTTCATGCCAACGCCGCAATCAATGGCTTGTCACAGGTCTCAATTTGCAGCCGATTTTATCGACTGAGCTAGATTTAATGAGCAATAAAATGTGGCATATTCTTTTAAAAGCTTTCTGAAGAGGGTTGTCACGGACCTGAAATCGCGATTAAAGCTGTGTGCAGCCGCGAAAATCAATGTCACTTTATCATTTTATTAAAAACTTGACTTCTTTTTAAATATAGATACAAGAGGTCTTGAGCTGGTGAATCCTTGCTTAATGGGACTGAATTGCAATAGCTTCTTCGGACTCAAAATCAGATCTTTGGTCTTTACTCTGAAATGGTTGCAGATCGTAGTACTTGTGTAGATGTCCAAGTTTGGTACTTGAAACGTTGGACTTAGGGTTATTTTAAAACAATAAAGTTTCTTAAGGCATCCGAATATGCCATTAACTAATAGAACATTGAATATTTTTGGCCTTGATTCAAGGTTCTTTGAGGCTGAGAGGAGGTCCTGTTTGAACTTAGATAGGACGGGAACTCGTCATCAGAACCAAAGGTTCCTTTTTTAAGTTAATTAAGGGTTTAGAGCCCTAGCCGCGAAAAAGTCGTAAGAGCCACTCGAATTCGACAGAAAACCCTCTGCTGTAAAATTTTCTTTTTGGTTTTTACATTTTACTCCCGGTAAGGGCTCGATATATTTCAAAGAAAATTACTTCAAAAACTACCATAAGCCTTTAACACTGCCAGAGTCGTATTTGAGCGCAATCTATGAGGGTGAGTGTAAAGCTTTGGTACAGAAGAACTTAACAAGTTTTGACAGGACAACTTGAACATCTGCATTTGTTCAACCGATAACAGGTTTCTCCTTAGTAATTATTTTAGGCCAGTTCTTTTAATGGTACTTCTATCTGTGATATATTTCTAGTTTTTATATCGTGACTTCACAGTAGCGTCATCTCTGAGAAGGTATATTTAATGAGGTTTGTGTCCTAGATAACCTAGCTGGACTTTGTTCGCCATGTGCTCTTGAAAGTAGGATAGATTTTTGTATTAACCCTACCTCACGCCACAGCGGCTTTGGCTGATTATTTCATTCCATAATGCGATCGTTCTAAGAATTTGAATCCTAAGGCAGCTTTAATGCAAACCGATACGGTCTACCTTAACATAGGATAAACTGAACATATCCTCTCTAGCAGATATGAACAACTTGAGCACGGAAAGCAAAAAAATTGCAAATGCAATTCTCACCGAGCATCGTGCGCACTCAGACAAACTGTGTTGACAGAGCAATGCCTAGAAATATGCTAAAGTTTTCTTTTAAAGCTCGCGAATGTGTGTGTGAGAAAGTGTAGATTTCTATTCTTTTCCAACTGAAAACTGATACTGCGACAACAGTTGTTAGCCCTTCTTTGTGTATGTGTCGTTATGTACATAAAGTATTTGTTTTCTTTTACGTTTTGTTTAAGCCATACTTTAGTTCTTTGCCTGCTCCATCTCCTCCGCCTCCTCCATGTCAGTCGACTTTTTATGGGTTTTATTTGGCGCTGTAGCTGCCTCGGCATGAGGTTTTCCTTGGCGTTGATTTTTTCTGTTTTTTTCTCTTGTTTTTTATGTGTTTGTGTAACTGATAAGTTAGCGATGGTGTTGGTGTTGGTGATGGCACTGTTGTTGCTGCTGCTGCTGCTTATGTTCATCGTTTGCCCGCCTGAAGGTGTTGCTAGTTCTGTTGCAAAAGCAGCGGAAATCAAAACTCTGTTTTAAACAGACAAACAACTGACAAACAACTGCCTTTTTTCGCACAAAGCACCGGACGGGGTTTCTCTTTTTTTTCTCGCATTCATACGATTGCACACTGGTTTGAAAAGGAATGGCCAAAGAATTGTCCCTTCGAGATGACAGGATTAACACTAGGTTACTGCGAACAAAATGTGGATTTTTCCTAAAATCTTTCTAAATTCTAAAATGATTGGAATAAAATGAACAGCAAATGATAGTTCGATCTAATTAAAAACAATCCAAGGAGCCTTTTAATCCGAGTTTTTATCTTTTTGTGTATTTTTTTGAAAGATGCTAGGGCGCCCTTTATTATTGGCTGACCAGAGTGCTAGACATTGGGCGTGTTCGATTGACAACTCGCTTAGGAGGTCGCCAACTCGATAACTTTACAACATTGTGCAAGAACATAAAATAAATTTTGTTTACAGAAAACTTTAGTTAAATTGCGTTAAAACTCGTTTGTTTTTAAAAATAAAAACTTTAAGGTAGAAAGTTATTGAAGAATAACATTTAGCGAGTCTAAGTCAGCTGGGTAATTACTCGCTTATTGCTCTTCCTTGAATAACTTTTTGTTGTAAATTGCAAATTTTCAAGTCATACGCTTTATGAAGCATAAAGAAAATCAGTTCTTGTATACAAAAGAAAAAATTAAATAATTCTTATAAAGTTTCAAAGTTATCGCCTTAGCGAACACTTACTCGATTAACTCGATTAAAGAGCGAATACCCACCCATCAAACACGCATATTGTTTTACGACATGAGTGATATTAGCTTCCAAAACCTGAACCGTAGCTGGTTTGTCATCATAGACTTTAAACTTTACGTAGTCCCAAAGAAGAAAGTCTAGATCGCACGATCGAGGGGGCCAACTCACCAGTCCAAAACGTGAAATTAGCTGCTCTACGAAATGACCTCTCAGTAGAGCCATTGTTTGATCAGCTGTATGACAACTGACACCGTCCTGTTGAAACCAAATATTGAAATATTTTTTACATACGTATTTAGGACCTCAACTTGCAACTACAGTTCTTTACCACTTGTAAGCTGCTGTATTCTTTCCAAAGGACACTGTGTGTGTGTGTTCTTTTCAAACCCCATAAGCCCCCGAAACAGGAAGGTGACAATTTTTTTATGTGTTCTCTGTAGTCGTGTTCCTAAAAGTTTATTCACATTTTGTTTGGCAATTTATCAACACTATGAAATATGATCTGAAAGTTTAATATTACTTTACGTTTCTTCCGCTTCTTTTACTTTCCTACATTATTTACATTTGGAATTTGCTATCTGTTCGCCTCCTACTACCCATGCTCTACCACTCGTGTATTACAAATTGTATTTTGTAGTTGCTTGACAGAAAGTGAAGAAAACAACTTAAACTTGTAGGACGACTAAGAAGTAGAAAGAGTCGAAAACGGATAAAGAAATGAAAGGCATATGACATGTCATTTGAAATTTTTCTTGGTTTTAAGTTATTAGTAGGTTATAGGTTTTTATTTCCAGCCCTGATCCGAACCCATTTGAGCTAGAGCAGAAATCGGAAGTCATCAGCATGTGCAGATGGGGCTGGAGTTGGAAAACAATTCGAGAATTGCACGATTTCGTTTCTGGTTTTTTCTAGTTCGTCTTTTATTGTCAACATCAACACATGCAATTCCAACATGTATTACTGTGTTTACATTTCATTATAAACGAAAATTTTTATATTTTCCTTTTGTCCGCCTGTTTGTCTGTCGGCCCGCCTGCCTTTTGATTCGATTCGAATGTAGTCGCCGTAGTGTGTTGGTGTGTAGATGACGTGGTTAAGTGTTCATTTGTATGCTGCATACTTTGAGGCACTTTAGGGTAGTTGTAAGGTGTGCGGCTTTGTCTTTTTTTCGAGAGTGTGTCTGTGTTTTTTGGCTTAAATAATTCCATTTCTGGCAGGTCTAACTTTTGCCATGTGTTTCTCATTTCTCGTTTACAATGGCCTTCTCCACCTTCGCCTCCTATTCCTCTGTACTATTTCTTTTTCTATATGATTTTTTTATTTTTTTTCCTGCCCAAATTTCATTATATCTCCTCTTTTCATATGCAATTCGTACAAATATTGTATTGGACGTGAGCATTTTAACAATTGCCACCAGGAGAGATGCATGACTAGTTTTGTTCGGCTATGTGCTATATTGTTACGTTCCCGTATAGCTAATATTAGCTTTACACGTAAATATTAGGTTAAGCGTAAAGGCTTTTTTATCTAACGTCCTTTGGGTTCTAGATGGGGCGCGAGGGGCACGAGCATTTGGAAAACTTTAGACAGAGAGTTTATAGAAATTGTGTTATAAAGTTTTTTTTTCCACTATTAGTGTAGTTGCTGTAAATTCTCTAACGAATTTGGAAAATTAGTGGTTTGGGTCACCTAAAGTATAGAAATATATGCCACACATGGCTATCTCATTTGTACGCCTAAAAGTAGGCAATTGTTTTAGTACGTTTTTGAAATTTATTAAAAATGACCTAGAAACCACCGGCACAGTTTGGGCAATGTTTTTTAAAGTTTAAAGAAGAGCTCAAGGGTTTAAATTACTTTTATTTGAATTAGTGGTTTGGGTCACCTTAAGTAAATAAATGTACGCAGCAAAAGACTAATTCATTTGTACGCCTAAAAGTAGGCAATTGTTGGTACGTTTTTTTTTTTAATTTGCACAGTTTCTGCAACTTTTTGAATTTTAATGAAGCGTTCGGGGTTTTATCCTGAAAATGGTTAGTTAAAGTAAAGAAATATGAAATGAAACGTCTGGGCTGAATTATACAAGCTATTCAATATGGCGTGCAAAAAATAGGTGACCCATTTTATTTTCATTAATGAACCAACCTATAAATCGTATGTAAAGCGGCAGGACTAAATATTACAAGCGTACTGCCGGCTATTATACGGAGCCGAATTGATGTAATTCTCACAAGCACCAGAATACAGAAGAAGAAGTTCAGATACAACCTTAACGAGGAACCATCGGTAGTAGAAATTTTACCACTGACACTTGGAGGCAAAGAATCTGTCCCAATGAAAATTTGAAGTATCTGGGAGTAATTCTTGATAGAAAACGTAGATTTAAACTTAACATTAAGAATTTAAATAGCAAAGCTACCGTGACACAGACTATAGGGAAGCTTTGGGGTCTATCCCCGAAAATATTTCATTGTCCCGCTGATTCTCTTTTCTCTGAAAATTTGATCTTGTCGTATTTTTCCTAAAAGTATGCAATAGAAATATAAAAGTCATTTATAAATTCGAAAATTACAAACGCAATTTGTAGAAGTTCATAGTTAGATATAAACCCTTGGTTTTAATGAACTTCCATTATACAGAATTTTTAGCTGTCAGCTGGTATGACTAGTCAGATTTGTTGAACTCTACCTCATCATTGTCAGATCCCAAGCAATTTATTGGTAATTATCTGCGGAGTATACTTAAGCAGGCATTTAAATAAATCCAATCAGAACTACATTCATACTATATCAGTGAGTTATGCACGATATTTAATATTTTTTTTCCACTTATCGACTGGCTTTAAACTGTTACCATATTTGTCTACCCTTACCCTGCTGGGTAAGGGGTATGCACGAATATCATTTGGTACGGACAAAAAGTATAACGCGTCAAAGAAACCATTTGAATCCAAATTATGATTTGCCCATATTCGTTTAAAGACATTTTAAGTTATTTGAGCCGTGTCCGCCTTTGCGGCTGGTTCGTACGATAACTCCCGCAAGGTGCTACCAATCGTTTTTTTATTCATCATGTTATATTATTTTCCAAAACTCTCTATTGGATCAAAAGGGCGATATTGCCCCTCCTTGTACTTCCCGCACAAATGTACCATTACATCCACTTAAGGTATTCTTGTAATATCGTTAATACTATTTGCAAATAACCACAGTTAAGACAGAATTTATAAGGTAAATTAGGTGACAAAAAAAACTGGACTCCTAGCCACGCCCCTTTTAGAACCTGCCATATAAATGACCATTTTTCAGTGCAGATTATAACCAGCATAACTTGTCGCACACTCTTTTTAATCTACTTAACTTTTAAATATCGTCATATTTTAATAACGGCTTTGCCATCGTGTAAAATAGGTTGACACGCCTATTCTCTTCTCTCTCATCCAAATGCACCATTACGCCCACTTTTGGTATTCTTGTAATATCTTGATTGTTTTTACAAGATCTATCTCAAAATCAACACTTAAGAACATAGTATTAAAGCTAATGTGGTGACAAATAATTAGATTCCAAGCCACGCCCCTTCTGGTAGCTTCCTCACAAATGAACCTATTTTCTTACAGTGTAGGTAAAATTGCGAACTCCGTAATATTTTTATAATGGCTTTATAGCCGCGTACGAAAAGCTCAGATGACACGCCCTCTTCTTGTACCTCTAGGTGAAATGAACAATTCCGCCCACTGAAATCACATAACTTTTCTTGTAGGGCATGTAAATTCGGTAAAATTACAAACTCCATAATATTTTTATAACGGCTTTATAGTCGCGTACGAGGAGCTCAGATAACACGCCCTCTTCTGGTACCTTCAGTGGAAATGCACAGTTCCGCCCACTTTTGGCATTCGCAGAATTATATTAATACTATTCATACTATTCTGCTGGTAGTTAGTAATTGGAAAATCGATTATAAGATAGACCAGCTGACAACAAATTGCAGACATAGCCACGCCCCTGTTAGTACATTCAATACTATCCGTTAGTAGATTGAAACCCACATAACATTATCCCTAATGTACGAATTTCACTTAAATTTTGTTTTCTGCAATATTTTTATTTGATCTTTGTATGTGCATAAGAAAAAAATGGGTGCCACACCCCATTCTAGTACCGACCAAACAAACGACCCTTTATGAGAGTTCAACAAAATCGGTACGCTTCAGGCAATGGAGAAATGAGCGACGGAGAATATCAAATTTATTTATGGACGATGGTATATTTGAATCAGATCAACTGACTGCTACTTTTTTAATGATTAAAGAAAAGTTTTTACTTGGCTTAACGATGTGTCTTCTATTGGTTGAGTTTCCGGCATTTACGCAAAAAAAATCTCCTGTGCAGAAACAGCAGTACTTACCTGTATTTCAGCCAAGGCTTACTTGTGTGTCCTAGGCGGGCATATTAACCTTCAACCCATGAAAGACCACAATAACTTCTGCTGGCAATAAGATATGCTATCGAACAAAGTCACACGTTATCTGCGTTTTCTACGGGTATGCCCTCGATAATGAATGCCAAAGGACAGACAGGATAAGTCAGTTTGCGAAAAAAAATTAGTACCTCTTACAACCTCTAGATGAAAAATTCTGTTAAGAATATCCTCATGAGAGTAGAGTCCTCTGACCTTAAAATATTCTTTTGATCTAGTTTATGGTTACCATTATAGGCCACACAATCGCAACTCCTTGGTCAAACACAAAACACTCGTTAACTTTATGTCAATAAACCTGCACTTCAATTCTATGCCTTACCTTTGAATGGCCTTCCGTTTGAAAATATTAAATAAAGAAAACGAACCACACAATGTTATTGAAATAGTCCAAAAAAAGTGTGCTTCCTGTTTCGCCAAGCCCAACAGCTAAATGGAATTACGCCGTGTCATCATGCAAAATGCCCAAAAACAGGACAAAAAAGGACAAACCAAAAAAATAGGAAAATTTCATTACACCTCTCCGACGATGTGGACTAACCAGTGGTGCTGTTGTTTGCTGGCTCTTCCTCCCAAATCCTTCAACTGTTTGCAACTACTGTCGGCATGTTGTTCTAGATTTTGGGGATCAACACGCTGTTGTTTGTGCTCTGGATTTTATTTTTTTCTCGGCCCTGCCTGGCCACAGTATTCTTTCACATTTTACATATATTTTTTTTTGCTCTGAAATATTTTTTGTTATTTTTTTCTAGTTTTTTTTTTTTGAAAGGCAAAATAATATTGTTTTTCTATATGTACTCTATTTTAAACATTTTTTTGATTGTTCTCTTCTCTTTCATCTTGTTCATGTTAGCCGGCGGTGGAATGGGAGAAACCCCGTCACCTCTGACAAAAAACCGAAACCTATTCATATTGGAAATAACGTGGGGCCCAGCCCAAGGGGCGTTGGCATACTGGAACTTGTCGAAGCCTTATGTTAGGTTACAGTGCTTTGTGCTGCTCTCTCTCTGTGTTTGTGTGTGTATGTTTGTGCCTGGACGGACATGCTGCAAGTGTGGCAACGCATGTCGAACAAATGCTGTTCCAAGTTTCTGGGCTGCACCACATAACATCTTTAGTTGGATTTTTGTGTGTTTCTGTTACAAGTTTTCCACTTCCTTCCGTTGTTTCTTTGTTTGTTAGCTACTCGTTTTTTTACTTGTTTGCTGTTTACTCAGTATTAAATGCATGCATTTGACCCAATTCCCGTTTTTTTTTATTTTTCACAGCCCGTCGGTCTTCTGGAGCAAAATTTCTGTGGTACCATACAAAAATCTACTTATTTACATTTTAAAACAAATCGTTGGCTTAATTAAATTTCTTCAGGCACAACAAACAAACCAAAAAAAAAAAATAAAACAATGCTTGCCTATAGAGACCGAGGTCCTTTAAAAGACTGCAGGCAAAAATTGCTGCCAGCAACAAAAATGGCCAGAAATGAACTTTCCATTTACTGTCTCAGTGCTGCCAAAAGGGAAATTTGAAAATTTTTTCCTCAAACCAAAAGTAAGTTCTGTTCATTGGTAATGGTATTTTAATTTCTGAACAAAAAAATAATGCACACAAAAATGGCAAAGCATTGTTTTTGGCCTTGTTGCCACTGAAGACCAGTGCAAATTGGCTGAATTTTTGAGACCACAATGAGTAGAATTTACGAGCTTATATGCAAACATGTTGCATGTTTTAACTAAACTTTAACAATTTTCCAAGAAGAAAAAGAAAATAAGCAGAATTTCCATTAAATCATTTTTCCATTTTTTATGTTGCATACTTCGCGGCATTTCCTTTTTTATAAAGCATACTTTTCTGCATTTCACAAGAAATCACACATTTTGCTCTATTAACTAGAAAAATAATTATTAGCTTTAAAGTTTAATTAAGTTTTGTACTATACATTTTTTTGAGTGCATACTTTTAGGTTGTCGTTTCTTTTTCATTAAAATGTATAGGCTTACAATATTTTAAATCCAAAGCTTATATGAAATCGTTAACAAACCATTTCGTTGTGGTATTGTCGGCATTTGGGAAATTTCAAAAGAAAATTTTTAGCTAAAACTTAAAAAAACAATAAAAAAAAAATTGAGTATTGCTTTTTAATGCCACATAATGGTGCAAAATTTTTTAAAAGAATTTCCATCCGTGATCCGCAAATGCAGTGTATAACAAATGTATATGTTCATTGCCGGCTTTCGGGGAATTTCGAAAGAAACCTTTTACCAGAAAACTAAGTACCGCGGCAAACAGAATTAAATGCATGCGATATTTTAATTTGATTCTGAATTTCAGTTAAATGGTTTTCCATATGCTGCATACTAATTTCCAAAGAAATTAAACATTTTGCTCTGTTATTTAAAAACACTTAGTAGATAAATTAGTTCTGCTCAATGGTATTTCGTTGCATACTTTTAGGTTATTTGCAATTTTTTGTATACTGTTATAAAAATGAGATATTTAATTGAACTATTTTCCATATTTTGTGTTGCATACATTGCGGCATTTTCCAAGAAATCATAAATTTTGCTCGGTTATATAAAATTTAGTATTGGAGTAAATGATTTAATATGTTTGGGTAAACAAATTTTTGTTGCATACTTTTAGGTAATTGATATTATTTTGCATTTTTAAGTGGAATTTCAGTTGTTTGGTTTTATCTAAGGTTGATTTTGATAAGATGACAATAAATGGAATAACAATATTTTGAAGCCAGCACTTTTACCAAATCGTTAATAAGCCATTTATTGCCGGCATTTGACAAATTTTAAAAGAAACCTTTTAACTAAAATAATGCAGGAAAGTTTAATTAAATACTTGTGATAGCAGAAATTTTGCAAAAAAAATCTGAATTACAATTAAATTGGTAAAACCAACTATACTATTTTCACACCACTCGTTGTAAAGAAGATCATTAGATGGCACTGAATGTGGAGTCGCCGTATAGGTGGTGAAGGTGAATTTTATTTTTGTGGGCAATTGTTTGAAAACTTCAAAAGTGAGGCCATTCAAAAGAAAAGTAGTTCTCATACGTTTGGTGAAAACCTAAGACTAGAGTTCTTCAGTTTTCCTTTCAACAATTGCAGTGAAGCTTTCTGATGAAGGTCGTCACGGACACGAAATCGCGATATAAGCACAAAAATCAATGTCACTTTGCCATTTTGTTGAAAACTTGTCATTAATTAAAATGTAGATGCAAGAAGTCTCGGGCCAGTTAATTTCTGTACAGTGTGTTTTGTCATTTTTAACATAAAAAAATCGAACAAGAAATATTAAGTTACTAAAGAGCTCTAGTTTTTCGTTGCATACTTTTGGGTTATTTGTTAATTTTATTTTAATTTAGTGGTTTGGTTTTAAATCCTTAATCAGCTAGAAATGCACTAGATTGAGGGCGGTAATTCCTGTTCTATGTGTTTTCTTTGTTATTTTTAACATTAAAAATTCGCATAGAAATATTAAGATACTAAATGAGCTCTGTTCTATAGTTTTTTGTTGCATACTTTTAGGTTGTTTGTCAATTTTTTTTAAGAGGTTTGGTTTTAAATCCTTAATCAGCTAGAAATGCATTAGGTTGAGGGCGGTTATTCCTGTTCAGTGTGTAGTTTATTGTCATTTTTAACATAAAAAATCGAAAACGAAATATTAAGTAACTAAATGAGCTCTTGTCTTTAGTTTTTCGTTGTATACTTTTAGGTTGATTTTCAATTTTATTTTTTTAATTCCTGTTCAATGTATTTTCTTTGTCATTTTTAACATTAAAAATCGACAAAGAAATATGAAGTTGCTAATTGCGCTCTAGTTTTTCGTTGCATACTTTTAGGTCATTTGTCAATTTTATTTTTATAAAGCTTTGGTTTAAAATTAAGGCGACTTTGACTCAAGTAGATTTACCCTACAAAGGTCTTGAAGAATATTTTCTGCAAACGCAAAACTTTGACAAAGTGTTATCCAGAGCGTGTAGACGTACTAGTACTCCACTTTGTTTTTGACGTAAAAAAAAGGTGGAAGAGGATCTATTTAGTATCAAACGGGGAACTTTTCACGAATCAGTGAGCTTTTTCACGAATCAGTGAGCCGGATTTTTTTCTTAAACTCATTGACGGGGATCTACTCTTTAACACCCACTCTGAATTTCTAGTGAATTTTGTAGAGAGTAGATAATGATAAATCATTCTAAAATATTGAAGCATTTACGAAATGCTTACTTTAGTATCACAACATCCGATTAAGACTTACGGGGAAACTGCTCTGAAATCGGTTAGCTGTGCACGATTTAATTTTTATACTCACTGTCCGTGACCTACTGTTTAACGTCGGCTCCGAACGTCTAATGCATTATACAGAGAAGTTTTTATATGGCTTTGAAATAAATTTCTTACTTGGTAAGTGGGCAGAATTCACGAAGTGGAAAACCCGCGTCTAAAAAATGTGTTAGATGTTTTAACCCTGGTTTGCACCTAGGTTTACTAGCATGATAGTCGTTCACACTTCATCACTCCATGACGGCCCACGGCTTAGAGAAAAATCTCTTGCTCTTAAAGTTGCCGGCATTTAGGAAGTGGAAAACCGGCCGCTGCAAAATGTTCCCATTCCTGCCTAATGGGTATTTAAATAACCAAGAAACTTTTGATACATAAGTAATTTTAGCGTAGGCCAGGTGCGCCATATCGCGGTAATTTTTTTTATAGAAAAGAAAAAAGATTGGGCTAAATTATTTTTTTTTCTTTCAACTTCTATGGTCTTTTGGACATAAATTTCCAAATTTCATAAAAATCGTACGACCCTATCTATGGGCAGGCAGTAACGGGCTAAGATGTTTTTACCCCGTGTTGCACCTAGGTATACTAGCGTGATAGTCATGCACACTTCATCACTCCATGACGGCCAACGCACAAAATTCAAATGATTTAAATCTAAGCTTCTCTTAGCAATCACACTAGGTTTACTGGTGTGATAGTTATGCACACCTTATCACTCCATGACGGCCCGCGCCCGATGTGCAAATGATTTAAATCTAAGCTTCTCTTAGCAATCATACTAGGGTTACTAGTGTGATAGTCATGCACACTTCATGACGGCCCACGCGCAATATGCAAATGCTTTAAATCTAAGCTTCTGTAAGCAATAGTACTAGGTTCGTTTTTAAATCCAGAAATGATTGGTCTTAAAATTATTGAAGGAATATTTACAATATGCAAATGCTTTAAATCTAAGCTTCTCTTAACAATAGTACTAGGTTCGTTTTTAAATCCAGATATGATTGCTCTTAAAATTATTGAAGGAATATTTTATTTCTACAGCCTTGTGATATGCTTTCAATTACTATCGAAATTTCCTCCCTAACATATGCTCTTGATTCTCAAAAAAAAAATATATGAAGTCGAAATATTCCCTCCCAAACATGTGCTTTCTCTTCTCAACAAAATATTTTTTCTCATGTGAATTTTTTTTTCTGGCAAAAACTACTTCTGCTAAATTTCAACTGCTTTTTTTGCATCGACAAATTTTCTATTTTTATTTTCTTTAGAGCTCTAAAATTAAATTACTCCACTGATGGCCATCATCAACGTGTGCCTGCCGGTTCCGGGTGTGTGGCGACTGCAACATACCGCCGATTTCCATGGGGCATACCGTGGTGTCGTGACTACATTCAACAACAAACGAATGTTTACAAAACATTAAGTTTGTAGAACTTTTTAGAATAAAAAATTCCTTGTCGATTTTAGCTATTAAACTACGATTTCAGGTGAATTTTCACCAAATTCCCTTTTGTGTTTGGCTTTCTAGCAGAGTTAAATTTTTTAATAGTGACTTTCCGTTTGCTGTTTTTATTTTTTTTATCCTGAAAAAAAAAGGAGTTAGTAGAAAAAGTTTTCGCTCTAATGGCCTATTTGTGTACTTTGTTTCTTACTATTTTTATTTTACCTATGTGAGGTTCCCTTCTCGATTTCAAATTGCATAAAAATTGAAAATGACCCCCTCCTCACCAAAAAAAAGAGTATGAAACAAAAGAAACCCAAAACTAAAAAAACCCAACATCTAATGTAATTTTATTACTTGCCCCAAAGTAACACAGCAACATTAACCGCAAAACAAGAAGAGTTGCAAAAAATAAAAGGAGCAATTGAAGGCGGTGGCTGGGTGCGATCAGACCGAATATGGTATACCCTTCACGGAGAAGCCTATAATTAAAGTCTGTCTACTTTGCTAAGGCTATAGTTTTAAAGAATTGATCTCAACGCCAATATTTGGAGCTGAGACAACTTTGGGGACTCCAAATTTCGCCTTGTTGCAAGCAAATTGACCAACTTTAGATGCTAACATGTCATTCATACCTATCACGCTGGACATTGTTACACAAAGGCAAAACTACGTGTAAAATGTGGGTGGGACATGGGACAAAACTAAAGTACAAAAAAAATCTGAACTCCAATAAATGTTGGTTAGAAATGTACATACACTTCACCGCCACCCAATGCAATATAAGGCACAGCAGGAGAAGAAAGAGAAATAGAAGTGGAAGTGCGAAGTGGGAGAAGTAGAATGTGATATATTACAATTGTTGGCGAGTTGGGAATGAAATGAAAGGTTTCACAGTGACATTATTTCACTTAATGCAGTTTAATGTTGAGTTGCCGCCAGGGAGCCCGGGAGCGAGAACGTGGATTGTAGGATGGCGAATGGAGGTCACAACACCGTAAAACGTAAAGCTTAATGTAAACGTATTAAAAGGAAACGTACGGTTTTATGGTTTTAAGTGTTAAAGTATTACGAGTAGGTGAAGTAGAAACCAAGAGAACAGTGAACCAAAAACACACACACAGCTGTTACAGCTTTTTACCTTAGATTTGTTATTTGGAAAATCTGTTACAATTCTCACAAATACACCTGCAATGTGCCTCGGCACCGACACCGACACACGTACACGAAAACACATACGAGTATACAACGAATTGAAACACTTAAAAGTATGCATTAATTTCTTTGCGGCTAAGCGGATATCCCCCGAAAGTATGCCAAAAAGAAATTTGAACAAATTGAAATGTTGTACAATGTTTACAATGCTGGCTGGCGCACTGAGATAGACGCAAAAGTTTGCCGTGATTTTATTTACGATGGAAGTGGATAGAGTGTCTGTGTGTGTGCGTGCCTGTGTATGTGTTGTAAGTGGAATTTTAAGACCGCAACTTGAGAATTAATTAACATGAGGTTAATGGAATTGTGAGGTATTTAAATCGAGTACCGACAGTTTTCATTTTGCTTTTTGTATCATAATGTAAACTTAAGGGATTTTAAATTCAGTAAATTTCTTTTTGAACACAGAGAACCGGATAATGATTAATATATTGTGTCCAGATATATACTTATATATTATGTCCATTTACCTATATTACGTCCTGATATACACAGGATGTCCGTCAGGAAGGTACTTTTCTTTGTTTATAATTTTTGATTAAATGAAAGAGAAGGGATCTTATATTGATAAATGTTTTATTTAATGGCGGCAATTATGTATGGAATACAATATCAGAAAAATGTCTGCCTCTGTAAGCCTCACAAATGCGAGCCCCTTTGATCACATTCTCATTCAGTACATCTCACGCGGCATTTCATTAATCTTATCACGAATATTTTGTTTGATTTGTTCAAGCGTTTCTGGTTTGTTCGCATAAACCTTGCTTTTCAGATATCCCCACAAAAAGAAGTCCGAAGCAGTCAAATCAGGCGAGAGTGGAGGCCAATCAACATCACCATTTCTTGAAATAACTTGTTGGGGACACCTTCCCGGCGGACACCGTGTATTAAAGAGTTGGGCAATACCATTGCATATCCTTTCAAGACCTTTGCTTTTTTCAAGATATTTCGTTTCGTGAAAAACCTACTAGCAGTGTCGTTCAGTGCCGATCAACCAAGACATTCATGTATGTAGCGGGTGATCAATCTAGAGGTATTGTTTTCAAAATTAAAAACTAAAAAAATTACAAAATTACAAAAATTCAAATCAAGCGTGAAACTTTTATTGTTCATTTGAAAGGGCAATTTATGCCACTAGCTTTTTTGAATAGAATTTCCTTTAAATGTTGGCCGTAACTACTCCTCATGGTTTCCATTATGAGCGTCCAATTTTGGTTGACTCTTTCGAGAATTTCGACTGGTATGACCTTAATGACACACGTTATATTTTCCTAAAAAACCTGAATCGTAGCTGTTTTGACAGCAGTGACTTTGGACTTTAACTAGCCCTTAAGAAAAAAGTCTAAACGTGTGATATCTATCACGCGATATAGGCGGCCAACTCACCGGTCTAAACTCACCGATCAATTTAGAGGTATTTTTTCAAAATTAAAAAAAAATACAAAAACTCAAATCAAGTGTGGTATCTTTATTGTAAGGTTGGGTGACCAAGAAGAGGATTTGGATAGTGCAGCGGTACCAAGCTTTCCATCCAAAGGAAATTTAGGCGGGAGCTGGGCTGAACTCCCACGACTAGATGCACCATATTAAGGCTGGTAAACATGCTTGCCGAATCTAGAGGCAACGCACGGAGACCGTTCTATCGAGATCCCTATGTTCGGGTTCAAGGCACCATCGCGGCTGTAGCATCGGCAATTCAGACAAATCCATGCGTTTCGACTCAATACTTATTAACGCATATTGCAGTTAGCAGACAGTCATTGCAAACGGATAATTTATGATGACTGAAACTTGTATCCATACAAAGTCCAAATCGCAAGCAAGTTAACCCTTTGTATTTGCCTATTTAAATGAAATGTTGCCAAAAAATATTTGAAATGGCCGGGAACAGATATTAGCTTGAAAATATGCTTGTTTATGTGGAGGGAATCTAATCCACTAATACTCTATGAGACAGAACTAGCTGCATTATGGGGTCATACTTCTTTGATGAAAACAGTGGTAACAGTGACTGTCGTGGGAACGTTTTTTAAAGATGTTGAAGGGGTTTTTGCTAGCCAGAATAAGGCCTCATCATTAAACAACATTTTAGTCGCAAACAGCGGATCTTCTTCGTGCTTTTGAAAGGCCCAAACACTAAATGGTTAGGCTTCAATTCCTTCTCCAGATTTATTTTGTACGCTTTCAAACCAACATTATTCAGTAAAATGCTCTAAGTTGTTTCTTACGACAAGCCAAGTTGTTGATAACGCTGCCGAATCGATTATTGGGGGTTTTCACGTACACTCTCAGCGACTGCCGCTATGTTTTTAATACTTCGTTCTGGATGTGGTCTATTAGGTCCAGTATTATCCAATAGTGAAAATTTAGTTTCAATGTTGGCGATGAATTATATCGACTTTAAAAAGGTCTAAGTGCACGAAAAGCGTTTCTCACCGTACGCTTATTTCCATAATACAGTTTCAAAATTTGGAGACGTTGTTGCGGTGTAAGTCCTTCCATGATGAAATGGAAAACAATACTGAAAATAAAATAAATTAACTTTAACACACCTGACGCGTAATCTGTGAAAAACATTATTATATCTACACCGTCTACACCGTCACTTTACATACACATTTATAGATACATTCATTTTAAGCTACCACAGGCTTGGCCTTTATCCTCAGATTTCTTACTAGATTGCTGTGTCTTAAATTGATCTTCAAATTCATTGAAATAGACAGAGGTTTCTCGTATTCACCGAAAAGAATTTTTTTCAGCAAATCTATGTACTCGTACATGTTTTAAAATTGATTCTCGACGATAGTATTGGAAAGAAACTAGATTCAATTTTTGGTTATACTTATAGTCCTCAAAGATTGCTTCTATGGAACATAATCCCTGGTGTGTCATAAATAGGTTTTGATTCTGGCATAGATGTTAAATGGCAAGACTGACGAACCATGTGCTGTTGGTCTTAAGACTCAAATACCTGATTTTCACTGCTGCCAACCATTTCCCACTGTACAGTCAGTGATATTATGTATTTAGTGTCTTTACGAGAAACTATAAACATTTTTGCTGACGAATTGTTCACTTGTTCTATTTGTAGGTTAACATTGTAATGATTTCAATATCACCCACATTCCTTTCAGCAGCCAGTGCAGCTACTAATCACAGTCTTTTGTTGTAATCCCTTTAAGTATGCTAGAAATGTTGTTTCAAACAGCTTTATCAGATATTACACAAAAATTCTTTCGAATTGTAGTGTTAGTCCATGAAAAAGCGGGGTGGCCCAAATAAGACTGAAGGGTTCACCAAAACTGTTACGAAGAAATTCTAATGTGGCTCTTGTGATATGCGCAATGGCTATATCTTACTGGAACCAAAAGTTAGCAGTATTCTAAATATTTCAATTATACTCCTATACAGAGCCCCATTAATGGTTTCTGATAACCTCAACCTCATACTAAAAAAATGGACCAATAACTTTATCAACTATAACACCGCACCAAACTAATTAACTTTTAAGTAAATTTTGAATAGATTGATCGATTCTAATTCAGGATTATTGCATGAGTATACTGATGGCAACGGCGACAATTAAGCTCCGTTTGATAGTTCGTTTGACAGCTAATCCCTCTGACCCACAGTAGTCCAGGATCGAGTTCCATCGCCCGAAACTCTATAACTTTTGATCTAGTGAATATTAGTTCTGTAAAAAGGACAGTTGTAGACAAGGTCTCATGGATTATTTAAAGCTATTAACATTCTACTGGATATAATTTAGAAATGAGCCTAAATTGGACACACTTTTTTGTTTTAAGTTTTTATTTACATACAAGGGCTGCTATATATATTTCTGGCCTAATAATGAAAATGCGAATATTTATCATCAAAAATGGTTTTTATTGTTTTTCAAAGTATTCTCCAGCATGATTTAAACACTTGTGCATGCGCTCAAACCAATTGTCGAAGTACTTTTTCCACTCCGATTGAGACACCTCCACCTGCTTTCAAACGCTTCAACAGCATCTTTTGGCTTTATCGTTTACCACGGATTTTGTTCTTGATGTGTGGAAATTAATAGAAGGCATTGGGTACCAAGTCACGCCTGTACGGCGGACGACACATCAACTCGACGTTTTGGCAGGTCAAAATGGCGCTGGTTTGAGCCGATGTGTGAGAGCTCGCATTGTCATTGTGCACAATGATTCGTCTTCTCTTGTTCGTTTTTCGAATTTCTCCGAAGACTTGAGGCAAAAAAATTGTGGAGTACCACTCAGAATTGGCCTTCCTACGATGCTCAAGCGGAACAGTCGCCACATGAACAGTTTTCGCGAAGAAACAGACGACCATTTGCTTCGAAGTGCTTCTTACACGAACAACTTCCGTTGGATTTGGCACGTCTTCGAAGACCCACACGGTCGATTGCTGTTTTGTTTCGGGCTCATACGCATAGGTTCACCTATGACAATCTTATAAACGATTTTTGAAGCACCGCGATCGTATTTTTTCAAAATTTCTTTGCACCAATCGACACGAGCCTTTTTTTGAGCGATGGTCAAATTGTGCGGGATTCAACGAGGACAAACCTTTTTCTTACGGCTAGGTGTTCTTGCAATGTCGAATGTATGCTGGTGGAAGAAATGCCCAAAGATACCTCTATCTCACGGTATGGCACATGACGATCTTGCGTTAACAGTTCACGCGCGACCTCAATGTTCTCTGGCACAACTTCCGGCCGATTTTGGACGACCTTCGTCTTTGAGCGAGCGTCGGCCACGATTGAATTCATTAAACCAGTTTTTCACAGTGCTAAAGGATGGTGCTTCATCGACATACAAAGGTTTAAGTTCATCGATGCACTCTTGCCCTAATAATTTACGTCGAAAGTTGTGAATCGCAAAGATGCCGACATTAACGAGGTGGAAACCCGCCGCTGAAAAATTGTTAGATTTTCTTTCCCGCGGTCAAAACTGGATTTACTGTCATGATCGCTGTGTACCCTTCCTCCACACCACGGCTGCACACAAAGTCATTGAAGCTGATTGATTGTCGATCACTCTTAAAAGTAGGCAATGCCTAACTGAACAAAATGATGCGATCACTTTTTTCTATTTGCTCGCGACTCCTTTAATATTAAAGAAAGTTTGCTGTATCTAGCGATCGAAATAGCCACACGCTATGCTTGGTAATGAATTCTCGGAGAGTAATAGCTGTAAATTTTATTTTGGAATATACTAATACCCCGAATTGCGTAGTTAATAGGGATCAACAAAACAGGACGCATTGCGAATCAACGCAAATCCTTTTTCCCATATTTATATGGGGGTTTCTTTAATTCGTTTTAGAAAAACATTTTTAAAAAAGTTGAAAAGTTTTACTACAAATAAAAGTAATGAATCAGCGTTCTGATTCGATATCTATCTATATTTTGAATAAATTCTCTTATTATTGTTTCAATGAAATTTACTTTCGCTTTGGACTTGTTTTATTACTTTTTTACGAGGCGGAAATTTCTCTAAGCAATTTATTACCCAAAAACTTTTAAAATGGCGTGACTAAAAATTTTAAAGCGGGGAACCCCGTTGTTGTTATTTTGACCAACAGAAAATAAAGAGGGAATTCCAAAGCCCAAATTGGAAAACGACGCAAATCAATGCAACTTGTTTTTTGCGATGCAAAACGAAGCTTTATCGGCAAAATACCAACGAAATACCAAACGAAAATCGTGGTATTTTTTTTGAAACTTATACTGTAAATTTAGCAGGCCCACATTTTATGAGTTGGCGTGAATCAACTATTTTTTGTAAAAGAAATGTTTATGTATTATTTTTCGACAAACATATATTTTTGGTATGCATTTATTTTTAAATTTCTTCATTAGATTAACCCAGAAAATCAGCCAAATAAGTAGCCTTTAGAGTCATCACCAAAAGTATTCTGTGCATGTCTCAGTTACAAATCCTTTCACATGCCAGTGCATATGATTGAATCCTTCACCTGGACAGCTAGCTATGGCATGAAACAAATTTTGTCCAATTAAAAGTGAACATAACATTTATATGAATTCTCATTATACTCTTAAAACTTGCTGCATGTGACATATCCTTGCCCGAGAGTGTCCACCGGATGAGCAACAGCAGGACAACAACTCGTTGGTAACAAGATATCGCATTGTTCACACACATGTTGTACGAGTATTTGTCCAAGAGATCTACATAAAATCATATTCATCCTTTTCATGTATGCATAGAAATAAAATGCAATTTTTTACACACACAAAAAAAACTCTTCATATCCCAGTTCATGGTGTGTGAGAGGGTTTTTTTTCGGGTACGTACTGACAATCGGATACGACGTGTGTATGTTGAAATTCTAGAGTCGACTGTAGAGAAAATGTAATTTTTCCTGTATGCTTGCAGTTGACATAGTTCGTATGTGTGTGCGGGTGTATCTGTTGAAATGCAATGTAATGTTTCAAAGATTAAGGTTGATTTGTTAGTAAAATGAAGTGATTTAGATAAGCCACCCAAGGGTGGAGGATATGCTCGTATCCTAGTCCGTAGTCGTTGCACACATGCAAACTATGCTCGGGGAGAATGTTGAAATGAAATTGAAATAGTTTTAATACTTGTGTACATGGAAATTTGATCTAAATGAATGTTTGCTAAACTGATATTACTCAAAAGTATGCATACAGGTATTTTTCCCAATTTTTTTTGGTCGTTTTTTTTTGATTTTTGTTAAACATTAAAACTCTCCCAAAAGTATGCTGCAGATACGAGTATTTGCCATAAAGCAGACTATCGCATGTGTATCTGTAAGGATCTTAAATTGTCATATAAGAAACGTAGAAGTGTTCCAGACGCACAAACACACCCAAGTGCACACGGCTAGTCAAAGAAATATTTGTGACAAATCTACTTTTAATTGCTTTTATGGCAGAAACTTTATTTATTGCCTGCAATTAGTAAAAGGTAAATTTCCAGATCGGACAAAACTAGTACCGACACACACACACACCGAGACACACATTTGTGTAAATACATGATAATCATAACACACTTGCACACCAAACATGACCTCTGATATCCAGAATAGCACAGGTGCCGAAGAGTTTACTTTGGTAGTCTTGGGTTACCGGCCCCCAAAAGTATGCAGCACATTTTCCGATTTAAGGCAAATAAAAAAGAAAATGAGAGATACACAAATTTTGCTTTAGTATTCCAACTGCTATATTCAAAAGGATTTAACAAAATCAATTGGAAATTTCAAAATCTAAGCAAAAATTGATTAAATACATTTGTTGTGGAAACAAAAACAAAAAAAAGGATGATTTTATGCCAATAACTTTATGGATTGTAGAAAGGGGCCATTCGAGATTTGTGTTTACTTTTGTGCCAAGACATAAAAATATCTTAAGTCTATTGTAGTGTGTAATAAGTATTTTCCTGACGTAGAAGAATAAATACGTCTTTAAAAGTATTTTAAATTATTAAAAAAAATTGAACAGGGATTAAACCATCTCAAGACCTCTTGCTTCAATATTTAAATAGAAGACAAGTTTTTAACAAAATGGCAAAGTGACATTGATTTTCGTGGCTGCACACTACTTTTATCATGATTTCGGGTCCGTGACAACCCTCTTCAGAAAGCCTTGCTGCAATTGTTGAAAGTAAAACCGAACTCTATAAGGCCAGGCTCTCCACAAACGAATGAGAACTACTGTTGTAAACCTTACTAAAAAAAATTTTAAAATAAAAATATTGAGGTATTGTTTATTAATGATAATGAATTGCAATTGTGAAAGACCCCGACTCACGGTTTAAATTTTGCACGTCTGCCTCCACATCTCTGATGTTTTCTAGTTTTATTTGTTAAATTTGGCGAGATCTGTGTAATTTCTTGCTACTATTAATAGAATTTTTAATCTACAACTTTTAAGCGTGAAAACTTAGGCCTTATGTGCTATTCTTACTGACGAAAACTTGTAGGTTCATAGCTTGTTTTTTTTTAAACAAGTCAAAGAAAATGTTGTGATAACTCCAAATTTTATTTGTGGCGAAAACGGGCAGAAAACGTTTATTTTTGTCAGTCTGAATGTGCCGTTTACCTATAGCAAGAAAGTAAAACTCCCTCATCCTTTCGACTGCTATGTCGTTTCTTGTCCCAACTCCAACTGCACAGTGCTAAAAGATTTACAACCCGGGCCTTTTCTCTCTGTCTATTTTTCTATTTCTGTCTATGTTAACCAAATAAAACTTTCACAAATTACTTTTTGACGCTTTGTGTTCAAATGTTTTTCTCCTTTTTTCATTCATCCCTGCAAAATTCCGCATTCGTATTTACAGACAGTGAAAAAAGGGGGCCATTTAAAGCAAATAAAGGACGCTCTTTTTTAGTCTAATGCTTAGCCGGGTTTTTTACAGCCTACATTTTTTTCGGTACGTAAATGTTTTAGTTTGTCATTGCTATTGACTTTAAGGAGTAAAATACAGGGTTGGAAGCGTAGGACAAGAAGTGAAATGCTGGCGAACAAATATTTGACCAAGAATAGCCGGACTGATGTTCAGTGATGTTTTCTTTTTTGGGAGCCCTCTATTGTTTAAAAGTTTAAAGTGAGCAAATTGTTGTTTTTAAGCTACACTTGTCTAGGGTTAATGTTTTATGGTTAAATATTGTACTAAGAGAAGAATTTTAAAAGTAAGTGGACATTTTGCTTCTACTCGTATCATTTTAAACGTTTACCCTAAACTTTCTGAAGAATTTCCGTCAAACTAAGGAGCTGTGTACGATATTTTGTATTTTCTCATTGGATGAGACCTACAGTTTAATGTCATTTCCAAAGTTTTTTTGTACAGGGAGGGCCAAAAGTTACCATGAAGTTAAAAACTTCAATAATTTTTTCGTTTATTAACTTTTTGTGTGAAGAAAACTTGAAAAGTAAGATTTACAACAGTAGTTCTTATTCGTTATTATGGGGAGAACCTGGAAGAGTTTGGTTATTCTTTTAACAACTGCTGCGAAGCTTTCTGAAGGGGTTATCATGGACCTGAAATCGCGATAAAAGCAGTGTGCAGCCACGAAAATCAATGCCACTTTGCCATTTTGTTAAAAAATTGTCTTCTATTTAAATATAGATACAAGAGGTATTGAGCCGGTTAATCCCTATTCTATGTATTAATTATTTTTTCTTAGATTACATAAAATACAAAATGGAATTTTTCTTGCACTACGTATGAAAACGTATGTCACTTAAATGACCTCCATTTTCAGCTTTGCTATAATGGGCTCGTTTTAGAGCATTTTCCATAACATCTTTCAAAATTTGTGACTGTAGCGTTCGAATTTCGGCAACTATGTTGGCCTTGAGTTAAAAGATTGTCTCGGGCTTGTTCACATATACTCGCTCCTTCAAATAACCCCAAAGAAAATAGTTGGGTGCTGACAAATCTGGCGAATGCGCTGGCCAAATAATTTCCGAATTTCAGGAAATTGTTTCTGGAAATTAGTTGCTCTCCAAAAATTTGACTGAAAAGTGACATTGTGTCTCGGGCAGTGTGGGCAGTGGCTCCGTCTTGCTGAAACCACATCTCAGGTCTGTTTTCAAGAGCAGGAAGTACCAAATTGTCTATCATAAACCGATACCGCTCTCCATTTTCGGCTACAACACTTCCGTATTCATTGTTGAAGAAGTAAGGTTCAATGATATTTGCAAATGTGATCCCACATCATAGTGTACACCTAATGGAGTGCAATTGGCGTTGATGAATGGCTCTTGGCTTTTAAGAACCCCAGAACATACAGCTCTGCTTATTAACACAGCCATTTAAAAGAAAATGAGCTTCATCACTCATGCGTTTGCAATAAAATAATTGATCGCTGATTTAAATACTAAAATTTTATTATTCCGGTTCTTTGTTTCGTTGTGAATCTCTCCATTATTTAATCTCCAAGTGTTATTTGTATAATCTGAAAAAAATATAAACGAAAAAGTTATAAAATATTTATAACTTTTTGGTAACTTTGGCCCACCCTGTATATGTGTCTTTTCATGGATTTTGGAATCAAAATATGGCAGCTTTTTAAGGTTAAAGAAATTACCAAGTGATTTCTTTTGGACTGTATACTGCAGCATATTTTTACCAAGAGTAAAACCTTGGATTCTTGAGTGAGAGCAGCTCACTGTATGCACTGTACTGGTCTGAGTGCTGGCTCAATTACCTTTTGTATCAAAATCAGTGTGGGTTGTGGTCATTAGAGGGTAATTGGTCGGGCTTAGTTTGACTCTCATCCTGCTGAGTAAAAGTGTAACGCATTAAAAAAACAATTTAAAATCCCTTACATGTTTCGACCAACCCCGCTTATAACTTTCTAAGTCATTTTAGCCATGTCTGTCTAATAGTCCTTTCTTTGGCCAATCATGAAATAAATGCTAGTTTAGTTGTCACAAAGAATATAATTTCATTAATTCCTTAACTCAAATTCTTCGTAAAAAGTATTATAGTTTTTCTGTCGCTTAATTGCGTAGCTCTCCTTTTTCCCAGAAGTTATCATTTTTCGCAAAATTAATTGAAGTAATTGTTAGAGAGAAGCAGACGAAAATGCACCCCATTTCATATTAATCTTAGTGCCTGATTGCCCGGGACTCTGCTTAAATAATTTTCTTTTCGTGGAAATAAAAGGACAAAAAACAGAAAAATCGTCTGCTGCTCATTTTAAGACTTATCGTATTTCTCCAGAATTAAAGCATACTTTTATGCGTAACTCAAGTTCTTCGTCTCAGTATGACGGTTAACGATTTAAAAGATTTCAAATAAGTGCAGAGCAATGCCGTTGTCGTTTTTTTAATTACTTGTGAATTGTGCTGTTGTCAATGAAGTTTTGCTTATAAAAACTTACACAGTTTTAAGATCAAGCAAACAACTGTCCGGGTACACTTAGCCCGAAGTCTTTTAACTTTTACGTTTGAGATTAGATACGGTGAAAATCGGCTGCGAGTAGTTTTAAAACTTTTAATGTCATCAACACTTCGATCTAGAATTGAAGAGGGAAAGCATCGCCGAAGTTGAGCCCTATAATTTAAGGATTTTTTTTTTGCTTGGGTAAAAAGTACTACTCAAATCTTTTGTAAACCTTCTACACATTACTCTTAATAACCTTTTAATGCCTGTCCCTAGGTAAGCTCGTACGATTTTTATGGAATTTTTAAATGAGTGTCCAGGAAAGATAGAAATAAAAAATTACCTCAGCTCTTATCTAAGATATGACATCGGTATTTAAATACCCGAGAGGGATTGGTGTGGAGTATTTACTACACATTGGTCGCCTCAACATCTTCTAGTTGTAAATCAACATTGTAGTCAAGAAAGGCACCGAAGAGACTCAGAATCAATGGTTGGATTCCAACCAAAATGGTCTTGGACATAATTGTGAATTCGATGATACGGCCTATTCATACAAAGAGTTGTATAAACAAATTGGTGCCATGAATCCAGTAAAGCTTAATAAGATGTTCATCAATAAGGAGGTGTTAAACCTGTTGGTCTCTTTAATTAAACAAAAAGCTGCCACCAACAATTATCTAAAAGTATTGATCTTGACATCAAGTAGTGAAATTAAAACATTATTGGTTTTTTTGTACTTATATATCACTGAATATCACAAGTTACCACACTTTGCCGCAAAGACATGACTATTGGCCAAACAATAATTTTTGGGAAGTAGGCTAACAAAATTGTGTATTTCAGGGAACAGATTTAAACAAATGAAATAATTCATTCACGTCAGCGGCCACTTAGCATTGAATACGAAAGATAAATTTGCAAAAGTCGAATATATTCTCAGGTCGGTGTATTCTCTCATGACCTTTTAATTGATAAACAAATAATTGCATACTACGGCCGGCATTCGAGAAAAAAAGTTTATCAAGGTTTTGGATAGAAGTATGTTTTGGGGTTTGGCTTCGGAAGAAGGAGGTGGATCCAGCTTTCGGGCTGGGAAAATGATTATTCATATCACTGTTGCCACTTGTGGAGGACCGCACTAGACATACGGAGCTGTACAATTTGTTTACAAGTCGTAAAGAAGGCTATGAACGTGTGGAAATTACATTGCCTTTGACGCAGTCAACGCTTGATCCATTTCGAGGTTCCCTACTTTTTTAAAGAAAAAATCAAAGAAAATTGGGGAATGTTTATTATCATTTGAAAGAACGTTCTTTGGCATTGATTTATAAGATTATATCTATCAAAAGTTGACCGCGGCTACGTCTCTGTCTCCATCCGTTGAGTCCAATTTTCGATGACTCGTTCGAGCATTTCGACTGGTAGCTGGCGAATGACACGCGTAACGTTTTGCTCCAAGGCCTGAATCGAAGCGGGTTTGTCCTCATAAACTTTAGACATTACATATCCCTACAGGAAAAAGTCTAACGGTGTGATATCACACGATCTTGTTGGCCAATTGACCGGCCCAAAACGTGAAATTATCTGCTCACCGAAGTGTTCTCTCAATAAATCCTTTGATTGATGCGGTGTGTGGGAAGTGGCGGTGTCTTGTTGAAACCAAATATCGCCTAGATCACGACGTTCAATTTCAGGCATCAAATAGTCGGTTATCATGGCACGATAACGGTCGTCATTGACGGTTACGTTCTCACCGGCAACATTTTTGAAGAAATATGGACCGATGATACCACCGGCCCACAAACCACACCAAACCGTTGTTTTTTCTGGATGGAGTGGCAGCTCTTAAACCTCTTCTGGTTGCTCTTCGTCGCAAATGCGACAATTTTGCTTGTTTACATACCCATTGAGCCAGAAATTGGCCTTATCGCTGAACAAAATTTCGCTCGCAAAACGTCGGATCTTCTTGGAACTTTTCAAGAGACCATGGAGCGAAGCGATGTCGCTTGGGAAGGTCGGAGGACTTCAGTTCTTGCACAAGCTGTATTTTTGTATGCTTTCAATTTAAGATCTCGACGTAAAATGCGCCAAGTCGTTCCATACAACAGTCCGAGTTGCTGCGAACGGCGCCGAATCGACTCTCCACGGTCTTGGTGTACACTCTCAGCTACGGCCGCTACATTTTCTTCACTGCGTGCTGGACGTGGTCTATTGGGTCGAATAATATCCAAAAATAAATGCTGGGTCTCAAGATGGGTGATGTGTTGCGAATAGTACGCTCAGTAGGCCGATTATGTTGACCATAAGTTGAACGAAGTGCAAGAAACACATTCCTCACAGAACGTGAATTTTTGTAATAAAGTTGAACGATTTGTAAACGTTGTTCAGGCGTAAGTCTTTCCATGATGAAATGCCAAACAATACTAAACAAAAATAACATGGCAGCAAGACACGACTCACACGTGATCTGTCAAAAAAAGGCTATTGAAAAAAGTATCTCTACATGGATCAGCCATTATTATGCCGATTTCTGAACTCTCTGCCCATGCTCTAACGCACAAAATAATTTTTATTTGGACCAGTCTAGTCTTTTTTAGGTATTTAGCGCTTCCCAATTGACAGTATCCATTTTAACCATTATCCGCCAACAAAGAATTATAATTTCCTAGGCAAATAATCAAAGAAGTTTACTTTTTTCCGAAGAACCTTAAAATGAAACCTTCCCCGCTTGGCCGATTTCGCTCATTTATAATCCTAAACAGCTAACAATTTATGACCACAATCCATCATCATGCAAAATTTCAGGATGCTAGGTTGATTCGCTTAGCCGCTATCGACACACGGACCTGGCTTGATCTTCTTAGAAATTTACTACGATCACTAATACAGGGGGGACCAAAAGTTACCTTGGGATTTAAAAATTAAAAACTTTTTCGTTTATATATTTTTTTCCATTTTTCTGATTTTGTATATAACACTTGGAGAATTAATAATGGAGAGGTTCACAACTGAACAAAGCACTAGAATAATAGAATTTTATTATTTAAATCGCGATCAATTAATTAAACGCATGAGTGATTAAGCTCATTTTCATTTGATTAGCTTTATTAATAAGCAGAACTGTAGGTTCTGAGATTCTATAAATCCAAGAGCCATTCATCAACGCCAATTGCACCCCATTAGGTGTACTGTATGGTGAATGATCACATCTGCAAATATCATTGGGCCTTACTTCTTGGAGAATGAAGATGGAAGTGCTGCAAAAGTAAATGGAGACCGGTAGTGGTTAATGATACACAATTGTTTACTTCCTGCTCTTGAAAACAGACCTGAGATGTGGTTTCAGCAGGCCGGAGCCACTGCCCACACACAGGCACTTTTAAGTCAAATTTTTGGAGAGCGAATAATTTCCAGAAATTCGGCAATTATTTGGCCAGCGCGATTGCCAGATTTTCAGAACCCGACAATTTTATTTGGGGTTACTTGAAGGAGCGAGTATATGTGAACAAGCCCGAGACAATCCTTCACCTGAAGGTCAATATTGTTGCATACATTCGAACGCTACAGCCACAAATTTTGAAAGATATTATGGAAAATGCTCTAAAACGAGCCCATCATTGCGAAGCTGAAAACGGGGGTTATTTACGTAAGTGACAATCTTTTTCAATTTTAGTGTAGTAAAAATTTCAAATATATAAATTATATAATATACAAATTATATAATCTGAGAAAAAAATAAAAAAAATTATTGAAAAATGGTATTAAAGTCTTCAACACCAATGTAACTTTTAGCCCACCCTGTATATATGAGGTCTTTAATGGTCTCCTATCAATATTTCGTGGTGTTGACAACGGAAATACAAATTAGGTACGCCATCCACAATTCGGCTTAGGGAACTAGGCTGCATTTGTCCTAGGTACCCTTTTTATGGGGCAAGGATAAGTATCGATTTTGTAGAACAATCTGACTCAATTGAGCAATGACTTTTAAGTCCATCTGTCTGTTCTTCTGTTATTCCATCTTTAGTTTCTCCGTCCATCCGTTCATTAAAAATATCACTGATGTAATAAAAACTGTCATTGATACACTATTTCGGTCTAAGAATACTTACCGAATATGCAGTACTATCGGTTTCGAGCTTGCGCGATTGCCTATCTTCCTTTCTTGCCACCTGTCGGTACGTAAGTTAGTGCGTTCTGCCGTTTATCCAACTTTTCTTCCTCAATCCATCTATAAGTCTTCAGATGTTATTCATAAATCGTATCAATATCACAGACGTGGTAGAAAATTATCGTTAACTCAATTATGAATTAATTTTAAATAAAACAATAAAGTGTGCTTAAATAAGCTCCAAAAAGTGTGCTTTGTTTATTGAGATCCCTAAATGTATGCACTACTTTTCGCATGTTATGTTAAATCAAAGTGCGTTTATGGTTATCTAAAATATTTTACACATTCCAAAACATTCTCTGCCCCAACATATACCCAGTCAACCGTTTTAATGTAGCCTATTAAAATTTACTTTGACTATAAAAAAAAATCGCATAATATCTCTGATGGCCCCATACAAACCACTTAAAAGCGTTAAGTGAAAAATAATTATGAGCTATGACAGAGAATGATAGTCAATGTTTTAATGCAGCTACATATTTAGGGTATGCGGCCATAAAACGAAATATGGCTGGTGTTAATGTGGCAACATAATATTTAACGCATTTCCGGCTTCTTCAAGCGGTTTCCATAGTTGTTCTTCGTCTTCTGTATGTGTGTGTGTGTTTTTCCCCTGCTATTATTACTTATAGGTCTTTTTATTAATACGACAACTCGTTTTATTCCTTGATTCCCACCAGACAACAGGCTACAATTTGTCTACTACTTATGCGAGAGTGTCTCTATGAGTGTGTTTATTATTGTTTTCAAGTGATTAACTTTTATTTCGTAAAACGACGTTGTTGCGTTGCGTTGAGTACACAGGACCTCGAGACGAGGACACAGTAAGCGTTTTTGCTAATATTTACATATGATGATATTTGTACTACTTACTCGCATTTGTCGACAACTTGTGTCGAAGGCAAAAAAAGAGAACACTTGTGTCTTAAGGACAACAGCAACAGTAAGAGTCAGAGAGCGCAGCAACAAAGACAATGTGAGAAAAGGCATCATAACTTTATTATTACAATTCTCGTTTCTAAATTACCACAATAAAAATTTAAATATGTTAATGTTGGCAAAGTTAATAGCAAAACATAAGCGTCTTATGAAGCGACACATACAGGCAAGGCTGACAGACAGTGAGACGGGCAAACGTCTTACAGGCAAAACGACAATAGATGCCAAAAGTCCCAGAGCTCAGAAGCCGACTACTATACTGCACAGTGGAGCAATGTGTTTTGAATGAGGTGTAAAGTAAAGTTTTGAAATATTTAGAAAAAAGTGTTTTTTTTATAACTTCAACCAAATTATTTTTCATTTCTGTAGCATCCATCAAAAAAACGAGTCATTTGTCATAACATTTAGAATGAATATTATTATGAAATACAAAGACCATTTATCCTCGCCCATCCGCCCACCGTGTGTCTGTTGAAGCACGAAAGTGGTCAAACGAATTCAGCTAGCATCCTAAAATTTAGCTTGATGATGGGTTATGCTCATAATCATTTAAGAATTATGCTAGGACCCTTAAATGTGTTTGAAATTGTCTTATGCTCATGAAGTGTTTATGATGGTAAACGGACCCAGTCGATGAGATGAATGTTTGCCCTTATACGACTTAAGATACCTCGGACAAAGTTACACTTTTTGAGTAGTTGCTTAACAGCTTAGGAATTTTCGTGGACGAACATTGGCTTTAATGACGATTTTTAGTTCAGATGCAGTTACTACCTCTAAAGAGAGAGACGTTTCTTCACAAGCAGCCCGTATGGTCTATAAGTAGTAAATATGGGCATATGGGAATTTAAATTAAAACAATTTTTTGATGTGACTTTATTTTAATGCTGTGGCTTGGAATAGGGTTGGACTCTTGGAACCAAAAGACACGCAACGGATTACTTCAATACATCATTCATGGACAAGCGTAACTTAAAAGTAAATATTATTTAGTCAACTGTTTGTAATTTTTCACTTCAACTTCAGTAGGAGTGGCTATTAGAAATGAACATTTACTGGTTGAACTCTGTAAATTTCAGTTTAATATCTATACTCGTACCCTAAACCTGAATTTAGTATAGGATTTTGCCACAAAATGCTGATGTTTGCAACACCAACAGTCAATAGAATCTGATAGACCTTCCGTTCGTATTTTCATATTTCCTTTGTTTCTTGTATGAGTTTGTTTGTCCTGCCGTCTGTCTTTCCATATGTCCGTTCTTCTATTTTTCCAACCGTATATTCTTTAATCCGTCCGGCTTGCCAAACGCCAGTTATTCTGTTTATGCTTGCTCCTGCACAATGTTCATATTTGAGCTGAAGATACTGAGCGATTTAAAAGCCTATGGGATTCCTGGCAAACTTGCCGTCCGTCCGCCTGCCGATTTGTCGTTGTGTTTGCCCGTTCTTCCATCTGTTCTCTCCGTTTATTCCTTAGTCCACTTGTCTGTCCTTCAGCATGTCCGTCCTTTCGTTATGTCGTTTTTACCGCAGAACAGAGCGCAAATGTCAATCTTCACAAAACTTTTCACGTTATGCTGATATAGGCCAGGGATATTTTTTTAGATTCATATGCACTATTTGATTCCATTGAGCAATGTCTATCTGTCTGTCTGTTATTGTGTCCGTCTTTAAGTCCGTCCTTTTATCCGTTTGTCTTTCCTTCCATTTATCTCTTCCATCTGTTAGCCCGGCCATTCATTATTCCGTCCGCCAGTCTTTCAGCAGAACCATCCTACCTTTCATGCTTCTGTCTGTCTCTTCAACGGATCATAAGTCCATCCATCGTTTTTCTTTCAAACCAAAGAGAACGTAAATGTGAGCCGATCTTTAGAAAACTTTAGCACATTGTGCATATTATGGCCATTATCTTGGCCTAAATATGCACATTGTGAAAAATATTATCCCGTCTCATTCGGAAACTCTATCCGATTCAACTGAGCTATGCCCTACCGCCTGTATTTTTGGGTCTGCCCTTTCGTTAGTTCGTATGTCTGCCATCAGCCATTTCTTACGTTTGCCCGACTATCCGAATATAAGTATACGTTTATTCTTAAGTCCGTCTTACCCCACACCAGACGGTTATTTTGTCCGTCTTTCCGACCATATGTTCCTTTTTTGTTATTTTCAAATAACTGAAAATAAATGTGAGCCCATCTTCACGATACTTTGCTCATTGTACATATTTGAACCAAGGATACTGATCGCATCGAAAACACTATGTGATCTGTCCGATGTCTGAATCGTAGCTGGTTTGTCCTCATAGACTTTGGTCTTTACTTAGCCACAAAGAAAAAAGACAAAAGGTGTGATATCACTTGATCTAGGCGGCTAACTCACCGGTCCAAAACGTGGTCTGTCCTTTTGTCAGTTCGTTTTTCCGCCATCAGCTGGTTCATCCGTTTGTCCTCCGATCCTGCCATTTTCTGTCCTTCCTTTAGTCCATCGTTCCATTTGTTCATCCTTCCATTAGTCCGCATTTTTATTCTTAATTCCGTACGCCCTTCTTTTCGCACATTTATTCTTTCATATGTGCCGCAGGGCGGCCGGCGGATGGAGCTCCCATCACACACCTGGAGGCGGCAAATTGATTTCGAAGCAGCGACCCTAAACCTAAGCTGGAATGAAATAAAATACTGTGCATAGAATAGATACAAATGGAAATCAATCAATGCTTCTTATAGAAGTAAAAGGAATAAATATATGTCTGATTTTGTCCTTGCCCGGCCGTATGCCTATTTACGGCTATTAATAAATTACAGATAGTGCAGATTTAGGCCAACCATGAACTCCCTTAAAATTGATCCTTTCGCCAAATTTTGAGCGGCAAATAATCAACTGCGCTGAAATTTCTTTTAATCTTTTAAATATCTGTTGAAGACACATTTATATCCAATCCTGATTAAGTGTGGCAGATAAACTTAAACGAGACCCGAAACTAACCCTAGCGTAATTGCACCCATCGGTCTATGTTTTCATATAGCCCCCATAAGAATTTACTTTCAAATTTAGGCCTATACTGAACTAAAAGCCACATATTAAATCTAATTTCACCAAAGTTTAGCTTACAGCCTTAAGAGAGTTTTTTTTACTGGTTCTGGTAAAATTGGACGATATCTTATGTCTTATGTTTTCGTAAAGCCACTATACAAAAGTCCCTTCCGATTACAGGTCTTGCCAATTCGGCAGCTACAAATTAAATATGATTTTTGTAAAAATTTTTATGGTGTGAGTAGCCGACGTAGGTGGATCCGGTTATTCCTGGTTAAAGGGCCTGCCACTTCCAGGCCACATACTAAAATAGTATATAAAGCCAGCTTGGCGCGGACTAGAGTGGTGTAGGGTATTATGTAGCCTACAGTATACTTTTTTCCTCTTTTGTAATATTTGCTGGCAAGAACGATTTTTTCCCATTGGTATTTCAATTTTTAGCTAAAGAAAAATGTACCCATTTTCTCCGATTGCTAATAAAAACCAATTAATTTATTGACTTCGTGGAGATATTTGTACAATTTGTTTGAACCTAAAAAGGCTTGGGACAATAAAACATCCTAACGTCAAAAAATCAGAAGTTTTGATGTCCTAAAATTTTATCAATTTTTCCTTAATTGGTTGCATTCAAAACCACTGTGCTTTGGAAGACAGACTACTAGCACTTGCACAGAAATTCGGCTAGGAAAGACGACAGGATAATGTGCACACTGAAAGAGTGCTTGAGTGTCAATGTTGTTGAGTGTGTGTTAGTAAGAATGAATATGTATCAGTGCCATTGTATGAGGTACGTGAGTGTGAATTAGTTAAACTTTTGAATTTTTTAAGACTATGACTTAATGAAAGGATGATGATTTTATGTGTGTGTGTGTGTGCGTGTGCATGCGTATGTCTACAGCATGCGTATGTGTATTTTGTAAGTCTCTAAAAGACGTTGTTAGCATTTGCATTTCTCTTCTCGTCTTCGGCTATAGATCCCTTGTTTTTTCTCTCTGTTTTTGCCTTCTTACTGGCTTGCTTTCATAAACGACTCACAAACAAACAATTAAGAATTCTGTCATACATATACTTAGAGCCGGAGATACTTTGTTATTAAATATTTACACTCAATTAAAAGATAATTTTCCTTAAGGAACAAACAAACTCGAAGACAGGAAACGTATTTGATCTTTTGTGCATGAGCGGTACACACACATACTCGTCCCGCCGCGGCATTCATTCCAATGAAACGAAAGGGGAAATTTTGGAAATTTCGTCTTTGACGTTGCTTAATAAAATATGCTAATTTTATGGTAACTCCCCAAAGAATGCTCCGCTTTTTTTTCTTCTTTCACTTTTATTTTTGTTTCGAATACTGTCAAAGCTGTATATACGAGTACCAACCGAAAGCCATACTTTTTGGGTACAAAATTGCCATAGTACGGGCTACGTCTAGCTGATGGCAATATTAAGGCATATTTAAATATAGATTTTGGCCTTTTGTCGTTGCTAAGTGAAGAGATTATTGGTCTATAAAGCGTGATAATTTGGCAAAGACTTGCAAAAAAAAACGAAAAGGAAGGAAAGAAAAAACCAAAATGCGTAGAATAATTTTAAATTCAAAGCGTTCAAAAATAAGAAGGTTTTTTAAATAATGGGTGTTCCAACCGTAATGCACGATGTTAATTGTGAGTCGCTCCTCTATGATAAATTTTTTGCCCAGCTTAATTTGACATTTCTCTGTTTTAGTTCTTGACAAATTAAACCATGTAGAGGTGCAAAACTGTGCAGTGCCTTAAGATTGTACAATCCTTTTACGAAAAAAGCGTTCAAATCAATATGCATTTCGAGCACTTCTTGATTTCATCAACAATTACTCAAAAAGATCGTGAAAAAACAATCAATTTTAAATGAAAAATATTCTTTAGACTAAAAGTAGGCAACAAGTTTTGTGTTAGTACGACAAATATCCAATTATATGCTATAACTGTAAAAAGACAAAATATTTGTTAATTGTGATTGACTCAGTAGTGATACTTTTTGTCAGCAAATACTGTTAATAGTTTTTGCATACCCTGTTTAATATGCCTATTGTGGTATGCAATGAGCAGGATGCAAAATTTAACTAGTTTGCCACATAGTGCTGTTTGATTTGCATCATTAAATCTTATGATATAGCTCCCAAACACAGGTCGTCATATCGTACCTTTTTGATTCGTAGAATATTTCGAGCACTTCTTGATTTCATCAACAATTACTCAAATAAATCGAATAGAAAACAATAAATTAAAGATGAAAAATATTCTTTAGACTAAAAGTAGGCAACAAGTATGCAATATATGCCATAACTGTAAAAAGACAAAATATTGGTTAATTGTGATTGGCACAGTTGTGATACTTTTTGTTAACAAAAACTCATCCCGAGATCTAATCTGAAATGAGAAGTTAAATGCCATTGCATTATCTTTAACTATTAATAGTTTTTGCATACCATGTTTAAAAAGTCTATTGTTGTATGCACTGAGCAGGATCAAAATTTAACCAGTTTGCCACATAGTGCTGTTTGATTTGCATCATTAAATCTTATGATATAGCCCCCATACACAGATCGGCATATCGTACCTTTTTGATTCGTAGAATATTTCATTCAGGGGCAAATGGGGAACTTATCTTGAATCAGTGGACATTTTACCCTATATATATATATTGAACTCACTTCCCGGGACATACTGTTTAAAACCGCATACGAAAGGGCAATGCATTTTCGGCAGGCGCTTTTCATCTCGTAGAGAGTAATCACTTGGGAACCGGACATTTTTTAGATGTTTTCACTGAAATTGGAACCTATGTTTTTTTATGTGATAGAAGCTCACAGTAACCATTACTTCTTTTCATATCTCCCGTAAGGTTCGCTCTAATTTTATGGTCTTGCCAATGCAGGAGTTACAACTAAAATCAGAGCTTTATCAAATTTGGCTCATTTTGTAACTATCAACTAATAATCATTCAAGATCCATTTAAGGTACAATCCTGATCAGATTCAGGAACTTTTTTTTTACAGCGTCTCTATGGCGGCGAAACATTCAAAAGTGAAAATTTGGATACAAATTTATCAAATATCGTACGCACAGGCTGTCGGATAGGACGATTATTATGTCCGAATATTGGAGTAAGCGCTTTAAAAGTTGCGACCACCGACTCATAATTTTGGTAGTTATTTTTAATAATTTCTAAACGCTCGTAAGTGAACTTTACCATGATAAAAACGTTGACTTCGACTCACGTTTTGGCAATGAAAGATCATTACAAATGTTTGAGGGTGCGAAAGATACGAAATTGTTATGTCACTATAGGAAAACCCTTTACTAATCCAAATTAGTTTGTTTTGATAAAAAATTAATTTACTTATAAAAAGTATTATTATTGCGTAAGATTCGTAACAATAACATTGTCAAATTAAACAGAACTATGATTTTGACCACGATATGCTTGCCGTATTCATATTGTTGTTAACATAAAACCCCAAAATGACAATACCTTTGTCGCACCAGCCATATTTATATTGCAGCTACAAACACATTTTCATTTTTAAATTTGAGAGTATTACTATTGTTACATTTTAACAGTATTTATATTACTGCAATCATACTATTGTCAACCATACTTTTAGTGCAGAGAACACTCTACTGTTGCCGTGACCATATAGTAACCATATCTTTTCTCTGCATTGATCTTTAGCTTGATTGAAAGAACCCCGCCTTCCTAGTAGTGAAGTCAAGTGTACTTCGCGGTTTATCTAAAATTACTTGGTACTAAGTTTTGTTTTAAGAAAGTGGTGAAGTTTTACCAATATAGTATACTGGATTATTGCTTTTAAAGGTTTACCCTGTACTTACCCTAAGTGCAATGTAAACACCGCATAGGTTATTGTTCCGACCAAGGACTACAACCTGCCAACCTATATTTCTCCACTAAATATTCATTGACAAAACACCACAAACAATGGAACTGTTTTATTGTGTCCTTAAACAATTAGAACAGAAACTTTTCGTTTAACGCAAAAAAACCCTAGTCATATATTCATTTTGCATTTTTTATTTAATGAATAGAACTTATAGGGTGGATTTAGAATAAAGTTTTAACATGTGTCTTTTTTCTTGTTATATTTTACAATAGCTGTAAATGTAACATTTTCCTCACAGTAAAGAAAACCTGAAAATAAAAGAAAAAAATTCAAAAACAGTTGCCTTATACCCTTACCTTTTGGAAATATAAAAACCACATGGAGATTGTTAAAATATGCTCGTATCTGATAAGCTGGGTTTCCGCCAACATCTGTCAGTAAAAAGTTTAATTGTTAAATAACATTAAAGTAGGCCACACAAAAGCTTAATAACAGAAGGAAAAGGAAAACTGGAAACTTTTCAAACAAAAGGCATATAAATTCAATTTTGAGTTAAAACAGTCAGCGGAACTTTTTGTTATGGATGGATTTATCTTTACAATCGGTAAATGGCAATCTACGATAAATTGTTAAACTCCCCGAAGTATGCAACATTTCTTGGCATGGTTTTTTTTCACGTTTTTCTTGTTTATTTCCTCCGTGTTTTTGGGGAGATTTGCATATCATCCCTGTGGGGCATAAGCTGCTGTATATGTACGAGGGTACTTTCATAACTATCCGACTTAACATACAAATCAAAACATAAGTTGGAGAAAGAATCTCTTTTATTTTTAATACAAAAGACTTCGAGATAGCTTCGTTCACATTTTTAAGATCTATAGAATTTAAAATAACTTTATATTTATGTCAGATAAGCATGTATCATGAAGAGAAGTACCATTAAAACACTTTGGTGTTTTGGGGTGGTCACAAATCTCACATTCATTAGTTTGCTATGGATAATATAAAGCTTTTATTTCCAAACGCCACACGAAACCAGCTGAACTTTTTAATGGTACTTCTCTCTATTAAACCCTTCTCTGGTAAAAGGCTAAAGCTCAAAAATATCCTCTAGGGTGCTATAGAAAAATGAAAAGTTTTGACCACCAGAACTTTTTAACGTCACTTCTCACTATGAAGGATTTTGCCTTCATGCTAGATATTTTAGCGTCAAGGCAAGAGCTCAAAAATATTTATTAGTTGATATGGAAAAAATAAAGCTTTTGCCTTTTTCGCTAAACCCCTTGTTCCTTGAGCGGGTGTTGTGGGAATAAAGTAAGTACGCTTCGTGATCCCTGCTCCTTCCTAATTAAAGGCACTGCCTCCTAAAAGACCCAAAATAAATAATCTGGATTAAATTCCGTAAAGAGCCTACCAGTCTTTTATACTTCTTTCTATGTAAAACCTTCTCTGGTAGAAGGCTAAAGCTCAAAAATGTCCATTACGTTGCTATAGAAAAAATAAAGGTTTTGACCACCTGATCTTTTAAATGGACTTCTCACTATGATATAACTTCTCTTGCATGAAGGCAAATGCTCAAAAATATTCGTTACTTTGCTATGAAAAAAAGCTTTTGCGTTTACACCCTCGCCAAACCATAATTATAGAAAGCTCAAAGCTGTTAATTAGTTGTTTATGGAAAGAATATAGCTTTTAGCATTAAACATTACACTAAACCACCAGAGCTTTTAATAGTACATTTTCCTGATGATACAACTGTATGTATATGTGACAGCTCATAGAGAAAGGGACCTAAGGGTAAAAAAAATCAATTTTCATTTTTTTTTCTTTTTTTGATGTGGACAACATCTGAGCATCAAATGAGACCGATCCCATGCCCCAAAAGTGTTCCCTCCCAGAGATATGCGTGTTTTATGAAAGTGAAGTCGACAATTCTTAGCGCAAATAGAAAGGGACCTATTCTTTAAAATGGCTCTCCTGAACAAAACTTTTCATCAACTTTTCACTTTTTTTGATGTGGACAACATCTGAGCATCGAATGAGACCGATCCATGCCCCAAAAGTGTTCCCTCCCAGAGATATGCGCGTTTTATGAAAGTGAAGTCAACGATTCTAAGCGCAACTAGAAAGGGACCTAATCTTTAAAACGGTTCTCCTGAACAAAACTGGTTTTTAGCCTTAGGTCCCTTTCTATTTTGCGCGTCACATATGCTTTTGAATATTACCCAAAGTCCTGCAAGCTTCTAATGCTCTACCACTGCGATTTTACTCAAATGTCATACAAAGATGATGGCTAAAATAGTAAAGGCTTTCATGTTTTTGGCAGTACCCAACACTAGCCTCTTTCAAAGCTTTTGTATTTTTTCTTCGCAAGGTCCTGGAGTTCACTGACGGCCTTCGTATGTATAAGAAAAAAAATCAAATAATTAAATGTTCTCGGTTGTTCGTGTCCACAATAATGAAGGGAAAACTTTTATTTTAAAATTTACGTGTTTTCGCCCAAAAGCTGTTGTTGCTACTGCCGTATTTCGTAAAACTTTGTTTCTCTCCCCTAATTAGTATTCTTTTATTGTTAATTTACTCAACTCACTTTGTAGTTACTGTGGGCAAGGAGCACACAATTTTTATGTTGTATCTTAATTTTTTTGTATACCCTACACCACCCTGTAATACAGGGTATGATGACTTAGGGCTGATGTTTGTAACACCATAAAGGAGTGGAGATAGACCTTGTGTTAGGTAGACCAATCTATATAGAATCAATATCTTATAACATTAAACGATGTCCGTCTGTCCATCTATCGTTGTAATTAAATGGCTGCTCGCAATTGTGAACCGATTTCGATTAAGCTTGGTAGATTCTTCAAATTTGGGCCAAGAAGGAACCCTATTGAAACTGGTCCATATTTTTATATCATACATTGGTTTCTACTGATTTTAGAACCTATAGCTCTAAAAGCCACATATTGCATCCGATTTCGACAGATCAGAGTGACTAACACATAAACCTGGTGGAATTGGAGCAAATCGGTCCATGTTTTCGAACAGCCCTCACACGAAGGTCCCTCCCTACTGAGGTACTGCAGCTTAAGATTCTCAAAATTTAACCCATCAGGCTTAAATGTTTTATGTTACGTTATAAGCATCCACTTATTAACTGTAGTGAAAGTGGACCATATAGGTTAATATTTTTGTAAAGCCCCCATACAAAGGTCCTTCTCGATTTTGGAACATACAGCTCTAATAGTTACTTATTTCATTCAATGTCTATCATTATCGCACAAAGCATTACGAGTGACTAATATCTATCTCTGTTGGAATTTATCCGTATCGGTCCAAGTTTTCTTATGGCTCCCACATAAAGGTCCCTTCTAATTCAAGGTCCTGAAGCTCTGGATGCCACAAATAACACTCAAGCACGCTAAAATGTTTCTTGATCTTTTATAAGGGACAATTAATTAACTGTAGCGAAACAGGACCATATAGATCCATATTTTCCCATATCCCCTATACAAAGGTTCTCCCTGATTTCAGAATCTGCAGCTTTAGAAGCTACATTTTTCATCCGATTCCTACCAAATTTCGCGTGGATCGTTACAAGCGACTAACACCCATGTCCGGTACCATTGGACAATGTCGGTCCATGTTTTGAATAACCACTACGCAAAGGTCCCTCCCGATTTGAGGTTCTGCTTGTTAAAAAGTCTCAAAATATCGCACAGCTCTATCAGCTTTTGTTTTGTACGATAAGAGGGACAAATAATTATCTTTAACATATTGAGACTGACCTTGTTCAAGCTGCAGGTGTAGGGTATCACATAGTCGACTAAGCCCTACTTTAACTTTTTTTTAGTTGTTTTATTACTTTTTTCTGTACTTCTATCGTATCTTCTGTCGTTGCGCAAAACTGAAGATGGACTAAAAAAAACTAAGTTGGTAATTGCGTTGATATTCTCTTAGTAGAGAAAACGTAAAAATCGGTACTATGAAAATTAAGTTGGTCGTAGGGAAAACCCAGAAAATCAACAAAAAGAAAAAAGTAGTGCACATTCAAAACGGGAACAAAAACTTGTACATGTTTCGCTTAACGATGAGACCGAAAACTTGGCAGACTATAGTTTTCGACCATAATGCTAATGGAGTTGTGCCATTTACAATTTCTCTAATAAGAGAAAAGGAAAACGTAAATAGTTTCTTTGCTTTGTGTCCTTCTTGGCAACCTTTAGCGGTCATTTGTGTTCTCTGTGTTCCTGATTACGTTTTCTTTAGCTCCTTCCTGAGCATTATTTTCATTAAAACATAAGAATAAACTCTTTTTTTTTGAGGGGGGGCTTAGGAAAATACTATTCAATATAATATTTAAGAGGTCAGGTATAAAGCCCACCGAATCGGTTCTCACACAGAGGTATGATTTCTTAAGTTTTTTCATATTTTTGTTGTGCAAACTTGGTCTTTAAAATTATTATGCTTAGTTCATAGTCAGCTTTAAGAATATTTTTGTTATTATTGCCAAAACAATTGATCCATTGAAAATACGGATAATTATATAATTGAAAATTTTACTAACTCAAAACTATGGTATATCAATAATTCTGTGACTTTTCCAACATCTCTTGTAGTTATATAAAATTCAACACTGCTCCTAGCAAGTACCGCCTGTTAATCGACTACTGTCAAATTTTTATAGAGTTTCGTCATTTAGTTTGCTTTTAACAGCTGTTCAAAACATACAACCTCGTGGATTTTTTTAAAAATGGAAAAAAGTAAATTTTAAGCGCTCATTAAATATTTTTTTTTTGCGGAAAAAAACCGCCAATCAAGCCAAGGAAAAGCTCGATAAATACCATAAGGGACCCTGCACCATCGATTTCAATGGTAAAAAAGTGGTTTACCAACTTTCCTTGTGGTCGGCCAAGTACAAATGACGTTGAACGTTCTGGACGGCAAATTGAGGTTACACATGAACACACGAACATTTCGAAAAACTCCACGATATGGTGTTGACCGATCGAGGAGTAAAAATGCGTGAGATTATTGATGCCATACGCAATTCATATGACAGTGTGGTTTCGATTTTACATCATCAGTTGGGTTTATGAAAGCTGTCCGCAAGATGTCTGCCGCGTTTGTACTCAATAAACGTAATCGTGTGACAACTTCAAAGAATTGTTTGCAGTTTTTTAACCGCAATTCGTATGAGTTTTTGCGGCGTTTTGTAACTGTGGACGAAACATGAATCCCTTTCAACACTCCGGAGACCAAGCAGCATTCTAAACAATGGATTTTTCCGGTGCAACCGGCTTCGAAGTAGAACAAGTTGACTTTGTCGGCCAACACTTTTTTGGGTTGCACGCGGGATAATCGATCGATTACCTTAAAAGGGAAAAACAATTAACAGCGAATATTATGCCAACTTATTGGATCGATTAAATGAGGATTTAAAAAAAAAACGATCAGATATGGCCAAGACAAAAGTTATTTTTCATCAAGAAAGAAAGTCTGAATTGGAAAGCTGCATGAATTGGGATACGCAGTGGTACCTCATTCGCCATATTCTTCGGATTTAGCCCCCAGTGACTATTTGCTATTTCCAAATCTAAAGAACTGGCTCGATGGAAAGAGATTCAGCTCCAACGATGAAATTATTGATTAAACAAATGGCTTATTAATGGACCTCATAAAATCCTGTTTTGTGGATGGAATACAAAAAGTGGAAAAACTTTGTTTTGAGCTAAAAGAAGATTATGATGAAAAATTAATTTTTTTACAAAAAAAAACGTGTTTCTTTTTCGAAAAGTCACGAAATAAGTGATATGCCCTGTGTCCGAACTAAAATCAGAAATCAACATTAAACACGACTAACACCTCTTACTTTTTAAAACGTGCATCCGACCGATTATGACATATGGGTGTCAAATTTGGTCATCCAGGTGTGCGAAAACACACATTAAAAAACTACAAATCATCCAAAACAAAAACTTTAAGATAATCTTTAAGTTAAGTAGACTGTATTCCACTGTAAACTTACATAGTCAATATAAACAGGATATGTTCGAAACTGTAATTTGTAATCTAACAGCAAGATTCGAAGGTCGAAACAGACCTTCACGTTACATTATATTAAGGAACTTGCAAAATGAATTCTTTCTACAACTTTTTTTGTGAAGTTGCTAGAATTTGTTTACACTAGTGTTCTTTTAATAACATAAATGGGGTTTTTCCTTTATATTTTTTTCTAAATTGTATCAAAATATCAAATTTGTATGTAATCTCTAAAAAAGGTCAATGTTTGCTGCAATACTATTCTTTTATTTTATAACTCAAGATCAGGCCGAAAAGAAAAAAAAACTGCCGGGCCGGATGATATTTCTCATTATGAATTAAGTCGAAATTGTACTATTTGCCCAGGTACCTTAGGGAATTTTGTTCATGTAATACAATACCACCTAGGTTTTGACTATTAGTCATCATCGTGAGTCCTAGGTACATTTTTTTCATCGCTATTGCGATTTCAACAGACTCGAAGAATCTTACAATTCTTCGACGATAAATTATATGTAAATATATACATTATAATTTTAAGGTGTTGCAAGCGGAATAGCAAAGTTAGTATAATCTCCATCTGTTTATAGAGGATATTAAAATTAAAAATATTTTTAGAAAACTCTGAATATTTCAAGTGTGTAAACTTCCCATAAACTCAGTGAGCTGTTGACAATATAATTCTTGCACTCACTTAATCGTAAAGTCACCGGCATTCAAAAGCTGAAAAATGTTTAGATGTTTTAACCCTGATATAAATCTGGGTTTACTGGCATGATATTTTTGGTCTAAAACCTATCAAAATTTTTTCTAGTGGTGTACATTTGGAACTTATTCTTGGCTACTCACAAGTACTGGCCTTCTGGTGTACAGAGAAATCTCTTAAACTTGTTTGATAGGTTTAATACCGAATACTCTAGGCTTAATATCAAATATCGTACTCTCTATGACTATCTCCCAATACACTTCCTTAGTTTACCTCTTCACTAATTCTACTATCATCGTTAGCACATACTAATATCCCTTATCTAAGGAATAATGCGTTTAATTCACTTGTTAAATCTGTTAGGTTTTGAAAAAAAAAATTGAAATAAAAACCAAATTGCAAATGTTGGCATTTAAGTTCTGTTTATTTCCGCTACAATGACTAGAAGGAGCACATTAATTCATTGTCGTCTCTATAAAATGGCAATAACACACTTAAGGAGATGGGAAAACACAGCAAAAACATGAGCCCCCGCCCCAATCGGCGTGAGAAGCTGATGCTCAAGTAGAAGGAAGCTGAAGACTGGAAATCTCAACATAAAATATTCACAGCGCCGGCATAAGCAAACACGGAAATTGACATCGTTTAAAGTGTCCCATTTAAGGAACAAACTTATGTGAGTGTGTATGTGTGTTTCGCTCCAAACGAAACTATGTAGCATGTCTGACAGCATACGCGTATGTGCTGAGAGTGTCTGTATGTGTGTGTTTACATACTAATACAGATGAAAAATTGCAACAGAAACAAAACAGCACGCACAACAACAGTTGTACATGTGTATGTGTGAGTGTACATTTTAAGGCTATAAAATGTTTGCATTCTAGTTTTCTTTTGCCATACCCTACACAATGGGGGAATATTGTGAAAATAGTCATACGGTGGTTACGAAAAAAAGAATAAGCTAAAAGTATACTTAATGCAGAATTTGTGGACAATTTAGTACTAAGAAGAAGTTCAAGAAGTTAGAGTTAAAGCAGGTCCGGCTGTGCAATATTTCACGGTCTCACTATAGTTTATGGTTTGAAATGAGTCAAAAGTACAAGAGGCTTTTCAACGTTTTCATCTCAATTACCTTCAAACCATAGTTTAAATTCCCATAGTTGTTTTGTGGTACACCCTTTCCTTCTGACTTTTAATGGGTCTGGTACCACGGGTAGTCAGGAGTCACTCAAAACTGTTGTTCTGGCATGACTAGTAGGTGGTTTTACCAGAAAAAGAAAACCAATACATATTCCCCAGAGAAGCCTCATTTGTAATAACACAGAGATACCTTGGGAACATAAAGTTAAATACCTCGGCATTATACTGGATTCCAGACTTACATTCAAGGACCATATATCATATGTCGTAGATAAAATAAATCATTCAATACGACTCTTATATCCCCTAATCAATAGAAACTCTCTTTTAAATAGTAAAAACAAAATGTTTATTTTTAAGTCAGTTTTTCAAGCTGTTCTTTTGTATGGATATCCTTCATGGAGCAATGTGGCTTCAACTCATGTTAAGAAGCTTCAAATAGCCCAAAATAAAGTGTTGAAAATGATCTTAAAGCTTACTAGACATTACTCAACAATATGTCTCCATGAAGTTGCCAAAGTTGAGTTAGTAAATGATAGATTGACAAGACTTAAAGAAAATTTTGCCATCAGATGCCAAGATCCTGATTTTATTCATATAAGAGATTTAGCATCGTTGTAAATACTATAACTGAAAACAAGTTGAAAATGTGAAACTCTGGTCAGGCTATTCAGAAAGGTTTTTTGTGAATTTTCCTTCAATTAAATCCGATATTAATTAAACCTCATCACAATATATCAAAATTTGTTTACTATTATTTAAGTAGCATCCCATTAAACCAAATTGGCCGACAATGTCTGATATCAGACAATTCTGAACAATATCTGAACTCTCTCGAGAATTCTTACCGAAATCGTTACGAATTCTGTTCGATTTGTCTGGGGATTTTTTATTTATTATGTTAAGAAATATATGAACGAATTCGGCCCGAATTCTGTAAGACTTGTCTGTTTTATTAATTTTTTGTTCAGACTTCTCTTATCGAACTTGCTACGAATTCTGAACTATTTATCTGAGGTAGTCTATTCGTTTAAAATTTTTGTTATTTGCTTTATATTTAACAGTTGTTGTTCTTGTGTTCTGACATGACGGAACTAATTCTGAACAAGTTATTAACTGTTTGCCTGAGGTATATTTCAAATTCAAATTCTGAACGTATATTTAGCTTAGCTGTGCGAGGGATTTTTATTGTGTTCGGAGGAAAACTCTACTGCCGGCAGTTCTCGTTGAATGCAAAACTGGCTGCTCTTAAGTGTACAGCCACTTAACATAGTTACTGCACAATTATCGCTTGCGAAACTGCAGGCACTACTGCTTGTAACTAAAAGTCTTTCCGAACGCTTTTTGAAAATGTTTACAACTTTTTTTGTAGAACAAAAATATTTTCTTCTTAAGCTCAGAATTCGTTCAGAATTCGGTTCGAAATTTCGGTAAAAACATCAGAATTTAATAAAACTTAATGTCAGAATTCTGACCGAAGTCGTTCAGAATTAGTTCAGAATTCGATACGAGAAATCCAAATTTCCCAAGACTACAGTTCAGAATTCGGTCAGTAATCGGTTCGAAATGTCGGCAAAAACATCAAAATTCCCCCAGAGAAGTAGTTCAGAATTCGTGTAAACCTTCCCATATGTTTTTCGTTACGAACTCGCTAGGAATTCGGATCCGAAATCGGAACATTTTGCCGATTGTCGTACAGAATTCTGACCGAATTCTGAAGGTTTGGTTTGCTGGGATAGGCTTATACAAACCTAAACTCTTTTTGTCATTGTAGATAATAAGAAAAATTAAATTGTTATATTAACAAAATAAAAATTGAATTGAAAAAAATAGTAAGTTAGTATGATCCGGTAGGCTATATTTTAGTCGTCATAGCTGTAACATTCCCCCTCTTGGCTGGCTTTTCCAATTTGTGTGCTTGTCTGTACTCTGCCTTTAATAGTGATGCAAATGTTGACGTTTATTTGTTGAAAAAGTACAGGAGAAAAAAAATGAACGGACGGCAACAAAAAAAAAGACGTCGAAACAGAAACAAAATCATAAGAAGTTCATTGTTTTTCCACTAAGTCACTTATTCGCTCGCTTGTGCACTCAGTGAGTCAGTCATGCTAGTGCAACAACAAAAACGTCAACACATAATAGCCAAGTGTGGTGCCAGATTTTGTGAATCAAGTACCCATGAATGTTAACCCATTTGTGAGATGCTGGTAGCTAAATGCATTGCCTACGTATCTGGGTAACACAGTCTGGGAGTTGAGCCACTGTAGAATAACGACAATTGTCATGGATGAATTGCGATGCTAGTTTATGTTGAAAACAAAGCTCAGTATTATCCAAAATGTATACGATAACTTTTGCTAAACCAAAAACTGTTGCCTATTTTTAGGAAATATATGCATGTAATAGGCCTGTTCTATTGTATGTAAGTTATTCGTTAAGCAAGCGAGTAAACTTTAAATCGCTAATGGAACGAATTTCGAAGCAAAGAAATTTGAGTAAATGCGAAAAAGGCAAGAGTATTACGTCTATTGAGAAGTTTACCTTTTTCTTAGCTTAGCAGTGCAAAGAAGATGTTCAACACTCTTCCCCTCTTTATTGTTACAACTTCCAGAGAATCTGCATTCTGAAACAATTCTCCGAGAGGTACACATTCTCCAGGGATTTTATGGCCAACTAACTGCTTTCCAAAATTAAATACCTCAACATAGTTAAAATAAAAAAGGCCGTTTCCATCGAAACTCCGACCATTCTGCTCTAATAATAACATACAGCATACAAATTTGTGACAACGTAAAACATCAAATATTAACTAACAAAACTGACATAGACTCTTATGTTAATTGTCTTGAAATCGACTTTTACATTGAGTGAAAACTTACTTTTGCGGTTCATGCTGGTTAAAGTGTGACTGATGTTTTGGGGAAGGATATTTTCATATTCCTCGCAGTGAAGAAGCATATGTCATCCACTTAAGGTCCTGGCGCTAGAATTGTGCCGACAACAGCGTACGGCACATTTTCAACGCCGTCTGGCGGTGCAGGCATTTTAAAGAGGTAGAGGTTAAACAGTGCCGGAGATAGTACTCCACCCTCGGAAACTCCCTATTAAACTTTACGGGGCTTTGACTTTGTGTCTCTAAATTCTACATATGACTGGCGCCCACACATATACTTTAGTTAACTACCTAACGTATCAATTAAGACGGAAGGGACGTTTCTACGAAATGCTCTAACTGAGTGACATGATTGACAGTATCGATGCCTTTGGTAAGGTCAAGCGCAACGTGGACCTTCCTGTGGTTGGTCTTGATCTGGTTAAGGCCGTGCCTTATAAGTGTGGTGACGGCGTGTAAAGCAGTTGTTGTGCTGTGTTTCTTGCGGAACCTATGCTGATGACCGGAACATGGAAGACGTTCGATCAGGCTGGGGAGGAGCAGTGCGTCTAGTATCTTTGCTACTGGCGAAAGCTAGGAGATCGGCCTGTATGATTCTCCTTCACTTGCGTGTTTGCCTGGCTTCAGTAGTGCTGTCACTCTGCCCATTTTACAGGCATCGGGAACTAAATGAAGCGCTAAAGACAGATTGATCACTTTGGTAATGTACTCTACTCCCAGAGAATTCAATGGCTTCAACATGAGCATTGAGATTCTGGAGTCAGTGTCATCGTTGACTTTGCGCTGTAGATGACATTGAGAACTTCGTCAATGGTTAATTGTGGTGTTGCCTCTTTTTCGCCTCATCGCTCTCTGGGTTAAAATAAAGTACGCATCGCTTCGGGTCTATCACAGAACTTGGCGGCTGTCCGATCATGCTTACTGCCAGGGTTAGAGAGCAATTCGACTGTTGTCCACAATTTATCAATTCAAGAACTTAAGTTGCACTGCTGTTAGTGATCTAGCCATTTGTACCGCTCATATTCGTAGACCAACCTACTGATCTCAGAGTTGAAACTCCTTATTCTAGGGAGGGAACGTTCGCATTCACTATGCACTGAGCTTTGCCCCTCTAGTCGCTGTCTTGAGAATGCCACAGTAAATGGTGGGCGTTAAAGTTTACCAATTCCGCAACTTAAGTTGCACTGTTTTTAATAATCGAGCCATTTGTTCCGCTTATATTCGTTGACTAGCCTACTGATTTCTGAATTAAGATCGATTATTCTAGGGTCAGTAGGGAGCGTCCTTAGAGCTATCAATTTACTCTGTCAAAGCTATGACCCTCTGGTAGTTGTATTGCGGATGCAACAGTTAATTTTGGGCGTTAAACTCTCCTAGGACGGTTATTGCATTGTAGAAGATTACTTATGTAATGGCATTCATATTGATTGTCGCCTTACGTGGGTCAATCTTATCAAAGCTAAAAGAAAACAATTAATTTTGAAAGTGATTAAAATGCGCTGGTTGCTTGAGGCTATATAACAATTAGATACCCAATATAAATTACCTATTTTGAAGGTGATTATTAAACCAATTTGGACGTAAGGTATACATCTCTGGGGATCTGCTAGTACTTCAAACATTGAAATCCATCAAAGAATTTTGTAATAAATGATAAGAATGATTAAAAATGCTACATGGTTTGTCAGAAAATACATCATCCACAACAATTTACAAATTCCAACTATTAAATATGAAATTCGATATGTTAAAAGATTAAGTAATCTTCAAAACACACTTTCGATATGTTTACTTGATGGTAGCAACACTTTGAGAAGACTCAAAGGACTACATGTTGTGGACTTGGCATTTAGAACTTTAATAAATAAAATTGGAATAAAATTAAATTTTTGAAATCATATTATCTTTTATGCATATAAATTGGTAACATAGTTTTAAGTACTTTTACATTTGGCCTTTAAGACAGCTTTATTTAAGCTATGAATTCTGAGTAAAAATTATTCGTTTAATTGCCTTAAAACGCTATATTTGTTAAGAACAAGTGAAATATGCAAACACTTTATTAATTGCGAATGAAATGCTAGCTTTAAGTTGTATCAACTCCTTAACTTCATTGCCTACTTTTTGCAGTTTCGCTCGGCATAAAGTCTTTGCCTAATTTAGGGAGCAGCAAACAAAACGAATTCAGTTCAAGTTAAAAAATTCTCTCCAAGTTTTATTCGTTGCAGTCTCGTTAATTTAAAGGTTATTGATCGCACAACATTTTTGTTTGCACAAGCTTTTTGTCTGCATCCATGAATAAACCCAGACGTTGTCTAATTTTAGGGTACCAATTACACGTCAAGAACACATTCGACGAAATAACAAGAACAACTACTAAAAAACACCGAAGAAACATTTCATTTTCGACATCAAAGTGCTGATTCGATTCACACGTGCATATAGTCTAATTACTTCGACGTTTGCGTTAATTCAACAGAAAAAACTGTTGCCTAGTTTTAGGATTTCGTCGCACTCGGTGTTTCTTTTCGTAAACTGCTGCCTAGTTTGAGGATTTCATTTGCAGGACACATATACGAGCGTGTAGTTCTGATTGTGTGCCACACTTGTTCTGTGGAAGTCTTTTTCTATATGCGTTTGTTTCGTTGTACAGCAAAATTGTAATTAAAACTTGTCTATTTTTATATTTACCATACGAATGTTGCGCTAAATTATTCTACTCGTCATCACTTTGTTTGTTGAACAAAACTTACACACACATGCATTATAAAAACAGTATCAACCGTAACCATTTTTCCACTTTGGGAACACATATATTTCTACATTTTAATTTAGAGACCGAATGGAACGATCAGATGGACCATGTTAAAGGCGATTTTTTTCCGAAAGAGGTCGCTCATTTTCCATACAGGAGAATAGTGGTGTTTATGTTTAGCTCGATCCCGTTAATCCCTCTTTGATGTGGTAGCTTTTCTATATACGACAGCGCGACATCTGGTGTTTACAGACTGACTTACATATCCACAAAAGAGCTTAGGGCAGGACTTAGGTGCCCTTTATATATTCTTTTAGTCTGTCCTAATTTGTTTGTTGCTTATATCTTAGTTCTCGTATTTGGAACTTTAAAGACACAATGGACATGTTTATTATGATTTGTTGGTTTATTTTTCATGGTTCTGTTTGCTGGCAACTATATTTTCAACCGATACTGTTCTACATAGTAACCGAAAAAGTTTATTTCTGTTGATTTTGTCTACTGTGGTTTAATTTGCAACAATCTGTTCATTCGGATCGTTGACTGCCGCTGACTCAGTTAGTCCTCCAGCCAGTCAGACTCCTACCTCCATCTAAACCTTATGAGCATCAGTGTTATTATTCAAATGAAATATTTTTGGGTGTAACTGAGCGAAAAGCAGGGGTCTTTGTGGTCATGAAACCACAGACCGGAAAATGCGAAGACGTGTGTTAAATAAATGAACAAACAAAACTGTAGAACAAAAGCATGAAAAAAACGAAAACAAAATATGGAACACAATTTAAGGCTTACAGAGAAACTAATAAGGTTCAAGAAATTTTCGAGCATACATCAGGGGGCGGCTATATGTAAGGCATGCATTGTAGCTTACCTATTACTACGCTTATTTAGGAATCGTCTTTTATAATTTTTAAGTATACTTTAAGGCGTTGCAATTTCATATATAATTCTTTTATCATGTAACAAAAAGCAAAAAAAGCAAAGACAAAATCTGAAACTATGGTCTAAGAAATTTTTGAGCATACTTTAAACGCTGGCTGTATGTAGCGCATACCTTTGGGATTAACATTTTTTTGTCTAACTGTAAACTCTGTTCCAATTCTTGGATTATACTTTTAGGCGTTATAATTTCAGGTATAATTCTTTATTTTACCATTTGCATTAAAATTGTTTTACCATTAAGTCTTTGCGTTCCAATTCTGTGTAAGCGAAATTCTCCAGTTGCTGAATTTCTTTGGCTTCTACGGAAGTATTGCAGTAGCAGATCTTTACAGAATCAGATCAGATTAATTGTTTCTGTGTCAAAAGACAAAACGACTTCAGAGCTTTATGTGTAAAAACAACATCTGTCACGGCTAAAATTAAAGCGGGTTTCTTCGCATACACGCATGAGGTCTAGAAGAAGAAAATACCAAAGCTTTACCTCTTCTTGACCTTATGCAATCTTTCTTGAGTATCGCTAGTTTAAAGGAGTGACTATAAATTGTCGGTTTTTTCTATGTCTGATGTAAGTCATAGCATGTAATTTATGGATCATCCCCGATCTAACGCAGCCACCCTCAAAATCTTTCCCCTTCAACACTCGGTTTAAAAACATTCGTTAAAAGTTTTCATGTCAAGCTTGCCCTGCGCCCAGCTACTCTCTTGCCCAAGGGAAATGTGCAGGGAAATGTCTTTCCTTTTATATTGTAAATATTTTGGCTTAATGGTCACCTAGACATATCTAGAGCTGGCAGGGTTACCAATACCCCAGTAAACACACATAGGCAGTCTGCTATTTAGATAATCCTTGCGTAGGTTTAACATTTCAACGCACTGCAAAAAAAAAAGGTGAAATATTAGATGATCAGATCCATTTCTTCTAAATCATGATTTAAATCTCAATTTCTATATTCCTAGCATATCTTTAGGCGTCATAGTTTATGACGCATTTCAAGGCTTAAAATTCTTTTACTGTTCCTGCTACAGCATACTTTACGGCTCCTTACTTTACTGCAGAAATATCCAAGCATACTTTTTAGGTTTACATATTTAAAGCCTATTGTCAGGCGATGCAGTTTTAATTTGTCCGCCTACCACACTAGAAACGAAATAAGTATTTCAAATATTTCGTTTTTATGTCAAGTCAGGAATATTAGTGGCATTTTTTCTTTGTTCAGTTTTTAAAGACGTACATCTCCATCGAGTGGAGGCGGAAAAGCCAGCCCAAGGAGACCAAAAGCATTTTAAGGATTTCGTTTGTCTTGCTCCTTACTTTGGTTTTTTTTTGTCGTTTCTTTTTTCGTTGGTTCTTCTTTGCTACTTTACTACCTTAGTTTTAAGTTTTAACCTTGACTAAAGCTATATATAAGAAGCGCAAGAATTATGGTCTATTTCACTCTCGGTACCGGGCTCGTGTGTGCGTGTAGATGTGTCTGTATGCAGCTGCCACAAATATTTTCATTATTTTCGTGCAGCAGGCAACGGCAGCATTTGAAACGGGTAAAAGTTACATATTTCATCTTCTTTGCCTCGGGCTCTTACTCTGGCTCGGTGCAGAAGGTTTTCCTTCTTTACCAAAAGAGGAAAAGCATTTAAGGCATTTGTTGTTGCAGCAGCAGCAACGACAACAACCCAAGCGGTTGCAGTTTGTAAAATAATAAATTGTAAGTTTTGTTGCATTTTCATGGTTGAGCGAAAACAATGTTGTGAATTTTCTTAATGTACATGTTTTGTATGCCATTTTGGAAAGAAAGATGAAGTGTATGCCGGTGGCCCGCTCTCTGTTGCCTGTTTGGCACTGCCACCGCATGACTTGCTGGCAATGGCACTGGCAGCATCAGTAGTCGTCAGTTGACATTTTATTGCGTAAACAAGAATATCACGACAACCAGTGAACAAAAGAGGGCGAGTGGGAGGGTGTGTGGCATTGTAACTTGCAACGTTGCTTAAATCCTTATACTCGTATAATGCATTCGGATGAACACTTTTTAAATTCTTGAAATATGTTAATGAGAAGGTTGGTTAAAGTTTTGTTGGCAAACGGAAAGTGTTTCAGTTTCATTTCGTTGCAAAGACCGCTTGCTGCAGATCACCATGTTCGTATTTTCGCTTTTGCTTTTCACTTCTTGGAAAAATCGATGGGCCATTGGAAGGAGCTTTGGAAAGTGTGACACCATTTTTAGTGGTCACAAAAGTTGAGGAAATCCTGAGAATAGTTTTAATGTGCATATAAACTGCTTTTTCATTATAAAAGTTTTTCCAAAGTTATTTTTGGAAAAAAAATGCTGATACTCGAACGAGCTGATGCGCGAGAAGCTTCTTAAAGCAATGCCTATGCCTTTCTGGCTAAAGCGTTCGACTAACATGTGGAAGACAGCGCAATAGTTGTATTTTGTTGCGCTTAACTACATTCATATCTCCACGCAGCTGTGGCTGTAGATTCACAAGGGATTTTTCTTTCAAGGATCCAATACACTTTCATCCGCTTTTGAAAGCACCCATGTTTCGGCGCCATTAAGAAGCACCGATAGTATCCGTATATAGTTAAGTGCAATCTTCGAGAGAGGGTTCTGTTCTTAAGCCCAAAATAGCATCCATTTGTCTTCATGATCTTTCGTTTTATTTTAGTTCTGACATCGTTCTTTTGGCTTTTGGCGGATCTGAGGTATACAAATTCCTCCACTATTATTATGACGTTGTAACTGTCGGCCAAAAAAACTCGGCTTTTTTTCGTCGTGGCGCATCTCTAGCAGTTGGCAGCATAATTTTGGCCTTGCCCTCATTTGCCGTCAGACCAATTTTAGACGACTCTAATTCCATCTTTGAAAAAGCTCCAGTTACTTTTCGCTCTGTTTTGCCGATAACGTTAATGTCGTTCGCGAGCAGGATGTGACCCTTGGTGTTAAATGTGGCCGCTTTATTGCCTTTGGCGGTTTATACCAATTTTTCCATTAAGATAAGAAAGAGGTTACGCAATAACCAGTCACCCTGCTTGAGACCTCTTGTCGCAGTGAATGCTTCGAACAGGTCACTTTTGAGTTAAACTAAGAATTTGGTGTCACTTAGTGTTATTCTACAAAGGCGTACACGTTTTGTCTGAGACCTCTTGTCGTAGTGAATGTTTTGGAAAGGTCACTTCGCATTTCAACTGAGGATTTGGTGCCACTCAGTGTCAATCTGCTAAGGTGTGCAAGTTTTAATGGCATCCTTTACGCACATTGTTTCAAATAAGTTATCTCTATTCGAAGTCGAAAAAGAAGTTAACACTGATTAAAATTGTGGACTATAAGTGAGATATAGATGGCGCTGTTAAGCAATTTCTCAAGAAACTATTTTCAAAAATCACTGCTAACTTTCTAGTACGACTTCATGTCATTGCGGTTGGCCCTCTACGTATTATGTTTGAAATAATTGCTCAATTCTATAAAAGCCGTCTTATTTCTCAATATGTAATCGATAAAACGCTGTCTTTAATGCTCACCTCCTTTATTTTAATTCCAACTTCCTTTATCTGTCGCCAATATATATTTTTTTCAAAATATTCTTTTGTTATTAAATTGGCTTTTCACTTTTGCATTCACGACAAATCGTTCATGCAATTGTAACAACATATATACGTACATTCCTTGGATAATAATATATGATCGTACCTGCTACTATTTATATCCTACCTGACTTTTCCATTTATTCCATTCCACACTTTTGTTATTGCTACTCGTACCATCCCCGCAAACAGAAAAAAAACAAAATGTAAGAGAAGCAAAGAAAAAAGTACGCAAATGGCAAAAAATGAAATCAATTCTTACATATTTCATGCCAAGAAATACGGAAATAAATTTTATACGAATTGCCAATAAGATATTGTACGGTCGCAAACATATTTTCCAACATGATGGAGCAGCAACGCTAGGTGCAATGGTATTTCACGTGTATGCTTTTCCAACGGGACGCTACAGGGCAGACGATGGTATCTTAAGATGGGTAAGAGATGAAATAGAATTGGAATAGCGTCAGCGGCTGTGGACTTTTATAGGCAGTCTCGCAGTAAATCCAATCGTCTCGCAGTAAATTCAACCGTGTCGTTGTAAATCCAACTAGGTTCGACTTAGCTTAGTTCAAAATACCTGTATGTAGTACTGGAGTGGAAGTTAAATTTGAAGATCAAAGCTGTCGCTAGAGAAAGTCCATCTATGTATACTGTGGTTGCAAGAAGGCAATAGGCAAATAATGGGGCCATAATCCACGCACTATTCAATGTGCACTACAGTAGTAGGACGAATAATTCTTTATAGAGTTGTCGTCTCCTCACAAGTCTACTTACCACAAGTTTTTAGAAAGGTCACAAAGAACGACAAGACTTTGTCTACCACACACTGTAATGAATTGAATGTATTGTAACATGTGTAGCCTTTTAACATCATAAATAGATAAAAAGCTGCATCCACGGCAGTAAGATTTATAGAAATCGGTCCAGTGGCGGTTGATTGGTAAAAGTCCATAGTTCAATCCATAACGTGACACCTGATATGTCTGGCATGGTGAAGTACACCCTGGTAGAAACTTTTTCGCCTTTCGTAAAGCAGACGCATAAAACTGTCGAACTCCTGGTCAGATGATAAACGTGAACTTCTTTACTCATGGCTTAAAATTAAACAACCCTGCAGGTTTCAGGGTCTGTTCCAATGAAACTTAGGTAAGTGATAGCTCAAAGGCTACCTAATTACGGTTACGTCTATCTAGCTCAATTTTTTTTGTTAAATTCCTTGCCGAAGAGTTTATGAAACAACCCTGAAGGTTTTAGAGTCTATTCTAATGATACTAAGCTAAGTAATATCCCTTAACCGTACAATGCATGGTGTATCGAATTTGTCATTCCGTTAGCAAACGAAATATTGATAAGAGGTCTTTTATACTATATAAAGGGTGTTCCAACTAAAACGCACGATGCAATTGTAAATAAAACAAAAATTTTTCTGAGACTTATCTTAATAGCTTTTAGTATGATAGAAGGTTCTATGACAATTATGCCGAAGCAAAATATCGGAAACAGTGCTCGCCACTGCTTTTGTGGCATACCTTTATCCCTTGGTCTATATTTTCAATGACTGAGACATATCGGAGCTTTAATGTCGTTAATGTGCCAAATTATCTTATCCTTTAGATCTTGAAATATTCTTGGCTTATTGACGATTACATTTACTTTTAAATATCCCCAAAGAAAGAAGTCCAACGGGGTCAAACCACGTGATCGTGGCGGTGAATATCGATTGCCACGACACTGGACCACGAAGCTGGATCACAGGTAAATAACAGGATACTGTAGAGAAGCTAAGCTTGAACTAGCTTGTGGATTTCAGGTGAACTTCCATCCGTTGATACCAGGTGAACTTCAATCCGTGTATTCCAGTTGAACTTCAATCCTTCGCCACCTGCAAACCTTTTCTGTGGGAGAGAGCCTACACGATACCCAAGGATAGGTAGGATTCTGTCAAAAGGTGCCTCGAAACAAGGAAAATGAGGTCTTGAATAACAATCAAATGCTCTTTCACACTGGTCACGCAGTCTAGACCTGAGGTCTCATTTTTTTGTAAAGGGCATTATGGCCCACTTTCTGGCAGGAAGCCAGCCATGCCATGAGACTAAAACTTGCGACAAACGATTACTGCAGAAGCTGGGATAATAAAGAAAGCAACAGCTTCTCTCTACTGCGGAGATGCCCCGTAGGTTATATCTTTCCAAGTGATCTAGTCGAACTGGTTAATAACGTCGTTTGGCCCACGTGGGAGTTTTCTAAGAATCGCAATTCGATTGAACGGTAGGAATGGTAATTATTTGCTAGCTACCTAGGTTTCACAGTGCCATACACCCAAACAGTCCGATGTTGCAGGGAACAAAAACTGAAAAATGTTTGCGAGTTCAAACCGAAGTCTTAAGCCTGGCACTACGGACAGTCAATAGCCCTCAGCAATGCCACAACGTCCAGATAAATGGAACGGATTGACCTGAAGCAACAATTCTTCGACCAAGGGATATCAGCCCGCCACAAAGTTGCCGCTGCAACAACAAATAGCTTTTAGAACTGCTGTCCTGCCCTGACTAGTAGCTGTAGATCCCACAAGGAGTATTGTGTTGTTTGTGGGGCTGAGTGTTGGATTAAAAGTCAAATCGAAGGAAGTGTCTCAGTGTTGCGTGGAAACCGGGTCTATGGTCCCTAAGGCACCGAAAAATAAGTCCTCGCAAACATGGATATGTGGGTGCCCAGGCACAATGCAATTTCCTCAGGAATCAAAATATGGCATCCAATTCATGATTTGACTTAATTGGAGGCCTTGACCTGTGGCCGTGGTCATTGGCCCATGGGACCCCTTATTTTTGGCGGTCTATGGGCAGCCAGTAATAGTAGAATTTACTGACAAATCCAAATATGTACTTAAATATAAGATTTGGGACTCAGATTGGCCCACAATCTAAGTTCCCTAATTTCCTCAGGAATCAAAATATGACATCAATTTCACGATTTGACTAAATTGGAGGTCCTGACCTTTGGACTCAGATTGGTCCATACGTATCCTAGGGGCCCTCAAATCGGACCCTTGAACTATGGACATATGGGTAGTAAAAACAATGAAATTTTATCAGGAATCAGAATATGACATGAGTTTTACGATACATCTAAATTTGATTCCTTGGGTCCCTAAGATCCTTTCACTGTAGAAAATCTCGACCTCTTATCAGTCGGAAACCTATGGCCTTAATAGTCTTAGGAGGAATGAACTCAGATGGGCGCTGGTTTTCTGCTGATGGTCACTAGCTGCAGTGCGATGGCGCACTATGGTTGACGCTTTAAAAGCGAGAATAGTGTGAAACACGGTCGCTTTTAAGACTTGCACGTTTACCCAACCTACTGTCTACAAAACTGAGTTTGTTATATCGCTTCACCGTATTCTTCCAGTCATACTAGTTGTTTCCTAAATTTTCTTTAAACTTAACGAACTTCAGATGAACAGGATAACACCGCATGTTTGTGTTCTTATAACTTCAACAAAGTCAGTGCATTTTTGGCGTTTTACTAAATCGGTCTTGCCGTTTTACTAAATCGGTCTACTTTTTATCCATTAAATAAAAGACTTATTTTTTTTTAATCGAAAAAGGTCAAGGTTGACATAGGTTTTTACTTAACATCTCTATTAGAGCCATTCGGAATTGGCAATAATACTTTTGTATCATAAACAACAAAATTTCACCAGAGGACTTCCTTTGGCAGAGTTCTATATAAAAAAATTGCAAATGGAACTTGATCCTGATTGAGAAAAACTTGCCTATTGTGCTATCTACTGCTCCGTGTGGAACCACTTCTCGTTTATATCATTGCTGATTTATATATATCTCCCTGTATTTCAAGCATTTTCATCGTCACATTCATATTCAAGCCAACATCTTCTGGTATATCCTTGCCCAAGACCATTACTGCTGGCATAACTCTTGCTACATTTTATTTGTTTGTAGCAAATAATTTATTGTTCAACTTGTATATTATCTCATTTTACAAATATACAAACATACTCTTCTAGGCATGTATGCCTTCCTACATATATACCTACAGTAGTAGTCGTAGCTCAGAAATATCCAAGGATATCACCAATTGTTCTCCTAGCAAATTGGAATACTACTCCAACAACACTTTGCTTAAATACTTTCTTAAGATGCATACATCTGCACATACACCCTGACTCTCTCTCTCTCTATTTTCCTGTCTCTTCCTTACAAATACACTCCATGACAGCCAGTCACACGTTCATACATACACACATATGGTTGTGGATACATAAACCCTTATAATGATATTTGCTTGGCACCTTTTCTTTATAACGCAATAAGGATGCAATTTCACCAAATACGAATAAGTAGCAACAACATCCTCTCACATATACACACTCTACTACACACACACGCTCACATTTTCACACATGGCTTGGAAAAAAGGCAAAGAAAAGATCGGAGGCAAACTCCTACTTATGCAATTTTCTTAACACGGATGCCTTCGTTCATGGTGTGAGTGAGAGAGTGGCTGAATTAATACTCGTTTTTGTGAGTGAGTGTGTGTGTGTGTGTTTCTCCGTGTTTGTTAGTTTGTTCGTATAAGAAGACATTGACTTAAGTATCTTCAAGATGGAAGATTAAAATGCAAAAATGTGACAACACATATACACGTACATATTTAGTAACCAACACATTGACACAGACACACATATGTTCCTTCCCTTAATCTCTATTACTCACCAACACACACATGTGTTTTATTGCATAACGCCACACCAACAGTCTGCCCACAATGTCTTATTAAAATTGCCATTAAATACCCAGTCACATGGGTTGAGTAAAAGAGCAAAGCCGGTACTGGGACCAGAAGTTGAACTTGCAAAAATTGAGAAACAAGAAATCAAAAGTTCACAGCAATTAATGATACAAAACTCCACATGTAGATGGCGCCTATCAATTATCCATGGTTTAGCATTTGAAATACATATAGTGATGTAGCGAAGATTTGACAATTTACTTTCAAAGCTGTGAAGTCAATCTTTTCATCGAGACTCCTGACCCACTTTTTCCAGCAGAAGTAATTGTATTGAATTTCAATGAGTTTGGCTAAGATACGAGGGCTGCTATTTATATTTCTAGCCTAATAATGAAAATGCGAATATTTAACGTCAAAAATGGTTTTATTGTTTTTCACAGTATTCTCCAGCATGATTTATACACTTTTGCATGCGCTCAAACCAATTGTCGAAGCACTTTTTCACTTCGATTGGGACACCTCCAAAACATGATTTTTTAACGCTTCAACAGTATCTTCTGGCGACGAAAGTCGTTGACCACGCAGTTTTTTCTTGATATGCGGGAATAAGAAGAAGTCATTGGGTGCCAAGTCAGGGCTGTACGGCGGATGACCCATCAATTCGACGTTTTGGCCGGTCAAAAATGCGCTGGTTTGAGCCGATGTGTGAGAGCTCGCATTGTCATGGTGCGCAATGATTCGTCAGCTCTTGTTCGTTTTTCGAATTTCTCCGAAGATTTCAAGCAAACGAATTGTGGAGTACCACTCAGAATTGGCACATGATCAGTTTTGCCGAAGAAACAGGCATCCATTTGCTTCGAAGTGCTTCTTCCACGAACAACCTTCGTGGGATTTGGCTCGTCTTCGAAGACCCACACGGTCGATTGCTGTTTTGTTTCGGGCTCACACGCATAGATTTATAATTCGTTACCTGTGACGATCTTATAAACGCCCTTTAAAGCACCGCAATCGTATTTTTTCAAAATTTCTTTGCACCAATCGACACAAGCCTTTTTTTTGAGCGATTGGCAAATTGTGCGGGATCCAACGAGATCAAACCTTTTTTACGGCCAGGTGTTCATGCAATATCGAATGTATGCTGGTGGGAAGAAGTGCCCAAGGATGCCTCTATCTCACGGTAGGTCACAGGACGATCTTGTGTTATCAGTTCACGCACGGCATCAATGTTCTCTGGCACAACGGCCGCTTTTGGACGACCTTCACGACTTCGTCTTTGAGCGAGCGTCGGCCATGATTGAATTCATTAAACCATTTTTTCACAACGCTATGGGATGGCGCTTCATCGCCATACAAAGATTTAAGTTCATCGATGCACTATTGTCGTGATCATCCACGTCGAACGTTGTGAAAAATGATAGCACGAAAATGTTCACGAGTAGACTCCATCTTTTTTGCCAAATTGATTTTTTCAAGTCACTGTAAACAACACAAACGATGGTCGTACGTCGATACGTTCTGAGTACGTTTAAGTCAAGAAATGTTAAATTTTCCAATGGAAATGTCTGGCAACGCTTAGTGTTGCCTAGGCCAGAAATATATATAGCAACCCTCTTACCGTATTTCTATAGACGAGTGTTTTTTAGAGAATTTTCCATAAACAAAAAAAAGTTTGGGGTAAAAGGTATACTAGATTTGTCAATCTTTTTGCAACCCTGGCACTTAGGTACTTAAATTATAGATTGTCGTAAAGTTCTAGGCCGATCTAGCCATCCGCGTGTATGTTGAAAGACCAATAACTTTCAATTGAATTGACCGAGAATCCTGAAATTTTGCATGCTGACGGCTTATGGTTAGAAGATGTTTGGGATTCTAAATTAGCGAAAAGTTTCCTTAAATACACTTAAGGTATCTCAGCAAAAAGTAAACTCTTTTTAAGTATTTGCTTTACAAATCAATATTTTTTTCGGACCTTTTAAATAACTAAAAATAGGTCATTGTTGGTGAATGTTTTAGCTTACGAGGGCGACCGCAAAACTAACTGGCCTGGCACATTTTCTGTTTTACTAGCAACTTTTTTGTTTTTGTTTTTTAAAAGCAATCTTTTATAAGCATCCGGCAAAATTTCCGAAATATTTTATGATTATTTTCTTTGTTACAGGTGATTGAAGTAAACAAGTTTTATAATTTTTGAAAAATGGAAAATAAAGAGTTTCGTGCGGTAATTAAACACTTTTGTATGAAAGGTTATACTCCACAATTAATCAAAGATGAATTGGATTCTGTTCATGGTGATAATGCACCATCATACTCTACCGTGAAATCCTGGGTTCAACAATTTAAAATGGGTCGTTCAAGTACGGAAGATGAACAACGCTCTGGAAGACCGAAAACTGCTACTACTATTGAAAACATTAGAAAAATATTTAATAAAGTGACTAAAGATAGATGAATAAAGCTCAGAGAACTTGCTGATATTGTTAAAATACACGAAAAACAAGTTTGGAGTATTTTACATGATGAACTCCACATGAAAAAGCTATCCGCAAGATGGGTGCCGCGTTTGTTGACTTTTCCCCAAAAAATCGTCCGTTGGACCAATTCCGAGGAGCTTTTAGCGATTTATCAGCGTAATCCAATAGAGTTCTTGCTCATAACTGTTGATGAAACATGGATCCATCACTACATCCCAGAGTAAAAGGACAGTCAAAACAATGAATAGAAGCTGGTAAAAGTGTTTCCAAGAAAGCGAAAACTGTTAAGTCAGCAGGAAAAGTAATGGCCACAGTATTTTGGGATGCAAGGGGTATAATATTTATTGATTATCTTGAGAAAGGAAAAACTATAAATAGTGAATATTATTGTGCATTATTGGTTTGGTTGAGTGAAGAAATCAAGATAAAACGACCGCATTTAGAAAAAAAATCATCAAGATAATGCTCCTTCACACACTGCATTTTTAACTCAACAAAAACTGGCCGAATTACGATTTGAAATCGCTCCGCATACACCATATAGTCCAGATTTAGCTCCTTCTGCTTATTTCTTGTTTCCAAATTGAAAAAAAAAAATTCTCCGTGGCAAAAAAATTTTCGTCCAATAGCGAGGTTATTGCTGAAACTGGGGCATATTTTGAAGGTCTTGAAAAATCGTATTTTTCGGATGGAATTCAAAAACTTGAAAAACGTTTGATGAAGTGTATTGAGTTGGAAGGAGATTATGTTGAAAAATAAATAATAATAATTCCAAAAAAAAACGGTTCTTTTTATGTTAGGCCAGTTACTTTTGCGGTCGCCCTCGTATATGACCTAAAAATAAAATGCCCGCAAGGTCAAAACAAGGCGAGTAATAGTCAAAAAGGATACATAAATACTTAAATTAAAGAAAATCTGGGTACGAGTTCAGTTCAAAGATAGATTAATTTGAAGTTTTGGCAGAGATAAGGGTCCAAAAAATAAAAGATAAAACGTAAAACTTTTTGTTCTTGTTTTGTTTATCAAAATTAGCAAATAGTTTTATTCAACAATAACAACCTAAAGGTTTTTTTTTACCATTTTTATGCGCGAAAGGGAAAAGGAAAACTTATTTTTGGTTGAAAAATTTTTTTTACACTTATAACATAATTTGTTTTTGTCCATTCCTCTTTATTTTTTGTTAGTGATAATCATTGAATTAGGCTCGTCTGGTTTTAACTTCTTACTTCAAAAACAAGAAGAAACTAAATATGTTTCGTTTTTAAAATGGTGAATTTATTTTCCCATATTTCGATCAACGTCATTGAACATCTTCAGGGAATATTAAAGTTTTTAATTATAAGTTCCGTCTTCGTTTTTAAAATGGTAAATTTATTTTCTATATTTCGATCAACGTCATTGAACATCTTCAGGGAATATTAAAGTTTTTAAATATAAGTTCTGTCTTCGTTTACAAGCTTTTGTCAACTCATTCATTTTTCCGCAAATCTCAAAAAGGACTTTTTAAGACATTTTAACTTGTTTGCCTTCTTTTTCGCATATTGCTATTAATGGCCTTCCCCAACGATATCAGAATCTCTAACTTATTCTCAGTGGACCATAGAGAATGCGCCCCTAACAGAGAAGAAACTTTTATAGCGAGCGCTTCGGAATAAGGTTGAATTTTTTGCTCACCAGACTCTATGTTGCTTGCTGAGTTTCGTATGTCCGTATGCTTATCATCGTCGGCATTCTCCCAATGAGTGGAACTGTCATTGAGGATTTGTATACTTTTGTTGCTCTGGACTACAAACTGAGTGTACTTAAAAAAATATATTTTGGACAGTCCATCCTCAAAATTTGAGTCGCCTTAATTCGACCAATTGTGAAGTACTAAAAAGCTTCGGCATCTTATAGAGAATTGGCTTTGATGTGTCTTCCAAGCCACTTCGGAATGTAACTTTAACATGATTACACTTATAGCATTTTTATTTGTTGTGGATAGTAGAATTTCCGGTTCCGTTCTTGCTCTTGATCTGCTGTTGGGTATTCAATTGACTTCTTTGAAGTTTCTCTATTAGGGTCAGGGATGGGGCGACACTGCTTGCGGAAGATTTCGGTCTATTCGGGCTTTGTATTTTTCTTCCAGCATCGATGCAATATGAATGACGTATGACTATTTTATAATTCCTGCGACCTGGCTCCCTTGTTTAAGGCGCATATATAGAAGTGCTCATCAATCGTTGCTCTGATCGCTCGAAGCACTGTTGAAACACGCGGTTCTTAGTTGTGCTGCCGGCTTTAAATAAATTCGAATCAAATATTTCTTAAGCTCTAACCGCTTACTCTCCCTACAAAAATGACTAAAATGAGCCGCAAACACTAGGAATATGCCCTGATTGTGAGTCAAATAATAAATATAGGAATGAAATAAGAAATTTCTAGGATGGTAGCTCCTATACTTATTACAGGGAAATATTTTAATGACGTTGAGAAGAGGAAAAGGATTATGTGATCGAACAAATGGTTGATCATCGACAAACATAATCTAGCGATTTGGAGAACTATTCTACAGATTACACAGTCTTTTCAAAGATGACCTATTAAACTACCAGTGAAATTCCTAATTAATTAATTATGACTTGTGCTAGTTTATTGCACCCATCTGTAGTATGCTTTTTTATCCTCTATAAGCCATAATGCAATGGCTGCTGGAGAGTGCTAATGTATGCTTGTACTCGTATCCTCTTTATCCGTTGCTGCTGTTTTTCGTCTTCTTTTCTTTTTATGCCACACACTGCTTTGCAACAGTAGCCAACCACCCACTTAGCTGCAGCAGCCGCACACTCAGCCTCGCATTGCCAACCCATGTGACAACACCTGCTGCGTATTTAAGCTTATGAAAGCATCGCATTGTAATGATGTGAACGTGGCATACCGAGTGAGCTGCGTATTTCGGATATATTATCATTCTTATTTCCTTAACGCCATTCAGACATAACGAAGTGCTATACTCAATGCAACTGCAGAGAAAAAAGAACGATGACGACATGGGACATGCGACATGCTATGGGAAGCTGAGCAATTGCATTTCAAGTTTTTTTTTTCGCTGACTACATTTCATGATTTACGCTGATGATCAACAAATTTAAGTTTCTTTTTCCCCGTACGATTTGTTGGTTTCTTTTTTTTGATTTTCGTCATTCGCTTTCTTAAGTGGGAAATTACAAAACATTCATTGTTAAAAGGCTAGATGGGGAAAAAAGCTTGGCGACAGCGAGCGAGGGATTGCTTAAGGAAGGAAGCACTTCCTTATGTTGTCCCTCACCTGCCACTTACCGAACATACGTAAGTACTTGCAGCATAATTAAGGTGTTGCCTATGTACTCGCTGAGGAACGACGAGTATTCGTGCATTTGTCTCCAGTTGAAAGTCATCAGGCGAAAGAACAAAAGAGTGCTGTAAAAGTTGTAAAATTATTTTAGCAAAAGTTGTAAATATTGCACAAAATTTTTAATTGAGCTTCTGGAAACAATTTTTTAATTTATTTTTTTTGCATTTTTTGAACAAAAGGGATTTTTTTCAAGGAATTTTTGTTGAAACATTTTTGTAATGGCAAAAACTATGAAAAAATGCGTTAGTTTATTTTGTGTGTGTGTGTGTGTGTGAACAAAAGTATTTCACATTTTTGCTACAGGATGTATAGGGTAGGTGCTCGATGCACGTGTAAGGGTGTGATGGAGAAAAAGTATTGCAATTAAAAAAATGTTTACAGAAAAATTCTTCAAAATAAAACTAATTATGGAAGCCAGGGAATTTTGTTTATTTAAATGCATATAAAAGTTTAACGAAAGTTTTGGCTATAAAGTGAAGCATGTTTGAGAAAAGATATGGGGGTAAGATTGGTGTAAGTGGGACGAGATGCAAAAATAAAAATTTCCGCAATTTTCATATATTTTTTTAACTTCAGCTTCAAAATTTTACCAATGCTACATTAAGTGCCAAGAAGAGTGCTACACAATCACTCTTCATATTTGATGCTTGCGTAAACACTGCTATTATTCTAAAGTTGATGTGAAATTCTACTCTTTGTCTAACATATCTGCTAATATTCGACTAAATACCTTGCTCTAAATTAGTTTATACTTGTTTCTTTGCAATTTACCTCCCTATGACCGAGGGCGTAAAAATTTTAACAAAAAGTTGCATTGCAGGGGAAAATATATAATAACAAGGGATCGGAATTATATGCAAAAACAATGCGTTTTAGCGCTTAAATATGCACTACAAAATCCATTAAAATATGCCATAAAATATGCACCATAAAAAATTAAAAAATTTGCCAAAGAAAAAAAAATGTGCTCAAAAATCGATAAATACGAGGGCGGCTCGGAAAGTTCCTAGCCTATCAATGAAAGAGAATAGTTAGTTTTTCAAAAATATTTTTATTTTTCAATATAATCTCCTGAAACTTCAATACACTTAGTCCAACGCTTATCTAGCAATGCTATCCCCTGATTAAAATAGTTTTCAAGGTCTTCAAAATAGTGGTTTACAACTGTAATTGCATCTTCATTTGAGGTAAAACGCTTGCCAGCAAGGATTTTTTTTAGATTTGGGAACAAGTAAAAGTCACTGGAAGCAAAATCAGGAGAATAAGGTGGGTGATCAAGCAACTCGTACTTTAATTCGTTGATTTTAGCCATTGTTAAAACACTCTTGTGCGCTGGTGCGTTGTCTTGATGAAAAATTATTTTTTTGTGTTGTAAGCCAGGACGTTTTTCTCGAATTTGTACATTTAATTGATCTAAACGATTGCAATGGTACTCTGAATTTATTGTTTTACCCTTTTGAAGAAAGTCAATTAATAAAATACCTTTGAAGTCCCAAAAAACCGTTGCCATAACCTTACCAGCCGATTGAATTGTTTTTGCCTTCTTTGGGGCACTTCCTCCAGCTACAGTCCATTGTTTGGATTGTTCTTTTGTCTCTGGAGTATAGTGGTGGATCCATGTCTCATCAACAGTTATGAAACGACGCTTAAAATCCATTTTATTTCGCTGAAAACGATCCAAACAAGCTTGAGAAATGTTTATTCTTATGCGTTTTTAGTCGACTGTTAACAAGTCCGGCACCCATCTTGCAGAAAGTTTTTTCATCTGTAGTTCTTCATGCAAAATTAAATGGACTCGATCATTTGAGATGCCCATGATATTAGCTATTTCACGCACTTTTATTCGTCGATCATTTAATACCATATCATGCACTTTGGCTACAATTTCTGTTGCTGTTGCTGTTTTTGGACGTCCACTACGTGGTTCATCTTCAATGCTTGTACGACCACGTTTAAATTCAGCAACCCAATTTTTTACTGTTGCATATGAAGGAGCACTTTCACCTAACACATTCACGATATCATTATGAATTTCTTGTCCCGATAAACCTTTTTTATGTAAATATTTAATGACACCACGCATTTCTAATTTTTCCATTGTAAAAAAATCGTCTTTTGTGAACACCCGTCTTTTGTGAACACCCGTTTCTATATGAAGGAGTTGCCAGATCGAAACAAAATTTTACATGTGTTCATAGCAGAGATGGAAAATTCCAAAACACTTAACTTTTTTCTATTTATACCGCGCTTTTTGTGCTAGGCTAAGAACCGCCCTCGTATGCGCTAAAAACAAAAAATATAGACACAAATAATTTTTTGAGATCAATTTCATATTCAACGTAACGGGCTTTAGTAATTTAAATAACAATAACTAATAATTGTAGATTGTTTAAGAGTCAATGATTAGTTGATGATCAAATTCATGATAAATAAATAGTAAATAATTTAATGTTATGGCCAAGAATTTAGCTTTGTTACGTTTTAAAAATGATTTCTGACAAGTGGCTGCCGCCCAATATTCTCTTCCAAGGCATCAATCGGGTCGGGCTTATCTGTGTCTACAAGAGACTTCACACAACCCCACAAAAAGTAGTCCAGCGGTGTTAACTCGCTCGATCATGGAGGCCACGCCACAGGCCTACGGTGCGATAAAATGCGCTCCCCTTATGTTCCCTTCAATAAATTGATGTCTTAGTGGAACCAAATGTCGTCCACATCAACATCCTCGAATTCAGGCACGAAAAAGTCCTTAGTCATGGCTCTATAGCGTTCCCCATTGACTGTAGCATTATGGCCGGCCAATTTTGAAGAATTTAAGATCAATGATTCCCTCTGCCCATAGAGCACCCCAAACAGTGACTTTTTGAGGATGTAACGGCATCTCAATAATGGCTTATGGAATTTCATTACTCTAAATGCCTCAATTTTGGTTGTTAACGTACCAATTCAACTAAAAGTGAGCTTTATCGCTGGACAAAATTTTCTTGTAAAAATTACGATAGACCACATCTCTTTGGGCCTATTCACCACGATTTGCACACGTTGTTCAGAAGTAAGGCTATTCGTTATGGAATGGCAAACTAAACTGAGCATAAATGGATTCACATCTGTCAAAAAGACCAACTCCGAAAAAAGTGTAGCCAGAGGGAAAATTACACGTATAAAAATACACCCGTTAATTCAACCAAAATATATATTTTTTTTTTAATTTTCAAAAGTAAGCCGTAATTTTTTTGGTCGCAAAAAGTTTACATGTTGTGAACGAAAGTACATCACTGAGCTAGTCTTAGTAAGTACATATCGATTACTTACCAATAGACGTGGCTTTTTACTGAAATTCGATAGAAAATTGTTTAACGTTCTTAAGCATAAATATTAAAAATTAATTCCAAAAACTGAATTTAAGAATATATTTCACAGAAACTTAATTTTTCTAAAAAAAAATGAAAAATGTGCATGCTTTATCTTTTGATAGACGTGGCTTTTTAATGAAATTCGATAGAAAATTGTTTAACGTTCTTAAGCATAAATATTAAAAATTAATTCCAAAAACTGAATTTAAGAATATATTTCACAGAAACTTAATTTTTCTAAAAAAAAATGAAAAATGTGCATGCTTTACCTTTTGAAGTCTGATAAAGATAAAATTACCAGGATCCCTTGCGATTCCACTTATCCAGGTTCGACTGTATAACATTTAGCATGGCAGTATGGCATGCTTTCGTGGCCTATGTAACGCCTATGTCAGCTATTGTTTCAACCATAAACATTTTTGTCACATTTTTTAGTTAGTCTAAAGACGGTTACCGCATCCGATCCTTGTGCTGGGGCTTTCAACTAACCTCCAGGCCGGCATATTTGGGACTTCCCCGCGCATTGAATGGCTATCTATAATTACATTTAGGCCGGCAGTATGGCATGATTTCGGGGCCTATGTAACGCCTATGCCAGCTATTATCTCAACCAAAGACATTGTTGTCACATTTTTCAGTTAGTCTAGAGACGGCTACCTTATCAGATCCAGGTGCTGAGGCTGCCAACTAACCTCCATTCCGGCGTAGTGTATTGGAATTTCCTCTGCACAGATATGAAGGTTATACCGCCTTAGATCGGCCGACAGAGCCTCGTTGGCGTTAACAGGGAAGACCAAAACCTTACAAGGACGGTGGGTGAGGTTGGTATTTCGAGAGGATTGGCTGCGAAATACTATCACGTTTGCTTGACCCCAGCCGAGTAATGATAGGAGACCTCCCTTCAATGTTTATTTAACATCTACTATTAGCAGTATTATTTTGATAACCAATTTTCTTTTAACATATAAGGACATATTCCACCTTCCCCCGGTTAGAAATGTACCTTAACCACCATCAAGCTCTGCCAGACAGAATTTGGCCCACATATATGCCCTCCTACACGATACTAGCTGCATTCGACACTATTGTGTCAAAGCCATGTGCCGTCCCACATCTTTGGCCACCAATATTGTCTTAAATGAACTCCTTTGATGTCTGTCTCTGTTTGCCACCCCTGTCTTGTCATTTGTACTTTTCGTACATATTTCAGAGATTTTTATAACAAAATTATGTTTGAGTCTGGCGCTAAATTAAGTTCTTGGAATTTCTCTCTCTCTCTTTCGTTGTGTTATCGCAAACTTGGTTTATATTCTTCATTAAAACCTTTGCTACTAGAAGATTGAGTGTAAATAAAGGTTTGTCATTCGCTTGGCAACATTTTGAAATATTTTTAAAAGTTACAGAGTAAAGATATTTTTCTAAAGTTGGCCCCCATTTTAGTTACTTCCTTGCCAATGTCCCAGTTTATGCCTTTATAATTTCAATTGATTTATGTCCCGGAAAAGCTTTGAATAGAAGGGTAAGGTATTTCGCTGTCGACAGTGCCGAATAAAAAGTTTTCACTTGTTTGTTTGTTTTTGATGCACTCGTAAAAAAAACTTGTACAACAAAGCAGACTGGAGGAGGTTCGTATAAACAATTAATTTTTTAGACGTTACACAGGAGGAGACAACTTTAAATTTATTGCAATTGAATTATATTTTCTCCCTTAAGGACGGACATTTGAAACAACGTAGTTAATGTATTTCAAACGAAATTTCGCAAAATAAGCCGAAGAAAATTATGATTGAAACTTATGTTTAAAAGATAAAATTTGCTAGCTGTTAGAGCCCACCATTCAACGACATGACACTGTATATTCCAATATAGCCTGTATATTAGGGTGGGTCAATATAAAACGCCCAAGTGACAAGGAAACTCGTATTCTTTTAAAAGAAATTTTGTAGTTCGTACCCATTTCCCACTGACTTTTTCTTTGAATGTGAAGCTTAAGACGTAGGGTGTTCAAAAGTCATTGTGGCTCTTTTCACTTGTTAGACATCATGCTGAGCTCCATGCTATGAGACGACGGCATATTGGGTTTTTATGCTTTTGACAAGTTTTCCTTTTGACTGGATTTTCTTTTACTATTTTGCATTGGGGTTTTTCCCTGTTTTGTGGTTATGTTGTTGGTTAGCTTCTTGTGTTATTTGGCGGGCTGTTGTTGCTACAGCTGCTGTTCATTATCTCGCTCGGTCTACACGATTTGTTTGGCATTTGTGCTGTTGCGGTATTTACCGCAGTTTTCCATTTAATGTCTGTGCTAATTTCATTTTAATTATAATCCTCCTTTTCCACTGGATTTTATTTAGTTTGTTGCTTGCTGGTTAGTTTTTTTTTGAATTTTAATTAATTCCCAAATGGTTAAATATCCATTGATACACATGCCATGCGGCTTAAAAGGGGAGAAGTTGGTCCGATCCAATTCCTGAAATATGCCATATATTCGCCAAAGTTTGAGAGCAAGGGGTTTTTATGGAATTTCTCGGCTTTCATGTTCTCTCTGCTTGGTGCTTTTTTTCAATAAAAATTAAGTTTAATTTTTTGTATCATTGTAGTAGTGGTAAGTAGTGTGTGTGTGTGTTTGTATACATGTTATGCTTTGGTTTTGTATAGGCTCTGCTGTTGGTGTATATGTGTGGTTTGGCTCCAGCTCAAAACCTCACGGTTATTGGCAAAATTGAAAATTTTTGCATTTCGTGGTCTCTGTTAGGTTTTTGCCCATGGGGGAGAGATATTCAAATATTTTTGGCTTTGGATTATTTAATTAGTGTGCCTCAAAGGGATCTGGTGTTTTATGTTGTTTCCATTTTGTTGTTGTTGTTGTTGCTTTGGCGAATTCAAAACATCCAACCCCGCGTAAATTTTTGGTTAACAAATTATAGAAAGTTTCATTTTATTGTATGAGGGGCGGTGATGCAATACATACATTCTTGAAAAAAATTAAAAAAAACCATATTAATCAACTAAAATGTACATCCAACGCTATTGCAGTGGGTTTGTTGGTGCTAAAATAAAGGGGAGGGGTGTTAACCATAAAATATCATTGTATAAGTATATGGGAAACATATTAATACTTAAAAAAATATTTAAAAAATTCGTATTATTGTTAGAAAATATTTGAACTGTGTAAAACGATTAAAGACAATTAAAAATCGTACGGTAAGACATTGCGAACTTGTTTTTGAAATTCGTATGCACATTTTGAATTTTTCAAGTAGAAATAGCACGAAATCACTTTAATTCGGGAAAATAAACAAAACAATGCTAAGCACAAAGGTTCAAAAAATTTTCATACTCGTAATTAAAATCTATTGTTCACAACTTAGTCCAATTACAATAAATAATTTTGGGGGTCATAGCATAATTGTGTGTGATCATACTACGGCTGTAGAGATCATACCATGTATGCGTGTAAATCACACTATTGTTGTGAGGATTATAATATGATTGTGGAGTTCATTGTATGATTGAGTGTGAATCATACTATGGTCTTGGGGTTCATAGTATGGTTATGTGTGAATCATACTATTGTTTTGAGAATCATAGTATAGTTGTGAGAATAATAGATGGTTGTATTTGTCTCGTACTATTGTTCTGAGAATCATAATACGAGGGTTGCTATGTATATGTCTGGCCTAGGCATCACTAAGTGTTGACTGGCGCCATCTGACATTTCTATTGGAAAGTTGTGTTGTTTACAGTGACTTGAAAAAATCAATCAAATGGAATTAACCTGTGAACATTTTCGTGCAATCATTTTTTACAACTTTCGACGTGGATTATCACGACAAGAGTGCATCGATGAACTTAAATCTTTGTATGGCGATGAAGCACCATCCTATAGCAACTGTTTTAATGAATTCAATCGTGGCCGACGCTCGCTTAAAGACGAAGGTCGTCCAAAAATGGCCGTTGTGCCCGAGAACATTGATATCGTGCTTGAACTGATAATGCAAGATCGTCATGTGACTTACCGTGAGATAGAGGCATCCTTGGGCATTTCTTCCACCAGCATACATTCGATATTGCATGAACGAACACCTGGCCGTAAAAAAGGTTTGTTCACGTTGGATCCCGCACAATTTGGCAATCGCTCAAAAAAAAAAGGCTCGTGTCGATTGGTGCAAAGAAATTTTGAAAAAATACGATCGCGGTGCTTCAAAAGACGTCTATAAGATCGTCACAGGTGACGAATCATTGATCTATGCGTATGAACCCGAAACAAAACAGCAATCGAACGTGTGGGTCTTCGAAGACAAGCCAAATCCAACGAAAGCTGTTCGTGGACGAAGCACTTCGAAGCAAATGGTAGCCTGTTTCTTCGGCAAAACTGGTCATGTGGCGACTGTTCCGCTCGACCAACGTAGAACGGTCAATTCTGAGTGGTACACCACACTTAGTTTGCCTGAAGTCTTCGGAGAAATTTGAAAAGTGAACAAGAGAAGACGAATCAACGGCGCAACCCAGCGCCTTTTTGACTAGCGAACACGTCGAATTGATGGTTCATCCGTCGTACAGCCTTGACTTGGCACCCAATGACTTCTTTTTATTCCTGCGCGTTCAACGATGTTCGTTGCAGGAAGATGCTGTTGAAGCGTTCAAAAACCATGTTTTGGAGGTGTCTCAATCAGAGTGGAAAAAGTGCTTCGACAATTGGTTTTGGCGCATGCAAAAGTGTATAAATCATACTGGAGAATACTTTGAAAAACAATAAAACAATTTTTGATGATAAATATTCGCATTTTCATAATTGGGCCAAAAATACATTTAGCAGCCCTCGTATTTTTCTACGTCAGTGTGGCATGAGGCACTATCCTGTTGGAACCACATGCCGTCCAGGCCCATATCCTTAGTATCTGGCAACAACAAGACCGTAATAATCTCGCGATAGCGAACACCGTTCACGGTAACTGCTTGGCCGACCAAATTTTTGATGAAATGATGACCGGTCATCAAGGTACCTGGGCGAGCATGCACAGGTGTCTCACATTTCCTAGAGACCCGGTTTAAAATTTGCGCACAATTGTCCCTATTGTGGACACATTTGTACCATTATGCTGAATAAAAAAATCAATTTGCATGCATTATGATTTGTACGCTCAATTTTATAAAAGGCTTTAGCAATCTTAACGCGCTGCTCAATTGTGTAACTCTCCACGTTTGAATTTGTCAAACACTTAAACAATGAAATGTCAAATAAAAATTGGGAAAACAACTTCAAGTTAAGCTGTGAATCACAATCAACATTGTGCATCGGTTGGACCAGCACTTGAATACTTTAAGACAGCTGTACGCTTATTTTCACGTGTTGAGCAATTTCATAATTTGTTGGTTTAAACGTACCTACGGATATTGATTGGTTTTATTTTCCTAATTGGACAGTATGACGATCATGTGTATTAGTCTGCCACACCATAACACTTAAGAAAATGGCCATACTAAAGGGTGTTTTTTATTGGGGTATAGAACTTTAAGTTGGCATCACTTTTTTAACTGGCGGCCATTTTGTCAGCTGTCAAGTGATTAATATTTAGTTTGGTTTGCCATTTCATCATGAACAGGTTGACAAAAGAACAACGCTTGCAAAATGGGCCGAAAATGAGATTCATCTCGATGCTGATTTTCATCACAAAATTTTGTTCAGTGATGAGGCTCATTTTTGGTTGAATGGCTACGTCAACAAGCAAAATTGCCGCATTTGGAGTGAAGAGAATCCACATGAGACCCTTGAGACGCCATTACATCCACAAAAACTGACTGTTTGGTGTGCTCTATGGGCTGGTGTAGTCATTGGGCCATACTTCTTCCGAAATAATGCTGGAGAGTCAGTTACCGTTAATGGAGACCGGTATAGAGCCATGATAACCGACTATTTTGTTCCCGAATTGGATGGCATGAATGTGGATGAGTTGTGGTTCCAACAAGACGGCGCTACATGCCACACAGCGCACGTCACAATCGAATTATTGAAGGAAACATTCGAAGAGCGCATAATTTCGCGGAATGGACCTGTCAATTGGCCACCAAGATCGTGTGATTTGACACCATTGAATTATTTTCTTTGGGGATATGTGAAGTCGCTCGTCTACGCCAACAAACCAGAAACGTTAGGGGACTTGGAAGCCAACATTCGTGGCGTTATTGCCAACATACGGCCCCATATGCTCGAAAAAGTGGTTGAAAATTGGACCTGTAGAATTGGCTTTATTCGAGCCAGCCGCGGCGGCCACATGCCCGAAATCATATTTAAACATTAATGGCATAAAATTATACTTCCAATAAAGCCAAATTGATGGACATTAAAACGATTTTCTTGTGTTTTATTTCAATTCGAAGTTCTATACCTCAGTAAAAAAACACCCTTTATATATAAATTGTTTAAAATTCTACATGTATGAAAACATTCACAAATATTACGAACGTAATTATTTTTTTTTATTAATTTTTTTTGGGAATGTTTGACAAATATTTTTTTTCTGTTTTAGTTTTTTTTTTCTTTTTGGTTTTTATATTTTCTGACTAGTATCAGGTGATCAATATAGAGGTATTTTTTCAAATTAAAAAAAAATACAAATATTCAAATCAAGTGTGAAATCTTTATTGTTCTTTCGAAAAGACATTTTATGGCATTTATTCGCTGAATATAATTTCTTTCAAATGTTGGCCGCAACTACGCCTTAGGGTGATCATTCTGAGGGTCCAATTTTGGATGACTCGTTCGAGCATTTCGACCGGTACGGCGTTAATGACATGCGTCATGTTGTCTTCCAAAAACCTGAATCGTTGCTGGTTTGTCAGCTTAGATTTTGGACTTTACGTAGCCCCAAAGAAAAAAATACAAAGGTCTGAAATCACACGATCTAGACCAACTCAGTGGTCTAAAACGTGAAATTAGCTGCTCTTCAAAATTACCTCCCAAGAGATCCATTGTTTGAGCAGCTGTTTGGCAAGTGGCGCCGTCCTGTTGAAACCAAATTTCGTCAAGACTACGGGCTTCCATTTCAGATAGCAAAAAGTCCGTTGTCATGGCGTGATAGAGAGCACCATTCACGGTCATTCATCATTCTTGAGAAAATTTGGACCGATGATTCCACCAGCTTATAAACCGAACCAAACCGTGTTTTTTTCTCGGTATACTGACACCTCTTGAACCTCTGCTGGTTGCTCTTCAGCGCAAATGCGGCAATTTTGTTTATTGAAGTTGTCGTTGAGCCAGAAATGGCCCTCATCACTGAACACAATTTGGAGATAAATGTTCATCTTCATGATGAAACGGTAAACAATACTGAAAAAATAAAGTTTAACATAACTCAGGAGTAATCTGTGAAAAAACCCCTATTGAAAAAAACTTTTAGACTGATCACCCATTATATAGTAATTTTTCCTTTCCGTGTATACAACAATTTATTTAATTGGTAGAGCGCTGTTTTTGTGCCTGTATCTGTGAGTGCAAGCGTAGTTCATTAGTTATTTTCCAATTTTCCCCAATTAAAAGGATTGTGTGTTTTTGAAATTCCCATAATAAGCTCTCATCCAATTGCTGTGTAATCATAATTGTATCGCATATGTAGATTTATATGCCTAAAATCTACAGCAACGAGCAACGAGAGCAAAACACCGACATACGTACACACCTACAATCATACATATGTACATTAGGGATACAACTTTTTAACAATTTTTTAAAATATCAAAATTGGCATAGCACAGTCCAATAGAGCATAAAAAACTATAAGGGAACGTATATTTATTTTTTCGCTAAGGTCAAAAAAGTTCACGCACCAACCGCGATGAAGTTTTGAAAAATTTTAATTTTCTTTTTGGTTAAGAAAACTTAATAATATGTTTATTTAAAATAAAAAAAAACTTAAGTATGAAATTGCATTAATATTTACAGATGGTAAGAGATTTTTCCAGCAAACCAAAACGCATCTTTAACCTTTTTTAACGAAAAAAAATAAAAATGTGTAACGAATAATCTCTCATAATGCTAATAGTTAATTCGTTTACTAACACTTGCAACATTTATCGCAGGTGGCAGCCTGTTGATAATTGACCAATGAGCTATATATGTAACTTTCAGTAATTTAAAAAATAATAAAAATAAAAAAAAAAATTAAAAAAAATAAACAAAATCATAAATTTTTAAATAATTTTTTTTACAGCTGTTTAGAAAAACCAATTGGTGCGTGAACTTTTTCCAGAAAAATTACAAAAGATTATGATTTTCGTGGTTACTAGGACATGGTTGACCTCATGGTACTATGCCAAAAAATTGGTTGTATCCCTAATGTACATACATACGCATGTATGTGTGTATGCTACTATAATCATTAAGATAAATATTTGCAAATGAGTTTTAGGAAAATTTAATATTCTTTTGTATAATAATAAATAAATACCCAAAACACATTGATTATGAAATTATTACTTGCCTCCGTATGTGTGCGTGTATGAGCATGTTTGCGTGTATGTAGGTGGCGTTTAGACTGTCTGTTCTAATTTTATGTAAATTTTAAATTAGATTGTTTTTTTTTGGAGTTTTTCGGTTTGGGTTGCTAACAACATGCGAAAAATACAAGTAAAATGTAACGTTTTAGGCCATATAATCGAAAGAATAATAAATTGATTTATAAATGAAAAACAACAACAACAACTGCGGTGGTGGCAGCAGAGGAGGCGGAATAGGAGTAGCAATTCCGCCCTAGGGTCATTTTGTTGTGGCTGTTGATTAATCTCAATATCCTTTTGTTGCTATTAACGAAAGCCGGAGACGATGTGTGGTCAAGACTACAAAAAAATACTCGTTTTTTTAATGGCCTTTATGTGGTTTCATTGTGATTGTGTGAGTGTGTGCCCTTGTATCAGGGATGTCAAATAAGTTATTTCATGTTGTACTATTCGATCTTTGAAAATGTATTTTTTCGATCTTGACGGTACCACAAGCAAGAAAACATTAATTTTTCAAAATCAGTTTTATTTAAAAAAAAAAAATTCAAACAAGTGAAAGAATTGAAATTCGAACTTAACTTTAAGAGTGCGAGGGACATATTTCTATGGGGCTATATAAAAATGTCGATATTACCCATATACCCGAAAGTTGTTGTATATTACATTCGTTAGATCGAAACTCGAATATGGCACCATTGTTTGGAGCCCGTATTATGCAATCCATTGTTATCGTATTGAGAGATTACAAAAATGGTTTATAAAGTTTGCCTTGCTTGCACACGCAGAAAAAAAGTATGGTTGGGGTAACAATATTCGAAGAGCACCATACTATTGTTGGTTATATGGTTGTGGCTCAACAATATTATGACCATTTCAACAATTGTATATTTTACACACATTTTAACAATATTAATATTGCCGCAATCATGCTATTGTCAAAATGAAATTCAAAAAACAATACTATGGTTGCGACGAACATACTATTGTTGTCGTGACCATATCTTTTCTCTGTGTTTAGTGCCTTTTTCCAGCCCGCTTCCGTCGTATAAAACCAGATGTAGGCTAATACATCTCGAAACATTAGTAATTCGTCGTGCAAAGTGTTTTATACTGTTTTTATACAAACTTATATGTGGCCTTATAGATTTCTCTGAACTGCTTATTCTTGTTGGGTTTAAAAAACCTGTTAGACGTCTGAGGCTTAATGAATCTTTTTATAATTCTGTTTACAGAACAAATAATTCCTCACACCAGCCTTTTGTGAGAACCTTAAAAGAATTTAAAAGAATAAATTTAAGTTACGATTTTGGTTTTTCATATTCTTTGAATAAATTGAATGATATTTTAGATATAATATATTTTTAGATTTAGCTAGTCTGTAAGAATTGTTATTCCATAGACTTGAATAAATAAATAAACAAATATTGTACAATTATACCAGAAAAAGTGATACTCGTAGGTCGCACTTAACGCTCGTTTGAGATGGAATTTAAAATGTTTTCTGTAAAACGCCGGGATAGATAATTGAAGTTGTCATTTCTATGGTGGCTATGTCAAAAGATATGATCAAGTTTCGGTAGAATTGGTTAGAAGTCGCTCACAACGCACTATACTTATATTAATTTTGAGCACAAATAAATTTTATTTCTGCCTTCTAGAGCGGCAGAACCACAACCTGAATGTACTTAGTAGGGACATAAATACTGTTGCACACGTTTTATGCTGTAAAATAAAAAGTACTGAATGTTTTTGGACCAAATATTTTTCAATATATTTATTAATGTATATTGTATCCAAAACTAATCTATTTATTCGAAATGTCTGCATTTTGCCTTTACACGCGCCTTAAGTCGCTCTGGCCAATCGTCAATAGCTGCACGAACCTCGTCTATTGGAAATTTGGCCACAGCTCGAACCAAAGCAGTCTTAGGACATCTAATGTTGGGGTATCTTTTGTGACAAACCTTGTCCTCTAAAACCGTATACAATTTGTAATCCAATGGGTTCAAATCTGGACTGCCTGAGGGCCATTCTTCAGAGGAAATGAACGCTGACAAATTGTTTCGAAGCCAGGCCTAGGACGTTTTAGTCTTATGGGTCGGCGCAGAATCCTGCTGGAAATTCTATGGCTGATTTTGGAACAGGGAATTGTTTAGAGACTTCACAACAGCTTCCAAAACGGTTTCTTGGTAAACTTTGGCCGATGTTTTGACTCCTTGTTCGCAGAAATGCAGGTCAGTGACCCCATCGTAAGAGACTCCCCGCCATAAGATGACGAAAGCTGGGTGATGACCCTTTTCCATCCTTGGCATCAGTTCAGATGCTTCCTTAGATGACCGCGCATATACTCTATCATTTTGCTTGTTCAATTTTTCCTGAACGGTAAAAATTTTTTTCATTGGTGAACAATATTTTGCTGTGCAAGTTATCAGCGTGCTTCACCAAAAGACGTTTGCATTTTTCAATCCAATTTTTCTAAAGCTGCAGTCAATAAATGTCCGGTACGTCGTTTGAAAGCCCCAAGTCCCAAGTCTTTTTTTTATGATTCGACTCATGGACTTTTGCGTGATATTCGTCTCATGGGCCATGATTTTCTGTTTTCTTAGCGGATTTCTTGATTTAACGGCTTTGATGACATGCGGTGTTCGAACAGAGCGTGGGCGGCCCTACCTGTGACGGTCTTTTACATCTCCAGTCTCCTCAAACAGTTTTATGCATCGGTAGACGAACATGCGGCTAATCCCTAGTGGCCGGAGCGTTTTGAAAATATCGCTTTTTTTTCATTTCACACTTGAAAGCGCTATTACAGCGATACGATTCTCATTATCTGACCACTCCATGATGAAAGTTGAAATAATTTTAAAATCCCGTCACAGACTAACGCTATTGAGGTTAGCTTTCAAAACCCATATGACATCGAAATCGGTTCATCACGGCGACCTGTACTTTGATTACATTTAAGGTCGTAATTTTTGTGGTAAGCATAATAGACGAAATGTGTTGACAATCGGGAGAATTGTACGCAGAATTGCTGCATTTGGGCAATGAGAATCCACGAGTGATTGTTGAAAAGCTGATGCATCCACAAAGAGTGACTTTTTAATGCATTTTATGGGCTGGCGGCGTCATCGGGCCGTACTTCTATGAGAATGAGGTCGGCCAAGCAGTTACCGTGAATGGCGTTTGCTATCGCCAGAGGATAACGAACCAGAATTGGACCTGGACGATATATTGTTCCAAGAGGATGAATGGCGTTTGCTATCGCCAGATGATAACGAACCAGAATTTTAGGATATGGACCTGGACGATATATCGTTCCAAGAGGATGGTAGCACTTGTTACACAGCCAGCGAAACAATGGCTCTTCGGCGCGATAAATTCAATGGCCGTCGTAGCAATATTAATTGGCTTCCACAATCAAGTGATTTGACGCCGTTGGATTTCTTTCTATGGGGACATTTTTAAAGAAAAAGTGTACGTCAGTAAGCCAAGTACAGTTCTATAGCTAAAGAATGAGATAATTCGCACATTAAGGACATTGGACCTCCATTATGTCTCAGAGCGGTGCCTAGCAGTTTATTTCACGCACTATTGCCGTAGATTCTTCTATCATAAATAAAAATATTAAGATAATTCTTCAAAAACTTTTTTGTTTTATTTGCAATTAGCATCGTGCGTTATAGTTGTCAAGCATTTTATTTTACGCATTATTCCTCTATCATAAACAAAAATATTAAGATAATTCTCTGTAAACTTTTTGTTTTATTTACAATGAACATTGTGCGTTTTAGTTGGACCACCGTTTACATTGCACGGCAAATTGAAACCTTTCTAAAATGTATCAAAAATCCCCAAAATGAGCTGCGGCTGTATAACAGTATTTTCGATGTGGAAAATGTATCAAAAAGGACAATTGTATCAACTTTTGCATTCCTGTCATACATTGATTTAGTCAGCTTAAATCCCTTAAAATAGGCAATAAATTTTTAATGCGTTGCGGAGTATTCACATGAGTAGTTATCAAAGGTCAGTCAAACGAAAATGTTTCAAGACAAAAAATAAACAAGAAAGGTTAGGCTATTAACGAACAGATAATATCTATATTTATATTTTTTAACGGAATGGCCAGAGAAATTAAGCTGAAAGGTTTTCGTTTTTGTTAATGTGATTTCTCTAGGGAAGGGACAAAACAAAAATGTACAAAACAACAAAAATATGTGATTTATTCATAAAAAAGCCAAAGAAAACATAATCTATTAGAATGCCATAAATTGGCATTTTCAAAAGGTTAATGTTACAAAAGATATTGGAATGAGAATTAGGAGGGTAGCAATCAGAATATAACGAGCCTTAAACGAATGGATAAGGCTACATTAGGGATAGGGTGCCCTGAAAGTTCGTAAATAATCGACTATGACGAAAAACGTTTATGTATCTGAGGTTTATGCGCTGGATAGGACTTTGTGTCCACTGCCCGAAAAAAATTCTCTATGCCCGTGTGAGGCAAGGACACTAAGGCTCAAAGGCTCTTCAACTGTTCAGAGCGCTTCAGATTATTCGGATTTCTTGAAACAATATCCATCGCTATAATCACTTCAAATGTAAAATGTTGTTACACTGATATTCTTTTAAACAACGCCCAAAACTGGTAGCTGAGCTGAAAACTTGATATGTCCAATGAACATTGTTCATACCTGGCTGATTGCTTGAAAAGGTCTTTATTTACATTTAGAACGGGTGAAATATAGGAGGCTCAAATTGACGACACAGAAATTCTCCGTTCAACAGGTCCATGTTCACTGAGGTTGAGGCTCACTAAGGTTCAACGGCTCTTGAACTGTTCAGGTGACTTGTATCCACTTTTCTGAGAATACTATAGTGGGTGTGGTTTGAACCCGAATCGCACACAGAGTTTCATATCGGTGTCAGATGACATAGCACCTGCGGCTGAGATGTGTTTTTTGTAATGTCTTGGCATTAGAGTTGTAAGTCGGGAAATGCAGAGCCAAATGAATTGAATGGTCCGAACCGAGGACGGGTGAAAACCGAATCTATTACAATTTTTTTTTTGTATGGATTGAATAGTATCAATTACTTGAAATATTTATTGTCGTCGAATTCGCGGTATAACTTTGCAAATAAAACCGCATAACGATACTCGAACCAACAGTTGATTTTATAGTACGAGGGTTGCTATTTATATTTCGGGTCCTAACAATACTAGTGTTCCCAGATGCAAACTAGAACTTCCATTGGTAACTTTAACATTTTTTAGCATTAATTAACGTTTTGTCATTTGAGGGCGAATTGTTTTGTTTACAGTGTGTTAGTTAAAAAAAGGAATTTTTATCAGTTAAAAAAAGGAATTATCCCGTGAACATTTTCGTGCGATGATTTTTTTATGATTTTCGTCGTGGGTTATCGAGACAAGAGTGTTGAAATCAAGTTGTTTCGACTTTTGGCGATGAAGCACCATCAGAAACCACTGTTAATCGCTGGTATCAAGAGTTCAGTCTCGGACGCCGTTCGCTCCACGACGAATTTCGTGAAGGACGTCCAACTTCGTCACTTTGCCAGAAACCATCGATGCTTGCCAGAAACCATCGAACGACATGTGACATACTGTGAGATTGAGGCATCCTTGGGCAATACTATGACAAGCAACAATAAGATATTGCATGTTCATTTGGCCGTGAAAAAAATTTGTTCTCGTTGAATCCCACATAATTTGACGAATGCTCAAAAAAGGCTCGTATGGATTGGTGCAAAGAGATGTTGAAAAAGTATAACTGCGGTAGCTCAAAGGCAGTGTTTAACATTGTCACAGGTGACGAATCATGGATCTATGCATATGAACCCGAAACCAAACAGCAATCGACCGTATAGGTCTTTCAAGACGAGCCAAATCCAACAAAAGTTGTTCGTGGATGATGTACATCGAATCAAATGATTGCGTTTTTTTCGGTTGTTGCCACAGCGCATTAGTGGTAGACAACTATCTGTTCGCCAACAGTGTTCGAAGAAATGAGGAAAGAAAATTAGAGAAGACGTATCAATTATATCACGACAATTCGAGCTCTCACACATCAGCTGAAACGATGAGCTATTTGACCACTCAAGTGGTCGAGTTGATAGGTCATCCACCGTACAGCCCTGATTTGGCATACATTCCCTAGCATCAAGAAAAAAATGCGTGGTCAACGTTTTTTTTCGCCCGAAGCACCTGTTGAAGCTTTCAAAAATCATGTTTTGGAGGTGTCGTAATCAAAGTGGAAAAAGTTCTTCGAAAATTGGTTTTTGCTCATGTAAAAGTATATTGATCTTAAATGAGAATATTTTGAAAAGCAATAAAACAATTTAGAATGATAAATTATTATGTTTTTATTGCCGGACCCGATATATAAATAGCAACCCTCGATAGACGTGCAGTGCGCACTCCTCTGAATTAATGTTTCTATTGAAACTAACTTATAGTAGCATAATTGTTTTCGTTTAATTAAAAAACTCAAACAAAAAGATACTTGGCAATCATGTGATAACAAATTTTACATATTAACCTAATATTCGTAATTCGTTTATCAAAAATATTTGCGTTTTTTAGCGATAAACAAATTCACATATTCACAGAAAAATTTGTAAGCCATTTATCGAAACTAATTTCGTATCAGGCGATGTAAAACTTCTTATATTAACAAAAGATGTAAGCCGTTTATTCATTCAAATTTTCGTTATGAGGCAATAAAAAAAATCGCATATTTACAAAAAGAAGTTGTAAAATACGTCGGAACGACTTTTATTAATAAGCAGGATAGACTGCAGTTTCGGTGAGCGTCACCATCAATAGATTCCAGGCAACGAATGTGCTGCAGCTATGTCTACCGACTATACACTTATGGATAGTATCGCATTTAACGAGAACTGCCGGCAGTAGAGTTTTCCACCGAACACAATGAAAATCCCTCACACTGCATACATACATACTAAAATACATACACGATACTGTGTATGAATTATATGATTTTGTTGTTGTTTCTATTCATTGAATATCATTGCAATATCTAATAAATATTTTAGCTTAATAACGAAATATTTAATTAAGTGGTGATTACATTTTTATATCAATTTTTGGGCTGAAATTCAAGGGTTGTCTTTATTTTGTAGTGCAATATATATGATTTTTAAAACCTTTTCTTATTTATTTTACGAAAAAATATTATATACAAGTAAAAATCTAATGAATGACTTGTGCATTCATTACATTACAATCTTATGCCAGCAGGGCTGTGCTTATCACGTAAATATCATAACTCTTATTAATTAATCTCTTTTTAAATGGTTAAAGTTGAATCAGCTGTTTTGTGCAATATTTACTCTTTTAGCTATTGGGACACTGCTTGATAAATTAACCTTTTGATTATAAGAAAAATTATTATGTTCTAATCTGTCATATATTGATCTGAGAGTAAGTCTTTCTTTCATCGACAACAGAGTAGCTTAAGTCTTAATGTCGAACTACCAATAGCCCAGCCCTTGCCGACAAACTAGTTGCTTTTGTGTTCGACTTATAAATTTTGATCTATTTTCTTTACAGTGGATCACATGACTTTCAACTCCAACCCAGCCTTGGGTATTTTATAAAGCTTAAACCAATTCTCCTTTTCCCAAAATATCTCCTTCGGTTTTGTCCAAGTAAATATGTGCAGTCCTGCAAGTGTAGATTAGTAGACTCCTTTGAAATTGCGATTGGCATATATAAGTACTCGTATACAAACACATGCTCCTCGCACAGTGCATGGACAACCAAAGACGTTTGACGCTGGCAAACATTCGAACTCTTGCCAAGATGCACTTGTACTTCTAATTAGAAAATTTGCTCCTTAAGAAATGTGGAAACTTAAAGTATGCTTAGGTCGACAGGACTCCAGCATAGATGTGGCTTTATGCTCATGTCTACAAGGAGCGAGGCGGGAGCAGCCCAAAATTCAAACATATGTTTACAACATAATTAATTTGTGAAATATTTTGTGTGTGCCTATGTACGAACATGTGTATTTTGTAGTATTAATCAAATTTTATTTCAATATACATGAAGATGTGCGAGTGTGAGTGCGTGCGTGTGTTGGTATTTGTATGTTTAAGTCTTCGGGGCAAGAAAGGTAAATGAAATTTAAATGAAGTTTACTGGGTAGAAAATTAATTTATGCCTTCAATAGAAACAAACGAATATCATAATCCATTGGGAAAGATAATTTTGGTAAGGACGAAGGATCTTAGGAGTCTTTAAGACGCTATGTAGTTAATAAAAGTGCGGTTGTAGAAGCTAGGGAAGGCAGCTTTAGATATCAACATCCTATTCAGGAACAAGGTGGAACTTCTCTCAAATCACTAAGCTGTGCGTGATTTAACTCTTAAGCCCAGGGACTGGAAGCTGCTGCTTAATGCCGTCTCTAAACGGATAGTGCATTTTTATAGAGAAGCTTTTACATAGCTTAGAGATAAAACTCTTAATCTCAAAGTCGTCAACATTTACAAGGTAAACCCAACGAGGAAAAATATTTAAGGTTAAATCTAAATTTAATCTATTTAAGGTTCATCATACCTCGGCGGCCCTCAGGCAGTTCTAGATCTCTGTCGAATATTTTAAACCGTTGGTATATAGATTAAAAATAAGCACTGTGCGAAAATTCTCCATCTTTAAAGGCTCTTCACTAATCGAATCAATTTTTTAGTATCTTCAGAGCAGGAGACGATCCTTAAACAGAAGCTCTGTGCCATCAAAGAAAGAGTGGGATCATTAAAAATGGTTTATTCCTAGAGAAAACAGTCGAAGGGCTATCCAATTCTTTTAATTACACCCTCACTCTGCTGGATGGTATGCCATTTGTTAAGGACACAAAGTTTAAGTCTTCGGAGCAAGTTTAACCCATAAAGAAAAAAACAATTTAAATCCTAGATAAATTTAGACTAAATATTTTTTATGGCTTTTTAGTCATTAAAGCCATGTCCGCTTGTCCATCTGAGCTGGCCGGGTCGCACGATTTGTTTCGAATTGAGCTACTTATCCCATTTTTATGTTTTGCATGTCAAATACTTTTCCAAAATTGCCTATGGGATTGAAATGGAACATAATGCCACACCCCTTCTGGTATGTTTTAGTATTCTTGTAATGTCTTCAATACTATTTACACGATCTGACCAAAAATCTTATGAGTTTTTGTTATAAGGTTGATTTTGAAGAAAATAATTGGATTCCTATCCATGCCCCTTTTGGTGTCTCCCTCACAAACGATCATGTTTCTGTGCACATGAGAACCCACATAACTTTTCATCTAGTACTTGATATTCGCTAAAATTGCGAACATCATAATATTTTAATATCGGCTTTGTAGTCGCTTATGAAGAGATAGGTAGACACGCCCCTTTCTGGTATCTCCCATGTTAATGCAGCATCCCGCCCACTTTTGGTATTCTTGTAATATCTTTAGTGCTATTCATTCGATCTAATTCAAAATTAAATTTAAGTACAGAGTTATTAGCTTAACTTGGAGACAAACAACTAGATTCCTAACCACGCCCCTTCCGCTACCTCTCACACAAATGACATGGTTTCTTTGGAGATTTGAACCAACCTAACATGTCTCCTAGCACATGAAATTAGCTTAAATTACAAACTTCGTAAGATTTTTATAACAGCTGCACAAAACAAAAATTTCATGGTTTTTTCCCCAATGAAATATTTTCATTAAATATATGAAAGACCTACATAATATATATGAAACTTTGCATGCATATTATAAAGTATTATTATAACGTCTACGAAAAAAAATATATTTATTATCTTATTTTTTCTTTCCAATGAAATATTTTCATTAAATATACGATAATCTTACATCATTTATACGAAACTTTTCATGAATATTACTTTAAAACTTTCATTGAATGATTGAAATGTTGCACATCTTATAAAATATTTGTAGAAAATCAATGAAACATTTCATTGATATTACGCAGTATTTCAGTGTTTTTACTCGCATATAACAATTTTGGTTGACACGCCCCATTCTAGGATCTTCCATGCAAATGAAGCATTCCGCCCACTATTGGTATTCTTGTTATATCTTTAATGCTCTTCATTCGATTTAATTCAAAATCAAAACTTAAGAAAAGAGTTATAAGGTTATCTTGGTGGTAAATAATTGGATGCCTAACCACACCCCTTCCGTGACCTCCCACACAAATGACACTGTTTAAGTGGAGATTGGAGGCCACCTTACTTGTCTCCTAGTGCAGGAAATTCGCTCATAAGAACCCACATTACTTGTCACCGAAATTCGCTTAAACAACAAGCTTCCTAAATTATTGTAAGGGCTTTAAATGCGCTTACGAAAAAAGTGGGCGACATACCCATTCTGGTTTCTCCAGGGAAAATGCACCATTCCGCCTACTTTTGATATTTGCATAACTATTTAATATTATTCACACGATGCTGCTGACAATAAGTTATAAGAAAAGCTATTATAAAAAACGATAGCTGATAAAAACTTGGAGCCGTAACTATGCCGCTAAATTGTTTTATTCTGCAATAGATTTTGATTTTGTCTTTATGTAAACATATGACCCGCAGGGGACGTGTAAGGTCACCTGATTTTTCTTAGGTGTTTCCAAGAGCTTCCCTGTAAGATAAAAATACATCTCGAATAATGCTTTTCATCCTCTATGTTTGGTGGTTAACATGGAGCGATTTCTTGGTGTGGACTTTGATGCTACAAGTCAAAGTGTGCTACTCTCAAACTAGAAGTAGTTATGTGCTACAAGCTCGAGGGACCAAAAAATCAAGTATGAGGCCACGAGAGGTCAGAATCCCATAGAACTGTTGTTCTAGCCTGTCCTGCTTGGCAACGGCCCTTGGGGGAGTTTCAAGATGGATGTAGTTTAATTATTCGCTGTTTAAGTGTCTGCTTGACGTGGAGTTAAGAATCAACCGGGTGATATGAGACCCAAAGAGGTTTTAGATAGACCTCAACCCCTTACCAAGAGGTAGGCGAAGCCCGCACAGCTGATCCTAAAGTTGGCTCTTGCTGTTTACCTGGAGTAGCTTTGGTAGTTGCATTATAGCTTACCCTAGTGATATGGAGCACCGTGGTTTAGGCCATAATGGTGATAATCTCTTAAAACTGACATTAAACAGTATACCTAAAAGAAAAGTGGTCGTCCTGCCCCATTTCTGTACCTGCTACACTAAAAAACTTTTAAAGATTTTATGAAAATCAGCACAATTGAGGCAGTGGTAATGCAAATATGTTGTGTTTAATATATCTGTTAGATTAGCGAACTTAGAGATAGAACATTGAAAACCTTCCAAACCCCTTTTAGCTAGATAGGTTTCAGAGCTATACCAACTGAAACTTGCTCATTTGGTTAACCTTCGAAAACTTAAACAATATGGCTACCGTCTTCGTCTTTGTCGGGCAGATATAATTACAGGATGTCACAACGCAGACTTCAGTTTTACTATTTGTATTCCTTCGTAAAAATAATTGAATTCGTTCACTCAATTAATTAATTTATTAATAGGCGTAGTTCCACAAAGTCAACCAGACGAAACCATTAATTTGTTTGAACCATTTTTTTCTCTCGAGTGTATCCTTTGAAAAAAAAACTCATAAGGCATTTTTTATAGCTGAGCGGTTAATATTGATCAATCTTTATTGGCCATTTCCTTTCCTCTTTCGAGTGCGAACGCAAAGCCATTAACTCGCATGTTAATATGCTATTGCACGCTACGGTATACATGGGTTTCTAAATACGATTATTTCAATACCTTCGACTGAGGCACACTAAGTGCCTCTTTGTAAGCATGCCTGAAAATTTCAACACTTCATGCTGGTGCTAGGAGTACCATATTTCAATAGTATCTCAAATTGTTTTGTCTACAAATTAATAATCTAAACATTTAGTTTACATGGAACTCCGTTATCGACAATCAGGAATTTCAATACGCACACATATGCATGCATTCGTTCACAATTCTTTAGAATATATGATATTAGAGTGGGTGACGCTTAATGGGGGGAAAATAATTTTTATAAAGTGGCATTTTCATGGGTAAGAAAAAAGTTTCTAACCCAAAAGTTTACCCAGTTGGTTCCGGTCACTGAGTGTATGGATTTTATTCTGCACAGGTTACTTATTTAAAAAGAAGTCTTTAGTTTCTTCTTTAATGGGCTATTAAGAGAGTTCAGTAACTAAAACCAAATGACGCGCTCTACAGACGGCAATATATCATTACTCAAGTCCAAGTAAACATCGATCGAAAATGTCTAATAGCAATTGTCGCCTACGAGGTTTGGCCCGACTGTGTATAATCGTAAATTGATTAAACTTCCATACACATTACCATCACCCTTACAGACATACACATGGATTTAATATACATTATATGCATTTAATCCCAAACGTATACATACACTAGCAAATATTGGCTTTTGCTGGTACGAAAAATATAATAATCTCGATATCCTGTCGATAGTGTCGGTGTGGAAATATTTGTCTATGGGTGTAATCAGAAGTGTGTGTGTGTGCGAATTTTACAAGTATGCCTGAAAAGTAATAACAATTATAAAAGATAAATGTTCATGCACACTCTAACACCAACACTTATAAATCCACACATACATACACAAATGCAGATTTTGTTATAGTTTTCATAGTATTTTATTGGGGATTTCCTTGTTTCTAGGTTTACAAGAGTCCACTACGACAAAGGAATGCATATGAGTAATACCATGTCAAATTATCCATACGTATTGAAAAGAATTTTAATAACTTAATAAACTCTTTTAGAATTTAATTAACAAATTTATATTAGAAAAGGTACGTTTTTTGGAGTGACACACAACAATCTCTTATTCAAATCCGGGTATAAGCAGCAAAGTTTTTCTAATTCGTTAATGTCGGAATTTTTTTTGATAATAATAATCTTAAAAGTTTTATGTCCAAAAGCATTAGTTGATCGAAGGCAGGATTAATCTTTTAGTCCTGGTATATATTCTGGGAGGAGAGGAAATTGTACTCACTTAGGTAAAAGACCTTAAGTAAAACTCAATTGAATATTAGAAGAAGCAAACAATTATTTAAAGTGATTATTCCTGATAAAAAAAGGCGATGTCTGTTCGAAATATTGGAATATTTTAATTTAAATAAATTATAAAAAATACATCAGCATCTGTTTTTTACTTATGAACTTAAGCTTAGCAATAACTGAAAAATAAACTGCAACAGTATAGCTGTACAAAAACAAAAAGTGTTGTTTGTTACAAATTGTTTTGGACTGTTTTGTTTAAATGTCAAAGTGTATAAGAATTTACGGAAAAAAATCTTGCCCTTGTATTTGGTTCATTTTCGACCTCTTACGATTGCCAATAAAATTAAAAACAATTAAAAAAAATCTACAGTCCGGCAGAGTCGACTGTACTTTTCGGAATATGCGCTTGATTGAATGTAATACATGACCTCTAGAGTGCACACATAGAAAAAACAGTTGGAAGTCGCTCCGAACTCCAAAAATTCGATTGGATAAACCGAATTTCTGTTGCACTAACCAACATTCCATAGTATTGATGGTAACATGGTTCGAGATATCATAAGATGGTTGCTACAACCATATCAAGGAACTCACAGCCAATAGCACATTTATACAAACCGAATTATGTTAAACTGTTGGTTGCAAAAAATGGCGGTTATGGTAGCCAACCAATCGGGATGTACCTGTTAGTTTGGTACCAATAATTGGTGGTAATAACGGATTAGTTCTTTTTAGTGACCAAACCCTGGTTAGTTAGCTGATGTGACATAATATTGGTTATTTCAACATCAACATATAAACGCTATAATTTTTTCACGGTTCTAGTCACAACAAAGTCTTTGTTTACGAGGAAAATATGTTTTCTCTAAAAAATTAAAAAAAAACTAAAAAAATGGTCTGACAGTTAAAGTTTCTTGGGTTAGACGGCTTCCAACCGATACAACCATATAAATAAACGAACTTTGAATAGAAATATATTTTGCAGAACATAAAAACAGGCTTAAATGTTATTTAGCGCCATTACTCAGACCTGATCAGAATTTTCGCCATAGATAGGCATCCCTATTATTGAAAACAACAATCATTTTTTTGAGGCGATGCATTTTTCCCGTGTTACGGCTGTTATATTATACACCTTAATTAATTCATTTTCATATTGGGGCATCACTTTAATGCTTATCGAACTATCTATCCAAAGACTTATTTATTTTACTGACCAGTTGACGCAGTGCAAGGCGGTAAAATTTTAAATTTTTTCAAAAAGTACTAATAACCAACAATCCATAACAACAACCAATACATATACAAATTCAGCTCCAATAACCATCTTATTCTGTTAGGCTTACCGTTACTTGTTTTCTTCAACCGAACGTGTCAGTTTCCTCTACTGAAAATTGCTGCCTACCCAATTAACATTCGGTTGTAACAATAGAATACATGGGTAGTACTTGCAACCACTTACATTCGGTTGGCAAAAAAACTCGGTTGTGGCAACAAATCTGTTCTCAGTGTGTGTTAGTGCCTCAAATCAGTATAATCAATTTTTTGTATGAGGGCTTTATAAAAACATTCTCGAATATGATCCAAAATTAACCGAGTTGGTTAAAGGTCTCAGAAAAACTGTGCTTCATTTTAACTCACGATGTGTGAAACAAAATATCGGCCCAATGCTCGCAATGGCTTCGCTGGCATAACTCTCTATAACTCTGATCCACATTTTTAATGACTGAGCCTTAATGTGGAGGTTCAATGTCGTTAGTGTGCCGAATTATATCATCCATTAGCTCTTGCATTGTTCTTGACTTATTGACGTACACTTTTTTCTTTTTAATTTCCGCAAAGAAATAAGTCCAACGGGGTAAAAACGCATCGGATTTTCAACAATTGCTCGTGGATTCTCATTTGTCCAAATGCGGCAATTCTGCTTGTCAACGAATCCACTGTGGACACGTCTGATCGATTATGCTGTCAAAAAAATTAGTGCACGAAATGCATTTCGATTTGAATGCCTAATTTCGTAAAAGGCTTTAACAATCTTAACGTGCTGCTCAATGGTTCCATTTTGTCTACCACTCGGCATTAAGGTGTGACGCACAATTAACATCGTGCGTTATGGTTGGACCAACCTTCAGATCGAATATAAAGCGTATCTGCCAGAGCGGTAGAGCATTAAATCGCAAAGGGTTTTTGTGTGGAGCTTTAGATTGTTCAAATCGGTTGCTGATCATCCACTTTAAATTGTTGTTGTCGTAGCGGCAATTGTGTGCCATCAGGTCCATAGAACCGGCTGTCGTGGGATTGTTATATTAATTTGTTGTTTTCTGTGCTGCAATTTTTAAAATCCGGAACTTGAGATAGTTTTCTTGTGAGTCCACTGAACAAAAAAACGCACATAAAGAGCAAGAAGAGAATAATCTGGGGAAAGGTATGATTTTTAATCATGTGTAAATTTTTAGATTTGTTGTTACTTGTATTCTCAGCAAGAACCAGGACAAATTCTAATTAAAATACAATTCTAGTATTGTGAAAATACAGCAAATATTTCAATTTAAACTATGTGGTTAATTTTAAACAAATATGACACTGATACCCCCAACTATACTGTAAACCTTTTAAATTATTAAATTATTAGTATGACTAATTATGCCCTAGTACGCACAAGTGGCAACATTTTATATAAACCTGCAAAAGCCAGACTCCTACGGATTTGCATCGTTAACGTCATGTCTGGTATCATGGCAACGTGATATGTTTTATCTGTCTAGACATTCGGGGAGGTGACTGGTGTCGTTTATTTGAATACATCATTTAAATGCTTTGCGTGCAATTATTGTAGTTAACATTTCCAAAGAATAATAAACTTATAAGTTGGTTAAACTTCAAAGTTGCTCACCGAAGCCCGATATTGTAAATGAATGGCTAAAGTTAGCCAACCTAGTGTGTCCGGTATTATTTCCAGTCATACATACATGGCTAAGTCAAAGGTAACAAAAAGTTGCAATGGTATCCCTATAACTATCCTCTATGCAACATCTTTCTTTTCCAAAGGGGTTGCAAACGTAATGACAAGTTTAGTATACACTCCACCCAATGGTGAAGAGTCTCAACTTATAAGTGAGTGGTATAAGGAGTTTTGCAGATCCTGTTTTCAAAAAGGGTATGAAAGAGTAGACCCGGAAAAAACTAGAACCTAACTTAGGACGTGCAGTTCGCGATTAAAACCCAATATGATATATGAGAGGCGAAAGGTAGCCAACCTGAGTTTGTCCGGTATAACTTCCTGTCATATAAATGTGGCTTAGTTAAAAGGCAACAAAAAATTGCAATAACATCCCTATGAATATATATCCTCTAAAAATCCTCCTTTTCGAGGAGTTTGAAACGTAGTGACAATTTAATATACACTTCATCCTAAGAAAGAAAGTATCAACTTATGAGTTTGTGGTAAAAGGAGCTTTATAGATCCTGCTTTTAAAAGGATATTGAAAGAGTAGACCCGAAAATAACTAGGATCTAACCTAGGACGTTTTGTTCTCGATTGAAATATAATAAGCGAAATGTAGCCAATCTGAGTTTGTTCGATATAATTTCCAGTCTTATATATGTGGCTAAGTCAAGAGGCAAAAAAAACTTGCTATGTTATCCCTATGTCTATCCTCCTTTTTCTAGGAGTTGCAATCGAGGTGAGTTGGTGGTAAAAGAAGCCTTGCACATCCTGCTTTAAAATGGATATTAAGGCCGAAGACCCGACAATAACTAGAACCTAACTTTATCTGCAAAATGCACTTGCTACGAGGGCTGCTATAAATATTTCTGGACTAATATTGAAAATGCTAATATTTACCACCAAAAATGGTTTTATTGTTTTTCAAAGTATTCTCCAGCATGATTTATACACTTTTGCATGCGCTTAAAGCAATTGTCGAAGCACTTTTTTCACTCCGATTGAGACACCTCCAAAACATGGTTTTTGAACGCTTCAACAACATCTTCTTGCGACAAAAATCGTTCACCACGCATTTTTTCTTGATATGCGGGAATAAAAAGAAGTCATTGGTTGCCAAGTCAAGGTAGTACGGCGGATGACCCATCAATTCAACGTTTTGGCCGATCAAAAAGCCGCTGGTTTGAGCCAGTGTGCACAATGATTCGTTTTCCATTGTTCGTTTTTCGAATTTCTTCAGGCAAAGAAATTGTGGTGTACCACTCAGAATTGTCCTACGTTGCTCAAGCAGAACAGTCGTCTCATGACTAGTTTTGCTGAAGAAACAGGCGACTATTTGCTTCGAAGTGCTTCTTCCACGAACAACTTTCGTTGGATTTGGCTTTGGTCTTCGAATACCTACACGGTCAATTGCTAATTTGTTTCGTGGTCATACGCAAAGATCCATGATTCGTCACCTGTAACGATCTTATAAACGTCTTTTGAAGCACCGAGATCGTATCTTTTCAAAATTTCTTTGCACCAATCGACACGAGCCTTTTTTTGAGCGATTCTCAAATTGTGCGGGATCCAACGAGAACAAACCTTTTTTACGGCCAGGTGTTCATGCAATATCGAATATATGCTGGTAGAAGAAATGCCTTTGTCTCAGGGTATGTCACATGACGATCTTGAATTATTAGTTCACGCACGGCATCAATGTTCTCTGGCACAACGGCTGTTTTTGGACGACCCTCACGACCTTCGTCTTTGAGCGAGCGTTGGCCACGATTGAATTCATTAAACCAGTTTTTCACAGTGCAACGTCGAAAATTAAGAAAAATGATCGCATGACAATGTTCACGAGTTAATTAAATTTATTTGCCAAATTGATTTTTTCAAGTCACTGTAAACAGCACAAATGATGGTCGTACGTCAAAACGTTCTTAGTACGTTTTTGCTAAAAAATGTCAAACTTTCCAATGGAAATTACAGATGGCGCCAACACCAAGTGTTGCCTAGGCCAGAAATATAAATAGCAACCCTTGTATTGAGTTGTTATTCTTTGACTACAGCCATAACAACATAAAGTATACTCCTTTATACGATGTAGGTGATACATACCTGTATACATTTGTACTTATCTATGTATGCATTTCAATACATATACAAATATCCTTCATAAACAGTCCTGAAGAATGTACTAAACTTGTAGTGCTATGCGATTAAAAGAGTATGAAAACATTATATTAGTCTTGGGCAAATATTATCCTTTTGTTTCGTCGATTGTAGTAGTTTTTTTCTTCAGCTTCCTAAACAGAAGGTGCTAAGCTCCTTAATTGCTTTTGGCTTTTATTTATGTGTACATAAATAAATATGTACAAGTACATACATACATTGTATTTAATCCAACGAAAATTTATGTTTTACTTTACTATTTCCCAAAGCCCCAACTGCCCAACTTGGTTAGGAACACAGCAACAACAACAACAACAATTGTAATAACTAACTAATTGTCCAAAACCAGTAGCAGTACAACAAAATCGGGCTCTCGAGTATATAGTAGGTGTTGTCAAGGACATAAATTTTAATTTTATTTTATTTCTTTGTTTGTTTTGTGTGTGTGTGTGGTGTAGTTGTTAGCCATTTGACCTGCTGTCGGTTTAAATAATATAAAGTTATTGCCTGTTAGCACTCGAACATAATTTAATAGACACAATTAAAATAGACAATGCGATGCTTTATGAGCTTGGAAGAAAATCAAAATGATATAAATTATATTTAACGACTCTGCGAAAGAAGGCCCTTATGGTTATGATGTATAGTTAATACCCTAACCAGAATTTCTGTAAAAATAGCCACTTGATTTGAAATTATTTACCACAAAACAGCTGGTCACTCTCGAGGCGTTTTGCTGAGCATGTACTGCGGGCACCGGGCTAGCCTCGCAGTTCTTATTAAACCATTAAAAATAATGCGGTAGGGGCATTGATTATTTCGTTATTCGGTTTATTCTATTTTTAAATAAAATTTATGTAAAAGTTCTTATAAGCGCCTAAAAGTATGCAGCAATTTTTTGTTTTTCACAACATCCCTAAGGTAGGCAATGTGTTAGGCCATACTTGAAGAAAAGTTTTCTCAGTTATTTATATGTAGAGCTTCAGAGCTGTAAATTTATTCAAAAATGTAACTGGTCGCGGAAAAGGTCTCTATTTTGCACTTCCAGCTTTGGTCATAATAAAAGTGCTGCAAAATAAAACATTGATAACGAAATAGCTCGATAGAAGTTAAATTTGCGGAATTTCGAAATTTAAGCAAACGTCAGATTAGTAAAGTTCAAAACCAAAAACTGGAAATAGCAAACGACAACTAATTTAGAACTGTTTTTGTCTTTATTTGAACTTATACCTTAATTGGATGTTGGAATTGTTTTATGTACCAAAATGTACAATCTCCAACAATCGCTTTTTATAGATGATTTCATTCAGATATTGGCCGACAATGTACAGGTGATATTTTCGACAGTCGGAACTTTTGATTTCTCCTTCCAGCATTGCCAACGGCGTAATGATTAAATCAACATCTTAAATCGTAGCTGGCTTATTGTCGAATACATTGGATTTTACCTAATTTCAAGGAATAAATCAAGAAATGCAAAATCACATGATACGAGGACAGTAGATAGGTCTGCGACGTGAATACGAGGCGACATGTTTGGCATATTTCAGACCATTATGACTATCTACATTATTACCACCTATATCCCAATGGTCCCAAAAAATCTCATTATGTTTCCACACAATCACATTTTGATTCCAAACAACGTTTAAACAATCTCACTCAACTATGCTTTGATGTCTACAACCATATTTTTGTACACTCAACCATATTGTGGCTCCAAACAAACTCAATATGGTTGTCAAAACTACATTACAATCACACATATTCATGTGATCCCTTAAAATTATATATATTCCCACACCATGTTTTCAGGATCCCTCTTAATCATATTACGATTTAAATACATAGTGTTATGATTTCCACAATCATATTATTAACTCACAAAATCACACAACGTATTGTTCTGACAACTATATTTTTATTGCAAACAATCATATAGTGAATGCATGATATGTTTTTTTTAAATCTTTATTAGGTAGTATTGGATCTGCTAAAGAGGAGCCTAACAATAAGTATATATGATATGTGGCAGTGTGATGCGAAGCGAACGTATTACGATTCCCACAACCATATTATTATTTCTCACAAGCATATTCTGATGTCACACAAATATAAAATATATAGGGCTCAGTATTAAATATAGGTAAGGACATTAAATTTGTCAGCGGTAGGTTTTCTACCTATGCCATGTAAAAGCTTTTTTAGAACATGCATAAACCATTCGGAGCCGGCGTTAAATAGTATGACCCAGTCAGTTTGTATAAAAATAACATCGTGAAGAGCTCATTGATTTAAAAGAAGTTCCCTGTCTGTTCTTAATAGAATATAGGGGACATTATGTTTAATTTCCTTTGCAATATGATTCTGATATAAAATATTTGTCCAAAAAATAGCAAAGACTGCGTAAAACGAGCCAAGGCAAACATGTTATGATGCAAAGCAAACGTATTATGACTCCTACAAACATATTATAACTCCACAAAAATTTATTCTGATTCCACACAAATATAAAAATTAAAAGGCCCAGATTCAAAGCTATGGATAAACTTATAGAACGGGGACGCTTTTAAAATTTTTGTATATTTAATAAGCCAAATGTGACCTAGGATAATCTTATGGAATATTGATAACATCCAAGATGAACTTATTAAGAGACTCTAGGTTTGACAACAATTTGACAAAGCTTCGACTGGCAACAAAACTGTATGACAGAAATAATATTTAAAAATAAATTTGGGTTCAGGAGTAAATACGAGTATCTTATTATACCAATTTTTTTTCTTTCTTTCGAGTCCCTTTTCTCAGAATTTTTTCAATATTCTTGTCTTGGCGTGCGTTCCTTATCACATCAACATGAGCATTTCTGGTATTTTAATGTAATCCCCAAAATTAGGCAATACATTTGCTTCGAAATTACCACTTGAATATGTGCTGAACCGTAATGTTGCGACATATGCATGGGAGATGATTACATTATTTATTTTTCTCTCTTTTGGTTATAATTATAACTTAATCAGCAATTCTAATGCTCGTTTATGGTTTTTAGCATTGTCACATAATGAACGTTCAGCATTTACAGCTTTACTCCTTCGCCCTTGAGAGGGTGTGTGGTATTAATTACTTGCATACTAAACAGGAAACCTGGTGAATTTTCCAGATACTATAGAGTATATAACATGCTGATGGTATTATGCCTTAGAGTAGGCATACCGATGGTATTCTGCCTAAAAGTAGGCAACAGATCTGAATATTTTATCAATAAGTGGAAATATGAAAATAGTTTAGTATTCTTCTATTAAGTGATATTATATTTGTCGTAAAGTTGACAAGATTATTGAGATCATAGCGACTTAATGATATACAAACGTTTGTGAATGCGTAAAATCGGCATTCTGTAGATTTAGAAACTACCAACAGATAACCTTTGGCCTTATGTATACCTTAAGTGTGTACGTTTAAGTTATTTTAAGTGTTTCCCCATTAATAAAAGGCATTCCTACTTAAAAACTTTAGACTTCACCCCAAACAAATCGAATGTTGTCCCTTAAATTAAAAATATTAAAGAAAATAGTTCTTTGCTATAAATATAACACATTTTTAAATGAATTTAGTGTTGCATACATTTGGGGATACATGCCAAACTCTCAGTTCGAAAAGAAGAAGAATACTTTTCCTAGAACCGATCTAGAAGCTTTGTACTTTTTGGCGCTCTTGCAATACGTATCCCTCTTGTTTCTTAAGCTTAATGATAATAATATAACCAAAGAGTTATTGCCTACTTTAAGGCGCATTATTCTATGGTATAAATATTACACATTTTCAAAAGAATTTGGTGTTGCAGACGTTTAGGGGTACATGCCAAGATTCTGAAGCATACCTTTTGCCGCGATTGCAATAAGCACACCTCTTGTTTCATAAGCTTTGTGTTAAAACTCCAACCAAAGAATTATTGCCTACTTTAAGGCTCCTCATCAAATAACTCTATGAATAGCGAGAAGTATACCTTTTAGCGCTTTGCAATAAGTATTCCTCTTGTTTCTTAAGCTTTGTGTTAAAACTCCAACCACAAAATAATTGCCTAATTTATGGCTCCTCTTCAAATAATACCTCATACAACGACAACCAGATCTACAAGGAAACTTTCTTTGCTATCGTATTAATTATACATATTTTTGAATAAATTTAGGGTTGCATACGTTTAGGGTTACATGCCAAGCTCTCAGTTTTAAAAGAACCTAATCCTAAAACCTATTTAAAGGCTAAGTAACTTCCGTTCTCTTCTGAAGTATACCTTTTGGCGCTATTGCAATTAGTACGCCTCTTGTTTCTAAAGCTTTGTGTTTAAACTCCAACCAAGTAATTATTGCCTACTTTAAGGCATACCTTTTGGCGCTTTTGCAATAAGTACCCCTCTTGTTTCTTTAGCTTTTAATTAAAAATCCAACCAAAAAAGTATTGCCTGCTTTAAGGTTCCCCTTCAAATAATACCTTGTGCAACGACAACCAGATCGATAAGGAAGAAAGTTTCCTAAATATTGCTATAAATATTACACATTTTTAAATAAATTTAGTATTGCATACGTTTAGGGTTTAATGCCAAGCTCTCAGTTCTAAAAGAACCTAATAATAGAACCTCTTTGAAGGCTTAGTAACTTCCATACTTCTCTGAACTATACCTTTTGGCGCTTATCAATAATTCCTTCCTCTTGTTTCTTAAGCTTTTTGCTAAAATTTCAACCAAGGAACTATTGTCTACTTTGAGGCTACTCCTTTAAAAATAATTCTTTGAATTACGAAAAGTATACCTTTTGGCGCTTTTCCAATAAGTACCCCTCTTGTTTCTTTAGCTTTGTATTAAAACTCCAACCAAAAAATTATTGCCTACTTTAAGGCTCCTCTCCAAGTAATTCCTTATACAACGACAACCAGATCGATAAGAAAACTTTCTTTGATTACAACTCCCAACCCACTTCACTTCTTACAATTGCTATGCCATTGCTCAGCGCGACTGTCTGAGATATTTTAAGCCCTCCCAGTTGTAACGAAACTCTGAGTTAATTCATTTGAGCTGCTGTAAAGTTCCTAATCCGTTTTGTAGTTTTAAAAACTTTTCACTTTAACGTCTCCAACAACTTTTGGAAAAATTTTAATTGATACCTGATGTTTCGTGGCGTTCCTTCCACAGTTCTCTCTGCCCTCATAAACCACCAAGAAACGATGGAAACTGTTGCCTACACTAAGGCACGTGCAAGATTACGAGACAAAAAGCGTAAGAGTGAGACAGATGAAGAGAGCGGTTGGTAGGGAGGGGTGGGGGGGGGGGGGTGGCAAAAAGAAGAAAGAAAAATATTGCATATTTTAAGGCACTCCGACAAAAGAAATTTTGCTACTGCTGTCCTCTTATCTCCAGCAATAATTACGGAATCTTTTAATCCTGCAGCACTTGAACAATAAAATTTATACAATTCCATTTTTTTTTTGTTCTTTCTTTGCTGTCGTTTCTTGCTGTGCTGTGGCTGCTCATTCTTTCATTGTTATAGTCTCTTTCAATATTCAATAAAACAATTTATTCATGCAATGCCAAACAATGAAACCAAGAACTGAAACCGAAAATGAAAAACGTTTGAAGGCATCGAAGCCACAGATGTGGTAAGGGCGAGCGCAGGAATACCAGGTAATTGGGTCGGCCCCGATGTCGTTTAGTATAAAGAGTAGAAATGCAAACTTTTATCTGCTTAACAAATAAACCGCACAAAAAGCAAGTAAAATCTCTAAGTTAAGCATAAAACAACAAAAGAACAGTCATAAATTCGATAATGAACGAAAGCAAGAAAAAAAAGCGAAAACATAAAATTCACCGAGCACACGCAACACAGATAAAGATGTAGACTTAGAGGCAGACGGACGAACAGCAAGCAAGAAAGAGCAAATTCCAATGAATTATTGATTGCAATTGGTTTAAGTAAATTTAATATCGAACTTTGTAATGTGCAATGAGCAGGGATAGAATTTCACTCTGGAAGATGGAGAAAGAAATCCGTTTGAATAATATGGAAAATCTATAAAGCATTTTTTAGAATAATGAATCAGGGGCGAACATAGAAATTTACAGGTTCGCCTAATGATGGGGAAATTTATTTTAATATACGCATTTAAAGCTCTTGGTATGTGGCCACATTTGGAAGTGGGAGCAAGAAGCATACGAAAAGGGATGATGGATTTTTAAGAGATTTTAAAAATATTAACCCATGTAGAAATTAATTCCAGTGGTCCCTATTAGCTGGTCAGTCGAACAATTTATTGCCAAGCTATCAAAAGTTTCTGTATGGTTTCTTTCTGCACAATATTCGTACAATATTCTCAGGTAAAGATCGAACAGATAACCGTTTTTTTTAGTTGTCAAGTCACTACTAGTTGACTACAGGAACTGTTGTCAATATTGCATCAAAGAAAGGAATTCTTGGCCGTTACATTTATTGCACATTGATGGAATAGGGTGACATCTACTTGTCAACTTGCGCACTTTAACTTTATAAGTTAGACTTGTCCAGCAAAAAAGGTATTAACCCAAAAACTTTAATATCTTTTTAGTAGTGGGATGGTTTTTTTTTGGCTTTGAGGTTTGGTTCTGAGCTATGGGACTAAATTGCTAAGTTAGTGGAGAAAACTATGAAATATTTTCACTGCAGGTAGAGGAGGTTACTGATGTCGTTTTCTAACAAAAAAAAATATATTTAGATATTTTGAAGTTTATATCCTTTTTGAGCATAGCTTACTTTACCGTAGCTAACTTCAGTAGATTTTTTTTTTAAATTAGACCATAGGTAAGATGTCGATGTATGGTACTTCATGGCTTACACGTCATTTTGTTGCAAATATAATTTAATTTTCAGTTTTAGAATTTTACAACTAAGCTTAGTTTATAGTTAGATTTGAGGCCATTTTTTATTGAAAATGTTATTAAAAGGAACCAAAAGGTTATTCAAATTTTAACTATTACTTCTCTATTTTTACATAAAGAAACTAAAGCCTTAGCGCAAAATAATAAGGAAAAACCTACATTACTACACACAGATTAAACATCTGTTGGAAATCGCTCCGAACTACAAATATTCGGTGGAACAAAGATACTTACTATTGCGTGCACCGACATTCCATGGTATTGATGGAGGATTTCTGCTAGAAATGAAAGACTTACGTGATTAGTTAAAGCAAAATCCTTAAAGAATAACCTTGGTATGTCCCAGTTATTTTTTATTTAGCATTTTAACTTTTTTTATTTTATAAGCTAAAAGGTTGTAAATATTCCTTTACCGTACTGTCTTGATGAGATATCTTAAGTGATATCGTATGGATTTTTTTATTTGGATAAAACATTTAAACATACTTTCTCTAAGATGGGAGTGCCCTTTTCGTCATTTTTTCGCAAATGTGAAGAAAAGTAAAAAAATGATTCCTTCTCCGGAGTTTAAGTACTTTTATATTCTACAAAAATAATGTCCACTTTTATTAGAGGCTTGTCCTTTTTTTTAGTAAAATTGTATAAATGTTTTTACAAAATTGTCGTTGTTAGTTTAAAATGTTCTATTATTATTTTTGTACAGAGCATTTAAAAAACCAGAATATTTTTTAAGACAAAATGTCTCTTTTCCTCCTTTTAAAAATATATAATTTGTTTAATAAAATTTTTTGACTAAAGTTTGTTATGGACGAAAACAAAAATCGACACACAGAAGGGCGAATTGTAATAAATATTTGTCAACCTAATTTGTTTTAAATGAACTACAAAATAAGATCGATGTAAATGTGTATAATTTTTTATCATATCTGTAGCCAAGACTTCAATCATTTATATGAGGTATTTTGTGTCATATTAGCCCTTAAGTGGCCGGAAATATTTAGGTTTAAAATTCCACCAAATAATATATTATAATCCACTTTACTTCACTTTAATAAAATATTACGACCAGCTTTCTCTTAATATTAAAAATTATCTTTAACAACAACCAATACAAGGACAAATTCAATTCCAATAACCAACTGAATTAGTTAGGTTTATCGATACTTTGTCTTTTTAACCGATACTGTCAATTCCTACTACCGAAAATTTCCGCTTCAACATTCGGTTTTACCTAGAATTACATGGATAGTATGTGCTATTACCAAAAAATTGGGTGTTAAAAAATGCGGTTGTGGCAACAAATCTTTTGTCTGCGTGTACATGAGTGTCGTCAGGAAACATTTTTAAAAGCTTTCTTTTTCTAAAAAGGTTAATTTGTTGCCTGGATAAGGAAAGCAATCCAGCGTCTTTTTAATTAACTTTTATAATAAGCTTAAGTTAAGTAAGGATAAAATTTAGCATACCTTTAGGCACGATTCAAAATAAGAAAATAATGCATATTTCAAGGCGCCACGTTATAAAATTTGTTTCAAAACAACAACCAGTCCGTTATAGAAACTAAAATTTGTCATGCCCACTTTTCATTTTGCAATTAAAAATCACTGACGATTTTGAACGAAAAATACCAAGAGTGCCTTTATTTCAATTTCTATAAAAGTAGAATAAATTCTTAAGCATTCGGTTTGGCCTTTAATTCTATAATTCCATCACTCCAAATATCACAACGCTTTCTTTCCGATTTGATTTATTTACGACGCCTCTTTCTGTCGCCTGCAGCAAATGTTGAGCGCACAGAAAAAAAAACGTCGAAGTCGTCTAATCTTTATTGAATACTCATTGCCACAAATGTGTTTTGTTTAACAAGTTCTTCGAAGGTTAATATCGATGGTATTTTTAATGAACGCTTTGCCGTTTTCCCCTTCCCCGCCCTCTTACTTGCTTGCCATCGCTTGCATATTTTACGCAAACGATTTACAAATTATTAGCATAAAATTAATTTCTGTTTTACCGCCTCTTATCATTCAAAGAAATCTTTTTAAACAATTTGGCACACGAAGAAAAACAGCATAAGTATGTTTGCACAAAAAACAAGCGGGATGAGATATGCCCCGCCTATTCCACGTCAGAATGTAAAAACGAACCGAAGCTGGAGTGGGATCTATAAATACGATGCAAAAGTTACGTATTGGAGTGGGAGTAGCCTAAATCTTTTAAGGCGAATTTTTGAAGGGAGAATACAAGTATAAGTAGGCAAACAAAAATATAAAATGCCTTAAAGTCCTAAGGACTATCCCGGTAGGAAATCATAAAACAGAGCAAGACGAGAGGCTGATTACAAAGATTGGATGGGTATAAGTTTCTGTGCAGTTAAAGGATCTCCCGTAATGAATGTGAGACTGAAGTTAGCATTTGGGCGTTGTACGATTCTTTATTGCCAGTGGGTTCTTTTGTTGGCTAATGGGAACCTAGGTCTTTACTAAAGATCTTCTAGAGCTACTAAGTATAGCTGACCTTACCTGGAGGTAATACATTGTAGGTTAAATTAAATATCTAATATTGATCGGCAACACTGCCTGATGTTTAGAGTGTTAGGGAAGTATAAGTCAGAAGGTACTGGGTGTGAAGATATGCGGAAATAGGCAACAGTTACGAGGGCATATCTATTATTCCGTTACTTTTCGAACAAAACACAGTTTTTTTTCTGCACAACAAAATTTTTTTTCAACATAATCTCCCTTTAGCTCAATACACTTAGTCCAACGTTTCTCCAATTTTTGTATCCTTTCCAAAAAATAGGATTTTTGAGGTCCATAAAATAGGCATTTGTTTAATCATTAATATCATCGATGGAGCTGAATCTCTTTCCACGGAGCCATTTCTTTAGGTTTGAAATAGGAAATAGTCACTAGGGGCTAAATCCGGAGAATTGAGACAGACTGCACACGTCTGCACCCGTGCATTATCTTGATAAAAAAATAACTTTTTTCTTATCCATATGAGGTCGTATTTTTTTAAATACTCGTTAAATCGGTCCTTTATGTTGTCATAATATTCGCTGTTTATTGTTTTTCCCTTTTAAAAGTAATCGATATGGATTAACCCGCGTGCATCCCAATAAACTGTTGCCATCACCTTATTGGCCGACAAAGTCATCTTGGCCTTCTTCGAAGCCGGTTCATCTGGAGACACCCATTAAGACGTAGAGTTGTAATGGATCCATGTTTCATCCGCAGTCAGAAAGCGGCACAAAAACTCATTTGAATTGCGCTTAAACAACTCCTAACAATCCTTTAAAGTTGTCACGCGATTAGGTTTATGGTAAATTGGGAGCAAACGCGGCACCAATCTTGCAGAGAGCTTTCTTAAATCCAACTGATCATTTAAAATCGAAACTACACTGCCATATAAAATGCGGATGGCATCAACAATCTCACGCACTTTTAAAAATCGATCATTCAACACCATATCGTGGATTTTTTCGACATTTTCGGGAGCATCGACATAAGCGTCCAGAACGTTTAGCGTCATTTGTACTTGTGCGACCACAACGAAAGTCAGTAAACCACTTTTTTTACCATTGGCATCGATGGTTTAGAGTCTCCTTAGTATTTGTCAAGCTTTTCCTTGGTTTGATTGACGGGTTTTTTCGGAAAAAATAATATATTGTATTGCGCGTTGAAGATTGCTCTACGCACAGTTCATTAATAAAAATGAGTCTCCCGTATAAGTCATTTGATTTGTGGCCGAAGTAATCGTTGCCAAAGACTGCTGGCGGGTTTAGAAACAGCTGTACAGTCTGCCTGGCAACCGTAGCAAATACATTTCACCAATTTCTTCTTTTTAAGTTGATTCTGAAAAAGAAACAACTTAAAGGTCTCGAACCAGAATAAAAAAACTGCTCAAGTCACGGAACACGGAGAACTTGAAATTCCCTTTTTTCCATTTTTAACAAAATCCACGAGGTTGTATGTTTTGAACCAGTGTCAAACACAAACTAAATGACGGAACTCTCTCAAAATTTGACAGTAGTCTATTAACAGATGGTACTTGCTGGGAGCAGTGTTGAATTTCATATAACTACAGGGCGAGTTGGAAAAGTCACGGCATTATTGATATGCCCTCGTTCATTTATCCCTTGTTCTGGCATAAAAATTAATACCTTATTTTAAGAACAGTCCTTATTAAATTTGGTTATTACCAAATAAGTTCCTGGCACAGTTTTTCAAGCAAAAGTGTTTGCGGTAAGTGTACAGTGAGGAAGGCACCTCTATTTTATGGCAGTGGAGGGTATTGGAATTTTATTTCTTTAGATGGTTTTCTCTGCCAGCTCATTTTGTGGTCTTTGCGCATATGAGTTGTAAATAAATAAATAAAGAAATGGAAAATATTGAAGGAAGCAAATATAAACGTCTGTGCCGGCAAGCTAAGTACGCTTCCTTCTCTCCAGCCACCCACTCGCTTTTAAGTTCGACGGTAAAACTTATCTGTATCCACATATTTGTTTTGATAACAAAATATTTCCGCCGAAAAATTAGAGCTTCTCATTCGTACGTTGCCGGCGCGCCATCCCCGCCCCCATCGACATGGTTTTCAAATTCCGAAATTCAATTTCGTTTTCGTTTTTGCTATTAAACGAAAATCTCTTTGGAAACAGGCGTCGTCATATCGCATTGCGATGTGCGATGATGGTGTTGGTTAGGCAAAGAGTACTGCAGGAGAAGAGCATAGGAGAAAAAAAACCTATAATTGAAAACCGCGGAAACGGAAACGGATATGAGTAAATTCCGTTATTTTCGTTTCGTTCGTTCGTTATTTTCTGTTTCTGTTTTTTTCTTACTGTGTGTTATAACAGGGGCACACTGGCAGTCAGACTGGCTGGCTGGCTGGTTCGTCCTACTTCACATGATTTTATATTGTTTGTTGTACTATAAACTGCCAAATAGCATTTTATTTGTTATTGTCGATGATGGTGTTGTTCATGTTGTTGCTGCTGTTCTGGCATTCGTGTTGCTGCTGCCTTAAGACTTGTGAAATAAAACCCAAAAGGTGAGCGTTGGTGCTGCTCCCTTCCTTCGTCCTGTTAAACGTCTAATTTCAATGTCGTTTTGTGCGTGTTAAATATGGCTAAAACTGAATGAGTGCGTGCCTGCGTATGAGCGTTTGTTTGCTTGTGCTGTTGCCGGTAAGCGCGTGCGAGTATGTGTGTGTGTGTGCGTTTGCCCAAATAGCAATTTGTAAATTGAATTTCTGTTTATCCACCAACAAACGTCGACGTCTTTAGCCAAATATTACCAAATTCCGTTCCGTTCCGTTTTTTTCTTCTGGCTCTAAATTGAACTGAAAAGCGCCAGCACCGGGCTACGTATACGCCAATACATTCGTGCTTACTTCTGTTTTATTGCTTTGGTTTTGCTTATTTTCTTCGACGTTGTTGGGTTTCTTTTGAAACGGAAATTTTTAAAAATGATTTTCGAGTGCGAGCAGCAGCAGCGAAGCCATTCGACCAACAATTAACAAGGTGTTTTATTAATAATAGCTTGTATTTCTTTTGTTTGTTGGACCTGCCATCACATCCGGTGTGAAGAAAAGTTAAAGAGGGCCAACTAAAGAGCTGTGCTATGACCTAGGACTTATGATTAGTTTTTTGTAAGAATCCCGTTTTGTTTAGAGTTTTAAGATTTATTTTATAGATAATTTGCACGATTTTGACTGCAACATTTAAAACTACTTTGGTGGCTTATTGAAATCCAAAACGAAACAAAACGAGTACAAACTTTGGTAAGGCCAGACTAAGCCAAATAAAGATTGGGCTGTGCTATGACCCAGGACTTCGGAATAGTGTTTGGAAAAAATCCCATTTAGTTTAGAGTTTTAAAATTTATTTTTTAAATAATTTGCGCGACTTTGACTGCAACATTTAAATTTACATGCAACATTTAAATTTGGTGGCTCATTGAAATCTAAAACTAGTACAAACTTTGCTAAGGCCAGACTAAGCCTTATAAAGGGGTTTCCAATAGGGACATAAAAATATCGTATCTTTATGTCACCGCACCATCCAACATTTTTAATAAGATTACAGTGTCAAAACGTTAGTTGAAGTCAACATTTTCATTATGGTAAAGTTCACTTACGAGCAACGTTTGGATATCATTAAAAACTGCTACCGAAATTCTGAGTCGGTGGTCGCAACTTTAAGAGAGCTTACTCCAATTTTCGGCTGCAATAATCGTCCTTCCGACAGAATGAGCGACAAAGCTTATTTCTGCCTGAGTGGCGCAAAAAAATTACTGTGATGTGGTTTCCATGCCGACGGTGTGATTGAGCCGTATTTCTTCGTCGATGAAAACAATTTTTTTTGGGCCACACAATCCAAAACATCCCGCTACTATGCCTTTTTACCTTCAATGGAGAGCGCTGTCGTGACATGTTAGAAAACTATTTTTGGCCAGAATTGGATGAGCTAGGCATCGCCAATATGTGGTTTCAACAAGACGGTGCCCCACAGCACGCGTTATAATTGATTTACTGAAAGGCAAATTCGGTGAACGTGTCATCTCGAGAATCGGTCTGGCCACCTCGTTCATGTGATTTAACTCCATTCGATTTTTTGTAATGGGGCCACATCAAGTCATTGGTCCATGCCAACAAGCCAACAACTTTAGACGAGTTCAGAGACAACATTCAACGCGATACTGACAACGTTCCGGTGGAAATGTGTGTAAGAGTGGTGGAAAATTGGGTCCAAAGAATAGATCGCTGTACACAGGCTCGTGGTGGTTATATGACCGAAATCGATAAAATTTGAACTCTACGAGCATATCGTATCTTAAATATTCTGTGTTTTATTAATATAAAATTGTTATGTCCTTAATGGAAAACCCTCCACCATCACTGCGCAACCAATACCAAATAAACGTGGTTTGTTTTTGGATCCTTTTAACTATTGTAACCGACTCTCATCTTAGCCATAACTTCAAAGCTAGTATTTAATGGGATTTGCATTAATTTGATTACCCATTAGACTATATTGGCTATTGATCAGCTGTTCTGCACATGTGGCTGATTTTTTTTGGGCCACATAATCCAAAACATCCTGCTACTATGCCTTTTTATGTTTAAAGTGCTTACTAACTAACAGTACCCTTCGGTATTGTACGTCCATAAAAAAATTATTATTAGTTAAACAAATACTCAAAATCGTGTACTTTTTTCCGAGGTACATTTAGTCCCTTTATTCTCCCGGTGCCAATTTCGACATTTTATTATGCCAAAACAGCTTAGGACCCTAAGTCATCCTCAGGCAAAATATCTGCATCCAATTTTAATTGGTTTGCCCGTTTTCGGCCTTTCAACAGACACACGGGCAGACATGGCAAGATTGTCTTAGAATTTTACCCCGATCAATAATATATGTGACAGCGCATAGAGAAAGGGACCTAAGGGCAAAAAAACAATTTTCGCTTTGTGGACAACATCTGAGCATCGAATGAGACCGATCCAATGCCCCAAAAGTTTTCCCTCCCAGAAAAATGCGCATTTTATGAAAGTGATGGTACACCAAAGATACACGTATTTAAATCTTTAAAATGGCTCTCCTGAACAACACTGGTTTTTACCCTTAGGTCCCTATATATTCTTTATAGGGTCTCCGACCAATAAAAATGTTTTATTCGAAAATGCGGTACCATTTAAAAAGGGTATCCGACCAAGAAGATAATTTTATATTGCAACAGCGCCGAAAATGAGGAATAACAAGACGAGGCGGCTGGGTCTTTCTCCTGAGGGAACTTTACAAATGGGTACAATTTTACCAGCGTTACGTTTAAGTCGCAAGAAGCGGCATGGTTCCATTTTTGGCGGTTGGGGTTTGATTGCACTTAACGCACTTAAGCGATACCAGATATTGTCCCGTTTCCACAGCGTTATTAACAGATTGCATTTGTAGTAGAGCAAGATCTGATTCAAATTGTCACTTGTTGACTAGCAGATCTCCAAAGTCAGGGCCTTTGTATGGAGGCTATATGATAACGGCAATCTATATATGTTCTAATTTCTCAATCGTTGGTTATAGAATTTTTTGTTACACCCTCTACGAATTTTGAGAAAGATTGACGTGAAGCAGCCTTATGTTCCTATTTCACCATGGTTGCTTTCAGATATCACATAACTCAGTTAACGAAATTTTATGAATGACGCCAAAACGACCTATATGTGGGAGTTATTTTAAAGGCGGTTATAGACCAAGTCCACCAAAAATCGCCATATATGTTTCTTTTAACGTGCTTTACCTAATTTCTAGCGTTATCGGATTTAAACTTCCATTATGCCATATCTTAAGTTTGAGCAAGATTGTGAATCTAGATGTGACTTAGTGTGTCAGGATCTTATACGGGAGAAATTATACAGGTGTTGTCAACGCATTACTTAGTAGGGACATAAATACTGCTACAACATTGAACTCACCCATTTCAATAGTAGAACTGAACATACCCCGTTAATGTCATATGGGTTTTGAAAGCTAACCTCAATAGCGTTAGTCTGTAACGGGATTTTAAAATTGTTTCAACATGCACCTGTAATAGCGTTTTTCAAGTGTGAAATGAAAAAAGCGATATTTTCAAACGCTGCGGCCACTAGGGATTGGCCACATGTTCGTCTACCGATGCATAAAACTATTTGAGGAGACTGGAGATGTAAAAGGCCGCCACTGGTCGGGCCGCCCACGCTCTGTTCGAGCACCGCATGTCATCAAAGCCGTTAAATCAAGAATTCACAGAAATCCGCTCCGAAAACAGAAAATCATGGCGCGTGAGATGAATATCACGCAAAAGTCCATGAATCGAATCATTAAAAAAGACTTGGGACTTTCAAACGAAGTGCCGGACACATTGACTGCAGGTTTAAAAAAAAAATAGGATTAAAAAATGCAAACGTCTTTTTGGTGAAGCTGTTGTGAACCTCATAACAATTGCCTGTTCCAAAACCAGCCATGGACTTTCCAGCAGAATTCTGCGCCGGCCCATAAGGCTGAAACGTTCCAGGCCTGGCTTCGAAACAATTTGCCAGCGTTCATTTCCTCTGAAGAATGGCCATCAGGTAGTCCAGATTTGAACCCATTGGATTACAAATTGTGTACGGTTTTAGAGGACAAGATTTGTCACAAAAGATACCCCAACATTGGATCTCTTAAGACTGCTTTGGTTCGAGCTGTCGCCAATTTTCCAATGGACGAGGTTCGTGCAGCTATTGACGATTGGCCAGTGCGACTTAAGGCGTGTTGTTTTCCCAAAATCGTCACTAGATAATCTTTAAATCTAGGGGGTGACTATTGAAACTTTTTTTCGACCCACACTACTAACACTTCACAGGGCGCCCAAATCCATTTTTTTGTGGGAAACCCTTTATTTGGAATACTTCAGTACTGCTTGCTTTCTAGTTTGTGATTTCGGAACATTTTGTTTAGACCTTTGCGGAAAAGTTTTCAAATATTTGCCAACATATTTCAAACTTCATTTTATTTTCCTGATCACTAAGACACAAGCCCAACTAACAACAGGTTGTTAAGCCAACCAGCAAGCAGGTAAAACAAAGGATAATGTTTATGCCGTTCGCTATTTCCTCACAGCTACATCGTTCATCCTGAGTTCATAAACTTTTAGCGATGAAGAAGAGGCAAAAATGAAGAAGTAGAGTAAATTAAGAACATGACGACGAAGACACATACGAGGTCAGTTCAATAGAAAAGGTGAATTTTTAAAATTTCTCAGGCTTAGTCCATTCGATTAGCGTTTTTTATATTGGCACACTTGTCTTGAACATATGTTCTTAGTTAAGTGGGTTTGGCAAAAACACCTATAATTGTTGAACAACAACTCATGGCTTTTGTATCACCATATTGCACCTACTCACTTGTCATTGCTGGTTCGTAAATTGTTGGCCGTTTTTTGCCTCTGCCACTGCATTCACCAGATTTGGCTCCCAGTGACACTTTCCTCTGTCCAAAATTGAAGAAACCCATGAAAGGACGGCGTTTGGCGACGATTGAGATGATAAATGCCGAATTACTGGAAGAGCTAAAGGTCATACCACAAAGTGCATATCAGGACTTCTTGCAGGATTGGAAAAAAATGCTGGCACAAGGGTTTTTTATCTCAGGGGGAAAATTTTGAAATATAAATAGTTATTGAACATAATTAAATTTCTGTTTTCCTATTGAACCGACCCCTCGTACAAGCAAAAAGAAAATGTAGAAAATAAAAAGAAAAGATGAAAAACTTGCAAGAATGATGAATTGCCGTAATGCAGAGAATTAGTAATGAAAATCGCATTATTTTCTAAGAAGCTTTATAGAAATTAGTTGCAAAACTACAACAATAGCATATCCTACACACACACACGCTGACATACCGGCATACACACACAAATACACATATTGTAACTACTAAATAAAATCTGCAACACTTTTGTTTCGCAGCGTACACACGAAACAGATACAAACCCACTCTGGCGCAATCCGCACCCGTTGCTGGAGGGGAGGTGGACCATGGAATATTGTTACTGTTTGTAAAGAAATGAATAGTTGGAAATGAGTGAATGGCTGGCTGGCTGACTGACTGACGGAATGAATGAGCGTAAAAGATCTTTTGTTTTAGCAAAATGTACATGAAGTTTTGCACACCCATACATACACACACACACTCTTATCCCCAACCTTCTATCTTCTGCCGTACACTTGCTTTTGCATGTAAATTGTTGTGCAAAAAAGGCGAGCACAAGTGAAAAGCCCAATCTAAAACTTAAGATTACTTACGAGGGCAAGTCGAGGAGGTTAATGAGATAGTAGTCACATCCAAGACCCATTTGTCCATTCGTTCACTAGAGCATGGAGTCCAACATTTTAAGACGATCTAGCCTAGATAGTAGTCATTTCCAAGACCCATTTGTCCATTCGTCCACTAGAGCAGGAAGTCCAAGATTTTAAGACGATCTAGCCATGTTTGTCCAGCCGTCAAAGATGATACTCCATATACGAAACATATACGAGTACATAAAGAGTATAAAATAATTGTGGAAAATATAGTTGAGTTATTTGTAGTTGTTGAACTGGGAAAAATCGTTCTATCACGAAACGTAAAATTCTATTTAACAAAAATACTACGACAATTTGACCACTTGATCTGTAGTTGAAAACCCTTTTTGTTAAGGAACCTCCAAACAGGGGCACCGTTGGGAAATTTGAAAAAGTTGCACAATATGTCGTTTTTAAAAAGAAGTCGCACAAAAAAATCGTTTAAAAAAAACGCACAAACAAGTCGTGTTTTTTCAAAACAAAATCGCATATTTTTTGTTAGACGTTGTTTATTAAAAATACTTTTATATTTTTTTAAAATAGATTATATAACATTAACAATTTATACAAAAGTAAAATTTTTATGATATAAATATGGCTAAAAAAATTTTAATGTAAAAACCCATCGTTTATAAAACTGTATTAATTTTATATTTTCTTGAAAACTTGGTTCCTGTATTTTTATACAAACTCATTGTTTCGAATACAGTTTTCTCTTTTGGTATCTAGGAAACTAAGTGCTGATAGCATCGAATTAAATGTTTTAATTTATAAGCTATTGGATTATTATTTTTTATTATTTCTAACTCGGAAAAATTTCTTTCTGCACAAGCACTGCTGTGAGCTAAAGATAACACGTGTGCGGCCAGTTTGAACAATTTCTGGACAAAAACTGGTCAGAAATATTTTTTAATCACCTATCGTAAGCCACAAACTCTCAGCATTTTTAAATTGAACAAGTGAAAACGCAGTTAATTTCGGCCAGTCCGAGCATTATATACCCTCCACCGTCCATACCATACCAAAACGCAAAAATAGTCCCTTTCGGCCCGGCCCTTGCGTCTGCCCTCAATAAAGGCAAAACTTAAAAGTATTCTATATATTGATTCGCAGCAATATTTTAAGTACCAATATGCCCATATTGACTATTGATCGCCCGTTTAGGACATTTTTCGGGCCATATGAGCCAAAACGTTCAGAAGCTTTGCTCTTTTTGAGGTATTTAGTGTCTCCCAACTAACAATGCATATGTGACGCTCAAAATAGAAATGGACCTAAGGTTAAAAACCAGTTTTGTTCAGGAGGGCCATTTTAAAGATAAGGTCCCTTTCTATTTGCGCTTAGAATCGTCGACTTAACTTTCATAAAACGCACATATCTCTGGGAGGGAACACTTTTAGGGCATGGGATCGGTCGCATTCGATGCTCAGATGTTGTCCACATCAAAAAAAGAATAAAAATGAAAATTGATCTTTTTTTACCCTTAGGTCCCTTTCTCTATGCGCTGTCACATATAGTAAACATTGTACTTTACAAAATCTTATGATTTCTTCTTAGCAAATACTCAAAGAAGTGTACTTTTTACCGAGGTACCTTTATTCCTTCCTTCGAGGTACCTTTATTCCTTCCATAAAATCAAACAGTTCATGGCCATAAGTCATCATTATGTAAAATGTTAGGGCCCTTGGTTGATTCGTTTGACCGCAAGCGTGCTTTCAACGGACACATGGGCGGACAGGCCCTAGGTCGTCTTAAAATTTTCAACAATCAATAATAAATGTATTTTAAAGGCTATCGTGTCATATTTCGTGGTGTTGCAAACGGAATGACAAATTTAATATACCCTTCGGTCGAGTTTATAAAAACAGTTTTCATATGATTTGTCTTTAATTTTATTTTCTTACAATTTGTGTATAAAATGTAGAAATACAAAGGGTGTTGTTTTTACACGTCTGGTTTTCAATCTGGCCACACTTTTTTCGGAGTTGGTCTTTGTGATAGCTGTCACTTCATTTATGCTCAGTTTGGTTTGCCATTTCACAATGAATAGACTTACTCCGGAACAACGTTTGCAAATCGTGGTAAATGGGCCGAAAACCAGATGGCCACCGATCCTGATTTTTACAAGAAAATTTTATTCAGCGATGAAGCTCACTTTTGGTTGAATGGGTACGTTAATAACCAAAATTGTCGCATTTGGAGTAATGAAAATCCACAAGCCATTGTTGAGACGCCGTTGCATCCTCAAAAAGTCACTGTTTGCATCCTCAAAAAGTCACTGGTTGGTGTGCTCTTTGGTCAGAGGAATTCATTGGTCCATATTTCTTTAAAAAAGAAACCGGCCATCATGTTTCAGTCAATGGGAAACGCTATAGAGCCAGGATTACTGACCTTATCTGAATTGAAGGATGTTGAAGTGGACAACCTTTGGTGCCAACAAGACGGCAGTACATATCATACAGCAAACGAAACAATAAATTTATTAGAGGAAACTTTTGGTAAGCACATCACGAAACAATAAATTTATTGAAGGAAACTTTTGCTGAGTGCATTATCTAGCGTCGTGGGCCTGCGTGGCCTGCAATATCTTGCGATTGTCGCTTGTATTGTCGATTGTAAAGTCGCTTGTGTATGCTGATAAGCCGGACACGATTGACGCCTTGAAAGAGAATATTCGGCGCGTTATTGCTGACATACGGCCCGAAATGCTGCAAAACGTGGTCGAAAATTGGGCCTCTTGGCTGAAATTTAGTCGAGCCAGCCGCGACGGCCACTTTCCCGAAATCATTTTTAACACATGATGGTAAACCTTTATTCTTTTAAAGAAGCTTAACTATTGGCCATAACATTTAATTATATGCGTTTTATTTCTTCTTGAAAACCTGAATAGTCAGAAAAAACACCCTTTACTTTTATTGTGTAAGCAAAAAGTTTTCTGCCACTGGCTGAACTTATAAATTTCGTTGAGCAAATGTGCTATGCGAATTATTAGATCCACAAATTGTGTTTTGAATGTTCTGATACTTCGTTTGTTGCTGCGATACTTAAGTTTCAGTAATTGAACCTTACAGAGCACCAACTAACATTTGATTGAACCGACGGTATACTCGAAGTGTATGCAACCTCAATCATGCGGTTGGCAAAAAAATCGGTTGTGGCAACGAATCTTTTCTTTGTTTAAAGGACAATTTGACCACCTGATCTCTTGTCGTCACCCCTATTTGTAAAGGTCTGGATCACCTACTACTTAATAGATGCTCACGCTCTCTTTAAGGAACCTCTGCCCAGACTTGAAATCTTAAAAAAACTGTCAGCTAAAAAAAACTCTTAGCAAGGTATGATCGTCAAATTTTTCAGATATCATTGAAAACCAAATATTTTTGTAGGACGACGATAGTTCCATTTTAGTTTGATACATTTGAGCTGTGAGTTGAATCGATGAAAAACAGACTGGCAAAGAAATAGTCGCCGCTTTTCCATAAAATCCATAATTTAATTACCGAATAAAACCTGTTCATTAAGTTTGCTTAACTATTGCCCATTCACCCTCGTACTTTTTACGTAGCATACAACGTTCTACATTATTCCTTTACGGAGTCTTAATTAAGGTTAAAATACAAAAATGACTTTCAGGATTAAGCAACAAAAGTACCTCGACCGAGTAAAAGAGGAGGAGGCGTTTTGCGCAGGGTGGGTGGGCGTCTGCAAAGGGATGAATTTCATTGTTCTCCGGGAATAGTACTCGTACTAAGTAAATTAAAACTTTTGTTACCAAAAGGTGTGCTTGCTAGTTTCCATTACCGCCACTACTGCCGGCATCGGAGCTGGTATTGTTCGACTTCCTTCAAATATTGCGTTGTATTCCATTATGTTGAGATGAATTTCTCCAGCGCGCTCTCTCTCTCTCTCTCTCTCTCTCTGAATGCTTGTGATGTTTTAATTTAGCTTTTGTTTCGTTTTGCACTAAAACTAGTAATGTTGGCATTAATTTGTTAAAAAACTGTTTGTTGCTAAGTAATTTAACGAAATAGTTGTGCAGAAGATTTCGAAATTAATTTGCAAGTATTTTGCAAAGGAAAGCGCTACAAAGTATGCAATGCTAATTTGCAAAAACGCTGAAAAAGCCACTTCAAAAAAAACATAGCTTAGCATAATATGTTTGCATACCTTAAGGAACTTGAGTAGGGCTTCAAAGTGCCTACCTTTTAAAATGTTGTATATTTGCGCGGAGATTTAATTAGAAGTGTGGGAAAAGAAAACCCGCTGCCTTCATTACTTAACACCCTTTTAAACAGCTCAGCTCTCTACAAGTAGGTAAATACCACAGATATTCAACAAAATGCTCCAATTATCTGCAAAGATAACAACTTAACATCATCTATTGCTCGTACTAAACGGATAAACGTATGTTATGGCGTTGAAAGATTTTTAATAAACGTCTAGCAGGAGTACTTTGTTGGTACTTGCCGCTTATTGCGTTGCGCAACAAAATAATTGCACACTTTTGGGCTTGTAATTAAAATGCTACTCCCTGCGTTCGCCGAAACTAAAGATGGTTTCCTAGATTGGCACAAAACCGAATCACAAAACTTTTCTTTCAAAAGTGAAACGTAAGGTGGTATCTTGAGATTTGTGTTAGTCAATCGGCAACAACTTTAATTGGGTATTTCTTCGGTTACTGTGAACCAATTAGAGCAAGCAAATGTCATAATTAAACTGTGGCTGTTGCTCGAGATTTCGTTAGGCACTTGCAGAGAAGTTAAGCTAGGGCAAGGGAGGCAAAACGAGTTCTTGTTTGATATGATAAATCAGTTTACTCCAAAGGGGGTTGCTGGTATTTATTCTGGCTTTAGAATAAATTACCGAGATTTCTCTAAGGTTGTTAAGCAAATGCTATGAAACGTTTTAAAAAATATCTTGGCATTTAAAAGAAGTGCTTTCGTTTACTTGGGATATCCGATATAAGAAATTTGCGCCATCTCAGTTTAATACTGTCCTACACTGTTTCATAGGGCGTTTGACCAACTTCTTTGTAACATTACAAATGAAAGTTGTATAGAACGAGGAGAAACTCTATTGAATGTGGATACAAATGAGCAACATCTAACAAACCTAATAACCTAATATATAGGGTGATCCATCCAGAGGTATTTTTCCAGAACAAAAAAAAATATATAAAAATTCAAATCAAGAGTGGAATCTTTATTGGTAACTTGAAAGTACATTTTATGGCATTTATTTTGTGAAAATAATTTCCTTCAAATGTTATCAAATATGGAAATGAGCGTTCGTTGAGAAACGGGAAGATTCGCTGTTTTCGACCAAAGTTTTGTTCAGTGATGAGGCGCATTTCTGGCTTAACGGCAAAGTCAATAAACACGATTGCCGCATTTGCGCTGAAGAGCAACAAGAAGAGGTTCAAGAGGTGCCATTATACCCAGTGAAAACTACGGTTTGGTGCGGTTTATAAGCTGGTGGAATCATCGGTACAGTTTTTCAAAAATGATGATGGCCGGAACGTAACCGTGAATGGTGGTCGCTATCGCGCCATGTTATCGGACTTTTTGCTACCTGGAACTGAAGCCCGTAATCTTGACGACACTTGGTTTCAACAGGACGGTGCCACTTGTCATACAGCTGCTCAACCAAAGGATCTATTGAGAGGTCATTTCGAAAAACAGCTAATTTCACGTTTTGCACAGGTGAGTTGGCCGCCTAAATCGAGTGATATCACGCCTTTAGACAATATTCTTTGAGGTTACGTAAAGTCCAAAGTCTATGCTGACAAACCAGCTACAATTCAGGTTTTGGAAGCCAACATTATCCGTGTCATTAAAGCCATAACGGTCAAAATGCTCGAACGAACCAACCAAAATTGGACCCTCAGAATGGAAACCCTGAGGCGTAGTTGCGGCCAACATTTTAAGGAAATTTTATTCAAAAAATGAATGCCATAAAATGTCCTTTCAAATTACCAATAAAGTTTCCACACTTGATTTGAAGTTTTATATTTTTTTTATTCCGAAAAAATACCCCTAGATGGTTTACCCTATATTTTGGATTACTTCTCTTATTTGGTGTAAAAGAACTTTAACTGCCTTTACAACCTCTTGTTTTTCGTAGCTTGTAAATAAATGCCTTTTTAAGCGCCTTACCTCTTAAGGGAGGGGTTTGTTTTAAAGCTTGTTATCGAGCCCAAAGTAGCACCTAATTGGCGTCGACTGTAATCTCAACCAAAAGTTTAAAATAAAGCCATATCATTATAGACATTGAAATTTAAGCAAATACTTAAAAAAAATATTCTTTTTCCTGCAGTACCGCTGATCTCTTCCTTAAAGTCAAATTTTTTCATCCAGTCCCAATTTCGGCGGTTTAGAGTCGCAAACATCGTAAAACCTTATGGCCTTCATCATGCTAAGTTTTCCATCCGCTCCCAACCGCTAAAGTTATTTTAGCAAACACTCGGATGGACGGACATTGCTAGAGGCGTCTGTGTATTTTACGACGATCAATTATATACAGGGTGATTTATTTAAGACTGGAAAAATTTCACCAGCGAATTCCTTGGCTCAATTAATGAAAATATGTTTGTTTATCTACGACCATGCCCGAAAATGCAAGGGGTCGAAATGACAGCATTTAGAAAACTTTTGGATTGGTGGTCGAAGGGTACTGGGCTAAAATTGCTTAGTATTCTTTCATTTGTTTGTGTTGTTGGGGTAGTTGTGGTCAGTTTTTGTTTGTTGTAAAAAAAAACTAATCTATTTCATCTTTGTTTCTCGACGTTTCGCCGGCTTTTTTCCAAATTATTTATTACAAATCCTATTGACACAAATTAAATTTTTTTTTCACAAATTACTAATAGCTCTTATGTTCTAGTATTGCATTTCAACTAACGATTAATTTAATATCTTATAATTCTTTATACTATTTAAAAAAACTGGACTTCACAACACAATTTATTAATAATACTCATAAACACAGAGTAAAATATCACAGTTGTAGCTTAATACTAGTATTAAAAAGAACTCTTCTCGTCAAAGTATTGCAGCGGAGTATTGTAGCTTTGTATTGTCTTTGTCTTCTTTTGTGTTTATTGGGTTCTGAATTCTTTGTTGTATTCTCAAAGAAGTTCTGAACCAGTGTTCAGTTTTTTTTTGTATTTGGGCTTGTGCGAAAAAAAGAAAAATAAGTGAAATCACCGAGATCCGGAGCTTTAAAAATTTGACAAAAAAACATAAAAACGTGCACATAAAACGTGCACAAGTTTCTCATCCAGAGGCAGATAGATTTCTCTTAAAAGATAGCCATGCTTCTTAGCTTTCCAAAATTACCTTAACGAAGCGTAGAAGTTCTACTGTTCCAAAGTTATGACAATTTGACTCAAATCAAATAGTAAAATAGTCTAAACTTTGGAATGGTATGACTTCTGGGCTTCGTTTAAACCGCGTTTATTGAGTTTTATAGTTTTATTTAATTGTAAGGCTTTTATATTGTCTACACTGCAGGTGTACTGGCCAAACGTGAAAAATCTTATTGAAAAAAAAGTTTTAATAATTCTTACAATACAAATAAACGGAAAATCTCCCAAAATGCTAAAAGTGTAGCATACATTAAGAGGTATATTTCAATGCATACTTTTAGGGTAGGTGGGCAAGATATTAAAAATACAAAAAATGATTTTTCTTTATCGCATTTCTAGTGATACAGAACGTGTGATCGTATTTAATATATTCATATGCCACGAAAAGGTTGACGTGAGAGGTTGTGATGACTCTGACCTGCCGGTTGCGGCTTTTCCAAATGGCGTTTGATCCAACAACCACAAGGTCTGAAATTGGTTTTCCGTTGGTAAAATAAGACGTTTACCTTCCATGGGCACTCCTTTAGAGCAAAATTTTGTAGTGGCTCTTATGTCTATAGTTAAGTTTCTTATCCTAGATCGTCTGCCTTTTAGATAAGCTTTGTCTGTGTCCAATCGGTATGCTTGATTGATAGCTTGTTACAGATTTTAAAGGCAATATCAGCCTATTGCGCAAGACACTTTCTGGTCCCTTTTGCTGCATTTTCATTTTGAAATTTCTCTTAAAGAAGATGAGGCGAAAATTAACTGTGCCAAAAATGAATCTTGCACCACTATGACACCGAAAAATGGCCATTCAAAAGCAATTTCTCAGTGTTTTTCTTATCTCTCACGTTGAAAGTGTTGCCAGTTTTAAACAGAATGTCATAGTTGCCCTGTTAAATCCCTATCTCTAGTACAACATGATGCACATTTTAAGCCGGCAAACAAAATTCTGTCATGAAAACAATTAAGTTTGATTTGTTTTTGGAGAGATCGGAGCGGAACAGACTGTAATGTACACGGATTTCTACATTGACAGCAATTTAAATTTTGTAAATTGCACAACTGACAGGGCAGCCAATATTCACAGAACACTGACAGACAAACACTCCAATACCAATGCAATACACAGAGAGATACACACACATAGTCGAGCAGACACATGACGATTGTTGCTAAGTAACTCTGGTAGAGAAAAAATCTGTAATGTCCAAATTAAGGCACCTAAGCAGCTACTGATACCCATACATTTAGATCCTGTTTTTTTATTTTATTTATTTTAAAATTTTGTATTTCAAGCCTTAAAAGTATTAACTAAACTCGTTGTATGAAGAACAAATTTTTACGATTTGTGCGGTTTTCGCGAAATAAGCAGCCGTAGCATGCCAGACACAGACAGCCAGACAGTAAGCACTATATGTGAGTGTATTTGGCAGTAAAATTTCATTGCTTTTTTGCTTAGCCTTAAAAATTTAATTTTTTTTCATGCTACCAAATGTTCCAGCACATTTAATGGCAACTCCATGCCAAGGCGTATTTTAATTTTTCTGTTATCTGTGCGACGCTGAGCTTAAGCATACTGTAAGCGAGCCCATGTCATTGTCTAACGCTCTTTGCATTGTGTACATTCATTAACCTTATCCTATCGAAAACAAAGCATACTTTTGGGACATTATGCTTTTTTGCTTACCTTGAAACATCGCCAGGGCCATCGTTGGTCTTAACGAGAAGGTCACAGGGAGCAAATGCTTGTGCGTACGTTAAAAGAACATGAACATGAACACATTCAATGATTACAGCATTCTTTTGGGTAGTTTTAACGGTAAAGATACCGCCTAAGGCCGGATTGTTGGCAGATAAAAACAGAGAATTACATTTGCGAAATACTCATACACACTGCGTACGTCTTTTGAAAGTCTAGACTATTCTCAGGAAAAAGCTAAAGCAAATTTATGAGTCTACAACACAGAGTTTTAAAGAGAATAAAATGTTGTGAAATTTACTTTTAAGTGAACAAGTCGGCAAATGTGATGATTTCAAAACCTTGTAATCTTCAAATACTTATAAACGTTACGGATGGAGGGAATACTTACATAATCATTCCGTTTGTGGGTTATGATGACTGGGTCGCGAGCCACTTTAATAAATAACTGACGAGATAACTTGACTTAATTCGCTGCGCATTTTCAAACTTCTAGCAAATATCTCGATTTTAAGGCCGTCGACGATTCACATTTGTGAGCCTCGGATAGAGCTGAGCCAATTCAAAGATTCTGTGGACACTTTTACGCATTCTGGACTTGTTAGGGAATGGTACACTCAAAAAATTCTGTACGTAAAATTAACTGAAATTGTAATATAAAATAAATGAATATTCAGTTAAAAACCGGTCTACTTAATATTCATTTAATTTTAACGAAAAGTTCATTTAATTTTAAATGTTAAAATATTGGCTGACTTTAATCCGTAAAAATAACTGACATTCCATAATTTCATTTATTTTAACTATCAAAAGAACAAGTCATAACTTCCGTAAAAATAAAAGATTTTTCATTTGATTCTGCTATTTATACTGTCAAAAATTCAACCCCGAATTCCGTAAAATCAAAAGAATTTTCAGTTATTTTATGTATTTTAACTAACAAAAAATTAACCACAAATTCCGTAAAAAGAACAGAATTTTCAGTTATTTTATGTATTTTAACTATCAAAAAATTAACCACAAATTCCGTAAAAACAACTGAATTTTCAGTTATTTTAGTAATAAGTGTTGCCTCCATGGTGCTTTATTACTTCCGAAGCGATAATAACAAACAATAAAAAATAGTATCTAAAAAAAATAATTTCATCTTTTTGTTTTGTTTGGTTAATCAAAAATTCGCAGTAACATGTAACTTTTTTGCTGTTGTTATTTAAATGAACTGGAGTGTATTTGTATTTTGTTGGTGTAAAACCGTGTTCTTCACAAACCCAAACACAAGTTGTCAATTTAAAAAAAAACTTTTTGCGTTTCAAGTAACCACATGGTTATATACATACATATGTATGTATGTATGTAACTATTAATACTTACTTTGGTTGTTAAAATATATAAAATAACTGAAAATTCTGTTGTTTATACGGAATTTGTGGTTAGTTTTTTGATAGTTAAAATATATAAAATAACTGAAAATTCTGTTGTTTTTACGGAATTTGTAGTTAATTTTTTTGTAGTTGAATTATGTAAACTAACTTAAAAATCATTTGTTTTTACGGAATTCACAGTTGAATTTTTGATAGTAAAAATAGCATAAACAAAGGAAAAATCTTATATTTTCACGGAATCCGTGACTTGTTCTTTTGATAGTTAAGTCAGCTATTTTAACATTTAAAATTATATGAACTTTTTGTTAAAATGAAATGAAAAATAAGTAGATCGGTATTTACTCATTTTAAATTACAGTTTCATTTAATTTTACATACAAAATACTTTAACGTAAACAACTGCCAATATTAAATGCAACTGAAAATCCGTATTAATGTGCACTTAGTTTTTTGAATAAATGTTAGATTCAGTTAAAAATAAATTTTCTTAGAATTTTAAATGCATTTTAAGTTAAAAACAACTGCACGGAATACTTCCTAAATAAACTACAGTCCGTTACTGTAATAATATTGTGAGTGTAGGCTCCGTTTCCGAGTTTTCGATGTTCCAGTCTTATCGGCTTTAGGATTCCATCAATCCATCAATAGATTGTCTATCGGGTATCAAGGTTTCACACTCCGAAAATACTGCGCATTTTCAAACTTCCAGCAAATGTCTCGATTTTTAGGCTGTCGACGATTCACATTTGTGAGCCTCGGATAGAGCTGAGCCAATTCACAGATTCTGTGGACATTTTTACGCATTCTGGACTACCGGCTGAAGAACTTGTTAGGGAATGGTAAGCTCCGTTTTCGAGTTTTCGATTTTCCAGTCCCATCGGCTTTAGGATTCCATCAACCCATCAATAGATTGTCTATCCGGTATCAAGGTTTCACACTCCGAAAATACTGTCGTCTCTGGTTTCCACCTTGACCAAGTTCCTAACCGCCACCTCCTTTATTTACTCTTCGATATTGTGGATTTTTTCGACATTTTAGGGTATATTGACCTTAATTGGCCGTCCAGAATATTCGCGCGTCATGCGACCACAACGAAAGTCAGTAAAGCACCTTTTTTACCATTGAAATCCATAGTATTTATCAAGTTTTTCCTTTTCTGATTGAAGGTTTTTTTGAGCACTCGAAATTTACTTTTTTCCATTTTTAACAACATCCACGAGGTTCTATATTTTGAACAGCTGTTAAACGCAAATTAACTGAGGAAACTCTCTCAAAATTTGACAGTAGTCTATCAACACATTGTACTCGTACTTGATGGGAGTAGTGTTGCATTTCACATAACTACGAGGGAAGTTGGAAAAGTCACGGAATTATTGATATGGATAAAGTCTACATTTTGAGCCTCTTTCGCTCGTTCTGTTTGTGACTCTTCCATTTAGTTTCCAATGCCAATTATTTAAACTAATGCACAATGGGTGTTTTTTTTGGGTGCTCGATTACTAAGCGGGTAAGTGGTCGCTAATGCGACAACTTTTAAACTTTAAAAATCAACTAAAGTCATTTCTATTTTTACAAGATCTGAAAAAGTCTATGCATCATAAATCGTTTGAAATTAACTCTAGGAGTCAATAGAAAAAAGATTATTTAAGAAACATTATAAGCAGTAATAACCATATACATTACCGGGTAATGACCCCTCCTTACACTTTGCTTTTTTTTTGGTAACGAAAAATTAATAATTTATAAAAACAGATACATTAAGTTCTTATTAGAGTGTCCAAAAACCCGGCCTTTTCAGAAAACCGACATTTTGGTTTTTTTTTCAAAACCATATTTTTAAAGTAGTAGTCAGTTTGGAAGTAAATAACGGGCATTTACCGACTTGACGGTTAATAGAAAAAACAACATTTAAAAATACTATAACTGAGTAATAACGGAGCTCGCTAAATTAAATTTTTGAATAAATTTTTCCGAAAACTAAAAATTTACAAAACAAACTTTTTTTGACGCAAATTGCAAAAAGTTTTCTGTCAACAAAACAATTTTTCTATTTCTAAACAATAGTACAAAGCTCTTGCGTTAGCGAACTTTTATTCGCTTAAGCGAGCAATGAAATAACAATTACAGTATCTCACAATTATTCGTAGATTAAACAAGGCATAACTGGAGACCATAAGTTAGGACGCATTTGCACTTAAAAACAGGCATAGTTTCATCTTTTGTGCCTAAAAAGAAACACCACTATGGTCCAGAGTAACGTTTACTAAAAGGCATGTACCTTTTGTCATTTAAAGTTATTTTAAATTAATTAAAAATCGATACATGCATATATTTTCAGAATATGAATAAAATTTTAGCTCGGAAGTATGGACCGTAGGAACCACTCCAAAAATTTAATAAAATTGCGTTACGTATGCAAATTTGACTCATTCCATTTCCATTGTTCCTAGGGACCCATAAATTGAGTCCTTCTGGTCAGATTGGCGCTTAGACCTTAGCGACAATAAATAAGATAATTGGCATTTTTCCTATATCAATTGCGAATCCCTATTTGTGGCTATACAGGATTTGGTCTGGCCGATTTAAGCAACACTTGTAAATGTTATGGACTAAAAAATTAAAGAATATTTTAAAAGAAAATACTTGCCTTAGCAAAGTTTTAAGTATATTTTGTAGCTTAACATAAAACTCACCTATTGGCTTTTTCTCACCAGGTTGACCCCCTCTGCTATAGATTTAAGAAAATAAGGGACCCAAATTGGACTCTATTCCTTCTAGTCAGGTTGGCGCTTACAAATTACAGACAATTAATTTGATAATTATTTTTTCTCCTATATCACGTCCGAAACCCTGGTGGAGGGTAAGTAGACTTTAGTCTGACTGAACTAAGTAAAATTTGTACTTGTTATTTGATAAAAACTCGCAAAATATTTTCGAAAAAAATACTTGCCTTGGCAAAGTTTTTAGTATATTTTCCGCTTCTTAAATAAAACTTACCTATTGTCTTTTTCTAACAAGGTTGACCCCTCTGCTATACTTATAGATTCAAGAAAACAAGGCTGGTTTGCGCTTTTATTTTTTGCCATATCAAAATGTGTACTTGTTATTTACATAAAAGTTTCCAAATATTTAAAAAAAAAAACAAATTGCCTTGGCAAATTTTTATGTATATTTTCCGCTTCTTAAATAAAATTCTCCTATTGTTTTTTCTAACAAGGTTGACCCCCTCTGCTATAGATCGAAGAATACAAGGGACCCAAAAATAGTCTCCTTCTGGTCAGGTTGGCGCTTAGACCTTAGAGACAATTAATATGATATTTGTTATTTGCCCTTGGGGGCATTTAGGATTTGGTCTGGCCGAACAAAGTAATATTTAAACTTGTTTTTTACTAAAAAACTTTCAAAATATTTTGAAAAAGTACTAGTTTGGAAACTTTTTTTGTATATTTGTAAAACTATTCTATTGTCTTTTTCTAACAAGGTTGAGCCCTTCTGCTCTGGATTCAAGAAAACAAAAGGAGATCATTTAATTTGCTGCTGCACAACTCCACTGTGAACTATCAAAAGTGCTGTCTTATGTTCTGAGATTAACTTTAGTGTGGCCTGCCACCGACGACGGCACGAGCGGAACCCGCTTCCTTCTACTGCTGAGCAAAAAATTGAACAACTTGCAGTTTTTGTCCAAATTTTACTAGCACTGCAAAAGTTGCTTTTAATGCAATCATGTACAGGGCACACAGTCTGGTTGTCTGTCTATCTGCCACACTGTCTATCGAAGGATTTTGGCCAGCAACTCGGCAAACGATACCATCCCTAGATTGAAGAAAATCCCTTTCTCTGCTTTGTTTTTTCTTCCTCCGTCTCGTCTTGTTGTTTTATAAATCCCATAAGAGAGAGATAGAGAAATGTGCAGCTGTTGGAAGAAGAACTTTAAAATGCTGGCACAAAACTTGCTATTGTTTTAGTTAAGTTGCATGAATACAACGGCGTACTTATAAATCGAACAAAGTTTGTATGCTCATGCTGACTTAAATATTGATACGATATCCCCACAAGATTTTATTAGTTTCCTACCCAGCCAGCTTTTCTCCACATTTGTCTACACCACATTTTCCGTATACATACGAGTACGCTGGCCCTGAGGTAGTGAACACACACACACACACACACATGTTTGTATGCCCGGATTGTTGGTGATGAATTTCATTGCATTATTACGGTGCTACGAAGGACTTAGGATTTCATTTGTGGCTGCCGCACTAATACCCGTATGCTGTTGCAAGGTTTACTCTAGATGTCGAGGGTGGTGTGATAATAAAGGGTGTTTTTTTTTTGAGGTATAGAACTTCGAATTGAAATAAAACACAAGAAAATCGTTTTAATGTCCATCAATTTGGCTTTATTGGAAGGATAATTTTATGCCATTAATGTTTAAATATGATCTCGGGCATGTGGCCGCCGCGGCTGGCTCGAATAAAGCCAATTCTACAGGTCCAATTTTCAACCACTTTTTCGAGCATATGGGGCCGTATGTTGGCAATAACGCCACGAATGTTGGGTTCCAAGTCCCCTAACGTGTTTCTGGTTTGTTGGCGTAGACGAGCGACTTCACATATCCCCAAAGAAAATAATCCAATGGTCCATGTTAACCGATCCATGGTTAACCGAATTAATTGCTCTGATGGACGATTATGTCGACCATAAAATGGACGGAGCTTGCGGTGAACTTCGCGAACTGAACCATTACTTTCGAAATAAATTTGCACGATGTTCTTTTGTCAACCTGTTCATGATGAAATGGCAAACCAAACTAGATATTAATCACTTGACAGCTGACAAAATGGCCGCCAGTTAAAAAAGTGATGCCAACTTAAAGTTCTATACCCCAATAAAAAACACCCCTTATAAGCAAAGTTGTACAGTTTGCTGGGCTAATCCATCAGCTAATAAACAATATGTACAACCCATTACCTTATACAATACCAGGTAATAACCCCACCTTCCACTTTGCATTATTTGGTAACCAAAAATAATTAATTTTCGATAATAGATAAAACAAGTTATTATCAATATGATGTGTGTCTGTAGTTCTAGGTATGTATCTCGATATAAAAGTTCAATGTGTTCTTCTCTTAAATTTTATTTGGTAGTTACAAATGTTGGGCACCAAATTATCATACTCTCCTCGTACGTTAACAGGATTTACATTTCTATTGTTTTCGTATTGCATTCCATACAATGGGATTTTATGTAGATTTGTAATTTGATATATATCTGTCTGATATGTGCATTTAATGCATACAACCACAGCAAGGATATTAACTAAACTGGCTTGGAATTTATCGAAATACTGTTGCCAGCAATACCCAATAGAGAAAAAAAAGAAGAAACGTAATTGTGGCCAGTGACTACGAAAGTCACCTTAGTTTTTCCTAGGGCGATCTTTAAAAGCATTTTAGATTTAAACATTTCACCGAGGTGGAATAAGTCTAGCCCTAGACGAACCAGAGGTTGTTAAACCGGCCTAGGAAAGCAAGTAATAAAATGTTGAAAGTTTTGTGGACAAACCAATAAACGAATATAAATATTTCCATAAAACATGACTTAGACTACTTTCATAATTACCAGGACATCTATATAAGTAGTTACATTTTTGTATGGCCGCCTGATTGAAATTGCATTTCTAAATATTCCAATCTAGAGTTGCTAAGATCTCTGTCATGGTTACATACGAGTACATACATACAATTTCGAGGTAATGATATTGTGGTTGCCTTTTGTCATATTATCTGTGGGAAAACTGTCTGCTGTACTTGTGGTTGTTTTTATTTATTTCTTTTAAACAACAGACAAAAGGTTTTATCTGAATCTAATAAGATTTACGAATTGTAGTCTATCTAAAGGGGGTTTGCAATTAAGGACTTATTGTAAATAGACGAATATTTCCTAAACCTACATTTATTCATATATTTTTTTATTTTGAAATTATTTAGAAAGATTAAAGTTTTATTAAAACGATGTTGAGGGATTTAAGTCAGAACAGATACAGTAAAAAATATAGTATACTTTAGGGCGTTTAAAATTAAAGCATAGTTTTAGTATAATAATTTGCATTAGGAGATAAATAATTTAAGATGATTTTGATGATGATTCTAATCTTATATCTGACGTTTTGCTTATAAGGCCGTAAATGGTTGAACATTTGTCACATCAGGACGTTCTACTTGCTTCTTTAAACCATTTTGTACCTGACTACAAAATGTTTTTAAATCTTTATAAAGTTTCCATTGCTAGTAAGAAATATGCCAAAGATATTTTATTTTGGTTTTTTATACCCTGCAAAAATCGGTGAACCAATCTGGTTAGTTTCATGAATTAAAAAAAAAATATTCAATTCCATTACCAAAATTTTCTTATTATTTAATAGAAAACAGCAAAATTTGCTGGCAAAAAATGGGCTAAGTCCTACAATATTCAATTAAGAAACATGGGGAAACTTCTCTCAAATCAGTCAGCTGTTTTCGATTCAGTTAACATAATCACTGACTGGGAGCTACTGTTTCACGCCCGCTCCGAACGTCTCATGTATTTTATAGAAACGTTTTATGGGCTACGAGATAAATCCAGTACTCGTAAAGACGCCGGCATTTCTGAAATGGAAAACACGCCGCTGAACATTTTTAAGATTGTCTTACCCGCTGTTGATCCTAGCTTTACTAGCATTATAGTCCGGGCAGCTCCAATTGACTGCAATGACTGTCTTCTTAAGCCCATTTAAGAAAGTAAGCTTCTTGCCGAAACTCTTGGACTGTTTTGGCAGCAGCTACAGCAGCGATTGTTTCCTCCGTCCGAACTGAAGGCTTTCGATGGTATGGTCTTCTGTTGACTGCCCAATGCTCGGCGAAATTGTTAGCAAGTCTCATTATGGTCCATCTGCTCGGAGGATTGCCGCCAAACGTGTGCCTATACTCCCTTTAAACCGAAACTACGGACTTTAGTGCATGATAGCGTCGCGCAATCCAAATTCTTGTTTCAGTGTCCCAGTTGTCCATTTTTGTTGAATCTAAAAATCAATCTGCTCGTTGAACCAAAACCGACTCCACTGCGTGAAAGCGGCGGCCAATCCAAATTATTGTTTTTGTGTCCCGGTTTCCTATTTTGTTAAATCTAAAAATCTATCTGAAAAATAAAAAAAATTAACCAGATTCATTAAATAGAAAAAAAGTTACTAAATTTTGGTTTTGATAAGGACTTTCATCAGCCACACTGTATTTTCTGTGCGTTTTGTATCCAAATGGCAAAGAATTAATGTTCCAGCACAGTGGGGATAAATATTTTTCCCACAGCTAATCGGCTATTAAATATCCGAAGTCCGTCTTTCTAAACCGTAACATCAGCCCTAGACTAGCGCAAATCTGTTTACGAGATATCTCATCAATTCAATATATAAGTATACCTCAATATTTATCTTGTCCTTGATCCAGAACACAAGGATATTACAGGGAACTGTAGAGCAGATGAGATAGTATGGGAGCTCGAATACGCACGTTTGCTCCTTGCCACCTAGAAACTCATTTCACGGCAGAGAGCCTATCGCGCAGCTAATTACAGAGAAGATTCAGCCACAGACTGCATTCAATCTAATCAAATGCGTCCCAATCTGGATGCAAAATGCTCTTATTTGCTCTTAACATTTTCTTACCCGCTTTACCCTAAATTGTATTGCCTCTTGCAGCCTACAAACTCATTTATTTAGAAAGAACCTAGAGAGCAGCTAATAATAGAGGAGCTACTGGCATAGCCTGTGCTAACTCGATTCCAATGCGACTACAAAATAGTCTTACCCGTTTTACCCTTTTTTGGCTGGTCGCGTTTAATCGATTCAAATGCCAACCCAACTGGATGCAAAATGCTCTTATTTACCCTTAACATTTTCTTATCCGTTTTAGCCGTTTTTTTGGTTACATTTTCCTCTTGCCACCTACAAACTCATTTAGCCAGAGAGAGCGAATAGAGCACCTTATAATAGGGTAGTTTCAGGTTGTTTTCGATCGATTCAAATGTCACCCCAGCTGGATGCGAAAAGATCTTGTTTGCCCATAAAATTGTCTTACCCGTTTTACCCTTTTTTGGCTGGGTGCGTTCAATCGATTCAAATGCCAACCCAACTGGATGCAAAATGATTTCATTTTGCCTTAAACTCTTCCTACCCGTTTTACCCCTTTTTTGTAAAATTTTTGTTCATTTAACGCCCTCGTTTTTTTTTTTGTTAAATTTGCCTTTTGCCACCTACAAACTCATTAAGCCAGTGAGAGCCTATAGAGCAGCTATTAACAGGGGATCCAAAGGCGACCCCAACTGGATGTGAAAAGATCTTATTGGCCCTTAAAACTTTCTTACCCGTTTTTCCATTTTATGTACAATTTTTACCCATTTAACCCGATTTTACTAAGCTCTCGGTAATTTTTCTCATTCAAGGGTTGGCACACTTTTAAAAAAATATAGCGTTTAATTAATATTTCATACATTTTTGTGCGTGCACCCTTAAAAGGGGAGATGCCTGCAGCATAGCCATAAGAACACATGCGTTCAATTAAAAGCTTCGGCAAATTGCTCACCAAAATGAATTCCTTTTTACAAGCTGCCAATGTCATCGTCAGCTTCTTGTCACATGATGACGACGACGACAACAACGTTAGTGGTTATCTGTGATGATATGTCAATTTTTTTTTCAATGCAAAATGGTCAGCCCCTCCTTGCAGTGTCCTCCATCATACATGCATTCCATTCAAATATGGCCGACCGTAAACTTGACGACATATTTGATCTCTCCGCATACAGTTGGTTGGTTTCCCATGGGCAAGTGGACAAAAACGTTTGCTCGTTTTTCTCGTTCTCTGGGGACACAAGTAAAAATTGCATGCAACACTTTGACCAAAGCTTTGTAAGTTTCGGCTCCGGCCAACACGAAACATTTGTCTTCACTTATACTTTGGGCGGGCAATGGTGTAACCGGACAACAAGGCCGTAAGACATACAACAACAGCTACACGGAGAGAAAAAAGAAATACAATTATGAAACGGCCCTACACTACTCGCCTGGCCTTTAGTGAAGAAGTATGTCCTAGTCCTTTGTGGGCTAGAACACAAAATAATTGTTTGCCTTCAGTGTAGTACCAAAAGCCGTACAAACACTCGTGCCCTAGCCAGTTTTTATCGGTATGTCTGTGGATCTCCGTATATCTATTTCGTGTTTACCCCCCTTTGCCAAAGAATGCTTTCATTATAGTTATCCCCGTATTGTAGACAAAAGGGAAACTATTCGCAATTGTTCCGTATTGTTTTGTGCTGCCAGCAAACGGCAACAAACGAAACAGTTGCCAGCAATATTTTCCATGTTGCTTCGTCCTTACAAAAGTATGTAAGTGTGAGTGTGTAGTTATTGTTCATGTTTTTTTTAACATGACTCACACAGTGTTGCTTGATGCATCTTTTGCCTTCTAGCCGCATGAATTTAAGAAAATGAGGGAACGAGGTTCGGGATATGTCTGGACAGTGTAGACAGGTGTAGTGTTTAGGCATAACTTTAAATGTTGTAAAATATTTACAAGATTTATTTATCAAGTAATCAGTTACCCAATACCCTTCCTTGGCCTTCTTCGGATACTTACGATACTTTCACTCCAAAAGTCACAGATTTCATCCGATCCTGCTTAAATTTCACACCAGACGGTATGATTTATTAATAAAACACCCCGTTCAAATGAGACCATATTCGAGCACATTTTTTAAGTTCCAACTTCAGTCTATGTAGGTCTAGAAGTAACGTATAAAACCCAATATTGATCAAATCATGCTCAACCTTGGTGAATTTGATATCAAACTCCACCAGTGTTTACTGATCTTTAGAAGCGGCCCTTAAGCAATTGTAGTAAAATTCGGGCCGTTTGTAGCCCCAAAAAATATTGATCGTAGATCCTATAAAGTATACTTTATATTATGTGGTCAAACGAATCAAGCTAGAATCATGATCGATGATAGCCTTGGGACATAAGCTGTTTAAGCTTATGACTAAGTTGATTAAGTTGGTACTATTAGTTGCGGCGCACTTAGTACTATAAAGCACAAAAAACGTCGCGAATTGTCAAAACGGGGGATCAATATGGGCAAAACAGCAATATCTGTACTCAAATTAAAGCAAATTTTGCTAAGAATTCAAATATAAGTACAGAGTAATTTGAAGTTTTGGCTAAGAACAGGGCGACCTCATAAGCCAAAAAGGTCCAAAAAAGCGGACAATTTTCTTCGGACTTAAGTGGCGTAGGGCCATTGGAGGCTATATTAGGTTCGACCTGGCTGAACTCAACGAGGTTTTTTCTTATTTTTAATTTGGTACCATTTGTACACTTTGCACAATTCTTAAAAGATGCTATTTATTTATTGGAACGCATTTAATATAAGTACTTTAAAAAAGGGCTTAGTTATGTATGCTCATGGGGCTAAGAAAACAGCTCGCATGACCACCACGGCCGATTCATAGCAAATATGGACATATGTGACGCGCAAAATAGAAAGTGACCTAAGGGTAAAAACCAGTTTTGTTCAGGAGAGCCATTTTAAATACGTGTATCTTTGGTGTACCATCACTTTCATAAAACGCGCATATCTCTGGGAGGGAACACTTTTGGGGCATGGGATCGGTCTCATTCGATGCTCAAATGTTGTCCACATCAAAAAAAAGTGAAAATTGGTTTTTTTACCCTTAGGTCCCTTCCTCTATGCGCTGTCACATATGGGTATTTAAAATTAAAGCAAGTACAAATTCTACAAATTATCACTTTTTCAAACTAATTAGACTAAAAGTCCTTGATATATCAGGTTAGCCTTTATCAGACTAAAAGCCTGTATTATAAAAATATTTCGTCTAAGACGAAACCAACCTAAATAAAACATTGATTTAGGTTAACCTGTTTGGCGCTTTAGTAGCGTATGGACGTCGGAGCGTTCGGTTCGGCCTCAGCAGTTCTTCTAGCTGTACAGTATCTTTATGTTTATAGCATAATTTCTGTGGCTCTATTTTTAACCCTCTTCTAGCATTATCCAATTTGCCTCTCGTACAAATTATCACTTTTTCAAACTAATTGGACCACAAGTCCTTGAAATATCAAGTTAGCCTTTATCAGACTAAAAGCCTGTATTATAAAAAATATTTCATCAAAGACGAAACCAACTTTAAGTTCGCAACGTAAGGAAAATAATTTTGGTTTTTTGTAATTCAGACGAATTCACTTCTCAGCACAGTCAAAATTACTTTAAATAAATATTCAAGTAGAATTTTGAATCAAATCTTGTAATAAGAAACCAAAAGGATGATAATGATTTGCCTTATTTTCGAAAGAGTGAATTACTCCACAATTACATCGGGGTTGTTGTTGTTTGTGGGGAAGAAAAAGATAGTCAGCCAAATTAATTTGATTTGTAGACGAAGTGGCAAAAACTGCTAAAAGAATACCTTGGCGGGCTTAGAAACAGCTGTACAGTCGGCCTGGCAACCTTGTCAATACATCTCACTAATTTTTATGTAGATTCTAAAAAAGAAAGAACTAGACGTTTTCGAACCAGAATAAAAACTGTTCAAGTCATTAAAATAATAAAAGACCGAATAAATGTATACAAAACAAAAAAACATCACCGTTTGGTGTGGGACGGCCCTTCGGTACCATATATGTGTGCTGCCCAGAAAGTCTCTACGCATTTTATGATCCATCTATAAGAATCTGTGCTTGATTTTGTATATGCAAAGTATTAAGTGGAACAGTGAGGACCTGGCGACTCACTGAAACACTTTCTACCATATTGATTTATATTCGTCTTTTCAACGAGATATTAGAGGTTTAAAAATTGGAGAAGAAGTTCCGGCAATATTCCTAGTTTCTTTGCCAGAGTTAAATGTCAGTCTTGGATTATTTGAAGATACATAAAATTAAAACTTTCAAGAATATTTAAAGGCAGAGTCCACGCTCTTGGCCCGAATTTATATCACTTTTGCCGGCGGTATCTGGCGACTATATTCTTAGCTGTCTTATTGAAAAAAGTCTTGAGACTTCAAAAAAACCCGACATGTCGGCTAAACCGGTTTTGTGCTGGCGGTTTTTAATTCAATATCGAAATACGTAAATATCAAATAAATTTAAGCTAGACCCACCTGTAAGTGAAACACACTACTTAGAATCACCAGTCAATTAGATTTTACGATATCTGTCTGTTCGCCAATCCGTCCGGCTTCTGTCTTTCTAAACCTTGTTTTCAAACTACAGGTCACAAATGGTGTCCGATCTTCATAAAATTTGCTAGAGTACGTTTTTTCGATAAAGGCAATATTTCTAATTCTTTTGCCAGGCTTAATTTTCAATCTTGGATTATTTTAAGATACATAAAACTAAAAATCAATTTCATACTTCAACTTTTATGTTTTGTACCATTGAACTGTTTCTATCTAGTCTTCTACCGTCTATTTATTTCAACTCTGGCAAATTAAATGCCCTGAAAATAGTCAATATTAACACTTCGCTTTAAGCTCCTAAAACTATACCTTGTTTTAATTCAACGAATAATAAACAAAATGCTGTACTAAAGTAAATATCAGCCGTTTTTATCTACGAAAACATTGTAACATTGAACCGCTGACCTGCGTTTGCCTTTGGGTGACTTTGGGATTTTTACGCACGTTATTGGCCGATTGCGAGGGCGCATTAAAGCCACACCGCTGACATGTGCAATTTATTTTAATTCTTATGGTCTGATAATTATTGTCTGGGTGATTTATGTGAACGAAGGCAAAAAAGGTTAGAGGCTACAAATAAATAAGTGTTGCAAGAACATGAACACTATATTAAATATGTATTATTTAAATCACATATGAGCTTATTTTATGGACGACTTAACGAGTAAGAGATTCTTAGACATGAAAAAACATTTCTATAAAATTTAAAAGCTGTTCAGAGCCAGCTTTAAATGGTAGGTTCCGGTCAGTGAGTCTAGGAAGTGAATTGAGCTCACCGATTTGGGAGTAAGTCCCCCTTGTTTCTTAATAGGGTGTTGTGGGAGTTAAGTAAGTTAGTAAGAAGTTAGGAGCAGTTTGCTTAAAAAAATTAAGAGTTTTATATAGGGCGATCTATCTAGAGGTATTTTTTAAGAACAAAAACGTGGAGTCGATATGGAGTCTGTTTAGAGGTGGCAAGAGTGAGTTGTATTTTCGTGGGCAATTGTGTGAAGAAAACTTGAAAAGTAAGGTTTACAACAGTAGTTCTCATTCGTTTGGGGAGAGCCTGGCCTTAGAGAGTTCGGTTTTACTTTCAACAATTGCAGCAAGGCTTTCTAAAGAGGGTTGTCACGGACCCGAAATCATGATAAAAGTAGTGTGCAGCAACGAAAATCAATGTCACTTTGCCATTTTGTTGAAAACTTGTCTTCTATTTAAATATAGAAGCAAGAGGTCTTGAGCCGGTTTAATCCCTCTTCAATGTACAAAAAAAATATAAAAATTTAAATCAAGTGTGGAATCTTTATTGGTTATTTAAAATGACATTTTATGGCATTTATTTTTTGAATATAATTTCCTTCAAATGTTGGCCGCAACTACGCCTTAGGGTTCCCATTCTGAGGGTCCAATTATGGATGACTTGTTCGAGCATTTCCACTGGTATGGCTTTAATGACACGCGTAATGTTGGCCTTTTAAACCGACATCGTACCTGGTTTGTCAGCATAGACCTTGGAATTTACGTAACCCCAAAGAAAAATGTCTAAAGGTGTGATATCGCTCGATCTAGGCGGCCAACTCACAGGTCCAAAACGTGAAATTAGCTGCTTTTCGAAATAACCTCGCAATAGATCCATTGTTTGAACAGTTGTATGGCAAGTGGCACCGTCCTGTTGAAACCAAGTGTCGTCAAGATTACGGGCTTCAATTTCAGGTAGCATAAAGATCGATATCATGGCGCGATAGCGAGCACTATTCACGGTTACGTTGCGGCCATCATTATTTTGAAAAAATATGCACCGATGATTCCACCAGCTTATAAACCGCACCAACCGTTTTTTTCTGGGTATAATGGCACCTCTTGAACCTCTTCTGGTTGCTCTTCAGCCCAAATGCGGCAACTTTGTTTATTGACTTTGCCGTTGAGCCAGAAATGGGCCTCATAACTGAACAAAATTTTGGTCAAAAACAGCGGATCTTCCTGTTTCTCAGCAAACGCTCATTTCCATAATACAGTTGCCAACATTAGAAGGAAATTATTTTTAAAACATAAATGCCTAAAATGTCCTTTCAAATTACCAATAAAGATTCCACACTTGATTTGAATTTTTATACTTTTTATTAGTTCTGAAAAAATACCTCTAGATGGATCACCCTGTATATACACTTCAAAAGATTTATTTTTTTTTTGAGATTTCTTCCACAATATATATTTAAATCACCTCTGACAGCTAAGCCATATACTCGTGCATGAAAATCAATTTCAGCTGTTTGTATTTACAATCCTTGCCAATTGTGGACAGCTTACTTACTTCATTACGTTTATATCGGGCTCTTAGTTTTTTCTGTCTTGCCTTCCTTCAAGTGGCTAATTTTTGTGTTTCTTATAACTTTTCAAAACTACGAACATAATTCATATTTCTTGCGCTCCTCTTTGGCCATGGAACTTTCATCGTGAAATCTTAAGCATTTAACCAACAATAAATTACTGATGTTTGTTTTCTGTGTTTTTTTTTTTTTTTGAAATGAACACGCTTCCAAAGAGTTTCAACACAAACTAAAGTACTAAATGGTAAAATAACATGAAAAGAAAACAAACAAGCAAAAAAAAACAATACTCGTAACATGAGAAAAAGAAAAGATGCCAGGCAAAAGTTTTTCATTTATCGTTGAACAGAAAACGAAATGTTATCAAAAGGAAAAATTTCATATCTCACAACCTGAGCTAAGATAAATTGAGTGTAAGTGCTGGAATGCAGAAAAAACGAACGAGGAAACTGCTTAAAACACAGAGAAAGGGAGAGAAGATTACTTAGCAGCCATCAGTGGCAACTAACACAAGTCCGTTATTGTTTATTAACAAAAACGTTTAAAAATGTATATAATTGTTTTAAAACAAACAGCAAAGTGTATAATGACTTGACTGGCTCTTGCTGGGTCTGCTCTGCTAACCGGAAGGTGAATTGCCATTTCTGTAGGACTAGATATGTATGTATGTATGGGTGTGTGGGTGTGTGTGTGTGTTGGCCAAGACCATAATGTGTTAAGATATTATTTTGACCAAAAGTATAATGGACAAGAAACAATGATTTATCATTTATAAGGTTTTGTTGGCCCCACACTGTTGCCTGAGATAATGAAAACACCAACCGTTGTTGTCCAAGACCGAGTGGCAAGGCAATAGTGGTAGGAGGGACGGACGGACGTAAAAATGTTCTTGTTGTCTGCCGACGAACAGTTTACTTTCGGCGAAATAATAACTCTGTGATTCCTTATGCTCTATAATAACTTATTTAGGGCCAACGGCTGAAGAAGCAAATCATTTAATGACCGTGGCAACGAGGCGAACTGAATAAGAAATTGCGTTTCGTTTTGTTTGTACATCAGTTCTAGCCAAAGATTATCAATAATTCAGTTAATTCGTTTTGCCCGGCACACGTGAGCAGTTTTTCGTTGGAATAGATATTATCGGATTACACGTAACGTGAAAATATATCTACCACACTTGAAGTCGTTCATAGGCGTTGGATGGGGTTTTTGTGGTCAATGCTGTGGGGGAGGAACGACCACAAGCATATTCCATAGAAATTTGTTGCAAAGCTCGCTTTTTTATGGAAAATATTCACGAGTAAATTTCCTAAAATCATTTTTAATAATAACGACGCAATACACATGGTCATGGGGTTTTTCCTATACCCCGATTTTTTTAGTAATACCTTAAGCTTTTCGGTCTTTTTGAAAAATCTCAACCATAAGCCAAAGACGTTTGGAAATCGATCCAAACTTAACTTAAAGATGCCATTAGGCATCTGCTTCATCCACACATGTGATACCAAACTTATCTTACATGTATGGATGACTTGCCTAACCTACCTAATTTTACCTTGGTAAAGGACCATTTTTCAAGCAGCCCGTTTCCGAGGAGTTTTCACCATCTGCAGCATCCTTAGATTTCCCACGAGGTGCCAGTTCATCTGCCACCTATTTTTTTCAGTCCGGTTAGTAAAGATTTGCCATTTTGCTCTTAACAGGGGTGATTTATCAGGTGTGTTTGTAAAGTACAGTGCCTTGACTTGGGAGGAGCCAAAAAGCTTGCAACTGTGTTGGAGGAGGATCAAAAGTTTTGTAGACTACACAAAACCTCTAAACTGAAAAAATAGACTTGTTGAGTTATTTATAATAAAGATTTCCCTGGACTAGTTAAAAGAACAACATTAAAAATGGAATTTTTCTTTTACTAACACATTCGATTTCTGACTTTTGTCGCTTAAATAACAAAAAAGAGCCAGTAAGAGGACTCAGCATTAGATTGATTTTAATTTGTTTTTAAGCTAGAATTTTAAATGGATTTTGCTAAACTTTTTGCTAAAGAATTTCATTTAACTCAAAAAATACACGTATTTTAATTTACAATTTCAGGGTAAATTTGGAAATTTCTATTCCGTTACTCCTTAGTAAGGACATAAATACTGTTACACACGTTTTATGTTGTAAAATAAAAAGTACTGAATGTTTTTGGACCAAATGTTTTTAATATATTTATTGATGTATATTGTATCCAAAAAGAATCTACTTATTCGAAATGTCCGCCTTTTGCCTTTACACAAGCCTTAAGTCGCACTGGCCAATCGTCGCTGCACGGACCTCGTCCATTGGAAAATTGGCCTCGAACCAAAGCAGTCTTAAGAGATTCAATGTAGGGGCATCCTTCGTGACAAACCTTTTTCTCTAAAACCGTCCACAATTTGTAATCCAATGGGTTCAAATCTGGACTGCCTGAGGGCCATTCTTCAGAGAAAATAAACGCTGGCAAATTGTTTCGAAGCTAGGCCTGGGACGTTTTAGCCTTATGGGCCGGCGCAGAATCCTGCTGGAAAGTCCATGGCTGGTTTTGAAACAGGGAATTGTTAAGAGGCTTCACAACAGCTTCCAAAACGGTTTCTTGGTAAACTTTGGCCGATGTTTTGACTCCTTGTTCGCAGAAATGCAGGTCAGTGACCCCATCGTAAGCGACACCCCACCAAACCATGACTTAAGCTGGGTGATGACCCTTTTCCACCCTTGAGATCAGAGCAGATGCTTCTGTAGATGACCGCGCATACACTCTATCATTTTTCTTGTTAAATTTTTCCTGAATTTCAATCATATTTTTTTTTAAAGCTGGAGTCAATAAATGTCCGGTACGTCGTTTGAAGGCCCCAAGTCCCAAGTCTTTTCTTATGATTCGACTCTTGGACTTTTGCGTGATATTCATCTCACGGGCCATGATTTTCTGCTTTCGAAGCGGATTTCTGTGAATTCTTGATTTAACGGCTTTGATGACATGCGGTGTTCGAACAGAGCGTGGGCGGCCCGCCCGTTGGCGGTTTGTTACATCTCCAGTCTCCTCCAACAGTTTTATGCATCGGTAGACGAACATGCGGCTAATCCCTAGTGGCCGGAGCGTTTTGAAAGTATCGCTTTTTTCATTTCACACTTGAAAAATGCTATTACAGCGATACAGTTCTCATTATCTGACCACTCCATGATGAAAGTTGAAACAATTTTAAAATCCCGTTACAGACTAACGCTATTGAGGTTAGCTTTCAAAACCCATATGACATTAACGGGGTATGTTCAGTTCTACTATTAAAATGGGTGTGTTCAATTTTGTAACAGTATTTATGTCCCTACTAAGTATTATTTTAGTATCTTTTAAAACCATTAAGATTAATAATCTGATGCCAGTCTTAATAAATAATGGAGCCAAATTCTCCAGCCGTTCTCTTAAATGGACATGAAATGGAAAATATTAAAAAAAATGACAATACAGAAAAAATATGCTCAGAACTCATAATATGCAAAGTCCACGCACTTTGGTCCAAATTTTGATCACTCTTGGTCCAAATTTTGATCACTCTTGTTCCAAATGTTGATCACTCTTGGTCGAAATTTGATTACTCTTGCCAGAGGTTTCTTTCTTTGATGAAGGCTTTTGACTTCAGAATTGCTCAATTCAGATTCGTGATATTTCATAATAAAGTCGGAAAGTTAACAGGGTTTAAACGCGAAATAAAACGTCCGCCTAAATTATTTCTTAGTAAAGTCACTGCTTGATGCTTGGTGTGCAGTCTTGCTTAACTGAATGTCACTAATACCACGTTTAAACATTTTAGGCAACAATAACTTCAGTTTTAAGGTGCTCTAGCACTCGCCAATAACTGTTAGGTCTGCCCGACCTCATTTTTAAAGGAAAAACGGTTGATAATTTCACCAGCCACAAAAGAAAACAACAGAGAGAAACGTGATGGCTACAATGGTAGTTATTGAACTCCATTTGGGTTGCACATAGACTTTCCAAAAGAGAAACCGATAACCGAAGTTCTGGTTTTTATGTCCAAACGACAGTCGGTTTCTCAAAATTAGCTAAAACCCTACATGTCGGATTATCCGGGTTTTTCCTGTCGGCTTTTTCGGTTTTCAATTCAATATTCAATTCCGAAATACATAAATATCAAAATAAATTAAGGCCAGAATCACCAGTCGATTCGATTTTACAATATCTGTCTGGCCTTCCTACCGTCCGTCTGCTGTGTTTCTAAAGCTTGTTATTAAACTACATGTCGCAATTGTTGTCCGATCCCATGAAATTTGCTAAAGTACGTTTTTTGGATAAAGGCTGTTGACTTTTAGACCGAATTTTTGTCTTTAGCTAAAGTACATCCAATATTGATGAAATTTGGTTCAGTTCATTATGATCGATCAGTAATCAGCTCAGATAAAAATGGGTCGCTACACTTTCTGATATAGCCCAAGTGCAAAAAAGTCTCCCGATATAACATACAACCGCTCTAGAACATCCATTTTAATTCCGATTTCAATCACATTTGGTATGGTATATTTCGATAGATAAACAACTAATTTTGGACCTATCTGAGTCATATAGGCTTATTTTTGATATTGTCCCCGTTAAAATTGTCTTGGGGTCAAAAGAATGGCTTCCCTAATACTTGGGCATATGACTTTAAAAACAACTAAACAACTAAAAACCAGTTTTGTTCAGGAGAGCCATTTTAAAGATTAGGTCCCTTTCTATTTGCGCTTAGAATCGTCGACTTCACTTTCATAAAACGCGCATTTCTCTGGGAGGGAACACTTTTGGGGCATGGGATCGGTATCATTCGATGCTCAGATGTTGTCCACATCAAAAAAAAGTGAAAATTGATTTTTTTACCCTTAGGTCCCTTTCTCTATGCGCTGTCACATATAATGTTATATACAAAATAAAAAAAATATTTTTGCAGTTTGGCTAAATTTGAGTGACTATGTCCAAAAATTTGAAAACCCTAAACATGGACTTATGGCTACCAAAAACACAAATTCAAATATGAACTTAGTTCAAAAATCTGGGTAAATTTAGAGCTGTTTCAGGGTGTTACTTCAGTTTACTTCTGATTCGGGAAAAAATTTCATTCTTTGGCTAAAGCCGAGAGGTCGGATAATGGCGGATTTTTACTTTACTTACCGACAGTTGGTTTATATACAACACGGTTCAATTCGTATACTTACTGACCGCGACCTACTGTTTACCGCCGTTAATTTTTTTATAAGCTAATGTTTTTATAGAAAAGTTTCATGGCTTAGAGATAACGCTCTTACGTTGTAAGGCGCTGACATAGACGAGGCGGAAAACTTGCCTCAGATTAAACCCTGGCTTGAGCCTGGGATTATTGGCCTAATGGATGATGCACACATCCACCACACTACGTAGGTTCACATATTCAAACAATACAGTTTGAAAATAAGATGATATGAGTAGTTTGCCACCTGACCCGCTTGATGTGTTTTCAAAATAACACTTGTAATGTAAAAAACTTTAAATCTTTTCGTTGAGACCCAGTAGCGGGATGAACTGATAAAAGACATCGCTAGATGGTCTTTTTATCGTCGTATCCCAGGTAAATATTTCCACATAATATGCTGTTGTATTAACGTTATAACCGTAGCAAAGATTTTCATTAAACTAATAAATAGTCCATCCACTCCCCTGGGCTTATAATCAACATTTGTGTATCATCCGTTGTTTAATTTGAAATGACTCTTTAATTTCCCTGACATTAAAGCAATTTTAATTAACACTCAAAATAGCAGCAACTGTTGCAAATGACACGAAATAAATTAAGTACAGCAGGTAGCAAACAATAAATAATAACGAATCTAGCTGGTGCAGTTAAAGTCGCCGCGATAATTAGATTTATTGGCCCCATAATCATTTTATAGGCATCAAGCAAATACACACGCACACACACTCGCGCACTTTTCGCTCTGTGTGCTTTCCTCTGTGTGCGTTTGTGTAAACACGTTTTGTCATCTTATCTGTTAAGCAAATTTCGGGTTAATTTCTAATTTCTGCAGTTCATTAACCAAATAATAATAATTAATAATTATGGCTATTTGGTTGGCCATGATTATGATATATTGTCTGGGGGCGGAGGCATGTGGCGGGATGGTCTTGCAAGTCACTATCCACTACTTATACATGTGCACACATACTGAGCGTAAACAAAGGGCATACGTGAAGATCGAAACAGATACACAGACTCATCTGGAGATAATCTTAGGGATATGCATGTGAATACATTTGTAAGTGTGTAATATAAATTAGTAATCCTGTGGCGCCCTCGCCAACTTATCAGTGTAAACTGATTATTTTAACAATTGTTGACAATAGAGTTGGGTGGCTGATGGGAGACAGCTGATGGTTGTATCAACCTGTGCTAATTTGCATATGCATCTGTTTGAAATCTGCTGCATAAGTGATTATTGTAACAAGTACTCAATCAATTTATATGTTTCAATCGTAAAGGCAAATTTATAAGTAAATTTAGAATGTTTTGCTCTTCCTGAGATAACATTAAGCTTTCTGCGGTTATTTATACAGCTTGGCAGTAAATATAAAATCAAAATTTTAAATTTTAAATTTTGATTAAATTCCAGTAAATCAGCAGAAGACAGAAATTGCCACGGCATTTCTTAAATTTTGAATTTTCTTACATTTAAACCGTTACTGCCTGCTTATAGATCGGCTCGTACGATTTTTATGAAATTTGGAAATTTATGTCCAAAAGACCATAGAAGTTGAAAGAAAAAACCTCAATTTTTACCTGAGATTTAAATACCGGTGCAAGGTATTTGTTTGAAGTGCAAGGTAAACTTGCATCCCGCTACTTGCTTCCTGGATTATCACAACGGTGCTGCACCAGATCAGAAGAAAATTGCTAAGGCTATATGATTTGTTTCTCTTAACTAAGTGCAATGTTTTCTTAATAAAATTACCCATTTGCATTTGACCGGATCTGGAGGCTAGGTTAGTTGACATGTCGCTGCCTGATTTTCATTACATAGTAGAGAACTTAACCTATTAAAAAAGTAAAATTAGAAATTTTTAATTCGAAGCATTTTCCGAAAAAAAAATCTTCGATTGTTGCCTGTAAAAAATTAAAAAAATCCTCATTAATATTTTTTTATGCCTGTCACCTGAAAGTCCTTATGATAAAGATTTATCCGAGGGGATCCACCCTAAAGGTGGTTAACAGCAAACTGAATCCCAGAAAATACATGTAACTTCTCTTAAGCAAATCGTTGTATATTAGAGTGCCTCGTGTTATGGGCAGCCAACAAATTTTCAAATGATTATTTGTAGAAAAAAAGATTGATATAATTTAGAACGATTTCCAAAATATATCGGCTATAACTGAATGGACATGTTTTTAACCACCTTCAAAGATGGACTTTTCTGTTCCAATAAATGACCGACTATAATTACAATATTTCAGTACTATATACCTTTGCATTAAAATTTGGTAGTTGGCTTCTTGGAGTTTTGCTCATTTTTTTGAAAAAAAACACACTATTTTTAAAAGTTTTTTAATCTTGAGCAGCTTACGCAAGCAGCCGAAAACAAGGAAATTCTCGTGAGGTGTGCGCGATATAATTCTAGACCTGGACCTATATATTAGTGATCGGCGTAACATTCTAATACTATTAAATTTTGCAAATTAATGGCTTATGGTCATAAGTTGTTTAATAATAAAAATGAACGAAATCAGACTAGAATTTTTTCCCATTCCTCGGAAATGTATACTTTTTCGAGTATTTTCGTAACAAATCATAATTTCTGGTGGGTTAAAACAATGGCTAAAAATTGTACATGGGCATAGTTGCTGGACTTTTCAGCTAATGTTTCCAAAAAAAACGTCCCGCATTGTCAAAACAGTCGATTAATAGTCAACACGCATATATGGATACTCGAATTAATGCCAATTAATGTCATCATATAAATTGCAATATAGAATAATTTAAAAGTTCGGGCTGAGATTAGGGTCTTACACATGGTCCAAAAGGGCCAAAAACACACCTTTTTTCTTTGTGCTTGTGTAAGTTTGCGGTTTGGAGGATATACGTAGCTTTTAGCGATTTATCAGCGTAATCCAATAGAGTTCTTGCGCCGATTCATAACTGTTGATGAAACATGGATCCATCACAGAATGCAAAGAACAGTCAAAACAATGGATAGAAGCTGGTAAAAGTGGTCCCAAGAAGGCGAAAACTGTTAAGTCAGCAGGAAAAGTAATGGCCACAGTATTTTGGGATGCAAGGGGTATAATATTAATTGATTATCTTGAGAAAGGAAAAACTATAAATAGTGAATATTATTGTGCATTATTGGATCGGTTGAGTGAAGAAATCAATATAAAACGACCGCATTTAGAAAAAAAAAGTTCTTTTCATCAAGATAATGGTTCTTCACACACTTGATTTGCAATTGCTCCGCATCCACCATATAGTCCAGATTTAGCTCCACCTGATGTTTCCAAATTTAAAAAAAATTCTCAGTGGCAAAAAATGTTCGTCCAATAGCGATGTTATTGCTGAAACTGAGGCATATTTTGAAGGTCTTAAAAAATCTTATTTTTCGGATGGAATTAAAAAACTTGAAAAACGTTTGATGAAGTGTATTGAGTTGGAAGGAGATTATGTTGAAAAATAAAGAATAATAATTCCAAAAAAAACGGTTCTTTTTATGTTAGGCCAGTAACTTTTGCGGTCGCCCTCGTATAAGGTTTGGCCTGGCGTAACAAAACATTTTTTACTTGTTTAAAGTTCAAACAGATCCATTGTAAAAGGTGTATAGGAGTTGGCATGGGCGAACCCTGCTCCTTTTTACTCGTCACTTCCTTCGAAGTAATATTCACACAAACAGCAACTCGTAGTGGTTTGGGCAATCAAATAAAAGTTACCAACGCATTGAACAGGGAATAACCGTTTCGAGACCCTTTTGCATCTTCAATTTTAATAGAACAAAATGGCAAAGTGACATTGACTTTCTTGAGTGCACATTGCTTTTATCGCGATTTCAGGTTTGTGGCGACCATCATCAGAAAGTTTTTCAGCAATTGTTGAAATGAAACCTGAACTCTTTAAGGCCAGGTTCTCATTTGCCATTATTTAAAATTGTCAAATATCCTTTTGCCATTTTGTAAAAACTTTTCTTCTATTAATCGAGTAATCCCTGTTCAATGTGTTAAAGCAAAAGACCAAAATAAACATACACTTAAGCTTCCTACTACCCGTATGATCAAACTATTGCCCTGGCAAACGTAAAATTATTTCTATACTAATCCCCCACAACCATGTTATGATCACACTTAATCGTGTAATCATTTTCGGCACCACGTTATTATTCCTGGAGTCATTTTATAATTCCTTAATCTAATACTATGATCACAAACTACTTTATAATGATGCCTTACAGCCACATTATGATTCTTTGCTATTTCATTCTTAATTGCCTTAGCCACATAATTGAACACACACCTAAATCACGATTTACACAATCGAATAAAAACACTATTATGTTCTATATACAACTAAATTTTGATTGCCATAACCTTATTACAATTTCCACAACCATAGTATGGTATTAAGTTAAATTTGTAAAAATTACAAACATACGGTATAGTTGCCGTAATCATATTTTTCGTCCTTATAAAGCTACACACTTATTTGGTGCAGCAATCATTTATGAATAATACAATTAACACTTATTGTCGACAGAATTTTCAAATAAATATCCCCTATAGAAGTTAGAAAAATACTTTTATTAGTATAATAAATGAGGTTTTAATTCATGAAGGCAGACTATCCAATACGCCCGATCAAAAACGACATAATTAAAATCATTGTTTTCACTAGAAAAATGCTAACAAAACGTTGGAATAAATGAGGTTTGTATTCATGAAGGCAGACTATCCAATACGCCCAATCAAAAAAGGTTTTCATTGTTTTCACTTCAAAATTTGGCAATATTCAGATTATCATATTATTGATTAAACAAAATTTAAATGACAGTAACATATTTGCGACAAACATATAAATATCGTGGAGAACACAATGGCCGAGTTCACGTTAATGTACAACAATACGAGTATAAAAATGATTTTGTATACAGAAAACCAAAGACAATATGTGTTAAAAGGCGCTTGTTTTAATAAGTAAACAAGTTTTGGAAGAAAGTTATCTTAGAATAAACTTGAGCGAGTTCGGTTGTTAGTCGCTTCAAGCATATCATGAATTAATTGTCTTCTGCAAATAACAAATTTCCAAACCTTAAAGACAATGTGCGTTAAAAGCCGTTTGGTTTAATAAGTAAAAATGTTTTGGAAGAAAGTTATCTTAGAATAAACTTTAGCGAGTTCGGTCGTTACTCGCTTCAAGCATTTCTTGAATAAATTGTCTTCTGCAAATAACAAATTTCCAAAACTTTTGCCCTGCTTATACACTTTCTACAGATACGTAACGAAGCATGCTGAAATGGCAAACCTTACAGATTACTTTGCCTGATGGATAACACTAGTATCATTGCAAGCTTTAACTATCATTACCATTTGGACAACCGGAAAAGATCGGTTTATACTGTACAACTCTTTTCAATTGTAAAAGCCAGAATATAGCACTATTTTCAACTTTTTCAAATATTTCTTGTTTTTCTAAAAAAGATACAACATTTTCAAATATAATACGTATGAAGGACAAGGTAATCTAATTTTGGACGAATTTTCTTCCAAATCTACTCCCTTTATTCTAAAGGAGATGTCACATCAGAAATACGACAGTTGTTGTGGTCTTCAAAATATTCCATGCCATTGACATACCCTTATTGTCTACTGTCTTCCTGGATATGTTCATTTTAAATCTTTCTTAAAAACAAGAACTACACCCACAATATCGACATGTTAAAACATCATAATACCAGCTTAAAGTTAATTGTTCTTTAAGCTTTCACACAAAACCCACACAACCTTACCCCTACACTAACACTTGCACATCCTATCCATCAAATCGTCCGGCACGTCGACGTTTCCGGTTTACACCAACCCCTCCCCGAACTTTTACGGCCGTTACTGTGTCTGCTCTTTTTTGGCATTTACACATAAATATGAATTCTTTCATTATGTTCATTTGCAGTCTTGTGTCTTTTTGCTCGATTGTCGCTGCGACAGCGAGAAACCGACAACCGCACATATAACTATATATCCAGATATACTCGTATATATACACACAGAGTCACACCCGCACACACAAGTCGGAAACCCCGAAAACTGAAAGGAAATTAAAATGAGGTTTTCCCATGTCACACAGTGTTTTTCTCTTGCTGTCTCTTTGCGCTTTGCGGATTTGACTTTTTTCTTTCTTTTTGCTCGGGCGTATTATCTTCATTATTATTAAAGGGGGGCTCTGGGTGGTATTAAAGTGCTTTAGTCGGTAAGTTTTTTTTTCTTTTTTCCCCGTTTTTGTGTTTAAGTATTGTCATTGCCATAGACAGATTTCAAAAAGTGAAAAGGTGCTTTTGATATTGTTCAAATGGAAAATGCGTGAAAAACACCTTTGCTTTGGCTAGGCTATGGCTAGGGGAGCGAGAAGCAATTCGTAAACTATGATAGTCTTTAATTTTTATAATTGAATATCAGATAAGAGGATTTGGAAAATTTCGAGTACTTGAAAAAATAGTTAAGTACTAGAAATTTGAATAGTTTAACATTAAAATAGTATTTGCTATAAAATGTCCTTATTTGAAAGGAAATCCTATAATATTTCTAAAACAATCTTTTTCATTTTTCGTTGCTCATGATGTCCCACTAAAAATGGACTAACAACAGAAGTAAACATAAAGTTTTAGTACGGAAAATACTTTTCAATTGGTTAGGATTCAGTGATTTTTTCAAAGGCCTGCCATATGGTCTTCTTAGGATATTATTTTTTCTAGGATATTATTTTTTCATATACAAGGGCGACCGCAAAGATAACTGTTCTATATGTTCAGAAAAATATTAGCTCCAGCATGAAATGAACTGCAAAACCCGCCACCCAACAACGCTCTTACTGCTCATGTTTTTCTTTGCTCGGAATGATTGCTTGTTAAAGCAAACATACAACTTCGCTCTGGCTAGACGATGCAACGCACAACTTAAACGTAAAGCGCACAAAACAACATTGTTGTTATTTGTCATATGCTGAAAGAAAAGTAAGTCAGCGAAGTTAAAGCAAACACAGCACCTTCTGGTAGACACACTTTTCGTCGTTGGTGTGGGACAGCTCTTAGGTAGCATTTATGTTTGCTGTGCCGATTTAACGATCTTTAGATGTGACGCGCAAAATAGGACCTAAGGTTAAAAACCAGTTTTGTTCAGGAGAGACATTTAAAAGATTTGGTCCCTTTCTATTTGCGCTTAGAATCGTCGACTTCACTTTCATAAAACGCGCATATCTCTGGGAGGGAACACTTTTGGGGCATGGGATCGGTCTCATTCGATGCTCTGATGTTGTCCACATCAAAAAAAAAGTGAAAAGTTGATGAAAAGTTTTGTTCATAAGAGCTATTTTAAAGATTAGGTCCCTCTCTATTTGCGCTTAGAATCGTGAACTTCACTTTCATAAAACGCGCATATCTCGGGGAGGGAACACTTTTGGGGCATGGGATCGGTCTCATTCGATGCTTAGATGTTGTCCACATCAAAAAAGAAAAAAAATTAAAATTGATTTATTTTTACCCTTAGGTCCCTTTCTCTATGCGCTGTCACATATACGAAATATTGCTTGATTTTTCATATGCGAAGTATTAAGTCGAAGAATGACTTTATTGAAACAAGATCTATCCTACTGACAGACTGTCCGACATTTCGTTCTCTATTAGATGATTTTTTTCAATTAGCTATAAATTATTTTTGATACCAACAACTATTTCTAATTTTATGTTTATGAAATAAATCAACCTTCGAGTTTTTGTACACAAACAAAAAGACTAAATTGATTTGCTTGTCAGAAGTGCAGATCCCTAAAGACATCTGGACTTTATTTTCCCAAAAATACTTAAAATGTATTCGAAGTGGGTCAACGGGTTAGTGTGGCTTTGGAATTCTCTTAAAAACTTTATCTAACCTCTTAGCAAAAACATGATGTTGCTACAATGTCCGTCTGTCAGCTGCATGCCTTTGTTCTGTTTCAGTTACTTACAAAAAAAAAAATCTCCCTCTCCTTGCCACAACTGCCACAACACGAAAAAACACGGTACCACGTTATGATTCCTGGAGTCATTTTATAACAATAAACTACACTATGATCACAAACGACTATATAATGATGCCTTACAACCACATTATGATTCTTCGCTATTTCATTTTTAATTGCCTCAGCCATATAAGAATTTAACACACACCTAAATCACGGTTCACACAATCGAATAAAAACACTGCTTGTCAGCAGTGCAGATCCCTAGAGACATCTAGACTTCATTTTCCCAAAAATACTTAAAATATATTCGAAGTGGGTCAACGGGTTAGTGTGGCTTTGGAATTCTCTTAACAACTTTATCTAACCTCTTAGCAAAACATGATGTTGCTACAATGTCCGTCTGTCAGCTGCTTGCCTTTGTTCTGTTGCAGTTACTTACAAAAAATAAAAATCTCCTTCTCCTTGCCACAACTGTCACTTGAATTTAGTGTCATTTCGTTTGCAAATTGTTGTAATGAATTTAACGTTGAAAGCTACAATCTAAATATTTATTTTATTTCTTTTTTTTGGAGAATTTGTCCTCTGTGATTTCAAAACACTTTTCTTAATGAAAATGCAAACAATTTCCGGCATTTCATAATATGAAATTTCACTTGCAGAATATTCGGTCCGTACACCTACTCGTACACCCAACTCGCCTGCTTTACATGGATACCACTTTTGTGGCTGGAACATTGCAAAAATAATTTTTGCATAATAATTTGTTGTTGCTGCTGGTGGTGTTGGTGGTGTTGGCGGTGCTAGTGGTAGAGTTGCCCCAAAAACGTTGCCAACATAAACAACAAATCCATTGCCGGCTGAATGCAGTGGCTATGAGTGAGTGAGTGCGAATGGGCCAAGTGTGAGTGTGAGTGACTCCTGAAACATTAAAAGGTGTTTTGCTTGAAAGTAGTGAATGCAACTCGACCTTACTAAGGTAAAGGGACGAGAGGGCAAGTGAAGCATTCGCACTGGTTTTGGACGGCTGGACTGTTTGGGGTGTTTGCGATGTCATTAGAATTATGACTAAAAGTACCCACTTGTAATCAGCACAAGGGTTTGTAATCTGGGCAAGAACAACCGTTGTGTTGTTGGTACTTACTGGTGTTGTCGTTCGCCACCCGACGCGTCTCTATGTGCTAACAAACTATTGTTGTTTATTTAGCACTAGGAGCTGTTGCAGCAGACACGCTGCGCTATGCTGGCAGGACCTAGGTTCTGCTGGTCCTGTACAGGGATACATGAATAGCTGCAATTGTCTGCGAGCCTGTGTTGTTCTGGTGTCGAAGCTGTTGCTGTTGCTGCTGCTCTTGTTTTTGTTTTTGATGTTTGTGCGCTTGTGTTGCCTTCCTTTTGTTTTAAATGTCTAAAACAATACAACACAAAAATGCATTGTTGTGCTGTGCGCAGCGTTGTATTTGTTCGCTTCGTTTTTCCTTTCGCTCTGTGAGCAGACAGATACGAGTATATAAAGACAAATAAAGCGCAGCAAAAAACGAAAATAAACAACACCAGCAAGACCACCACCGGCAGCAGCAGCAACACCATCAACAACAATTAGACGCACACTGGGACAGAACGAATGAGCGACCGACCGACCGCTCACTGAGTCGATGATTATACCACATAGGGTGTTTTATTGTAAAGGGTGTTAGTTTGCAAAGGCATAAAAACAGAACCTGGGGAGAGATGGCATGCGATTTGTGGAAGTTTAACTTGCATTTCGTTGTGGAAAGACTGATGTCGGAATGGCAAAATGACATTGCTTTTGATTATAATATTTTCAATCAGCCTTCATCACATAGCCTTCCATATGGAATTTGAAGTCAGGATTATAAATTAAGTATTATGGTGACACCACTGGAACCATAAACTCTTAATGGATGGGATTACGTATGGGCTGGAGACGCAAAATCAGGTTCCTTGTATCTATGGGCTAACACGTTAACATTAAAGTTAGCAATTGTAGCCTCTTCCAAAGAGTATGTGGTACACTGAATCTGTTATATCATTTGCAACGCCGGGAAATATTGATCGGAGTATATTTTATTGATCATGGTAAAATTTTAGAACGATCTAGCAATGTCCGCCTGTCCGTGTGTCTCTTCAAGGTGTTTTACCGGTCAAACGCCTAAATCTAGGATCCTAAAATTTTGTCTAATGATGACTTATGGTCATTAGCATTTTGGTGTTGTTAAAAGGAGAAATAGGCCCAAGCGGGAAAAATTTTCTAATTAGGTTTTCTAATTAGGCTACTTCTAATAAATACCCTTTTTTTAAGTATTTTTCTTACAAATCATAATTTTTAGTGACTGTTAGTAAGGTCACACTAAATACCTTAAATTGGCTGGACATTTTGGCTCATGTTGTTCAAAAACCGAACCGTATGGTCACAACGGGCGATCAATAGTAAACTTGGCATGTGGGTATTCATGTTAAAGCAAGTCTATAAAAAGCAATCAATAAAAAATCTATATAAATTAATCTATATAGTTTTGACCATTTGACTGAGCAAAGCTTCGGACTCCTGGGCAAAAAGGGCCCAAAAAAGGTGGAGGGTATATGAGGTTAGCCCTGAACGAATTTTTTACTTGCTTTTGAATTGATTTCTTCTCCAAGACCCTGTGATTAAATATAGCTGAAGTATTTTATTCATTTATTTATTCACATTTTTATTACAATTATAATAAACTAAGTTAAAGGGCTATCGGCCGAAACTGCTGAAATATTTTCTATGCGAAATCTCCGATCAGTCGATAAACTAGATTTCATGGAAATTAGCAGTAGCCATGCTATATTCGGTTTATGGTTCCATTTTCTACTATGCAGCAAGTGATTTATAATAAAACCTCCTGTTTAGACAACTAGGAACTCAGATCAAATGGTATCCAACTAACATAACTCTAAAAAATCCACCCTATATATTAAAACAGAGCAATAAGTAAAGTATGTATGTGTAGTGCTGTCAATATTATTTAAACCAAAAAAGCGTCAGCAATAGCGGAATAATTGTAGTATTAGTTGGAATACGTATTGGGTCTATTTTGGTAGCAAATTTAGCAAAAAAAAAACATATATATTTATTTCCTATGACTTAAACAGTTTTTATTCTGGTTCGAAACCTTTTTGTTGTTTCTCTTTCAGAATCAACGTAAAAAATTGGCGTTGAAGAATGCTCTACGCACAGTTCGAAGACTATACGTAAAGGGTAATTCTCGTTAATTAAAATGAGTCTACCGTATAAGTCATTTGATTTGTTGCCGAAGTAATCGTTGCCAAAGACTGCTGAAGAAAAACCTTGGCGGGTTTAGAAACAGCTGTACAGTTTGCCTGGCAACCGTAGCCAATACATTTCTACAATTTTTAACGTTGATTCTGAAAAAGAAACAAAAAAGTTCTCGAACCAGAATAAAAACTGTTCAAGTCATAATAATGATAAAAGACCGCATAAATATGAACAAAAAGAAAATGAATATGTTTATTTCCCTTAAGCCGTGCTTTTAGTTTAGCCTAATCTTAAATAAAAATTTATATTTGCTTTCGGGAGAATATTTTCTTTTGTTTGAATTTTAAACTATTACATTAGAGCCTGTTGAAATACCCAATGACCATTTTTTATTAATAGATTCTTAATGCGCCCTATGTGCTTTAATGAAAAACTAAGTAATCCAGAAAATGTTGGACTTGTTAAGGATATTATAAAGGAGCGTTTATATTATAAATTTTGGGGAGGTTCCCCTCCTTAATGCAAAACTATCACCCTCCCAGTTTTGAAGGATTTGCTTATATGTAATCAAAAAAGCACAAACATACACAGCGAAAAAGTTCACTGGATATCAAAAAATCATAGAGAATACCCCCACGACAGGCGGCTAAAGAACTACTGCTGCGGATTGACGCTTAGTACAAGTCTTCGGCCAAAGGATGTCTCACCGGCGCAACGTATGCCGTTACAACAACAATGTCTATGGAAATTCGGTGTGATTCAACAAGAGGTGATTGCTTTAAATTTGTATTATTCGGGAGATGGTCGGGAACAAATCCTAACAATAAAACATAAAAATGGCAACCACTTATTTTGTGTACAATTATTCAGTGGTACATACAAAAGGCAATGACACTAAATAATTTTTATCTTATAACCCAAAAATCTGGTAGCTTCTTGGTGCATATGTTCAAAACTCGATATTAAAAAGTGTTACAAAGGAATCACAAACTAAATCGACTTAGGGTAGAGGGTATGAATAGATTGTCTTTTATACAAAATCGCATAAGAGTCTGCAATATTGAAACTACGAGGGCGGTTCGGAAACTTCTTAGCCTAGCACAAAAAGCGCGGTATAAACAAAAAAAAATAAGTGTTTTGGAAACTTCCATCTCTGCTATGAACACATGTTAAATTTTGTTTCGATCTGGCAACTCCTTCATATAGAAACAGGTGTTCACAAAAGACGCATCCGCATTTTTTTACAATGGAAAAATAAGAAATGCGTGGTGTCATTAAATATTTACATAAAAAAGGTTTATCGGGACAAGAAATTCATAATGATATGGTGAATGTGTTAGGTGAAAGTGCTCCTTCATATGCAACAATAAAAAATTGGGTTGCTGAATTTAAACGTGGTCGTACAAGCATTGAAGATGAACCACGTAGTGGACGTCCAAAAACAGCAACAAACAACAGAAATCGTATCCAAAGTGCATGATATGGTATTAAATGATCGACGAATAAAAGTGCGTGAAATAGCTAATATCATGGGCATCTCAAATGATCGAGTCCATTTAATTTTGCATGAAGAACTAAAGATGAAAAAGCTTTCTGCAAGATGGGTGCCGGACTTGTTAACAGTCGACCAAAAACGCATAAGAATGAACATTTCTCAAGCTTGATTGGATCGTTTTCAGCGAAATAAAATGGATTTAAGCGTCGTTTCATAACTGTTGATGAGACATAGATCCACCACTATACTCCAGAGACAAAAGAACAATCCAAACAATGGACTGAAGCTAGAGGAAGTGCCCCAAAGAAGGCAAAAACAATTCAATCGGCTGGTAAGGTTATGGCAACGGTTTTTTGGGACTTCAAAGGTATTTTATTGATTGACTATCTGCAAAAGGGTAAAACAATAAATTCAGAGTACTATTGCAACCTTTTAGATCAATAAAATGTACAAATTCGAGAAAAACGTCCTGGCTTACAACACAAAAAAATAATTTTTCATCAAGACAACGCACCAGCGCAAAAGAGTGTTTTAACAATGGCTAAAATCAACGAATTAAAGTACGAGTTGCTTGACCACCCACCTTATTCTTCTGATTTAGCTCCCAGTGACTTTTATCTGTTCCCAAATCTAAAAAAATTCCTTGCTGGCAAGCGTTTTACCTCAAATGAAGATGCAATTACAGTTGTAATCCACTATTTTGTAGACCTTGAGGAAAACTATTTTAAAAAAGGGATATAATTGCTAGATAAGCGTTGGACTTAGTGTATTGGAGTTTCAGGAGATTATATTGAAAAATAAAAATATTTTTGAAAAACTAACTATTCTCTTTCATTGATAGGCTAAGAACTTTCCGAACCGCCCTCGTATGCTGCACAAATTATATCGTTCAAAATTAACTCAAAGTTGAAATAACTGCGGGCGGTCGGGTATAAGTGTTTGACACTCTACGCCACACTTGATTTAAGCAAGGTCAGATTTAATATGAACGGCAAAGTCACAAATCGGAATACAAATTGTATGAGGACTATTTTAGATATAAGAGCGGAATTACGTTTAGGTCGTCCGCACAATCCCAACAAAAAACTGTTAGTAATATGATTCTCGTGGAAACTTTGCAAAAATTGCATTTATCTTAACTAAAGTTGAAATTACGCTCGCACTCTGACGCCGAAGAACATCTTTTATTTGGTTTGCAAAAGGTAACTGCGAAGAAGACCTTTCTTCTGCAGTGTTTTTTTTTTGTTTTCCACTTTATTTATTATTTTTTGGTTTACTCTTTTTTCGTATTAGGGTTTCTTGCAAAAATTAAATGTTTATGGTAACCCTGAAGCTTTATCGATAACCTGTGTACCACAGCCCAAGGAAACGGTAAGTTTTAAAAACTAATCTTATGAAACATCTAGAATTTGGCAACAAGTCAATGAAGGTAAACTGTTAATAATTGTATACGGACGACGTCCAGTAGTTCTAATCAATAATATAAAGCCAGGATTTTTTCAATGTATACAAAAATATGTTCTACTTAAAGTTTGTGAAAACTGTGTTTATGATCGTTGGTTTTCGTAGAAAAATTTTAGCAATGCAAAAAAGAAAGCAGCGGTGTACGTCAAACTTTCAACATAATTTTTTTTACCAATTACAACAAAAAACTGAATTAGATTATATATTTCTTCTGTAATTTATTAAGCTTCTAAAAATTAGTATTTGCAGTCGAATCGTATACCCACTTGCCACGTTTTTACTAAAAAAAATATAGTTTAAAGCGCGATTTTCTGTGTTCTTAGTATTGCCTTTTTATATTAAAAAAAATTGATAATTTTCTATAAAGACATTTTTATATCCTAAACCATAGGGTTGTACCAAATTTGGCATTTCGTTTGGTATAACTCAAAATATTGATCTGATACCCAATAAAGTATAAAAGTTTTTGATGGCTCTCGATGTGGAGTCTCTTTAGAGATGTCAAGAGTGAGTTGTATTTTCGTGGGCAATTGTGTGAACAAAACTTGAAAAGTAAGAATTACAACAGTAGTTATCATTCGTTTGGGGAGAGCCTGGCCTTATAGAGTTCTGTTTTACTTTCAAAAATTGCAGCAAAGCTTTCTGAAGAGGGTTGTCACGGACCCGAAATCATGATAAAAGCAGTGTGAGCCACGAAAATCAATGTCACTTTGCCATTTTGTTAAAAAACTTGTCTTATATTTAAATATAGAAGCAAGGGGTATTGATCCGGGTTATCCCTGTTCAATGTTTTTCATTAGCGTACAATTCTAAGACGCTCTAGCGATGTCCGACCGTGCGTGCGTCAGTGTGTCTGTTAAACGCACGATAGCGGTCACAATAATCATCCTAGAAAGTCAAAACTTTTTAAAGAAATGTATTGTTGTTGCAAGTTCTTTGGGATTTATAATGGACCAAATCTATTCAGAGCAAAAGAGGTTCTCTATACTAGGACACATACCGCATAAGAAAAAAATCGTAAACATTTTTGGGGGTATTTTGTATGAAAATCGATATCATGGAATAACCTAGACTGCTGAAACTAGGTATGAAACTGTCTTTTTAACAAGGCCTATTTAAGATTGAATATGTGCCAAATCGCTAAACATTTTGATATAGCCCCCATACAAAGTACCTTGCCGAGTTCAGGTACCGGCGCTCTAGAAACTGCATGTACAGTCTGATCTTGACCGGATTTGAGAGGAAGTAGTTTCATGGCATGGAAATTAAGTGTTTATAATTTAGACCATATCGGTCCATTATCGGTCCCTCATTCAAAGGTCCCTCTCGATTTTAGATTCTGACGCTGTGGAAGCCACATTTATTGTCTAATCTGGACAAAATTTACTACAAAGTAGTTCTATGGAATGACAATTAACTCTTAATGATCTGGAGCTTGTTGAACCATATAAAAGGTGATTAATCTAGAGGTATTTTTTCAAAATAAAAAAAGTACAAAGATTGAAATCTAGTGTTGGATCTTTATTATTTATTCGAAAACACATTTTATGCCATTTATTTTTGGAATATAATTTCCTTCAAATGTAAGTCGCAACTAAGTCTCAGGATCTGCATGCTGAGGGGTCCAATTTTGGATAGCTCGTTTGAGTATTTCGAACGGTATGGCGTTAATGACATGCGTAATGTTGGCTTCCAAAGCCTGAATCGTAGCTGGTTTGTCAGCATAGACTTTGGACTTTACGTAGCCCCAAAAAAAGTCTAAAGGTGTGATATCACACGATCTAGGGGGCCAACTCAGAGGTCCAAAATATGAAAAAGCTGCTCTTCGAAATGACCTCTTAAAAGATCCATTGTTTGAGCAGCTGGCAAGAGAATTTGAAATGTCCTCAAGATTACGGGCTTCAATTTCAGGTAGCAAAAAGTTCGATATCATGGCGCGATAGCGAGCACCATTCACGATTAAGTTCCGGCCATCATCATTTCTGAAAAAATATGGCTCGATGATTCCACCAGCCAATAAACCGCACCAAATCGTGGTTTTGGCGGTGTCAGTCTTTCCATGTTGAAATGGCAAACAATACTGAAAAGAAGAAAAAATAAAGTTTAACACATCTCATGCGTAATCGGTGAAAAAAACCTATTGACAAAATGCCTCTAGATTGATCACCCTTCACAAATTTGAAAAAAATGGCCTGATAATTCCACCAGCCCATAAACCGCACTTTGCGGTGTAAGTCTTTCCATAATAAAATGGCAAACAATACTAAAAAAAAGAAAAAATAAAGCTTAACACTCGTAATCTGTGAAAAAACCCAATTAAAAAAAATATCTCGTTATTGATCACATGTTAGAATTATTGATTTGAAAATTGAAAAGGCCTTTTTGAAGAAAAATACATAGGCCTTTTACAGGGTGTCCGGCGGGAAGGTATACTACTTTATTTTGCCGCCATTTTGGTAAACATTAGTCTTGACAGTTCATATTAGGCAGTTGTGAAGTAGAGGCGTGGCAAATTTATTAAAGAAAAAAATTATATAAACCAATGCGTTTTAATCGTTTAAACATTTTATCAAAATCAATCATCGATTACTGTGACGATGAGAAAGTAAGGTGAAATTTTTGGGAGAAACAACGTGCCAACAATAATCACTTTTCATTGTTTAGTGAATATTTCAAAGAAAGAGAGTCTGTAGCTGATAGGCCCAAGCATCGACCACAACGTACTGCAAGATCGGCTGAAAACATTACTGCTGCTCAAGAAAGTGTTCAAAACAATCCATCAACCTCAACTCGAAGTCGTGCTGGATGTAATGAAAATTGTGCTCAAAAGGGCTCGCATTTGTGAGGCTTACAGAGTCGGACATTTATCTGATATTATATTCCATACATAATTGCAGACATTAAATAAAATAATTATCAAAATAAGATCCATTCACTTTCATTTAATCAAAAATTATAAGCAAACAAAGTAGTATACCTTCCCGGCGGACATCCTGTACTATAATGTTATGATTATTTCTATAAAGAAATGCACATAGGCCTGTTTCTAAAACATGAACCAAGAAAGATATCGAAAAACGATTTGGTGGGGACATGTAGGACAAATAGGACTACTAAAAGCGGCAATAAAAAAAATTAAAAATTCACGCATACGCCTTCTGCTGGATACTAAGACGATATAAAGCCTGTAGAAATTAACTTAAGTGCATTCTTATACTCTCCATCGAGAGAAAGGGTGCCTATTTACTTAAAATTTGTCATTCCAGTGCCAAAAATCGCTAAATTGGCATCACTTAACATGTGCATATAGAAAGAGATCTATGTATATGCAAGTCTGAATAAACTCGTATATCGTATATGTCGGCGTGCGGCAATAATTATGTGTTATTATTGTTTAAGCTCCATTTCTAATTCAACCTAAATATAAGGCAGGCACACTCACATACAGAAACACATTCAGGCAGCACTCACTTTCACCCGGATCCGGAAAAACAATGACTTCATTTAGCAAAAGCTTCGCTTTTTTACATGCATTTCACAACAAATCCTTGTTGTGTTCCTGCGTTTCGCCTCACTCACACTCCATTCTGTGTTTTATTTAAGCATAGGTGTGCATGTGTGTGTGTGCGTGTTTAAGCATTGTTCTGAAAAGTATGAACGGAAATGAAATTCCATCGTAACGGAAATAATATTTTCCTGCTATTTCACATTACGGTTGCTAGTGATTTTTTTTTCTCCTCGCTTTCCTTTGTGTCATTTGTGGTTTCTGTATTTCGAAGCGAATTTTGAAAAATTTGTGGCGGGTGTTTTTCTTCTGCATTCACGATTTGTTTTGCGGACACCATTCATGATGAAGTTTTCGTTAATATAATTCATTTTATATGGGTCATTGTTTTGTCGGGGGAAAGTTATTGCGAGAATTATGCAAACTAGCGTATCTTTTGTTTTGCTGCGCAGTTATTTGTTTCGGAAAAGAGTCGCCATAATTTTCCGAAAGGCGCTGATTGCTTATGTATGTGTGTTTTTAATTTTAAATTTAGCAACTAAATATAAATGTGTATAATAGCAGCTAGGGGAATTTGAATGTATATAGTGCTTTTAGCAGACAGACAGCTGGACATGGCTCAATTGTTTTAGAATTTTACTGCGATTAAAAATATATACTGGGTCTCGATCATTATTTTGAGTGCATGCCAACGGAATTACTAGCTAAGTATACACCATCCATCCTAGGTTGCAGAGAAAAAAAGTGTATTGACATCCTGTAATTCAAGTCGTACGGGCTTTCAGCAAATAATGCAAAGGGGAAAATGATGTAGCATGCCTTTGTCTTACATTACTAACGCCAACCAGTTAACCTATACAATTTTTGCACACTGAACTCTGTGTCACCAAGGACCCTTAGTTAAGCCCTCTTGCAATCATTTACCCCAGGCTGTACATGAAAATGCCCTGGCAACAACAAATCGCTTTTTATTGTTTTTTATCGAGTAATTCAATTAAAATTCCTCCGTGTAATATTTGCTTAAACCATCATCATCGTCTCATGAACGGAGGGGGGAAATACACTGGTGTTGCTTTCTTTTTTCTTTCTGTGGAGTTGGGCGAAATACACTGGTGTTGTTTTCCTTTTGCTTTCTAGGAACCCGTGCAATATCCTTGTTGTAGTCTTTGTTGTTAGCGCTGCTGTTGCTGTATATTTCGTCCCTATTGACAATCATTGTTCTTTAAGTTTTCTTTATTTACTTAAACTGCATGCATCGGGGTATATAATGCATACTTATGGTACATACTTGCCAATACATGTATACAGCATGAATGTTTGCTTTTTATAAGTAATAAAGGGTGCTTCAATAGTAAGGTCTCAATTTTGAACACATATTACATTTAAGATTTAAGTCTCAAAGGTATGTTTCGTTGACATAGTTCTTCTTACCGTATCACCAAAAATATATGGCAAAGTTATCTTTCTAGCTGTGGCCCATTATTACCAAAAGCCCAACAAGGTGTGTTCAATAGAAATGGTGAATTTTGAAAAAAAAATTTCGGGCGACGTGCATTAGATTAGAGTTTTTTTCTGTTGGCACACTTGGTTCGAACATATGTTTTTAGTTGAGTTTCTGTTTAGTTTAGCTTGTTTGTGAGAGGCACCACAATTAGACGTGTTTTGCTTGTTCGGTAATTTTCTGTTGTGGAAAAAATGGATTAAAGATTTTGCATCAAAATTAGTTTTTAAAATTGATATTAAGTGCTCAGCACTTGAAATGTTAAGACTGGCATAAGGTGTCTGTACTCTTAGTCAGAAAAATATTCACATGTGGTACAAGCTTTTTAAATAAGATCGAAAATAGATCGTGAATGTCGACGTTATTCCTGGAAGATCGGTCACATCAAAAACCAATAAAAATATTGTGAACGCATTGAACAGGGATTAATAACCGGCTCAAGACCTCTTGCTCTATATTTAAATAGAAGCAAGTTTTTAAAAAAATGGCAAAGTGACATTGATTTTTGTGGCTGCACACTGAACGTTAAGAAAATTGTTATGGATAATCGTCGAATCACTATTAGAGAAGTTTCAGAGGATGTCGGCAAATCGTTTGGCTAATACCATTCTTTTTTTTTGACAATTTTGGGAAAAAAGCGTGTAGGAGCGAAGTTGGTTTCAAAGTTGCAAAATTTTAGACAAGAAAATCGTTGCATCTTCGTAATTGTTTGTCCAAAAAGAATGCCGTAATCATGCCTCAGCCACCTCAGCTCCAGATTCGCTCCCATGCATTTTTTCCTGATCCCAAAATGAGAAACCCCATGAATGGACGGAATTTTGCGACAATTGAGGAGATAAAAACCAAGTCGCTGAAAGATCTCATGACCATACCACAAAGTGCGTACCAGGACTGTTTCGAGGATAAAAACGCTGCCACAAGTGTATTATATCTGAGGGGGAATACTTTAAAGGGGACAGAATAGAAATTAATGAAGAAATACATGTTTTTTTAAGACAAATTTAATTTAACGTTCTCCATTGAACAGCTTTTTATACCCTCCATCGAAGAGTGGTTTACTAAAGTTGGCGTTCCGTTTGGAACACCACGAAATGCTGATCAGAGACCCTATAAAGCATCATCTTAAAATTCTAATTCGATCTAGCCATGAACTGTCTGTTGAAAGCACGACGGCAATGATACGAATACCTATCATCCTTGTATAAGTAATTTGATATTTTGCGCGATGATGGCTCATGGTCTAAAGTTGTCGGCGCTTGTAAATGGAAAAATCGGACCTTGGGGAAAAAGTTTCCATTAATTCCATTAAGGGACTAAAGGTAACTCAACATTTTTTTGAGTATTTGTTTAAGAAATCATAATTTTTTGTAGACGGGGAATGGTGAAAATATGCACTCTTAGTTTTAATGCTTGAAAAGAGTATAGTTGCTTGATTTTTGGGCTCGTATGGTCCCGCTTTGTCAAACAGGTCAAATAATAGAGTCCGAAAAACGTACCATTTTTTGCGCTTTAGCAGTGTAGGGACGGTCGAAGATTTATAAAAGGTTTGGATCCAGACCATCCTGTATTAACACAGTCTTAATACAAACTTCCCTGCTTATATTTGGCCCAGCAGCTATAAAATTTAATACACAAGTTCTAATCGCCATCAAATCAAACAGTTGATCTTAATGTACATATCACTAACCTTGTGGAAAATAAAACCGTCTCGGCCTCACATAAAAAGGTCTCCCCTAAGGCCCTGCCGCTAGATTGAAGCTATAGGTCTCATATAAACTTCAATCTGTCTTAAATTTTCTACCGACGTGACAAGTATACGCGATAAGTATACTAAATGATGTAGGGTATAATATAGTCACCACTGTAGCCTTTTGTGTACCCTCTAATAAAGAATGGAGTGTAAACCGAATGTATTATTTCGTTTAGAACACCTCGTTATATTACACGGAAACACCATAAGTTGGTGTTGTTTGTTCCTGTGTATGTTGAAAGCACGATAGCGGATGAAAAAATAAGCTAGGATCCTGAAATATTGCACAACGATGGGTTGTAGACATAAACTGTTTAGGATTATAAATGGGCGAAATCGGCCCAGAGAGAACAACGTTTTTCTTTATGTTACTAAAGGTACCTCGGAAAAAAGTACTCTTTATTGAGAAATTTTATAAGAATCGGTCTTGCAAAACACATCAAAGAGTATTCGTGTTAGTAATCATAGGGCTGCAGCGATAAGAATTAAGGCTTTCTACGTATCACTTTCTCGTATATATCATAACAGTGCTGGCCTTTTAAATCTGCAGACCACGTTTACCGATTTTCAAACGATTCGCATTGCGAACGCCTAACTTGGGCCGTGTTTTATTGGCAGCTCGCTTAAAAGGTCGCTAACGCGATAAATTCACACGAGAATATAAAAATATTTTTGTTTTCAAAAAACTATAGACAATTTTCCTTAAATCCCATTGGTTCTAAATAATTATAATTGTTATAATTGATATTTATTCAAACAAAATCTTTAGCGAGTTTCATCGAGCCCACTTATTACTCGCTTATTAGTATATTTTAAACAACAACTTTTTTTCTACAAATTACAAATTTTTAATTAAAGTATTTATGATGCATAAAGCCATTCAGATCTTTTATACAAAGAAATTTCAATAACTTATACTAAAGTTTAAAAGTTATCGTCTGAACGACCACTTACTCGTTTAATAAGCGAGTATAAATAAAACACGGCTTTTATACGGCTGCTGTCAGTTTTTTTCATATATTTCTGAAACAGGACTGGACAATCCACACCACACCACGATTTGAACATTGCATCCCTTTAATCCTCAGTAAAATTTCCCATCCTACTTTTGGCTTAACTATTTTTAGTAAACTTTAAAGTAAAGACACTTTTAATAAAGGACCCTTTACATTATCAAACAAAGTGTACTTTGCACACACACTAATGTCGAGTCTGTAGAAGCAAGAAATCCATACGAGTACTTATGCTCCTTACACGCTCTGGTTTCATGTATACGTGCGCGTGCTTTAACGAGTATAAAGAAAGTAGCGGCGAGGGTAGAACCTTAAAGCGTACGTAGTTTCTCCAGACTCACTTGACTGATACAGAACTTTTACACCAAGAAACGAGTTTCGCTACATTGAATTTTTTCCTTCTGTTTACTTTTGTGTGTTGAGCGTGTATGTCCATTGGCAAAAAAAAAAAAAAAATTCAGCGGTGGCCTCCCAGCGCTGACGATGTCACATACCGGATTTACTTAGATTTAATGAAAAAAATGCTTTTCAGATTATTTAAAAGATCAGGGAAAGTCTTTTCCATCGAGGTAAGCTCTGCTAGTAAAATAACTGCAATGAAGGCCCTGTCAATTCCTTCTCTGGCAAGCCGTACATATTTCAAGAAGTTCACACAGGTACCATTAGACTGTGTGAACCATTTGTTCTTCAATAAATTTTACATTTGAATCTACTGTAAAAAAAATTCAAATTTCTGATTTTGTTGGAAAGGTTGAACTTTGTCATTTTGTAATAGAACACTATACGAGGGTTGTTATATATATAATTCTGGCCTAGGCAACACTAAGTGTTGCCTAGCGCCATCTGACATTTCCATTGGAAAGTTTGACACTTTTTAGCACAAACGTACTCACAACGTTTTGACGTACGACCATCATTTGTGCTGTTTACAGTGACTTGAAAAAATCAAGTTGGCAAATAAACAGAACAAACTCGTGAACATTTTCGTGCGATCATTTTTCACAACTTTCCACGTGAATTATCACGACAAGAGTGCATCGATGAACTTAAATCTTTGTATAGCGATGAAGCACCATCCTTCGTATACAGCACTCTTAAAAACCGGTTTTATGAATTCGATCGTGGCTGACGCTCGCTCAAAGACAAAGGTCGTCCAAAATCCAATCCCTCAAAAAAAAGGCTCGTGTCGAGTGAAGCAAAAAAACTTTGAAAAACTACGATCGCGGTGCTTCAAAAGACTTTTATAATATCGTCACAGGTGACGAATAATGGATCTATGCGTATGAGCCCGAAACAAAACAGCAATCGACCGTGTGGGTCTTCGAAGACGAGCCAAATCCAACGAAAGCACTTCGAAGCAAATGGTCGCCTGTTTCTTTGGCAAAACTGGTTATGTGGCGACTGTTCCGCTTGAGCAAATGTCGTCCATGTTATTTATTTGAATTGTTGGAAACAAAAACTCATTGAGCTTGTCGTGGTAACGCTCACCGTTAACGGTAACGGCGGCTCCTTGCTTATTGTCAAGGAAAAATGGCCCGATGGTGATGAAAAATTACCTTAACTATTGGAAAAACCCCCAAAGTTGGCATCGCTGCTTACCGTTGCCTTTGAATATCAGCAATAGGAGAGAGATCTTTTTCGAAGAAATTTGTATAAAAAGGTAGAGAATTGTCTGCCTATAGTGTGAGTAGCATCGTGACTTGAAGTTTTATTCTACGGTAGGGGACTTTCTAAAGCATTGCATAGATTTTTTTCAGTCTGTTTGTGTTTATGCTAGGCTAGATAGTTGTGGGACAATTTTCGTAAGACCTTAGCTAACGTTTTTTTCTTAGTGAGCAACTCTTATGTAAATGCTTTATTCGGCTTTAGTAGTGCTGCAACCTCAACTTTGTCATCCAATGGAACATATTCAACCTGAAAAGAGTTTGTTTTGCTTGCTACAGCCACAAAAGCATTCATTCAAACATATGGAAGGGGGAAAGAACAAAAGAAAAAGTTTGGTGGAAAATTCTTATGTTCTAAGGACTGATGGCGTTTCCTTTGGTTTTTGTTCCCGCTCTTAAACTCCCTGCTGTTGTTGTAGACATCGTCGTCGCTATTCGTAGTTTTTGTCTTGTTGAGCATTGAATTTTTCAACACTTGCCAAACGCAACTTGAGTGGTTTCCAGACAACAAAAACAAACAACATCAACACCAAGAGCAACAACTTTAACAAAGCGAGCGACAGCCACATCAGCGACATCGACATCGACAGCAACAGCAGCAGTCACGACAACAATATTACATTGAACTAATGTAAAGTTTTCATGAATGTTTGGTCCGTGGGCTGGCTCGTTTTGTGTGCAACGATTGGTAAATGTTAATGGGGGCTGGAGTATTTTGCCTGCAAATCGTCTGCTTAGCTATTGAAGGCGGGGAAGGAGACAGCAAAAAAATTTAAAGTATTTTCCAACCGCTTCAATATGACGCCATTATGCTGTGATTCCTTCCCCTATTTGTGTGGTCCCTCCTTCCGCCAGCGTTTTTTTTTCTGTTCTAACAGCAACGGTTGCTGGTGCTATGCTGCTGTTGTCGTGGTTTTGTTGTAAATGTATTAAGTGCATTCGTGCGTTATGATTTTGTTTTGTTGTTCGGAAACGTTTACACTCTTTAAACCCTCAGCCAGCATATCGATACACTCAAACATGCTGGCGCATCCATGCATACATGTGTGTGTAATGTATGAGGACTTCATGTATGTGTGTGTGGGTGGGTGTTTTTGTCTGCCAATGTTTAAAGTGGGAAAATTTGTAACCATGGCGGAAGAAGTGAAACCTTCTAGCAGGCCTTTTAAACACCTAACTGGGCAGGTGAAGGTGCTAATGGGCGTTATAAAAATAAATTTTAGCTTCTTCTATACCACCTTAATCTATCAGATTGAAACTTGGAGCGATTCCCTGTTTTACTATTTTGTCTTTCTTTAAATGACAATGCCTGGTCGAGGCTTTCACTATTGTGCATTATTTAATTTAAAGTTTCACTGAATGCAGCGAAAGGGCCTAACAATTTGAAAAGAAGCCCTTTCAGCTCAAATTTTACGCCACTGGGTGATTCGTGTTGTTGTTGCTGCGATTATCGTTGTAGTGGTACTACTATACCGGCGTTCAAAAGGTGCTGAGAATTATGGTTATTCATGTATGCAACTGCAATACAGCTATAACTTAAACTTAAACTTCTACGTTTTTCATTTTTTTGTAATACTGAAGCGGTTTTCTTTTTGTCTTTCCTTTGTATTCTCGTCCATTGGAATTTACAGTTCAGCACAAAAAGACAGCAGAGTATAAGCGATTTTTGTTTTAAACTTTATTAGGTTCCCAATGGCTTGCAAATATTGTACTCGTATGTAGGCCATAGTCAAGAAATATAGTTTTTGCTTTAAAGTTAATGTGGCATATATACTTTTTCGTAATAAACTTACTTTATGTCGAATAATGCTCATCATATTTTGCTAGGCTTAGCTGGCCAAAAAATATTTTTTATGTCAGCAATAACACGCCGAATATTCTCCTTCAAGGCGTCAATCGTGTCGGGCATATCTGCGTAGACAAGCGACTTCGCATAACCCTACAAAAATAGACGAGCGATGTTAAATCGCACGATTTTGGAGACCATACCACAGTCCAACGACGCGAGATAATGCGCTCAACAAAAGTTTCCTTCAATAAATTGATTGTTTCGTTGGCTGTATGGCATGAAGCGCTAACTTGTTGGAACCAAAGGTTGTGCCCATTAACATCCTCCAATTCAGGCACGAAAAAGTCAATAATCGTGGCTCCTAAGCTTCACCATTGAGTATCACATTATGGTCGTCTTCATTTTGGAAGAAATATGGACCAATGATTCCCTCTGCCAATAGAGCACACCAAGCAGTGACTACTCGTATTTGAGGATGTAAGGGCGTCTCAACAATGGCTTGTGGATTTTCACTACTCCAAATGCGACAATTTTGGTTATTGACGTAACCATTCAACCAATAGTTAAAGTTCATCGCTGAACAAAATGTTCTTGTAAAAATCAGAATCGGTGGCCATCTCGTTTTGGGCTCATTCTCCCCGATTTTTAAACGTTGTTGCAGAATGGGACTATTTATTGTGAAATGGCAAACCGATTTGAGCATAAATCAAGTGACAGCTGGCAAAAAGACAAGCTCCTTAAAAATTGCGGTTTATTGGCAAATATCTTAGCCAAAAATGAGCTTCATCGCTGAAGACGATTTTTCGATGAAATTCTGCATTTCCTGAAATTTTGCCAGAGCCCAAGCGGAGAAGTTTCAGCGTTTAACTCGTATATTATCAAGTGGCTTTAGTTCTTGAGCCAGTTTGATCATATAAGGATGAAGGCCAAGATCTTTTTGCTCATAAGTGGACTGTACCACGATGAATATGTTGATTTCGACTCCCGTTTTGACACAGAAAGATCATTCAAAATGTTCATCATTCAAAAATTCAAAATTGTTATGTCGCTATTGGAAAACACGTTAGTTAGAGTGAAGTGCAAATAATCGGTTGCCAGGACCGCCTGTTGTGGCAACTAAAAGTACAGAAATACAATTGTTTCTTTGTACCAATAAATAGTAAAGCCAACAAATAGTTTTGTTCTAATGAACTTCTACTATTACCAACCCTTACATAAAAACAGGAACAGAATATAAAGGATTTCTTATTCTTTATTTGAACAGAACTAAAAATACATGTCAATAAATATATCGTTCTCGAAAAGTAGGCCAAATACTGAAATTAGACAATTGAATTTTTCTTTTGATTTGACTTTAAATTTGTTTGACTCTTTGGGAAAGTTAAATCTAGCCAATATCTGATTTTTTATCTAAGGTTGCCTGCACCAAAAAGTCTCGTACGTTGGGTTGTGGTGATGGAATAACTGCAGTAGAAGAAACTACAATCTTTAGGGTGGCCACAAATTCAGTTGTGACAACGAATATTTGCAAACACAGCACTGATAAAACCGCATCTAGGTTGGTGGAACATGCTTAGCAATAGCATACATGTTCTGAATATCTCGGACATTTAATTTAATAGAAAACTCCCGCTGTTCGAAAAAGACGTTTAAAGGCCCTTTAACAGAGACCACTACATCAAATAGGCCATATCTTAAGAACCCATTCTATTTTTACGTAAAATGTTGCTATTGAAATTTTCCCAATAACATCAGGATAAAAATGACAATTATTTCATTTGTACGATGTCGCTGGATATTAGACGTTCTACAATATTTCTAGCGTTGCTTCTAAAACGCCCACCATTGTAAATAGTACATATGCCGACATGTCTATGTGTAATGCACAAGTGTGTGTGTGTACAAGTAGAATTCTACTAGTTTAACCTATTGAACATATGTGTATGTGAGTAAGTGTGTTTGTGATGTAATGTATATAATGTAATGCATCTGTTTTGTTGTTCGTACAACAACATCCTCTGCAGACATTCCTTAACATACCCATACACTTGCAGGGGGAACATTTACACACACGCGCGCCCATACACACACTCACTCTAACCAACATGTGTACGAGTTTTGTTGCATGTCATGTTATCGTAAAGCAATTGCTGTTAATTATAGACGTCAGTTCGTGCATGTGTTTCCAAGTGGTAGTCAAGTATTTGAGCATTTTGTTAAATGGGAAAAAAGGCGAAAAAACATCATCATCACCAGCAACGACACGAACACGAACAACAGCACCAACACCAGCGGCAGCAACAGCACCATCGCAAGCCAGCAAAATCGACACCCCAAGCGACAACGAATCCCACCCAAAAAACAAAAAGTTGCTTCAATCTTTTTAAGGCAATTTGTTGTGTGGTTTAAGAGGTTTTCTTTAAAGTATTGTTGTTGTGTTCTTTCCAGCGCTTTTCTTCACTTCCTCCTTCGTAGTTTTCGTTTTTAGTTAGTGCATAGCTAAGTTGCCCGCTTATACTGATGTTGTTGTTGTCGTTCTTCGTTTTTCGCTTTTCAAAGCGGATACGAACGTTTTGCTGTTTTGGCGCTTCAAGTATGAATAAACAAAGCTTAGAAAAATGCGCTATGTTTCCTTATTAACATTTTAGATTGTTGGAAAAATGGAAATTCATTCATTCTAGAATGCGGCGCGGCGCGATGGAAATGCTAATGTCGAGATAATAGTTTCAAGGTAACTCAACTTGAAAACGAGAAAATAAAGTTAAGACGCACAGACTTTGTGGTATTCAAAATGTAGGTGGGCATGAGGTTTTTTCAAATTTTTAGCAATAATGAACTATTAAAGAGTTGGGCATCTCAAGGACATATTGTAGAAATCATGATCATCCCGCAAAAACTAAAATTTGTCGTAAGAACAGTATTTCTTTAAGAAGTTGGTCATCACTTCTGCCACTCTATAGCTTTACTGTCATTATCAGTTGGATTATAATTTTTTTATACCCTACACAGAGAAATTGATTGTATACAAAACTTGTAATATCATTTGCAACACCTCGGAATATTGTTCGGAGACCCTGCATACCAAGAAAAAAGTATGTTTTTTAAGACAGATAGAATTTAAATTTTAACCAAACAATTTTTTTATACTAGTTTTGCATTTGAAAATAATTTCGGGCATAATGACGAGTATGTGCGCTAAAAATCGCAGTCACCTATAAGTTGTTCGAATGGAGGACTGATATTCATAAAAAAATTGTATAAGTTGGTGGAGTTGTTCAAAGGTAAATCTATTTATGATTATTTACCTGGGAATCCTTATTTTAAATATCAAAAATTGAGCTCAGTATAACTGTTTGTTCGACCGCTAACCCTTTTATAATTTTTTTAAGCATAAGAACACCCTCTTTACATTATAATGATCGTCGTAAATTTCTAAGACGTCTAGAACGTCCACGAAAGACAAATAAAATTTGGCACGATGATGACTTATAGTCTTAAGCTGTTTAAAATTGAAGATTGGCGGAATCGGAATAGGGGACAAAAGTTTCTCATTAAGGGTCTAATAGTACCTCAAAAAATACTCCTTTTGTCAACTCTGCAGTGTTTATATGCTTCATGCCGACATATATTAATAACATACTAATTCTATATTTGAATTTGTGTCGAAATTGTCTTTGATTTTAGTAATCATACGTCTCGATGTACTATCGGTCGATTGTCTTGAGCCCAATGGTCGGTTGGGTTCACGAACCGACCCCAATCGCAGGTTAATCTTGAAAATAAATTCAGATTCATAACGAAATAAGATTTCATTCTCATATTTATGTACTATTTCTACGGGAAACAGGATCGGTACAGAAGCAGTCACGTGACATGGCTTTGTCATTGGAGGGAGTCAATTGATACCATGTGATATATCAGATACCACGTGATATATCACGGGACTGATTAAAAAGTACAGGTACTGAGCGTCTCATTGTATCCATCATAGAATACCCATCACAGGACCCATCCTATCCATCCCATCATATCAGTTCAATTTAACGATTAGTCTGATTGTTTGAAAATTTTTATCTGAATGTAAATTTCCATACAAAGTTAAATAGTTTTTGAGCAGATTTTGTTTAAAAGATAGCTGAAATCCGCGGATATGTAAAATCATTTGTATGCGGATTTATGTGCGAAGTTATACCTCGATTTTGACGACTTTGAAATATCAAGTAATCGACAACATTATTTCCAAACAAAACCAGTTCAGTGACTGATTCTGTTTTCAACATTCAGGGTAATTGACTGCATTTCCCGTAGGGATTTATCACTTGTGTCGATCATAAGGGCCTTGAGAAATAACCACAATCTCAACGAATGTTTAGAAAAAAGTTCATATTTAATTTCGTATACAATTTTTCTTTATTTTGAGAAGAACTACAAATAAAAAAGGTGGATCGAATAAAAGGCACGCGGTTAATTGTAAGTAAGACACAAAGTTTTCACGGAATTATTAAAGAATTTCCAATCTAACTGTCTATTAGAACAAAACTAATAATAATTTATGTCGAAAAGGCAATAAAAAACCGTCATCTAAATTATTAGGCCAAAGTAGACCAAATGCTTAAATAATACAATTTAATTTTTCATTGGCTTGACTTTAAGTTTTCCATGACTCAATTGACCCTTTGGCAAAATCAATTTAGTTAGCATCTGATTTAAAACCTAAGGTTGCATGTATCAAAAATTCCCGAGCACAAACTACCGTTTCGTTGTGGTGATGGAATTACTGCAGTAGAAGAAACTCAGTCAATTTGAATAGCGGATTTGGTTTAAAAAATAGCTGAAATCCGCGGATATGTAAAATCTTTTGTAAGTGATTTTATGTGCGAAGTAATACCGCAATTTTGACGACTTTGAAATTTCAAGTAATCGACACCATTATTCCCATACCGAACCTGTTCTGCGACTGGTTCTGTTTTCACCCATGTACTCAGGGTAATTGACTCTGCATATCACTTGTGTCGATCATAATGGCCTCTGTTTGGGCGCATAAGAAGTTACCACAATCTCCACGAAATTATCCAAAAATTTCATATTCACACGCAGAGAAAAAACATGGTTACTACATAATCACGGCAATAATAATATGTTTTCCCAATAAAAGTATGTTCGTCGCAACCATAGCATTGTTAACTGAATTTAGTTTGGCAATAGTATAATTGCTGCAATATTAATATTGTTGAAATGTAACAATTATTGCCAAATGAAAATATGGTTATAGCTACAATATAAATATGGTTGTTGCGACAAAAGTTTTGTGTTTTGCGTTTTATCTTAACAATAATATGATGACGGCAATCATACCGTATGATTGTAATTTTTTTTCATTTAAATGTGCTTTTTAGAACAAATGTTATTGGTACGGATCTAATGCAATAATAGTACTTTTTTATTAAAATTGAAATTTTTTAAATAAGCTGCTTTGGGTTTTTTTAACTGAAATATTTTTAATAAAAACGCTTAGGCCAGAAACATTTATGCAATCCTCGTATGGCCATTTGTCCATTGTTAAAGATGGCAGATATTTGCGCCCTAAAAGCCCTATTTCAAATCATTATTATTTAAATGAATTTGTTAGAAGATTTTACCATACGAGGGCGGTTCGGATAGTTCTTAGCCTATCAATGAAAGAGAATAGTTAGTTTTTCAAAAATATTTTTATTTTTCAATATAATATCCTGAAACTTCAATACACTTAGTCCAACGCAATTCAATCCCTTGATTATAATAGTTTTCCTCAAGGTCTTCAAAATAGTGGTTTACAACTGTAATTGCACCTTCATTTGAGGTAAACCGCTTGCCAGCAAGGATTTTTTTAGATTTGGGTACAGGTAAAAGTCACTGGGAGCTAAATCAGGGGAATAAGGTGTGGGTGTTCAAGCACCCACCTTATTCTCCTGACTTTATTTCGTTGATTTTAGCCATTGTTAAAACACTCTTGTGCGCTGGTGCGTTGTCTTGATAAAAATTATTTTTTTGTGTTGTAAGCCAGGACATTTTTCTCGAATTTGTACACTTAATTGATCTAAAAGGTTGCAGTAGTACTCTGAATTTGTTGTTTTACCCTTATGCAGATAGTCAATCAATAAAATACCTTTGAAGTCCCAAAAAAACCGTTGCCATAACCTTACCAGCCGATTGAATTGTTTTTGCCTTCTTTGGGGACTTCCTCCAGCTTCAATCCATTGTTTGGATTGTTCTTTTGTCTCTGGAGTATAGTGGTGGATCCATGTCTCAGCAACAGTTATGAAAAGACGCTTAAAATCCATTTTATTTCGCTGAAAACGATCCAAACAAGCTTGAGAAATGTTCATTCTTATGCGTTTTTGGTCGACTGTTAACGGCACCCATCTTGCAGAAAGCTTTTTCATCTGTAGTTCTTCATGCAAAATTAAATGGACTCGATCATTTGAGATGCCCATGATATTAGCTATTTCACGCACTTTTATTCGTCGATTATTTAATACCATATCATGCACTTTGGCTACAATTTCTGTTGTTGTTGCTGTTTTTGGACGTCCACTACGTGGTTCATCTTCAATGCTTGTACGACCACGTTTAAATTCAGCAACCCAATTTTTTACTGTTGCATATGAAGGAGCACTTTCACCTAACACATTCACCATATCATTATGAATTTCTTGTCCCGATAAACCTTTTTTATGTAAATATTTAATGACACCACGCATTTCTAATTTTTCCATTGTAAAAAAATCTCGGATGCGTCTTTTGTGGAGGAGTTGCCAGATCGAAGCAAAATTTAACATGTGTTCATAGCAGAGACGGAAGTTTCCAAAACTTTTTTCTGTTTATACCGCGCTTTTTGTGCTAGGCTAAGAAGTTTCCGAACCGCCCTCGTATATTGATACTCCGAACATTAGGGGAAGGTATTTGGGCCCAGGGACCGATAATTATCAGCCGTGTGATAGTATTTCTATATAGAAAAAATCTCCATCAGTGTCGGCTGATGTTCTTCCATTCCATGCCCATGACTTTAAGTTTGAAATCTTTAAAATATCCTGAGATTAATTTTACTCAGACATTTTTCATACCAAGCGGAAATACTTTAAAACAATTCTTGGCCACCTAACCGAGGTGCTGAGTCTAATTACAGCTGTTAGCCATAAATGGAGTTACATGATGATGCATCATTAACTAACAACAGTAGAGCTTTCTTCACACACACATACACAGTAGCACACAAACACACGTAAACGCATTTGGTCGCACATAATCATAGTGGAGTACATGCCACAAACACTGGCCTCCGTACGGAGCGCGCCAGTTCTGTAGTTGCATGAGTGTGTGAGTGTCTGTGGACTATTTCGCATATGGAGCATTTTATAAATAACCTCTAATTTATATGTGGTAGTAGTGGTGGTGGTGGTGCCGGTGTTGGCCTGAAGATGTTGGCTGGTTTTTATATGTGCATATGGTCAAGAGCCGCTGCGAGTGTGTGCGTTCGAGACTTGGCACTACAGTTGAGTGTGTGTGTGTGTTAGTGTATGTTTGGTGTCCATAAAGCAATTTGTAGTTTCATTAAATTTCTGGCCAAAAGCGCTTTAAATATTCGCTCTGCCATTTTCATGCGATGCGATGTGGCGAGGTGAACTGCCATACTTGCTTAAGTGCTTTTTTCTTGGCATTAAATATAAGTATAAAGCAATGCTTAGTAGTTGTTGTTGTTTTTTTTATAAATTTTTGTGCTTTACTTTAAAAAGAAACTAATTTTGAGCTAAAGCTTAAGAAAATCTAATGGAACTCATGCGATTTCCATCATGGCATGCTCATTATACCTCCCTTTGCTCTAGTGTGGGCTAGGTAGCGCTTGTGTTCGTGTATGGCTATTTGTTTAAACTCTGGTCTCATGCGGGCTGGGCGTACATTTTTCACGTTCTAGGTGCCCGTTTTGCGGTCTTCTTTAGTTTAGTTTCTATTTTGTTTTCTTCTTCCTTTCTTAGTTCGTCTGTTTGCTTTTCATGTTATTTAATTCTATGCAGTTTTCTATTGCTTTTATGTCGTTTTTACTTTTTCTGCTGTTGGAAAATATCATTTTTGTTCTTTTTTGTTTTGTTTATGGAACAGGAAATTTATGGTAATTTCCAAATGACTGCAGCAGGTTGGCTGGGCCCGGCCCCACAGTCAAAATGGTTAAGGAAATTATTGCAGTTTTGTTTTGCCCAGCTAATATTGCATTTCATGTAATTCAGATTAGCATTAAGATTAGTAATTGTTATGGCTTTTTCCACAGTTCACAACGTCACATTACACCGCCTGGGCTGGCTGTGCGAGAAGGACTATTTTTTCTGGCACCCTTATGGCATGTCTTAATTAAAGGTTTTCGAGATTGCTTGGCATAGGAACATATAACAAATTTTGTTAGGCTATTGACCTTTCTGATATGTTGTGGTTATTTCTAAAGTTTTTGTTATTGTCTGGAGCCTAGTTTGTCTCATGGTGGTATTGTTAATGGGATAAAAGCTTTAAAGTTCTATCACAGATTGAAGGGCATAATCATACTTAATTAAGCTGGCACCATAACTTCTTGTGGGTGAATGATTTAAAGGCACGTCAGTCTTTAGCTTTCAATACCAATGATTCTTATATTGTCCTTTACTAGATCCCTTCGCCAGAGTCTGGTACATCTCTGTCTGCGTTTGTCATTTAACGTTTCTGTGCCTGTAGCGATAGTCACAATCGGTGTAAGTTTATGATTGTGTTTGTAAGATCTCGAAATACTTATCTGCGTCTATATAGTCCTTACAGTCTGATCTGGCCCATTTAGTCTGAAACGAAATGAGCTAGAGTCTTCAAACTTTCCCGATATATCGAACTTTTACCGCGAAAAAAAACGTAAGCGCTAAATCGCTTTTTAATGAAATTCAATAGAAATTTGTATAACTGTAGAAAAAATAAATTGTACTCGTATCCCGAAACATTAAAAATTAAATATTAATATTTACAAAAATTTGGCAACATAAATTGTAAGGGATTCCTCTAGATGAATTAAACAAAAGCTATGAAAACCCCTCCTGTAAAATGATCTTTTTGGCGCGTATGTATTTTTTTGCGGTTAGGGCTCGATATGCCTAAAAGTCGGCCATTGGTTGGTACTAAAAATTAACCAAATCAGAAAAAAAGGTCAATTATTTAATTTTTCCTATGTTATTTTATTAGTTGACTTTTAAATCAGTTTTTCGAAATGCTAGGCAATGAAGCCTTTTAACTTTCTCATACATAGGCGTGGTTATTGGACCGAGCGGCACTAGTGTACCAAAAACCGCCCCCCTAATGTTTAGAGTACCCAAAAACGCAGAAATCTTCTCACAAATACAAATATTTTTTTAAAGATTTAAAATACTCTTAGGCCCTTAAGGGCCCAATAACCGGCCATCTTTGAGTAAGGAAATATGACGATGGGCGTGGTCTATGAACCCTGGGGCTTAAACTCCTCCCCTAATGTTTCTGGGCATATAAATTTACAGTCAAAATATATTACGAATGCAAATTTGTACCCATATTTAATATTTGTAGCAATTTGAAACTCAGACCAGACTAAGTTGGCCCTAGAGGCCCAAAAATAAACCTTCTTGAACTCTGTACATTTTATTAGAAAACAATTCAAATTTCGTCACGACTCAGAATATAACAATTATTTTACGATTTGAAGAAAGGCCTCAACCATTCAAAGAAAGGTCCATAGGGTGATAAAATATAAATTATACGATTCGTAAAAAAGCCTCTGCCCATCGAAAATAGGTCCCTGGGGCGCTGAAATATAGGGCCTTATATGTGTGCTCTGAAATTGTGGAATTTTTTGATGCAAACGAATATGACATAAATATAACGATTGGTCTAAATTAAAATCCTTGACCAGGGCCCATAGACCCCTGGGGCTCAAAGTTCTTCTTCTAATATTCGAGGACATATGGTTATCTAGAAACAGTAAAGTTTCCTTTAGAGTGAAAATATGTATCTTTATTTAAGACTTCTGGCAATTTGGAACTCATGTTTGCCCTAATGAGCCAAAATTGGCCTCCGTGAAGAATGACATATGGTTATAAGAAAAGAACTTAATTTTGTTACAAATCAGAATTTTACGATTCGATAAATTTAAGGGCTTGGCTTCTAGAGGTAAGAAAGCTAGGAGGCTCAAAAATGTGTCGTTCCTAACTATCGACATTGGGTACCAAGAAACTGTGCAATTTTCAAATGCATCTGAATATGACATAAATATTATGATTTGGCTGAAATTAAAGCCTTGATCTATGGGCGTGGTCTATTGGCCCTGGGGCTCAAAATCCGTCTCCTAATTTTTGGGGACATAAGTGTATTCAGAAACAGAAAAGTTTACTTAAGAATGCAAATATGCACCTTTATTTAAGACTTGTGGCAATTTGGAACTTAGACTCGACCATGTGGGCCCTAATGAACCAAACTTGGCCTCCGTGAAGTATAGACATATGGGTTTTACAAACAATACAATTTTATCATTAATCAGAATATCATATTAATTTTACTACTCAACTTATTTGAAATCCTTGAGTCATTGGTTTAAATTCCTTAGGGTAGCGAAAAAGATTCATTCGAAATGGTCCATTTGACGTCTGGGTGCTTAGAAACGATAACATTTTCTGAAAAACCGGAATATGACATTCTTGTTAAGATTTGACTCAATTGAAGGCATTGGCCTGTGGATGTGACCTGTGGATACTGTGGGGCTCAAACCCGCCGCAAAATATTTGGAGACATATGGATATCCAGAAAAAGTAAACATTCCTTACAAATGCTAAACTATACCATTGTTTAAAACTTGTGGCAATTTAGAACTCAGATCGTGCCATTTCTGTGCCAAAGAAGCCCAAAGATCGGCCTCCTTATCCTATTAGCATGTGGGTATTTAAAAACAATAGCATTTTGAATGAATAAGATTAACTGTACTATTCGAAGAAATTTCAGGGTTTGATCCATGGAGCCCCCAAGAACTCTAAAAAATATATCCCTTCTGACATGAATATATACAGGGTGTCCATCGGGAGGGTATACTACTTTGTTTGTTTATAATTATTGATTAAATGAAAGATCTTATATTAAAGGAGAATGGATATTATATTATCTTCGGTAATTATGTATGGAATACAATATCATTTAAATGTCCGCCTCAGTTAGCCTCAGAAATGCGAGCCCTTTTGAGCACATTTTTCATTACATTCTCACACATTTCACGCGGTATTTCCTTAATTTCATCACCAATATTTTGTTTGAGTTGTTCAAGCGTTTCTGGTTTGTTTGCATAAACCTTGCTTTTCAGATATCCCCACAAAAATAAGTTTGAAGCAGTCAAATCAGGTGACCGTGGAGGCCAATCAACATCACCATTTCTTGAAATATCTTGTTGTGAAAAGAGGTCTGGAAGTTATTTCATTGTAATGCTGGCTGTATGCGATGTGGCACCGTCTTGTTGATACCACATGCGACTCAAGCCCAAATCATGCAGTTCTGGCGTAATAAAAGTTTTGAAACATATCAAGATATCGCTCCCCATTAACAGTTACCGTTACGCCGATTTCATTTTCATAGCTGTAAGGTCTAATGATTCCTCCTGACCAAATTGCACACTTTTAATGGATGCAAAGGTGACTGATGAATAATTTGCCCAGAACCGACTAATCTGTTTATTCACATATCCATTCAAATGAAAATGTGCCTCGTCACTCATTATGATTTTTTTAATGAAATTCGGGTTGTCATGGGCAAGCTGTAACATCCTATTGGCATATGTACGGCGGCGTAAATGATCTTGTGGAAGAAGCTCTGAATCTTAAAGAGGCCATATCCCACAATACTGTTAATGCCATATTAGAAGGCAATCTATGGTACAGAGTATAAAACCTAAGGCTCTGCGCAACTTCCAAATTGTTAACTTGGTTTAATTAATAATAGTCAAAACATTTAATTTTTAAGAAAGCCTTAAAGTATGCCCTACATTTTCCAACATACAGACTCCTTGAGTTATGCTCTTTTCAAAATATTTTGCCAGATTTAACTAAAAATGGGTTTTAACTGCCTTCTGTACAGGTTCTTATACTTATATTGTTTTTATTTTATAGAAATTTGCTTTGAACCATTGTTATTAAATGCATTTTATTATTATTATTATCCGCCTAAATTTCCTTCAGCTCTAGCAATACGACACCTACAAAATTGTGATAATTACATTTCGTTGTACTCTTTCTTGATACATTTAATTTCCCATTATTCGAGCATCCCTAAAAGTATGCTTGCAATCTACTTCTTACTCCCGTAGAGCTATAATTTATAGCTCGTTCAAATAGCTTAATGACTTTTACACTATTTTTTGGTCTTGTGAAAATTTAATCGTACTCAGGCATACACCAAGAAGTCGATAATTTCATACCGTCTCCATATGTTGCCGGTGTCCGGTCTTCTTCTACTTCTGCTTCTGTTTCCTGTCGACTTAACCCATACAACCACAAATAACTTAAGTTTAGTTTCTTAAGCTACACTGGTCGGTTACTTAATTGTTGTCTCTTTTAATCCTCCTCCTCAGCTAGCCGTAGACTGAGGGAGTGTACAAATTTCCAGCTTTAAAAGGATTTTTATTGGCAGTGCAGGAAGATATTTTCCTCTATGTCAGTGAGTGTGTTTGGTTTATTTTTTTTTCTTTGCTTTAACACCAGCAAAGAATTCCGGATATTTTAGTATACCGTCTATATAATCTCCTGCCTTTTGTATTCCTTTTCCCCCCATTTTTTCTGTGTTATAAATTTTCATCATTGTTCTACTTGCATTGCACTGCATGGATGCATTGTTTCCAAAGCACTCTTCGACGGAACGTTATATGACAGGGTGGTGGTTGCGGGGGGAGATGACTGTGATCAGATCCGGTAATTATTGCTTTGTTGTGTTCACTTTTTTTTAGCAGTGTTCAATACCTTTTTTACTTGTGTTTTTGCATTCTCTTTCGCTGTTCTTCTTTGGCTGACATCTTAAATACCCAAAGGGTGTAGGTTGTAGGTACTTGCATACATGAGTGTAGTTTTTCACTGCATACTTTGGGGTGCCGTGCAACAAAAAAACTAAAACGGAAAACGGAGAAAAACCCTAAATGGAAATCGAGCAAATGTTTCGTTGATTTTCTCTCGCTCCCTCCATCGCTTTTTAGGTCTTTGTTAAGAAGTGTGTATTGCATTTAATTATTTCTATTTGTAATTGATGTTCTTCCTCAATACGTTTTCACGAAGTACGGCAATGTACTGTATATTGGATTTTTTTAACCTTTGTTTCATGTATGTATGTGTAAAGCCGAGTGTGAACACTCTGAACAGAGGATGCTAGAAATTCAAAAAGCAAAATGTGATAATTGGCAGATATGCTAGCCAACAATGATGTCTTGAAATTTATCGGATATTCATAGTGAGGCAAAGTGGGAAAATCCTCAGCAGAAAAGGAATAGAAAAACAATGATGGGATTAAGGGACTCTTCAAATATCCCAGTGAAGCAGCAGGTTGGAGATCATGAATACCACCCTACGGGTAGGTTGTGCGTAGATAGAACTGTACAAACAAAGTCGTCGGCGTTACACTCGCTCATTGCTAGATAAGGCTGTCCTGACAAGACAGCTTCAAGGAGACTGTTCTGCATTATCCTTAAATTGTTGAGCATGTAACATTGCGTTTTTTTTTAAATCCTCAAAGCAGTCCTGATATGCAGTTATTTGTATGGCCTTCAGCTCCCTCAGCGATTCGGTTCTAATCTGGTTTTTCGATTAATTTTAAATTTTTCATAGAATATTTAGCAAAAATATCCATCGAATAAACTTCACCCAGACAGCACGAAAAATTTTCTTTCTTTCACTTTTTTCGAAAGAAAAAGTATATTTTTCATTTAATGTAAAAATATTTCAGCAGCAAAAAGACTTTTTGAAAAAAAATGTTTGTTAAACTCGTTTTTCTGTAAAATGAGATCAGAACCATGTGTGAGTCTTAAGATTTTTACATTTCATTTTGTTGATGTGGACAACATCTGAGCATCGAATGAGACCGATCCCATGCCCCAAAAGTGTTCCCTTCCAGAGATATGCGCGTTTTATGAAAGTGAAGTCGACGATTCTAAGCGCAAATAGAAAGGGACCTGATCTTTAAAATGGCTCGCCTGGACAAAACTTTTCATCAACTTTACACTTTTTTTTGATGTGGACAACATCTGAGCATCGAATGAGACCGATCCCATACCCCAAAAACGGTCCCTCCCAGAGATATGCGCGTTTTATGAAAGTGAAGTCGACGCTTCTAAGCGCAAATAGAAAGGGGCCTAATCTTTAAAATGGATCTCCTGAAAAAAACTGGTTTTCAGCCTTAGATCCCTTTCTATTTTGCGCGTCACATTTATAAATTGTGTTCAAATATTTCTTTTAATACGAAATATGTTTTTCTAAAAACAGTACTTGTTTAAAAAAATAGTTTTTTGTTCTAAAATACATATCTAATTTGAAGTATCCATAAGGAGATGTATAATATTCGCCTTCCCTATCATACAGTACCCTGCAATACCTAATGCTTATTCTTCTTTTGCCAAAAATCCTTATTGAAAAAAACAGACTTTTAGAAAACAAGCTTAATACATCTCTTTAAAATCCGTCTAACTATAAAGCGAGTTATTAATTTGTACCAAAGTTTTGTATCTTTTAAATTATTTTCCACGCATACGATAATACACAGATGTGGATCTCGTTTGTTCTGCCCCGCCTAATTCTCTGTTAGAACACAATATTCGTCACATACGAGTTTAACACATGTTTCAAAAAAAGATACAAAAATAAAATGGCGCATTCTATTTGAGCCCATGTGATTTTAATAAATTGGAAATTTGAATTTTAAATATTTACGAACATTTATTGTGTCACTCACTCACACGTATGCGGACAGGCTCATTTACTTACGCAAACACGCACGCATACACCCGAACATTTCGTATACAAACGCAATTATAAATGCACGCCATACTCTGACACGAACAAACACATGTGTCCTTTTTTGTGCGGCGTTTACATCCCGCTGCTAAGCGCCGCCACTCAAACCCAACCCCCCAGCCAGCTCTGGCAGCGGTCATAAATTTTCCGGTGTTTAAATATTATTTTAATAATTTCTGTCGGAGAGACACATTTAATAATAATGATGATGATGACGACAAGGACAGAGGAGGTTGGGTTGGTGGCGGAGAAGCGCCGAGTGCGTGATTTATTGCGTTTATGGAAATTTGCTTAAATGCCGTATTTATGCGAACAAAACATATTCAAATGAGTTCAAATATTCGAAAGCAAACTTCAACAATTCTAAGAAAAAAAAAATGCTACGCTGTCCGCCCAGCTATTTAATTTTTGGGGAAATAAGCTGATTTCTCGGAATTCTGGCGTGTGGGCACAATGTCCCACCTCTGCATTCAATATGGAAAACTTAAAATATTCGCGCGTCTCTAGTGGTACGCTCGACTGGCTGCGATACTTTTTTGTTAAGAGTAAAGTCAGAAATCCCTCTGAAATTGATTGTTCTGGGGAAACTTTCGGTTGTTGATTGTTCACTGGAAAACTACAGTCCAAATCACATATGATTCGGTTGTTCGCTTAGCTGTATTGACTCAATTCATTGTAATTTGGCTGTAAAAAATTTAAACAGGATTTTGTTAATGGAATTTGATGTGAACTAGAATTTGCTCTTGTTGTTATTCATAAAAATTCAATTAATTTTTCTAGTTATGTGCAGCGAATAGAAGTTTTTTGTGTGTGTTAATTGTGCTCCCAACTTGCTAAATGCGAAATGGTGGAAATACCTTAACAACATTGGGTAAATAATAAAGCTTTGTTTTCGATGTGAATTCTTGGCTGCTGTGTTTCTTTGTTCAGTGGGAAATCCTTATTTAAAATTATGTTAAGGATTTTTGGTCTCCACTATTGTTTGCGCAATATACATGTTTTTTAATAAATAAATATAAATTTTAATATACTCTTATAATTGGCTTGCTTCTGACACTACAAGTTAAAAGTGGCTGCCACATTGGGGGATGCAGGATATATAAGTGATGCATCTAGTGGTATTTTTTCAGAACAAAAAAAAAATATAAAAATTCAAATCAAGTGTGAAATCTTTATAGGTAATTTGAAAGGACATTCTGTGGCATTTTTTTTTGAATATAATTTCCTTCAAATGTTGGCCGCCACTACGCCTCAGGGTTTCCATTCTGAGGGTCCAATATTGGATGACTCGTTCCAGCATTTCGACCGGTGTGGCTTTAAAGACACGCGTAATGTTGGCTTCCAAAACCTGAATCGTAGCTGGTTTGTCAGCATAGACTTTGGACTTTACGTAACCGCAAAGAAAAATGTCTAAAGGTGTGATATCACACGATCTAGGCGGCCAACTCACCTGTCCAAAACGTGAAATTAACTGCTTTTCGAAATGACCTCTCAATACATTGATTGTTTGAGTAGCTGTATGACAAGTGGCACTGTTCTGTTGTAACCAAGTGTCGTCAAGATTACGGGCTTCAATTTCAGGTAGCATAAAGATCGATATCTTGGCGCGATAGCGTGCACCATTCACGGTTACGTTCCGGCCATCATCATTTTTGGAAAAATTATTAAGGATGATTCCACCAGCTTATAAACCGCACCAATCCGTGGTTTTCTCTGGATATAATGGCATCTCTTGAACCTCTTCTTTTTTTTTTAATTAGCCAACACTCAGGGGTTTTCCCCTATACATGCAATGCATTGCGTTGGTCGTTGGAAAGCAAGGGATCGAAGGGGGAAAGAGGGAGTAATGTTTATTGACATTCGCCTTGAATTTCTGGATGTCGTAATTGGTGGGAAATACATTTGCCGGAAGTCGATTCCACATACGGACAGTACGGGCGAAAAACGAATTCGATCTGTAGTGTACAGTGCGGTCAACCGGCCAATCGATAACAAATGGGTGTGAATTTCTGGAAAGTCGTGTATCCCTGCCGAACATCCTCACGTCAGGAATAAGGCCACGAATGTCTGAAGAACACACACCATGGAAGTAGCGATAGAACAGCGACACACAGCCCACATTACGACAATGCTCCAGGGAAACAATAGAGTTGGATACCCTACTGTTTCCTATCAGCACCATCGCTCTCCTTTGAACACGGTCCAGAAGCTCCAAGGATGATTTTGGAGCACCTGCCCATATATGGGAGTTGTATTCTATCTTTGGCCTGATGTAGGTTGTATAGATATCGAAAAGATCAGAAGGAGTGAAATATTTTTTGCACCGCTTTAGGAAGCCTATACACTTGAGTGCTTCTTTCGACACTTCGAATACATGTCTCGCCCAACGAGCGTCACATTGTATTTTCATGCCCAGAACATCAAGAGCATCTGATTGTTCGACATCCATACCATCGATAGATAATGACGACACTGTTGGTTCAGCGAATCGCTTGTGAGACAACAAGCAGCACTGTGTCTTACGCGCATTAAAATCTACTCTACTCACTCGACCCCAGTCGGAAATGGCCAGTAAATCCCGGCCAAGTGTCTCTTCTATTATTCGTCTTTTGTCTTCAATATCTTGAAGACTCGGCCTACGGTCGAATGAATATGAATGACATAGGTTGCTGTCATCCGCGAAAGAGTAGATTGGATTCAAGGTCTGACCCAAAAGATCATCAATGAAAATGAGAAATAATGAGGGAGAAAGGACAGAGCCTTGTGGCACACCTGCGGTTAGCCTATGTTTATCGGATGAGAACCCATCTACAACAACTCGTATAGTGCGATCTCTAAGAAAGCTCGATATAAATCGAGCAAATGTATTACCGACACCAAAAGCGATCAGCTTTGGTAAGAGTGCACCGTGCCAGACTCTATCAAATGCCTTGGATATATCCAGAGCCACGACCTTACTCTCACCAAACTGGTGGATAGACCGACTCCAGCTTTCCGATAGGAAAGCCATCAGGTCACACGTAGAGCGATTTCTACGGAAGCCGTACTGTCTGTCGCTAAGCAGGTCGTTGGACTCTAGATACCATACTAGATGGTGGTTAACCATGCTCTCCATTACTTTGCCATTGAGCCAGAAATGGGCCTCATCACTGAACAACATTTTGGTCGAAAACAGCGGATCTTCCCGTTTCTCACCGAACGCTCATCTCCATAATACAGTTGCCAACATTTGAAGGTAATTATTTTCAAAAAATAAATGCCATAAAATGTCCTTTCAAAGTACCAATAAAGATTCCACACTTGATTTTAATTTTCATATTTTTTTTGGTCTGAAAAAATACCTCTAGATGGATCACCCTATCCTATTACACTTTTAAAATGGATACAATGTACAATGTTCAACGAAAGCTATGTCATACTATCCATAAATGCAGAGCGAATATTCTACGAATCCTCACAAGTCAAATTATCTAAATAAAGGGCGGTCCAAGTAAAACGCACGATGTTATTTGAAAATAAAAAAAAAGTTTTCTAAAAATTATCCTAAAATTTTCTATTATGGTTGAAGTTGGTTTATCGTGTTTCTGTGTTACTAACGTCTGATCCGCCTTGGTTTGGATAATTTTTTACACAATCTAAATTCCAATCACTTTGAGTGGATCGTATGACAGTAAAATAATTTTGCCATCCTCTGCCTGTTCGTGTGGTTAATTTAATTCTTTTGAGATTGTGTCCCATTCGCTGTATGTCTTCCACGATAGTTCGTTGCCATATTTTTACCCTACACCACACCGTGGCACAGGGTATTAAGACTTAGAACTGAGGATGGCAACCTCTTAAAGGATTAGAGATAGCCCTATGTGCAGTATACCGTTCGATTCGGAATCACTATCTGATTCCTTTGAACGATGCCCGTTCGTCCGTCTGTCGGTCTATCGTTTTACGTGGATAAGAGATTTCCATGTGATAGCACGATTTTTTCTTCGTCGATTGCCTACGTTGAGATATCTTTCAATACTATAGAATAGGTAACATGAAACAGCTTTGTCGGATACGGTATTGAAATCCTCTAATAAGCAACCACTTTATATCGTACCCTATACGGAGCCTTGATAAGTCCTATTAATTGTGGTGCAATCTTCGCTCTGTATTAAAGCATTCCCTAACAGTTCCTGTGATAACTGCTGTGCTAAAATCAACGAAAAAGAGTTGAACGGCTGTTCTGAATTCCGCAGTGGTCGACACAAAAATGGTTGAGTAAAAAACCAGTCTATTGCTTGTGAATGGGTAAGTCTACCTTCTCGTTTATGCGTTGTAAGACAATCTTAATAAAATAATCGACTGGATTTCCATCAGCATACTACCTCTTATAATTCAACATAGAGGGGTTTTTTGAATGAAGACTAATATTTCCGCAAACAACAGGCCTGACATCCTTTCTGTCTCCCATATTTTCAGGAAGAGAGGTTATAATAGTCTGACTATAGTAATGCTCATAAACAAATCATTAAACTACTATAGCATGCAATAAAAAGAAATTTCCTTTCTATATATATTCTTCATCTAAGTATTCATTATCCTGGTTTATATGTTAATAGCTCCTGGACTAGTTTAGAGCGTTTGCAATACGATTAGACTTGAGCATCCATCATTATAGTCCTGCAACAACTTCCTCTGCTTAGTTTTTTGCTTTCTTCTACTTCAGTGATTCACTCAAGCCCACAAAACACGAAGAGTTCAATAGAGCTCATAATATTGTACTCAAACTTTTAGATAAACTTAGAAAAATAAGTTCAAGATTTTCACGCAATACAATGCCACCGCCAGCAAGCAATACAAAAAAACACTGAATGAAAACTAAACTGCAAATAAGAAAAGAAATAAGAAAGAAATCGGTAAAAATGGAAAAAAGTGCAAGTACTTTACTTGTGAATACCTGCATAAAGCAATTGGAGCTGCGTTAACAACAATTCTCAATTCGCAATCAAAAGTACGCTTTACACAACGAAAACCGAATGCGCCAACTTTAAATGGATGAAGTTGGCAAAAGTTCGTTTGCAAATGGTTCAGTAGAGGGTAATACAGTAGTTCTATTGAAAACTATGCTAGTTATTGGCAATATTTTGGGGGGGCGGATCTATTTTGAATTGGAATCAGACAAAAGTTTGCTGAAAGTATGCGGAGTAGTGAATAGGAGAGGTATTTTACAAAGCAATATTTATAACCGAGTTTAGTTAGTTAAGTTACTTATTAGCTGCGGCCACTGGAGCGTATAATCAATATTAAATTAATATTTCAAAAAAACTTTTTATAGAAAATTGGACAGCGTCCGTGTGTTTTATACTTTTATCGCTATTATAGCTTCATCCATGGCACTGTGGCATCCAGCGTCCCTTTGAACCAAGCCCCTAGCTACCAATTCGAAGTATGACATACGAGTATATGGGCCATGGCTTCGCTCTAGCTGAGTTGTTGATGTCTAAGTCAGAATATATAATACTTACCTAAACATATTTTTTGACCGAAAAGTTAAAAAACGCCTCCTCAGTATCGCATACATGGCTGCTCTTATTTTATTTTATTTATTTTTATATTGCTTGTTTTATTCTGATCAAAAAATTAATATTTAGGCTTTTCTTAAAATCTTGCTGCTCTCGAAGGTGCGGAATTTGAGTCATATGAAAAAGAACACTATGGCCTATTCATTTCCATATTTAAATTTTTTAAATATTTATAGTCGCCGATTTTTTTTTAAATTTTAAATCTGCTCCTAAGTCTAACAAATCCAAAACAGAACCGCTATTATTGCTGAAGTAATGGGCAAAACACTGGCATTGATTGTGACCCGTTACACATTTTTGCGATCATTTTTATTGATTCAAAAATATTATCATATTTAATTTTTTTTGGAGATCCCTGGCTTTGAATTTGATTAGTCATAAGTGCTGCATGCAAAAAAATCTCTCACACGGGGCCACGAATGACAAAGTAATTTTCGCTACTTTTGCAATAAATAGATAATTGCTTTCCATTGTCCTCCACATAAGTATTTCATTACGATTATTTTAGCAACAAACATATAGTACTCCGTTTCCATCATTATGGTCTTTTTCGCGCTACTGGATAAACTCTTGCCCAGGAACCCTCATATGCAATACTCTTCGTTGGCCTTGGAGCCCTCAATCTCTTTGGCCACTTCAACACCATTTCTGATTTCGGTGTTTCTCAGTTTGCGTATAAAAATAAACTTGTTATTCAGCTTAATATAATTTCACTAATTTTAAATTAGTCGCTCTGGATGAATCTTAAACATTTTTAAAGGCACACGTTTTAAACCTCGCCATACGTTGCCACTACAATAATATTAAATTTATATACTGGGTGAAGCGCTGTTTTTTGCTTATTTGGGAATGAAATAAAAACACTATGGTCCTTAGAAAAATTTATTTTATATTTTAGTTATATTGAACAGTAAGGGAATTTTTAAATTAAATGGTTTTAAATAGTGTATCGGGCAAATGTCGACCTTCTCTATCCACACACTGCTGCATACGTTTTCTGAAGTTTTCATGAACTGTAACAAGCATGTCGACTGGTATTCTGCCAATTTCAGCCTCATTTTTGTTAAGGTGTTATGAGGTTGATATACACCTTCGCCTTCAGGTAACCCTAAAGAAAAATAGCATGGGGCTAAGTCCGTGCCGACCAGTTCACATCACCTCTCAAAGAGATAAACCGTCCAGATAACATTTGCCTTAAACAATTCATAATACGTAACCCTCGCTGTGTTTGCAGTGGCACCATCCTGTTGGAAGCACGTATCTTCTAATTGCATTGCCTCAAGAGCCGGCTGAAAAAATTCTGGATATGCCAAGAGCAAGTGATTGCTCCGAGCAGAGCGTTACGGATATTCCAGTACTGCTGCTCTAACTCTATCAATGTTTTGTGGTATTATAGTCTTTCTCTCAGGTCCCCCTTCGTACACATTCCATGCTGTTCTCAATTATGTTACCCAATTTACAATTGATTGCCGGCCAGGAACACGTCCGCGTGGGGGAACAGCGAATCGTAAACGAAAAGCACGCTGCACTGCAATGATCGAGTGTGCATTTGAAAAATACGCTTCAACACAAAACGACCTCTCCTCACGTGTCCAGTGTATGATGACAACTGAAAGGCAGACGAAGACAAATCTCCCGTCAGGGACTATAAGCCACGCACAATCTCCACTATCTTCGACCAACAGTGCAAAAAATAAAAATCACTGCGCTCCCCCCTGTATATATATTTCTCAACCAGCGAATCTATAAGTAAATGAAGCACATCATAAATTTACGCAATACTTATTGTTTGGATGACAATTTAAAGTATGGTTATATTTAAAGTTAAATAAAATAAAAAATAAAAGACAAAAGTCGACATAAAAAGGTCGTCTTTAGGACTTTTTTAAAAACAAACGGTTGACTTACCTACTTTAACTTTTCAATGTCCAAAAGTCGATTAATCGATTAGTTGAAAATCGACTTCTATACCATACTCCCCACCAAAAGCACACAGGCAAAAGCGCAGATACTTCAACAATTATGGCGGACTTACAAATCCAATTACTGTTTCGGATTTAGTATTTTGAAATAAAAAAAAATCAATCACATTTACAAAACAAAAAATATAAATTTAAATTTGACTGCATAATATAGATCGTAATGTTATCATTCTTAAGCTTAATTCGTTCCAAAACACCAAGATTTTAAGTAGAGTCCAAAAATGGATTTTCCTTTATTTTTGAAATTTTTAATTTTTTTTGTTGAAATTTTTAAAAATCTCTAAAAAAAAATTCCTCTTACCAAATTTTATGAAGATCGGACAACAATTGCAACCTGTAGTTGGAAAGCTTGCTTTAGAAAGACAGCAGACGGACAGAGGGACGGACAAAAAGATATCGTTAAATCGAATCAACTGGTGATTTTAAGACGATCGGTTCACTGGAAGGTGGGTCTAGCTTAATCCGGTTGTCAAGTACCCCTTACTTTAATATTTTAAATTTTCTTTAATTTACATACCATTTACATTCCAAAAAACCGAAAACTGGAAAACAAGCCAACCGGGTTAACCCACCGTTATCGGATTTAAGCTATTTTTAAAAAACCGACTGTCGGGTTTGGACTTAATAGCCGAAATGTTGGTTTCGGTTTCGTTTTTGGACACTCTAGTCGCAATGCAAATCCCCAACTGGCTAAATCTCTTCCCATCATTTGGGTTTAAACCACGCCCACCACGAAACATCGAGGGACTGCAGCTTCTAGTCAGGCCAGCTACTGACTACCGTTGAAACCACATTGTTGATAGTCGCGTTGAAGGTTGTAGCCAGTACCGTGATTAAAACCGAACGGTGAAATTAAAATTGTAGATGTATTGTCGATGACGAATCTCATGTTATATAAACCAAAAACTGGGGTTATCCCTTGACTACGAGCTATGTGTGCTGTCAGAAATAAGCTAGTATATACTCCATTAATAGATAATTTGTGTAGAGAAAAGAAATTTAAAATATGGAAGCCTTATGAGAAATTGACCTGCAATCCAAATACAGCTTAGGTGACTTTTGTATATCATAAGGCTGATAAGTTCTGCAAATGTTTACTCGTGCATTAGGAGCTTTAACCTGTAAGTTGTCTTCTGTTTTCCTTATATTGTTTGTACTTTCTTTCCTACACGCAGAAAAAAAGTATGGTTCGAAGAGCATCATACTATTTTTAGTTATATGGTTGTTGCACAACAATATTATGATCATCACAACAAAAGTATGGTTCACAGACAACCATACTGTGAGCCCCACAACAATATTATGGTCATCACAACAATCGAATTATTCACACACAACCATACTATGATCCCCACAACAATATTATTATTCACACTCAACCATACTATGATCCCCACAACCATATTATGATCCTCATAACAATAGTATGTTTAACATACAACCAAAATATGCTTAACACACAACCATAGTAAGACTCACACACAATCATACTATAATCCCAAAAATTTTTGTTAGGATGAATTAGGTTCTTATTCAACAATAGAGATTTTTCTTAAGTAAATTATGTAAAGATACATTAAACTCTTAATAATAGGAGTTATTTATTTAACAGTAAAAAAATTCACTTAATACAAATATTTCAGTTTTACCAATCCAAAGTAGTTTGTTTTGAAAAAAATTAATTTAAATATATATGGTACTATTATTGCGTAAGATTCGTAACAATAACATTGTCAAATCTAAAAATATTATGATTTCGCCAGTGTGATTGTCGTAATCATATTATTGTTAACAAATTTGGCAACAATACTATTGTTACATTTCAACAATAATTATATTGCCGCATTCATAGAATTGTCAAAAGGAAATTCAAAAATACAAAACTGTGGTTCCGCGGATCATACTTCTACTGCAGAGAACATACTATTGTTACCGTGGACATATAGTAACCATATCTTTTCTCTTCAACGAAGTTTAACCAACCCCCACAATCATACTGTTTACATCCAACTATTATTCCTTTCATTCGAACTCACAATACAGCGAACATAAACACTCTCTTCTTAATTCAACGTCAATTCAAGCTGTTTCCTTTTGTCTGCAACTGTTTTTAACCATAACTAGTTGCCTCTAGAAATCTCAACAAAACAATTGTTTTACAGTTTGAATTTTTTTTTTTTTTTTTCTTTATGAAAAACAAAAACTAAATAAACGAAAAATAACAACATTAGTAGAGTTACAAATAAACCTATCTCCGTGCAGACCGTTTTCTTAAAAACCAGAACAAAAGAAAAAAAAAAACAACAAGGACAATAGCACAGCTATTGGAAAGTATAAAAGATTGTTATGACTTTGCTTCTGCTTAAAATCATTGCAACAATAGAGGACTTTATGCTGCTTTTCCCTTTGTTCGCTGGCAATTGTAAAGCGAAAAGCTGCGCGAAGGAATACCTTCAAAACCGTGTATTTGCCTTCAAATAACAGAGAGTGAGAGAGAGAGCGGAAAAAAACTGCGAAAGTAATTTGTTTACTTTTTTCCAATAACAAAGGAGTGCAATTATTTACGGTAATTGCATTTTGTTTTACACTAGCTCTTCTTTTGTTGCAACTACTAAAGCAAAGCAATAACCTGTAATAGAATGTTTTGCTTGGGAAAAAGAACTGAACTTTAGGAAATCTTAAGTTTTTGCTGCCAAAATATTAGATAAGACAAAAAAAAATCGTCAGTGCTGGTGGTAAAGGAAAGAAAGAGAAATGGAGATACTAAGAAGGATGCGTCTAGTAAAGTAGTAAGGTATCTTGAAGAAAAGAAAACGTTTATTTTTAGCTCCTAAGCACCTTAGAATGATTTTCGTAGATCTGCACTAGCTTTTCAAATGGATAAAATTAAAATATACACTATACCAAGAAATTTACAAGATTTTGGGTTCAAAATATTTTGGATTCAATATGTTTTATCCATTTTGCATACTATACGAAACAACCTGATGCAAAAGTCTTTCTATCCTCTCTGACTGGTTTCAATTCAAATGTACGTTTAAATTAGCACTCAATGACGGCAAGACTTCTCTAAAGGTTTGTCTAAAATTTTAATTTATTTTGGATATCCAAAAACACAACAAATATTTATCTTAGATCCCTCACCATCACATATAAAACAAACAGGGAACTATTCTTGGAGCATTGAGCTGGGCTCGTTCTTAAAGTTCTATCTTCAGACGTTCTCACTAGGAAAAAATACTGCAGATCTTCTAAAAAACATTGTACATAAAAATGATCACTCACACCGGTCCTCAGCCTAAAAAAAACCTTTTATCTCCTTCATGGACAAATTGCTTGCCATCGCATAGGGATCGTAAGACCGTCTACAAAGATTTTAACACTTTTCTTCATGAATGGAGCAAACACATGTTATACATGGTTGACCTATGTCTTCTTTGTCCATTAATATGATCACTCACAACTGGCCTTAAAGACCTTTTTATCTTCTTCATAGACCAACCAAACACAATTGCTTGCCATCGCATTGGGACCGCGAGACCGTCAACAAAGTACACAGTACAACAGCCAATCTGGGGGGTGAGAAATTCCAAGTCAGGGTGATGGTACTAGGTCAGTATATTAAAACCCTCAAAGGGTTTTACGTTCGTATGTGCCAGTTTTTATGACCTTTTACATTTTTTCCTTATCTTGATGTTTTTTCGCTTAGTTGTAAAATGTTGGCAAAAACGTAGTTTGAGAAACAGTATATTAATGAATTAAAGAAAATGTAATTATTAATTTTTCTCAATTTATTTCAGCAAAATCGAACTAGTCGGCACATACGAACGCAAAACCCTTTGAGGGTTTTAATATACTGACCTAGTACCATCACCCTGACTTGGAATTTCTCACCCCCCAGACAATAACCCCAAAAATGTTCCACAGTGTTATGGGCATATGGGGTTGAAATTGGTTAGAGCTTGCAAAAGATGAATTGCAGTTGCCATCACCGAATGTTTTTTTAAAGTAATGAACATACGGTTCATATGATACATATGATCTAAGTATTGTAAAGGCAACAATAGATCGGTCGTATCAATAAAATGCGGAAAATATTAAGTTGACACAACAGGTGGCTGTGCCAACTAATAGTTTTGCATACGATTAATTGTAATACACGTTCGACTGGCGTGAAAGGAAGCATTTTGAATTGACAAAACTTACTGAAAAATTTGACATATGGGTGGCATTGGTAGCTTTGACGTCGTAGAACATTGGAAAAATTACCATTACTGGTTAACCCTTAGTATGAATGAAACGATATGGGCTTAGCTAGGCATCCACTTGTCCAACCCTAGGTCCTGCTTATTGACTGGTGCTTATTGAAAAAAATAGTTGAAAATCAGTTAGAACTACAATGATTGGGTTGCAATAGAGGACTTTCGGTTGCCATCACCAAAGGTTTTTAATCGTAATGGATGTTCAATTCAAAATACAGCCAGATGATAAAAATGATCATCGTATTGTACTTAAAACTTATTAATCGGTCGTACCAAGAACAGCGAAAATGGTATTTGGTTACCACAACTGGTGGTTACAGCCAGTATTTGGTTTCGCAAATATTTTGTAGTTGTTACCAATTATTAGTGATTATAACTAAACTTTTAGTGATCCTAACTAAACATTTTTCACAACCAAAAACGTGTTGTGTAATGGTATTATTTAAAAAATAAAATAAATTGATTATTGCTGACTTTAAGCGAGTCGATTTACCAAATTTTTTTTTCAGTAAAAATCATCCATCATCTTTTCCAATTTTTCCTCGTTATGGCTACAAGTACTGCAGTTTTTCGTCTCTGGCTAAAATTTTACTTGTCTTCGTTGAACAAGTGTGGTATGTGGGTTTTTAGATCCAAAAATGCTCTTATGAAGGTTCGGATACTTGGTATTTTGCACTGATGCTAAAGTTTTAATAACTAAAAATTACGTAGCACCAACTAACATTCGATTGTACTGATGGAATACTCGAGGTTCATGTAACTTCATTTCATCATTCGATTGGTCAAAAACATTTGGTTGTTGCAACGAATCTGTTCTAAGAGTGCACACGACTATCTGTATACATGCTTTACCATCCATTCCATGGTTTTTTTGTCCGCCCACTTTTTTTCCATTTATTTTGTATACTCGTACATTTTTTTAGATAGCTTTTTGTTATTTTGCCAAAAACAATAATATCAATTAAAAGTTCTTATCACCAACATATTTAGGTATTGTTGATAGGCATTTTGTTTGTGTTCACAAAAATTGTAAAATTTAATTTCCTCTTCGAACCAGATCCAAACTATTTTTGGCAACGTCCTCAAAACTGCCAGCACAAGCCGAGTTGGCGAATTGCAAACATATGGTGGTGTTACAAGTGCTTAAATGTATTAAGGTAAACTAAGCTCTTGCCATCGAACACAGGCGGTTCGACAAAAGACAAAAGGTGCAGAGGTGCTGTTGAAATAAAGCCAAAGGAAAAACACAAACTCACAGCCACCCACAGAGCCATATTAACTAACATCCTAACATTTGCTTGTACTAGTCATATAGGGAAAGTTGAAAAACAAAATGAAAATGAAATCATTTCATTTGCGACAAACTTCACCCCCCGCCCCCCTGGCATGACGGCCCAACGCCCACCAACAACCGCCAACAAAACTTGTCTAATGCAATATGAAGTCTATATGAGCCGCATGCTCGACATTAGTCTCCGTGCTATCGTGTCTGCGACTCGATGCTGTGCCAGGAGCAGCACAGGCAGCTACCCTGCCAACCACTACCAGCTATCAAATGCTAATACGAGCCGCAAAAGGAAGTACAAAAAATTAGAACATTCTACCAATTCTGCTTTTAACTCGTTTTTTTTTTTGTTGTCCCGACAGTTGAGGCATTTTAATTGCTGTTTTTGCATTAACATTTTCGTTGAGCTCTGCGCGCTCACCCTCTCTCTTTCTCTGGCTGTCGGCAAGCACCGCTTCTCGCACTTTGCCCACACTTTGCCACCGGTTGATGGTGGTGTTGGGATGTTAACACTTAACAAATTTCACAAAAATGTAATGAAACAAGAATAAAGTCTGCGAGCGGCAAGCGAGGAAAAAACCCCAGTCTACTTGACTCCACTTGCTCGTATGTACGTACATACGTACCTTCTGAGAGACATTCACAAACAGTTGCTCAGTTACAAAAGCCCGTAATTTACATTCGAAACCATAAGCCAAAAGTCATTACGATGATGGCAGAGTAGTTGGAAGAAAAATTTCCCCAAAAAAAAAAAACACAAACGTAAAATGGAAACTGAAGTGGAAAAAAAAACGCTAGAAGTGTTTTTTTTTTCATTTCTTCTCAGCTCTGCGCGAGAAGTTCGGTGCCAAAGACGATGGCATTAAAAATGTAGTGAGCTCGTAAATTTTTATTGTCAAACTATTTGAAAGCAATTAACAGCTATAAACGGCTAAGAGGAGCAAAAACAAAAGACGAAACTATGACGCAGCACCGCCAGCCCACACCGAAAGCGAAACGTTAGTAAGTGTTTTAGTGGAGCGCCATAGAAATCTTAATTTAAGAGACCAAAATCAAGACCCCTTTGAAACTCCTACTCTAGTTTTCCATTTTCGTAAGACAGTGTCTTCGAACCGCACTGAAAGTGGGTACCAATTTACAAGGAATAGAACAGTGCTAAGTAAGTCTACTTAAGCCACATGAAGATCACGCTGGCTTACCCATAGCGGCCAAATGTTAAAAGACATACATACTGAAAACAGATTTGTGGCCACAATCGAACATTTTGCCAACCAAGTTTTGGTGGTTTTATGTACTTTCCACGCATTCATCACATCAACCGAATCTTGATTGGATACACGGAAATTTTTACGTTCAGGAAACTGGCACTCTCGGTCGAAGAGACAAATTATCGGTAACTCTAACTAATTAAGATGATTTTTAAATCTAAATGTCTATATATATTGGTTATGATAAAAGAAAAGAAGAAATGATATATATTGGTTATGATAAGAGAATTGGTTATGATGATTATGATAAATACTCTGATTTCGGCATGGCATTTTTAACTAAAAAAACTGATAGTTACATTTTTGGTATCTTTTTATTTAGACGACCTTTACTAAAACGATAGTAGAACATTTAAACCCAAAAACGACAATTTTTACCAACATTTTTCAAATTTTACCAGGGATTAACTTGCTCGAGACCTCTTGCACCTGCACTTAAATAGAAGACAAGTTTTAAAAAAATGCAAACTGGCATTGATTGTCGTGGCTACACACTGCTTTTTATCATGATTTAAGGTCCGTGACGACCTTCATCAGTAAGCTTCGCAGCAATTGGTGAAAGGGGAAATAGAACTCTTTTTTATGGCGTCTTCACTAAAGTAATTTTTTGTTCTTATTAGGGACATAAATACTGTTACACACGTTTTATGCTGTAAAATAAAAAGTACTAATTGTTTTTGAACCAAATATTTTTTAATATATTTATTGATGTATATTGTATCCAAAAAGAATCTACTTATTCGAAATGTCCGCCTTTTGCCTTTACACACGCCTTAAGTCGCACTGGCCAATCGTCAATAGCTGCACGAACCTCGTCCATTGGAAAATTGGCCACAGCTCGAACCAAAGCAGTCTTAAGAGCTCCAATGTTGGGGTATCTTTTGTGACAAACCTTGTCCTCTAAAACCGTCCACAATTTGTAATCCAATGGGTTCAAATCTGGACTGTCTGAGGGCCATTCTTCAGAGGAAATGAACGCTGGCTTGGTTTCGAAGCCAGGCCTGGAACGTTTTAGCCTTATGGGCCGGCACAGAATCCTACTGGAAAGTCCATGGCTGGTTTTGGAACAGGGAATTGTTAAGAGGCTTCACAACAGCTTCCAAAACGGTTTCTTGGTAAACTTTGGCCGATGTTTTGACTCCCTGTTCGCAGAAATGCAGGTCAGAGACCCCATCGTAAGAGACACCCCACCAAACCATGACTGAAGCTGGGTGATGACCCTTTTCCAACCTTGGGATCAGTTTAGATGCTTCCTTAGATGACCGCGCATACACTCTATTATTTTGCTTGTTAAATTTTTCCTGAACGGCAAAATTTTTTTCATCGGTGAACAACATTTTCCTGTGAAAGTTACCAGCGTGCTTCACCAAAAGACGTTTGCATTTTTCAATCCAATTTTTTTAAAGCTGTAGTCAATAAATGTCCGGTACGTCGTTTGAAAGCCCTAAGTCCCAAGTCTTCTTTAATGATTCGACTCATGGACTTTTGCATGATATTCATCACACGGGCCATGATTTTCTGTTTTTGGGGCGGATTTCTGTGAATTCCTGATTTAACGGCTTTGATGACATGCGGTGTTCGAACAGAGCGTGGGCGGCCCGACCGGTGGCGTTCTTTTACATCTCCAGTCGCCTCAAACAGTTTCAGGCATCGGTAGACGAACATGCGGCTGATCCCTAGTGGCCGGAGCGTTTTGAAAATATTTTTCATTTCGCACTTGAAAAGCGCTATTACGAGGGTAACCGCAAAAGTAACTGGCCTTACATAAAAAGAACCGTTTTTTTTGGAATTATTATTATTTATTTTTCAACGTAACCTCCTTCCAACTCAATACACTTCATCAAACGTTTTTCAAGTTTTTTTAATTCCATCCGAAAAATAAGATTTTTCAAGACCTTCAAAATATGCCTCAGTTTCAGCAATAACCTCGCTATTGGACGAAAATTTTTTGCCACCGAGAATTTTTTTTAAATTTGGAAACAAGGAATAATCAGAAGTAGCTAAATCTGGACTATATGGTGGATGCGGAGCAATTTCAAATCGTAATTCGGCCCGCTTTTGTTGAGTTAAAAATGCAGTGTGTGAAGGAGCATTATCTTGATGAATAAGAACTTTTTTTCTAAATGCGGTCGTTTTATCTTGATTTCTTCACTCAACCGATCCAATAATGAACAATAAAATTCTCTATTTATAGTTTTTCCCTTCTCAAGATAATCAATAAATATTATACCCCTTGCATCCCAAAATACTGTGGCCATTACTTATCCTGCTGACTTAAGAGTTTTCGCCTTCTAGGGACCACTTTTACCAGCTTCTATCCATTGTTTTGACTGTTCTTAGCATTCTGGGATGTAGTGATGGATCCATGTTTCATCAACAGTTATGAATCGGCGCAAGAACTCTATAGGATTACGCTGACAAATCGCTAAAAGCTTCTCAGAATTGGTCGAACGGACGATTTTTTGGGGCAAAGTCAACAAACGCGGCACCCTTCTTGCGGATAGCTTTTTCATGTGAAGTTCATCATGTAAAATACTCCAAACTTGTTTTTCGTGTATTTTAACAATATCAGCAAGTTCTCTGAGCTTTATTCGTCTATCTTTAGTCACTTCATTAAATATTTTTCTAATGTTTTCAATAGTAGTAGCAGTTTTCGGTCTTCCAGAGCGTTGTTCATCTTCCGTACTTGAACGACCCATTTTAAATTGTTGAACCCAGGATTTCACGGTGGAGTTTGATGGTGCATTATCACCATGAACAGAATCCAATTCATCTTTGATTAATTGTGACGTATAACCTTTCATATAAAAGTGTTTAATTACCGCACGAAACTCTTTATTTTCAATTTTTCAAAAATTATAAAACTTGTTTACTTCAATCACCTGTAACAAAGAAAATAATCATTAAATATTTCGGAAATTTTGACAGATGGCTTATAAAAGTTGCTAGTAAAACAGAAAATGTGCCAGGCCAGTTAGTTTTGCGGTCGCCCTCGTACAGCTATACGGTTCTCATTATCAGACCACTCCATGATGAAAGTTGAAACAATTTTAAAATCCCGTTACTGACTAACGCTATTGAGGTCAGCTTTCAAAACCCATATGACATTAACGGGGTTTGTTCAGTTCTACTAATGAAATGGGTGTGTTCAATGTTGTAACAGTATTTATGTCCCTACTAAGTAATTTACGTTCTCGTTCGTAATTCAACCCTCAATCACATTGCGAGTTACGTAATTCATCATACAAAATTCTGAGAACGAATTACGTTATTTGATGGTAATTCATTTTGAATTACCTTCTGAATTACGAACAAATCGTTGCCATATCTAATTTTTATCGGAAAATATCGAAGCTGCTGTCAAAATAAAAATGTAAACATTAACAACAAAGTGAAATATAAATAAGTTCCAGTTAAATAATTACAATCATAATGAAGACAGTTAAGGAAATAATAAAGAAAGTTGTCATATTCTATAGATTTAATAAAAAAAAGAGGAATTGTAATAAAAATAACCACATTTTCTTTTTCGTGGTACCGAAGCACAAGCAGCTGCCAAATCGAATAAAGTAAGTTATTCGCGAGAGCGAATTAGGTAAGTCGCGATGTAGCGTAGACATTTTATTAGACCAGGTTCTTCTCACCGAACGTATGATAATTAGAATTTAAATTTTTAAAAAAAAAATGTCCAATAAGAAAAATTTCAAAACTATAGATTTTGTTTTTTAATTACCCAAAACTTCCGTTTAAGAATCCTTTTTACACTTTTCTCGAAAAAGGACGAAAAGGACACATCTATGTTAAAAGGATTTTTTTTAACATAAAAATTACCCAAAACTTTCGTCAAAGATTACTTTTTACACTTTTCTTGGAAAAGGACAAAAAGAATACGCCAGTGTTGAAGGGAGAACGTTAAAAGATTCTAGAAAAGATTCTCTAAACGATTTCGCTTTCTCATCGCGAAAATTCGCCCAACTGAAGAAATATATTAAATTCTTAACTTAGTTTATACATTGCAATGAAAACTTTCCCGGTCCGTTAAAAATATTTGAGATCACCAGGACACCGTCGATGGAGGAATACAAAGGCAGTTTATTAATGTTCTCTTAAAACGTACAAATTTAAGTTCGATCGGGTGTAATTTGTGGCTTCTAGAAATGCAGGCCCTCAAACCAGATAGGACCTTTGTGTGGAAGCTATTCGAAACTTTAGCCGATATGGACAAATTTCACCAGAGATGGGTATTGGTCACTCGAAATGCTCAGAGAGAAACTTGATCGAAATCGTATGTAATTTGTGGCCTTTAAAACTGGCAAACAGCAAAAATGTACGATGTATCAAAATAAGGACCGATTTGACCAAGCCAAACTACTTTATGTTCTGCATTTAGTCAACAATACCCAAGTACTCTAAAAGACAACCGGACTATTGTATGTGGGTATTATCATTTCGGACTCTTTGCCAAAACTTGCATCATCAGGTGTGGTGCTGACCCAAGGGTGTGGCGCATGCCCAATTGGGTATTCACGTTTTAAACTTATAAAAGGCTTTATTAAATAATTTTCTATAAAACGTTGATAAATTAAATGCCATACGAGTATTATTTTTCCTAAAACATTTTTCGGTTTCAAACTACTGTGCATTCTTCATTTCGCAAGAATCCACTATGGATAACCTTCTCCTTGCCTTGTGCATTTTTTCACTATGCGTACCACTGGTAATTAATATGGCCCGCAAAACAGGGGGAACGGGGGAGCTGTGAACAGAGAAATGAAAAAGTATCAAAGCTTTAAAATAGCTCCACTGAAGTGGCCATAAAATAGAGGTTATTAAGCCATTAAGCAAATAAAGCCATAATCGCATTTCGTGGCGTCGAGCTGAGCGCAAAGGAATACGTTTGTATGTTTTTGTGTGAGTGTGGCTGTGTATGCAAGTGGATGAATATAGCAAATTATTGCAGCAACAACAACAAAAAAAGCAATCCAAGGAAAATGATTGAGAAATTAGAAAGAGTTCCAAGAGGTTAGTTGCCATTATTAAGTGGCTCAATTTCCATCGGGGCTGGGGTGGTGGAAGGCATTATTTTTTTTCCGCGGGATAATCTCAAATGCATTTACCACTTTTGCTTGTCGATGGGCACTGTTGAATGCAGCCAATTACTTAATTATTCTAAAATGCAATTACCTAAAGTAGACAGACTGTCGAAGGTATTTTAAGTGTTGGAATTGGTTTTTGGTTTGATTGGAGAATTTTTTTTATTTTCACTAAGATTGGTGGTAGGAAGAATGGATTATTCAGAAAAGGGGAGCATAATTCTTAAATAAATTTGGAGTTAAATTTTCCCTAAAAGTAGGCATGGTGACCCTAACGAAAATGTGTGGTTGCCTAGGTTCTAGACTTATTAGTTATTGGACAAATTTGAAAAATCTTCCAGCCTTGTGAACTGTTTAGCTGACCCTCTACAAAATTTCTTTCAAATCATCTAGTGTTTTAGACATTCAGGACAGGATTTTCCATTAAGGACATAACAATTTTAAATATTGACCAAACACAGAATATTTAATATACAGAGTTAAAATTTATTCCAGGTGTAGAGCAAATGTTACATTTTAAGACTGAAATTCGATTTCGTTCATATGAATATCACAAGCCGGTGTACATAGATCTATTCTTTGGACCCAATTTTCCGCCACTCTTGCACACATTTCGACCGGAACGTTGGTAATTTCTCATTGGATGTTCGGTCTGACTTGATGTGGTGCCATTAAAAGAAATCCAATGTCGTTAAATTGCATAAAAAAGGTGGCCATTCGACCGGACAATTTCTTGAGATAACACTTTGTGTGGCTAGTGGCACCTTCTTGTTGAAACCACATATCAGCGATGAGCTTCACTGCTGACGATGATTTTTCGATGAAATTCTGGATTTTCCTAAATAAGTCGGTTAAGTCAACCTTATATAGTAAAACTATTATTTGCCAAAACAGTTGGTTATGTCAGCCAACTAATTAGAAAAGTTAAAGTAAGTGGTTATGACAACAAACCAATTATTTAGTTTAGTAACTTGGTACGAATAATCGGTGATGACAAAAGATAAATTGCGGTAACTGAAACTCGTTTAGTTCGCTGTTGTAACATATTATACTATGCAACCAGATTTTGGACTTTCTCGGGGGTTTACGATTTCTTCTTAAAATTACTTAAATGATTATAGTGAATTCCAAAATGGAAAGCCCTGGCAAGTCCCAGTAATTTTTAATAGTTTAAGAAAAATTTTATTTTGCAAATCTATACTCCAGGAGTTAAGTTTTAGCTAATTTTGGGCACGAGGCTTCTTTAGCGAAATCGAATGGAGTTAGTTTTTGTAGAACATTTAAAATCCTATCTTTAAGATTGGAGTACTTTCTTTTTTTCAAAAAGTAAAAAAAATAATTTTTAACCGGATTTTTAGGATCTACAAAAATTTTTTTAAATTATTCTGAGTTGGGGTTTGTCGTTTTTTTTGAAAGAAATTGTATCTTTGTTTTATAAATGGTCGGTTTTGGGTTAAAATGTTCTAATACATTTTTAATATTATCAGTTTTTAAGAAAAAATGTACTTCAAGTGTGTAAGCGACAGTTTTCTGTTTGACGAAAGCTGAATATTTTGTTGGATTAGATGTGGATGTGGATTATTTTATTCAAAAATTCTTTTCTGGTGGTACACGAACTTTCGGTTGTACTGTTGAAATACTCGATTTATAACTAACCTTAATACCAAAACTAATTCGATTGTGTTAACGAATCTGTTCTCTGTGTGCAATCACAGTCGTCTATTAAAAAGCGTTTCCTTTTTCCATCAAAACGATATATACTTTTTCACTCTCGGCAAGGCTAACATCAATCTTTTTGCATTAGAGACTCTTATCGTATATCCCCCTGGACAATGGCCCCTTCACAGTGATGTGGCAAACTTACTGATTGCCTTTTTCTTGCCTTTCTCATCAAATCAAATAATCCTTGAGTTTCCCTTGAGTTATGTCAGTAGCAATCAATGACATTTGTTTTCCATTTCATTTGCGGATTCACCTCATAAATCTTGCAATCATTCGTATGATTGCCGTGAGTAAGTAAGCCTGAGCATTACATTTTCTGGCGCATCATTTAATGCCAAAAGTTATTAATTTTCTATTAGATTTGCCCACCACGTTTATCATAATCTGCCATTATAGATAATGGCTAATTAATAGTTTTACCGGGTTTTGTTCATTTTGTTTGTTTTTCGAAGTTTTGTTCGGCTTTCGCTTATTCCACATGAATACGTACGGATGCGCCCCGTGAATGACAAGCAGGATAGTCGAAGTTAATTAGAAAATTTTGTCATGTTCTATTAATTACGAGAGGAGATTCAATTCATTTCACCGCTTGGCTATCGTTAAGCTGGGGTGTTTGCAATTGAATGATGAAATGAGTTTAGTACGAAGGAATTTGGAGGTGGTGGCAGTGAAGTTAGTCTTTGTGATTTGATGTTTTCCATTGATTTGCTAATGATAAGTATTGGACAGATAAATGAATCCGTTTGTTTTGTGCTTAGTTGGGAGCATGGGCATGAGAGATACTAATTACAAATAGTACCAGGCTTGCCATGGTTGGTAGTGCGTGAGAAACCAAAGTTCAAAACACATGCTTTGAATTCTTCAGCGACAACAAGCACTTCGTAGTAAAGGCAACATGTCGAGTGTTAAAGCGCATTGAGAACAGTTCAATAAAAATGTTCACTTCGAAGCCGGCTGATCATGACCTATCAGCTACGAGGTTTGCTACTTATATTTCGTGTCCGGGCAATACCGATGTTACCCGATACAAGCTGGAGCTTACATTAAAAAGTTTTACAATTTTTAGCATAACTTCCCTTAAAAAGTTTTGTCATTTGAGCGCGAAGTATTTTTTTTACAATGTGGTGAAAAATGCAACTCGTTCCAAAAATGGAATTAACCCATAAAGATTTTCGTACGATGATTTTTGAAATAGAAGTCTCTCAATCAACCTAATTCGACTTATGGTGATAAACACGTCAAAAACCACTGTAAATCGCTTGGCCGCCTAGCAGCGTTGAAAATTTGCACGACTATCTAACCAGTCAACCCAGGTTCAAGATCGTTCGGATCAAGTTGACAACACTGCTCCCATTAAGTTCCATCTGTTAATAGACCACTGTCAAATTTTGAGAGAGCTCCGTCATTCAGGCTGTGTTAAATAGAACATGCAACCTCGCAGATTTTGTTAAAAATGCAAAAATCTGAATTTCAAAAAAACCGTCAATCTATCCTAGGAAAAGCTTGATAGATACTATGGGGACTCTACACCATCGATTTCGATGGTACAAATGTGGTTTACTGTGGTCGCACAAGTACAAATAACGCTGAACGTTCTGGACTGCCAATTGAGGTCAATATTCCCGAAAATGTCAAAAAAAACTAAAAGAAATGGTGTTGGCCGATCAAAGAGTTAAAGTGCCTGAGATTGTTGATGCCATGCGCATTTCATATGGCAGTGTGGTTTCGATTTTACATGATCGGTTGGGTTTCAGAAAGCTGTCTTCCAGATGGCTGCCGCGTTTGCTCTCAATTGACCATAAACGAAATCGTGTGACAACTTTCGAGAATTGTTTGGAGTAGTTTAGAATGACTTAGAATGACTTTTGGCGGCGTTTTTGTAACTGTGGATGAAGCACAGAGACCAAGCAGCAGTCTAAACAATGAGTTTCCGCAGGTGAACTGGCTCTAATGAAGGCCAAGGTGACTTTGTCGGCCTCAAGGTGATGTCAACTGTTTTTTGGGATGTACGCGGGATAATCCGCATCGATTACCTTCAAGAGGAAAAAACAATTATTGGACCGATTTAACGAAAATTTAAAAAAACGACCCCATATAGCCAAGGAAAAAGTTTTATATGTAACATAGAGAAAGGGAACTAAGGGTAAAAAAAAATCAATTTTCACTTTTATTTTTTTGATGTGGACAACATCTGAGCATCGAATCAGACCGATCCCATGCCCCAAATGTGTTCCCTCCCAAAGATATGCGCGTTTTATTAAAGTACATGGTACACCAAAGATACACGTATTTACATCTTTAAAATGGCTGTCCTGAACAAAACTGGTTTTTACCCTTAGGTCCCTTTCTGTTTTGCGCGTCACATATAAAGCACGGGTGCACACGTGTGCATTCTCAATGGTAAAATAGCATGAATTGGTTTACGAATTAGTACTTCATCCGCCATATTCTCCGGATTTAGCTTCCAGTGACTATTTCCCGCGCGGAGAAAATAGATTCATTTCTAACGATGAAATATTTGATCAAACAAATGACACTGACTTCGAAAATTCCTATTTTTTGAAAGGGATACAAAAAATGGAGAAACGTTGGAATAAGTGTATTAAACTAAAAATAGATTATGTTGACAAATATTTTTTTGCAAAAAACTGTGTTTTTATAAAAGTCACGGAATTATTGATAAGCCCCGTGGTAGTTTTTTTATTTAAAATATGTGTTATAATAAAAATAATTCAATTATTACTGACCTAAAGCCAATTAAGTTTTTCAATATTTTTTTAAATAAAAAACCTTCCATTATCCTATCCACTTTTTCCTCGACATGATGTCCCCATGTTTTGTAGTACTTTTAGTGGGTGAACAGTTTTTGGTTTCCGATACTTTAGTTCCACTAACTGAAAAATATATAGTACCACCTTCTATTTGCAACCTCAATTATTCGGTTGACAAAAAATTCGGATTTATTAAAAACCTTTTATTATCCTTTCCACTTTTCCTTGACATGACGTTGCCCTGTTTTGGAGTACTTTTGGTGGGTGAACAGTTCTTTTGTCTTCGATACTTCAGTTACACTAACTGAAAAATACAGGGCACCACCTTCCATTTGCAACCTAAATTATTCGGTTGGCAAAACAAATCGGTTGTGGCAACGAATCTGTTCTCTGTGTACATGATATGGCTAGTACACCTAACAGCCTGCCTATCTCTAAGTTAGCGCTACTGGATTGATAGATTTTTTGAGAATTCTTGCCCTCGAATACAGCACAATTCAATGACAGATATAACAGGCATGCTGAGTAACGTTATTTACGTTTGTCCAGGGAGGATTCGATCTAAAATTTTCGCTTATACCAAAGAAGCGCTTATAAGCCAGCACAATCCTTTTCCTAATTTCGGTGCTCTTATTATTAGGCTTCTTATTGAGTGACGGAAAGCTGCAGATTATCCATACCAAACTAAAATAGGTTGTTTGTCGATTCCAGTCTTTGTGGGAAGCACTAGCATATCTGGCAGTCAGCTGCCATGGCCAACATCTTCCCAACCTTAATCAGGCTAGCAAAATGTGTGCTGGGCCATGAGTACTTGCACACTTCTCTGCCAACTGCTTTGGCCAACATCTACCCAACTGTAATTGGGCTTGCAAAATGTTTGCAGGGCTATGGTTACATGCACACTTCTCTGTCTTCAAAGTAAAGATGAATTGCCTCTTGAAGTGCAGCCATACGTATGACAGGTAGTGGCAAATATATGGCAGGGCTATAATTCAATATGAATTGTTATTGAAATGATGCCAATTTTCATACTTTTTCTTACGTTTACTTTTTGTTACGCTCCCAAGCTCCAGCACCACTTCCACTAACAACGCTTGCCACATAAACATGCTCTTCGGTGTGGTTTCTTAAGTAATATGAAAATCGTAAAATTCGGAAAGTACGTACGTATATATTCGAACACAGTCTGCTTTTTATACGTATTAGTAACTCATAAAAGTACTGACGCCTCCAACTCCTCGGTATGCAGCAAGTGGGAACGTAGCAAAAGAGAAAATGTGGAAAAAGACTAAAGGACATAAGTTTTTATGTGAAGGTTTAATCATAAAAGGAGCAGAAGAAGAAAACAAATAATATTTGTATAGTTCCCCGGTCATAAAATGTCTATAAAAATATTTGGCTGCCACTTCCTGTGAGCTCATGAGTGTCTATGTGTTCGTGTGCCAGAGTGCAAGTGTGTGTGCGAGTGTTTGTCTTCTTTGTTGTCTTCTATGTCGGGAGGTTTTTCTCCTTTTATTAAATTAATGTCAGTTATGACGATGGTGACGATGATGATGTTGAGGACGATCAGCCCCATCATCATGCCTATTGACGTCACTGCCAAGTGTGGTCGTAACAGCAGCAGCAAAAACAGAAGCGGCAATATCGTCATTGTCATAATTTGATGAGCTCATATTTGTCAATACTACTTGTGGAACCCCTCCGCCTCCGTCCTCCTCCGCATCGGATAGACCTCCTCTTACCCTTTGGTGTGTTGTTGTGGCATGTCACTCCATCTAAATCAATAGACATAGTTTGATAGATTTTTGACTATTTACTTTAAGGACACTGTCTTTTATTTTGCCAAGAGCTTTGGTTACAAGCAATATTTGACAGTGGGAAGTATCCTTGTGAGGGAATACCGTTTTTTATACTATTTTGAATATTATCTTGATTACATTTATAGGAAATATCACAAATTCACACAGGTGCCAATAATTTTACTTGAATTTAATCTAGCAAAGTTGAATTCAAAACTGGCTTTATTTCTCCATATAGATAGATATTGGATTAAATGGGAACCCCCTTTATCCAAAATGACCTAAATTTTGGCATACGATTACAAGGTATAGTTCTCTTCGTCTTTGGGAATTATGAAATATGGCACTTTATGATCTCACGTAGGTCGTTCATATGATGCGTTTTTCCCGTCTATTTCGTTTTTTGGTTTAGACGTTGAGGCAAATGAAAACCAAGTCCTCCCTACTCAGAGACGTACTCGAAGTGGCAACGAACCATCACCAACAAAAAGAACAACAACAAAGGATATCAGCGACAGCACAAAAAATAATTCGGTCATAAAACTTATGGATGACTTTTCTATAGAGTTTTTGACATTGGTTAAATAACACAGCAGGTCTCTTGCTCTTTCTCTCTCACTATGTCACTTTCCTTTTGACACGCATACACAGTCACATGCTCATAAATACATACATACACACACGCACAATGAAAAATAAGAATAATGTTAAGGTATTTGTTATGCGAAATGACAGTTAATGCCAAACCTTTTTTGTCAGGACTTTCAATGATCACAAACTCTGCCTATCGACGGCCATGCCTTGAAGAGGTGCAGCAGAAGGGGAGCAAAACCCCCCAAAAAAAATGAACATGTGCCACAGCGTAACATGAGGCCTCGATGAAGTGTTTTTGATAAAGTACAAGACAATAAATCATTTATTGTATTTTTAGGCTATCTTTCTGCGTTCTTTTGTGGCCTCTGCGTACGCGAGAGTGCTTGGGTTGAATTTGCTGTGTTGTTTTTTTGTGGTCTTTTGTTTTGATACGCTTTATAAGGTTAACTAGAGGATTAAATTTATTATTAGTTGGTAAGCTACTGAGCGGGAATAGAACAACGGAAAAAATACAAAAAACAGAGTCTATCGCAAGTATGAGTGAAAAAAGAATATGCCATAACAATAACACTTTATTATGAACGCGTTTAATTAGCTTTGGTGTTTATTGACTTTTAGAAAAGAAAAAAGTTTCCAATTGACCTCAAATTATGGTTTCTATATTAATGGCTTGGCCCATAATATTAGAGAGATATTAATTACAAGGTCATGGCTGTTGACTGGGTTAAGTCATAGACTTAACATGGTCACATAAAAAAGATACTGTTTATAGATGGTGTCTCACGGCGTATGAGTGTTGCTGGCAACGTTGGTGTTAAGTATACGTACCCGTGGAGGAGATCAAATTAAGAAAATCCTATCCCTTAAGAGCTCGAACTCTAGAATCTTAATATGCTGTGAATATTTGGTTAATGCAAAGCACCCCCAGTTGTCAAAAATTACTAATATCTGATTGTTCTTTTTGCAAAAAAGTAGTTGACTCTGCAAACAAAAGGTTAGAGAAAATTTAATTGCTGTCGTTAAAGTATGTACTTAGGCTCGATAATTATCAGGTATAAGTCTATAGCCGGCCCTAGTACTATAGCAGCTATCTTCTGGTCGTTTTCTATGGACATAGCCATTTACTTTATTCGTAAGCTCGTGCCCGTTTTTTGTGTTGGTTTAAGGCTTCTTTTGGAACATTTTTTTTTATTGACCAACACTCAGGGGATGTCCCCTATTATGCAGTGCATTGATTTAATAGGTAGAATGTAAGGGATCAGAAGGAGTAATGTTTATTGATATTTGTCTTGAATTTCCGGATGTCGTAAGTGGTATAAAATGCATTTGCCGGAAGTCGATTCTACATACGGGCAGTACGGGCAAAAATCGACTTCGATCTGTTGTGTATTGTGTGGCCAACCGGCCAATCGATAACAAACGGGTGTGAATTTATGGAATGTCGCGTATTCTTGGCGAACATCCTAACGTCAGGAATAAGTCGACGGATGTCAGCGGATCACACACTATGAAAGTAACGATAGAACAGAGACACACATCCAACATTTCGACGGTGCCCAAAGGAAACAATAGAGTTGTATACCCAACTGTTGCATATCAGCACCATCGCTATATTTTGAACACGGTCAAGTAGCTCCCATCATGAATTTGGAACACCTTGCCATACATGGGTGTTGTATTCCATTTTTGTCCTGATATAGGTCGCATTGCTGCTGAAAAGATCAGAAGGAGTGAAATATTTCTTACACCGCTTTGGAAAGCCTATACACCCTTTGAAAACATGTCTCGCCCAAAGAGCGTCCCATTGTACTTAAGTAAGTATCTTCCTGCCCAGAACACCAAGAACATATGATTGTTCAACATCCATAACATCAATAGGTAATCAGCCTTATTACGGTTGTCGAAGACGTAGTCGAATGTCGATTTTTTTGGAAAACGGTACTACGGTTGTCGAAAATGCACAATCTGTTACAATTTTCGTAACACGGAAGACGAAAACGACTGTCAAAGTTGGCTAAAACAGTCGATCAATTTTTTCCATACGACTAGAGACGTCGCCGCATTCAATTTACAACAATTGTTAGCCGTTGGTTTCATCCGCTAACACGCCGTTAACTAATTTGAAATTTAACACATTTTTTTGACATTTTATATTCGACAATAAATAAATATAACAAAATTGTATAGAATAAATTATTTATCTATTTTCAACATTGGGTAAATTTGCGGTATTTTACCAAAAAACTTTTATCTGATGTCGACCGCTGATATAAAGTTTATGTCGCCGTCACTTGTTTTGTGTCAGTTGTCGCCGTAAAAATGAACAAGCAGGCGTCGTTTTCTGAATATATTCACATTTGTTTACAAAGATGAGCTGCAAAATGTAAGTATTTGTTTTTTGTGAGAAAATTCATTTAATTAATTATTTATTTATTCCAGGAATAAAATAACCACGGAACAACAGTTTTCAAAAATGGTGGAATTGTTGGAGGCAAATCCAAATCTTGCGCGTGCGTACCACAGCGGCAACATTGTTTTGACAGTATAGCACATCTTTTACATTTCAATCTATTACAAAATCACAAGAGTCGAAAAAGTTACGTAATACCAAAAATAATCGAAATCGACAACGACTTCGACTGCTCTCGATTTTCGTGTTCGACAACCGTAATAAGGCTGAATGACGACCCTGATGGGTCACTGAATCGCTTGTGCGACTACAAGCAGCACTGCGTCTTGCACGCTTTAAAATCCACTCTATTCGTTCGACCCCAGTCGAAAATGGCCTGTAAATCCCGGCCATGTGTCTCATTCACATAACGCCTTCTGCCTTCAATATCTTGAAGACTTGGCCTATGGTTGAATGAATAAGAATGACAGAGGATGCTGGCATCCGCAAATAAGAAATGAAGAGGGAGAACGGACAGAGACTTGTGGTACACCTGCGGTAAGCCTATGTTGGTTGGATGAGAACCCATCTACAACAACTTTTATAGTGCGATCTCTACAAAAGCTCGATATAAAACGCACGAAAGTATTACCGACACCAAACGCGATCAGCTTTGATAAGGGTGCACCGGGCCAGGCTCTATCAAAGGCCTTGGAGATATCCAGATCCGCAAGCTTACTCTCACCAAACTGGTGGACCGACTCTAGCTTCCAGATTCTACTTCCCGACAGGAAAGCCATCAGGTCTCCCGTAGAGCGGTTTCTTCGGAAGCCATACTGTCGATCACTAAGCACTTCGTTGGACTCTAGATACCTCACAATTTGGTGGTTAACCATGCTCTCCATTACCTTGGAGAGCGCAGAGCATATCGCAATTGCCCGATAATTAGAGGATTATTGGCTTCGCCCTTTTTAGGGATTGGCTGGACGTTCGCAACCTTCCAACACGCTGGGAAGACTCCCGATAAGCAAGATTGAAGAGGTTGCGTAATGGACAGGCTAGCATCGATGAGCACTTACATAGGACGAGTGCCGAAACACCATCCTAGCCCTTATTTACGTCGAGGTTCGCAAGAACCCTTTTAACTAAAATATTTATCAGATATTGCAAACATATTTAATGAATGGAAACAACAAGAAAATTCATAAAAGTCATGCACTCTATCGTGTGTATGTGTTTTACTTAGTATGCAGTGCGAGCGATTTTTAGTGTGTTCGGAGGAAAACTCTACTGCCGGCAGTTCTCGTTAAATGCAAAACTGTCTGCCCTTAAGTGTAAAGCCATTAAACATAGTTACAGCACATTCGTTGAGTTGGGTCTTATGATGGTAAAGTGGTGGTTACCCAAACTGCTGTCACCCCTGCTTGTAATAAAAATTCTTTCCGACTGCTTTTCACAAAAAAATGTACAACGTTTTTCGTAATAACGAGTATACAAATTTTTCATCGCCTTATAACGCAAATATTTTCATAAATGGTTAAATTTTGTTTAAATATTTTAAGTTTAACCTCGTCTGATACGAAATTATTTTTTATGAATGACTTACAACTTTTTTTTTAAAAATATGAAAATTTTTTCATCACCTCATATGAAAATATTTTCGTCAAACGCCATACAATGTTTTTTTTGTAAATATGTGAATTTGTTTATCGCTTAAAATATTTCTTATGTTCGATAAATATCGTACAGACTTTTAAGTTTATATGTGATATTTTTTATCACAGGATTCCTAATTTATTTTTTGTTTGAATATTTGATGTTTTTAATTGAACCAATTATTTGCGTACATTAGAAAAGCTGGAAAAATGTCATTAAAGTATCTGTTTGAGTAGATTTAAATATTGACATTACCTTGTCTTATGCACATGTACCTCAAAACTGGGACTCCGAGAAACTCTGTAGGAACTAGAATCTTTTTGATCCCATCGATCCCATGTAGACGAACCCCTTTATCCGAGCATGGAAGTAGTCGCATAAGGCATTTTTTTTTTAAATATAAAAGACAATTCCCAACTAGCAGTGAGTAAGTCCAAGGCATTGTCTTTAGTAGATTTTTATCGGTCTCGGAATATATGGAATTTTAAAAGGAAACTAGCCTAAGTTTATATATAAAATTTTGATCGTATCATTCATAGCATCCAGCGTACTTATATTACCACCATTTAAGTTTCTGTTTGGCATAATTTTTAGTTCTAGTATTGCGAAGGTCTACAATCCGAATATCTACAAAAAAACCAAGTAAACAATCTGAAATTTTATCTTTCCCTTTACAAAAATTTAGTTTTTTACTTCTTCCATTAGCAACTGTGGATGCAATCGATTCAATGATTTCTTTATCTCTTGTGCCATATTCGCTCAAACTTTTCTGTTTCAATAGTTTTTATTTTGGGACTCGTGAGATGGTCGAATCTCTGATTACTTTTTTTGTGGTGATGTATCCTTTAACTTAAAAGGATGGGACATATTACACAGTTAACAACATTGTTTGTATCAAGAAATGTGTATGTAAAGTATTTAAATATCCCCATATCGCTGTAGTACTTTGTGGTTGGCTCTTTTGCCAAATGTAAAAAAATAAAAAAGATTTTTTGATATTATAGCAATTTAAGCAGTTTTTACCCACCCCATCCCTCCCCCTAAAAACACATGGGCAAAGGCACTCGCCTGTAGTCTTATCTCACAAAACAAAAAGCGTGCTTGATGGGTTTTCAACCCCTGCTCCACCGATGAGCTATTTCAAGCTAAGATCCTCTTGAAAGGAGAAAAAGCTAAGTAAATATGTGTTTATAGCCGTATGGGTATGGCTTGTTGTCTTAGGTTGCCGAGCAGGGGATTTAGGAAAAACGGCCAAATAGAAATAAGTTATTTTGATTAGATGTCTTGGGTAAAGGGAAAGGCTCATATGTATGTATGGGTAAATGAATAGCACATACATGATACAACATTTAGCAGGGGGACTGCGAGTAGGCGGCTAGAACGTTTTCCCTTTTGGAGTCCCTGCTAATCTCTTACAATTTTCGATTTCCCTGACTTTGCGTGTAGACTGTAACCAAACGCCATCGAAATCGTCAACAGGACCATTACTAATCTTTAATGCTACAAAGTGATAATGATAAATCCTCCGTTTTCTTTTCTTTTCTTTCCTTTTTAATTTTTGTTTTTTTTTTTTTTTTTTTTTTTGGGTAGGCAGTCTGCTTTTGTAGGATCCCCCAGGAAATAGGCAGCGTCGGCTGCCGTTGAGTTCAAAAGAAAGGAAATTAGGACGTTTGTTGTTTTACCGAAATAAAACAAGATAACATCTTTGACAAACATGAAAAACATCAGAAAACAGCCATTTCTCGCACTGATGAAAATGAAAAACAAACACGACTCGAAAGCACCGCTCCACAGTGGGCTATTTTATAAGGCAAACCGAAACAAAAGCGAAAAAAAAAATTTAAAAAACCTTTACGCTACTGTATACCGAGTCCTTACAACAGGACACAGCAAAACCAAATTAGAGTCATTCGACCTAGAATGGTTGGATTTTAGAGGAACATATCAGGATGTATGCTGCCAGCAGCACTAGAAAACCCCCAAATTACTACAAAACCTCGTTTTGATCTCACAGAAGATGATCGGCGAAATGGGCCCACTAATAGTTGCCAATTGACTTTCAGATTGAAATTATTAATAGAGGAAATGATCTACTACTCGTAGAAGTAAGCCAATGGGATTATAAATTAAATGACGCTACTGGTTGTGATTTTTAATATTTCTAAAGAAAACAGATTCAGAATAATAGTCAGCATAGCATAAACGACTTTAGTTCCAAGAAAACCAAATAGACGTGATTTCTATTTTTTGTTGTTAAATAGTGTCGTCTTGTTAATTAATCTGCCAAGGATCTAACTAAGACCGCTCATTGCGGTCATCACTTGCGATTGTCCTTTGGACATACATGCCAGGAGACTGCGTCAGCTATACAACAACTTCTGTGGAAGTTGCAATAATGGAGCAGAGAAGGAGACAACCGAACATGTTCTCTGTCTTTGCCTGGCTTTTGTGGACTTTAGACGGAATCTGTTTGGTCTACAGCAACTAACGGAGAATTCCTTGGGCAGGATCTACACCTTTAGTAAGGCAACAGGTTGTCTGATGGTTAAAAGAGGCTGTATCCAGACAGCATAAGACGAATTATTCGCAACGCATACCATTTATCATAATGGAACCTAATTATGGGCGAGTAAATGGTATCACAACAGAACCTACTTATGACCAACAGTGATCCGTCTGTCAATTAAGCTTTACTTTATGTCACCGCAAATTTCCCGGCCATCCTATGCAAACTGGTCAAGCTATGAAATGATAAGTCGCATGACAGGAAGGGCAAGCGATGGCAAATATTGACAGAGAAGGATCATCGACATGGTCAGATGCTTTAAACTACAACCTGGCTGGGGCGGATTGGTAAAAATGCTCCACCAACTGAAAATTTTCTACGGCGAGCTGGAGCTCGCGAGTGCCTTTGAGGGCAATCGAAGCTCCGGTAGACATAAGAATCTTTGTATATCCCACTGTAGCTTATGTACTCAAGATCGAAGGGCATAGATTTCAAACCTAATCGCGGCTAAAGACCTTTAAAGGCTGAAAACAATAAATTTACTCCTACCGAAGTATCCTTTTTAGGAACAAGGGGAATTGTCTCTAAATTAAGTAACCAAAAAATTGTTATACTCACTGATCGGGATGTATTGTTTGACGCTGGCTCCGAACGACCCATTCTCCTTTGAATTGGTTCACAGAGAATTCGCGTAAAGGTATTTTTTCAGACTCAGTTTTCAAAAAGAAATAAAACGCATATAATTTATTGTTATGGCCAACAATTTAGCTTTATTATAAAGATAAGGGTTTGCCATAATGTTTTAAAAATGATTTCGGGCAAGTGACCGCCGCGGATGGATCGAAAAAATACCAGCCGAGATACCCCATTTTCGGACACTTTTTGTAGCATTTGGGGCAACAATGCGCCGAATTTTCTCTACATGCTTTGTCATATTACTCCACAAAAAATAGTCCAGCGGTGTTAAACCGCAAAATCTTGAAAGCCACGTCACAGGCCCATGATGCGATGTAATGCGCTCACCAAAAGTTTCCTTCAATAAATTGATAGTTTCGTTGGCAGACACGAAAAAGTCATAATCATGGCTCTGTAGCGTCTCCCATTGACTGTAACATTGTGGCCGGCTTTATTTGTAAGGAAATATGGAGCAATGATTCCCTCTGCCCATAGAGCACACCAAACAGTGACTTTTTGAGGATGTAACGGCGTCTCAACAATGGCTTGTGGATGTTAATTTCTCCAAATGCGACAATTTTGGTTATTAACGTATCCAAAAGTGAACTTCATTGCTGAACGAAATGTTTTTGTAAGAGTCCGGATCACAGGTCATCTCGTTTTGGGCCCATTCACCACAATTTGCAAACGTTGTTTTGGTGTAAGTCTATTCATTGTGAAATGGCAAACCAAATTGAGCATAAATCAAGTGACAGCTGTCAAAAAGACCAACTTCGAAAAAAATGTGGCCAGTATGAAAACAACATGTCTAAAAAACAATCTTTATTATAAGCGAAGAGCCATAAGAACATCTGAAGGTCCGCAGTAATTTTAATATGTTATACAGGATGTTTTTCTTTAATTTGTGTAGGAAAAAGTATATAAAATCCTCCTTTTAAATACTTATCGCATATAAATAATTTTTTTGCCGCCCTTATACAAAAAGTAAACTTTCTGCGCTTGACCGATCTCCATTCCACGGCCCGTTCTCATCTGAACACATATCGTACGAAACCCCACAATATTTGCGCTACTAAGTCAATTACAACTTCTAAAAGTCAGGAGTCATTTTAAGGTGTTTTTGATTTAATATTTAAAAAACTTCTATCTGAGGAAAGGAAAACAATTTAAATCCGCCTACAAAATTTCAATCTCTTATTACGAGGGCGACCACAAAAGTAACTGGCCTAACATAAAAAGAACCGTTTTTGTTGGAATTATTATTATTTATTTTTCAACATAATCTCCTTCCAACTCAATACACTTTATCAAACGTTTTTCAAGTTTTTTAATTCGATCCGAAAAATAAGATTTTTCAAGACCTTCAAAATATGCCTCAGTTTCAACAATAACCTCGCTATTGGACGAAAATTTTTTGCCACCGAGAATTTTTTTTAAATTTGGAAACAAGAAATAATCAGAAGGAGCTAAATCTGGACTATATGGCGGATGCGGAGCAATTTCAAATCGTAATTCGGCCTGTTTTTGTTGAGGTAAAAATGCAGTGTGCGAAGAAAGGAGCATTATCTTGATGAAAAAGAACTTTTTTTTTCTAAATGCGTTTTATCTTGATTTCTTCACTCAACCGAGCCAATAATGCACAATAATATTCACTATTTATAGTTTTTCCTTTCTCAAGATAATAAATAAATATTATACCCCTTGCATCCCAAAATACTGTGTTCTATCCATTGTTTTGACTGCATTCTTTGCATTCTGGGATGTAGTGGTGGATCCATGATTCATCAACAGTTATGAATCTGCGCAAGAACTCTATTGGATTACTCTGATAAATCGCTAAAAGCTCCTCGGAATCGGTCCAACGAACGATTTTTTGGGGCAAAGTCAACAAACGCGGCACCCATCATGCGGATAGCTTTTTCATGGGGAGTTCATCATGTAAAATACTCCAAACTTGTTGTTCGTGTATTTTAACAATATCAGCAAGTTCTCTGAGCTTTCTTTGTCTATCTTTAGTCACTTCATTAAATATTTTTCTAATGTTTTCAATAGTAGTAGCAGTTTTCGGTCTTCCAGAGCGTTGTTCATCTTCCGTGCTTGAACGACCCATTTTAAATTGCTGAACACAGGATTTCACGGTGGAGTATGATGGTGCATTATCACCATGAACAGAATCCAATTCATCTTTGATTAATTGTGGCGTATAACCTTTCATATAAAAGTGTTTAATTACCGCACGAAACTCTTTATTTATTTTCCATTTTTCAAAAATTATAAAACTTGTTTACTTCAATTACCTGTAACAAAAAAAAATAATCATTAAATACGTATATCGGAAATTTTGACAGATGGCTTATAAAAGATTGCTTTTAAAGAACAAAAAAAAACAAAGTTGCTAGTAAAACAGAAAATGTGCCAGGCCAGTTAGTTTTGCGGTCGCCCTCGTATTGTTTTTTTCTCACCGCCTTCTTGCAAAATGTACCACTGTGCGTCGCCGCCACTTACTAAAAAAAGGCAAAAAGTGGAAAAAGTTCCACTTCTACTCAGAAGTGGTTGTGGAAGTGTTTCGCTGCCGTTTGTGTCTCTACGAGTTAGTTGCCTTCTAAAGACATATAAATAAAATGGTTTTGGAATAAAATGCCACACATATGCACGCTCGCTAGCTGGCTGGCTCGCTCGCTTATACTAAGCGCAAGACAAACCCTCAGAAAAGAAACTCTGCTCTAATCTACAAAGTAACAATCTTTATGGTATTCCATATAAAAGGCAAAATAACTATTTCGTTCGCTCCTCTGTTCGCCGCCGCCTCTTTTATGCAGCCAGAAAAGCGACAAACTTTTCGCTTGTGAAGAAAGCCAAAAGAGAGAAAGGACAACAAAAAAAAAATGTAGAAATTTAAATAGCTTATACACGCTTGGCAAATCTTCGTTGTTTGAAAGCAAACAAACTGTTATTGAGAACTTTCTGTTATTTTTTCTTTCTCGTTCTATGTCGCTTTTTCTTTTTGTTTATTCTGTGCTTTATTGCAAAGTCGTAAAATGTCATCTAAAAACGGCTCTTGTCAACGTCGATGTTTATGCGGAAAATCTGCACACACTAACACACACACAAAATAAGCGGAGAAGCTTTTTTAAAAAGATTTGGCGAAAAACGCATTACTTTTGTGTGGATAAACCTAAACGATTTTTCAATTTCTCTATTTTTTTCTTATAGAAATACATACGAGTAAATAAATGTAAAATGTAATCTTTGTGAACGATCTTAGTTACTTGTGCTGATGACTGAAGGCAATGCCTCTTACATTTAAGTCCTTCGGTCGTAAATATGTAATGACTTACGCAAGCATTTTTTTTGCTTATCCTTCAAGGACTGAAGTTTCATGACTTGTGGTTTGCTATGCGTAGAACAATGGTGTTATGACCATGGGCCTATCGAAAAAATCTATGCTTTTGCTAATGTCATTGAAGAGGAGGAGACAATGATCGAAATTGTCCAAATCTAAAAAGTTAAAATCTAAACAGTTGAGTCGTAGGTTGTATAATTTTGAAGCAGTAGCGGGAAAATAAGAAAAGTTAAGGTATTTTTAGTGCATTGATCAACTTTTATGACATGCATAGAAAAAAAAGTTATGAAAAACTCTATTTGTCGGGATCAACCGTCCCATGACCTCTTGTATACACATTTTAATAGAAGACAAGATTTTTAAAAAATGGCATCGAAATCTGTGCATTTATTAAAAATTCGCCATAAATGGATGGAGTGGCAAGCTGAACCACCTACAAGCACACGTAGCAGTCATTTTTATACAAATTCTTTACATTTTTGTTGCAAAGCCTGTCATTGTAAAATGCTTTTTTAACTGGCTTCCTTTTTAAGCGCTCCACCAGAGGATGGCGACCAACATATTTTGTTAAAATTTCCACTATATAGGGTGATTCATTCACGACTGGACAAATTACACCAGCGTAAGGAATACTCATTTCATGAAATTAAGTTCATCTACGACCATGTCCGAAAATGCAAGGGAACACATGACAGCGGTTTGAAAGCAAGGCCAGCGCACCAGTGATAAAGTGCCACCACTATTCCCGAAAATGTTAGCCAGGTTTTATGGGTTTCTGATAGGGACTGCAAGATATTGCTTGGGAATGATTTTTTTACCTGCTCGAAAAAGATAGGAGAATTTGCTTTCACATATCGTCAGATAAAGACTGATGAGAAGAGGATGCAGACACTGTTCGGAATGCTGAGCAGTCTTAGACAAGATGGGTAGGCTAAAAAATATATCTCTATAAAGAAACATTTAATGGTGTCCGGCTTTGACAACTTGCTTTTTAATAAGGTGCAGTATATCCTTTCTTTCTCTCTGGCATTTTACTAATATTTTGTAAATATAAGTAAATACAGGGTTTTCCATTAAGGACATATTAAATATTAATAATAAAACAAAAAAATATTTCAGATAAAAAGTTCATATTTATTCCAGATGTAGTGCAAATGTTACATTCCAAATATGAATTCCGTTTTCATATTTAATGTCTACCACGACCCCGTGTACAGCGATCTATTCTTTAGACCCAATTTTCCACTACTCTTGCATACATTTCAACCGCAACGTTGACAATTTCGCATTGAATGTTGTCTCTGAGCTCGTCTAAAGTTGTTGGCTTGTTGGCATAGACCAATGGCTTGATGTGCACCCATAAAAATAAATCCTATGGCTTTATTAGGCATGAACGAGCTGGACCTTCGGCCGGACCATTTATCGATCGATTGTAACGCATGCTGTGTGGCTACAGGCACCGTCTTGTTGAAACCACAACCTGGTTCATCTAATTCTGGCCAAAAATAATGTTCTTACATTTCACGATAGCGCTCTCGATTGATGGTACCATGACGATTGTTTTCATCGACATAAAAATATGGCCCAATCACACCTTCGCACAGTGGCCGAAATACCCGATCTAGCGTCGCTTTAGCGAAATTTTCAAATTAAGAATTCGCCAAGCTTTATTTCTTTTTTTGAAAATTTAAACTCCAACGGATTTTTTTCTGTTTTCTTTTTGTTTTGTTCCTAATAATCGTACAGCTGTGAGCATTTAAACTTAACACATGTTTCAGCAAGTGTAATAACAATTTTTGATTTATTTTGGAGTACAATTTTATTGTCAGCAAAAAATTTAATATTTAATTTTTGAAAAAAAATTGCGTTTGATTTTAATTAAAAGGTATGTATTAAATAAAAAAAAGAGTTTTGTGATCTCTGATTGTTGGTTTTAGTGCTGAACAGTGGAAAAAGAAAATGTCCTTTGTGAAAGTGTTTTTAGATACTAAATCCAATTTTGTGTGGAATAAAAGTAGGGTGGATTCGTCCGTATTCGGTTCACTTTTTGTTTTGTTTGTTTAAATGGGGTGTTATCTATGTCAAGTTCAAATATAGGCTGCAAGTTTTTGCAAAGTTTTGATTTTTTGTGTTTTCAGTTACAATGGCAGAATCTAAACGCACCCTTTTGTTAATATGGCATAGTGAACATGTGCCAACAAAAAAAAAATTTAGTCGTGGAAAATCATATATTTTCCAATGTCATTGATCGCTCGAAATATAGCGAAGAACAATACCAACAAATTCAAAAACAATTGAGAAATTTCATTAGCAAGCTCATACAAAAGTGAAAATAAAGTCACAGAGTTTTGGCTGTGTTTGAAGAGCGAAAAAAGATGTGGTTGGATGATGACATTATTTTCCCTAATCCAGCAGTTACCCAACATCAAGAGAAACCTTTTTCAGAGTGCACAAGTAAGACCCAAAAAAAAACTGCCTCAATTTCCAATGGAACGCCGAACCCAGAGTTAATGGTAGCGGCGAGCGTGAGTCTTTACAAAGCTGGAAAAAGAAGCGTTTCAAAATTGTGTGTAGAGTCTGCAAAAGCCACAAAAATGCTTAAATCTGTAGACTCTGAACCAAAAACTCCTATTCTGTATACACCTGAAGAAGCTTTAGCTCTTTAAATTGATGGTGGATACTCAAAAAGGTCATACAGACTAATGCAATCTGGTGCCAAAGAACGACACTGCAATATTTATCCAAGCTACGATATTTTGGCTAAAACTAAAACGGAGTGTTACCCTTGTGACATACACGTAACTGAACTTTCTGCCGAAGTTGGCTTGCAAAGTCTCGTAGACCATACTGTCTACGAGACTTTGCAAGATTTTTGCAACAGCTTTTGAGGATCTCATGACTGTAGACAATAGTAACGATTGCATAAAAGCAATATTTAAATGGGGCTGTGACGGTAGCAGCGGGCACTCTACTTACCTTCAACGTTTCAGTGTTTGTGATATTGGAACAATTGATTAGCATTTATTTGCTGTAAGCATTGTTTCTATACAAATTAAAAAAGGACTCCCAATACTATGGCGAAATAACCGGCCTTCTTCAACTCGGTTCTGCAGACCTATTAAAATAATTTTTGAAAAAGAGTCAGCGGATTTAGTAAGGGCTGAGATAGAAAATATAAACAGAAAAATTTCACAAATTCTGCCGACAAAATTAAGTTTTTTTGAAGTAACGCACGAACTCCATTTGACCATGATCGATGGAAAGGTGTTTAATACCATAGCGGAGTCATCATCACTGGCTTGTGGAATTTGTGGGGCGACACCAAAATTGATGAATAATCTAAATTTAGTTCAACTAAGGCAGCCACAAAACCACTTGTATGAATATGGATTGTCGACACTTCATGCTTGGATACGGTGCTTCGAGTGCATAGTTCATATCGCCTACAGAATACCCATAAAAAATTGTCAAATTCGTAAAGAAAATAAAGAAATTGCTCAACAAACCAAAAGAAAAATTCAACTTGAACTAAGAGAACAAATGGGTATTTTGGTGAACATTACATCGACAGGTTCGGGTAATACAAACACCGAAAATAGCGCCAGAATGTTTTTCGAGCAGCCAACCTTGGCCTCTATTGTTATTGGCGTACAAGAGGAACTTATAAAAAGGTTTGGTTTAATATTGCGCACAATGGCATGTGGGTATGCAGTTAACGTGGAGGCTTTTCGCTTATATGCCTGGGAAACAGCAAAAATATTCGTTTCCGAATACCCCTGGTTTTATATGCCTCCATCTGTACATAAAATATTAATACATGGAGCAGATATTATTGAAAAAGTTTCGCTCCAATAGGAGTGATGTCAGAAGAAGCACTTGAGGCAAGAAACAAAGATTTTCGCAGCTATAGGCTGAACCACACGCGAAAAGACTCGAGATTGCACACAATGGAAGACTTACTTCACGCTCTATTAATTTCGTCGGCTCCTTTTATTACATCTGAATCAAAAAGCCCCTCGAAATACTCCAAAAAAAAAAACACTTCAAAGTAGATGATGAGGTCAAGCAGCTTCTGGTAAATGACCTACCTGACAGCATTAATCCTGAAAACTCCGACTCTGAATAGTTTTTTTTTTTATTTTCCATCGGTTTAATTGAAATTTCATTAGCTTTAAAATGAAATTTTGCTGATTGTCGTTGCACTAAAATTGAGAAAGATATAGCTAACAACGTTGTATTGCTAAGGGAAGATTTTGATGATTTTTTCACTTTTCAAGACCCGGTATCTCCGGAACCATTCGGTTCGGAAATTCCAAAGCCATGTAACCATGTAAAATACAATATGTGTACCGAATTTCGTCAACCTTGGAGAACGTCAGGTCCAAAATGTCTATTTTATTGGTTGGTTATATATGTAACTACCCATATACTTAAAAAAAAACAAACAATTTTTTAAATTTAATGAATTGGTTATATCCAAATTTATATAGATTACAAAAATAAAAAAAAAAATATTTATAATTGTTTATGTTTTTGGAGTTATTAACAAAGCGTCGCTAAATTGGGTATTTCGGCCACTCTGCTCCGGCATGAAAATCACACCACACAGTCATTTTTTGCGGATGCAATTGTGTCTCTTGAAGCACATGTGAGTTTGTTGCTGTAAAATAACGAAAATTTTGAAATGATCTTCATCGCTGAAGATGATGAAAATTGGAGTAAGCGCTCTTAAAGTTGCGACCACCGACTAAGAATTTCGTAAGTGAACTTTACCATGATGAAAATGTTGCCGTAGAATAACGTTTTGACACTGAAAGATCATTGAAAATGATTGAGGGTGCGTTGACATAAAAATACGAAATTGTTGTTTACCTATTGGAAAACCCTTTACTTACGCTGGCTTTTAATAAACCATATTATATTCGCATTATTATATTTTGCCCACGTCTGTCATTTATTTAATATGTATCACTGCTTTAAACCCTAATAAAATGTTTAAACTGAAAACTTTTATGCTGTTAGTGTTGCCACATTATTTTTTTCATTACCTTTTATCTTAATTGTTTGGTGTGTTGCCATAAAAAAATACATACTCGAAAACATTAAACAATTTCGAATTTATTTTTGTTTTGAATTGCTAACAAATAAAAATAGATTTTGTACCACACACTGCATTGTCAGCAAGTACAACTTGCCCTAGTACAACTACTCTTTAGTACCACACTTTGCCGTACCATTGCTGGGGCAGTTTTCTTCCAATACACACTTCAATCTTCTACTCCATCAATGCAACATGCAAAGGAAATAATCGTCTTCTTCCTTATCAATGTCATCCATATCAATGATGTTAATTGCAGTCTTGTTTTTCTTCCAAAGAAAAATAAAACCGATAAAGTAAAAATGTCCACATGTCCATCAGAGTGTTTAAAAGATGACTGGCTGCAATTACGATATTCAACTCGAAACGTTTACACTTTTAGCCAGATACAGAACCCACACGTACGTACGTACATTCAGATCTTCTACGATATAAGAATATCATATATCTATGTATGCGTGCCTATGTGTGTGTGTATGAATATTAATTTCAATTATTATAAGTGTTTTGCGTTTGAGTGAACATTTGTTTCATGTCAACGGACAAAATGCTGTCCAACTAAATGTGTCTGTGTGTGTATGTGTGATGGACATATGATGAATGAAGTCTTACGAGAGAACACTTTGTACATGTGAATTGGACACTGGACATATTGCCAATTATTTTAGACAAACTCGAATGGACATCTTCTGCATGTGGTCGTATTTTGTCTTTATTTCTATCTGGGACTATGAATGTTAAGTGGGGAATTTGAAAATTTCTTATAAAGATTAACATTGTCTAACATGTTCAATATTTATAAATGGTATTTGAAGAATGAGTGCAGAGGAAATTATATAAAGCAGTCTTTATTTGTTGGCACTGTTGGACTTATGAAGACCGTAGATGTAACTTACAAAAGGCGCAAGGTGTATTGTTTCGAAGAAGATAAACTGAGGAGAAATGAAAGCAGAGCTAAACCCCAGAGAACTACTTATATGTCTGATTATAGAAAGAATAATAAGAGAATTTTTGCGCCAAACAGACATTTTTAAAAATTCTTTGTATACAAGAACAGAGTGCATTTTATTCTGTTATTTGGGGGACTTCAAGAAACTTCAAAAACTTCTGCATCTACAGAACACAAGTTTTTAACAAAATGACAAATGACATTGATTTTCGTTACTTCCCACTACGTTTATGGCGATGTGGGGTACGTGACGACCTTCATCAACAAGCTTCGCTACTAATTGATCGGTCATACCAATGAAATTCATAGAATATATGAAGTTGCCATAACTTGCGGTTGTGACAACCGATAATTTTTCCAATATTTTGTTATTGTTAGAGAATATTGGTGATAATATCTAAACTTTAAACATAACCAAAAGCGAAAATAAGCCCACTGCCGTAAGCAAATCGTTCAAAATAATTTAATTAATTAATTAGTTAATTTTCCATTATCTTTTTCTCTTTATCCTCAGCATGTCCATCCCTAAGTTAAGAGTCATAGAATAAAAAGGCTGTAAATAACGAATATTTTTTTATTGGAAATTTTGAACTTTGTCATTTTATAATGGAACACAATCCCATTCATATGACTTTAACGAGCTCTGCTGTATATAGTTCTGGCCTAATAATGAAAAGGCGAATAATTATCATCAAAAACGGTTTTATTGTTTTTCAAAGAATTCTCCTGCAGGATTTATACACTTTTGCATGCGCTCAAACCAATTGTCGAAGCACTTTTTCCACTCCGATTGAGACACCTCCAAACATGGTTTTTGAACGCTTCAACAGCATCTTCTGGCGACGAAAATCGTTGACCACGCCTTTTTTCCTTATGCGCTTGAATAAAAAGAAGGCATTGGGTGCCAAATCAGGGCTGTACGGCGGATGAGCCACGTTTTGGCCGGTCATAAAGGCGCTGGTTTAAGCCGATGTGTGAGAGCTCGCTTTATCATACTGCACAATGATTCATCTTCTCTTGTTTGTTTTTCGAATTTCTCCGAAGACTTCGAGCAAACACTCAGAATGGACCGTCCTACGTTGCTCAAGCGGAACAGTAGCCGCATGACCAGTTTTGCCGAAGAAACAGGCGACCATTTGCTTCGAAGTGCTTCTTCCACGAACAACTTTTGTTGCATTTGGCTCGACTTCGAAGACCCACACGGTCGATTGCTGTTTTGTTTCAAGCTCGTATGCATAGATCTAAGATTCGTCACCTGTGACGATCTTATAAACGTCTTTTAAGGCACCGCGATCGTATTTTTTTCAAAATTCCTTTGCACCAATCGACACGAGCCTTTTTTCGAGCGTTTGGCAAATTGTGCGGGATCCAACGAGAACAACCCTTTTTTACGGCCACCTGTTCATGCAATATCGAATGTATGCTGGTGGAAGAAATGCCCAAAGATGCCTCTATCTCACGGTATGTCACATGCCGATTTTGCATTTGCAGTTCACGCACGGCATCATAGTTCTCTGGCACAGCGGCCTTTTTTTGACGACCTTCGTCGTTGAGCGAGCTACGGCCACGATTGAATTTATTAAACTAGTTTTTCACAGTAGGATGGTGCTTTATCGCCATAGAACGTTTTAAGTTCATCGATGCCGTTTTGTCGTAATAATCCACGTCGAAAGTTGTGAAAAATGATCGCACAAAAATGTTCATGAGTTAATTCCATTTTTTTTGCAATATTGATTATTTCAAGTCCCTGTAAACAACACAAATGATGGTCATACGTCAAAATTTTCTGAGTACGTTTATGCTAAAAAATTTCAATCTTTCCAATGGCCAATCTTTACGGCCAGGTGTTCGTGCAATATCGAATGTATGCAGGTATTCACGCACGACATCATAGTTCTCTGGCATAACGGCCTTTTTTGGACGACCTTCGTCTTTGAGCGAGCGTCACCTACGATTGAATTTATTAAGCAGTTGTTCACAGTGCTAAAGGATGGTGCTTTATCGCCATACAAAGATTTAAGTTCATCGATGCACTCTTGTCGTAAGAAATCATGTCGAAAGTTGTGAAAAATGATCGCACGAAAATGTTCATGAGTTCATGATTCATGATTTTTGTCAAATTGATTTTTTCAAGTCCCTGTAAACAACACAAATGATGTCAGATGGCGCCAGGAAACACTGGATCGGCAGTACCTCATCCGATCGACCCAATTTTTCAGTACATATTCGATTGTTTCGAATCTCTACATTAGCAATTTCAATTTCATGTTTCAATGCTTTAATTGCCGATAGATGCCTTGCGTAACATTTTTTCTAAGTGTCCTCCGGCAGAAAATAATCCAAAGTGCTCAAATCATAGCTTCGAGGCTGCCAATTGGCTTTACATGATCGGCTGCTTATTCGATTTTCAATAACTGTGAAACCAAGTGTCGTCCATGTCATTCCCTTGAAATTTTCGAAACAAAAATTCGTTGAGCATTGCGCGGTGATGGAAACGGCAACTCCTTGCTCATTTTCGAATAAAAATGGCACAATGAGGCCGCTAGTCCAAAATCCCCAACAAACAGTGACTCGTATGTGGATGCATTAGCGTGTGGGTGCTCTGCACCAATATGCGGAAATTTTGCGTAGTGACCTAGCCACCGAGCAGAAAATAAGATTCACCTGAAAATAGGATTGTTCGGTAAAATTCTTTATCGCCTGCGAAACAATCGTATGGTGTTCCATTATTTAATGGCAAAGCTCAACATTTCAAATAAAGGCCCAATTAGTCTTGACGGTTGACGGTGGGCGGTTGATTCTGCAACCTGCAGAAGTCTACCGTCGTCAACCGTCAAACTGTAGTTATCTCCCTCTAACACATGCAAAGTGCAACCCTCAACTGAAATAGCTGATTGCCTACCGTCAACCGTCCACCGTCAACCGTCAAGACTAAATGGACCTTAAAACCAGAAATTTGAAAAAATTAACAGTACATTTGTTTTACAGCCGATTTAAATTATAAAGTTTAAATAACCCACCCTACAGTTTTTTGTCTCGACTAAAAAAAATAATTTTATTAAATGAGCAAAATCGTCACCTAGGAAAAAATGGTTCCCTTGAAGGGACTTAACCTCGGAACAAATATTCTTTCTTGAATAATATCTCTACTTATTATATTTTTGGTTGAGAACAAATCCGAAGCGAATTCACGATAGAAGGCATCTATAATTCTACCTGGCTGGAATCTGCAGGCATCTCTACTGAAAAAATCCTCCTCCGTTTGATCCACTTATATTTCAAAAATATATAGCCATATCCTTTTATACGTTTTAGAGTTTTTCAACTATTGTTGCTCCTAGTCACCTGTACTAGATATCATAATTTTGAGATAGAGATTTTGATATCGGAACAAAGGTATTAATCTGCTACTATATCAAAAAAGAAACAAGTTTGTGTAATCATATATTTTTTGAAACAATTGTCAATGTCTGTGACAATTTTCTTGTTTGACAGAGTACTCGCATCTCTGTTTGTTTTCCTCTAGCCCGAAATCGATATACTTTTTTGTTTCTCTTGAGTTAAGTTTCTGTTCCATACTCCTGCTTATTTTCTTTTGGCTTCATTGCAATAGACTTCTACTCTTCACTGACGAGCGCTACCTTCGCTTACCTCATGGAAATGGCGAAACTCTTGTCAGGTTTCACGCAGCACATAATATGCATATCACGTGACGTTGAAAGCTTAACTGAAAACTCCGCAACCGCACTCAACAACTAACGAAACGGAAACAAGACATACGAAGAACAAAAACTCCGAGAAGAAACAAAGAAGAACGAAAAAAAAAACAACACCCGCGCTAAAACTTTTGTAAAATGTAACAGAGTTAACTGAAAGGAAAACGGGCAAAACGTAGCATAGAAACGTGCATGCTCAAGCTACCCGGGGAATAAATGGATGGATGGGTCTGTCGTTCGTCAATAGCAGTCAGGGTGTATGTGTGTATGACTTTGGTTTGGAAAGTTTAGCGCACGCAGTCAAAGTTTTGAATGCTCCCTAGCAAGGGGCTTGAGTTTTTTCTCTGTTCTGGTTTTGGCCGCCGAACACTGAATGAGGTCGGAAAAGAAAAACACTGAAACTTGGCACACAACTTTTCAAAATCAATCGTTGCCCGTGTTGTTTGAGTTTGTTTGTTTAAATACCAACTATTGTAATTGAAGACTTACGTGGCAATGTGATGTGGGTATGAGTGTGTGTGCGAGTCTCTCTATCTATGTAAGGGGTTGTAGGAGATTTTGTCTCTACCTGTGAGGTTAAGGCTGTTGTCTTGCTGTTTGTCGATTTCCTTTCTAAGGATTATATTCGTTTACCGCACAGCCCTAGACAATGGCATAGTTATTGATCATTGAGTGCTAGACCATTACAAGTCAAAATGCAACTATGTACTTCGATCTCAAGACTCTCTCAAGAGAAAATACTGTCTATATCCGTTTACAAACTCAGCTCTTTACATCGCCAGACATACAAGTCGAGGGCGGTTCGGAAACTTCTTAGCCTAGCACAAAAAGCGCGGTATAAACAGAAAAAAGTTAAGTGTTTTGGAAACTTCCGTCTCTGAACACATGTTAAATTTTGTTTCGATCTGGCAACTCCTTCATATAGAAACAGGTGTTCACAAAAGACGCATCCGCGATTTTTTTTAAAATGGAAAAATTACAAATGCGTGGTGTCATTAAATATTTACATAAAAAAGGTTTATCGGAACAAGAAATTCATAATGATATGGTGAATGTGTTAGGTGAAAGTGCTCCTTCATATGCAACAGTAAAAATTTGGGTTGCTGAATTTAAACGTGGTCGTACAAGCATTGAAGATGAACCACGTAGTGGACGTCCAAAAACAGCAACAACAACAGAAATTGTAGCCAAAGTGCATGATATGGTACTAAATGATCGACGAATAAATGTGCGTGAAATAGCTAAGAGGCTAAGATGTTTTTTTTTTGTTTGCCAATTTCCTTTTCAAGGATTATATTTTACCACACAGCAAGCACTTAATTTCGACATAACAGGGTTTTCAATAGGGACATACAAATTACGTATCCTTATTTCAACGCCCCTCAAATATTTGTAATGATCTTTCATTTTCAAAACATTAGTCGAAGTCAACATTTTCATCATAGTAAAGTTCACTTACGAGCAATGTTTGGAAATCATTAAGAATTACTACGCAAATTCCAAGTCGGTGATCGCAACTTTAAGAGCGCTTACTCCAATTTTTGGCGTAATAATCGCCCCTACCTTGCGTTCTATAGTGCGTGCTATAGTGACTAAATTTGGATCCAAATTTCCACTTTTCAATGTTCCGGCACCAAAGAGACGCCGTACAGCTCGAAGCGACGAAAATATCGTAGCCTTAAGTGTATCCGTTCAAAATGAGCCAAATCAGTCGTGGATAAATTTGGATCCACATTTTCTCTCTTAAATGTTGCGGCGCCAAAGAGACGCCGTACCGCTTGAAGCGACAAAAATATTGCAGCCCTAAGTGTATCCGTTCAAAATGAGCGAAATCAGTCGATTTCACGTTGTTCTCAGGTATTGGGCATCTCTCAAACCACACTGTGGCATATTTTGCTAAAAGATCTTAGCCTTTAGCCTTATAAGATCAGACTGACTCAAGAACTAAAGCCACTTGATCATTTGAAACTCCGAAACTTCTTCAAATGGGCTCTGGCAAAGTTTCACGAAAATCTAAAATCTCATCGAAAAATCATCTACAGCGATGAAGCCCATTTCTGGCCGAGTGGTTTTGTCAACAAACAAAATATGCGTTATTGGACAGCAACAAACCCCCCACATGTGCTTCAAGAGACACACTTGGATCAGCAAAAAATTACTGTGTGGTGTGGTTTTTATGGCGGAGGCGGAATTGGCCGTATTTTTTCGTCGATGAAAACAATGGTCATGTTACCATCAATGGACAGCGCTATCGTGCAATGTTAGAAAATTATTTTTGGCCAGAATTGGATGAGCTTGACATCGCCGATATGTGGTTTTAACAAGACGGTGCCACTATAGCCACACAGCACGCGTTATAATCGATTTACTGAAAGGCAAATTCGGTGAACGTTTTATCTCAAGAAATGGTCTGGTCCAATGGCCACCTCGTTCATACGATTTAACGCCATTGGATTTCTTTTTATGGGGCCACATCGAGTCATTGGTCTATTCCAACAACTTTAGACTTGCTCAGAGACAACATTCAACGCAAAACTGCCAACGTTCTGGTAGAAATTTGTGCAAGAGTGGTGGAAAATTGGGTCCAAAGAATAGATCGATGTACGTACACGGGCTCGTGGTGGTCATAAGACCGAAATCGAATTTCATTCTTAACAAGTAACATTTTCACTACAACTGGAATAGATATAAATTCTATATCTTAAACATTGCGTGTTCTGTGTTTTAAGAATATATAAAATTGTCATGTTCTTAATGGAAAACCCTGTACTTCAGGATTATTACACTATTACAACTCAAAAACCCATCAGTGTTAATCTAAGAAGTCTTCATATCAGGTCCTGTTATAGGTTACCAGGCAAGCAACTCTATGCCTTTTACTTTCGGAATAACAACATTTTTATTCCTTACCATAGGCTGGGAGTATAGGGTCGGCCATATACCAGATTCTTTTTAAATGTGTTATAAAATAAAGAAATTAATTTTTTTTCAAGAATTATTGTCTTGGCAACTGCTGAATAACCCGTTCTCTCTGGTCGACAATAGACCAGGAACGAAAAAGAGAATTGCTAACGTTAAAAAAATCAATCGATATCAACCCTCATAGGAATCCTTAGGGGGCACTACTTAATCGAGACTATGGTAGAGCGTACAGGCACCCCTTGTAGAGTCTGTCTTAGATGTTAATAGGACGTAAAAGAAGGGGAGTTTGCTTTACACATACTCTGGTCTTCAAGAATGGAGACTTACCAACGTAGGCAGTAGCTTTTTTGATGACCTAGCAGAAATATCAGATGTTCCTGTTAAATCACTCTTAAAGTTTGCTGAACGGTCGGGCAAGTTCCGAACTGCTTGAACCATTTGATAAACCATAAACGATAGCAAAATAAAACTGGATAACTGCCACAAATCTCTCTTATAAATATATATGTGACGCGCAAAACCGAAAGGGACCTAAGGTTAAAAGCCAGTTTTGTTCTGGAGAGCCATTTTAAAGATAAGGTCCCTTTCTATTTGCGCTTAGAATCGTCGATTTCACTTTCATAAAACGCGCATATCTCTGGGAGGGAACACTTTTGGGGCATGGGATCGGTCTCATTCGATGCTCAGATGTTGTCTTTATCAAAAAAAAGTAAAAAGTTGATGAAAAGTTTTGTTCAGGAGAGCCATTTTAAAGATTAGGTCCCTTTCTATTTGCGCTTAGAATCGTCGATTTCACTTTCATAAAACGCGCATATCTCTAGGAGGGAACGTTTTTGGGGCATGGGATCGGTCTCATTCGATGTTCAGATGTTGTCCACATCAAAAAAAAGAAAAAAAATGAAAATTGATTTTTTTACACTTAGGTCCCTTTTTCTATGCGCTGTCACATATCCTCTCTCCTTCCTTATAACTCTTCTCTCTACCCTGTTATATTGTTGATGTAATGGCTAAGGGATGGATATATGGACCGAAAGGGCCTTACAAAACGGTCGTTTTCTAAGCTTTAGTATCGTACGGTGAAGGACATATAAGGTTTGGCCTAGCTGAACTTAGCAAAGACATTATTACTTGTGTTTATTTTTAAGGGGTATTTTAAGTATAAATGCCTTCTGATCTTTGCAATACCTATGCAACTTACATCAGGCCGAAGATGGAATACAACTCCCATATATGGGCAGGTGCTCCAAAATCATCCTTGGAGCTACTTGACCGTGTTCAAAGGAGAGCGATGGTGCTGATAGGTGACAGTATGGTATCCAACTCTTTTGTTTCCCTTGAGCATCGACGGAATGTGGGTTGCGTGACGCTGTTCTATCGTAACTTTCATGGTGTGTGTTCATCAGACATCTGTCGCCTTATTCCTGACGTGAGGATGTTCGGCAGGGATACGCGACTTTCTAGGAATTCACACCCGTTTGTTATCGATTGGTCAGTTGACCGCACTATACACTACAGATCAAATTCGTTTTTCGCTCATACAGTCCGGCAAATGTGTTTCCCACTAATTGCGACATCCAGAAGTTCAAGACAAGTGTCAATACTCGTAAACATTATTCCCTCTTTCCCCCTCCGATCCTTTATTTTCCACTCGCCAACGCAATGCACCGCATGTATAGGGGGCATCCCCTGAGTGTTGGTTATTGTAAAAAAAAAGTACCTGAAAAAGGGCCCAGTTGGGGGCCTTTCGGCTCATGGTGCCAAACAACGGTCCGTATGGTTAGCTTTGGCGATAAAAGCCGTTATGGATGTATGGGATATACAGGGTGATTCATTCACGACTGGACAAATTTCACCAGCGTATTCCTTGGCTCATTTCATGAAAATATATCCATCTACGACCATGCCCGTAAATGCAAGAGGTTGAACTGGCAGCGGTTTGAAAATTTTCGGATTGGTAGTTGGAGGGTACTAGGGTATATTTTAGTGGTCGGATTTTTTTTTCTTAAGATAGCCCTACCTCTTACCTTTCCAAAATTACCCAAACGAAGGCTAGAGGTCCTACCGTCCCAAAGTTATGACTATTTGACTGAAATGCAAAAATATATTTTCATGAAATTGGCTCATTATACGCTATGAAATTTGTAAAGTCGTGAATGAATCACCCTGTATAAATTAAAGCAAATTTTGTAACCTCTTCAAATATGGATTTATTTAAAAATTTCAGCTGAGATAAGTGTCGGACTCATCTGTTCATGAGAATAAACCACCGGCCAATAGGGTATGTAAGATTCGGCTTGGCCGAGATGTTTTAATTTGTTTTAGTTCCGTTTATCTCGCCACAACCTTGTTGTAGACTTATAATAGTCTTGCACGCAACGTGCCTTCAGAATTTACACGCACTTACACTTCTGCCATACAGTCAGACATTGTGTGAAGGAACCGAATTGAAGCGACATATCAGATTATCTTTCAATGACTTACATCCGGTTGTTGTTTTGCCACATTTCGAATTCTAGTCAAAAGCAAAAGCAAGGTTGCCCCATAGAAGACTCTGCTTCAGTACGTGTATGTGTGTGTTGTGACTGGAATTGGGTTAGAATAAACCAAGTCCTTGTAGAGTAGCTTCTGTATGAGCCCCTGTATGAGTGTGTGTGTGTGCAAGAGTTATTCTGAGTGTCTGTCGGCCGGTGTTGCAAAGTGTGTTTATTTGTACATGATTTCATTTTTACGACATTTTGATGGATATGCTACATTGGGTTTATGCTTCGTCTTCTTCTTCCTTTTGCTTTCTTTTTTTGCTTCTATAACTAAAGCTTCTGCAGTACGAGCTGAAAAGCAAACCTTGATATTTGTGTTTTTTTTTGTTTTGCAGGAAACTAACCATTTGTCTTTACTCGGCATAGCCTGGTCCTCTTTTTCTTGCCACTCTATGTCGTTTCATGTCCTAATAGTCAATGGCTTCATACCTATTGCCATACACTTCCTCGGCGCAGGCGGGAGGTCTGCCAGTTTGTCTGTCTGTCTACTTTATGCATTGACTCTGCAGGACAGTTTTATACCTTCGCTTAGTTAGTTTTTCACCAGGTATCCGGCACCATCTCACTCACCCGCACACATACACATACACTCGCACGTAGCTCGTTGGTATTGCCGTGCAAACGGAAATCAACAGTGACATAAATACAACACGTCAACATTGTTGACAATGCAACGCACCGTCCGGAACGTTGTTGCCATGTTCACTGTGAGCTGTCCTGCGCTTTCTTATCGGTATTCCTTGCCCGCCCGTTCCAGACCTCACGTTTGTGCAGACATACGAAATTGTTTCTTTGCTCAAGAAACTATAAAATGTTATGATTTCTTGCAAACGAAATGTCGGATGGCATCTTGATTGTCAAATACGAGCGAGCGAGCGTGCAGCAGTTGTGAAATGAAACGAGCTGTCCAAACGAATTGAGTTAATTCAAAAGTTAACAGAAATGTTGGCAATTGCCATGATTTAGGACATGCGGCTAGCAGTAGATTGCGGCATTTGCGATTACAACTTGAAAGTAAAGATTCTGTTGAGAAAAACATTTTTCCCCTAAACTTAGCAAAAAGTCTGTGAACGAAATACACTTACATTGGAGATAGGGAATATATTCACCTGAAGGAAAGTTAAGGACTATGCACTGGGCTTTAACTCTCAAAAAGTCTGTGATCAAAATACACTTAAATTGGATATAGGCTTCAACTCTTCAGTAGCTCAAAGAATTTAGTGACCAGCACTTTTTCTTCAGAAACATAAGTTCACCGTATTTGCTTGCCTTTGCATTTTTTTGGGAAAGCAACTAAAGAGCTGGAGTTCAATAAGCAGTCCTCAACCTTTGTCGAGTTACCTAACCGAAAACGATGCAGATCGGCTATTCAAAATAGGGAATCTTTTCAACCTTACAAAGGTAGAACACGTTACGTTGGGCGCCAACTATTTAGTAGCCATCCCAAACAATGCAGTGGCAAGCATGTTGGGTTATTTAAAAAAATTTAGATGTTTGTACCATGCAGATCGGATTACACAGAATTGCAAAATAGTAGTTCTATGTATTTACCTGTTTAAAAACGGAAGACTGCGCTCTGGACTTCAGATCTTTAATAGCTTTTCAAAGCAAGCTATGGCAAGCTCTTGAGGGCATTAAAAGAAACCGCAGGGAAATTGACAAGATTTAATGAGAGATCCCATGATTTACTTGCCAGGACATGCATTTGCTTACTTGCTGAAAACTCCACAGACAGTGCTTTGGTATCGTGGGCCGCCCATGGGGTGATGGAAATGTACACGGCTATCATGCCAGTAATCCAAAGTTCAACCGCAGGTTATAATTTTTCAGCGGCTCGTTTTCATCTTGTTATTGCAGATGACTTTACAAGTATGAGATTTATCTCTAAGCCATGTAAGAACTTCTCTTTAGAAATACTGTTTGATGCCGGCGCTAAATAGTAGGTCCCGGTCAGTGAGTATACCCGTAAAAATGTAATCGAGCACATCTAACTGACTAGAGAGAAGTTTTCCCTTTGGTTTCTCCACCGTCAGGGGTTGCTAGAGAAATTGCTACCGAGTCTATCAGCGAAATATAGGCGAAATAAATTGTTCAAGCTACCCAAACCGGAAATCATACAGACGGTTGAACTGCAAGTAGTGGAATATATTTTAATTTTATAGCTTTATAGTGGCATGATCGACCAGCATTCATTCATTCCCACTATGTGGAGATGGACCAGGGCTTAAATCCAATAACTTAAATCCTATAAATTTACTTACCTAAATTATATAAATTTAGCCAATTCTTGTATGCCCTCCATCAAAGGATGGAGTGTTTTGTTGTAATAACAGGGCTGCTATATACATTTCTGGCCTTATAATGAAAATGCGAATATTTATCATCAAAAATGGTTTTAGTGTTTTTCAAAGTATTTTCCAGCATGATTTATAAACTTTTGCATAAACTTAAAACAATTGTCGACGCACTTTTTCCACTCAGATTGAAACACCTCCAAAACATGGTTTTTGAACGCTTTAACAGCATCTTCTGGTGACGAAAATCGTTGACCACGCATTTTTTTATTGATGTGCGGGAATAAAAACAAGTCATTGGGTGCCACGTTAGGGCTGTACGGCGGATGAGCCATCAATTCGACGTTTTGGCTATTCAAAGAGGCGCTGGATTGAGTGGATGTGTAAGAGCTCGCATTGTCATAGTGCACAACAATTCGTCTTCTCATGTTCCTTTCTTGAATTTCTCCGAAGACTTCAGGCAAACAAATTGTGGTTATCCACACAAAATTGACTGTTCTACGTTGCTCAAGCGGAACAGTCGCCACATGGTCAGTTTTGCCGAAGAAACAGGCGACCATTTGCTTCGAAGTGCTTCTTCCACGAAGAACTTTCGTTGGATTTGGCTCGTGTTCGAAGACCCACACGGTCGATTGCTGTTTCGTTTCGGGCTCATATGCATAGATCCATGATTCGTCACCTGTGACGATATTATAAACGTCTATTAAAGCACTGCGATCGTATTTTTCCAAACTTTTTTTGCACCAATCGACACGAGCCTTATTTCGAGCGATTGTCAAATTGTGCGGGATCCAACGAGAAAAAAACCTTTTTTACGACCAGGAGTTCTTCCAATATCGAATGTATGTTTATGGAAGAAATGCCCAAGGATGCCTCTATCTCACGGTATGTCACATGACGATTTTGCATTATCTGTTTACGTACGGCATCAGTGTTCTGTGGCACAACGGCCGTTTTTGGACGACCTTTGACCTTCTTTAATTAATGAAACCAGCTTTTCGTTTTAGTTCATCGATGCACTCTTGTCGTGATAATCTACGTTGAAAGTTGTGAAAAATGATCGCACGAAAATCCAACGAAAGTTGTTCGTAGTAGAAGCACTTCGAAGTAAATGGTCGCCTGTTACTTCAGCAAAATGGTCCTTGAGCAGCTTAGGACGGCCAATTCTGAGTGGTACACCACAATTTGTTTGCCTGAAGTCTTCGGAGAAATGATGCTGTTAAAGTGGTCAAAAACCATGTTTTGGAGGTGTCTCAATCGGAGTGGAAAAAGTGCTGCGACAATTCGTTTGAGCGCATGCAAATGTGTATAAATCGTGCTGGAGAATACATTGAAAAACAATAAAACCATTTTTGAAGATAAATATTCGCATTTTCAATATTAGGCCAGAAATATATATATAGCTGCCCTGGTATGACATAATTTTAACGCCTTCTGTTGGTGCAGGAATTTAAAAGAGGTTAAGGTTAAACAGTGTCAGAGATGTCACCCCTCCCTTTGAAGCACCCTGTTTAACTCTTTAGGGCTTTGACTTCCTGTCTATAAATTCTACATGAGACTGGCGCCCATACATGTGTCACAGCGCATAGAGAAATGGACCTAAGGGTAAAAAAAATCAATTTTCACTTTTTTTGTTTTGATGTGGACAACATCTGAGCATCGAATAAGACCGATCCCATGCCCCAAAAGTGTTCCCTCCCAGAGATATGCGCGTTTTATGAAAGTGATGGTACACGAAAGATACGCGTATTTAAATCTTTAAAATGGCTCTCTTGAACAAAACTGGTTTTTACCCTTAGGTCCCTTTTTAATTTTGGCCGTTACATATACTTTACGACCCAACGTTTTAAACTAGGCGGAAGGGACGTTTGTGGAATGTCCTCGAAGAGAGTGGAACGAAGGGCCACTTGGACCGTCCTGTCGTTGTGTGTGTTGCCAAAATTTGACGTTCTTATAATATTGATTGCAGACCCTATAAAGTATAAATACCTAATTGATTGTGGCATAATTCTAAGACTTTCTAGTCATGTCCGCCCAGCCGTCCGCCCATTTCTATATAAAAACACGATACTTTTAATACAAATAATGCTAGGTTCCTAAAATTGTGCATGATAATGGCAAATACTCATAAGCTGTTTGACATTTAAACTAGACGAAATCGGCCCCATGGAAAAAGTTCCCTTTAAGGTATTAAAGGTAACTTGGAAAAACGTGAATATTTGCTCATTGCTGCAGTTTATAAAAGATTCGTGTCAACGACGTTCTTACTAATTTCTCCATTCAATAAAGACTCTGGTGCCAATGTAACTAATCTTTTTAAATCCCCGCTTTTTTTAATCTCTATAGAATTTCCCCTCTCCAACTCTTAAAGATCTCCGTTAACAGAAGAGCGCTTCCTTTAATTTCTCACTAATTAAATGGACACGCGCCTCATGCCCGCAAATGCTTCCGCCTAATCTCTGCTCCTTTAATGTCGTAGCGTCAAATAACCTGCGGTGTCAGATTTTTCCTTAAAGTAAAATTAACTTTGCCCATCTAGGTTTTTGCGCTAATAGGCCTGCGAACTCAGAAAACAAGGAGCGTAAATTTTGCAGATTGCCAAAATTCTGTGGCATTTTGTGCCATTTCATTTAATAAACTTCCTTAAATTCATCTCTTCCTTAATTACCCTTTAAAAAATGGTTTTTATGTTTAAATAAAAATCTTTTACAAATCTTACAAATTGCCCCCCATCCCGAAGGAGCATAAAGGCGCCAACCAAGGCTGTGCCAACACTGCACCACTCCATTGGCCCGGCGCGTAAGGCTGCGAGACAAAAGACCATGCCATTCAATTTGTAAGATTCTTGGGCGCAGGAGTTGGAGACGACTAAAACTTTTCTTACTTAAAATTCTATTTACAAAATACCAGAAAAGTCCTGTATTTCATTTCCACATCCTTTGCCTTTGCTAAGGGCCACTGCTGCTGCCGGTGCTGGCTGGCTTTGTAGAAATGTTGCCCTCCCTAAAAAAGAAAACAAAAAAATATACAAAATTTGCTTTCGGTAAACAAAAACTTTAATCCTGCTGTCTTGTGTGTGCCGCACACATTACCCCGACCCTCGGCCAACATCGGTCGCCCTCAGACCCTTGACCGCCCCCTTGCGCACTACACCGAAAATTGTTGTTATCAAGCAAAACTTTGGGCTAACAGCTTTAAAACAAGAGCCTTTTATTTGCCAACAACAATGGACGTAACACCTTTTGCTGTACATTGTTCGCCTCTGTTGTTGGTGTTTGTTATTTTGTTTGTCGCAAAAAATGCCTGTGCAAACAACGGCAGCAACACGCACACCAACAACAACGACGACGACAAGGCAAACGAAAAATGCTGTGCAAACTCAGCTTAAAGAGAGCGAACGGCCGTCGAAACTTTTCTAAAACAAAAATTGTTTTCAGTTTAGAATAATAAAAATTTGTTGGTTGGCAGTCATTTAGGCCTTTAGGCCATTTTGCTTGTAAAGTGGGGTAAACATTGTTGCCATACTTTTGTTAACTCTCTGGAGGCAATGAAATAGAACAGCAACAACACCTACAACCATCCTCAACCCCTTCCCCTACACACAGAGCAACAATATTCTAAATACTTGACTAAAGGGTAAACGGAGACTTTCTGCGAATGAATGAAGTCCTTTTCCCAAAAAGTATTTCTCTCGCAGGATTGTTTTGTTATGTCCCATTGTTGTTATTATTATTGTTGTTGTTGTTTTAGTTTTTAGACAATGGGCGTTCTGAGCGGGCTTCTCGAAGAGGTCAGCAACTTTGTGTTGTGAGATGGCTGCAAAAGACTGGACAAACTAAATTTCGATTAGTTTGGAAGTTTTTTTTTTATGACGAACAATCATTATTGGTTTGAAGAGATAATGCGTGTGGAGCCGGGGGGAGACCGACGGGGGATTATTGAACAGATGGGAGGGAAAATGAAGACTTAATAAAAAGGGGCCGAATGGAAATGTGTATTTTGTTGATAGAGATAGCATAAAGGTAGAGAAGGCTATAGCAAGGATTACATATTTAAGAGGGGTGGAGTAGGAATAGATAGAAAATACAGAGTAAATAGGACAGGTATGGAGGTCCTCGACAGACCCGAAGCAAAATAAATATTAATAATAGCAAAAGTAACTATTTGCTGTAAAGGGTTTGCGTAGGCAATAGCATTACCCTCACAAACATGTTCTCTATATTTCGAAGAAAATGACTTAAAGTATGCTGTGGCATTCGCTTCATTTTCTTAGAGTTCCGTAGATGTGACATCATCTAACCTATCGAAAGTATAAGTACACAGGAGATTAAGCGAGACCCCGGATATTAAAACAGCTATAGTTTTTTTTAATCCGTCATAGGAGTGATTTTAAAAAAATATTGCTGTGGTGGAAGTAGACAACAAAATCTTCAATCGTTCTTACAAATTCAGTCGCTGGTATGAGCCAGAATTTGTTTTTGAAAATTGCTGTGCAACATTAAAAAAATACAGCATCTCTGGCGTAAACCATATGATAGCTACTTTTGCGAAACAAATATTTCAGGGCACACTGTTAAAACCCGCACGCAGAAAAAAAGTATGATTGGGGTAACAATATTCGAAGAGCATCATGCTATTGTTGGTTATATGGTTGTGGCACAACAATATTCTGATCATCACAACAATAGTATGGTTCACACACAACCATACTATGATCCCCATAACAATATTATGGTCCTCACAACAATAGAATTATTCACACACAACCATATTATTATTCACATTCAACCATACTATGATCCCCACAACCATAGTACGATCCTCATAACCATAGTATGTTTAACGTACAACCATAGTATGTTCCTCACAGCCATAGTATGACTTACACACAATCATACTATGGTCCCCAAATTGTTTTGTAAAGATTGGGTTAAGTAGTTATTTAACAAAAGAAAATTTTATTAAGTTATGTAATAATAGGAGTGATTTATTAAACAGTAAAAAAAATTATTTATTTAAAATATTTCAGTTATACTAATTCGTAGTTTGTTTCGAAAAAAATTAATTATTTTTACTATTATTGCGTAAAATTCCTAAAAATAACATTGTCAAATTAAAGAAAAATAGAATTTTGCCGGCATGATTGCCTTAATCATGTCATTGTTAACATAAAACCCATGAAAACAATACTTTTGTTCCACCAACCACATTTATAATGTTGCCACAACCATATTTTCGTTTTTAAATTTGGCAACAATACTATTGTTACACTTCAACAATATTAATATTGCCACAATCATACTATTTTTAACAATACTATGGTTGCGACGACCATACTTTTATTGCAGAAAACATACTATTGTTGCCGTGACCATATAGTAACCATATCTTGTCTCTGCGTGTGGAAGAAGAGTACCTTCCATCCATTTTGTTTCAAATGCAGATTTCTGCGATCTCGTTCGCGATTTCCAAGCCTTTTAGTTCTTGGTTACTCCCTTAAGCTTTTTTTTGTTCTAAGTACTGCAGAAATAGCTAATGGTTAGTTTAAGCCATCATATCTGCTACATTCATTGCTGATCCCAGTCTAGCTAGTTTATTGACTATCTCTTGTCCTTGTACGTCCCACCACATGTGAGTGGGTGCGCTTCAATCGTTTAATCACATATGGCCAGTCGTATTCTACGAAATATTTGATAAATGAAAGCACTGTCCTAAACTAACAACACGGACTAGTAACGAGAACCCTTAAATCAACCTTTAGCAATCAATAGATGAAATTTAGCAAAAATTCGATGTTGTGCTCTCAATAAAAACAGATTGAGTCATGGAAACCATTGACAGCTTATGGACAATTCAAATACAGAAACACACACGCACAGAAATGGGAAACAGCGAACGACAACAACATCAATAGCCACAGTCCAGGACTTAGTCCTAGAAACCCATACCAACCAATGAAAGCAGCAGCAGCAACATTCACACAGCCGAGTCCTAGCCTCAAAAGTTCAGTGTGTGGTATACATTTAGCGGCAACAACAACAACAATGCACGGTAACTAAGAATAACTGGAGTGTTTGTTGTCTTTATTTGTCCAATCCGTCGATTCTTTGACAATATTTCAACAATGTTTCGTTGTTGTTTTTTATGCTCCTTCGTCCTTTCGATGAACTGCCGGCACAGCTTTTGCTGTTGCCATTCTATTGAAAAATGCCCGTTGTCACAAAATGTTTCAATTTTATATTTGTGATGTCTGTCGTTCGTTCGCTTGGGCCGTCGGTCGGAGGGTCGGCCATTCGTTCGGCGGTGTCGGTCTTTTGATTCTATTGTCCAATGGACTTGGTCAATGGCTGTCTGCATTTATAAATACATGTCTACGTTTATACATCCACTGGCCGGACATAGAAATATATTGACCGACAGACAGATTGTTAAAGGAAATTGTTGCTGTTGATGTTGTTGTTGTTGTCGTTGGCCGTATTCAGCAAGTTGCCATTGTTATTGGTGTTGCCATTGCTGTTGCTGCTGCTATTTTACACAAAATATCTGTATTTAACAATAACAGTGAATGCTTGTCACATATTTTGATGGTTTGTTATTTGAATGTATCTGTATATATAAGTATATATATATACATGTACATAGATATATACTCGTACATATATATCGTTTGGTTAGTTGTTGTTTTTGATCAATGTTTGTATTATGCGGATATTGAAATGGAACAGTGCGCGGTAAAAAAAATCTCAACAGGAGATGCGAATTGGGTCACAGTATGTACTGGAAAAAAATCCTATAATTTGTAGGGGCAAACCAGAAAACTTGAAACCGCCGTGGATTCATGGTTAGTGAATGTGATTATTACACCCATTAGTAAAACCAGGTTTAAATTCGGTTAGGAACGTCTAACATTTTGAAGCGGAATATTTCAACCTGGTAATTTTTTTGATGTGGACAACATTTGAGAACCGAATGAGACCGATAACATGCCCCAAAAGCGTTCCCTCCCAGAGATATGCGCGTTTTATGAAAGTGAATTCGACGATTCTAAGCGCAAATAGAAAGGGTCCTAATCTTTAAAATAGCTCTCCTGAACATAACTGCTTTTTAATCTTAGGTTCCTTTCTATTTTTCGCGTCACATATTCCTTTAATATGTGGCTTTTTTCGATGGAAGTGACTATTTTTATTTACGTCTATTTCTACTGACCTACTTCACGGTTTGCCGTGTTGGGTCCAACTGACAATTTATTTTTCCTCCCATGAAATCTAATAATGTTTCCAGAGTTGTCAGTAAAACCAAGGATTGACCGAATATAATCTTTTCTTGCGTTATGGTGGTTTTTTGGTGCTCAAGGCACTGAAAGAAATAAAGTTTCCTGTGAGAAGGAAAGAACATTCGCAGATACTGCATCATTTATCGTACCTCAATATAGAGGTATTTTTTTTAAATAAAAAAAAATTCAAAAATTGAAATCAAGTGTGGGGATCTTTATTGTTCGTTTAAGAGAACAGTTTAAGCCATTTAATTTTTGGAAATTATTTTGCTTTAAATACACGCAGAGAAAAGATATGGTTACTATATGGTCATGGCAACAATAGTATGTTCTCTGCAAAAAAAAGTATGGTCGTCGCAACCATAGTATTGTTTTTTGAATTTCAATTTGACAATAATATGATTGCGGCAATATTAATATTGTTAGAATGTAACAATAGTATTGTTGCCAAATTTAAAATGAAAATATGGTTGTAGCAATAATATAAATATGGTTGGTGAAACAAAAATAATGTTTTCATGGGTCCTATGTTAACAATAGCATGATTAAGGCAATCATACCGGCAAAATTGTATTTTTTTAATTTGACAATGTTATTTTTACGAATCTTACGTAATAATAGTAAAAATAATTAAATTTTTTCGAAACAAACTAAGAAATAATATAACTGAAATATTTTTACTATATAAATTTTTTTACTGTTTAATTACATAACTTACTTGATAAAATTCTCTATTGTTAAATGACAACTAAACCCAATCTTTACAAAAAATTTTGGGGATCATAGTATGGTTATGTGTAAGTCATACTATGGTTGTACGTTAAACATACTATGGTAATGAGGATCATAATATGGTTGTGGGGATCATAGTGTGGTTGAATGTGAATAATAATATGGTTCAGTGAGAAACGGAAAGATCCGTCGTTTTCGACCAAAATTTTGTTCAGTGATAAGACCCATATCTGGCGCAACGGCAACGTCAATAGAAGCCCGTAACTTATGTGACATTTGGTTCTTACAAGACAGCGCTACATGCCATACAGCCAACCACACGCAGAAAAAAAGTATGGTTGGGGTGACAATATTCGAAGGGCATCATACTATTGTTGGGTATATGGTTGTGGCACAACAATATTAGATATGATCCTCACAACAATAGTATGATTCATACACAACCATACTATGATCCTCACAACCATAGTATTATTCACACTCAACCATACATTGACCACCACAACCATAGTATGATTCACACTCAACCATACTATGATCCCCACAACTATATTATGATTCCCACAGCAATAATATGTTTGACATACATCCATAGTATGATCCTTACAACCATAGTATGGTTCACACTCAACCATACTATGGGCCTCAAAATTATTTATTAGGATGGGCTTATGTTGTCAACAATAGACATTTTTTTTATTAAGTAAATAAGTTAAAAATACATTAAATTAAAAATAATAGGAGTGTTTATTAAACAGTAGAAAAAATCCATATAAAAAAAACGTTAGCATTTATATCAAAAATATTTCATTTAAACAAATCCAAAGCAGTTTTTTGGAAAATTTTAGTTTCCATTATTATTTCATAACATTCGTAAAAATAACTTTGTTGTGAAACCCATATTCAAATTAAGAAAAATACATTCATACAGTATGATTGCTGTAATCATATTATTGTTAACATAAAAACCAGAAAACAATACTTTTGTCGCACCAACCATATTTATATTGTTGCTGCAACCATAGTTTCATTTTTAAATTTGGCAATAATACTATTGTTACATTTCAACAATATTAATATTGTCGCAATCATACTATTGTCAACATGAAATTCAAAAAAACAATACTATGGTTGCGACGAACATACTATTATTACAGAGAACATATTGTTGCCGTGACCATATTGTAACCATATTTTTTCTTTGCGTGCATATAATCAATTTATTGAAGGAAGCTTTTGGTGAGCGCAGTATCTCGCATGGTGGACTTCTGGCCTCCAAGAGCCTGCCATTTTTAAACCGCTGGGCTATTTTTTGTGGGGTCATATGAACCGCTTGTCTATGCAGATAAGCTCCACACGATTGACGTTTTGGTACAGAATATTCGTCACGTTACTGCTGACATGAGGCTCTAAATGCAGCAAAAAGTGGTCGAAAATTGGGCTTCTCGGCTTGAATTTGTTCAAGCCAGCCTCGGCGGCCACTTGCCCGCAATCATTTTAAAATCATAATGCCCAACCTTTATCTTTATTAAAAAGCTAAATTCTCTGCCATAATATTAAATAATTAGCGTTTCATTTCTTATTGAAAACCACAAGTTTAAAAAACACCGTTTATAAGTATATAAAGGCCCTCGCATAGTCATGAATTGTAGGCTATGTCCTCCCTTTTTGCAACCTAAACGTTTATAATAGTTTGGTGCTATGCTGTATGTGTTTTTCAAATTTGTATGTACAAAAGCGTGCGTACGTCTGTATATACTAGATATTAACATTTCCTATCCAATAACCACATTTTGCAACCATGATAGGGAGATTTTTCCCATTTATTTTCCCCAAAGAGTTTTGGTCTTTCGCTCCACCGACTAAAAAAAACAACACAAAACAGAAAAAATTAAAGTATTTGCTCGAAACGGTTTAGAGGACCCAATCATGGAGATTTTTAATATGCAAACATATGGCATTATAATGAGAGAACGACCGCATTATTAACATTAAAATAAATGTGGCAAAATGTCGGCGGGATTTTTAGAACGTCTCCATAACCCAAAACGTGTGCCTCATGTCCTGCTAAGGGAGTGTGTGCTGGCAATTATGGCCAAATTTTATGGACGTTAGGCAACATTAAAAGAAAGAATCCCATTATAATCCTTAAAATAAGGATTTTCCCCCTTGATGGTAAAACGTTAAAACCGGAAGTTTGACAAGCAATAAGAAGCAGTAAGGTGATACCCTAAAATGGTATATTACAAAGGGAATCTTTTCTCTTAGAGTGACAACAAAATTCGATATATGCTAAGGGGTTTCAATTCCTTGGAGGGTTGATTTTCTTTATATATGAAAGCGCATAGAGAAAGGGACCTAGGATCTTTTTTGATGTGGACAACATCTGAGCATCGAATGAGACCGATCCCATGCCCCAAAAGTGTTCCCTCCCACAGATATGCGCGTTTTATGAAGGTGAAGTCGACGATTCTAAGCGCAAATAAAAAAGGGATCTAATCTTAAAAATGGCTCTCCTGAACAAAACTGGTTTTTAACCTTAGGTCCCTTTCTATTTTGCGCGTCACATATGCCAATTATCACACTCCATGGTTTTTAATAGATTATTGCTCACTCTATTCAAGATTTTATTTAAAAAATACTTAAAAAGATAACATGGAAACTATTGCAATGCAGACTTAAAACTATGATAGTGGTAATTTTTTTTTTATAACTTTTCTCCTGCCATATAAGCAAGATCACTCTATTCGATGGTAAACTGATTATGCCGTTTATGCCGTGGTAGCGTTCTATTCAAATATTGTTATAACAACCTATCAGCATGTCGTTGAAATATAAAAATGTTTAAAATTGAATACTTTCAAAAGCTTAATATAATATCGTCGCCTTAATAAAACAATAGTGTATAATTTTTTTGCCGTTTCGAGATAATAGAGTTTAAAGTTTTTGTTCTATTAGACATCTGGGAAACCAGTAATTTTTGAGAAAATAATCGATGTTTGCAAGTTGTGATCATTTCAATATGTGGAGGAATAATCAGGCTACTAGTAGATGATATTCGATTAATCTAAAAGTGCTTTATTTGCAACTTAATGGGATTCAAAGTACCATGATGTCACTTAGGCTATTTTATTTGTTTTATAATATGTATGAAAATCATTATACACTATTTTATTTTGTATGGTATACACTATTTTATTTGAATCCTTTACACCATTTATCACGAAATACATTTAAATTGTCTGACGAATGTTCATGCAGTAAAACAAAGCATTCGTGCTTAACAATCCATTTTATTCATAATTCACAGTCATTTTTTGGTATTGCAATGACACGTTGTTAATTGTTTTGTAATAAAATTTTTACAGTTTTAATTAATTAAAAAATACATGAATAAAAGGCAATACTCATCAATATTCATCTACGGAAATATCCTCCTCCACATCAGGCTCATCCAAGCAATTTTTATTTCCACTGTGTTGTAGATTAATATAAAAATAATGAAATTCTTTGGGAATGACATTTTTGGTACACAGCCCCTTAAGATCCTTGTACTTTAAGGAAGATATAGTAAGCTGTTGCTTAAATTTAGAGCACAAATTTCGGGTATCACAGCTATTAGTGGTTGATTTCTTCCTCTTACGTTGCATAATGTCAATTGTTTGCCACTCGGAGTCCCAATTCTCTTTGTAGATCAGCAAATTAGGATTAACTTTCTCTACTTTAATTTGCTTAATCTTCAACCAATTCACTGAGCTGTTTTCGTTATTAGTTTTCAAAGTGTGCCCCAATCTGCTGAACCATTCCTTGAGATCATAAATGTCGTACCAGGACATTCTTTTCACAATGTATGGTTGTTTTCTTCGGGCCAATCGCAAAATCGTTGGCCATTCCTCGGGCGAGTAAATGGATATATTTCGTTTGGCCCGTTCAATTGTCGAGTGCATACAATCCGCCTCCATTTGTGTGTGGCCGCTCTCTAAATACTTTAACGTGACCGTATTTAAATTCAACTTACGAATTACGTAAAATAGCAGTGCTGCAATATAACGATTCCTATTCTGCCCACCACAACAATCAGAATACAAAATTACATCCGTTACATTTTCGTCAAATGAGCTCAACATTTTGATAATTGAGGTCCCAATCTCGTCCGAACCTCTTTGTCCCTGCGTTTCATCCCACAAGAAACAGTAGCCTTCCTTCGACGCAAGATCGAAAAAAGTATTATTGAAGCTAGCAAACTTCCTTGAATAATACAATGAGCTTACATTGCTGCATGGGGTTGTCAAAACAGATTGTAAGTCAAAAGTTAATACTCTCAATTTGTTATTAATTTTTGCATCTTCTTTATCGGCCTCCTTTTCTTCCCTAGCCATCTTCTTATTTTTAATATGTTCATTGTACGCTTCCTGCAAAATCTCCTTGTCATCAGAGTTACGATATCGTTCGCATGTGTAGCATGTATCCTTCTTCGGCTTATGAAAAAAATAATTATATTCGTTGCAGAAAATACGCCTGTACATACTTTCCTTAATGGAATTGCCTTCATGCTTTTCATTAAAGAGTTGAAACATTTTTGAAATGTTTAAATTAGAAGCAAGATATAACCGTTTTGATGACGAGCGAGTGTAGTGGCTCTCCACGGCCGGAAAGGATTCAATATGCTCTTTAATGATTCTTTTAGTTTCTTCATCCTTTTTTTGATGACAACCATGATGTCCACGTTTATCTATAACTTCATGACATTCACTTTTCTTTATGAAAACCGAAATAGCTCCATCAGATATATTCAGTGTTTTAATAAAAAACTGCTTGCATACTTGCTTAGACCTCAGAGTGTATGTTAGAGTCTTGTCTCTTCGGGAGCCGGCAACAATAGCCCTCTTGCATTTCTTTATTTGAATGCACTGGCTTAAGTACAACTGTTGTTTTGCGTAGTCAGAAAGTTCCCAAAACTCGGCGTTGATCGCAATACGTTCTTCATTGTTAATTCGCTCAATGCATTTGTGCCGACACTTGCAATTCACTGATTTTGGCAGTCGCTCCTTAATCAATTTCCCCCTTTTGGTCACGTAAGCTTTTCCTGACTGCCTTTTCTTCTTCCGAATATTTTGCATCCATGCATGCGTCTCCGTCTGTAACATTAAATATAACCGTTAAGTAAATTTATGTCACTAATCTTAAATAACCAAAGTCGTTCCGTCCGGATTTTACCTTCCGCTTCCGAGTTGGTGTCTTGAGCTCTAACTCCTCGTTATTGGTGACGTCTGCAATCAGACCCTCCATGTCTTGGTCTATTTCAGGGTTCTCTTCCAGTGCCGAAGTGACTATGTCCAATTCCTCTGCTTTCGACTCAGCATCTGTTTCTGCCTCTTCATCTGTTTCCGGAACATAATCATCCGAAGATCCTGTGGAGAAATCGTCTTCGTGCGTCGTACCAGGCTCATTATCATAACCAAAATCTGTCGAAATTCCATTTACATAGTCATAATACGGCACACACTTGTTTTCGTTTCACAGTAAATACTCACCATGACTTGATAGATCCATTATTTTCACGAACTTTTCACAATAACACACTAGCAAAAGCACAATTGCCCAGTCAATTAAGTATATTAGTAATAATTTTATTTTATTTAATTGTTTAAAGACTTATTTCGTCGATTGTTCAAATACAATTGATTTTTTATTTTTTTCTATTCAATACACAAAAATAAGAATGATAGATATAAGGTTACTAGGTTTGGTTTGATGTTACTATAATAAAATGATAAATATTGTACAAAGTAGATATGATACAAAGTATATTACATATTATGTAACTAGTCTATGTCTTCTCTCAGAAAATTCTACAATCTATCAAAAAGTTGACAATAACAGTGTAAACTGATTTTAAGGTATTATTTACGTCAACCGTAGAACACACAGAGAAATGTTGTGTGATATATAAAATAGTGTATAAGTGTCATACGGATTGACTCCAAATAATATATTGTTAAAAAATAGTGTATATCAATATACGTCATTTTTCGTTTTTATTTTGTTATGAAAATGGATTGTTTTGAATAATAAAAATAGTGTATGCTTTTTATACACTATTTTTCACTTACACAATTATTAATGAAAAATTTCAATCACGCAATTATACGCTAATATTTCAATTGATCTTTTGACCCACTTTGTGGAAGTAGAACTTCACCAAATTTTGACCACATATAGAATCAGTTATGTAGATTCTTATTATGCAATAAAAAAATAATGGTGTACATGCGTATACACTATTGTTTTATTAAGGCGACGATATGTACATAATATTGACATACAGGGTGTTCCAAGTGAGACCAACTTATTAAGTGTAGTGATTTTGTGGTTGTATTTTGTATGTTGTAAGATTCAACTTAAAAATTCTCTGTAATGTTGTTCTGGTTATAGCCATCATTAATACAGGGTGGGCCAAATGAGACCTAGTGATGTTAAACACGTATAACTCTTGTAATAACGGTTTTTTTCTAAATGATTCATTTTTATATGTTAAATACATTTTATGGAAATTTAACGTGACTATGTGTGAAATATGACATCAGACAAATGAGTAGCTGCCAAGCTGCTGCACAGCTTCCACGTTCTCTTCAGTACGAATATTTCGATGAGCAGCTCTTCCTGGACGGTCGGCAACTGAACTCAGTTCCTCAAAACGGCGAACTAAACTTGTAATCATGGAAGATGTGGGCGCTGATCTTAAGTTGAAAAAACGGCGATAATTTCGCTGGCCAAGATAATAAAAATGCCAACCAGCCCGCATTGCTTTAAATTTCATTAAATTACAATTTGTAGAGAAATTACCATGGTGATGACGATGATCCATCCATCCATCTGGTGAAAGAAATAATTGTTCACAGATTTCATTAAACATGAATCATTAATTTGTTTGTCTCTTCTCTGTCACTGTGTGTGTGTGTGTGTGCGTATATGCATATGTGCTTGTATCTCTGCTCAATTTCTTCCATCGTTTGGTCTTTTAATTAATTGTTCTACAATAAACATTTAAAAAAAAAAATTAAAAAAAAACAAAATCAACAACAAACAGACGTGGAGACGGGTTGTCCTCAAACGAGACAAAAAAGAAAAATTGTTAAATTATTTTACAACATCATCATCGTCGTCGTCATAACATGGCTGCGAATCATACATACATACGCGCATATGAGTGAACATTTTAATTTGTCGATGGCAATTAAAAATATTCGTGGCAGTAATGCATTTTTGATACAGCGACAGACACACTTACTTACAAGTTACCGGAAATGTTCACATACCGTTGGATACTACAAGGGTCGTTGTCAAAGGAGTGATGGGAGTGATAAAAGCGATGCTTACTTTAGACCTGGATATAAAGGGTGTCTCAAAAACAAAACTGCCAAATGACATCCATACTTTGGCTGGCAGCTGCACATTCTGGCTTTTCCTAAATCTTCAGTGATAAAAGCGAGGCTTACGTTAGACCTGGATATAAAGGGTGTCTCAAAAACAAAACTGCCAAATGACATCCATACTTTGGCTGTCAGCTGCACATTCTTGCTTTTCCCAAATCTTCATACCTTTTTTTGCATAAAATTATATTCATTTTGGTGACACATCATTCATGTTTTTCCTTTAATGCAGAATTGATGTTGTTAATATGTAAGGGTGATATAAATTTATAATATAATAATTAACATCAAATCGATTTATAGTATATTTTTACGTTATTAATTATTGATTATGATGAGTGCAATTAACATCAAATTCACTTACTGCACGCAGAGAAAAAACATGGTTACTACATGGTCACGGTAAAAATAATATGTTCTCCACAACAAAAGTATGTTCGTCGCAACCATAGCATTGTTAACTGAATTTATTTTATAATTGCTGCAATGTTAATATTGTTGAAATGTAACAATAGTATTATTGCCAAATTTAAAAATGAAAATATGGTTATAGCAACAATATAAATATGGTTAGTGCGACAAAAGTATTGTATTTTTCGTTTTATGTTAACAATGATATGATTACGGCAATCATACTGTATGATTGTAATTTTTCTTCATTTGAATATGTATTTTTGAATAATTTTCATAATTCAAATCTATTGTTGACACTTAAACCAATTTTAATAAATAATATTGGGCATCAAATCTATTGTCGACAACACAAACAAATTCTATTAAATAATATTGGGGATCATAGTTTAATTGTGTGTGATCATACTATGGTTGTAGGGATCATAACATGGTTGCGTGTGAATCATACTATAGTTGTGAGGACCATACTATGGTTCTATATGAAACTTACTATGGTTGTGAGGATCATACTATGGTTGTGGAGATCATAGTATGGTTGAGTGTGAATCATACTATGGTTGTGGATATCATAGTATGGTTGAGTGTGAATCATATTATTGTTGTGAGGATCATAGTATGGTTGTAGTTGAATCATACTATTGTTGTGAGGACCATAATATTGTTGTATCACAACCATATACCCAACAATAGTATTATCCTCTTCGAATATTGTCGTCACAACCATACTTTTTTTCTGCGTGTGATCGTAGCTCAAAAATCTATCGCTGCTCCAAAAATCACTTCGCATAAAAATCAAATCCACTTACAGGTCTTAGCGAAAGAGTCTATCGCTGCTCTAAAATTTTTCCAAAATTATACTTATTAAAAGCTTGTGACAGCTTGTGTGTTATTAAAAGCCAGAGACAGTAGATATTATTTTGTTTTCACCGTCCCTTCTTAAACCAAAACCTTTATTAACAATCGCTTGTGAAGCCCATAAAATCAAATTTAAGAATTTCCACTATTTGTTGTGGCTTTTCGACCACTGTCGTCTTTTAAACCACAAAGACTTGGCCATAACCCTTACATCAGTGAAACTGCTACGTTCAACTTTAATACAAATTTTCTACAAAATGGCATCGAATGCAATTACGCTTTTAAACTGCTCTAGAAAAATTGCCCTGTTTTTCTTTCGGTTCGTAGCTTGTCATGAAATTTATATTTACTCAAAAAGAAAATTCTATCACTTCTTCTCACTGGTTATTTAGAAAAATCACACGAAATTTTACCCACCCAACAGATTGGAACGACAAACTGTCATCATTTTGCAGTAAACACCAGCATCAACAGCAGCAGCGGCAACACCAACTGCTGCAACAACAGTGTTGTCGCTGTGAATGTGTGCGGTTTTTATGCATCTCTCTCGGTTGGAACATTTATCAAACTGCATGATGAGTAGTATATCTTGGCAAAAGCAGCAACTGAACCGAACTAATGTTGCAACATCCACCACGCCATAGCCCCGTCAACGGGGGTTCCCTTTTTTTTGTCTGCCTGCCAGCATAGCATGTTCAGCATTTTTGCTTGCGTTTCTTGTCGCAGCCACAGTTCCATAGAAAACCGAACCGAATCATACCCAACAAAGCGCAACCCAGAAGAAGCAGTTGAAAAAAGAAAAGCGAAAAGTGAAACATGTTGACACATACATAACTATAGTTAATGTTTAGCTTGACAAACATAACTCCGTGTATCCTCCCATTCGAAGGGCAGCCGTTTTGGCTGCATGCGACAGCGCCCAACGAATGGAGGAATGCACCACAGATGCGCCGGAACGTAACTGGTGTTGAGTGGGTCCACAATGTTCGTTCGTTCGTTCGTTCGTTTTAAAAATGATGGTGGTGAAAAATGCATACCTTGGAGTGCAAATGACAATGTTTTAGATGAATTTGTTTGCTTTAGGGTTGGGATGGGGTACGGGTGGGGATGGAAAGCCGGTTTCCCTGGGCTGCTCTTATCGTGAAGTTGTTGCCGGTGAGCTGTTGTCATGCATTGTTGCTGGTGCTTGCTGCTGCTGATACTGATGATGTTCTTACATCACAGTTGCTGGCATTCTCATGTTGCTGTTGACATTGTTGTTACCATTGTTGTTACTGCTGTTGCAAGTGCTGTGTTGTTTTTGCTCCGTTTTTTTTTGTTTTGTTTCTGTTGTTGTTTTTGTTGTTAAGTGGCAGTACATTGTCATTTATTTAATTTTGTTGACAGTTTTCTTACTGATGCCGTTGATGTGCCAAGAGAACAGAAATGATTAATTTATATTTTCGTACAGCAGAACGCGGAGCGGGTGTGTGTGTGAGAAATTGAGATAATAAAGGAAAGATTTTTGGTAGCAATTTTCAGTTTTTAATGATTCATCAGATTTACACTTAAACTTATAAAGGGTGTCCTAAAATTTGCACACACCCACAGAGGAAATCACTTGGAAATCGGTGCGAACTACAATAATTCGGTTGGATTAATATTCTTTCTGTTGCGGTCAACAACATTTCCTGGTATTGATGGATGTGGATATGGCAATCAACCATTTATAATGAACATGACTTTGGTGTCAACAATCGATGGTGACAACAGATGAGTTCGTTGTAGTAACCAAATTCTGTTTATTGGATATTCCAGCATAGAATTTTCTCTGTACAATAGCTTATGGCTCTGGGCCTCAACAAAATCTTTTTTAAAACGAAAATAACTTTAGAAATTCCAAAAACACCCAACCTCAATAAGAGGTTCTGCAGCTCTAGAATCCAAAAATGTAAAAAAACTCAATCAAAAAATACAAATTAAATCCAATTCACTCCAATTGCCTTATGAAGCATTAGGTGTCACCAACACCTATGACTTGTCAATAGGACCATGGAGGCCTTTCGAAAATATACATAGACCGGGTTTTCGAAAGGCCTCCATACCAAGATCCCCGCCGATTTGAGGTTCCACAGCTCTAAAATCACAAGATTTCATGAGAGCCCAAGATTCATCTTCGATTCAATGTTTTCGAATAGTCCCAACACAAAGATACCTTCTCCTTTGAGGTCTTGCAACTCTGGAAATCACAAATTGAACCCAACCATGCTGACATTCCGCATGTTTTATGTTTGAGCGATCACGTATTATGTCTGTTAAAACTGAACCACATCAGTCCATGTTTTTAAATAGCCTACACTCAAACATTCCTCTCAATTTAAGGTCCTGTCAAGGAATCCTCAAGGCAGCAGGAAACGGAGTAGACCTGTCAATGCCTGAGAAAATATAGTAGCGACATCATTTAAAACTAACTGTTTTAGAATAACCTTCACTCAAACGTTCCTCTCGATTTGAGGTCCTGTCGCAGAATCCTTCAGACAGCAGGAGAGGGAGTAGCGACAAGATAGGTAGGAGGCCTAAAAGGCCCTTTGTGGAACCATGACAAAAGGGAGAGAACGTGAGAGTGAATAGTTATAGGAAAGAAAGAGGGTGCATATTTGTAGAAGAGAGGTGTGACAGTTATCCAGGTTTTTTACTATCCACTATGGTTTATCAACTGGTTTGAGTAGGTCGGAACCAGCCGACCGTTAAACAATTGTGAAGAGTGATTTAAGAGATACTTCCGATATCTATGCTAGTTCATCAAAGTATATACTGCTTAGAAAGTCTCCATTTTTGAAACCCCTCGCATGTGCTTAGAAACTGCTCCGCTGACGTCTCTGTACGGGATGGCTATATGCGCTGCCATAGTCCCGATTAAGCAGTGCCCCGTGAGGACATCTTAATAGATCCATTGTTTAAGCAGCTGTATGGCAAGTGGCACCGTCCTGTTGAAACCAAATGTCATCAAGATTACGGGCGTCAATTTCAGCTAGCAAAAAGTCCGATATCATAGCTCGATGGTGAGCACCATTCACGGTTACGTTCCGGCCATCATCATTTTTCAAAAAGATGGACCAATGATTGCACCAGCCCATAAACCGCACCAAATCGTGTTTTCTCAAACCCTAGTAAAATTGGACTCAGTCGCTTCATGTTTCTGAATAGCTCTAACAAAAAGGTGCCTTACGAGTTTAGACATTCAAGACGCCATAAATTGAATCCGATTGTGCTCAAAATTTGCGTAGAGTATTACAAGAAGCTTATAACTATTCCTACTGAAGCTTGATTATATTATTCCATCTTTTGATATTGCCTCCATATACATTTGCTTTTATAATTTGAAGTCCGGCATTTTAAATTCGACCTTATTATAAAGAAGCATAACGCGTTGCCTATTAATATCGCTGTTAAAACTACACCAAATCGGCCTGTTTTTGTGTAGTCTTAACGATATATACCTCTGCCGCTTTAGAAATCACTTTCACGACCACTCTACAGGATACATTTTAAATTCGATCTAACTCTAGAAAGTCATAGCGCTTTGACTGTTAAAATCTCTGGTGAAATTACACTAAATCGGTCTGTTTTTGTATAGAATATATCCCTGCCGCTCTTAAAATCACAAAATACTCGTAAGGCGGGCCTTGCTAAAATTAAAGACAGAAGCAGATAATCATCTAATTCTTCTGAACAGCGTGGAGTCAGTTATCGTATAGTCGTCCTCGCCCGTTTTTAAATTTTTACTTGTTTAATTTATTGCCTAGGAAAACTCCTTTAAAATGTATTTTAACTTGGTTGTTTATCTTTACTGAGTCACAAACTTAAAAAATGATTGGAAGCGTAACTTAGACCTAACAAGTCCTTTTTATGCTCTAAAAGCAATACTTAAGTCACATCTGCTAATGTTCCTATCACAGTTCAAAGTGAAAAAGTTTAAAGCAGATTTAGTTTTTCACGGACACTAACAGCTACAAGATTCGGTCCAGCTACATAATATTCAAGCAAAAGGTTAATGTAGCTTTTAGAAAGTGCGACAAAAAAACGAATTGGAAAATAAAATGCGTTAAATTATTTCAAATATCAACCGAGTGCACGTAGAAAAAAAGTATGGTGGGGGTGACAATATTCGAAGAGGATCATACTTTTGTTGGGTATATGGTTGTGACACAACAATATTATGTTCCTCACAACAATAGTATGATTCACACATAACCATACTATGATCCCCACAACCATAGTATTATTCACACATAACCATACTATGATCCCCACAACCATAGTATAATTCACACTCAACCATACTTTTATCTCCACAACCATATTATGATCCTCACAACCATAGTATGTGAGAATCATACTATGGTTGTATGAGATACAACCATAGTATGATCCTCACAACCATAGTATGATTCACACTCAACCATAATATGATCCCCAAAATTATTTATTAGGTTTGGTTATTGTTGTTATTCAAAAATAGAGATTTTTATTATGTATGTTATTTTAAATTGCATTACTATTAGTTCGTAGCCAGATTTGAGGCCATGTTTTTATTAAACATTTTATTCATTCAATATACGAATATATTCCAACGGTCAAAAATACTTTTAGTTGCCAGCAGGGGTGAATGCTAATTCACCATCCGTAGACTCCAAGTAACGAATGTAATTAAACCATAATCAATGGCTATATACTTAAGTGCAGGCAGATTTTAAATAAACGCGAACCAGTCGGTATTAGAGTATTTCACCGAACAAATTAAACACAATAAAAATCCCTCGAACTACCTTCCGATTGTGTTGTTTTTTTAATGGACAGCAACCATTCACTGTATGGTGTGTATGTGTTTTTTTTGTATATCAAAAAAACATACGCACACACATACATGTACACTAGGGTGGAGTGAAAACATGCTTTTTTTATAATTTGAAAAAGTTAACCTCGGAAAGAGATGTAGTCTGGGGTCCTAAAGAGGGGAAAAATAAAGAAAAAAATTTAAAAAAAATTTTAGGGGTCGCGCCACTCCCTAGAAATTTGGAAATTATCGCTATTTTGCGTTGATTTTAGAAAAATCCATAAAACCTATTTTGTTATGTCCATAGTCGCAACCACACTGTATGATTGCCGTAATCATATTTATTGTTAACGTACATTTTAAATAACAATACTTATGTTGCAGCAACCATGTTAATATGGTTGCTACAACCATATTTTAATTTCTAAATTTGGCAATAATACTATTGTTACATTTCAACAATAGCAATATTGTCGCAATCATAATATTGTCAAAATTAAATTCAAAAAACAATACTATGGTTGCGGCGGACATGCTTTTATTGTAGAGAACATATTATTGTTGCGGTGACCATAGTGTAACCATATCTTTTCTCTGCGTGTGCAGAAAGCTGAATTCCAATGAGACTACAAAAAATTCAAAAAAAACTGCTGCTATTTTAAGATCAACCAAATTCCTTTTAAATAGTTAAAGTACAGCAGCACCTGTGGCAGAGGCTACAACTGTAATTACGAAGACAAACTGCATTTCTTAAAATGTCATTTAACTGTCAGCCATAAATGCAAGATTTTCTCTCTCTCCTTTTCCCGTTTTGTTTTTTTGAAATAAGTATATTTATATATCTTCGTCTCCACCTCAGCCTACCGCTACGTGTATGGCCAGTCTGTTACTGCTGAATAAGAAAAGCAAAGAACGAAGAGCACAAATGGTTAAAAATAAGTGCTAATGAGTCTTTCCGTCTGCTGTACGACCTGCATTTGCACGACTGTAAGTGTGTATGTATGTGTATATTTCGACTCTTTTATGCTCAACGACGAAGTCATGAATGGTTGTTAAACATGATGTTTATCATTATGAGCTGTCAGATGTTGTAAAGTATAAACGGGTATCGTCGTTGAGGCCGCCGCCCACCCACCAAGCATGCCGAGGAGTGGATACCCGAACACAAGCTCGTATAGAAATGCTCACCCACAAATGCCAACAAACTGCGTTGGGGGCAGGCAACCTTATGCATTTTGTATGAAATTATAATTTGAGTCATATGCGATATACAAATGTGATACTCACACACACACACACACATAGTGTGTGTGATACTCGTGCATGTATCGGAAATAACGTGTGAGTGACTGAAGTATCGGTTGTATAAATCCAGCAAACCCAACCTTCAGAATTCGGTCAGAATTCTGTACGACAATCGGCAAAATGTTCCGATTTCTTACCGAGTTCGTAACGAAAAACATATGAGAGAGTTGACAAAAATTCTGAACTACTTCTCTGAAAAACAAAAATCTCAGACAAATCGAACAGAATTCGTAACGATTTCGGTAAGAATTCTCGATAGAGTTCAGATATTGTTCATAAATGTCTGATATCAGACATTGTCGGCAAATTTGGTTTACTGGGATATCACATTTACATTTATGTATATCCATATACGTATATTTATATATGTATGTGTGTTTGTATTTGCCATATGATTCTTGTGAAATATCTGCAAAAATTGCATGGATCTCGTTTAAAGTTTAATTTGCGCACGCACTCTTACGCCGAAGGACATCTTTTATTTGGTTTGCAAAAGATGACTGCGAAGAAGGTCTTTCTTCTGCACCTTCTTGCTTTTCTACTTTATTAAATTCTTACTTTTTTCGAATTTCTTTATGGTTTATTCGTTTTTCGCATTAGGGTTTTTTGCAAAAATTAAACGTTTACGGTAATCCAGATGCTTTATCGATAACCTGTATACCATCGCCCAAGGAAACGGTAAGTTTTTCTTACTGTTCAAAGGAATTAACTGAAATGGTGGTGTGAACAAGAGTTTGATGGTAAATATAATACAAAAAAAACATAAATTTAAGCAATAGATATGTGCATCTGAACTGCATCTGAACTGATCCCAAGGGTGGAAAAGGGTCATCACCAAGCTTCAGTCAGCAGTGGTCCTCCAAGAACCACAGCGGTGGTCCTCCAAGAGCCACAGCAGTGGTCTTCCAAGAACCACAGCAGTGGACCTCCAAGAAGCACAGCAGTAGTCCTTTGTGCTTAGATGATGGCTTATTTGAATTAACTTGAAGTTGGGCATTTGAAATTGTTCTGAATACTTAGAATACTCTTTAACATACAATGCAGATGTCTCCAAAAGATCTGGAAAGCGACTCGAAATCGGCCTCCAAGGCGAATACCATAAAAGACCAAGAAGACCATGAAAATAATACAGGGGCTAACTGCGAGATTCCATTTTGATAATAAATGGGTTTTTTCACACGTGCGGTTTTCAAGAAAAAATAAAACGCATTTAATTTGCCATTATTTTTAAAAATGGAAAGTGACCGCCGTGGCTGGCTTGAACACATTCCAGCCGAGATGCCCAATATTCGACCACATTTGGCGCCGTACGTCAGCAATAACGCTCCGAATATTCTCTCCCAAAAGTGTCGGGCTTATCTTCAACTTTTCGAGGATGAAACAATGGCTTGTGGATTTTCATTATTCCAAATGCGACAATTTCGGTTATTAAGGTACCCATTTAACTTAAAGTGAGCTTCATCGCTGAACAAGATTTTCTTGTAAAAATCAGGATCGGTAGTCATCTCGTTTTGGGTCCATTCATCTCAATTTACTTAGGAGCGACAGAAATATTGTTACACACGTTTTATGCTCTAAAATAAAAAGTACTGAATGTTTTTGAACCAAATATTTTTTAATATATTTATTGATGTACGAGTATATTGTATCCAAAAAGAATTTACTTATTCGCAATGTCCGCCTCTTGTCTTTACACACGCCCTAAGTCGCACTGGCTAATCGTCAATAGCTGCACGAACCTCGTCCATTGGAAAATTGGCCACAGCTCGAACCAAAGCAGTTTGAAGAAATCCAATGTTGGGCTATCTTTCGTGACAAACCTTGTCCTCCAAATCCGTCCACAATTTGTAATCCAATGGGTTCAAATCGGGACTGCCTGAAGGCCATTCTTCAGAGGAAATGAACGCTGGCAAATTGTTTCGAAGCCAGGTTTGGGACGTTTTAGCCTTATGGGCCGGCGCAGAATCCTGCTGGAAAGTCCATGGCTGGTTTTGGAACAGGGAATTGTTAAGAGGCTTCACAACGGCTTCCAAAACGGTTTTTTGGTAAACTTTGGCCGATGTTTTGACTTCTTGTTCGCAGAAATGCAAGTAAGTGACCCCATCGTAAGAAAAACCCCACCAAACCATGACTGAAGCTGTGTTATGACCCTTTTCCACCCTTAGGATCAGTTTAGATGCTTCCTTAGATGACCGCGAATACACCGTAGTTGTTCATCGATGAACAACATTTTTCTGTGCAAGTTATCAGCGTGCTTCACCAAAATCCGTTTGCATTTTTCAATCCTATTTTTTTTAAAGCTGCAGTCAATAAATGTCCGGTACGTCGTTTGAATGTCCCAAGTACTTTTTAATGATTCGACTCATGGACTTTTGCGTGATATTCATATTTTTTCATCAGTAAACAAAATTTTTCTGTGCAAGTTATCAGCGTGCTTCACCAAAAGACGTTTGCATTTTTCAAACCTTTTTTTAAAGCTGCATACAATAAATGTCCGGTACGTCGTTTGAAAGCCCCAAGTCCCTAGTCTTTTTTAATGATTCGACTCATGGACTTTTGCGTGACATTCATCTCAAGGGCGATGATTTTCTGTTTTCGGAGCGGATTTCTGTGAATTTTTGATTTAACGGCTTTGATGACATGCGGTGTTCGAACAGAGCGTGGGCGGCCCGACCGGTGGCGGTCGTTTACATCTCCAGTCTCCTCAAACAGTTTTATGTATCGGTACACGAACATGTGGCTAATCCTTAGTGGCCGGAGCGTTTTGAAAATATCGTTTTTTTCATTGCTATTACAGCGATACGGTTCTCATTATCTGATGAAAGTTGAAACAATTTTAAGATCCCGTTACAGACTAACGCTATTGAGGTTAGCTTTCAAAACCCATATCATATTAACGGGGTATGTTCAGTTCTACAATTGAAATGGGTGTTTTTAATGTTGTAACAGTATTTATGTAACTACTAAGTATAAATCATACTGGAGAATACTTTGAAAAACAATTAAACCATTTTTGATGATAAATATACGCATTTTCATTATTTGGCCAGAAATATATATAGCTGACCTCGTAACTTTCCATGATTAATTTCCCAGATTTATTCCTAAAAAGAAAAGGGGGAAAAATTACATTAGAAAAGTCATTAGTTTTTCAAATCCCTTTGCGACTTTTGTCGCACCCTAGCTGCTGATTTTTTGAGACATTATTGGTGGTCAAATTGAATCTCTTAAACCTCTGAACTAATACTATACGAGTGCTATTTAGGTAATTTACATATATCCTTTCGAAACAAAATGTGGACCCCAGGGAAAAACTGGGTTGTGCAAAAACTTACTCGTAGACAAAAACCGAGGCCCAAATCCTGGGATAGAGCATCTATCCGATGGTACCATTAGCACCAGCGACCGCTTGGCTTTAATCTTTAAGTCCTGCTTGAGGTTTAAGAGAAGTTCACCAACAAATTATATTTAATTGTTCACCCAAACAATTAAGTATAATTTTCCCCAGATACGCACCACTTAACTCATGCATATCAAACACACCGACAACTGGCATGGTTTATCGACAAATTGCATCGCAGTTAAAGCCAATACAATATTTAGATTAACATTTCCATAAGCGGTCGCATTGTGATTAAAGTCTGATTAATTATTGTTCACACAATCCGGCAATGAAGCCGGAGGCCGCACAATACAGAAAAAAAACATACGCTTAATCAGACGTCCTTTAAAAATATCGATTATTTTCGCACAATATAAGCCATGATTTGAAATAAAAATGTGTACCAATTTTCCATGGACACTTTCATTAAAATACACCACAATGTGCCATAAAAGTGAAAAGCAGATGAAAATGAGCGTGGAAACAAATCGACGTGCCGCTCTGCTCCGCGCCACACCGTGCCCGATACTGATAGTAATGGTTGGTTTAATCATTCATTGAATGCGCCGGATAATGCTGCTAACCTCAATATCAGAAAGTGGATAAATAAAAGCCGCGCCATGCACTACTGCCATAAAACAATGCCATCATTATCATGGTCACAATGGTATAATTTTGAATCAAGCACCCGCAAATGAATGCAAGAAAAAAACGCATAAACCTCCGGTTTTAATAAAACAAAATGAAGCGTGTTTAATGAAAACCAAACGAGCGCACTACTCTACTATTAAAACTTTAACTTAAAATAAAAAAAAACGAAGAATTGAAACTAAAATGAATGTAAACTTACAAAATGGCTTAAAAAATATACTCGTTCGTATGTAGCTATTTATCCTGTTTGTGAGAATGTTTTGTATGTAGGAGTGTTTTGTCTGTCTGTCTGTCAGATTTCCGGTTTCCTCCTGAAGGCAATAAATTAATAGAGTTGTATCGCTTTCCGTCTTTTTCTATTCACCACCAACACAAACACCATCCTTCATAGTGAGCATCACCATTATCGCCAGCCATGTCCTTATGAGACACACAAACACACATATACAGACACACATACTCGTACACCTCTTAACGACATCCTTTTTCATGTTAGTGATAATAAATTACGACATCAACATCTCCTGCTCGTCCTGCTCATCGGCACACACACGGACTCACCTTTCCGGGAACATTGTAGCATTTCAATTGGAAAAACAACACTCGCCGAAAGAAAACAGGAAACGTCTCTGTAAAAATGAAAACACGACAGACAGACAAACAAACATTTCGCTTTAATACCTGAGTTTGTTTTACCACTTCGGAGCTACAGACAGGGAATAAAATGAAAGCGATAAAAACTACAGCGTCATGTCGGCGTGAGATTCTGCACTAATGATTGTTGTTATTTGCTGCGCGCTTAGACTAACGTTCAAGCAGCAGAGCCATAGAGAGAGAGAGAGAGAGAGAGAGAGAGAGAGAGAGAGAGAGAGAGAAAGTGGGAGGAGGGAGTTCAAGATGAAAAGTCCGGCACAAATAGTGAAATAAATGACACAGTGTAACGGCGAAGAAAAGTTAAAAGGATGAAAATTGTTTATAACATCGGCATCGACGTCATGAATGTATGATCCATTAAAACGTAGGCGTTGCAAAGTGGAAAGGGTACCCCCGGCAGGGAATGATAGCTCCTCTAAAGAACAATAGAATAATAGGTGGGTCAAGCTCCAGACATTAAGTGGTTTATACTCAATCGCAGTTTATCTAATGTGCTACAAGCTTAAAGAAAAGTCCCCTTCAATATAAAAATTTTGTTACGTAGATCATTTCCGTAAGTCATTTCCGTCTCGTTATGCAGATGCAAAGATCAGCAGACTATGTGGGTAGTCTAGGGCTCATATCGGGTAATCAATCTGGAGGTATTTTTTTCAAAATAAAAAAATAATAAAAATGCATATCAACTGTGTTATCTTCATTGTTTATTCGAAAGGACATTTGATGCCATTTATTTTTTGAATATGTGATGCGCAAAATAGAAAGGGACCTAAGGTTATAAACCAGTTTTGTTCAGGAGAGCCATTTTAAAGATTAGGTCCCAATCTATTTGCACTTAGAATCGTCGACTTCACTTTCATAAAACGCGCATATCTCTGGGAGGGAACACTTTTGGGGCATGGAATCGGTCTCATTCGATACTCAGATGTTGTCCACATCAAAAAAAGAAAAAAAATTAAAATTGATTTTAGGTTCCTTTCTCTATGCCCTGACACATATAATTTCCTTCAAATGTTGTCCACAACTACGTCTCAGGGTGTTCGTTCTGAGGGTAAAATTTTGTATAACTCGCTCTAGCATTTCGACCGATATGGCGTTAACGACACGCGTAATGTTGGCTTACAAAACCTAGATAGTCAGCATAGACTTTGGATTTTACGTAGCCCTAAAGAAAAATGTCAAAAGGTGTGATATCACGCTATCTAGGTAATAAAACGTGGAATTAGCTGCTTTTCGAAATGACCTCGCAATAGATCCATTGTTTAAGCATCTGTATGGCAAGTGGCACCGTCGTCCTGTTGAAACCAATTGTCGTCAAGATAACGGGCTTCAATTTTAGATAGCAAAAAGCGCGATAGCAAGCATCATTCACGATTACGTTCCGGCCATCATAATTTTCGAAAAAATATAACCCGGAGATACCACCCATAAACCGCACCTAACCTTGGTTTTTCTGGCTATAATGGCACCTCTTCTGGTTCTTCTTCAGCAAAAATGCGGCAATTTTGTTTCTTGATGTTGTCAGATGTGGACCTCATCATATAAAAGGTCTAAGCGCACGAAAAGCGTTTCTCACCGAACGCTCATTTCCATAATACGAGTACAGTTGCACAATTGGGAGACGTTGTTGCGGTGTATGTTTTTCCATGATGAAATGGCAATCAATACTGAAAAGGAAATAAAATAAAGTTTAACACAACTCAAGCGAAATCTATGGAAAAACACCTATTGAAAAACATCCTCTAGATTGATCCCCCGTTATATACGCTCCAGAAGTGGGCGAATGGATCACGTTGTTGCCGCTTACTGTTAACCAACAACGGCGGCTTTAACCACCGTGCTCTATGGAACTGGGTACGTGACAATACGCCGACTAGCACCCCCTAGGTTTCTCTAAAGGTTTCTAACTCGAACAAAGCTCTGTGGGCCTACTCTTATATCTTAATACTGGTAGTTGAGGACTATCAAAAACCTTTACTACTCTAGTTATCCTAGCAGCGGGTTGATTCGCAACCACACGTTAAGACGAAACTCTCGCTGCGATTAAGGTACAAATAACAGCTGCCACGAATCTCCCCAAAGGGCCGTTTTCTGTTGACTACAAGAAGAGTGCAAGAGCCTCCTGGTCACTAGCGGTACCAGATTGTTGACCTCGTATTCCAGATTGAGCTTTATCAGCTTTATGTGGCAGCATAATATTTGCACCAATGATTAGTTCTGTGTCACCATCTGACCCATAGCATAATTTGGACTATGAGCGATGTAGTTTTACTCTGAAACATGGGCTGAATGGTTTAAATTTAATATGCTCCATTAGCACTTGTACCAAGGTGGAAAAACATTCAGAAGAGCACCAGACAAAGAAGCGGGCATATGGCAACCCCGTTTCTTACGTACTGTGGCACGTGTTCATGCGGTGGCCCATTGAATGACCCTTTTTTGATTTCGCCGATATAAATTCAACGCCTTTAACATGGAACAAGCTTTTCCTCCCTGAAAAGAGTATCGAGTCCTAGCTAACATAACAGTCATGATGTTTGTTATGGTTCAGATGTCTAAGACGTCGGCTGATCAACACGTTTCGACTCCAAGCCAAAACTACACAGAGCAAGGTTATACATTCTTTTGGTTCCAATAAAGGTGATCATATATTAAAATGTAAAATCTAACTCGATGAAAATTCCACCAGAAATACTAGCTCTTAAATGGGAGAGTGGGATTATCGGAAAACCTTATTGTTGACTGCCACCATTGGTTGTTGACTGCCATTTGTTAGTCCTCGACTATCGCATAGGGATCTGCGAAAAAACATAACGAGACCTATGTGCTGTCGGTAAGAAACCTAAATTATGGTCGAACACAAAATTGTGATTATAAACCCAACAAATGTGAAACTTTTAACAATCGAAACTTTGAGAGAATAGACATATAAATGGATGGACGTTCAAATAGTTAGCTTGCCAGATGGAATATTGCAGGCTGGGGTGATCATATTCAAAGCACATTATATTATCGTTGTGTACGTGAAAGTAGCAAATGTCCAAAAACATTCAGCAATTATTATATGTGACAGCGCATAGAGAAAGGGACCTAAGGGTAAAAAAATCAATTTTCACTTTTTTTTGATGTGGACAACATATGAGATATGAGATATACACGTTTTATGAAAGTGAAGTCGAGAATTCTACACCAAAGATACACGTATTTAAATATGGCTTTAATAATGGCTCTCCTAAACAAAACTGGTTTTTACCCTTAGGTCCCTTTCTATTTTGCGCCTCACATATGATGAACCCACATGATCATTATTTCATTGCCCCACAACCATACTTATACTATGATTTTACACATCCATATTATGATAACACAGAACTCAATAAATAATTCACATAACGATATTTTGATCTACGAGTATTATAACCATATTATGATTGTTACAAACCTTGGGTGATTCTTAAAACCATTTTAAGACTCCCAAAAGCCTATTAAATTGTTCGCAGACTTAATAAATTTCACACAACCATAATCATTTTATGACCCATAGAGCATATATTAATCTCTCAGGACCATATTATGACCACACACAACAATTTCATTAATATTTAACACTCACAATCTTATAACAAGTTGCACAGATTAACATTGTGATGCTCACAACCATATTGTACATTTTCCAATCATTTATCATTATGAGGTTGTGCTTCGCATAAAATTAAAAGCAAAAAAAAAACATATATATCATGATTTTACTATCGATTTTGTGATTTACTCAATCCAAATTTGATTCTCACAACTGTCTTGTGATTACATAGAACCATATTATGTTTCCCACCACCATATCATCATACTATATGTGACGCGCAAAATAGAAAGGGACCTAAGGTTAAAAACCAGTTATGTTCAGGAGAGCCACTTTAAAGATTATGTCCCTTTCTATTTGCGCTTAGAATCGTCGACTTCACTTTCATAAAACGCGCATATCTCTGGGAGGGAACACTTTTGGGGCATGGGATCGGTCACATTCCATGCTTAGATGTTGTCCTCATCAAAAAAAAAGTGAAAAGTTGATGAAAAGTTTTGTTCAGGAGAGCCATTTTAAAGATAAGGCCCTTTTCTATTTGCGCTTAGAATAGGCGACATTACTTTCATAAAACGCGCATATCTCTGGGAGAGAACACTTTTGGGGCTTGGGAGAGGTCTCATTCGATGCTCAGATGTTGTCCACATCAAAAAAAAGAAAAAAAATTAAAAAAGATTTTTTTACCCTTAGGTCCCTTTCTCTATGCTCTGTCACATATTAGGATTATGATTATAATTTCAACCATATTGTTATTGCCACACCGTTATTACGAATCCCAGGACAATCATCATTACGAAACGAGCACAATCATCTGATGATCAGTTAAACATAGATTTTTTTTTCCAGAATAAGAAAAATAGATTTTCTTTATTTTCAATGTAATAAATTCAAGCAGAGAGCCAATTGTGGTTAGAACCTATCTTTATTTTGACAACCGAATGATTGCGCTGCAATCATCATTCAGTTGACAAAAGAAAGTTCTGTTCTTATCACAATCTGTTCTCTGTTTGAATTCACTACATTAAGAATCAGTGAAATAACTGCAACAGGGCTGGACTTCGCTCAAATATGCACACGGAGAAAAATTTCGTTGTTACAACCTTTTTTTTCGCCTTCCGAATGTTTGTAGTTGCATTTTCGCATTGAGTTCATGGAATTGGAAATATCGGTAGAATAAACTTCCGAATTTCTGCCCTATTAAGTGTCATTCAGGCTAAAGTACTTTCTTCGGTCTCTGCATTTATCATCAGTATTACCAAATTACATTTTGTGTTTTACTCTTTATATTATTGTTTTTATTTTCCAAGGTTTGGGATGAGATTCTTCAACAAGCAGCTCTTTTCTGGGCAATTATAACGATGTTTTTCATTAGAAATTCTAGGTCCCAATAGATAATTCTATGCCAAAGTAGTAGTTGCCATATTTGCTATTAGTATACGTACGCCCAACATTTAATTATAGCAATCATCTTATGATGTGCCGAACCGAATTTCCAGGTATATTATTAATATTTAGTGATTTTATTTTCACCCACTGGCATTTTTGTAGTTCGTTCTAAATTCCAACGGACTTTTTTATTGTTTGCGTTTAAAAAACATAACAGAACATTTATTTTGCTGGTTTAAACTTACCAGTTCAAAAGATAATGGTTCAAAATGTTCAATAATATTTTTTTTTTTGTAAAAACCATAATTTCTGTTATGTGATGGTAAAAAAATCTATCATTCCCACAAAAACTATCCCACACCCTCCTTTTCCCTGTCTTTACTATCGATTTATACAGACGTACACGAACACCATCGTATATCTTTTGGCCATACATGTACGTAGTCGCTGTTTAAACGTGTCTGCAGACAATTCAAGTGGATTAAATGTTGTTTACAAATACTATTAATGTAACAATCATAGAGTATAGCAAAACAACAGCAGAAGAAAAAAACACAGCAATGGCCATCCCACAGATGCATTGGTGGAGGGAACCACCTCTACCACCACCACAGGCACTAAACGTGTAATGAAAAGTGTCGGTGTTGATGTTATAACTTTTTGCCATTACTAACCGACTGTTTGTCGGACGACGAATGCGAGCATTTATGTTAACTCGCATGTCGTTGAGTGTATGTGTGTGTGTGGGTGTGCAAGTACTATAAGTGGAGGTGTGTCCCACTGGTCTGTAGAGTTCTTAGCGCCATCAAAGTGGCCCACACAAAACCGGGGAAAATACCATGAGTTAAAACATAAAATGACCAGTCATTCATACGTTTATAGATGTTTTTCTAGTATGCGTGCGACTCTGTGGGTGTGTGAGTGTGTGTGTGTCGGTGGAGGTGAATATGAAGTGGACAGCATTTATAAGTGTTAAATGCCATTAAATAGTGGCCATTATGTGGACTAAGAATGGCAACTAAAAACATTAAGGACCTCACATACGAGAGGAAATTGCAAAGTAGTTGATGCGAGGGTTGTTACCTATATTTCGCGTCCGGCATTTACGAAAAACAATCATTGGAAATGATTTTATTGGTTTTCAATATATTCTCCATGAAGATCACTAGTTTTTGCAAACGCTCAAACCAATATTCAAAGCACTTTTTCCACTCCGACTGAGACAGCTCCAGTTTTCAGTTCAGTTTTTTCTTGATGTGAGAGGGTAAACAGAAATCATTGGGTGCCAAGTCAGGGCTGTACGGCGGATAACCGTCAATTCGACATCTGAAGTGATCAAAAATCGCATTGTTTCATCTGACGTGCCAGCCAATTGCGCACGCACAGTGTTCCTTTTCCATACTAGCATTGGACCAAAATAGAAGGAGTTCTCAGAATACAAGTACAATTAAACTTTATTTCTACATGGATTATGATACTTTGATTTCAAAAATTGTATCGGTTTTTATGTAACATTAGCGGTTTTCTTGTGAAACGCAATATTTTTATTAGTTTCTAGTGAATCATTTGACATATCTTCTAAATTCATCATACACACTTTTTAAAGATGAAAATAAAAAGTATCGGACAAAATCGGCGAAGATTTTTGTTTTCTACTAGACGAAAGTCCAAACTAATTTATTGTGCAAAAAAATTGACCGAATTTTTTGATGTTTCTTTTTTGCATTTTAGAACAAAAAATTGAGAATTTTTCGAAAAAAAATTATCGTAGACATTTTAAAAAAATGAAAATCAAAAAGAGTCAGGCAAAATCGGCGAAGACTTCGTTTTTTCTAATTGTTTTTTCTAAACATAGTTAGACGAAAGTCCAATCTAATTTATTGTGCAAACAAATTTCACCGAATTTTTGATGTTTTTTGCATTTAAAAATCAAAAATTGAAAATTTTTCAGAAAAAAATTCATTGCGGACACTTTTAAAACATGAAAATCAAAAAGTGTCAGACAAAATCGGCGAAGATTTGGTTCTTTCTAATATACGAAAGTCCAAACTAATTTATTGTGCCAAAAAATTTCACCGAACTTTTTGATGTTTTTTTTTTATTTAACAATTAAAGATTTTTCTAATATTCATCTAAAAAAATTAAATATTGAAAAATTATTGAAAAATGGTATATGGGTGACTCTAAGATTATGGGCCAATTTCGACATCATTTTTGGAATTCGATTTTTTTGCAGAATTTAATATTTAATTCAGGTAGATGTCTTAGTTCTAAGAAAGACTAGTCATTTTTAAAAGGTACACATTAAAATTTTAATTTTTAACGGAATCATGCAACAGTTTGAAAATATGACCTCCAGGGTAATGACTAATTGAACAGAGGAATGTCGAAGACATTAAACTATACTTATATAGTATTTTTTTTAAATCAACTAATTCATTTTAATTCAGTTCTTTTGTAAAAATAATAAAAATACAATTTTGGTTGTCGTCATTCCCCTGTGAAAAATTTTGGCAGGGGAATGATTAATTTCTACAAAACCCCCTGAAATGTTATTTAAGTACTTACCCTTACAAAATTGACTTGAGCTGGAAGTTTATACTTGCAATAAACACAACAAAAACTCTTGCAAAATTATAAAAAGTATTAATTATCTTTTTAAAAAACAACACAGGGAAATGACCAACTTAAGAGTGAACGTTCGTAACAAGTGACAAATCACGACTAACTAAATTTTAATAAGAGGGGAATACTACCTATTTTCAGGGACAGAAAATAACATCCATAAAAATATAATTTGAATAAAAAATTATACTCGTTAATAGCAACAAAATTAATTGAATATTATTTCTTTTAAATGGACTGGTTTTATTAAATAAATAATTAATATTTTGGTAAAAAAATCAGAAAATTTCAATTGAAGGTAGTGCGAGGGACACTTTGAACACTTTGGTAGGAAATTTTTTAAAAAACAAATAATTTTTTTAAAAAACAATTTTAAAGACTTTAAAGGTAATAAAGTATAATATATTTTATTTTTCCCGCTTGAAACAACCAAGGACAACAAAGTGGCCCATAATCTCAGAATCAACCATTTATTAGTTTTGAAAAAAAGGTAAAATTATAAACTGTTTAAAAATTATGAGCCAATTCGATTCCGTCTTAAAATGTGTCTTTGACATTTATTTTCAACCACTCAGGAAGGAAACAATATTAATTAATTCTCTGGAGGCCAAAAAAAAACTATTTCTATGAAAAATGTTTGCGGTATTTTTCTAGTTGGATACGTATAAAATGATACCATAAAATTTAAATTCGAATCAGGACAGTTTTCTGTTTTTTGGCAATGATACGGTGCTCGGTCCCTACGCAGAATTTCGGTGCAAGATTTGTAGATGTTTACTTACAAAGTGCAAGCAGTACATAAACTGTGTCCTGTCGACAGCCAGAAGCGTCTAACCAACGCTGAAGCCATTCTAAATCTCCAAAAAGAGGTGAAAGAGCTTTCATCGAAAATTATCATGAGGGATGAGGCTCATTTCCATGTTAGCGGTTACGTGACTAAACAAAAAAATTGTTTCTGGGGTACCGAAATTCCGAGTATCACCCACGAAAAGCCATAACAGCCGCTCAAGGTTACTGCGTGGTGTGCTGTTTACGTTGGAGGAGTCATCGGGACAAGTCTCAAAGTCTTTGTGCCCTTAAGGAAAATATTCACCAGGAATACAATAACCAGTCGCTCGAAGTTCTGGCAGGAGTGATGGAAAACAGGGCTGCCAAAAAAAATCAATAAAAAATCTGTTTTTTTTTTTTCAAGAAAAAATTGCCAAAAACGTTATTTTTGAAAATGTAAATCGTCGTAAAATCGTTACACATAAGTTAGGCAATTTCACGATATCGATCGATATTCCAAAGGAAGCATTTTTTGTGTCTTTTAATCTCTCGTTTTGTTGTTTGCCACCGGACGGCCAGATCACCCGATTTTACCGTTTCAGTCTGTTGTTTATAGGGTCTTTTGAAGTCGCGCAATTACTTCATCAAGTCTCAAAGTTCTTATGCCCTTAAGAAAAATATATCGCCAGGAATGCAATAAATAACCAGTCGTTCGAAGTTCTGACAGGAGTGATGAAAAACAGGGCTGCCAACTAAAATCAAAAAAAAAATCTGTTTTTCTTTTAGGAAAAAATCGCCAAAATCGTTATTTTTGAAAATGTAAATCTTCGAAAATTGTCACGCACAAGTTAGGCAATTTCTGCCTTAGAAGTGACCTTAACTTACAAGGGTTAACTATCGAAAGTTGTGATCACGTTTCTAGTTGTTTTCAAACATTGAAGTGAGTCAACGAAAAATGTATATGTGACGCGCAAAATAGAAAGGGACCTAAGTTTAAAAACCAGTTTTGTTCAGGAGAGCCATTTTAAAGATTAGGTCCCTTTCTATTTGCGCTTAAAATCGTCGACTCCACTTTCATAAAACGCGCATATCTCTGGGAGGGAAAACTTTTGGGGCACATCAAAAAAAGAAAAAAAATGAAAATTGATTATTTTTACCCTTAGGTCCATTTCTCTATGCGCTGTCACATGTACACTAATCCATTTCTTAGACATGGTTTGTCTTGCTTAAAGACGACTTATGGGGCCCTATACTCATTTTCCAAGCTATAAGTAGTAATTACGTCATCATTTTGAATATGAGCAAAAGAACAAATAAGAAATCGCTTTGGTCTGGAAGCTGCGTATTTCAATATAAAAAAAAATATTTTTATAAAAAACCAAAAAAATAAGTTGTTCTATTCTTCTTTACCTTGATCTGTCTGGAGTCTCAAGCGTTTGCTAAATAAAAACACGTGAAGCACATACATTTTCTTACTACGAACTTATCGGATCCTTAGGTTTGCTATGATAAACATTTGCGAATGTATACGAGTAGTCCCTCCAACAGGATCTTAATAGAAATGACAATAATTTAGGTTAAGCATTCTGTGTACTCTTCCCATATTAAAGAACAAACGTAAAGACGGAATGATAATCAGTCCAATAGACGAACATTTTAAAAGCTGGAAAAGAGAGCACTCAAAACTAACTCCGTGGCCTTAACTTCCAGTATTAGCCCTTGGTTGTCTTTACGATATGTATCAAATCCGTCTACCAAAAATTCGAATACAAAATTACTGCGTCTTAATAACAATTCTTAAGTTTTCGATCTGTGGTTAACTTTTCGCTCAGCCCTCGTACATAGACGTGGGCAATAAACCTGAGGTCCAACAGCCATGATGTTTGTTATGGTCCAAATGACGATGATCCCGGTGATGAGAATTAACTTTGACCATGTGCCACATTTTAGCTTTTAACCGGTCAGTAGTTCTTTATACCTTCTCTCTCTCTCTCTTTGTGCTGCCCCCTCCTCTTGGTCTTGGTCGCTTCAGCGTGTTCTCGTATTTTATGGCGTTGATTTTAATGTGTCATGTTTATATTTATATGCAGATTTAATTTGTTTTCCGACTCACTCTGGCGTAGTCCATGACAGTTGAGTGGGCAGACAGGCCGACCATTTCCATGTTTTTCCACTTGCCTTTGTCCCCCCCAATTTTGGTGTCCTCCTTGTTAACGCTTTTAATTATGTCATCGGTGTTATTTTCTTCATATGTGTACGTACTAGTAGTAGCTTACAAATTTAATGCCGCATTAAATTAACGCTCATTTGGCTTTTCAACGGTTTTGTGGCTTAACGCTGGTCTGTATGGCGGGGGATTAATTTTAAAATCATGTCCGCTCCTTACTCCTTTCTGTTGTTGCACTTACGGCTAGTGTTGTTTTCTGGCGGATTAGAGTTGTAAATGCCGGCGCGTTCGTTGCTCGGACGCTGCGGGTAGTGTGAAATCATATTTGCATAAGCCGTGTAAATCATATTTTATTTAATTCAAAGTTCTTCGGGTAATTTACATATGTTTCACTTACCTTAAATGGGGATCACATTAGCGTAAGTGCAACTCGTGATAATTTTCAGATTGTAATTAGGTGGTGCATTGCCATGGATTTTTAGAGGATTTAGTTGTGGTTTGGCAAAAAGCTGGCTGTGTCCGCTGTGGTAGCTCGAGGGTGAAAAATTGATAGTTTATCTCGCCCCTCATATTACCTCGAATGCAAATGGCACAACTCGGTAGTCCATAAATGCCTCGAGCAAATGTCCAGCAGAAACTTTTGAGATACGCCATCTACGAGTAAAAGAATAAACATATAAGTCGGCTAATCTGAAATAAACTGCTGGAGAATTAAAAATGTCCCAAATGAGATACGTAATGTACTTAGTACACGCAGAGAAAAAATATGGTTACTATATGGTCACGGCAATAATAATATGTTCGCCGCAATAAAAGTATGTTCGTCGCAACCATAGTATTGTTTTCTGAATTTAATTTTGACAATAGTATAATTGTCGCAACATTAATATCCTTAAAATGTAACAATAGTATTATTACCAAATTTCAAAATGAAAATATGGTTGTAGCAACAATATAAATACAGTAAGTGCGACAAAAGTATTGTTTTATGGGTTTTTTTGTTAACAATAATATGATTACGGCAAACATACTGTATGATGGTGAATTTTTTTCGTTCGATTATGCTTTTTAGAACAATGTTATTGTTACGGATCGAATGCAATAATAGTATTTTTTATAAGAAATTAATTTTTTCAAACAAACTGCTTTGGCTTTGTTTAACTAAAATAAATTTAAAAAAACGCTTACGTTTTATAAACTGATTTTCTCTACTGTTAAATAAATCACTCCTCTTATTTTAAATTTAATGTATTTTTACATAATCTTCATAATTTAATTCTATTGTTAAAAACTTAAGGCAATTGTGAAGATCATACTATGGTTGTATGTAAAACATACTATGGTTGTGAAGATCATAATATGGTTGTGGGTACCATAGTGTGGTTGATTCTGAATCACACTATGGTTGTGGGGATCATAGTATGGTTATGTGTTTATCATACTATAGTTGTGAGGATCGTAGTATGGTTGTGAGAATCATAGTATGATTGTATTGTAATCATGCTATTGTTGTGAGGATCATAATATTGTTAGGCCGCAACCATATACACAACAATAGTATGATCCTCTTCGAATATTGTAACCACAACCATATTTTTTTCTGCGTGTAGGGACATAAATACTGTTACAACATTAAACACACCCATTTCAATAGAAATGAACATACCCCGTCAATGTCATATGGGTTTTGAAAGCTAACCTCAATAGCGTTAGTCTGTAACGGGATTTTAAAATTGTTTCAACTTTTATCATGGAGTGGTCAGAGAATGAGAAACGTATCGCTGTAATAGCGCTTTACAAGTGTGAAATGCAAAAAGCGATATTTTAAAAACGCTCCGGCCACTAGGGATTAGCCGCATGTACGTCTACCGATGTATAAAACTGCTCTGTTCGAACACCGCATGTCATCGAAGCCGTTAAATCAAGAATTCACAGAAATCCGCTCTGAAAACAGAAAACCATGGCCCTTGAGTCGAATCATTAAAAGACTTGGGACTTGGGGCTTTCAAACGACGTACCGGACATTTATTGACTGCAGCTAAAAACAATAGGATTGAAAAATGCAAACGTCTTTTGGCGAAGCACGCTGATAACTTGCACAGAAAATTTTGTTCACCGATGAAAAAATTTTTACCGTTCAGAAAAAAATTTAACAAGCAAAATGAGAGAGTGTATGCGCGGTCATCTAAGGAAGCATCTAAACTGATCCCAAGGGTGGAAAAGGGTCATCACCCAGCTTCAGTCATGGTTTGGTGGGGTGTCTCTTACGATGGGGTCACTGACCTGCATTTCTGCGAACAAGGAGTCAAAACATCGGCCAAAGTTTACCAAGAAACCGTTTTGGAAGCTGTTGTGAAGCCTCTTACAATTCTCTGTTCCAGAACCAGCCATGGACTTTCCAGCAGGATTCTGCGCCGGGCCATAAGGCTAAAACGTCCCAGGCCTGGCTTCGAAACAATTTGCCAGCGTTCATAGATTACAAACTGTGGACGGTTTTAGAGGACACGGTTTGTCACAAAAGATGTCCCAGCATGGGATCTCTTAAGACTTCTTTGGTTCAAGCTGTGGCCAATTTTCCAATGGAGGAGGTTCGTGCAGCTATTGACGACTGGCCAGTGCGACTTAAGGCGTGTATAAAGGCAAAAGGCGGACATTTCGAATAAGTAGATTCTTTTTAGATACAATATACATCAATAAATATATTAAAAAATATTTGGTCCAAAAACATTCAGTACTTTTTATTTTACAGCATAAAACGTGAGTAACAGTATTTATGTCGCTACTAAGTACAGGAGGGGCGGTCTTACATTTTTAATGTGCTCTAAAAAAAATCCCGATAATTTATTTCCAATTACTGGTTTTATTGGAAAGTTTGAACTTTGTCATTTATTTAAATGGCTGTATTATATAAAAAAATATATATTTGAATTATCTACCAGAAGTAGCTTTTATTGTTCCCTGCATTTTGGTATTGGTCATTATTTTTTTACTTATGATTTATTTATTTGTACTCATGTTACTTAAAAATGTATGTCGACTTATCGTCATCAAATAGATCTCGATCACATATCGGCTTATCTTTTTCCTGTTCCTTTTAGTATTTACATATTTTTATTACTTTTAATTTTATTTGTTATCATTTCATTTTTATTATTTGTTCCCTTATTTTTTTGTTTTCTTTTAGGATTTGTCACAAGACTACAATGAAATTGATTTTGGTAGTTCTGATTCGGTAGGTTATTTTCAATCTATTTTTATTTATTCCCTTAATTTATTATTTAATTTTTATTTAATTTTCATGTTTGTGAAATAGTTCCTGCCAGTGGATAGTGCATCTGGCGATTCTGACTACATTGAGTGGGACGGAGTAAGTGTGAATATGTTTCTAGTCGCAACTAACCAACTAAACTAACTAATAATAGTTCTAAGGCTCAACAATAATAATAAGAAATATTAACAATACTATTCGAGATATGGCAGGCAAGCAAATAAACAACTTTGGTGAAAATTAATCTTCTTTTGTTTTGGTGAACTAAAGCTTCAAGAACACACACAAAGGTTATACTACGCCAAGTTTTAAAATAGTTACATAGCCTTTGTCTATTTTAATATTAAAGTTTCGCTCTTCTTATAAGGTGCTATGTAACATGGTCCAAGGTTCCAAAAAATCTGTCCGTCGAACCATATACATATTTACTTAATTTAATTCCACAACATACCATTAAGTTAGAACGGGAAACTTCTCTCTAATCAGTGAGTTGGCACGATTCAATACTCACTGACCAGGATCTACAACTAATTAAACAACGGCTTTGAACGGCTAATGTGTTGTACAGAAAAGTTTTTACATGGCTTAGAGATAATTCTCTAACTTGAAAAGACACCATTATTTACTAGGCGAACCACGGCAAAGTGGCATGATATTCGTGCACGCTTTTATCACACCACGGCGGCCCACAAACCATATACATATGATTTCTGATAAACATACAAATTTCCTCAAGAAGAAAAAATAGTAGAAAAACGACCCTTCAACCATATGACTTCTAGAAAACAATACAATTTCTTTAACGATTTGTTATGCTCAAATACAAATATGTAGATTATTTTGTATATCCTCCGCCGAAGGGTGGATTGTACACTGCAACATCGCGAAATATTGATCAGAGAGCATATAAATTTCATATAGTATTGATCGTCGTAAAATTTTAAAACGACCTAGCCATGTACGTCCATCCTTCCATGTGACAACTTAAGATCATGAAATTTTGCCCGAAGATAGTTATGGTTTCGCTTTAGTAGCGTAGGGACGGTTCATAGTACTTTATATAAGGCACGGCTGAACTTAATGACGTTTTTACTTGAGTGATGTTATCCTTAATTTTTCATTTGCAAAACTGCGAAATATTGATCGTAAACCCTATAAATTATATATATTATAGATCTTTGTAAAATTCTAAGGAATCAACCTACGACTCATGAAATTTTGCATGATGATGGCTTATGGTCATAAACTGTTTGAAATTTTAAATAGGCGAAGTCGGCCCAGGTTGAAAGCTTCCCTTTAAGGAACTTAAGGTACTCCAGTTAAAGAACACTTTTTTAAGTATTTGCTTAACAGATCATATTTTTTTGTGGATGGACAATATTTTATATTGGTACTGTTAGAAAGGACGCACTAAATACCTTAAAAAAGGACATGATTTCTGCACTCTTTATGTCATGTTGCCCAAAACGCGTCCCACATGGTCAAAACGGGAGATTTATAGTCAATATTTAACGATGACTATTCAAATTCAAGCAAAGCTTGCTACCAATCTTAATTTAGTTCTAGTTTAAATTGGGAACAGGCGCAGGGGCTGAAAGGGCTAAAAACTGTTTTTTTTTTGTGCACTCGAGTATATAAAAGTTAAGGGTATAAAAGTTTCCGCCTATCCGAACTTAATCTCGGTGTTTTGGAACAGATTGATCTATTTGAAGAAAATTATAGGTCATACGTGTATGAAAGAGAACACGGCGATCTCTATTTTACAGGCATATTTTAATTTATAAATATTTTTATAAAAGTTTTTTCTTTTTGTTTATAATCGTTGCCAAAGATCGAAGTAATCGTGGGCAAGGACTGCTGAAGAAAAACCCTGACGGGCTTAGAAACAGCTGTACAGTCTGCCTGGCAACCGTAGCCAATACACTTGACCAATTTTACGTTGATTCTGAGAAAAACAACAAAAAGGTCTCGAACCAGAATAAAAACTGTTCAAGTCATTTTTATAAAATTTAAAAAAAAATTTAATTTTTTTACAAATTTTTAATTCTCTTTAAAAGTTTGCAGTCGCCAATTTTTTTAACATTCTACCACATTTAAGCATATGTCTTCATATTCGAAGTCATCGGTCTATGTTTTTGAATAGCCACCACACAAAGGGTCATCCCAATTTACGGACCAGACGCTGCAAAGGCCACGTTAAAAATCCAATCTAGCTTACTCTGTTACACTTTGGAACTCTGTGGCGTGGTAAGAACTGATTCACTGTTGAGGCCTCCCACACACAAGGAAAAAAATCTGTTGGAAATCGGTTGAAAACAATTTTTTTGTTGCAAAATAGAATATCCGTTGCCATCACCGAATGATTTCATTCTTATAAAATAATCGGTTAAAAATACCAATGAATGATAGATATGATCGAACTATGGTGCACACAACCAAAAGATCGGCCTTACCAATGAAATGCGGAAAAATATTTTGTTTTTACTACTGGTGGTTGTGGGTTGTAATATACAAATTGTCGTGACCAACTGGCTATGATAAACAGTTGAAAAATTTCTAACAACATGTTGTTTGTTGATAATTTTTTGTTATGGTAAGAATGTTTACTTACGAGTATTTAAAAAAAATCAAAAATAGTTTTCTTTTAGAAAATTGGAGTGAAGTGCATATTATCTGAAACTAATTTGAATATTTGGTTTTCAAAAAGAACACCTTTTTAAGCTAATTTGATGATATCGCATTTAATTAGAAATTTTGTAGAATATGTTTTAAAGATTAATTGAAGAAAAACCAGATGGTATATTTTCTTGGCTAATGTTTAATAAGGCTAATAAACAACATGGCCATCTTTGTTTTTAAAGAGCTTAATTTTAAAGAGTATTACAATTGTACTATATGGATATTTAGGTCCAGAAAAAAAATTTAGAGGTTCCGATACTTTGTCACTTCTTCTAGTACCATTTACAGAAAATTCAAAAGAATATTTTATGCGATTATTTTTTGAATATAATTTCCCACATATGGTGGCCGCAACTACGCCTTAGGGTGTCCATTCTGACGTCTAATTTGGATGACTCGTTCGAGCATTTCGATCGGTATGGCGTTAATGACACGCATAATGTTGGCTTCCAATACCTGATCGTAGCTGGTGTGCCTACATAGACGTTGGACTTGACATAGCCCCAAAGAAAAATGTCTAAAGGTGTGATATCACACGATCTAGGCGGCCAACTCACCGGTCCAAAACGTGCTTTTCGAAATGACCTCTCAATAAATCCATTGTTTGAGCAACTGTATGGCAAGGGGTACCTTCCTGTGGAAACCAAATGTCGTCACGATTACGGGCTGCAATTACAGGTAGCAAAAAGTTGGATATCAGGACGTGATAGCTAGCAGCACCATTCACAGCAAGGTTCCGGCCGGCATCATTTTTGAAAAAAATATGCACCGTTGATTCCACCAACCCATAAACCGCACCAAACCGTGGGTTTCTCTGGGTATAATGACTGGGTATAATGACCTCTTGAACCTCTTCTTATTGCTATTTAGCCCAAATGGGGCAATTTTGTTTATTGACCACTGTACAAAATTTTGATCAAAAACAGCGGACCTTCCCGTTTCTCACCGAACGCTCATTTCCATAATACAGTCTCTTGTATTTGAAGGTAATTATTTTCAAAAAATAAATGCCATAAAATGTCCTTTCAAATTACCAATAAAGATTCCACACTTGATTTTTTATTTTGTTTTTTGACTTTGCCGTTAAGCCAGAAATGGCCACTGTACAAAATTTTGATCAAAAACAGCGGACCTTCCCGTTTCTCACCGAACGCTCTTTTCGATAATACAGTTGCTTGTATTTGAAGGTAATTCAAATTACCAATAAAGATTCCACACTTGATTTGAATTTTTATATTTTTTTTGTTCTGAAAAAATTCCTCTAGCTGGATCACCCTTAATTTATTTACAAATGGGGAGATGTTAATTATCTGAGTAGTTTTTTAAAAGCCCCAAAAAAACATACCTTATTTGTCTGCTAACTTCAAATGCTCACGGTGTTATATTTAGAAGATCCCTACCCATTCACTGAAGGTTCAAACTGTCTCACCATATTTCCTGGAAAAAATATATATTTTAAACTGACTTTGACATTTATGGGTACTAGGGGCTGGCATCCTTTGTTGAAACGCCCTCGTGGCAATCTGGTCGTCTGCGGGTGAAAGAGTGGACATCTAGAGATGTTCTTAAAGATTGTTGTTATAGTTTATATGCTTCTTCAAGAATGATACAGGAAAAATATATATTACACACTTGTTATTTTTCGTATGTTTACAGACAGACACACCAAATACTCGTACATTCATATGAAGCTATTGGAGCACAAGAAGCCATATGAGCATTCCTATGGCGAGGTTTCAAATGAAATTAGCAGAGAATATATGTGGTCAATTGAAGGCTCGGAAATATCCTTACTTTTCAAAGGCTCTTAGTGGTAAATGCTGCTGCTTTTGCTCGAAAAGCTTCATATGCGCAAAAAGTAAAATCATGGTCAGAACAACACTTGTTCTTGTGTGTGTGTGTGTTTTTATCGTACATATATTAATATAAATGTATATATGCTTTATGTACATCTGTACTTTTTGTACATCTGAATTTATGAAACACATGTTCTTTCCCTCTTATCTTTCTTGTTTATATTTCTTCTCTGGAACGAGCTTTCAGAAAGTTTTGTATTTTCCAGCAAATAAAAACATTATTTATAATAAACAAGTAAAAAATGTTAAGTTTGGCTGTGCCGAACTTTGGATACCCTCCACCAGATTCCCAAATAAAAAACTATTTTTTTTTAATTTTTGTAATTTAGGTCACGATAGGTCAAGTTAGTGATGAGTTATCGTTATATTATTTCCCAAGGTCCTTAAGACCGTTTGTATGGGAGGTATCAAAAGGGGCTACCTAATCTCAACCAAATTTGGCGCGGAAGTGTTTTCTATATAGAAATCTTTATGTGCACAATTACATTTCGATAGGTCAAGTTTGTGGTGAGTTATTGTCATATTATTTCTCTAGGCCCATAAGACCGTTTGTATGGGAGGTACCAGAAGGGACTACCTAATCTCAACCAAATTTGGTGCGGAAGTGTTTTCTATATAGAAATCATATCATTTCGATAGGTCAAGCTTGTGGTGAGTTATCGTCATATTATTTCTCAAAGACCGTTTGTGTGGGAGGTTCCTGTAGGACTTTTCCAATCTCAACAGAATTTGGCGCAGAGGTGTGTTCTATACAAAAATCTTTATGTAGAAAATTTCATCTCGATAGGTCAAGTTTATATTGAGTTATTGTCATATTATTTTTCAAGGCCCATGAGACCGTAAGTGTGGGAGGTACCAGTAGGACTTTTCCGATCTCAACCGAATTCAGCGTAGAAGTGTGTTGTATATAGAAATCTTGATGTGTAAAGTTTCATTTCGATAGGTCAAGTTTGTGGTGAGTTATAGTCATATTATTTCTCAAGGCCCATAAGGCCGTTTCTATGGGAGGTACAAGAAATGCTGGCCCAATCTAACCATTTTTACAAAGATGAATGCGCCTTTATGTGACAGCGCATAGCGAAAGGGACCTAAGGGTAAAAAAATCATTTTTTTCTTTTTTTGATGTCGACAACATCTGAGCATCGAATGAGACCGATCCCATGCCCCAAAAGTGTTCCCTCCCAGAGATATGCGCGTTTTATGAAAGTGAAGTCAACGATTCTAAGCGCAAATAGAAAGGGACCTAATCTTTAAAATGGCTCTCCTGACCAAAACTGGTTTTCAACCTTAGGTCCCTTTCTATTTTGCGCGTAACATATAGAGATTATTATTTGCCAAATATCAGTGATTTTGCTCAAGAAACTGGACGGATATTTCCAAATTAAAAACTAATTTTTATGAGGTAGTGTCGGTTGAGGGTCTCCAACACCAACTTCCCGTAGAGCTATATAGCCCATTTTCAATACCAACCATGCTAGGTTAACTACACATGTTTGTGCCAATTTCAGCTCCCTAGCTGTTTTCATGCAGGCTCTATCTTGTTTTCAACAGACGGACAGCCGGACATCCGGACGACATGGCTAGATAGTCTTAGAATTTTAGGAGGATCAAGAATATATTTTGGGTCTCCGATGATTATTTCAAGGTGTTACAGACAGAATGACAAAACTAATATACCATCCATTGAATGTAGAGGGTACAAAAAAAAACCAAAGTGGAAACATCCAAAAAAAAAAAACAAATTTTGTAAAACTGTATGGGATTTTTTTCTAGTGCAGCAGCTTAAAATTTAATATCAGTATTTAAAAGCTGTCGTTCCTTGAAAATAAAGACCTAAACTTCAGCCTAGTCTCATTAGTTTCCCTCTATTGTACAATTTTACTGCGTTTCAAGGCTTTTGTCATATCCTTCCTCTCCAGCTGTTAGTTCGCAACTAAACTAGTTTGGTTTAGTATTAGGCGTGAAAGTATTGCCTCCATTTATGTCACTTTATTGTTATCGCATCGTCATAATCCAATTTTGGGTTTTTACAAATTACTCGTAATAGACTTGTGTTTTTTCCGGATTTGACACATCATTAGACGGCTATTGTTACTAGCAGAAGATTAAAAAAAGTACAGAAAAAATAATTATATATGTATGTATGTATGTATGTATGTATGTATGTATGTATGTATGTATGTAAACATTTCAGGAGAACTCAACACAATTCATGCCATCGGTCGCCAGAGTTTCATTGAACTGCTGTGCTAACCCCTCATCCCACCAAGTTCTCCTTGTTGTAAGTGAAGAGCGTTTTGGCAACATTTATTGTTTGGTCCCCTTCTGCTGCCACTGGTAACTTGTAACACATGTCAACTTTTGGCCATTGTTATTTTTTGGAAAGGACCAACAGCAGGACATCCAGAGGAAAAAAAATGAAACCAGAAGCAAAGTCCAAAGAAAATCGAAGCAAAATCCACTTCATTATTGGTCGTAGTTGGTGGCCAACATGGCGGAGCAGATGTGTGCACCAAAGAGAAAAGTAAACCCAGCAAACAGTTTATCTTAGGTACTGGGAAAATTATAAAAAAGATGAAAAGAGGATTTACATGCTAAAAGTTAAGTGCGTTGTTTTTTTCTTTAATGTGCGGGAACGGTTAGCAGTTCTTTTCCATACTCGTAGTTATGAATCTAGGCCACATACAGAGAAACAATTTTTAGAAATCAGAATCACTACTAAAATTTCGTTGGAAAAAAGGAATTTAGGTTGCAATCTCTAAACGTTTATAATCGATATCCGGTTAGACATACCATAAGATGATACATATGATCATCGTTTTGTAGACTCCACTGTTACAAGTGGCATTTTGGTCCAGAGTTGTAAGCATTTTTCCTATAGATTTTGGGTTCCTTAACATGAAAATAATTTTAAAAAATATTTCTCTGATTAGTTTTCAAGATAAACTTTTTTTTACGATTTTTTAAAAAGATGTCTCAGCTTTTTGGACCATAGCTCCCAAACGTTATTACCGATGACTGCAGTTTCGGTGAACGCTTCTTTACCATACTCAGGCCCCAAGCAACGAATGTGGTTTTACAATGATCAAGGGCTATATACTAATATATACTCTTTTAACATGATCTGTCCAGGTTTTTGAATAGCCACCAAGAGGCCACATTGTAAGACCAATTTTGCTTTAATAAAGCATAGTGCATCAGGTGCGGACTATAATTATCGCTGTTGATATGTACCACTCCGTCTAGAAATAACATATTAAGTTTGCCAAAGCTGTCTAAATGAGGCTATAACTCCTACCGCAACATCATTATAATTGGTCTCGTTAAGGCTAAGTATAAAAATGTCAACCGAAAAAAGTATCATTTTTCCCTAGCATTTATTTTTCATATACAAATTTCTATTGCTTACAGCTTAACGCTTGCAGTTTTTCAAAATGTAAACAACAGCATTATTAATATCCATTGATGTATTGTTCAAAGCAACTTTTTTATTGCATTTCCCTTAATAAGAGTCAGTTTTAGACAGAGTCACGGTCTCTTCTGCATAGCAGAGTGGTTTAGGTTATCTCAGAGTTTTAGACAGAGTCACGGTCTCTTCTGCATAGCAGAGTGGTTTAGGTTATCTCAGAGTCGGTCACGCCCGGCTTAAGCCTTTGTTTACTAGTTTTTGAATATCGGTTTGTATTTGTTGTGTATTAATTTGTTGTCCTTTGTGTATGCTGGTTCGTGTGCTGGTTATACTTTGGAACTCTGTGGCATAACAATAACGGATTCACTGTTGATGCCTCGCCATACACAGAGAAAAAATCAGTTGGAAATCGGTTGGAACAAAAAAAAATCTGTTGCAAAAGAAGAATTTCCGTTGTCATAAGCGATCAATAGCCTTCTCAATTGAAAGGAAATAAGTTTTTCTAAAACTTCTTCAGACAAGGTATTAAAATCAGTTCAAAAGTTTTGACGTTAAAAGCATTTAAAATTTAAAAAATTTAATTTTTTGTGCAAAAATCACATTTATAAATTGAAAAAAATATATAAACAATAATAAAAGTATAACATATATAAATAAATAATGTATATAAGCATAAATAAATTAAGCATAATGTTTTGACTTTCTCGAGCAAAACAGGCTTTCCTTAATAAAAATTGGGCGACAAATGGTAGAGTTACAGATCTTGGTAAGTTTTTCGATTTTCAGAATTTTAGTTACTACGTTACCAACTAAAAGTTTTAGAAAAGCTAATTTCCTTTCATTTGAGACTACTCTTGATCAAATCGGCAGTTATGGTCCAAAAAGCAGAGACATCTCTTAAAAAAAATTCGTAAAAAAATTCCAAAAAAAATTCGAAAAATTCAGTCTTGAAAACTAATCAGGGGAAAAAATTTTTTAAAATTCGTTTTCGTGTTTAGGTTGCCAAAAACGTTGAAAAGGAAATATTTAGAACTCTGGACCAAAAAAAAATTAAAATTTGTAAAGCAGTCTAAGTGATCTGTCATACCAATGAAACAAGTATTTAGTTGACACAACCATCAGTTTTTGCCATAACCCACAGATTAGCCAACATTGTGTTTTTTTGTAACCAATTATTGGTGATGATATTTAAAGTTTCATCATAACATAAGCGAAAAAACCAATCCTACTACTACTGCTTTTAGCAATTTTTTTATTTAATTTATTCAGTGAAAATGTTCCATCGTCTTTTACTCAACATAACCTTCCCTATGCCTTAGAGTACTTCAAGTATATAAGGAAACAGTTTATTGACTCTACTGAAAATTTTAAATTTTTGCGGTAGACTTTTAGAACCAAAAATTATTTTCTGAACGTTTGGGTTCATATTTTCTACCCAAACTTTAGTTACATTTATTGAACATTGCATAGTAGCAACTTACATTATGTTGAACTGTTGGCATGCTCAAGGTGCATTCGACTTAAATAATTCGGTTGACAAAAAATTTTGTTTCGGAAACGAATATTTTCGCTGTGTGCGGTATTTCGGTCTATTGGGCGCTCTAATTAAGTGTTGGTCTAGAAGTGGTAGATACATTAATTTAGATGCCATTTCCCTTTTACGAAGATCCTGAGGTCATTCTAAGTAGTGTCACTCAAATACTAGCTTCTGTGCGGATTTAAAACTGGTCTCGGTTTCCTCTTTATTGGTTTCCTCTTTATTGAGGAGGACCTGTCCACGCGGAAGAAAGAGGGGAGTAACGAGTTTGTATGCCCAATAGAGTGCTTAGTTGCAACTTGTTCAACTTAACGAGCTTGCTAGCCTATCTTTTGTCAGAATCTACCCATAAAAGGGTCTCAGCTCAACTTTCTCTATTTTTAAAAACGATAAGGCGTTCCTTTTGTTTGATGCATTCGTAGGCAACAGTTATCAAAGTTTTGGACTAAATTTTGCAATGAAGAAAACGCTTTTACATGCATACGAGGGCGGTTCGGAAAGTTCTTAGCCTATCAATGAAAGAGAATAGTTAGTTTTTCAAAAATATTTTTATTTTTCAATATAATCTCCTGAAACTTCAATACACTTAGTCCAACGCTTACCAAACAATTCTATTCATTGATTAAAATAGTTTTCCTCAAAGTCTTAAAAATAGTGGTTTACAACTGTAATTGCATCTTCATTTGAGGTAAAGCGCTTGCCAACAAGGAATTTTTTTAGATTTGGGAACAGGTAAAAGTCACTGGGAGCTAAATCAGGGGAATAAGGTGGGTGGTCAAGCAACTCGTACTTTAATTCGTTGATTTTAGCCATTGTTAAAACACTCTTGTGCGCTGGTGCGTTGTTTTGATGAAAAATTATTTTTTTGTGTTGTAAGCCAGGACGTTTTTCTCGAATTTGTACATTTAATTGATTTAAAAGGTTGCAATAGTACTCTGAATTTATGGTTTCACCCTTTTGCAGATAGTCAATCAATAAAATACCTTTGAAGTCACAAAAAACCGTTGCCATAACCTTACCAGCCGATTGAGTTGTTTTTGCCTTCTATGGGGCACTTCCTCCAGCTTTAGTCCATTGTTTGGATTGTTCTTTTGTCTCTGGTGTATAGTGGTGGATCCATGCCTCATCAACAGTTATGAAACGACGCTTAAAATCCATTTTTTTTTTCGCTGAAAACGATCCAAACAAGCTTGAGAAATGTTCATTCTTATGCGTTTTTGGTCGACTGTTAACAAGTGCGGCACCCATCTTGCAGAAAGCTTTTTCATCTGTAGTTCTTCATGCAAAATTAAATGGACTCGATCATTTGAGATGCCCATGATGTTAGCTATTTCACGCACTTCTATTCGTCGATCATTTAATACCATATCATGCACTTTGGCTACAATTTCTGTTGTTGTTGCTGTTTTTCGACGTCCACTACGTGGTTCATCTTCAATGCTTGTACGACCACGTTTAAATTCAGCAACCCAATTTTTTACTGTTGCATATGAAGGAGCACTTTCACCTAACGCATTCACCATATCGTTATGAATTTCTTGTCCCGATAAACCTTTTTTATGTAAATATTTAATGACACCACACATTTCTAATTTTTCCATTGTAAAAAAATCGCGGATGCGTCTTTTGTAAACACCTGTTTCTATATGAAGGAGTTGCCAGATCAAAACAAAATTTAACATGTGTTCATAGCAGAGATGAAAGTTTCCAAAACACTTAACTTTTCTGTTTATCCTGCGCTTTTTGTGCTAGGCTAAGAAGTTTCCGAACCGCCCTCGTATATTTCCCTGAACATTTCATAGAGGAAACTCTATTATACGGAAAACTTGCCGGGTGTCTAGAGTTTAATCTGGCCACCAAAATTATGCTTCAATTAAGAAACTTTCACACGAGTTACCTTTTTAAAAATGCCGGATTTTCCCTCCCGGCATGGATCTATACAGAGTGATTCAAAAAAATATTTTTAAAATAAGTCTCTAATTTCTTCTATGTTTGTCCTAAATCGAAGATATTTGGCACAGTTCTAAAGAAGACAAAAGAGATAGAAAGCTTTTTAGATATCTTGCTAGAATTCGTGTTCTGTAGCATGATAAAACTTTTAATGCTAGCCAAAATTACGGTTTTCTGTTTAGAATATATTTGCCATTATGGAAAGCGTATACATCCATTTAAATCTTCCTAAAACATTTCAACTCTGGTGTGATTTTAAACCAGTAAATAATTGGCTCTTATAAATTACATTTTGCTTCACAGAAACAGAAATGTCCTCATAAGGATGTGCTTAGAAATTTCCAACAAATTTTAAATGTAAAATTGTCGGATTAATTATCTACGAAATAAGTGATTCTATAAGAAAATCCATAAAGTGTCAGTCCAAAGCCATTGATGCTAAAATCGAAATGTCTAAAAATACTATGATCGATGTAGGGATTTGCAACACCTTTTTTGCAATCCAGTACAGTGTTTGCTATGCTTTGTTTCTAAACCTCCACTAGTTAATTTTTTAACTTGAATTTATTTAATCAAATATTTCAGTTCATGATTCTAGTTTTAAGCCAATGTTCGATCAATCGTAAAGATCTCCCCTATTTAAATTATTATTTGGAAAATAAATCAATAGATTGTACTGAGCTTCAGCAATGAATTTTCATTAGGTTTCAGCAAAACTTTTGACCAAAGTGTCTTGTCCTTTAAAAATATTTCATCCTTCATGCTTTCAAGGAATTTTCTCAAACGTCAGGTTTCAATGTACTACTCAATAAACCCAAGTCCTGTTAAAATCAGCAAAACTTTTGACCAAAGTGCCTTGTCCTTTAAAAATATCTCATCCTTCATGCTTTTAAGGAATTTTCTCAAACGTCAGGTTTCAATGTACTACTCAATAAACCCAAGTCCTGTTAAAATCAGCAAAACTTTTGACCAAAGTGTCTTGTCCTTTAAAAATAACTCAACCTTCATCTTTCAAGGAATCCTTCATTGACTTCGTGTTTCTTTTTTGTTGGTGGCAACCTTTTCTCCCACCACTCCTGGTCCTGAGTTGTTTACAAAAATCGAAAATGTCGCCAAGATGCATACGATGGTTTCGATTCTACAACATCAGCTTTCACCAAAGTACACTGTTTCTTTACAAAAGCAAAGAAAGGAAAAAATATCCACCATTTTCTTTTTTTTCCCGAGCGGTAACTTTATTAAATGTATTTCCTTTTTGTTTGGCTTGGCAGTTCCATTGTGGTCTCGTCGATGGCATTTTGAAGGAGAAGAAACACAAAAAAAAAGTAAATAAACTTTCCCCTTACATGTTGTATGAGTTTTACTTTCTGTAAAGATCACAAATTGTTGTGCGGTGGCATGTATGAGTTTTAAACCTCGTAGGTGGTGGTGGCATCTTTCGCTGACATATTCGTTACATACAAGTTGGTTTCATTCTTGCTGCTGCTGCTGTTGTTGTCAACAAGTTAAATATTATTTATTTTGTTTGCATTTCAACTTTTTCGCTGAAATTTTCATTACTTTGCTGCTGTAAGCGGAAAGCACGGCAGAGGTTGGGTTGGGTTAGCCTTGAGAAAATTACATACGGGAGTGCTGTCTTTTAAAAAGTAAAGTTTTAACAAGTTTTGATTGTCCGCTGAAGTGAAAGTGGTTGGATGCCAGGTAGCCTGAGAGTGACAAAGTTATTTAACTTTGCATGTACATATATGTTATTAAGGGAAATGTGATGAAATCCATTTAGGAGAAAACAGCACGCGTGTCATTTGACAGTTATCTGTCGAAATGATCGAACGAGTTATCGAAAATTGGACTCAACGGATGGACCATCTGAGACGTAGCCGCGGCCAACATTTGATAGACATAATCTTCAAACAATAAATGCCAAAGCATGTTCTTTCAAATGATAATAAACATTCCCCATTCAAATTGAAATTTCTGTGTTTTTTGGTAGGGAACCTTGAAATGACACACCCAATATATGTTTGTTTTAAAAAACAAGTAAACTAAGTCTTTACGTTAAATAATGTAGATAGCAAGTCTTCGATAGCCCTAAACGATCGTCAACCTTTCTATATGTCTTACAAGAAATTTACTTATGCAGACCTTGATTTACTTTGGTATTATAAAATTTGATTGCTTTGGTCGTAGTAAGCCCGACTAGCTGCAAATAAACAGTTGGCAATCTTTTTATATGTACATTGTGGCGTATGATTATTTTATTGTGTCTCCATTACTCATACGCCCACCTGTCTCTTTAAGCTTCTGGGTGAACAAGGTCGTCATGTCGAAACATGTATTGATTTTCTTCTTTTTTATTATTTTACTTTACCTACACGAAAACAATTAGAAAGTCGGCAGTATGGAAAACACGTCACATTTTCAAGCCGAGCTACTGGAATGGGACTACGTTTGAAAACTTATGGGGAAACAGAGCGACACGCGTTTACCTGTAGGCATAAGTATTCGTGGTCTGATGTGTACTTGTGTCGTTTACCAACCGTTGATTTCTAAAACCAAAAATGTCAATCATTTTGTATTGTAATTCAGTAGAAATCTATAAATACTCATGTAAGGGAAGTTGATGAGGGTCTTACACCACTCTTGTGTTGGACAACATCAAAAGCATGCATTATTTAGAGGGCAGCAAGCAAATGATTAGCTTTGAAATTCTGCTAAGGCTATTTTTTTTTTCAAAAAATATAGAGCCGCAAGACAGTTGAAGGAAAAGCAAGGCCTTTTGATACAAGTTTTTAAAGGCATTCTATACAGATCGAATACGTACTCGTTAAGGCCGTCGAATTCATATACTTTGTTCATTAAGCAGCATTATCCATATGTGACAGCGCATAGAGAAAGGGACCTAAGGGTAAAAAAATCAATTTTCACTTTTGTTTTTTGATGTGGACAACATCTGAGCATCGAATGAGACCGATCCCATGCCCCCAAAGTATTCCCTCCCAGAGATATGCGCGTTTTATGAAAGTGATGGTACACCAAAGATGCACGTATTTAAATCTTTAAAATGGCTCTCCTGAACAAAACTGGGTTTTACCCTTAGGTCCCTTTCTATTTTGCGAGTCACATATGCTGCTATCATGATTCTCTAAGGCGATCCGTTATAAGATCACAGGTTTGGTTTTTTGAAATCCTTTACAGAGTGCACCATTCTGTGTGAATCCTCTAAAGGCCTTCCTACACAGTAGGGTGCGTCGATACAGTTATCATTGTTGTGCCATCGATTTTTCGATAGCTTTGGGAATGAGGAAAAAAACTTCAGCTCTTTTTACAACACACACACACGTTGTAAAAGAAATCTATTGATGGCTCTCGATGTGGAGTATCTTTAGAGGTGGCAAGAGTGAGTTGTATTTTCGTGGGCAATTGTGTGAAGAAAACTTGAAAAGTTAGGTTTACAACAGTAGTTCTCATTCGTTTGGGGAGAGCCTGGCCTTATAGAGGTCGGTTTTACTTTAAACAATTGCAGCCAGGCTTTCTGAAGAGGGTTGTCACGGACCCGAAATCATGATAAAAGTAGTGTGCAGCCAAGAAAATCAACGTCACTTTGCCATTTGGTAAAAACTTGTCTTTTATTTAAATATAGAAGTAAGAGGTCTTGAGCCGATTTTATCCCTGTTCAATGTGTAAAAGCAACAGACCGAAATAAAACAAACGAGCTAAACATAAGTTCCGCTACGACAATAAAAAAAATCATTTTCGATGCACCCAAATTGAGAACAAGTCAAAAAATTTAAATTAGGACACCTCGGAAATGAATTTTTTGATATGTCGCAATGCAACTTTTTTTTCTCATGCCAAAAGCTATCGAAAAGTCGAAGGCACAGTATTGACAAATTTCTGTCCTTACAAATTGGATTATTCTACAACACAGTTGTGCCATTTGGAAAATGTATTTCCGACCAAAATTTTCGAAATTCCGACCCATGTAGCTGAGCAAAATGTTAAAATTAATAAAGTTCAGTATTTTCATTCATAAAAATTAGTATTATTTTAAACCGACCAAAGTTCAAGTACCTTCCACCATGGATTGGCTATTGAAATTACAATGAAAAAACAAAGAAAAGAAATTTGTTTAATTTTTTTTAAATTAATATCTGTTTATAATATAAATACTGTTACACACGTTTTATGCTGTAAAATAAAAAGTACTGAATGTTTTTGGACCAAATATTTTTTAATATATTTATTGATGTAAATTGTTTCCCAAAAATAATCTACTTATTCGAAATGTGCGCCCTTTGCCTTTACACACGCCTTACGTCGCACTGGCCAATTGTCAATAGCTGTACGAACCTCGTCCATTGGAAAATTGGCCACAGCTCGAGCCAAAACAGTCTTCAGAGAGCCAATGTTGGGGTATCTTTTGTGAGAAACCTTGTCCTCTAAAGCCGTCCACAATTTGTAATCCAATGGATTCGAATCGGGAATGCTTGAGGGCAATTCTTCAGAGGAAATGAACGCTGGCAAATTGTTTCGAAGCCAGGCCTGGGACGTTTTAGCCTTATGGGCCGGCGCAGAATCCTGCTGGAAAGTCCATGGCTGGTTTTGGAACAGGGAATTGTTAAGAGGCTTCACAACAGCTTCCAAAAACGGTTTCTTGGTAAACGTTGGCCGATGTTTTGACTCCTTGTTTGCAGAAATGCAGGTCAGTGACCCCATCGTAAGAGACACCCCACCGAACCATGACTGAAGCTGGGTGAGGACCCTTTTCCACCCTTGGGATCAGTTCAGATGCTTCCTTTGATGACCGCACATACACTCTATCATTTTGCTTGTTAAATTTCTCCTGAACGGTAAACAATTTTTCATCTGTGAACAACATTTTTCTGTGAAAGTTATCAGCGTGTTTCACCAAAAGACGTTTGCATTTTTCAATCCAATTTTTTTAAAGCTACAGTCAATAAATGTCCGGTACGTCGTTAGAAAGCCCCAAGTCCCAAGTATTTTTTAATGATTCGACTCATGGACTTTTGCGTGATATTCATCTCACGGGCCATGATTTTCTGTTTTCGGAGCGGATTTCTGTGAATTCTTGATTTAACGGCTTTGATGACATGCGGTGTTCGAACAGAGCGTGGGCCGGTGGCGGTCTTTTACATCTCCAGTCTCCTCAAACAGTTTTATGCATCGGTAGACAAACATGCGGCTAATCCCTAGTGGCCGGAGCGTTTTGAAAATATCGTTTTTTTCCATTTCACACTTGAAAAGCGCTATTACAGCGATACGGTTCTCATTATGATGAAAGTTGCAACAATTTTAAAATCCCGTTACAGACTAACGCTGTTGAGGTTAGCTTTCAAACCCATATGACATTAACGGAATCTGTTCAGTTCTACTATTGAATTGGGTGTGTTCAATGTTGTATATTTGATGCCCTTAAACCCATATTTATTAGTATTTATATGTTTGTTAATGCCATTTGGACACAGTGGTTTCGGCAACACAAGTCCATTGGTCCATAAACCATCCCCTTATGGATGAGATTTGTGAATTTAACGTCCACAAATGTTGAACAAATACTTAAACAAGTGGACTATTCTTAAAGTCACCTATAATTGAATATATGGTCGCTAGCATGCTTTCAACAAACATACATATGGACGGACCGACATAGCAAGATGGTCTTCGAATTTTAAAACAATCAATAATATTGGTTGGGCGATTTAACATTTTAAATTTGAATCGGCTACTGGTTTTATTAGCTGAACTTTTTCATAATGGCAAACAGTATCACAACCGGTTCGACAGTACCTCATCCGATCAACCCAATTTTTCTTCAATATTAACTTCGATATTATGTTTCAATGCTGCAAATGTCTCTGGATGCTTTGCGTAACACTTATCCTTAATGGCTCCCCACAGAAAATAATCTAAAGGTCGCAAATCACAGATGCGTGGTGACAAATTGACATCACAATTTCAGAAGATTATTGATTTTCAAAAAATTTGGTAAAATATCGATGATTGCGTTGGCTGTGTTGACATGTGGCCCCGTCTCTTTGAAACCAAATGTCGACCATGTTATTCTCTTAAATTTTTGGAAACTTAAACTCGTTGAAAATGGCTCGGTAACGCTTATCGTTGCAGGTAACGGTGTCTTCTTGCTACTTTTCGAAGAAAAATGGCTTAATATTTACGCCAGCCCAAAACCCACACCAACTCAAGTGACTCGCTATGCACGCAGAAAAAAGTATGGTTGTGGTGACAATATTCGAAGAGGATAATACTATTGTTGGGTATATGGTTATGGTACAACAATATTATGATCCTCACAACAATAGTATGATTCAAATACAACCATACTATGATCCTCACAATAATAGTATGACTCACACATAACCATACTATGATCCCCACAACCATAGTATGATTCACACTCAACCATACTATGATCTCCACAACCATAGTATGATCCTCACAACCATAGTATGTTTCATATACAACTATAGTATGATCCTCACAACCATAGTTTGATTCACACGCAACCATGTTATGAATCCTACAACTATAGTATGATCACAAACAATTATACTATGATCCGCAATATAATATATTAGAATTTGTTTAAGTTGTCGACAATAGATTTGATACCCAATATTTTTTATTAGAATTGGTTTAAGTTGTCAACAAGAGATTTCAATTATGAAAATTATTCAAAAATACATTAAATTCAAAATAATGGGAGTGATTTACTTCACAGAAGAAAAAATAAGTTTAAATAAACGTAAGCGTTTTTATTAAAAATATTTTAGATAAACAAAGCCAAAACAGCTTGTTTAAAAAATCGCATATTTAAATGAAGAAAAATTTCAATCATACAGTATGCTTGCCGTAATCATATTATTGTCAACATAAAACGCAAAACACAATATTTTTGTCGCACCAACCATATTTATATTGTTGCTATAACCATATTTTCATTTCTAAATTTGGCAATAATACTATTGTTACATTTCAACAATACTAATATTGCAGCAATTATAATATTGTCAAAAATAAATTCAGTTAACAATGCTATGGTTGCGACGAACATACTTTTATTGCAAAGAACATATTAATATTGCCGTGACCATGTAGTAACCATGTTTTTTCTCTGCGTGTGGATGAACCCCATACGCGGCAATTTTGCTTATTGACATAGCCACCGAGATAAAAACGAGCTATATCTGAAAACAGGATTTTTCGGAAAAAATCTTTATCTCCTGTCCAACAATCTTTAGTCCATGGGGCGAAAATGCATCGGTTGGTGTTCCATAATTAAATAACAAAGTTCAACCATTCCCATAAAACCAGAAATTTGCAGTACTATCAGTACTCTTACCATTACAGAAAGTACGATTACGTCCTACCAAAATAGAATAGAACCGTTGATCCGTACTTTTACCATTACAGAAAGTACGATTACGTCCTACCAACATAGAATAGAACCGTTCATCCGGCCACATCTTAAAATTTAAAATTCTTCCGACCAAATTTGTTTGGAAAAGCACAAAACAACCACGCTGCTTTTACAATCAGAATGAATGATCTGATCTGGTTTTGTTTAAGGCTTAATTATATAATCTAATCTTCTTTCCCATCCTGACACTATGTACTTTTATGAACAACAACTAATTATTTGATATGGAGGCTTAACAAAGGCTTTAAGATTATATTTACTCCATGCAACCGTTTGGCTCATTGACGAGTAGCCACGAAGGAACAAAATGCCACCAAACAAAAAATGCTGGTGATAGCCCAAATCAGCAGCACTTTCATTGTGCACCTATTCACACTTCCAAATGAAATTAAAAGTAAATCACTAGCCAAAGATGGCTACAATAGAATCGACATAGCCTACATAAAGTTAAATACTACTGAAAAAATTTTACCCTCGATTCGATTTCTCCCAATCAAAGACTCCTGCACATGCAACAAACACCGCAATAGAAATTCCAATTTAATTAAGAAAATTAAAACCCATTTTTGGTTTTAATTAAAACCAAATACTTATCTCAACGCGTGCTGTTGGTCTCGATCTGAATGTACGCGGTACGGTATGCCGCCATGGCCCCCAGGACAATTGTCAATAGCGCTAGATTTCACACGGCGGCATTGTTGGTTTCGCGCATACTTATCACAAGCGTAAACACCAACACATACTCACGCACACCTATACACGCCAGCGTATTTGGCATGACACAAAATCACTTGCTGCAGAACATTTGGTGCGATACGAGTGGCAGTGCAAGTGCGAATGCAACTATGATACGAGCACTTGATACTTGAGCATTTTATGATGTTTACTTTACTGTAGAAAATGAGTTGAACAACAAAATACATACGAACCATACACACGTTCATGCATACAAACACAACCCCTTAACGATTCCAATGCCACTCTCACATACGTTCAAACACATAAACACTTATACATACAAACATGCATGTGTCCATATGGGCTTGTTTGTGTGGATGTCTTTAAATAGTCGTAGTCAACCAGCAGCGGGATAAGCCATTTAGCTGGCCTGATCTGTGTGGGACGTTACGCTGTGGCCTTGCAGGGGTAATATGCGTGACTAGACCACAGGTAAACCCTGTGCGAAGTCAGAGAGAAACAAGTAAAACTATATCCAGGGGTCCTTTTTAGGCTTCTCCATGTCGACAAGATTACGAAAGACAGATAAATCTCTGAGTATTGGAAATAATTCGGTGTGTGCTTTAAACGGTTCCGGGACGGTCAGTGAGAATATGAACAGAAAAAAAGGTTCCTTGTTTGTTTCTTAATCGGACGTTGCGAGAAGTCAGTAAATATTAGATCTAAATATGTGCGGACAGCATGGCACACATAAAGGCCTTGAACTAAAGGGTGTCCTAAGAAGAGCGCAATTTTTAAATTTTAAATAAAACACAGATATTTAAGAAAAAATCGTGAAACTTTATTATATCGTAAAGTAGACAGAATGAGGTTATGTATTGAACAATATATCGTGCAGATGGCCGCCGCGGCTTTGCTGGCATGCACGCGATCTTTTAATGAAATTTTCAATGACCGTTTTGCATGAATGCTGCGGTATTTCATTAATGCAGCGTCCAATTTCGTCTTTTAAGGCTTGAGTCGTCGTCGGCTTATTCGCGTAAACCATCGACTTCAAAAAACCCCAAAGAAAAAAATCTAATGGTGTTAAATCGCACGATCTAGACGGCCAATTCTGATCTCCAAAACGCGAAATAACACGACCGGGAAATGACTGATGCAGCAATTGAATTGTTTCTCTGGCTGTATGACATGTGGCGCCGTCTTGTTGGAACCACATGTCCTCCACATTCATTTCTTCAATTCTAGGCAAGAAAAAACTGGTTATCATTTCACGATACCAAACACCATTGACTGTTTGCGCTTGACCTGCCTCATTTTCATAAAAAAAGGTCCAATGATTCCTCCAGCCCAAAAACCACACCACACAGTGACACGTTGAGGATGCATTTGCTTCTCGTGAATCACTCGAGGATTTTCCGCACCCCAAATGCGACAATTCTGCCTATTGACGAAGCCATCAAGATGAAAATGGGCCTCGTCACTGAAGATGATTTTATCGGCAAAATCAGCATTTTCATGTTGTCTCTCCAATACCCAATTAACGAACTCCCTTCGCTGTCCATGGTCAGCTGGCTTCAGTTCCTGAGTCAATTGAATTTTGTATGCATGAAGATGCAAATCTTTCGTCAAAATTCGCTGCAAAGTGGATTTGGAGACACCAATATGCTGAGCTCGGTGTCGAATTGAGGTGGATGGAGTTTGAGCGACATCATCACGTACAGCTGCGACATTTTCGGTCGATCGACCTGGTCGATGGCGCGTTGTTGTCTTTACATCACTAACAGGCCCAGTTTCGGCAAATTTATCCATTAATCTCTTTACAGTTGACTCTTTTGGAGCATTATTGTGACCCCAAATTGATCGCAATTTGCGAACTGTAGCCGCAAAACTTTCATCATTTTGGTAAAACAATTTCACAATGAGAATGCGTTGTTCATTCGTGTAGCACTCCATTTTTACTAACCTCGTACCTTCTACTAACAAACAATAACAATTGTTCAAATGTCAAACAATGACACTTCGAATGTTGCCAGATTTAAAAACCCTTTATATGGCAATGAAAGCAAACTTTTTGTAACCTGCTATATCTGTTCACTCGTTACTTATTTTTATTGTACTTATACTTTACACTCGCTACTTACTTTTATTGTAGATTTGGAATCTCTGTCTAGGCAAAAGATCCTTCGGGGACTCGACCGATTTAGCAGATCGGTCAGGCTGTTTCCGAGCTGCTGTTCTTGTGGAGCTGCTGTATCAAACTTGCTTAAAGACACAAGACTTTGCATACAGGAAGCCTGAGGTCAGGCTTTTAGTAGACCTCTATCATGAAGGCCCTTTTTCATAAAAATTAAATAGGTCAAAGGGTTGACTGTCAGGCCTGAGGCGAAAAGCCCCCAACCAATGACGCCGCTGTACCACACATATGCCGGGGATAGTGTCAGTGTATTAGTAATGTTTGCATATGTTGCTATTGTGGTTGTGGCCATCGCTAGCGTTGTTGTGGCGTTGTCTGCTAGCTGGCTGGCTGGCTGGCTGACTGGTTTGCTTTCATACTGTAGTGCAATAAAAGTTTGTTGCTATATTTATTTCTCTAGTGTTTGTTGTTATAAAAATAAATAAAATCTGAAGTTTTCCTATTAAACCATAAAAAAAGGGTTGCTCACCGTTGGGGGAGAAATGTGATAGGAATTAGGGTAAGTAAAAAAGGTTGTTTTTTGTTGTTAAATAATAGGCATGAAGGCAGGCATAGCCGGTAGAGTTGTCATTGTTACTAGGGGAAGCTTTTAGATAGAGCGGTAAAGAGGAACGACAAAAGGGGGAGAAAGCTGCGTGTCATAAAATTGTTTTATTCGACTGACATTGAATATCCTTGAAAAGGATGGTAACATTTTATCATAAACCGCGCCAAACAGTCAACCTCTGTAGATGCAATGGTGCCTAATCGAACACTTGTGGCTTGTTTTCGATGCAGTAAGCGCAAAAGCTTGTTTGCTGATGCAGCCACTGAGTCGAAATAAGGTCTTGTCTGCAAAAATGAGGTTTTGTTTAGCAAAATCTTCTTCCTCAACCAGCACCTAACAAGCAAACTTATACGTTGCCTATGGGATATATGGATATAGGCCCATATCCTATCCAAAAGTATGCTTTAGTTAATTAGCTGGCGATGCTTATTTGAGCAAATCGTTGGCAAATCGAATTTTTGGGTTTTATTAAATGCTGAATGTTTTTTTGTTTAGTTTTTTCTTTTATCTTTGTTTAGTCGGTCGCTTAAGGTTATTAAGCCGGTACTCATGCTCAGATGTGTACAGGATGGGGCCGATCTCAAACACTTTGAAGCCACTATAACAGTCGAAATTTCGTCGAAAGACACTATAAGTATTTAATTTCTTAGCAGAATTTGTTTGACTTTTTTAATATACCCTAAATCATAGTTGCAATCAGCGTTTGAAAATGCTACGCTACTTCGTAGTATTTTGTTTTGCTCTCGCTACCACTCTTTCTTTGAACAGAGCCGTAGCAGAGCCATAGCCGAAAAATGAAAAAGTATATGCTCTGCTCTGGTTGTAGTTATGTCGCGTCATAAACTATAGCAATAGAAACAGGCAAAAATCAAATGATGTGCTCTGCGTAGCCATAGCGGGAGCTGAAAACTGAGAGCGAGATGAGAGCAGATCAAGTGAAATTGTTTTTATTTACTATGGCTCTTCTGCATTTTTGTTTTGCTAAAAGTCTGTGCTTGTTTGCACGTTTTTGTTTTGTTCATCGCTGCAGTTATTTTTGGGCTTGTGGGTTACAACAATGCGTTTTGGTAAATTTGTTTTGGCAGTTTCAAGTATTGACTTAATGCGTGAACATGGCACCGAAAAAGAATACTTTCAACATATTTAAATATTTCGATGAGAATGATGACGGCCTCGTTAAATGTCAAAAATGTTTTCGAGTTTTGAAAAAGGATCGTGTTTTTAATTTAAAGAAGCATTTACAATTGCATGACATCCGAGTTGAGGAAGAAGAAAATGATTCTGTTCGCCTTGTCTCTTCAAAAAAGTTAAAATATCAAATAACTAAAGTTAAAATCAATACAAAAATTTTAATTCGGTCATACATTGGTCTCGTCACTGAAGAAAGCGTTCCATTCCATGTGCTCAACTCAAGCAGTATGCGCAATATAATTGAGTTTCTATACGTATAAGCTCTTATTCCTATTTACTTAATACAAACTTTAATTTAATTTAAATATTGTGACTGAATAAAATAGGGTTTTCAATTTATTAACCTACAAACTTTGATTTAATTTAAATATTGAATTTAATTTTAATATGGTTTTAATTTTTCAATTTATTAACCTACACATGAATAAAATAAAGATCACAGAATTGTAGCAAAAACAAAAACGTCCAAACAAACACAGAATTTTAGCAAAAACAAAAATGCAGAAGAGCCATAGTAAATAAACACAATTTCACTTGATCTGCTCTCATCTCGCTCTCAGTTTTCAGCTCCCGCTATGGCTACGCAGAGCACATCATTTGATTTTTGCCTGTTTCTATTGCTATAGTTTATGACGCGACAGAACTACAAGCAGAGCAGAGCAAATACTTTTTCATTTTTCGGCTATGGCTCTGCTAGGGCTCTGTTCAAAGTGGGAGCGGTAGCGAGAGCATAGCAATATTTGTTAAGCTCTTGCTGTTACGGAGTAGTAAATGCGAACGCTGGTTGCAATACCTCGAAGGACTGTTCTTTAAGCACAATTTAATGTATATGACTTGATCCTCGAAAAGAGCTAAGACTATCTAGTCGTGTCCGTTTATCTGGCGATAGTTATCATTAATATGGAAACTAAGTGCAGGGGTAGGTATTGATGCCCTTTAAGGGCTGATATGCCAGTTGCACGAAGAGATACAAATTTTTCCCACACAGCGACTGAGTCAACTTCCAATATTTGTGGAATTTTCAAGGGGGTTCCACTTACATGTTATCACTATCAACGCCGATCATTGCAAATGTATACTTTAGGCTACACTTGGCCTAAATATATTTGCAGGAACAAACCGTCGTTATTGTAGAAGGCAACAAATTTGAAATCACGCGAAGAATGTTGTACTCCATACACGCAGCAAAAAAAGTATGGTTGGGGTGACAATATTCGAAGAGGATCATACTATTGTTGGGTATATGGTTGTGGCACAACAATATTATGAACAACACAACTATAGTATGATTCACAGACAACCATACTATGATCCCCACACCAATATTATGGTCCTCACAATTATTATTCACACACAACCATAATATGGTTGATACAACCATATTGTTATTCACACTCAACCATACTATGATCCCCGCAACCATATTATGATTCTCATAATTATAGTATGTTTAACATGCAATAATAGTATAATCCTCTGAACCATAGTATGTCTCACACACAACCATACTATGATCTCCAAAATTCTTCATAAGGATTGGGATAAGTTGCTATTCAACAATAGAGATTCTTACAAGTATTAAGTAAATAATGTAAAAATACATTAAACTCTTAATAATAGTAGTGACTTAACAGTAGAACAAATTTACTTGCTAAAAATATATCAGTTATACTAATCCAAAATAGTTTGTTTTGAAATAATTTAATTTACATATAAAAGTACTATTATTGCGTAAGATTCGTAACAGTAATTGCCGTAATCATATTATTGTTAACATAAAACCCAAAAAAAACAATACTTTTGTCGCACCAGCCATATTTATATTGTTGCTACAACCATATTTTCATTTTTAAATTTGACAACAATACTATTTTTACATTTCAACAATACGCGTATTGCCGCAATCATACTATTGTCAACATAAAATTCAAAAAACAATACTATGGTTGCGACGACCATACTTTTATGGCATAGAACATACTATTGTTGCCGTGACCATATAGTAACCATATCTTTTCTCTGCGTGTATCGGTGTATTTTTTTGAAAAGCCCAATACCAAGATCACACTTGATTTGAGACCCTGCCGTTGGACAAAAGACGAAATTTAAGACGATCTTTGGCCGTCCATATATACTTACTCGTATAGCGATCTTGTTGTTGTTGTTGTAGCGGCAACTGTGTGATAGCCCCTGGCCAAAGAATTTCTTTTCGGGTCAATCCGGTCCATAGAACCGGGATTGATAGCGATCTTCTACAGTTATTGCCGCTCCACAAATAACATTTTGAATCGGATATTGGTAACACTTAAAAAACTGCTGCAGGGAGGACCTGTAGCCAACGCTGGTTTAAGTATATGAATCATTCTATTTTTTTATGTACACTAATGCTAAGCTTGCTTCCGATGTAAGGTCCTGGCGATTCAAAAGTCGCATTAAAATCTGTTTCTGCTTAAATTTTCTTTAGTGGTGTTTAACACAGAAAAAAAAATTAATAGTCCACTTTAATTAAAAAATTTGCTTAATCAATTAAAAAAATTATTCCAAAATGGTGTGAAACAAGGCATACACTCAGCGCACTAAATTGTAAGTTGTTCCTTGAATATTTCTCCAATAACCCATTGGTAGCATTGACTTAAAATATTGTATGTCTTCCGTTGAAAATATGTCAATTAAAACGAAGTAAATCATCGTTAAGTTCGGCCAGGCCCAACCTTATGAACCCTCCACCGTCCCTAGGCTTATAAGGCGCAAAAATATTGTCTATTCGGCCGATGCCTCCGTCCCATATCTTATTCAAAGCTTCAAAACTAATCACTATTTGGATTTATATCAAATTTTTCTTAAATAGGTACCTACACAAACAGAGCCGAATTTTTTGCCAACCGAATGTTGGTGTTTGCACGTACTATCCTTGTATTCCATCTGTACAACAGTAGTGAGAAATGACATTAACGGATGCAAAGACAAAGACCCTAACTAATTAGGATGATGACTGGAACCGAATTTGTAGATGTATTAGTTGTTTTTATAGATTAATTGTAAGATAAAGGTAGAGCAGATCATATTGTTTAAGTGAAGTGAGGTGGAAATTTAAACCTAAATATTTTCGACTACTTAAAGGTAAATGTGACACAAATTCCTCAAAAGAATGCTCGAAGTCTAGTATACAGATGTGATAAAAAAATACATACTTTCATATCGTTCTTATTTTGCAGTTTATTTTAAAAAAAATAGGTTGAAAAAATCTATTTCAATTCGCCCATCTGTACTGCTCCAACAGAAAATAAATGGACAACATTTCACTCTCATTTTTTCACTTTTCCGAAAAGATAACAAAAAGGACACTCCTTTTAATGTTAATATTAAAATGTTCTACGAAAAAAAAAACTTTAAAAAATAATTGATACTACATCCAAAAATATTTGCAAACGCCTCATTCGCATGTAGCTGTTGTACATATGTGACGCGCAAAATAGAAAGGGACCTAAGGTTAAAAACCAGTTTTGTTCAGGAGAGCCATTTTAAAGATTGGGTCCCTTTCTATTTGCGCTTAGAATCGTCGACTTCACTTTCATAAAACGCGCATATCTCTGGGAGGCAACACTTTTGGGGCATGGAATCGGTCGCATTCGATGCTCAGATGTTGTCCACATCAAAAAAAGTGAAAAGTTGATGAAAAGTTTTGTTCAGGAGAGCCATTTTAAAAATTAGGTCCCTTTCTATTTACGCTTAGAATCGTCGACTTCACTTTCATAAAACGCGCATATCTCTGGGAGGGAACACTTTTGGGGCATGGGATCGGTCTCATTCGATGCTCAGATGTTGTCCACATCAAAAAAAAGCGAAAATTTGTTCTTACCCTTAGGTCCCTTTTTATTTTGCGCGCCACATATATTAAACTTTAATTGCTGACATTTATGTTTTCCACCAAATAAAGCCAACACAGTGCTATCTTGTTCATGTTTTCTTTTTGCATAAATATCTATGTATGTATTCTGCGAAATATAAAAATTGCATCCAATTAAAACTACGAGTATTGAATAACAAATTGATCAAAAAAGTTACCCCACTCGGATAAATTATATGATCGATTTTAATCGGGAGTTCGACTATAATTTTAACAACTTACCAAAAATATTATTTGACTGATTAGTTTTGAACAACTTTTTTTACTTGAAATTTTCAGATTGTTATTTTATATTTTAACGCAAGAGAAATTTGGGAATAACTTACTAAGTAGCCCCTCCGATTTGAAAATCTGCTGCTATAAATGCCACTTTTAAGATTCGATCTTGCCAAAATTTAATCAAGCTTGTTATAATCGCCTTATGGTGCAGCCTATTAATGCTCAAGCATTTGGGATGATTTTTTGACATAGTCCCTTTAAATAGTACCTTTTGATTTTAGGCTCTGTCCTACTAGTAACATATTAAATTCGATGTATTAGATCTAAAACTGCATAGTTTATTATATGCGACCAATTTAAATGAGATCATCTTTAAAAAAATAATGTCGGAGCTTCTTTGGGTCGTGATATATATTATTTATTTTATGGAAAACAAAAACTATTAGCCATGGCTGAAGGCTTTTAAATTCGTTTAAAATATTCTCCCTTCTTCTTTCATGGTTACCCTTTCGCTTCTCTCTCTGTCGGTACACACTATTTGTACATAACTCATTTCAATTGTATACGAATTTATTTCATTTTGCATGTCTATGTGCCATGTTTGATAGTGTACACAAGTCTACACACACACACATACACACACATATACACACATTCACTCAACCTATTTCACCATTCATCTATTTCAATATTTCGATAGTTAAGTTTATAAGTATTTGTTTTACTATTTTATTGGACTGTTATTATTTCAAACGGGAGGAAGGTAATTGTTCTCCGTTGACTGGGGCTGTGGCCTCCACCGCCCCCCTACAAAAGGTTATTCTAGACAAAGGCAAGTGTTGCTGGTTATGGTAATGCTGCAATGATGTTAGTTCGGTCGGTGGCTTTTCTATATATATTCACATCGATATATGTATATATACACGGTTGTATATATACACTGTATATTTGTCTGTATATCTTTTAAATATTTAAGAGTTATTGCTGTTAGTTTTTCCCTATTTGCTTTAGCTAAACCATTGTTGGCTGTCATTTGAGGATTTACTGACTTTTTGCATAAGTGATTTTTATTGGCATTTTGAATTTGATTTTATTGATTGGCGGTTTTTGTGTTTTATTTTGTCTTTTTTTATTTTTTTGTTGCTGTTTTGCATCTGCTGCTTCTGTGGACTACTTAAGCTTGTCCGATGTTTGTGTTGTACTGGTAAACTGGGAAATTGCAGTGCGGGAATTCATGTTCAATGATTGTGTAGATAAGCTTAATAGATATTCTTGAATTGAATTTCAAATGAAGTTGTGCACTTTGTCGAGAGCAATGCATGTTTTATGCAGTTTAAATGTTTTGAAAGGAATGTAGGTAAAGGTTGTATTAGGAAAATTGTTAAAGACATTTGCAATAATCTTTGCTAAATATTATAAGTGGTTGAATTATTGGAAGCAAACATTCATTTATACTAAATGGGCAATAAATCATTAATACATATGCACACTAAAGCGCCCATGAAATACATAGAAAAATAGAAAAGTGTTATTCTTTGCGCTCCCCGCTCATTTTCTAATAATAAAATAATATCCGTGCAAATATTCCTTCAATCGGATGGAAACCGACCAGTCCGTCATGACTTTAAGCCCTACAAATGAAGTAAAACTAGTTACATGCTTTTATGAGCTATAACTCGTAAGCCAGACGACTTTCTGAAAGCGTTTGTGTTGCAAATAAACAGGCAAACATTTTTCTCTTACACAATGTTTGACCTAGCTATGACCCCTTATGGTGCTTTATGGACGCTCTAATGCACACAGAAAAAAAAGAAAGTCGGTTGAAACTATAACAATTCGGTTTCAACTGAAGCATTTCGGTTGCAACCACCAATTGAAATTCGGTTCGAAATGCTACATACTGTCCTCACTGCTTATTGATCGGTTTTTCCAAAAACCCGCGCGAAACGTATTTAGGTTGTGGCAACCAATAGTTTGGCAAAAACTTTGTTATTGTAGTCAATTATTGGTTATGACAACTAAGACTCAGTGATGATAACTAATCTAAATATTTTGGTCGAAATCCATGAGGCCTAGGGACCTTAAACTAAGCAGCCTTTAACAACGGACATATGTGAACTCAAAAAAAAAAACAATGAAGTCTTATAATGACAGCGTTCGAGTGTTTTACATGATTCTCGTGACGGCCAGCGTCCCTTCTTAAGGCTAATCCCGCCGGTACCAATTCGAAGCGTATTTTATGGACACGACTTCCCCCTAGGTCAGGGACTGAGATCTAACTAAAAGCTCTGCTGTTCCATGGGCCACAGCACTGGGTTGCAATGCAACTCCGCACCGAGCCGAGCTCTTCCTGCGATTTGGGTTTAAACCACAGCCTCTTCCTACGATACTCCTCGAAGGGCCGCAACTGCTAGCCAGGCCAGAATAACAGCTTTGGGGACTTCTGACCACCTGTTGTACCAGACTTTAGTCTTCGGTCAGACCTTGGTGCCGAGGTTCCACCAGTTTGCGAACCAAACATCGCAGGACTGGTCACCCAAAGATAAAGGCAACGCGAGTCGTGAGATAGTATATAATCAGGCACAAAGTGCCTACTTATAGACGGTACGATCTAACATCATGCTGTACATGGGCATGGCCTCCTCTCCACTCAGAGCGAGGTCTATCTCTACCTCTTCCGTAAGACGACGGTGAGCGGCAACCATGTTCCGAGCCTAAGCCCGACCGACCCCACAATAATGACTAGATGAAGTCTTGAGAAAACCTCATTACTCCCAGTCACCCGTGGTGCCGGACAACCTCCGGTCAGGTTCCGTAACCGAAGATACTCCCAGTGTCAGCCCTTTGTAACCAGGGACCTGGTAGCAGCAGGCTACGGGGGGTTACTTCTATCGAAGGACAAAAGAAAACCAACGGCTGGTTACAACGGAATCGAGATCACTCAACGACAAGACGACGCCTGAATAATCCTAGCTTTACAGGCGCTAGTTGAGAGCATCCCACTAACGTCCCACCGATCATCAGAAGAAACCACCCACATGGCGTCCAGGTCCCGTATGTCCTCATAGAGAGGGACTTCGCACAAAACATGCAGCCAGTCCTCGACTGGCGCCCCACAACTGCATGCCTAACTACCGCTCAGGGCCCTCTTAAGTAAGAATGCATTAAGAGAACCGTCCCCGGCCAACAAGAAACCCAGATAGAGGCCGTAGCCAAAATCCAGATTACTGGCGACGAATCTAATTACTGGCTACAAATCTAACATCACGGATGAACATGTACGTCACCTGACCAGCGGAATCGAGATTACTTAACGACAAGACGACGCACAGTGTCGTGTTTTCATATAAACGGCGGCCAAAAATAGAAGGAGTTATCGTAGAAGAATGAAAATTGGTACACATTACTATTACAAGTAGGAAAGGAAAAAAAAGAAGTTTTGAAAAAATCGGCCCAAGGACTCGCCCACCTCCCATATATCCTGAAATGAAAAAAACTTATATTTTCCAAAATTGTTGTTGGAATTGAACTAAATTTGGCTCGATTTGTCTCTGATATATTACTGATAATTGTGGTGAGTTATATGAAATTATCTCAAAGCACTCGCTCACCTCCCATATATCCTGAAATGAAAAAAAATCGATTTTCCAAAATTGTTGTTGGAATTGAACCAAATTCGGATCGATGTGTCTCTAATATATAACTGATAACTGTGTTGAGTAATATGCCATTATCTCAAAGGACACGCCCACCACCCTTATATCCTTGATACGTAAAAGATGCAATTTGTCCACGAAAATTGTCAATACCTCTTTCACATTTTTTTAACTTTTTCAATAAGTTTCCTATTTTTATCTGTTCCGATCCGACAAGATTGAAATTTTTCATGTAAATATATTTAGTAAAAAATTATTTTAATTTATAAATTGTGATCATATAAGAGCAGAATTTTACAAAAATTATTAATTCAGTGAAAAGAAATTTAAAAACATGAATTTTATTTATTTAACATAACATATTCAATATACATACATACATAAAATATATATATAGTATGTATTACAGGCAATCAAAATATATTAACAACTATCACTGTCATCACTTTCAGTGATGACAGAAATCTTTCTTTTGTAACTAAATACTCTTTCAGATCATTTATATCACTTTTCCTTAAAAGTATTTTCTGACTATGCATCGAAATTGATGGCTCTGACTGCAGAATAAGATAATTTATTAGGTCTCCCATGGAGGCAATCCTACTTATTTTTCTCGTATGTTTCAATCTTGCATTTCTTATAATTTTATGACTTGTCTCTATTGCTTCTTCTTATAACATTCCAATGGGAATAGTGGAATATTTAATAAAATCTATACCATGAACTAGAATTTTATGCACAGTTGCAGGCATATAATACCAAGGATATAATTTGATATATAAAAGTGCTTATCTTTAAAAAGCTTTTCAAAATTTGATGTATGTATATAATGACCACTTGAAAGTGTTCTTAAAATAATAGAACATTTTTTTATTAAGCTTACATCTACATTAGTAATCTGAGCTGAAAGTTCGATATTGGAAAAGAAGCGCCTTGCAGTATTGCCATCATTCGTTGTGCCATACCCCGTCTTAACCTTATCAACTATAAGACCCATTTCAGACTTAAATTTTGCTTGAATACTTCTCTTTTGCTCAGCAACCTGATCGTTATCTTCTTCTCCTACCACTCTCCATTTCTTTATAGGCTGTTTGTAAGAGATATGCAAAATGCATTCAAAACATTTGATCCATGCATGTAATGTCGACAATCCGTACTGATAGCACTGCTCATTCACAGGCCTTTCGCAAATCGATAAGCTGTTCATTTCAGATGGCTTAGCTCCACATAAAGCACAACTTGAACTACTACTGCTTCCACTTAATACATTTAAAACTGCACCATCTATCATTGTCAACTGCATTTTATAGTGAACGTTAAGATTTTTGTTTTTTGAAATGTAATTATATGTAAATAGACCTTCAATTTCTGTATTTATGCTATCCCCTACTGATTGTATTACACTTGCATTCCCTTTTGCAAGAATAATTTTAAGTGGTCTACATAACCTCCAAGATGAATGTCTATCATTTTCCCAAACTATTTGGTCATCTGCCCAATCCAACAAGCGTAAAGGAACGAAGGAAGTTACAAACATAAATTCATCACTAGCTTCCTCATCTTGAAATTTTTGTTTGTATACACTATGCCCACTACTGCCATCAAATCCCCACTTGCATTCCAGGACTATATCATTGTTGGTATCAATATCATTAACATCTTAAATGCTTCTTACGGTTTTATCCAAAATCTTCTGTAAGGGTACCTCTGCAGAAGATTCTGTTAATTGAAGGTCATCAGGCAAAACCTTTTTTTTAGCCTCTGCAATCATATAGTATGATGGAAAGCAATCTTTGTGAATAGAATTTACTACTTTCCTCATCATATTGTACTGCCTCATAGATAAATCCATATCAATGTATAATGCTAGAGCACTTTCAACAGAAATTTTTTCATTAGTATTTGAACCTGTGAACCTTTCTGCGGCTTTTTTAAGAGCTTCAGATGAAGTAGAAGCGACAAGTTCCTCCACTCGCCTCCTTTTTGTTCGCATTGAACCCTCTCCATAAGAAAGATTCGGTCGGCCTTTACGACTTGTACTTGCTTCCTAATATAGTATAAAATAATTAAGTTGTCTTGCAATACCAAAACTTTAGACGGATACTTACATTACAAATGATTTCACAAAATAGTTCGCTATCTAGCCAGTCACTCAACTCAGTTTCAAATCTGTCTCTAATGCGATGATATTTACACCAATTCTTAGAGAATTTTAATACAGTAAGCTTTATTTTCTGTTGTTCACTTTCTACTGCTTTCACTGCATAACATCGCATGGTCTGTTTTGCTTTATCTCTAGCCACAATTGAAAAATAGTGCGAATCCGCAATGAGGTTGACACTGAAAAACAATCAAAAAAGAAATTCGTGCAAAATCGAGCAGCTGAATTTTAAATATATTAAAATACATACTTGTAGCTACAAAATACCAAAAAATTGGAAAAGTGTTATCTCTACTTTCTTTTAAATTCTCTATGAAAGTTCGCTGTTGCTGAAAAATCTTGACAATGTCTCACTACTATCTTTTTCTAACGGGATCTGACATATGATCAATATTTGTAAACAAAAACAATGTTGTAATTATAACTAGAAGCATCACTTACCACCCTGTTAAACATTTTGGTAGCCGTTACATTCAAATACTTAAATTTTTAGTATTATAAATGAACATGAAATTTGGGATTTTCCCATAAATTTCGTATGCTGTACACAAACCTTGACTTTGAACCACTATAACTTTAAAATTTGTAAACATTTTAATAAGATATTTTAGATATCATCTAACCAGAGTGTTAAAAAAAAAATATAATAATACAAAAACGTTCAAATTCTAACATTGACTTTAACCATTTTTGGCCAGCCTCGTGACACAGTGCGACGCCTGACTAATCCTAGTTTGGCATCCGCTAGTCGAGAGCACCCCACTGACGTCCCCCGACCATTAGAAGAAACTACTTTCATGGCGTCCATATCCCTATGTCCTCACAGAGGGGGCATTCGCACAGAAAATGCAGCCAGTTCTCGACTGGCGCCCCACAACTGCATGCCTAACTACAGCAAGAATGCATTAAGAGAACCTTCCCTGGCCAACAAGAAACCCAAATAGAGACCGTAGCCAAAATCCAGTTTACTGGCGACAAATCTAATATCACGAGAGCACCCCACTGACGTCCCACTGACCTTTAAAAGAAACAATATCTATGGCGTCCATATCCCGTATGTCCTCACAGGGAGGGCATTCGCACAGAAAATGCAGCCAGTCCTCGACTGGCGCCCCACAACTGCATGTCTAACTACCGCTCAGGGCCCTCTTAACCCTCTCATGCACCAAACTTCGTTATGGCAGCTATATTTTTTTTTGACGTTAATTATGACTATATTGGAGTCAAATAACACAAAAAAAGAGTTTAAAAAAAAAATTAGACTCTCCACGTAGGTTTTAGAAAATGTTGTACATATACAACATGGTGCATAAACGAACTCTGAAAATATAAATTTTTTTGATAAAACAAAAACAACGTTTTTATAGTTTATTTTATTTATTTTTATTTTATGCACAAAATTATGGATGTAATATCTTACAAGAGTTGCAAGACGAATATAAGTCTTACTATTTTACATGGTATTTACTGAAACTTTTAAACAATTTTGTCGAAAGCCCTCTAAGATCGGCTTAATCTTTTGCAGCTTATCATAACCATCCTCACCTTTTTTTTATCGTCACTGGAGAAATGTAAATATTGTTTAATTTTTTCAAAACGTTTTCCAGTCATTGCTGCATCTATTAACGGAATTCGGAACTCTGCCTGCCATAACATTCTCATTTCAGGATATTTGATGATATAAAGAAGAATTCCTAAATACTGCTCCATTTCCTTAAAAGTAACATTGACCGATAATCCACTTTGTCGGACTGAATACAGATTTGTCTCTTCAACAATTTTCTTTATCATATCAGTATCAAAAAACATATGAAAGTATTGTAACGGGGAATATACTTCTACTTCATTGCCTATAGGCCCATTCCATACTTTGTCATGAGATTGCAAATCTTTTTTTCTCCATTTTAAGTTTTTTAAATCCACTTTTTCAAATTGTTGCTCCGTTTCCATCTCAAAGTTTTCATAAATGGGATCATCAATGATTTCCATGTCTTTGGGGAGTTCAAGCGTCTGCAAATCTGCCACCGTTATATCTTCACATATTTTATTTACAACGCTCGCTTCTTCAACAGAAATTTCCGTATATGGTACTTCTGGTTCTGCTTCAGCCTCTGAATCATCCAAATCGAACTCGATAATTTCATTTATTTCTTTTGCAGTTAATCCCTTTCGTTGGGCCATAGTACATTCAATGAACAAATATAACCAAAAGTCTGGAAAAGTTAGTAAAAAACACCAAAATTACAGTGCAACAAACGAAATAAACACAAAATTAAAAATATCAAAACTCTCCGTTCATGCGCCATGTTGTATACATACAACACATGAAATTAAGGCTCCAAAAATGACCTGAAAAATTTTCTTACCTTTTATTTGTTTTTTATTCACTTCTTTATTAAATAATGTAACCGAAAAAAATCGGCACTGAATTATTTTATGTTTTTCATAAAAAGATTAGACCTTATATATTCACAAAATTTACACCAAAAATATCGACCGACTTCAGCGAATGAAAAATTTAATACAAAACACAGAAATTATTTAATGATGTTCAAGTGCAAAGCCAATCTGTAGTTAAGGCCTTGGTGATCTTTTTGTCATTTTTGGTTTTGCAATATTTACCGTTAGAAATGAGAAATTTGTTCTCAAAAAGTGTTGTTGTATACAAACAACAAATGCATGAAAGGGTTAAGGCCCATTTAGTCTCGACGGTTGACGGTTGACGGTAGATTCTGCAACCTGCAGAAGTCTACCGTCGTCAACCGTCAAACTGTAGTTATCTCCCTCTAACACATGCAAAATGCAACCCCCAACTGAAATAGCTGATTGTCTACCGTCAACCGTCCACCGTCAACCGTCGAGACTAAATGGGCCTTTAAGCAAGAATGCATTAAGAGAACCGTCCCCGGCCAACAAGAAACCCAGATAGTCAATACCCGGATCACTCGCTACCAAGCTAACATCAGGGATAAACCTGTACGTCACCCGACCAGTCTCGCTGGCATCCGATCTAGACTGTCATCCAGATGCGACACACTCACACAAAAGAGCTTTGCGATCCCACTCGCCGATACACTGCATCCCCTCTATCACCCAATCATTAGGCAGCATTGGCAACCTTCTCTTGAGCTTGAAAGTAAAACCGCAACGTATTACCTCAAGGTCAAGAGGAGCTACGACTAACAACACCTGCAGGGCCCCAGTAGAGACCGTGCGACACATTGGTAGACACGCCAACAAGACAATTCTTTGGCAAGGGAGTATCTTGCGAAATCCGACAGCCAACCTGACTGTCTCATACCAGACGGCTGATCCATAAGTTGCAAGGGCAACGAACCTACCACCATACATAACGCGTAAAGCATCTACTAAGACCCCAATCTGTTCTCAGAATACGGCGTAATGGCCCCACCACGCTGGTCAACTTCTCTAGCTAGCATACAAGATGAGTTAGAAAACTCATAATTTCTCACATCGTTCTGCAAAAGAAACTTTGACCTATGGGCTAATGTTAACTTAACATAAGATTCGGTTTAATTTGGACCTGCCGCCAACCCCGCAATACCATCTATCAGTGGCATATTGGAAAAATTTCCATGATGAAGTGTATTAAAGCTGCTGACCAGTGCACATACAAGCTCTCCACTTTTTTCTGAGTTTTTTTGTACATATTTTATTTACTTCCTTATTAAATTATTATTAAATTAAACTATTATTAAAAAATGAAAAAAAGAATATCATTATGCCGGTCTTTTAGTAACCCCCTCTTTGGAGCAACGAACGTATGATATTTCCCCTTTTTTTAAAGCCTCCTTGGAAAAATTCAATATCAATGTAAACTCCATCCACTCTTCTATGATAAACTGCTGAACCAAAACAATGTTATACATTTCTATAGGTTCTTTTTAACTTTCATGAAATCTACCTGAGGTTTGTTGACCTTCTGCCGCCAACCATGGCCCTCAGTCCGCATGGGCTCTTGCAATTCAGCCCTTGACGCTTTTGTATGTGTGTGTGTGTTTAGTTGAATTGGTCGTTCGATTGCATTACTTAAACTTTTTTATTGTATCGATTTTTTATTTATAGTTTTTGTACAGCGCAACGGAGGAGGCATTTTTCCTGTCGCAGTTGAGGAACTTTTACGCTTTTCCTCTAGGGTTGAATGACACTTTATGCGAATAAATACTACTTTGTAATAAATACTCGCATAATATATTATTTAATATACGAGTATGTTTAAATGAACAAAGTCATATGCAAAATGAAGTACAACGTACATATTTATTAATTACTTTTAAATTATGCAAATATTTAATATGAGTTTATTGATGTTTTATTAATGATTTTTTCTTCATTTCCCTTTCTCTCTATTTATTATTGCAGGCGACGAGCATGTACGATGGCAGTGGAATGCCGCCACAACAGTCAAATTATCCGCACGAAAGACGTAAGTAGTGATATGACTTGATATACAGTAACGTTCATATTAATATTTACTTTAATACTCGTACATTAGGCTTGGAATAATTGTCTAATTTAATAATATAGAGTTTCCGGGAAAAGGATTATTTTTGCGATCATAATATTGAAACTCATGGCCAATTGACATCACAATTTCGGCTGATTATTCGATTTTCAAAAATAGTGCGTAAAATATCGATACGCGCAGAAAAAAAGTATGGTTGTGGTGGCAATATTCGAAGAGGATAATACTATTGTTGGGTATATGGTTGTGCTACAACAATATTATGATCCTCACAACAATAGTATGATTCAAATACAACCATACTATGATCCTCACAACAATAGTATGATTCACACATATCCACGCTACCATTGTATGATTCACACTCAATCATACTATGATCTCCACAACCATAGTATGATCTTCAGAACCATAGTATGTTTCATATACAACCATAGTATGATCCTCACAACCATTGTATGATTCACACGCAACCATGTTATGATCCCTACAACCAAGTATGATCACACACAATTATACTATGATCCACAATATTATTTATTAGAATTTGTTTAAGTTGCCGACAACAGATTTGATCCCCAATATTATTTATTAGAATTTGTTTAAGTTGTCAACAATAAATTTGAATTATGAAAATTATTCAAAAATACATTAAATTCAAAATAATAGGAGTGATTTATTTCACAGTAGAAAGAAGTAAAAAATGTTAAGTTTGGCTGTGCCGAACTTTAGATACCCTCCACCAGATTCCCAAATAAAAAACTATTTTTTTTTAATTTTTGTAATTTAGGTCACGATAGGTCAAGTTGGTGATGAGTTATCGTCATATTAATTCCCAAGGCCCTTAAGACCGTTTGTATGGGAGGTATCAAAAGGGACTATCCAATCTCAACTCAAATTGGTCCAGAAGTGTGATCTATATAGAAATGTTTATGTGTAAAATTTCATTTCGATAGGTCAAGTTAGTGATGAGTTATCGTCATATTATTTCTCAAGGTCCTTAAGACCGTTTGTATGGTAGGTATCAAAAGAGGCTACCCAATATCAACTCAATTTGGTGCAGAAGTGTGTTCTGTATATAAGTCTTTATGTGTAAAATTTCATATCGATAGGTCAAGTTTGTGGTGAGTTATCGTCATAGTTTTTCTCAAGGCCCATAAGACCGTTTGTATGGGAGGTATCAGAAGGGACTACCAAATCTCAACCGCGGGAGTGTGTTCTATATAGAAATCTTTATGTGCAAAATTTCATTTCGATAGGTCAAGCTTGTGGTGAGTTATCGTCATATTATTTTTCAAGGCCCATAAGGCCGTTTGTATGGGAGGTAGAAGAAATGGTGGCCCAATCTAAACCATTTTTACATAGATGATTGCGCCTATATAGAGATTATTATTTGCAAAATTTCAGTGATTTTTCTCAAGAAATTGGACGGATATTTCCAAACAAAAAACTTAACTTTTGAGGTAGTGTCGGTTGAGGGTCTCCAACACCAACTATCCGTAGAGATATATAGCCCATTTTCAATACCGACCATGCTAGGTTAACTACACATGTTTGTGCCAAATTTCAGCTCCCTAGCTGTTTTCATGCATTCTCTATTTTGTTTTCAACAGATGGACAGCCGGACAGTCGGACAACATGGCTAGATCGTCTTAGAATTTTACGAGGATCAAGAATATATATACTTTGTTGGGTCTTCGATGATTATTTCAAGGTGTTACAGACAGAATGACAAAACTAATATACCCTCCATTGTATGGTGGAGAAATTAGTTTAAGCTTAAGCTTTTTTATTAAAAATATTTCAGTTAAACAAAGCCAAAGCAGCTTTTTTAAAAAAAATTAGTTTCGATAAAAAAGTACTATTATTGCATTAGATCCGTACCAATAATATTTGTTTTTAGAAGCATATTTAAATGAAGAAAAATTACAGTCATACAGTATGATCGCCGTAATCATATTATTGTTAACATGAAATACAAAACACAATACTTCTGTCGCACCAACCATATTTATATTGTTGCTATTACCATATTACCATATTACCATATTTACATTTTAAAATTTGGCAATAATACTATTGTTACATTTCAACAATATTAATGTTGCAGCAATTATACTATTGTCAAAAATAAAGTCAGCTAACAATGCTATGGTTGCGACGAGCTAACTTTTATTGTGGAGAACATATTATTATTGCCGTGACCATGTAGTAACCATGTTTTTTCTCTGCGTGTAGTCGCGTTGGCTGTGTGACATGTGGCTCCGTCTTGTTGAAACCAGAAACAAAATTTGTTTTGAGCATGGCGCGGTAACGCTCACCTTTGGAGGTAACACCGGTTCCTTGCTCATATTCGAAAAAAATAGTCCAATGATGCCGCCAGCCCAAAATCCACACCAAACAGTGACTCGTTGTGGATGCATTGACTTCTTAATAGTCACGTGTGGGCTCTCCGAACCCAATATGCGGCAATTTTGCTTATTGCCATAGCCACTGAGATTGAAATACTAAGCTTCATCGGAAAAAACTATTTTTTGGTAAAAACTCTTTCTTGCCAAACAATCTTTAGCTTGTTGGACGCAGCGAAAACGCATCGGATGGTGTTCCATTATTAAATGACAAAGTTCAACATTTTCAATAAAACCAGGAATTTAAAAAAATTATCAGTATAATTTCAAATTTTAAATGGCCCACCCTATACTTTATATACCATCACTCTCACAGGCGTGTACACAAATACATGCAGACATGTTATATATGGGTAAGAGTATTGAATAGTTTTTAATTTTAAAATGAAATACTCGGTTTACAATGTGATCAATTACATAATCCTTAAAAATACTTGCAAAATATTGCAAAACATAAACAGGCGAAAAGAGAAAATTACACACAAACGAAGCTCGGAAAAATGAGAAAAAAGAAGACAAAAAATAGTGCACATTTATTTAAATTTGAAATGACGAAGAAAAAAAATAAAACCAATACCTATCGTCATACTTCGTGTATTATTTGATGGAAAGACACTCAAAGAAATAAATGTACAATGTAGGCGATTTGACACCGTTAATTTGAATCGGATGTAAAAAAAAAATTCTAATAATTTTATTTTAAATTTGTGGTTTTATTGGAAAGTTTGAACTTTGTCATTTAATAATGGAGCACCATCCAAGGAGTTTTCGCTTGGCCCCATGGGCTGTAGATTGTTTGGCAGGAGATGAAGAATTTAAACGAAAATATTATGTTCAGATGAAGCTTATTTTTAGGCCCACCCCATACATGTACTTATATATGGGGGAAAAATAAAATTTTACGTTTTTTCGATTTAATGTGCGACAATTTTGAGCCATTTCTATGCCCTCAAGTAGGAAGTGGAACATGCACAAATTTTCCTTATTCGTCATCTCTCTTAAGAGGTTCAAAAGTTTAAAACTAATAATAATTATTATAATTATTATAATAAGGTAGAATGTTAAACAGATTTCTGAAAAGAAGCATCATGTGTAATTCATATCAATGACTTGAATGACCTTTGCGCAGGTACACACAACATTTACCTTACAAGTTGCCTAGATCAATATTCACAGGGTGTTCGAGGGCATGGTCTATCAATCGGAGCCTGTAAAGTTATGTTTTTACAGCAGTCTTGAGCTTATCGGCGAATATTCCCAGATGAGGGAAATTGTTATTTATTCCCACAATACACGCAAAGAAAAAATATGGTTACTATATGGTCACGGCAACAATAATATGTTCTCTGCAATAATAGTATGTTCGTCGCAACTATGTTTTGTTTTTTGAATTTCATGTTGACAATAGTATAATTGCGGCAATATTATTATTGTTGAAATGTAACAATAGTATTTTTGCTAACTATAAAAATAAAACTATGGTTGCTGCAACAATATAAATATGGTTGGTGCGACAAAAGTATTGTTTTTTGTGTTTTATGTTAACAATAACATGATAACAGCAATCATATGGTATGATTGTAATTTTTCTTAGTTTGAATATGGGTTTTATAACAATGTTTTTGTTACGAATCTTATGAAATAATAATAGGAATCAACATTTTCCTAACAAACTGATTTGGATTTTTTTTAACTGAAATATTTTTATAAAAAAGCTTACATTTTTTAAATGGATTTTTTCTTCCTATTATTTTAAATTTACTGTATCTTTAATTTATTTCCTTAATAAATATATTTATTGCTGACAACATAAACCAATCCTAATAAATAATTTTGAGGACCATATTATGGGATCATACTATGGTAAAGTGTGAACCATACTATGGTTGTTAGGATCATACTATGGTTGTATGTTAAACATATTATTGTTGTGAGGATCATAATATGGCTGTGGGGATCATAGTATGGTTGAGTGGTTATCATACTATCGTTGTGGTGATCATAGTATGGTTGAGTGTGAATCGTACTATGTTTGTGAGGATCATAGTATGGTTGAGTGTGAATCATACTATTGTTGTGAGGATCATAATATTGTTGTGCCGCAACCATATACCTAACAATAGTATGATGCCCTTCGAATATTGCCACTCCAACCATACTTTTTTTCTGTGTGTACTTAATTACTAATGTGGCTATAAACAACCTTAACAGGACCAAAGAAATTCGAGTTTTAGAACTGAAAATCGTGACTTTCTGCGCTGTATTTAGTGTACAATTCCGGGCGGGCAAAAGTTGCCATTAAAAAAGGTGAACCATTTCCTACTTACTTAATTCCCACAACATTTCGTTAAGGAACAAGGGATAACATCTCTCAAATCAGTGAGCTGTAAAATATTATATTTTTATACTCACTGACCGGGATCTACTTCTTAACGCCGGATCCGATCTACTATTGCATTTGACTAATGCATAAAGAAGTTTTTCATGGCTTTGAGGTGAATCTCTTACTCGTAAAGTCGCCGGTATTTACGAGGTGGAAACCCGCCGCTGAAAATTTTTAGATGTTCTTAACCGGATTTGAATCTATGTTAACTGGCATGATAGTCCTGCATACTCTCATTACACCACGGCTACCCAACTTTTCACAGCGGGAGCCTTTCACCTTTCGAAATTGGTACTGCATCCTTGGTTCACAGTGAAATTTAAAATCGATATTTTTGAAAATAATTACTACGACTAAAATACATTTTTTACAAATGATAAACAAACAATGGTTGTAAAATTCGAGTCGAGTAAATCCAAAATGAAGCTAATGCAATTAAAAAAGAATCTTAAGGGAAATGGAAAAACTGAAGCTGTTTTTATAAATGATTTCCTTAGCAAAGAAACTTTAAATGTATTTAAACACGCAAAATCTCTAAAATCGATCGGCTATCAGTCTGTTTATACTTATAATGGAAGAGTGTACGTAAGACGTAGTGAAATCTCAAAACCAAGATTAATAAGAAGTGAAGAAGATGTTGATGTGTTACTAATGGAAGCTACAACAAACAAATATCAAAAGCGCAGGTCGGACCTTTTACACGCTGCTAATCCCGTTGCTGCTACTATTACTAATGATGAAGATGATGAAGACGAGCATTCATTCCTATCGCCATCTTAAAGTTTAAATTCCTATTTTTCTTTAATACTTTTTTTTTTGCTAAACTTTTCTATTATTATTATTTAAAATGAATACTCAACATTATGATAATTTTGAATCTTTTAATAATGTTTTTAGTCAAATAAAATACCCCCTTTTTAATATTGTTTCTGTGAACATGAGAAGTATTTCTTCTGTTGAGAAATTTAATGCATTTAAGGCAATGATTTCAAAATTTCAGAAACTACCTAGTATTATAGCAATTCAGGAGACATGGTTTTGTTCTAATCTGTTGCAAATTTATAGTATTCCTGGTTATAACGTTGTACATTGTTGTCGTTCTGATGGATATGGTGGAACGTCTCTGTACATTCGGGATAGTTATCGATTTAATGTGGAAATGTGCAGAAGTGCGGATTTTTTGGAAACTATTACTGTATCAGTAGACAATTATAAAATTAATGGAAAGTCTTTGAAATTATCCACGTTTTATAGGTCGCAGAAGTGTGATGTTATAAAGTTTTCCAATTTTTTAGAAGAGCTATTGAATAGCTATGGAAGGTATCCCAGTATAATTTTTTTTTTTTTTTTTTTTTTTAAAAACCAACACTCAGGGGATGCCCCCTATACATGCGGTGCATTGCGTTGGAGAGTGGAAATTAATGGATCGGAGGGGGGAAAGAGGGAGTAATGTTTGTTGACGCTTGCCTTGAACTTCTGGATGTCGCAATTAGTGGGAAATACATTTGCCGGAAGTCGATTCCACATACGGACTGTACGAGCGAAAAACGAATTTGATCTGTAGTGTATAGTGCGGTCAACTGGCCAATCGATAACAAACGGGTGTGAATTCCTAGAAAGTCGCGTATCCCTGCCGAACATCCTCACGTCAGGAATAAGGCGACGGATGTCTGATGAACACACACCATGAAAGTAACGATAGAACAGCGTCACGCAACCCACATTCCGACGATGCTCAAGGGAAACAATAGAGTTGGATACCCTACTGTCACCTATCAGCACCATCGCTCTCCTTTGAACACGGTCAAGTAGCTCCAAGGATGATTTTGGAGCACCTGCCCATATATGGGAGTTGTATTCCATCTTCGGCCTGATGAAAGATGTATAGATATTGAAAAGATCAGTAGGAGTGAAGTATTTCTTGCACCGCTTTAAAAAGCCTATGCACTTGAGTGCTTCTTTCGACACTTCGAATACATGTCTCGCCCAACGAGCGTCACATTGTATTTTCATGCCCAGAACATCGAGAGCTTCTGATTGTTCAATATCCGTACCATCGAGAGAAATTGACGATATTGTTGGGTCAGCGAATCGCTTGTGAGACAACAAGCAGCACTGTGTCTTACGTGCATTAAAATCTACTCTATTCACTCGACCCCATTCGGAAATGGCCAGTAGATCCCGGCCAAGTGTCTCATCCATAATTCGCCTTTTGTCTTCAATATCTTGAAGGCTCGGCCTACGGTCGAATGAATACGAATGACAGAGGTTACTATCATCTGCGAAAGAGTAGATTGGATTCACGGTCTGACCCAACAGATCGTCAATGAAAAAAAGAAATAAAGAGGGAGAAAGGACAGAGCCCTGTGGTACACCTGCGGTCAGCCTATGTGTGTTGGATGAGAACCCATCTACAACAACTCTAATAGTGCGATCTCTAAGAAAGCTCGATATAAACCGAGCAAATGTATTACCGACACCAAAAGCGATCAGCTTTGATATGAGTGCACCATGCCAGACTCTATCAAAGGCCTTGGAGATATCTAGAGCCACGACCTTACTCTCACCAAACTGGTGGATAGACCGACTCCAACGCTCCGACAAGAACGCCAACAGGTCTCCCGTAGAGCGGTTTCTACGGAAGCCATACTGTCGATCACTTAGCAAGTCGTTGGTCTCTAAATACCTCACAAGATGGTGGTTTACCATGCTCTCCATTACCTTGGAGAGCGCAGAGCAAATCGCAATTGGCCGATAATTCGCAGGATTATTGGCTTCACCCTTTTTAGGGATCGGCTGGACGTTCGCAACCTTCCAACACGTTGTTGGAGATTCGAATATCGATTTTCTGAATCAAAATTTTTCGCGGAAATTTACTGACATACTATCAAGCTTCGACTATGAGAATTGTCATAGTTTAATAACGCGACCAGAATCTGGAACTTGTATTGATAATGTTTTTAGCAATATGGCCAGTAGCCTACTTATAGATACCATAAGCTCTTCTTTGACGGATCACCACATAATTTCTTGTAGGCTAAGAAAACAGGCTTGTCCGGAAACTGAATTCCGAGAAGATGTTCAGAAGATTTGTGACTATGTTAAAGCTAGGGATATTCTAGATGATGTTCTGCAAACGTACCATGAAACTGGTAACCTTTCAGAAGATGTTTCGCGGCTGATGGATTATATTACCTATGCTTCGGAAAGTTCAACAGATGTTAGGGTTAGAAGGACTATGGTGAAGTATGATTTAATGCCATGGGTCAACAGAAATCTTCAATTATTGATCATGCATAAAGATAAGCTTTTAAAGCAGAGGAGAAAAAGAAGAACCAGGAATTTAGATGAAAGGTTGAAGAGGTTAAGCAATGTGATAAGGAAGGCTTTCAGAGAATCCATGAATGATTTTTACAGCTATAACTTGGACAAATTTCAGTCTGACCCTAAAAAGTGTTGGAACTTTTTAAATCGCTGCCTTGGTAGAAGCACGAAAGGCAGAGTAAAGGTAAGGGATTCGAATGGGGATTTTGTAGATGATGATAATATTAGTTGTGAATTGTTCAATAATTACTTTTTGGAAATTCCAAGAACATTGAGACAGCAAATAGATTGCATGCCTGGTGATTCTATTAATGCTCTCAGAACACTGAATTATTGTGGAACTGGCTTTAATTTTTCTTATACTAATTCTCTAGAAATTGAACAAATAATATCGGATTTAGATTTGACGAAAGGATGCGGATGGGATGGCATATATCCAAGAATGCTATTCGAGTGTAGTTATCTTATATCTTCACCTCTGTCAGATATATTTAACAAAATTATAGATACCTCTATTTATCCGGATAAGCTGAAGATTACGAAAATTGTGCCAATACCTAAAGAAAACAATTCGACAGAATTAGATAAATATCGGCCTATTGCTTTATTGCCTTTAATAGACAAGATTTTTGAAATTATTTTGCATAAGCAGTTGTCAACTTATTTGGACAATAATAATTTACTAAGTAGATTTCAATATGGGTTTAGGAGGGGATGTGGAACAGAGGAAGCAGTGATTAATGTGGTCAATAACATTTGTGAAGGGTTGGATGGCGGTTCTGCTGGTGTTGCTGGTATATTCTATGACTTGTCTAAAGCTTTCGACTTAGTTGATCATAAGATCCTAATTCAAAAGTTGGAATATTATGGATTATCTGAATCCGCTTTGAGTTTGCTGAGGGATTATTTAACAGATCGTAGACAATATGTAGAAATAGGGACTTGTAAGAGTAGAATTGATCAGGTTAAATATGGAGTGCCACAAGGAAGCGTTTTAGGCCCTCTTCTCTTTACTATATACCACAATGACATCATGAATCTTGAATTGTCTGGTAAGCTATATATGTATGCGGACGATATATGTCTTTTTTATCCATACAAGTATGATGCAGTTCTAAAGGCATATATGGAGAGAGATGCGGCATTGATATGTGAATTCATGAGACTAAATGGGCTAGTACTAAACGCTAGTAAGACTAGATTGGTGAGGTTTCGACCTTATCTGATTCATAGCAGTCTTTTTAGTATTTTTGTTGATGGTAAGGAAATTTTTGAGAGTGATTCTGTAAAGTACCTAGGAATTCATCTCCAGAACAATCTGTCATGGTCTCTGCATATTCAAACGCTAAGACAAAAATTATCATCTGCAGTAGGGTTACTTTATAAATTCAGGAACAAGTTTAATAGAAGGACGAAATTAATTTTGTATCAGTCTCTGATACATAGCCATCTAAATTACCTACCTGTTATATATGCAGGTAGAAAGAGCAATGAACTTAAATCGCTACAAAGATTACAGAATAAAGCGCTAAAGGCTGTTTATAACCTGCCACTGACATATTCCACAATCTCGCTGTACAGGGATATTTCACAGACGGTTCTGCCAATTCAGGGTTTATATAAACTGCAGTTACTTCTATATGTTTTTAAATCGAATAATAATATAGGCCACCATACGATTAAGTTTGAGACAAATCAAACGAGATTTAACACTAGAAACAACACAAATCTTAGGACAGTTCGATGTCGGTTGGAAACAACAAAGCAACGCGTTGAATATATGGGTAGCGTGGAATTTAATTGTCTCCCTCTTGATATTAAAAATATTAATCGAATTTCCGTTTTTAAGAGGAAATTAAAAGAGTATTTACTTCTCAACATTGAAACACTTTTCATGTAGTCATAATAAATCAAGGCTATTACAAATAGTTATAATTATGTAAAAATTGTTTATTCATTCTTATAATTTCTTTTTGATTTAATTAAATTTTTTTTTTTTTAAAAACATGTAAATATGTTGCCAGCTCGCCTCAATAATGCCCAAGTGGCGCTGAGGCAAAATTATATTATTGTATATTATCTTTTTTTAAATAAAAATCAATTGAATTGAAAAAAAAAAAAAAAAAAATTTTGACGTCAGAAAGCAGATAAGAAGAGTTACATTCAAATATTAAACTAAAACTTAAAACATAAAAAAAATTGTTTTCCTTACACTGCAAAATGAGAAAACGTAGTCAATTTAAATTTAAATGTCTATAGCTCAAGCTAAACCCTGAGTCCTTGGCTACAATCGTACATTTTACAAAACTTAAAAATGCTTACCAGACCAATAGTTAGGGGATTTTAGGCGAAAGTAACTTGTTGTGGACTACTGTGCGGCGTTATACTCGCAATAGCATCCAGAATGTTGGTCTGACCACATAAAAAGTAGTTAGTTAGTAAGTTCTGACGAAAACCGTGAAAAAACAGATAAAAAAGTTAAAATTGTTGATGTTCAGAAAACCATACTGAAAATAGATTTCTGGACCCCTTGGATGGGCTCGTAATCTATAGCAAGATTTTAAAACTAATGCCATACAGGTTGACAGATGAATATTGCTATACTAAGAAACTCAAATTACCTTGTTTCCAGTACCTTCTGGCAATATTCCAAACTAATCGGGAAGTCTGCTGCGTTCAGTTGGTTGGCCATTTGAATTTTTTATAGCAAAAAGTCGAAATCTTTGTGCATAATTGGCTGCAAAGACTGTCTGCTTATGCCCATTTGAGCAGATAAGCTTCTTGTCCAAACTCTTGGATTGTTTTATATGGCAGCAGCCACAGCAGCGATCAGTTCGAACTGAAGGCTTCTCTTGAATATCCTATGCTCGGCAAAATTGTTATCATGTCTCATTATGGTCCATCTGCTCGGAGGATTGCCGCCAAACGTGCACCTATACCCTCTTTGAACTCTAACTTCGGACTCCAGGGCGTCGTGATAGCGGCAGATAATCTAAATTCTTGTTTTAGTGTCCTACGAGATTTATTAAATAGAAAAAATTGTATTAAATTTTTTTATAGTTAGCGGCTCTATCAGCCACCCTCTATTTGAGTTTGTGACAAAATTGCATTGTTTTTGGTGAAATCGGTTGCACTTATATATAAATCTGAACCGATTTTCTTCGATTTCAAAGCGTTCGTTTTTGGACCTTAATCTCAACCAAGGGACTCGACATTTAGATTTTTGCCATATTAGTTAACAGTTAAAAGATAAACATTAGGAACAAGTTTTCTCCAATAGAATTTTCCTATATGTGACAGCGCTTAGAGAAAGCGACCTAAGGGTAAAACAATCAATTTTCATTTTTTTTGATGTGGACATCTGAGCATCGAATGAGACCGATCCCATGCCCCAAAAGTGTTCCCTCCCAGAGATATGCGCGTTTTACGAAAGTGAAGTCGACGATTCTAAGCGCAAATAGAAAGGGACCTAATCTTTAAAATGGCTCTCCTGAACAAAACTGGTTTTTAACCTTAGGTCCCTTTTTATTTTGCGCGTCACATATCGAATTAATTTCTATGAGTACTAAATAAGATTGCCGAAATTTATTCGTGTTCCCCTTCAAAGATAAAATAGTGGAAAAGTGTGAAATCAGGTTACAAAAATGTAAAGAAACAATTGATTTCTCTTCGTATGCACATGCAAATGTACATTAAAATGGGTCAGAAAACTTATTTTCCGACTATTTGCTCCTAAGAAAAAACTGAATGCATATTCAAAATGGGCTTAACTTCGGCCGTATTAAGGCAACCCATTTCTTGACTTCAACCTTGATCTCAGCCAAATCTTGGATTTTGCATATTTGGATTTTGAGGTCCTTCTTTTGATCAAAATGATCGCTTTTTTGGGCCCTTTTGGTTCGACAGGTCGACCCTAAAACTCAAAATTAACAAAAAGACTGAAGGACATATGTGTTTTTTTCTTATTTAATTGAGAGAAATAGAGAAGAGAAAAGATATTGTTTACTTACTATATGGTCACGGCAACAATAGTATGTTCTCTGCAGTAAAAGTATGGTCGTCGCAACCATAGTATTGTTTGTTGAATTTCATTTCGACAATAGTATGATTGCGGCAATATTAATATTGTTGAAATGTAACAAAAGTATTGTTGCCAAATATAATAATGAAAATATGGTTGTAGCGACAATATAAACATGGTTGGTGGGACAAAAGTATTGTTTTCATGGGTTTTATATTAACAATAACATGAGTACGACAATCATATCGGCAAAACCTTAATTTTTTTAATTTGACAATGTTATTTTTACGATTATTACGCAATAATAGTAATAAATATTAAATTTTTCAACAAAAAAAACTACGGATTAGTATAACTAAAATATTTTTAATAAATGATTTTTTTACTGTTAAATAAATCACTCCTATTGTTACATAACTTACTCGATAAAACTCTTTATTGTTGAATTCCAGTATTCCAGTCTTTACAAACAATTTTGGGAATCATAGTATGGTTGTGCGTAAGTCATACTATGGTTGTGAGGATCATACTATGGTTGTGAGGATCATACTATGGTTGTACGTTAAACATAATATGGTTATGAGGATCATAATATGGTTGTGGGGATCATAGTATGGTTGACTGTGAATAGTAATATGGTTGTGGGGATCATAGTACGGTTGTGTGTGAACCATACATGAGCAGATACGTCCAGCAACTTTGCTCTTTCTTAAATATTTAGTACATCTCAACAAGGGGGCCAAGTAAAATTTATATCGGCTGTAAAAAATGAACTAAATTTTTTTTTTCAAATTTCTGGTTTTATTAGAAAGGATGAAAATTTGTCATTTAAGTATGGAACACCATCCGATGCATTTTCGCTCTGCCCAATTGGCTAAAGATTTTTGGCAGGACATTTTTTTTTCTCCAATTTTATTTGCAATCTATTTTACAATAATAAGCAAATTTGATAAACTTAAAACATAACATGACTTATTGACTCCCATCGGAAGCAACAATATAATTTATATATATGTACAGATGTATGCGCATAAATAGTGCTAAACTAAAAAGAAAATATTAATTTACATAATATTTACTTATTCTTATTCATATAATTATTATTATTGAAATATTATAAAAATGGAAGATCTAGAACATGGTTTCTTTTTAGTCTTCTTACTTCGTCAGTCTCATCTAATAGTGTGATTGCCAATATGTTTGTGTGATTACTTAGTCTATCTAAATAATTTGAACTAAACTTTTTGATTTCACATTTCACAAAAGGCATTTTGAGGTCTTTGTGCAATAAGTTGTTCGTAATGTAAAATGGAGCATTTGTAATTGATCGTAAGGCCTTAGACTGGAATCTTTGTAGAATTTCAATATTAGAGTTGCTGGCGGTTCCCCATAACTCTATACCGTATCTCAGTGGCAATATCAATAAGCAAACTTGCCGCAAATGGGGTTCAGAGAACTAAAACAAGACTATTGTGACTGGCGGTTTCATTGGGCCATTTTTCTTTTAAAATAAGCAAGGTGCCACTGTTACCGCCAAAGGTGAGCGTTGACGCATACGGGGTTCAGAGAAGCCATACGTTACTATTGTGAAGTCGATGCATCCACAACGAGTCACTGTTTGGTATGGATTTGTTGACTGGCGGCATCATTGGGCTATTTTACTTTCAAAATAAGCGAGGAGCCACCGTTACCGCGAACGGTGAGCGTTCAGCGCCAAGCCCAACGAATTTTTGTTTCCAAAAATTCAAGAGAATGACATGGAAGACATTTGGTTTCATTAGTCGGTACCACATGTCACACAGCCAACAAAACCATCGATATTTTACGCACTGTTGTTGGAAATTAAATAATCTGCCAAAATTTTTTTGTCAATTGGCCTTTTCAGTAAAACCAGAAATTTAAAAACCAACAATTAATAATTTACAGCCGATTCAAATTTAAAAAGTTAAGTCACTTACCCTGTTACACAATTTTTCGTCCACTAAAAAAATTTTATTTTATTTCAAAAAATTGTACTTTTTCCTAGGCCCAGTTAGTCCCTTAAAGGAAAACCTTTTTCTTCCTTAGCCGATTTCGCCTCATTGATAATCGCATAGAGCCTATGACAATAATCAATCATCAGAGAAAAAGAATGAAAAATCTCGAAAGAGGACATTCCACGGCTCTTAGCTAAAAAGTTCCTACACACAAAACCGATAAGTTGCCACAATCGAATTTTTTGCCAACCGAATGATTGAGGTTGTATGTATCTCGAGTATTCAATCAGTACAGCTGAGTTTTAGCTGCTGTTCTGTAGTTATCCGTAATTGGAACTAAAATATCGGTGAAATATACGAAGTATTCGAACCTCCAGAACGGAATTTACGAAGCTAAAAATCCACCTGTCGCATTTGCTCAGCGCAAAAATATATAATTTTTCTTCGGATTCTTTAAGTTCTCTAAAACATAGCTGGAAATGCTGATCGAAGATTTTTACTGAAAAACATTGGACTAAGTCCCCATTTACACATTTACACGAGACAACTTTACTTGCCGCAACTCTCCGTTTCTAGCCCGTACTGTCAATAGCATTTGTATTTTTCATAGTGTGAAGTTGGCTGCAGATTATTTTAGTATTTTTTTACACAAAAATCAGAACGAATAAATCACAGAATGTCCGAAAAGGTAATAATAAAAACAAAAATTGCCGAAGCCGAATTGCCTTGTGTAAACACAAGAGGCAAGTTCAAAAGGCGATCATAAAAAATGAACGCAATTAAAGTTGCCTCGTCACCAATTTTAAGATGGCTTGTCTGTCTACGACTTCCGTGGCTACTCCACTCTGTGGCAGTTTTGGGAATATCGCCACTAGCTTTCATCAGTGTTTGCCTAATCTATCTCTACTTCGAATTTCTGTTTTTATTAGAGACTCGTTTGTTCCTCGCAATTTAAGATGGAGTGTACAAATGGCGCCAGTATGGGGGCTAGAGGAAACAGAAACCGACATGATTTTATATTACAAGGGTGTATTAAAATATTCAATGCTTCAATGTTCAATAGCTAAAATATATATCAAACTTTACGATACTTTTATTGTGAAAAAGAGTATCTCAAATTGTAACAGATCTAATATCCATCGGTCCCAACCATATTTCTCTCAACATCCTATCGAGGAGTAATAAATGAACTGGAAGTGAATCAGAAAATTGTAAACGGTATATTTTGGGAACGGCGAACATTTTTTCTTCAGAAATTTTTCGTGGATTTATAGATTAATCTTTTGTAGAAGAAGTCAAACGTATGTACACGGATAAAACGCTCTTGGGAAAAATACGTTTAATACTTTGGTGGAGGGAGTTTCAGCTATTACAAATCAACTACAAACATCCTTTTCTTTATGTTTAAAAGAAAAAAGTGTCGCTTTCGGGCCACGCTACTTAAACGTGTTAGGTCCGCCTTAATGTACATACTCTTACATACACATACATAATATGTAACAGCGCATAGAGAAAGGGACCTAAGGGTAAAAAAATAATTTTCATTTTTTTTTCTTTTTTGATGTGGACAACATCTGAGCATCGAATGAGACCAATCTAATGCCCCAAAAGTGTTCCCTCCCAGAGATATGCGCGTTATATGAAAGTGAAGTCGATGATTCTAAGCGCAAATAGAAAGGGACCTAATCTTTAAATGGCTCTCCCGAACAAAACTTTTCATGAACTTTTCACTTTTTTTTGATGTGGACAACATCTGAGCATCGAATGAGACCGATCCCATGCCCCAAAAATGTTCCTTCCCAGAGATATGCGCGTTATATAAAAGTGAAGTCGATGATTCTAAGCGCAAATAGAAAGGGACCTAATCTTTAAATGTCTCTCCCGAACAAAACTTTTCATCAACTTTTTACTTTTTTTTTTGATGTGGACAACATCTGAGCATCGAATGAGACCAATCCCATGCCCCAAAAGTGTTTCCTCCCAAAGATATACGCGTTATATGAAAGTGAAGTCGACGATTCTAAGCGCAAATAGAAAGGAATCTAATCTTTAAAATGGCTCTCCTGAACAAAACTGGTTTTTAACCTTAGGTCCCTTTCTATTTTGTGCGTCACATATAGAGAAAGAACAGAGCATTTATAACGATTACATGTTATTGCACTGATTTGCATTTGTAAACATATACAATTTGAACCATACATCCATCCATCCAGCAACATTTTCACACACATGTACACAAGACCTCCTTGTCTGCAGATGTGTGTGTGTGTGTATGTGTTCTTAATATATGTAGGACAATTGCAAATAGCAATGCATGCCTTGCAGATACATTCACGCATACTACAACACATGAACCTCGTACACGTACTTGCCATTGCTCACATACCCATTAACTCTTTCATTCCTGCATAGTCCCATAAACCCATGCATTTTCACATACACACACTCTCACAGAGAAATACACGCACACATTCTTGCAAATATTCCTACAAATTGATACTCTTAAAAAATTGATGTTGTTTGCGTATGCAACAAATATAATATTGTTGAATATAACAGCATTTGGTTTTTAACAACAAATGACATGTCATCGTTTTGCCATATCCCTCCGAAGGACATCCATTGCATTCAGGCAGTTACTCATTCACTCATATACATATACATTTACATAAACACACACACACACACACTCATACGTGTATAACATCAATATACGTTTGTTATTATTTACAGTGATGTAAATTTCAATACGCTTAGAAGATTGATTCATTGTTGATAACGATTTTTTCTAGACAGATTGTCTTCATTTTGTCTGTATAATCGAATGTTAGTTGGTAAACTGTAATTTTTAATACATGGAACAAATAATATTTACTAAGTAAGACAGATGTTTTAAAAAAAGAATGGCTTTACTGTTATAATCGTATAGTTTTTGAATTCTGTAACACCTTTTAACAAACGTACCTTAATCTCAGCCACCGAGTTCGAAGACTTGCATATTATGGGTTCGTTCACATTCCTAGCCCGTTCACGCCGTGCAAAAAAAGACACCATTAAGTGGGTTTATAGATTTGAATACCCTTCATCAAAGGGGGTTACAGTGACAACACCGGCATTACATGGGGACTTCGAGGTACACATCAACCCTTGACTATGCAGCTGAAAGGTAATATTTAAAAAAAAAAAACAAATTTATAACCTACTAAAAATAAACCTTAAAAATAAAGCTGAGATAAAGTCAAGAAATTAAAATTTAGGTATGTCGATTTTTTTTCTCATGCCAAAAGCTATCGAAAAATCAAATATTGATTGCAAAATCGACCCACCCTAGTATACAAACAATTAAGGAAACCAGGTGATATACTTAGTAGGGACATAAATACTGTTACACACGTCTTATGCTGTAAAATAAAAAGTACTTAATGTTTTTGGACCACATAGTTTTTAATATATTTATTGATCCATATTGTATCCAAAAAGAATCAACTTATTCGAAATGTCCGCTTTTTGCCTTTACACACGCATTAAGTCGCACTGGCCAATCGTCAATAGCTGCACGGGCCTCGTCCGTTGGAAAATTGGCCACAGCTCGAACCAAAGCAGTCTTAAGAGATCCAATGTTGGGGTATCTTTTGTGACAAACCTTGTCCTCTAAAACCGTCCACAATTTGTAATCCAATGGGCTCAAATCTAGACCGCCTGTGGGCCATTTTTCAGGGGAAATGAACGTTTCGAAGCCAGGCCTGGGACGTTTTAGCCTTATGGGCCGGCGCAAAATCCTGCTTGATAGTCCATGGCTGGTTTTGAAACAGAGAATTGTTAAGAGGCTTCACAATAGATTTCAAAACGGTTTCTTGGTAAACTTTGGCCGATGTTTTGACTCCTTGTTCGCAAAAATGGAGGTCAGTGACCCCATCGTAAGAGACAGCCCACCAAACCATGACTGAAGCTGGGTGATGGCCGTTTTCCACCCTTGGGATCAGTTCAGATGCTTCCTTAGATGACCGCACATACACTCTATCATTTAGCTTGTTAAATTTTTCCTGAACGGTAAAGACTTGCCTGAAGAATAAAAAAGTTCAACAATTTTGACGAGTTGCTTTGCATCATCTTATGTCTCTATATAACCTTCAAAAAAGAGTAGAACAAAATACGAGGTCTGCTACATATATTTCTGGCCTAATAATGAAAATGCGAATATTTATCATCAAAAATGGTTTTACTGTTTTTCAAAGTATTCTCCAGCATGATTTATACACTTTTGCAGGCGCTCAAACAAATTGTCGAAGCACTTTTTTCACTCCGATTGAGACACTTCCAAAACGTGATTTTTAAGTGATTCAAGAGCATCTTTTGACGACGAAAAATTGTTCACCACGCAAAGAAGTCATTGGGTGCCAAGTCAGGGCTGCACGGCGGATGACCCATCAATTCGACGTTTTGGCCAGTCCAAAAGGCGCTGGTTTAAGCCGATGTGTGAGTGCTCGCATGGTCATGGTGCACAATGATTCGTCTTCTCTTGTTGGTTTTTCGAATTTCTCTGAAGACTTCAGACAAACAAATTATGGAGTACCTCTCAGAATTAACCGCCCTACGTTGCTCAAGTGGAACAGTCGCCACATGACCAGTTTTGCCGAAGAAACAGGCGACCATTTGCTTCGAAGTGTTTCTTCCACGAACAACTATCGTTGGATTTGGCTCGCCTTCGAAGACCCACACGGTCGATTGCTCTTTTGTTTTGGGCTCATACGCATAAATCCATGATACGTCACCTGTGACGATCTTATAAACGTCTTTTGATCGTATTGTTCACAATTTCTTTGCATCAATAGACATGAGTCTGTTTTTGAGCGATTGTGAAATTGTGCAGGACCCAACGAGAAACCAACCTTATTTACGGCCAGGTGTTCATGAAATATCGGATGTATGCTGGTGGAAGAAATGCCCAAGGAGGCCTCTATCTCACGGTATGTCACATGACGATCTTGCATTATCAGTTCACGCACGGCCTCAATGTTCTCTGGCACAACGGCCGTGTTTGGACGAACTTCACGACCTTCGTCTTTGAGCGAGAGTCGGCCACGATTGATTCATTAAATGGTGCTTCATTGTCATACAAAGATTTAAGTTCATCGATGCACTTTTGTCGTGATAATCCACGTCGAAAGTTGTGAAAAATAAACGCACGAAAATTTTCACGAGTTAATTCCATTTTTTTCCACATTGACTTTTTCAAGTCACTGTACGTTTATGCTAAAAAATGTCAAACTTTTCAATGGAAATGTCAGATGGCGCCGTGCAACACTTAGTGTTGCCTAGGCCAGAAATATATATAGCAACAGCAGATTTGTTGCCCCTACTAATTTTGTTTGCCAACCAAATCATTAGGGTTGCATACACCTCGAGTATTCCATTAGTACAACCGAATATTAGTTGGTGGTCTGTAACATTCAGAAATTAAAAGAAAATGCAAGAAATATCCAAAATTCCAGAAAATAATTTTTTGGAACTAAAAGGCCGCAATTGGTAAATGAACATATTTTAAATTTTCTGTAGAGGCAAAAACTGTGTCCTTATATACTTGAAGTACTCTTAGGTATAGGGTGGCTCATGTCGAGGAAAACATGTTGTAAGATTTTTACTGAATAAATCAGATTAAACGATTTGCTTAAAGCAGTAATAATAGGATTTGTTTCGGTTTTGGATATGATGAAAGATTAGATATCAACAACCACCAGTTGTAGCAACTAAATACTTATACATTTTATGCGTTTCATTGGTATGACCGATCAATTAGTTGCATCTACAATGCGATGATCATATTTGTCATCTTCTGGTATGTAGAACTGAATATACATTACGATTATAAACATTTGCAACCACCAGTTGTAGCAACTAAATACTTATACATCTTATGCGTTTCATTGGTATGACCGATCAATTAGTTGCATCTACAATGCGATGATCATATTTATAATCTTCTGGTATGTAGAACCTAAAAGCCATTACGATTATAAACATTTGGTGATTGCAACCGAAATTCTTTTTTTTGCAACTAAATTTAAGTAGTTCCAACCGATGTATAGGAACAAACGCCACAAACTAAATTTTGTTCTCAATTTAGTAAAATTTGCCAATCTCAAGTCGTTAAGACCGCAAATCGGGAGGCTTTGCCAATCGGGCTTATCATTGACGAGTCAAAAATAAAAAGGTCCTAATGAGATTGAGTTTTTCCACCTGCAAGGAAACACGATCATGTCTATCTCGTTTCAGAAAGCCATTCTGAATCATAGGATATAATTCTTCATGGATCCATGACATATTCTGTTGGTGTTGCAATATGCGAGTGAAAAAGCTGAAGTACACACCTAAATCAAACTTTGTAATCTGCTTCGATTTTTCCTAAATTATAAAAAAAATCAATTGCTATTGTTTTGTTCACAACTGTGTGGCACGCCAGTGTTGTACCTGTACTTTGTCCTGCACTCCATAGATTGTTATTGGAGGTGAAAAAAATATACGTGTCGGTAACACCTTTTTGTCGTTGTGCGGTAACGAAATGTAAACATTTATGTGAATGTTGAGATAGAGATACGGACAAAAATCCTCATGTTGCAGCACAAATACACACACACACACACAAATGACAGCAGCAACAACAACGACACTCACATTAACAGCAACACCAACAGGGAAACTCATGGACACACTGTGGCGAACAAACAAAAATATTACTTGCATTTACACGAAAATATGAGGCAAGCGCCAATTGTTATCATATCTGAACATGCCACAGACACACACAAGCACACTCATGTGACTACACATACACAGGACTCATTGCCATGTTGGTTGGACACACAGTGGCACACCGGCATGAGTTAAAATCGAAAGTCAACATTTTTGCATAATATTTTAACTAAAACAAAAAATAAAAGCGCACAAAGAAATTGAACAAATAAAAGTAACTCAACACTATGATTTCGTTGTTGATGGTGCCCCGAACGGTAGAGGGTGTTGAGCGTTGGCCATTGGGCGTCACTGTTGATTTATTCTTTGTTTATATTTCGACTTAATAAATATTTAACTTAAATTGGTTGCTGCTCATGTTTTCAATTTCATGTTTCCATTTGTTTAATTCTCTTTGCAGCTTATCGTACCATCAAAGGTGAAAAGGGTGAACGCGGCCCCAAAGGACCACCCGGTGATAGTATACGTGGTCCACCCGGACCACCAGGTCCCGCTGGTCCGAAGGGTGAGTCGGGTTCATTTCCGCCTTTCATCGATTTTGCGGGTAGTCCTGATGCGGTAAGTAGAGAATATGTTTTTTTAGAGATATTTTAGAAGCGTTAGCTTGCCAATCAATAACTGACACAAAGTTGTCATTTTTAATTATAATCGGATTTATTTAAATGATTTATTTATATTTTCAATGACATTGAGGATTTTGCTCTTATGAACTTTGGAAGAAAATAAGCTTAGACCTTCGATTTGTGACAAAGTGTCAAATAAGGTAAAAAACGACGTTAAGTTCGACAAGTTCGATCCTGATATACCATGAAATGATCCATGACACCAGAGCCAATTCTGCAAAATAAATCCATATTTTGATACTTAGTAAAAGTGGCTTTAATTTTCCTATGGTCGCCGTTGGTCCTATCTTTTGACTATAAGAGCCTTTTTGTCTAGTAGAGAAGAAAGTTACAGTATAATAAGAATTGGTGTCCTTTGAGTACGAAAGTGTTGTAATACTCATACTAATTGTATTCAATATCTGTAGTGTGGGCCACAACGAGCTGTGTGAGACTGTCATCACATATGTATCCGGGTTCAAACTCAAGTAGGAAAATTCGACATTTTTTATTATCGTTTTTTTTTACTTTAGAGCAAAACCACTATATTTATGATGCAAAAGCATTATAAACGGAATGGTTGACAAGGCTGTAGATATGCTTTTTTCCTGGACTCTATGCGTCCAAGCCCTAACTTTAGGTATATCTTAAAACTAGTTCCCTATTTCGAACCGTTATGAAGTTTTATCAAAATTTGGCTCTCATGAGTCTATATTTACTATTGGGCCTCTACGAGGGCTTCGGTTCGGTTCGGCAAGTTCTTAGCCTATCAATGAAAGAGAATAGTTAGTTTTTTAAAAATATTTTTATTTTTCAACATAATCTCCTGAAACTTCAATACACTTAGTCCAACGCTTATCTAGCAATTCTATCCCTTGATTAAAATAGTTTTCCTCAAGGGCTTCAAAATAATGGTTTACAACTGTAATTGCATCTTCATTTGAGGTAAAACGCTTGCCAGCAAGAATTTTTTTTAGATTTGGGAACAGGTAAAAGTCACTGGGAGCTAAATCAGGAGAATAAGATGGATGGTCAAGCAACTCGTACTTTAATTCGTTGATTTTAGCCATTGTTAAAACACTCTTGTGCGCTGGTGCGTTGTCTTGATGAAAAATTATTTTTTTGTGTTGTAAGCCAGGACGTTTTTCTCGAATTTGTACATTTAATTGATCTAAAAGGTTGCAATAGTCCTCTGAATTTATTGTTTTACCCTTTTGCAGATAGTCAATCAATAAAATACCTTTGAAGTCCCAAACCGTTGCCATAACCTTACCAGCCGATTGAATTGTTTTTGCCTTCTTTGGGGACTTCCTCCAGCTTCAATCCATTGTTTGGATTGTTCTTTTGTCTCTGGAGTATAGTGGTGGATCCATGTCTCAGCAACAGTTATGAAACGACGCTTAAAGTCCATTTTATTTCGCTAAAAACGATCCAAACAAGCTTGAGAAATGTTCATTCTTATGCGTTTTTGGTCGACTGTTAACAAGTCCGGCACCCATCTTGCAGAAAGCTTTTTCATCTGTAGTTCTTCATGCAAAATTAAATGGACTCGATCATTTGAGATGCCCATGATATTAGCTATTTCACGCACTTTTATTCGTCGATCATTTAATACCATATCATGTACTTTGGCTACAATTTCTGTTGTTGTTGCTGTTTTTGGACGTCCACTACGTGGTTCATCTTCAATGCTTGTACGACCACGTTTAAATTCAGCAACCCAATTTTTTACTGTTGCATATGAAGGAGCACTTTCACCTAACACATTCACCATATCATTATGAATTTCTTGTCCCGATAAACCTTTTTTAATGTAAATATTTAATGACACCACGCATTTCTAATTTTTCCATTGTAAAAAAATCGCGGATGCGTCTTTTGTGAACACCTGTTTCTATATGAAGGAGTTGCCAGATCGAAACAAAATTTAACATGTGTTCATAGCAGAGATGGAAGTTTCCAAAACACTTAACTTTTTTCTGTTTATACCGCGCTTTTTGTGCTAGGCTAAGAAGTTTCCGAACCGCCCTCGTAGTGCCCATGAGTCCGGTTAAAATCCCAAAAAATTATTCGCAAATACGTTTATGGACTCGTAACGAAATTTGACTTTATTTATTTCTTTAAGTCTATAGAAATACAATCCTTACAGACAAGCTAACTCAAAAAATATATTATATATGTATACTTATATATAATATGACTAAATTCATTCAAAGAATATGAAAAGTCTTAATCATAACTTAAATTTATTCTGCGCACAGAGAACAGATTCGTTGCCACAACTGATTTTTTCAAACCAAATTTTAGTTGGTGTTCTTTAACATTCAGTTATTGGAACTTTAGTATCGGTGCATCATACCATGTATCCGAACCTTCAGATGAAAAGTTTTGAATTAAAAAAACCACATGCCACACCAAAACTATCAGTTGCCACAATCACCAGTTGTGACAACTAAATACCTTCTTTGCGTTTCATTGGTATGATCTCGATCGATAAGTTGTGAATACAGTACGATGATTATATAAATCATCTAGTGGTATTTCGAACCGAATATCCATTACGATTAAAAACATTTTGTGATTGCCACCGAATCATTGTAGTTCCAACCGATTGCAAACTAATTTTTTCAATGTTTCTAAAAAAACAGTTTCGTTGCTGATTTTTCCTGCTAACCGAATATTAGTTGGTGCTATTTAATTTTTAGTTATTGGAACTGTAGTTTCCGAACGTGCAGAGGAGTATGCCACACCAGAATTATCGGATTGCCACAATCACCAGTTGTGGCAACTAAATACCTTTCATTGGTATGACCGATCAATGAGTTGTGAGTGCAGCACGATGATCATATTAATCATCTTGTGGTATTTTGAACCGAATATCCATTACGATTATAAACATTTTGTGATTGCAACCGAAATTCTTTATTTGCAATGGAGTTTATTATCTTATGGTATTTCGAACCGAATATCCATTACGATTATAAGCATTTGGTGATTGCAATGCATTTCTTTATTTGCGATGGAATTTACCGATTTCCAACTATTTTTTTCCATGTGTGTGTATGAAGTTCAATGAATTTTTTCTCTGTTCTTACAGGGAACAGATTTGTTGCCACCACCGATTTTTTTGCCAACCAAATGATTGAGGTTGCATGAACTATAAAATTTCGATCAGTGCAGCAGAATGTTGGTTGGTGTACTGCAATTATCAGTAAATAGAACTGAAAGTATCGGATTTTTGGATATTAATATAAGCATCAAATAGACTTAAAGCATGGAGACGATCTGGTCCTTTTCTCAATAAAGGAGAGGAGAATATGAGGAAAGATTTTCCTAGAAAAAAAAATCAAAATATAAATTTTAAGATTTGATGTTACTAGAGGGTGTTCAAACTAAAACGCAGGATGTTAATATGAGGAAATATTTTCCTGGAAAAAAATCAAAATATAAATTTTAAGATTTGATGTTACTAGAGGGTATTCAAAGTAAAACGCAGGATGTTAATTTTAACTAAAAGAAAAAGTTTTCGAAGAATTATCTGTTTCTTTTCTCGATGAAGGAGTGGAGAAAATGAGGAAAGATTTTCCTAGAAAAAAGTCAAAATATAAATTTTATGATTTAATGTTACTAGAGGGCGGTCCAACAGAAACGCATGATAATAATTGTACGAGTAAATAAAACTAAAATTTTTAGAAAATTATATTAATAATTTTTATTGTGATAAAAAGAACTATGACAATTATGCGTGCAACAAAATATAAGACATCTGTAGGCCACTTTTTCGGTGGCATACCTCAATCCGATGGTCCATATTTCAAATGACCCTAAGACGTAATGCAGGTTCAATGTCAACGACCTTTAGCTCTCGAATGGTTCTTGGTTTATTGACTAACACTCTTTCTTTTAAATATCCCCAAATGAAAGAAGTCCAACGGTGTGATGATCACATGATCTTGCTGGAAAATTAACACCGCCACGAAGTGAAATAACACGGCCATGGAATTTCTCACGCAAAAGGGCCAGTTTTTCGTTGGCTGTGTGGCGAGTGGCACCATCATGTTGGAACCATATATATTATCCAGGCCCAAGTCCTTTATCTGTGGCTACAAGAAGTCAGTTATTACCTCGCCAAAGCGAACACCATTCACGGTAACTGCTTGGCCGAACTCATTTACGAAAAATTGCTCCCCGATGACACCGATAGCCCATTAACCGCACCAAACAGTACCCTTTGTGAATGCATCGGCTTTTCAATAATCACTTGTAGATTCTCATGTGCCCAAATACGGCAATACTACTTGTTAGCGAATCCACGGTGGACACATGTGGTCGACTATGCTGAACAACAATATCACGAAAAGCTTGAATTGAATTTTGATTTGAACGCCCATTTTCGTAAAAGGCTTCAACAACCTTAACTCGCTGCTAAATTGTGTATGAAATAATGAAATCTCAAATGAAGTTAGGCAAAAAACTTGACGTTAAGGTTTAGCATCGTGCATTATGATTGGACCACTCTTATGTACCATGTTAATGAACACAGTGGTATATTTGGTGTATAGTTATTAAGAAAGTGAGTGATAGCTACAAAGATAATTTAAAAAGGGTAAACAAAACCGTAGTAAATTTTGTGTGTACAGGACCTGAACCAGTTTATTAATTGAAAAAATACTTAAAGCGAGTAATAACCAAGCTCGATTAAGGTAATTTCAAAAGACTTTTCCTAAAACCCGTCATGACAAACTCCATCTGATTTATAAAATTGTTTAAATTCTTGCTCGAATTTGAAATAATTTAAAGACTTAAGGCATAAATAGCAAATGGACAACTTCTAAATGTGATGTGGTTGAGACCTCGTTAGGCCCACTTAGCACTTTCCCCTGTCCGACATCTCTGAAGTCTCCTCTTCAAAACCATAGTTCGATAACCGTAAATAATATCCAACGCTTATGTAAATAAATTCAAAAAATAATTACAATATTCCCAACGAACGGCTTCATCAATTCCCTGTCGTTTGCATATTAGACATTTACATTTTTCTGGCAAACATTGCATACAATTTCATAAAATATTTGTTGTGCTGGAAATTGTTGTAATCATTTCATGCTGAATTCATCTGAATATTTTATCAATTACACATGAAATGCTTCATCTTTTTCATGCAATTGTATTGAAACTTCGGCCAGAGCTATTCAAAAATATTTTTGGTTATTTAACAACAATTGTGATATATGGCATATTTGATAAAGACTAAAAACCAAACACATGCATACCGAATTAAATATTTCATATGGAAATGCCATAAACACACATGCACACACACGTACACTTACACAGACACAGAAAGGTGGACAGACATTTAAATTTTCTCGCAGCATCTGCTTGAAACCCTATTACACATGGGCTAACTAACACTAGTCACTACAAAAAATTGAATTATTTCTAAAATAAATTAAACACAAATCTCTATTTTCTATACGAGTGCATTCAGAGTCATGTTTGTAAGTGTCAGTGGCTTTGTGAGTGCGTGTATGTGTGTGCGTTGTTTTGAATGCATTTCCGCTTCGAAAAACTGAAAATCTATTAAATTTTTGTTCGCTGTTGTGTGTTATTAAATGCGAATAATAACATGTGTTTAGATTTCATTACAACAGCAGCAGCAGCAGGGCGACAACCTGAACTATGCGCAGATCTGTAAGGGCAGTTCACATACATGTACCATACAGGTTTAATGATGACTACGAAAATTATGCATTTACAGTAAATGGTCCTAAAGATATATCATTGGCTTAGAATTTTAAAATTTGATGAATACTTTTCTAGGTTATTTAAAATTTTAAATTAGAATCGGCAGTAAACAAAAATACTGATAAATTTTTCAAATTTCTTGGTTTATTGAATTTTATTCATATGAAAGCCAAACCCTGGCTCAGCATTTCCTCATCCTATCAATGCAATTTTTAATACATTTTCGATTGTGGTCGAATATCTTCAATGGCAACTTCGACTTCAGGCTTTTATGCTTCAATTGTCTCTAGATGATTTGCGTAACATTTATCCTTAATCTCCAAAGGGTTCAAATCACAAATCCGAGGCGGCCAATTGGCATCACAATTTCGGATGATTGTTTGATTTTTAAAAACAGTACGTACAATATCGCTGGTTGTGTGACATGTGGCCCCGTCTTGTTGAAACCAAATGTCGTCCATGTCATTCTCTTGAATTTTTAAAAACAATGATTCGGTAAAGTCACCCAAAAAAAAATGATGCCGCCAGCCCAAAATCCTCACCAAACAGTGAATCGTTGTGGATGCATTGGCTTTTCAATAGTCACGCGTGGATGCTTTGAGCCCCGGCAATTCTGGTTATTGACATAGACATCGAGATGAAAATAAACTTTATCTGAAAACACGACAATCTGCAGCTGCAGCCGGCGCTGAAGTTGCTCCCGCCCCTGAAGTCACGAAGGAAGAGAAGAAGAAGAAGAAGAAGAAGGAGGAACCCATCGAATCTGATGATGGTATGGGCTTCGCTCTCTTCGACTAAATCGACAAGTGTTTTTTTTTATATCTTCTCCCCATTGGGCGAAGTGAAAACGCATTTCGGATTGTGTTCCATTATTAAATGACAATGTTCGGCTTTTTCAATAAAACCAGGATTTTGAAAAAAAAATGTACAGCCGATTCAAATTTAAAATGGCCCACCCTATGAATATGAAAACTATTCTGTGCTTATGATGTTAGTCCATCACACAATTGCCTTTACACCTAAAAAACGTACCCCAAAATGTTAAAAAAAAAAACTGAAATTTTTTACATATATCCTTTTATCCTTTTGCCAATGAATTAAAAATATTTCCCTAATCAGAAGTGCAGTAAATATCTCCATTTCCAGACTCCAGAAAGCAATAAAATCATTTGCTGCGGATGAAGGTTTGCTTTAAATTTAAAAATAATATTAACAGAAAATAGCTTATGTGTGGCTTGGCCGAACTTATTAACTCATTCACTTCTGGATGTGATTAAAAAATAACGCTTTATTTGAAATTGCTAGAAAATACAATTGCTTTTGGTACACATACGAGGGCTACCGCAAAAGTAACTGGCCTAACATAAAAAGAACCGTTATTTTGGAATTATTATTATTTGTTTTTCAACATTATCTCCTTTCAACTCAATACACTTCATCAAACGTTTTTCAAGTTTTTTAATTCCATCCGAAAAATAAGATTTTTCAAGACCTTCAAAATATGCCTCAGTTTCAGCAATAACCTCGCTATTGGACGGAAATTTTTTACCACCGAGAATTTTTTTTAAATTTGGAAACAAGAAATAATCGGAAGGAGCTAAATCTGGACTATATGGTGGATGCGGAGCAATTTCAAATCGTAATTCGGCCAGTTTTTGTTGAGTTAAAAATGCAGTGTGTGAAGGAGCTTTATCTTGATGAAAAAGAACTTTTTTTTTCTAAATGCGGTCGTTTTATCTTGATTTCTTCACCCAACCGATCCACTAATGCACAATAATATTCACTATTTATAGTTTTTCCTTTCTCAAGATAATCAATAAATATTATACCCCTTGCATCCCAAAATACTGTGGCCATTACTTTTCCTGCTGACTTAACAGTTTTCGCCTTCTTGGGACCACTTTTACCAGCTTTTATTCATTGTTTTTACTGTTCTTTGCATTCTGGGATGTAGTGATGGATCCATCATCAACAGTTATGAATCGGCACAAGAACTCTATTGGATTACGCTCATAAATCGCTAAAAGCTCCTTTGAATTGGTCCAACGGACGATTTTTTGGGACAAAGTCAACAAACGCGGCACCCATCTTGCGGATAGCTTTTTCATGTGGAGTTCATCATGTAAAATACTCCAAACTTGTTTTTCGTGTATTTTAACAATATCAGCAAGTTCTCTGAGCTTTATTCGTCTATCTTTAGTCACTTCATTAAATATTTTTCTAATGTTTTCAATAGTAGTAGCAGTTTTCGCTCTTCCAGAGCGTTGTTCATCTTCCGTACTTGAACGACCCATTTTAAATTGTTGAACCCAGGATTTCACGGTGGGGTAAGATGGTGCATTATCACCATGGACAGAATCCAATTCATCTTTGATTAATTGTGGCGTATAACCTTTCATAGAAAAGTGTTTAATTACCGCACGAAACTCTTTATTTTCCATTTTTCAAAAATTATAAAACTTGTTTACTTCAATCACCTGTAACAAAGAAAATAATCATTAAATATTTCGGAAATTTTGACAGATGGCTTATGGAAGAGGGCCAATTAATGAAATTGAGACACAAGCCAGCTTTGACGACACCCGATATTCGAAAAAATCAAAACAACTTATTGGCTGTCTAAAACTAAGGAAATTTAACATAAGGTTTTTTTATAACAGCTCAAATATAGTATGCTGATTTTCAAATGTGGTCGATAACTCGAGATTTAATTTAGTATAGAAGTCTTTGAGTTGAATTCTGTTGTAATGTATTGTCTAAATACTGTCAACACTTTTGGTGGCAGCTATAAAATACACAGCAAAACCACTTACATACATACAACTACCACTGTGCACTGTGTGTGTGTGTGTAGACAAACATTTAAGTACTCTATGACCAAATGTGCAATGTGTTTTAGTGGAAACTGAAAAGTGTTAGTAATTTATAGAGCTTACACGTGTATTATATGTATTGGACGGATGTAAGTATGTCTCTCTTTCTCTCTCTCGGTCTGTCTGCTTAAAGCCCTTTCTGTTCTAATGTGTGTGCGTGTATGTGTATCTAATGTGTACATATACACATATAAAAACAACAACATATATTGTGACGCGTTTAGACAGACATATGGCCGGAAGCAAATACCTGATTTCCCCAGATAACAATGTGTAAGAACTAGCGGATTTTCACTATGCGATTTTCCGCTCGCCCCTGGCCAACCAAGCTCCCTCTTCGCAGCACACCACACGTACGGGAATCACTCCATACGAAAATGTCGCTAAAATACGATGAACGCACAACCACATACACAGCCAGCCATAGGAGCAGCAAACAGGAGGAGCAACATCACTTTTTTTTTAAATTATTGCTGGGTTATTTATACGCTGCGAAGGGTACACGTACATACATGTACGCGAGTGAATGTTTGAGTGCATAGCAGTGTGTAGGACGTCTCGTATGTGTGTGTGCGTGAGTGTTGTTGACGGTGTTGATGTGCCGGAGAGTGAGTGTTTGTCGCCTGCTAACGCGGCAAACTAATGTTTGCTTAGACTAAAACTCATTGTTGTTGTTTATGCTCCTGTTGTGTTTTTCTAAATACGTACAAATGATGCTTAACAACAACAAGGCACAAGCACATACATCAACACCAACAGACACACACACACACTCACACACACAATATGTTAAGGATTATAGAGCAATTTATTCAAGTGGGCTTGGGGACACATATATTAATGCAAGGTACACTCTCACACTCACCCAATCTCTTGCTCCCACTTAAATGTGTGCGTACAGAATGGCTTTTGCCATTTACGTGTGTATGCCTGTACGTGTGTACATACATTGTAAATCATTGTTTATTTGTGTGTATTGGTGTTTCGGTCAGCATTTGATGCATTCTTTGCATTTGTGCTTTGTATTCACAAGTCAATTTATATGGTTATTTTCATAAATTGGCTTAGAATTTCAAATGGTACCATGAGGTATTCATGTTCGAGGACTCGTGATCATCGCACATGCCATTCCATATGATTGATGGGTGCGAAAAGTCTTGCCGAAAGATTTTTTCTTCTATAAAGAAGACATTTTCGGTGTGCTTAGATAAATTAAAGAAACTTGGTGACATTTTAAAAATATCACATAGGTGGCGATTTCGCCACAAGCAGCTTTATCTAAGACTATGGTAAATTGAACTTCAGTATAAGATTTTTTATCCAGTCTTTGAGACATGACATAGACTGAAGGCAATCTCTATTGTCAGCACGGTGCAGTCATATCAAAACTGATCACTTTTGGTGTCGGTTATACCTTTGCTCGATTTATAACGAGGTTTCTTAGAGATCGCAATTTACGGTTTGTTGAAGATTTGTGCTCATCCAACGAACATAGGCTGACGCAGGTGTACCACAGGGTTCTGTCCTCTCTCTCTCTCTCCTTATTTTCATTGACCATCTTTTGGGAATCTAACCTACTCATTCGCGGAAGACTGCAGCCTCTGTCATTCATAGTCATTCGACCGTAGATCAAAGCTTCAAGATATTGAAGACAAAAGGCGATTTATTTTTGAGACACTTTGTCGGGACTTACTGGCCATTTCCGAATTGGGTGGAGTCTATAGAGTAGATTCTTATGCGCTGAAGACGCAGGGTTGCATTTTTGTCTTACAAGCGATTCACTGACCCAATAGTACTGTCAATTTCTATCGATTACTGATGAGACACTTAGTCGAGAATTACTGGCCATTTCCGAATGGGGTCGAGTGTTTAGAGTAGATTTTTATGCGCTAAAAACGCAGTGTTGCTTTTCTTCTCACAAGCAATTCACTGACCCCCAAAGTATCGTAAATTTTAATTGATGGTATGGATACTGAAAATTCAGATCAAGATATGTTCTGGGCATGAAAGTACATTGTGTCGATCGTAGGGCAGGACATGTACGAGGGCGACCGCAAAACTAACTGGCCTGGCACATTTTCTGTTTTACTAGCAACTTTTTTTTTGTTTTTTAAAAGCAATCTTTCATAAGCTATCTGTCAAAATTTCCGAAATATTTAATAATTATTTTCTTTCTTAGAGGTTATTGAAGTAAACAAGTTTTATAATTTTTGAAAAATGGAAAATAAAGAGTTTCTTGCGGTAATTAAACACTTTTATATGAAAGGTTATACGCCACAATTAGTCAAAGATGAATTGGATTCTGTTCATGGTGGTAATGCACCATCATACTCCACCGCGAAATCCTGGGTTCAACAATTTAAAATGGGTCGTTCAAGTACGGAAGATGAACAACGCTTTGGAAGACCGAAAACTGCTACTACTATTGAAAACATTAGAAAAATATTTAATGAAGTGACTAAAGATAGACGAATAAAGCTCAGAGAACTTGTTAAAATACACGAAAAACAAGTTTGGAGTATTTTACATGATGAACTCCGCATGAAAAAGCTATCCGCAAGATGGGTGCCGCGTTTGTTGACTTTGCCCCAAAAAGTCGTCCGTTAGACCAATTCCGAGGAGGTTTTAGCGATTTATCAGCGTAATCCAATAGAGTTGTTGTGCCGATTCATAACTGTTGATGGATCCACCACTACATTCCAGAATGCAAAGAACAGTTAAAACAATGGATAGAAGCTGGTAAAAGTGGTCCAAGAAGGCGAAAACTGTTCAGTCAGCAGGCAAAGTAATGGGCACTGTATTATGGGATGCAAGGGGTTTAATATTTATTAGAAACATGCATGAACACACTCTGGTTTACAATACATTCATTTAGTCATTGTACCAGTACCACTGTCCCGAATAGTGTAAACAATGAAATGAAACGAGACGAGATTGCTTGCTCTTCGAATGAATGTTGTATGGTTCTCTGCTCTCTTAACTACTCTATTCGTCTCAATTCTGTTAAGAGAACACAATATTGTTCTCAATAAATATTCGAGACTGTAAAAGGCATTTGAATACATAAGAAGTCTTTGAATGGTATACGGTAAATTATGAATGGTTGTGGGTATCATTAGCTTTCAGTCATTTAAGAAATCAACAAGGGTGAGCAAGGTGTAAACAAAAAAATATATATCTAAATATATTCTTCTTAAATAAGTTTAACTGAGAAAAAAATGGAAATTGATGAAGTAAATAATTATTAAGAAGAAATAATTAATATTATTATTAATATTTAAAAATATTTTAGCTTTCAAATCAATTTTTTTTTGTAAGTAAATAATAATAAATATAGTCTGAACATTTGTTTTATACTAAATCTGTAACATTTGTTTTATTTGCAATAACTTAAATTTGATGAAACTATTTTTATACGATGATAACTAACTTGCAGTTTAATTTAACTCCAATTCTTCACACGAAGAGCATGAAATTCATTTAATTGTCGCCCTTTTCTACATTTCAGAGAAATCAAAGCAAAAACATCATTTGCTACGCTCATCATATGTTACGCTCATGGAAATAGATTTTTTCTCAAATAGTCTTATTAATACATCTCAGTATTCGAGTAGTTGTGGTTGTCTCTAAAGACCTTTTACCCGATCACCTTACAACTCGTTCATACCCGAACTCTGTCGTCTCGGTACCATTCTGTTTCATTCCCGATGCTACTTGCTAAGAGGAATGGTTGTGTGTACGATACTCTTATCGCTAGAATGAGCACATTTACGCTTTTGTAAACAAATGAATGTGTTCGGTTGTGTGAAAACGATGTTCATGCAGGGTTTTAATATTTATTGATTATCTCGAGAAAGGAAAAACTATAAATAGTGAATATTATTGTGCATTATTGGATCGGTTGAGTGAAGAAATCAAGATAAAACGACCGCATTTAGAAACAAAAGTTCTTTTTCGTCAAGATAATGCTCCTTCACACACTGCATTTTCAACTCAACAAAAACTGGCCAAATTACGATTTGAAATTGCTCTGCATCCACCATATAGTCCAGATTTAGCTCCTTCTGATTATTTCTTGTTTCCAAATTTAAAAAAAAAATTCTCGGTGGCAAAAAATGTTCGTCCAATATCGAGGTTATTGCTGAAACTGAGGCATATTTTGAAGGTCTTGAAAAATCATATTTTTCGGATGGAATTAAATGTATTCTATTAAACTTCCTCAGGCTTCAAACGAAATCCAACTCCCATATATGGGCAGGTGTTCCAAAATGATCCTGCTTCACTGTGTTCAAGGAATAGCGATGGTGCTGATAGGTGACAAAAGGCTATCCAACTCTATTGCCAACCTCGAGCACCGTCGGCATGTAGGTTGAGTGTCACTGTTTTATCGTAACTTAAATGGGGTGTACTCAGGATGTTCGGCAGAAATTTACACCTGTTTGTTATCAATAGGCCAGTTGTTTCCTTATACACTACAGATCCAATTCGCCTGCTCTGTCCGTATGTGCATTGCACATTGTGCAATCGACTTCCGGCACAGAGAACAGAGTTTTGTCACAACTGTATTTTTTGCCAACCAAATGTATTCGATCGCTACAACCGAATGTTGATTGAGCTCATCGCCATTTTACAATAGTGGAAACTGACGGTATTTATTGAAGAGACAAAGTATCGAAAACCCTAACTAATTAAAATGATTATTGGCTACAATGACTTTTAATTCGGTTGTTATTACCACGAGCATTTGTTTACTATAGCAACTGATTGTAAAGTTTATATATTCGGTTATCTGATCAAAATAATAAAGTTTTTTTTTTATTTCATTTTTATATTTAACGGTTTGAAAATATTTATTTTGTTTTTTAAATTTTTGGCAGGTTTCTTTAAAACTTGAGTTTTACTTTCAAATGTAATGAAGTTTGTATGCGCAATTTGAACGAGTTTTGCATTAAATTGGTAAAGTGGGTCAAAAGTATAAAATTTTGGCTTCAAATTTTAGCCGTCTAGCTTTAATAGTTTGAACAGTAGTTTTTTCTCAAAGGACAGACGGGCATGGCTAGATCATCTTAAAATTTTATAACGATTCACAATACATATTCTTTATAGAGTCTCGGAATAGTGTTGCGTGGTGTTGCAAACGGAATTACAAACTGAATATGCCTTCTGCTGGGAACAACGACGATATGTAGTCTGTCATTAAAGCTTGTTCATTGCAACCATAGTATTGTTTTTCGAATTTCAATTTGACAATAATATGATTGCGGCATTATGAATATTTTTGAAATGTAACAAAAAATAAAAATATTGTTGTAGCCACCATATTTGACGCGCAAAATAGAAAGGGACCTAAGGGTAAAAACCAGTTTTGTTCAGGAGAGCCATTTTAAAGATTTAAATAGGTGTATCTTTGATGTACCATCACTTTCATAAAACGCGCATATCTCTGGGAGGGAACACTTTTGGGGCATGGGATCGGTCTCCTTCGATGCTCAGATGTTGTCCACATCAAAAAAAAGTGGAAATTGATTTTTTTACCCTTAGGTCCCTTTCTCTATGCGCTGTCACATATAAATATGGTTGGTGCAACATAGGTAATGTTTTTTGGTTTTATGTTAACAGTATTATGATTACGGCAATCACACCATATGGTTGTGGTTTTATAGACCAACGACCAATGTATCAGAACATAGTTGTGTGCGAATAACATTATGGTTGTGAGGATTATAATACGATTGTATGTGAAACATACTATGGCTGTGAGGATCATAATATGGTTTGGGGATTTCGACTATACAATGGTTTAATGTAAAACATAGTATGGATGTTAGGATGATAATATTGTTGTGCCACAATCATATAGCCAACAATAGTAAGATGCTCTTCAAATAATTGTCACCCCAACCATATTTTTTTCTTCTTGTACCATCGCCTTTTCAAGTTTGCCCAATTTCACAGCCAATCTATGAAAACACCCATATGGCTTAACAACAGCATACCTACGCGTAAATCTCGTGTTTATTAGACGCTGCTTTTTCTCGTTCTGAATATTCCCTTCCAGGCTGAACAAATACGAGTACACAAACTCGTATTTACATACATGAGTGTGCCGTAAAAATGTCAACTAATTTATGTGGAGCATTTACAAAATCAGCAGCAGTAGCAGCCCAGCATATTAAATCCAGTCGGTTGCGAAGCTTAGCACACTTGATACGCGCACATAAGCGGATGACATGAAATCGCCTAGCAAACGATGAGAGAGAGTTGAACGCACGGCACGAGACGAGCTGCAGAATCCATTACAAATAAATTGCTGTTTACGCGATTATTTCATTATAACTGAAGTATTTATTTATAATTACCGAGCACCGATGAAATGTGACAGTGAAGCGATTATTGGAGCACGGCTCGCAGCTGAGACGGGGAGTCGGAGCTTGCTCGATAATTGCCAAATATGTCATAAATTCTGTACCCAAATTGTGGCACTTAAGTACGTTCAAGCAGCGTTGGTGGCGGCACGGCTAACATTAGATGCAAAGCTAAATGCAAATATGGACTTATAGGTTCAGTCAAGGATTTACACAAGAATTTGAATTTATGTGATCTGCTGCTGTGCGGTGTAATGAAAAATTAGCACAATATTGAAGGAAGAATAATGAGGAGCTATTAAGCTGGTTAAATAGGCAAATAAGGAGAATAATGCTAATATAATGAAGACTGAGAAAAATCACATTTACTCTACCTTTTTAATAAATTATCAATTTTTTATTAGCAAAGACAGCACATGTATCGTTTCTTTAACGAGACGAAATTAAAGTTGCTTCTTTTTTTAATATCTTTGCATTTCCTAAAGTGTTGCCTTCCCCAGCCCCACCACTTTTCCAAAAAAAAAAAAAACACTTCACTACCCCTGACATCGCATAGCATACTCGTTCTACTCGAGCTTACATTGTCCTGTCATGCAATTCGGTCAACAGTTTGCCAGTCTTCTTACTTTCGCATACTTTAGAATGTTACTCTCAAAAGTACATGAATTTCATATTGAGGCATACACCGGAAACCACTTAGGGATACTAGAGCACACTGGCAAAACAAACAGTCCCCGCCTGATGATGACACAGAGGCCTAGTAGAGTGACGAGAATGAGACAACCGAAAAGTTTGCACTCGAACATAACACCCCCTTTCTGGCTGGCCCCTGTCATTCATCAAAGAGCAGGAAGGGGGCGGATAGCCTACCAAAAAAAAAAATATGCGACAACAGCAACAAAATCGGAACAGTGCTAATTTCATTATTATACTTTACTAATGGCAAAAGCAATTAAGTCGATGTGGTTTTTCCCACTGTCACACGCACAGTGGTTAGCGAAGGTACACATGTTATTTAAACAAGTTTATGTTGAGTTCAATAGGTTTTCCTCAATGACTTGAACAGTTTTTATTCTGGTTCGAAAGCTTTTTGTTGTTTTTTTTTCAGAACCAACGTTAAAAAAATTGGTGAAATGTATTGGCTGCGGTTGCCAGGCAGACTGTACAGCTGTTTCTAAACCCGCCAGCGGTTACTTCGGCAACAAATCAAATGACTGATATGGGAGGCTCATTTGAATTTATTTATTTATTTAAGTCTATGGATGTACAAATTCCTTACAGACTATTTCTTACATCTAAAAGTAAATTAAATCTAAGTTATTAATAAAATTACATAACGAATCAAACAAATCAGGGTTCTGATTGGAGATACTATTGAACTCTTTCATTGCTCTAGTTATAGGTTCATTAAGAGAATAATTCGTTCTATGAACAGGTAAACAAAACAAGGTAAAGCGACGCAAAGTTCTGGTAGGAAAGCAAAAATCTACTAGTGCCAACAAACACGATGAATCTATTGAGCCCGAAACCAATTTATGAAGAAAAACTTGAGATAATAAGGTTCTTCAATTGTCCAGCGTTTTCAAATGAATTAACCTACATTTGTCTACACGCAGAGAAAAGATATGGTTTCTATATGGTCACGGCAACAATAGTATGTTCTCTGCAATAAAAGTATGGTAGTCGCAACCATAGTATTGTTTTTTGAATTTCAATTTGATAATAGTATGATTGCGGAAATAGTAATATTGTTGAAATGTAACAATAGTATTGTTGCCAAATTTAAAAATGAAAATATGGTTGTAGCAACAATATAAATATGGTTGGTGGAACAAAAGTATTGTTTTCATGGCTTTTATGTTAACAATAACATGATTACGGCATTCATACCGGCAAAATTGTACTTTTTTTTAGTTTGACAATGTTATTTTTACGAATCTTACTCAATAATAGTAAAAATAATTAAATTTTTTCCAAACAAACTACGATTTAGTATAACTGAAATATTTTTAATAAATAATTTTTTTACTGTTCAATAAATCACTCCTATTACTTCATAACTTACTTAATAAAATTCTCTATTGTTAAATAACAACTTTACCCAATCTTTACAAAAAATGTTGGGGATCATAGTATGATTGTGTGTAAGTCATACTATGGTTGTGAGGATCATACTATGGTTGTACGTTAAACATATTATGGTAATGAGGACCATAATATTGTTGTGGGGATCATAGTATGGTTGAATGTGAATAATAATATGGTTGTAGGGATCATAGTATGGTTGTGTGTGAATAATTCTATTGTTGTGAGGACCATAATATTGTTATGGGGATCATAGTATGGTTATGTGTGAATCATACTATTGTTGTGAGTATCATAATATTGTTGTGTCACAACCATATACCCAACAATAGTATGATCCTCTTCGAATATTGTTACCCCAACCATACTTTTTATCTGCGTGCAGGGAGTTTGTATTGAGCTATTGAGGTTAGCTTTCAAACCCCATATGACATTAACGGGGTATGTTCAGTTCTACTACTGAAATGGGTGTTGTAACAGTATTTATGTCCCTACTAAGTAGATCGTGCATGACGTTTGGTCTCAAACCCCATTTTTCTATATCGAGTAATTGCATGCTTGAAACTTTAGTTGCCAGAAATACCTTGAGTATTGGACTTCCCTTGCTATCTTGTGTTCCACTCTCAAGCTAGTATTACATCTTCTATTTTATTTCACGTAGTTCTGATTTAATTGGATTGACTTCCATTTGGTCTTTTCTCATAACAAAACTGTTGAATACGGAATTGTGTTTGTTGATTGCTTTACTTAACATTCGAAGAATGTACACAAGGAGTAATTATAATTAAATTAAATAATACCTTGAACAGGTATACCACTCAGCTTTTGGCCAAGTAGTGAGGGGGCCTTTCCTAGGGGAGTCTTGCCACGATACTGAGATTCAGCTTTGCTTTACAATTTCGATCGAGAAAATTTTGACACGTTTTTTGTAGGTGGGAGAAACCTCACAAACTATTTTGAGGTCAGTGAAGGATACATTGTAATTGTCACAATACTCGGATAGAGCCGAGCCCTGACTGGTTCCAAAGCAGCTCTACAGTCTGCCCTTGCAAACATAACCACTAAATTTTACCACTTTCTACTATTGCTGGTTTTATAATAATTATTTATTTATTTTATTATTTACGAAAAATTCGGCAAGGGTAGCCACTGTACCTTTACGTTGTCCTGCTTCCCCTGCGCACAGTTTGTTTCGTACGTCTATTAAATAATTAAACATAAATTTTTAGATAAACAACCAAATCGGGCGATACAAAATACTTGCAAACTACGAGGGTGCATATAAATTTGATAGCTTTATTGTACATACACGCATACAATCGCACAAAATGTAATTAAGCATTTATAAATGACACACACTCGCACTAAAGTTACAAATGGCTGGAGAGCAAAAACTAAAACAAAATTAGCAGCATAAATAAATGCCAAAATGGTTTAAAACATTAAAAATACTCCGCACAATACAGGAAATAACAGTAATTTTAAATGTTGGCCGTATTATAGGGATATCAGCAAATACGTGCGTCGAAAAAAATTAAAACAAATGGCCAGACCTCAAAGTACTTTATTTCGGCCCGCTCCTCTAAGTCACCACAAAACGAGTATTAATTGTCATTAATACCTGCAAATATTTGTTGGTTACTAATAATAGTCATACATGTGATAAATTTACAATGATATCATATTGTTTGTATAGTGTGCGTGTTACCCAAAAAAGGGTTAGCAATATTTTAATAATTTAGGAATATTTTAGGAATATTTATTAACTTTTTTTATTTGTGTAAGCCTGCAGACATACACAGTGATAGTTGTACAGTTAATGTTTAGTTTATATAATTATTTATTTATTTATTTGATAAAGCGATATTTAAATAAACAGCATATTTTTAATTTTAACAAAACAAAAAAATTAAACTGCCACACCATTCTAATTGAAACTCTAATTGGAAGAAACACAAACTAAAATTAATAAACGCAAATTGAAATTGTGAAAATACAAATTGAAATTAAGAGAAGCATTTTGAGAAAATAAAAGTTGAAATTAAGAAACGGAAATAAAGATTTCAAATTACAAATTGAAATTAAGAAACGCAAATTGAAATTGAGAAAATACATAGGAAAAATAATTTCAGTTCAATTTAAAAATTCTAATGTTCAAACAAAAAACTAATAAGGAATCTTGTGATAAGAATTAACACATATTACCTAAAATATTCGTTCATTGTTTAGCAAAATTATTTTTGGTTTTGAGCGATAAACAACTTCACATATTTGCCAAAAAAAAAATTTATACAAAGGGTTTTAAACGTGAGCGACAAAAGATTTTATGACCAAAATTTAAAAAAAGTTACACAAATACTAATAAAAAATAATTACCCAGAATGCACAATAACCAGATTAATGAAAAAATACATAAAAAATGACAGAATAATACAACCTTCACCAATGGATCAAAAAATATTTCACAGTGTACATACCAAGACTTACTGAGAACAGATTACTAAAGAAAATAATACGGGACAACAACACATCCATCGCCTACAGATCCAATGAAACACTGAGAAACATTTTTACAAAAACAGATAGAATAAGGGAAAACAACGTTGTGTACGAAATAACATGCATGGGGAATGAAGGGGAGCAGTGCAACAAGGTTTATGTTGGCACAACAAAACGAATGCTAAGTGTGCGAATAAGCGAGCATGAGGCCGACATAAGAAAGGGGAAAGGCTTTGTCACAACACATAAAAGAGAAACAACACTCAGCTGACCTAAAGAACGTGAAAATACTAGACAGAGAAAAAATTGAAAATAAGAGATACACTTTGGAAAGTTTAGGAATTCAACAGAGAATATCAAAATCAATAAACACCAAAGAAGACAAAGACAACACAAAGCTCCAATACTCCGCTGCAATAAGTTGAACTAAACAGAAGTGCGTTACTGTGATATTAGTGTTAAGTTTTGCTGCGATTTTTACACTTATTTATTTTTTATTATTTTATTATTAAATTGTTTCGTGATGTCCAGTTTTTTAATAGTAATAAGAAATTATGACGAATGAAATGTAAAACTAATTGTAAGTAAAACTAACATATCATAAGAAATTATAAATAACAACACTTTTTGTCGACAGGATTTTCAAATAAACCCCTGAAGAAGTTAGAAAAAAGCTAACGAAACGTTGGGAAAATATGAAATAAATTAGTTTTATTTAATTCATGAAGGAAGACTGACCAATCAGCCCAGTCAAAAACGACATAAACAAATAAAATAACTACCCATTTGGTCAAAGAAAAAGAAAATTGTATACCGTTTATCGAAAAAAGTTTTAAATCAGGCAATAAAAAACTTCAGATATTGACAAAAACTAGATGTATGCCGTTTATTAAAAATATTCTAGTTATAAGGCGATAAATGACAAATTGTAAAAGTTTTTTAAGAAACAGTCGGCTAGTGTTGTGGTCGGCTAGTCTTGAGGGGTGACTACCGTCACTATCTAAAGACCGCAAGCGCTTATACATTTTAGGGCAGCAAGTTTCGCATTAAACGAGAACTGTCGGCAGTAGAGTTTGCCAACGAACACAATAAAAATCCCTTCCGCTGCATGCATACTAAAACTTATACACCCACACACACAATACAGTGCATTACGAGTAATTTTGTAGTTGTTCCATTCATTAAATATTGCAATCACTGATAAATAGCTAAGCTTATTTACGCAATTTTTAATTGAGTGGTGATAAAATTCACATACAAATTTTTTGTTTATAATTTAGGCATTGTCTTTTTTCTGTGTACAAATTGAAATTAAAAAAACGGTAATTGAAATTAAAGAAATACAAATTGAAATTGAAAAACGTAAATTGAAATTGAGAAAATACAAATTGATTTTCAGAAAAGACAAATTGAATGCGACCCAAAAATAGTCCCGCATGATCAAAACGGGCGATCAATAGACAAATGGACAAAATGGACTGTTACAACATTGAACACACCCATTTCAATAGTAGAACTGTACATTAGACCGTATCACCTTACATGGACAAAAAAAAGTGCACCGTACACCAGCGAATATAAAGTATTGTTCCAAGGACATTTCAAAAAATTATTTTTTTTTTGACCGAACGTAGGGGTCGCCTTTTTAGTTTTTTCGTTATATCTTCGGTATTTACAGTCCGATCTTAAAGTTTGATATAGCGAATTTTTTTGTCTCGGGGAGGCCAATATTTTTGCTCTGAGGTCCATTGACCTCAAGTGTACCGTTCTGGTAGTTACCCCCCCAATCTCATTTCCTACCACCCTAATGTGGCACCCTAATGTTAGAAATTTATAGCTCGCAAAAAATCATAAAACTTTTGCTAAGAAAGTTTTCGATAATTACAGCACAACTATTAAAAAAAATGATTTTATAAATTTAATGTTGCAGAACGTAGGGGTCACCTTCAGATGATAGATATAATTCCGTTATTTCTCTCTCTCTCTCTTACTTTATTTTGACAATGATATTCGGTCTACCAGTGAAATAACTATTGCGTCTATACTTTTTTAAAATAATTAATAGTGTTTTGTTTATCTTTATATATATAATTCTACTGGAATGTGAGGTTCGGTACACAGGTACTTTTTGGGAAAACCCAATAAAAAGACGGCTATTAAAAAGGTCAGCATATGAAGATAAAAAAGTGACCACAGGTACGAATTAATATGAATATCATTGAGATCAGTTTTGAGAGCGTCCTAAATATCGTTATCCCAATAATGCATTTATTACCTTCCGTACTTTTAACAATCAATTTTCACGTTTTACGACATAGTACCGTTGAAAGCATTTAAGACATTGTGTTCCTCAAATTTCCCAATTTGTGGTGAATGATTGTCTTTTATTTGAGGCCATATTCAGTTTGGAAATTCACTATCGGCGATGAAGACAAATTCAAGGGTTTTACCTGTTTTCCAATCTTCATATGCTGACCTTTTTAATAGCCGTCTTTTTATTGGGTTTTCCCAAAAAGTACCTGTGTACCGAACCTCACATTCCAGTGGGCGGCACGTACAGTAGAATTATATATATAAAGATAAACAAAACACAATTAATTATTTTAAAAAAGTATAGACGCAATAGTTATTTCACTGGTAGACCGAATATCATTGTCAAAATAAAGTAAGAGAGAATTATATCTATCATCTGAAGGTGACCCCTACGTTCTGCAACATTAAATTTATAAAATCATTTTTTTTAATAGTTGTGCTGTAATTATCGAAATACTTTCCTAGCAAAAGTTTTATGATTTTTTGCGAGCTATAAATTTCTAACATTAGGGTGCCACATTAGGGTGGTAGGAAATGAGATTTGAGGGGTAACTACCAGAACGGTACACTTGAGGACAATGGACCTCAGAGCAAAAATATTGGCCGTTCGGTCAAAAAAAAAAAATATTTTTTTGAAATGTCCTTGGAACAATACTTTATATTCGCTGGTGTACGGTGCACTTTTTTTTCGAGACGGTCTACTGTACATACCCCGTTAATGTCATATGCATTTTGAAAGCTAACCTCAATAGCGTTAGTCTGTAACGGAATTTTTAAATTATTTCAACTTTCATCATAAAGTGGTCAGATAATGAGAACCGTATCGCTGTAATAGCGCTTTTCAAGTGTGAAATGAGGAAAAGCGATATTTTCAAAACGTCCACTAGGGATTAGCCGCATGTTCGTCTACCGATGCATAAAACTGTTTGAGGCGACTGGAGATGTAAAAGACCGCCACTGGTCGGGCCGCCTACGCTCTGTTCGAACACCGCATGTCATCAAAGCCGTTAAATCAAGAATTCACAGAAATCCGCTCCGAAAACCGAAAATCATGGCCCGGGAGATGAATTACACGCAAAAGTCCATGAGTCGAATCATTAAAAAAGACTTGAGACTTGGGGCTTTTAAACGATGATAAACATCGGCCAAAGTTTATCAAGAAACCGTTTTGGAAGCTGTTGTGAAGCCTCTTAACAATTCCCTGTTTTAAAACCAGCCATGGACTTTCCAGCAGGATTCTGCGCCGGCCCATAAGGCTAAAACGTCCCAGGCCTGGCTTCGAAGCAATTTGCCAGCGTTCATTTCCTCTGAAGAATGGCCCTCAGGCAGTCCAGATTTGAACCCATTGGATTACAAATTGTGGACTCTCTTAAGACTTTGGTTCGAGCAGTGGCTGATTTTCCAATGGACGAGGTTCGTGCAGCTATTGACGATTGGCCAGTGCGACCTAAGGCGTGTGTAAAGTTAAAAGACAGACCTTTCGAATAAGTAGATTCTTTTTGGATGCAATATACATCAATAAATATATTAAAAAATATTTGGTCCAAAAACATTCAGTATTTTTTATTTTACAGCATATAACGTGTTGAACAGTATTTATGTCCCTACTAAGTACTATTGTTACATTTCAACAATATTAATATTGCGACAATCATACTATTGTCAAAATTAAATTAAAAAAAAACATTACTATGGTTGCAACGAACATACTTTTATTGCGAAGAACATATTATTATTACCTTGACCATATAGTAGTCATTCTCTGCGTGTAGGTATCATGTAACGCTGTGCTTAGTTCGTTTGTTTTATTTTGGCCTTTTGCTTTAACACATTGAACAGAAGTTAACCGGCAACAGTAGTTCTCAAACGTTTGGTGAGAACCTGGCCCTAAAAACTTCTGTTTTCCTTTGAACAATTGCTGCAAAGATTACTGATGAAGGTCGTCATGTACCCGAAATCGCGATAAAAGCAGTGTGCAGCCACGAAAATCAATGCCACATTGCCATTTTGTTAAAAACTTGTCATTTATTAAAATATAGATGCAAGAGGTCTAGAGCCGGTTAATTCCTTGTAGTAGTTCTTTCCTAACAAAAAATAAACTTCTTAAAATACAAGTACAACATGTATGCGCCTTGGAAAGAGGACATAATAGAAATGATACAAATTCGATCCGAAGGCTAGAAAATAGTTAATTTTTATAAAACAAAAAATGTTCTTATTGTTAGTTGCCTAAAAACAAAGCTGATCCATCTATAGGGTGATCCATCTAGAGGTATTTTTTTCATAATAAAAACAAAATAAAGGGTGTCACAAGAAGAGCGCAATTTTTAAATTTTAAATAAAACACAGATATTTAAGAAAAAATCGTGAAACTTTATTATATCGTAAAGTAGACAGAATGAGGTTATGTATGGAACAATATATCGTGCAGATGGCCGCCGCGGCTTTGCTGGCATGCACGCGATCTTTTAATGAAATTTTCAATGACCGTTTTGCATGAATGCTGCGGTATTTCATTAATGCAGCGTCCAATTTCGTCTTTTAAGGCTTGAGTCGTCGTCGGCTTATTCGCGTAAACCATCGACTTCAAAAAACCCCAAAGAAAAAAATCTAATGGTGTTAAATCGCACGATCTAGACGGCCAATTCTGATCTCCAAAACGCGAAATAACACGACCGGGAAATGACTGATGCAGCAATTGAATTGTTTCTCTGGCTGTATGACATGTGGCGCCGTCTTGTTGGAACCACATGCCCTCCACATTCATTCAAGAAAAAACTGGTTATCATTTCACGATACCAAACACCATTGACTGTTTGCGCTTGACCTGCCTCATTTTCATAAAAAAAGGTCCAATGATTCCTCCAGCCCAAAAACCACACCACACAGTGACACGTTGAGGATGCATTTGCTTCTCGTGAATCACTCGAGGATTTCCGCACCCCAAATGCGACCATTCTGCCTATTGACGAAGCCATCAAGATGAAAATGGGCCTCGTCACTGAAGATGATTTTATCGGCAAAATCAGCATTTTCATGTTGTCTCTCCAACGAACTCCCTTCGCTGTCCATGGTCAGCTGGCTTCAGTTCCTGAGTCAATTGAATTTTGTATGCATGAAGATGCAAATCTTTCGTCAAAATTCGCTGCAAAGTGGATTTGGAGACACCAATTTGCTGAGCTCGGTGTCGAATTGAGGTGGATGGAGTTTGAGCGACATCATCACGTACAGCTGCGACATTTTCGGTCGATCGACCTGGTCGATGGCGCGTTGTTTTCTTTACATCACTAACAGACCCAGTTTCGGCAAATTTATCCATTAATCTCTTTACAGTTGACTCTTTTGGAGCATTATTGTGACCCCAAATTGATCGCAATTTGCGAACTGTACCCGCAAAACTTTCACCATTTGGGTAAAACAATTTCACAATGAGAATGCGTTGTTCATTCGTGTAGCGCTCCATTTTTACTAACCTCGTACCTTCTACTAACAAACAATAACAATTGTTCAAATGTCAAACAATGACGCTTCGAATGTTGCCAGATTTAAAGATTGCGTTCTTCTTGGGACACCCTTTATTAGTATACAAATACAAATCAAGTGTGGAATTGGTAATTTAAAAGGACATTTTATGGCATTTATTTTTTGAATATAATTTCCTTCAAATGTTGGTAGCAACTACGCCTTAGGGTTTCCATACTGACGGTCCAATTTTGGATGACTCGTTCGAGCATTTTGACCGGTATGGCTTTAATGACACGCGTAATGTTGGCTTCCAAAACCTGAATTGTGGCTAGTTTGTCAGCATAGACTTTGGACTTTACGTAACCCCAAAGAAAAATGTCTAAAGGTGTGATATCACTCGATCTAGGCAGCCAACTCACCTGTCCAAAACGAAAAATTAGCTGCTTTTCGAAATGACCTCTCAATAGATCCTTTGTTTGAGCAGCTGTATGGCAAGTAGCACCGTGCTGTGTCGTCAAGATTACGAGCTTCAATTTCAGGTAGCATAAAGATCGATATCATGGCGCGATAGCGAGCTCCATTCACGCTTACGTTCCGGCTATCATCATTTCTGAAAAAATATGCACCAATGATTCCACCAGCTTATAAACCGCACCAAACCGTGATTTTCTCTGGGTATAATGGCACCGCTTAAACCTCTTCTTGTTGCTCTTTAGCCCAAATGCGTCAATTTTGTTTATTGTCTTTGCCGTTAGCCAGAAATGGACCTCATCACTGAACAAAATTTTGGTCGAAAACAGCGGATCTGCCCGTTTCTCACCGAATGCTAATTTTCATAATACAGTTGCCAACATTTGAAGGTAATTGTTTTCAAAAAATAAATGCCATAAAAGTCCTTTCAAATTTCCAATAAAGATTCCACACTTGATTTGAATTTTTATATATTTTTTTGTTTTGAAAAACTACCTCTAGATGGACCCTAAATAAAGAAAAAACTGTTTTATTTTATTTTGTAAATTGTCGCCAATCCGAAAAAGATACGAAAAATGTAACGCTATTAAACCTATAGTGGCTTCTATTAATAACTATCATATTTTCAAAGTGTAGAGTCCATCGGTGCACTGGTTTTTCAGTGCAAAAAAGAATCTTGTACATTTTTATATCATTAAGCGATTTTTATACATTTGAACTGATGTCGAAATGACAGAATTCCGCTTGCGAAGTAGCGGTCTTCTGCATGTAAATTTTATTTGCCCATCAAAATGGCAAACAAAGCACTCGGTTTGCATCAAAATAAACCAATGAATATTCACATTGAAATTGTTTTGTTAAATATTCATAACAAAATAATCACAAAATAGGCAGCTTGATCAAATATTAAATTACAAATGCACATGTACAAACATAAAAAATATGCAATAAACCGAATGAAATCATGGTGAAATGGAGTTTAATAGCAGTTGTTAAATTATATTTATGATAAATTGAAATTGATTATGAGCGGCCACAAATTCGCTCGTAGAGGTAATTGTATTTGCGAACATATTCACGCAGCGTATACTTTAAACTCTTATCATTTCCACTCATCAAAACTGACCTAAATAATATTTATTTTATAATTTTTTTGTTCTGACCTCAACGTTTAAAATTTTGTTATACACTCGTAAAAAGAACCAGCAGAAAAACTAACTGATGGCTGGTGGGTTTTTTGTTATGCTCTTTCAATATATCACTGCCAACTAAAATGCAAAATCAAATTTAGTTACCAAAAATATGCAAAGGGAAAGAAGCGCGATATAATTGATTAACTGTCCCAACACTAAAGTGAAAATTTAACAATATGCTTGCAACAAAAAGTCGATAATTTTATAAATACCAGGCTATTAATAACGCGAACGGAGCTAATATCGTAATGGCATGACAATTTTTGATTAATGGCATAATGGCATATAAAAAGTTCAAAGTTTGTGATTATTTATGTCTCAACAATGGCAAAGAGTGGGCCGTATAGCAAATTTGCGAATAAAAGAGTTATGAAAGGAAGAAGCTTGTGTGATAATCGGGCACAATCCTTAGCACAGCACAGCGAAAGGTCCAAAAATACACTGACAATCCTGACTGGCATTGGCTGCTATTAGCTTTGCTTTAGCTGTCCTTCAATCAAATGAAATTTGTTTTTTGGGCTTTGGTTTTCTTTCAGGTTGCTGTGTAATGTCTTGGCTGTCATGTATAGATTTGCCCATCTAATGGTTAAAATGCCTTTTAGTCTGTATAGGTATCTAGTGATTTCATATAACTGTCATATAATCATAACTTAAGTGATGTAAAGCTGGTTGCGGCGTAATAGTCCTGCCTTTTATGCATGCCCTGAAATACCTCAAACCCTGTTCTGGTATTGAATTAAGCCATGCGCGTGCCAATAGTTAGATACCCCTGTCAAACATTCGAATGTTGTATGCGAACATATGTACTTCCGAAGTTTTGCGGAAAAAGTTGTAGGTAATCAAAGCAAATATGAGCTGTTTTTAATTTATTACCATCAAACAATATTGCATCGCATATTTCGGTTGGCAAACTTTTGCCCAACTCGAAGCGAAATGAAAACAAATAAACACTGAGTAAGGAAGGGCATGGTCGACTTTATCACACACTAAAGTAATTTTTGAAACAATTTATGGAAAACACATTTAGAAGGCATTTTCGAGAGCTCGAAAGGTATTAAAAACGTTTCAATATTTTATCTAGCTCAGAAAGCCGTTATGAAAGTTTAAACGTTAAGTTAAGTCTATTAAAAAAGTATCTGGTGTGATAGTCATATAAGACGATAGATCGATCATGACAAATTTCACAAAGAATTGGGTTATCGCTTTATTAGGCCAAATCAGAATATAAAGCTATTTTAGAGACTCTACAACTGCAGGAACCAAAATTATAAGTATATACGGTTTTTATGAGGTCCTTATTAAAAAAAAACACCGACTTTTTTTGCATTTATAGCATCTCAACATGAAGTTAAGCTAGCTGCAAGAGGTTTAAAAAAAAAGATGTTTTTTAAAAAAATGCAAAAACAAGAAAAACATGATTAAGTTCGGCCAGACCAAACCTTATACGAGGGCAGCTATATATGGGACAGCGCATAGAGAAAGGGACCTAAGGGTAAAATTTTTTTTGAGCATCGAATGAGACCGATCCCATGCCCCAAAAGTGTTCCCTCCCAGAGATATGCGCGCAAATAGAAAGGGCCCTAATCTTTAAAATGACTCTCCTGAACAAAACTTTTCATCAACTTATAACTTTTTATTTTTTGATGTGGACAACATCTGAGCATCGAATGAGACCGATCCCATGTCCCAAAAGTGTTCCCTCCTAGAGATATGCGCGTTTTATGAAAGTGAAGTCGACGACTCTAAGCGCAAATAGAAAGGGACCTAATCTTTAAAATGGCTCTCCTGAACAAAACTGGTTTTTAACCTTAGGTCTCTTTCTATTCTGCGCGTCACATATACTTACTAGGGACATAAATATCGTAACAACATTGAACACACCCATTTCAATGGTATAACTGAACATACCCCGTTAATGTCATATGGGTTTTGAAAGCTAACCTCAATAGCGTTAGTCTGTCACGGGATTTTAAAATTGTTTCAACTTTCGTCACCATAGAGTGGTCATATAATGAGAACCGTATCGCTGTAATAGCGCTTTTTAAGTGTGAAATGAAAAAAGGGATATTTTCAAAACGCTCAGGCCATTAGGGATTAGCCGCATGTTCGTCTACCGATGCATAAAACTGTTTGAGGAGACTGGAGATGTAAAAGACCGCCACCGGTGTAAGGGACCGCCACCAAGCCCACTCAGCTGACCCCCAGGTCTCTGTGAACGCATCCAGTTCAAATGGCGCGTTTCCTCCACCTGGATATCGAAGCAGATCCCCCATAGACGAAAATGACTTCAAAATAAATATATTGTTGTTACAACAACAACCGCCACCGGTCGGGCCGCCCACGCTCTGTTCGAACACCGCATGTCATCAAAGCCGTTAAATCAAGAATTCACAGAAATCCGCTTCGAAAACAGAAAATCATGGCCCGTGTCGACCATGAGACCATGAGTCGAATCATTAAAAAAGACTTGGGACTTTCAAACGACGTACAGGAAATTTATTGACTGCAGTTTAAAAAAAAATAGGATTGAAAAATGCGAACGTCTTTTGGTGAAACACGCTGATAACTTGCACAGAAAAATTTTGTTCACCGATGAAAAAATGTTTACCGTTCAGCAAAAATTTACCAAGCAAAATGATAGAGTGTATGCGCGGTCATCTAAAGAAGCATCTGAACTGATGCCAAGGGTGGAAAAGGGTCATCACCCAGCTTCAGTCATGGTTTGGTGGGGTGTCTCTTACGATGGGGTCGCTCACCTGCATTTCTGCGAACAAGGAGTCAAAACATCGGCCAAAGTTTAACAAGAAACCGTTTTGGAAGCTGTTGTGAAGCCTCTTAACAATTCCCTGTTCCAAAACCAGCCATGGACTTTCCAGCAGGATTCTGCGCCGGCCCATAAGGCTAAAACGTCCCAGGCCCGGCTTCGAAACAATTTGCCAGTTTACATTTCCTCTGAAGAATGGCCCTGAGGCAGTCCAGATTTGAACCCATTGGATTACAAATTATAGACGGTTTAGAGGACAAGGTTTATCACAAAAGATACCCCAACACTGGATCTCTTTAGACTGCTTTGGTTCGAGCTGTGGCCAATTTTCTAATGGACGAGTTTCGTGCAGCTATTGACGATTGGCCAGTGCGACTTAAGGCGTGTGTAAAGGCTAAAGGCGGACATTTCGAATAAGTAGATTTTTTTGGATACAATATACATCAATAAATATAGTAAAGAGTATTAGGTCCAAAAACATTCAGTACTTTTTTATTTTACAGCATAAAACGTGTGTAACAGTATTTATGTCCCTACTAAGTATGTCTGGATGCGAATATTTATCTTAAAAAAATGTTTTATTATTTTTCAAAGTATTCTTCAGCAGGATTTATACACTTTTGTATGCGCTCAAACTAAAAGTCGAAGCTCTTTTTCCACTCCGATTGAGACACCTCCAAAACATGGGTTTTTAACGCTTCAACAACAGGCGACGAAATCGTTGACCACGCATTTTTTTTCTTCATGAGCGGGAATAAAAAGATATCATTGCGTACCAAGTCAGAGTTGCACGGCGGATGGCCTATCATTTCGAAGGTTTGGTCGGTCAAAAAGGCGCTGTTTTGAGTCGATATATAAGAGCTCGCATTGCCATGGTACACAACAAGGCGCTGGTTTGAGTCGATATGTAAGAGCTTGATTCGTCTTCTCTTGTTCATTTTTCGAATTTCTCTGAAGACTTCAGGAAAAGAAATTGTGGTGTACCACTTAGAATTGATCGTCCTACGTCGCTTAAGCGAAACAGTCGCCACATGACCAGTTTTGCCGAAGAAACAGGCGACCATTTGCTTCGAAGTGCTTCTTCCACGCACAACTTTCGTTAGATTTGGCTCGTCTGCGAAGACCCACACGGTCGATTGCTGTTTTGTTTCGGGCTCATACGCATAGATTCATGATTCGTCACCTATGACGATCTTATAGATGTCTTTTGAAGCACCGCGATCGTATTTTTTCAAAACTTCTTTGTACCAATCGACACAAGCCTTTTTTGAGCGATTGTCAAATTGTGCGGGATCTAACGACCAGGTGTTCATGCAATTTCGAATGTTTTATGGTGGAAAATATGCTTAAGGATGCCTCTATCTCACGGTATGTCACATGACGATCTTGCATTATCAGTTCACGCACGGCATCAATGTGCTCTGGCACAACGGCCGTTTTTGGACGATCTTTACGACCTTCGTCTTTGACCTGTTTTTCACAGTGTTTTTCACAGTGCTTAAGGATGGTGCTTCAACGCCATACAAAGATTTAAGTTCATCGATGCACTCTTGTCGTGATATTCCACATCGAAAGTTGTGAAAAAATATCGCACGCAAATGTCCACGATTTAATTGCATTTTGTTTGCCAAATTGATTTTTTGAAGTCACTGTAAACAACGCAAATGAAAGTCGTACGTCAAAACGTTCTGAGTACGTTTATGCTAAACAATGTCAAACGTTCCAATGGAAATGTCAGATGGCGCCAGGCAACACTTAGTGTTGCCTAGGCCAGAAATGTATATAGCAACCATTGTATGGTTACAGCCCAAGATAATAGATAAATATGAATACCTAAATAAACCGTGAAAGTGATTCTTAGTCTGTCATTTTAATATGTAGGGGTTCCGTCACCCCTCCGTTTAGGTGCTTAAAGCATTTGCACATTATAATACATATTAAGGTGTAATACTGTATTGTAAACTGTGTGTGATGTAGGGTATAATTACACAAAAACTTTTCTATAGCTCTCATGTACACCAACTAGCATATGTGTGTGTATGTGTATGTGGGTGAGTGTGTACGAGTATTTATGTGTGTGCCAGTTATTAATGTTTACTTGTATGCATGCGAGCGTGTTGGAACATTGCAAAATTAGAAAATGTTAACTTCCTCTCATCCTCCTCTAGTTCCTCCTACTCTTCCTGCGAAGGAAAAAGCATATTATAAATGTTTGCTGATGTAGTTGTAAATATTACAACCACACGCACACACATACAAATATCCTGGCAAATACATTTATGTAGATGCACGTTAATACGACTCTGAATTCGAATGTGTATGTGAATTTATGTGCAAGCATGTCCATGTGTATGTGTCTGCTTCGTTGTGTGTGTGTGTGTGTTTTGTAATGGTGGGAAAATATCACACATTATTCATGTGAAATGATGAACGGTTTGGCCCAGTGTGAATGTGTTTTTCGAATTCTGGCTTTGAAATGTTTTTCGAATGCAAAAATTCAGAATTTTAAATTTGTATGGGGGGGGGGACTGTGCTCATGATCTGTATATGCTTCTGCACGTACGTAGGGCTATTTATGTGGTGTGGTGGGGAGGGAAACGCAACGCAATGTTTCCCCCTTTGCATGTGTGCGAACAATTTTGAATTATGCATTTGAATGGCGTGTCTGTTGGTGTGAGCAGCAGTTTGGGTGGAAAATATCTCATTTCCGGTTGTTAGCTGAAAAATATTTAAATGAAAAACTATATAACTGCCGCATGCATCAGGAAGGAGATGCAAACATAAAATGTTAACAACTTTTTGAAATGTTTCTAAAATTAAATAGTTTTCCGAAACGAAATACACCAGCTGCCGAGCGATAACGCACACAGATATTTTGTCCAGCCACCCAATGCCATTACTCATGTGCTGGACAAAATGATGGAGCATATTTGATAAGAAGCTTGGTCATCGCACAAAGTGTAAGTGCATTTACATAAAGTAATTTTGTGGTTTGCTAGTGGGGCATTCTGGCAAAGCGAACTGTTGTACTAACATTCCATAAAAGGGGCGAAAAGTCGCCGAAGGTTTGGTGTTTAGTGTTGAAGAAATAGTATTTAGCCACTATAAATTAAATGCATGGCTAAAGCTTTAGGACCTTAAACCTAGAGGGGCCTTTATATACAAGATTCAGACACGCAATAGGTCTCATATAATGGACTATGCTGTGTGTGAGCTAAGTCGAAAGTACTTAGCAGGGACATACATAAATACTGTTACAACATTGAACACACCAATTGCAATAGTAGAACTGAACATTCCGCGTTAATGTCATATGGGTTTTGAAAGCTAACCTCAATAGCGTTAGTCTGTAACGGGATTTTTAAATTATTTCAACTTTCATCATGGAGTGCTCAGATAATGAGAACCGTATCGCTGTAATAGCGCTTTTCAAGTGTGAAATGAAGAAAAGCGATATTTTCAAAACGCTCCGGCCACTAGGGATTAGCCGCATGTTCGTCTACCGATGCATAAAACTGTTTGAGGCGACTAGAGATGTAAAAGACCGCAACTGGTCGGGCCGCCTACGCTCTGTTCGAACACCGCATGTCATCAAAGCCGTTAAATCAAGAATTCACAGAAATCCGCTCCGAAAACCGAAAATCATGGCCCGGGAGATGAATTTCACGCAAAAGTCCATAAGTCGAATCATTAAAAAAGTTGTATTTTCGTGGGCAATTGTGTGAAGAAAACTTGAAAAGTAAGGTTTACAACAGTAGTTCTCATTCGTTTGTGGAGAGCCTGGCCTTATAGAGTTCGGTTTTACTTTCAACAATTGCAGCAAGGCTTTCTGAAGAGGGTTGTCACGGACCCGAAATCATGATAAAAGTAGTGTGCAGCCACGAAAATCAATGTCACTTTGCCATTTTGTTAAAAACTTGTCTTCTATTTTAATATAGAAGCAAGAGGTCTTGAGCCGGTTTAATCCCTGTTCAATTGTTTCAACTTTCATCATGGAGTGGTCAGATAATAAGAACCGTATCGCTGTAATAGCGCTTTTCAAGTGTGAAATGAAAAAAACGATATTTTTAAAACTCTCCGGCAACTAGGGATTAGCCGCATGTTCGTCTACCGATGTATAAAACTGTTTGAGGAGACTGGAGATGTAGAAGACCTACGCACTGTTCGAACACCGCTTGTCATCAAAGCCGTTAAATCAAGAATTCACAGAAATCCGTTTCGAAAACAGTAAATCGTGGCACGTGAGATGAATATCACGCAAAAGTCCATGAGTCGAATCATTAAAAAAGACTTGAGACATGGGGCTTTCAAACGACGTACCGGACATTTATTGACTGCAGCTTTAAAAAAAAGGATTGAAAAATAAAAAAAGTATTTTGGTGAAGCACGCTGATAACTTGCACAGAAAAAATTTGTTCATTTTTTTCCGTTCAGGAAAAATTTAACAAGCAAAATGATAGAGTATATGCGCGGTCATCTAAGGAAGCATCTGAACTGATGCCAAGGGTGGAAAAGGGTCATCACCCAGTTTCAGTCATGGTTTGGTGGGGTGTCTCTTACGATGGGGTCACTGACCTGCATTTCTGCGAACAAGGAGTCAAGACGTCGGCCAAAGTTTGCCAAGAAACCGTTTTGGAAGCTGTTGTCAAGCCTCTTAACAATTCCCTGTTCCAAAACCAGCCATGGACTTTCCAGCAGGATTCTGCGCCGGCCCATAAGGCTACAACGTCCCAGGCCTGGCTTCGAAACAATTTGCCAGCGTTCATTTCCCCTGAAGAATGGTCCTCAGGCAGTCCAGATTTGAACCCATTGGATTACAAATTGTGGACGGTTTTAGAGGACAAGGTTTGTCACAAAAGATACCCCAACTTTGGATCTCTTAAGACTGATTTGGTCCGAGCTGTTGCCAATTTTCCAATGGACAAGGTTCGTACAGCTATTGACGATTGGCTAGTGCGACTTCAGGCGTGTGTAAAGGCAAAAAGCGGACATTTCGAATAAGTAAGCGGACATTTGGAATAAGTAGATCCTTTTTAAATTCACCGACAAAGCAATTTGTTAAAATTGGATTGGTATCAAAAACCAACATCTTCCGGACGATTAATAAACGTTTACTCTAAATATCCCCGACGAATTATAATTAATACAGCGACAAACTTTATTAACAGAGTTTTCAATATAAGTGACAAAAGTTTCCATAGTGACACTGAAAGACGTATTAAGAGTATTAAAGAAAAATGACTTTCCAATTAAAACCATAGAGGACTGACTTAATTAGACGGACGAAAACCACTTATGACCAAACAGTTAAAGAAAAAAGATTAATAACTTATAAAGCAATGGCGTATATACCTGGTTTATCCGAAAGGTACAACAAATCGGACGTTTATAATAATGACAAATTTTTATTGGCGCCCTGGACAGTTTAGGACAGTTAACGAATTATTTAGTAAGACAAAATCGAAGGTGCACAGTGAAGGAAAGTCCAATTTAGTTTATAAGATTAACTGTGATGGTGACAAGTCCAACGTATGCCAAAAGGTATATGTTGACACTACTGGGAAAAAACTAAAGACTAGACTTTCTTCTAACAAATCTGACATAAAAGCTGTTGATAGACCAATCGAGCAGAAGACTGCCCTTGCGCACCACTGTACTTTGACTGGACACAAGCCAAACTTTAACGATGTAGAAATGTTAGCACAAGAGAGGAAGTATAAGGGAAGATACACTTTGGAGATGCTTTACATCAACGACGTTCCGACATCTAAGAAAATGAACTTTAAAACTGACGCTAAGTACCGACGGAAAGACATACATTAGCTGAATATTAGAAGTACAACAGGAGAGAAGTGAAACAACTATTTAAATGTAATTATTAACAAAAATTATGTTATTCGTGATAGAAAATTGTGTATTGTTGTAATTTTATGTTCTCGGTTTTGTTTTAGTGATTACCCCTGATGAGGAACGACGAAGTCAGTTCAAAATATTGGGTTATTCAAAATTAAAAAAATTAGAAAAACACCAACATCTGATTTTTGCTTATGACCTCAAGCCTAACAATAACCGAAAAATCAACAACAAAAGGTCAACTATACAAATACTAATATCAATAAATATATTAAAAAATATTTGGTCCAAAAACATTCAGTACTTTTTATTTTACAGCATAAAACGTGTGTAACAGTATGTGCTAAATTTTAGTGTCTATATAAATTACAATTACATAATTAACTATAAAATACTTTAAATCATTAATACATATTTTTATTCTCTTTAGAAACAATGCTTATTAACATCCTTTCCTCTCTTTGCAGAAATACATTGGTAAATGCACATGCAATGCGTCTGATATCCTAGAAGCCATCAAAGAAAACGATTTACTACGAGAGACAATACGTGGGCCACCAGGAATGCCGGGTAAAGAGGGTAAAACAGGAGCTCCTGGACGTACGGTAAGTTCAAACTAAATTTTTTTTTATATTCACTTTTTAAAAGCATGCTTAAGATTTCTTTATTAATTATTCTTTTCTTAACAAAAATAAAGATGTTTTAATACAAATTTTATGAGGTATATTTTCCAAATTATGTAATTGTTATTATATAATAGACTAGAATCACTGGAGGAGTTAGATTACTCGTAACACAATAAAAAGGCAAGGAGTTAAATTAAAAAAAAAAGATTAAACTTCCTGTGGTCAGTCATCATTCAGTTTTTATCACAGTCTTTTCCAATTTCATTAACACTTATAATTTTATGAAAATCCAAAATTTTGGGTAGTCTTTGATCTATTCTACTGATGTAAGTAACTAAAGATTTGTAAGGGATTTTGTTGAAAGCCCTGTAGTATTGCGTATTAGCTTTGTTAAACCCCAGTTCCTGTGTATTCTAGGTATTATTTTCTAAAGTCTCAACTAAACAAATTTTACAAAGTAATTCTTTTTCAAAAATCAGATTTTCTGAAAAGAAAACAAACCAAATTTTTGCTAAACTATATTTGAAACAACTTTCTCTATCCAAATTATATTTCGACCTACTATGGTTTAGGTCTCAAACCGCTTAGGGAATAATTGGCATATATTTTCAAAAAACAATTGTTCTAAATCGTACCCGTTTTTCCAATTTCAGATTACAACTACCGAAAAGGTAAAGTTATTGTTTGTCTTCGCTTTCTTTCTGTAACGCCTTAAAAGTTCTACTAACTGTGACTAAACCGAATTTCTCTAAAGTAACTAAAACATTTAATCAGGCCTTGATTACTAACTAATTCATCTGCAAGTTGAATAAAAACAACATCGCATATATCTCACAATGAGCCATAACTGTAACAAATATTCATTCTAATGGAAATTCGTAGAAACTCATGTAACCAATTAATGAAATCATTGACGAAAACTTATCTACATTAACTCCTATTGAAAGTAGAAACTCAACTAACCAGAAACACTTAAATAAGGAATTGCACATTTACAGAAAAAATCAATTTCATTAGAATTTTCTTATCTTGAACAGGGATTAAACCGGCTCAAGACCTCTTGCTTCTATATTTAAATAGAAGACAAGTTTTTAACAAAATGGCAAAGTGACATTGATTTTAGTGGCTGTACACTATTTTTATCATGATTTCGGGTCCGTGACAACCCTCTTCAGAAAGCCTTGCTGCAATTGTTGAAAGTAAAACCAAACTCTTTAAGGCCAGGCTCTCCCCAAACGAATGAGAACTACTGTTGTAAACCTTACTTTTCAAGTTTTCTTCACACAATTGCCCACGAAAATACAACTCACTCTCTAAAGAGACTCCACATCGAGAGCCATCAATAGATTTCTTTTACAACGTGTGTGTGTGTGTTCCCATCTTTAAAATTAGCCTGCTTTTATCGTAATGAGTTATTGGAAACAGATATTCTAATGTGTGATAGAAAAGGAATTGCACATTTACAGGATAACTCATTTTCATTAGAATTTTCCCATATTTGACAATTGCCTGATTTTAACGTAATGGGTTATTGGTTACCGACATTTTAATGAGTGATTTTTTCATTAAAAATTCGTCTCTCGGTTAACTAAAATTAGTCCATAACTAGGAACCATAAGTTTCCTAGTGTATACTAATATTGTCCGCCATCAATTGGTTCAATTGGTTGGAAAGATATTTTAATATCAGTTCAGAAACGTTGGCGTTATAATACCAGGCTAGGTGATTTAGGTGCTCCAACTTTAGGTTGGCAATACCGGCAAACCAATAATGCCAGCTATGTCACCAATTACAGCTGTTTATATTGTTTACAAGCTACCGCAAGCAATTGCATCTAAGTTTTATATAACTAAAAATATTCAAAATGGTATTCAAACGTAAAAATAAACTTGATTGTGTTCGTGAGCTGAGCCACCTTAAAGAGAATAAAAATATTTAGCAGCATTGCATTATTGTGGTTTTACGAAACAAAACCGAAATATCACATAAAATGATTCGGATGCCTGGAATTTAATGAAATCCAAGCCGCACTGGTAATCAAATGGCCAAAGGACTGAAAATATCCCAGCGAAGAATCCAACGCATATTACAATATTAGGTCAAGGTAAAACCAAGCACAAAATAGCCAGCTGTTAAATTACGCTGATCTACCCTCCACCGTCCCTTTGTAAAAAGGACAAAAGAAAATGGTACGTTTTTTGGGGTAACTGTAGCCCATCCGTTCGTCCCTTATCTTAGATAGAACTTTAAAATTACTCTATATTTGGAGTCGTAGCAAAACTTGCTTTAACTTTAGTACCCATTTGAATATATGTGACAGCGCATAGAGAAAGGGACCTAAGGGTAGAAAAATCAATTTTCATTTTTTTTTCTTTTTTTGATGTGGACAACATCTGAGCATCGAATGAGACCGATCCCATGCCCCAAAATTGTTCCCTCCCAGAGATATGAGCGTTTTATGAAAGTGAAGTCGGCGATTCTTAACGCAAATAGAAAGGGACCTAATATTTAAAATGGCTCTCCTGAACAAAACTTTTCATCAACTTTTCACCTTTATTTTTGATGTGGACAACATCTGAGCATCGAATGAGACCGATCCCATGCCCCAAAAGTGTTCCCTCCCAGAGATATGCGCGTTTTATGAAAGTGAAGTCGACGATTCTAAGCGAAAATAGAAAGAGACCTAATCTTTAAAATGGCTCTCCTGAACAAAACTGGTCTTTAACCTTAGGTCCCTTTCTATTTTGCGCGTCACATATTGACCGTGCGGTACGTTTTTTGGGCCACATGAGCCAAAAAATATAGATCTATGCACTTTATTGAGGTATTTTAAACGTCCCAAATAGCATTCGAGTTTTTAACCATAGTCCTTCCAAAAAAAAAAATATTTGCTAAATACTCCAAAAGGGTACTTTTTACCGAGGTACCTCTTGTCCCCTTAAGGGAAACTTTTTTCATCTTGGGACGATTTTACCCATCTACAATCCTAATCAGCTTATGACCATAAGCCATCATGGTGCAAAATTTTAGGATCCTAGGTTGACTCGTTTGACCGCTATAGTCCTTTCAACAGACACACGGACGGACGAACGGACAAGGCTAAATCGTTTTCAAATTTTACGACGATCAAGAACACAAACACTTTATAGGGTTCAGATTAATATTTCGTGGTGTTGCAAGCGAAATGAACAATTTTAAATACCTTTAAAAGGGTATAAAAATGGTCCGTTTTTTGGCCCCTCTCTGCGTACGTCCCTTATCTTAGTCAAAACTTTAAAATTACTCAATTTTTTTGTTTCGTAGCAAAATTTTGCGTAAATTTGAGTACCCATATTTCCAAACTGACTATTTTGACCATGCGGGACGTTTTTTGGGCCACATGAGCCAAACGTACCACAATTATGCCCTCTTTCATGGTATGTAGTGAGTCTGTACGATTGTCCGTTTACAAAAATTATGATTTGTAATAAAAACAATTAGCAAAATGTACTTCTTTCTGGGTCCCCGGTTCCTTAAAGGGAATTTTTATTTCGCCTAGGCCGATTGCACCTATTTACAGTTACAGCTTATGACCATAGGGTATCATGATGCATAGTTTCAGGATCCAGAGGCACGCCTAGACGGACACACGCGCATGGCTAGATCGTCATAGAATTTTAGGACCACCAATAATATATATGTGACGCGCAAAATGGAAAGGGACCTAAGGCTAAAAACCAGTTTTGTTCAAGAGAGCCATTTTAACGATTAGGTCCGTTTCATTTTCGCTTAGAATCGTCCACTTCACTTTCATAAATCGCGCATATATCTGGAAGGGAACACTTTTGGGGCATGGGGTCGGCCTCATTCGATGCTCAGATGTTGTGCACATCAAAAAAAGAAAAAAAAATGAAAATTGATTTTTTTACTCTTAGGTCCCTTTCTCTATGCGCTGTCACATATACTTAATTGGGTCTCAGATCAATAGTCTATCATCCACTATTCGGTTCAAGTTTCCTGAACGCGGCTAGTCCCCATTGAAAATAGGCAACTTTACTTGCCGCAACTCTCCGCTTGTAGGAGAGAGGGTAAGAGAGTGGTAAGGAGAACGGATTCCCCTTACCTATCTCTTCTATAAACTGAGATTTGTGGCAAATAAAGTTGTCTAGTGTGAACGGGGCTGTCCTACTGGGGGATTTACTTTGAATTTGGAGTTAATCCAAAAATGAGTTTGATCTGATTTTTTTTGGCCAAACTCCCGGATCTCCAGCGAACATTTCCAGCGCTTAATTAAACTCGCGGTGTTGGCTATGATCATCACTTTTCAGCTCTTATGTCTTTGCTATCTTATATGTTTATACTTCTACTTTTACTTTTTACCGCACAAAAACGCCGGATGGTCATTTGACCCGAACCTAATCGACATTTTGTGTCTTTTCGGTTGACACTGCCCTACTGGTTATGATTAATTCGTTTTCCTCTATGTCTGGATTGTTGTATGAGGGTTTCAGCTCTCGGGTTAGTGGCTTGAAGTACAAAAAATTTACTCAATCGTTAGCTTGTGGAGCAAAGAATTTAAGACATCATAACGTTCGAAGATATAAAGACAACAGACCTAAGGAAAAGAAATATAGGATGATCAATCTAGAGGTATTTTTTTCAAAATAAAAAAAATACAAAAATTCAAATTAAGTGTGGAATCCTTATTTTTCATTCGAAAGGACATTTTAGGCCATTTATTTTTTGAATATAATTTCCTTCAAATATTGGTAGCAAGTACGTCTCACGGTGCCCATTCTTAAGGTATGTATGTATCATTGGTATGATCCACTTTAATCTGATCTGATTAATGATCGATCGTAAAGAACTGTGCCAAATTTTACCAAGTTGTATGTATAAGTAATATGTGGTTTCAAGAGCTAAAGACATAAAATCGTTAAAAAGTATGTGTGGGAGCTATATTTAAATTTTAACCGATTTTCTACAATTTTTTTGTAGTCCAACCTTGGCCCACATGAATTTATTTATACCATGAAGATCGAGCGACAATTGTGACCTTTAGTTTAATATCAAGCTTTAGAGAGACAGATGACGGACGGAGGAAAGGATAGACTTTTCGACTATTCCAAAAAAAAGTCGACTTTTTAGTATAAAAAAGTGGATTAAAGTCGACTTTTCGATTTTTTTCTTGAGTAAAATGAAAATGTGATATTTTGAAATAAAAAACAAGTTTTCTTTGTACAAAAAATTTGTATTCCTATTTAATGTGTAAATTCCTGTTCAACGTAGAAAACACTTTTTTTAAATAAACAAATAAACATCAGGCGTTTCAAGTAGCGTGTACATTATCCATATTCTAGTTTTTAAAAACTGTTGATGACATGTTGAATTCAAGCTCGAGGACAGAATTTTTGATAATATTTATTTATTTATTATTTATTTGCTGAACTGATGTCTTTTGAAGATGATTTTCGAAATATCAAAAATAAAAAATAAATAAATAAAAAAAATACAAAAAATACTGACCTCGAGCTTCTGGATAATACGTTTTTAATATCGGTATACGTTGCCACTGCAATCAAATAAAACTTTTAAGTATTTTTTAATCGGCAAAAACAAATTAAAATGATAATAAATTTATGTAATACGAGTTGTTTGGGTGACAATTATCATGGAGTTAAATGATACTATTTTGCTAACCGCAGTGGAAAATGAGGATCAAATGGTATTGCGCCTAATAAAAATGTGCAGTAGCAGCAGCGCTGCAAATATTTGGAGTTAAAATAAAAAAGCCGTAAAGTCTAAAAGTCAGTCGACTTTTATATTTTTTTTAAAACAAAAAGTCTTTTACCCAAAAGTCGATTAATGGATTAGTCGAAAATCTACTTATACAAACCTAGGATAGACAGATAGCGTAAAATCGCATCAACTGCACGCAAAGAAAAAATATGGTTACTATATGTGACGCGCAAAATAGAGAGGGACCTAAGGTTAAAAACCAGTTTTGTTCAGGAGAGCCATTTTAAAGATTAGGTCCCTTTCTATTTGCGCTTAGAATCGCCGACTTCACTTTCATAAAACGCGCATATCTCTGGGGGACGCTTTTGGGGCATGGGATCGGTCTTATTCGAAGCTCAGATGTTGTCCACATCAAAAAAAAAGTGAACAGTTGATGAAAAGTTTTGTTCAGGAGAGCCATTTTAAGGATTAGGTCCCTTTCTATTTGCGCTTAGAATCGTCGACTTCACTTTCATAAAACGCGCATATCTCTGGGAGCGAACACTTTTGGGCATGAGATCTATCTCATTCGATGCTCAGATGTTGTCCACATCAAAAAAAGAAAAAAAAAATGAAATTTGATTTTTTTTTACCCTCAATTTATGCGCTGTCACATATGGTCACGGCAACAATAATATGTTCACTTGAATTTCATGTTGACATTAGTACAATTGCGACAATATTAATATTTTTGAAATGTAACAATAATATTATTGCCAAATTTAAAAATGAAACTATGGTTGTAGCAACAATATAAATATGGTTGGTGCGACAAAGGTATTTTTTTTTTGTGTTTTATGTTAATAATATGATAACAGCAATCATAATGTATGATTGTAATTTTTCTTAATTTAAATATGGGGTTTACAACAATTTTATTGTTACGAATCATTTGAAATAATAATGGGAATTAACATTTTTCAAACAAACTGATTTGGATTTTTTTAACTGGAATATTTTTAATAAAAAAGTTTACGTTTTTTTAGATGGATTTTTATTTCTGTTTAATAGTGAACACTCCTATTGTTTTAAATTTACTGTATGTTTGATTTATTTCCCCAATAAATATCTCTATTGTTGACAACATAAACCAATCCTAATAAATAATTTTGAGGACCTTATTATGGTTGAGTGGGATCATACTATGGTTGAGTGTGAACCATACTATGGTTGTGGGGATCATAGTATGGCTGAGTGTTAATCCTACTATGGTTGTGGTGATCATAGTATGGTTGAGTGTGAATCATACAATGGTTGTGAGGATCATAGTATGGTTGATCGTGAATCATACTATGGTTGTGAGGATCATAGTATGGTTGTGTGTGAATCATACTATTGTTGTGAGGATCATAATATTGTTGTACCACAACCATATACCTAACAATAGCATAATGCCCTTCGAATATTGTCACCCCAACCATACTTTTTTTCTGCGTGTGGTGATTGTGATTCTATCGTACGCTTGAAGGTGGGTCTAGCTCAAAAACTCGTTAGGTATTCAATACGTGAAATTATGAATTTTCTTTGATTTTACATTCAACAACAAAAAACTAAAGACGAAAAACTTGACAGCAAAAAAACCGGTTAAACAGAAATGTCGGATTTTGGGTGTTTTTAAGAAACTGGCTATTCTATTGTCGGTGTTTTTAAGAAACGCAATGTCGGCTTTTAGTTTTGGATTTGGAGACTCTTATTCCGACTTAAGCTAGTTTAAATATTTTGAATTAAAAAATACCCGCTATGCTTAGTCCTCATCGGAGATCTCTTATAATTTTCGTGATATCGACGATTCATAAAGCCTTTTAGGAATTTCTACACCACCTTTGACCCCAGGCGTCTGACAGCAATTACACATGTCACCAAGGCACTCCAGACAGCACAAAATCCAAATTCGTGTGCATACTTATATAAATTGCATATAATTTATATCAAAAATAAATATTTTATCTCATAAATGAGCATTGCGTACAAGACAAATTTCCACAAATTTCCTCCACACATTTGAGACGTTCTCCCGGGCATTTTATGTGTATGTGTGTGTGTTTTTCGTGGCAGTTGCTATTGCTGTTGCCACCTGAAGGTCCTCGTGCATAGCTGTCAGTGGATGTGTGTGTGTGTAGTCTGTTGGATTGCTAGATTTCTATAAATCATATGTGCTAAATCAACAAATGGCACAACTGTGTAGTATTTACAATCAAACAAACAGTGCAAGTGTTTGGGTGTGTGTGCAATTTCTCCATGTGTTAGTGCAATATTTACCCAGAGTAAATAAACAATTCTATTTATTAATCATGTCATACGAATTGTAAACGTTGTGTCATTACCGACCTAATCTTAATGCAAAACTACAACTCGTCGTAGTTTTGTTGTTTTTTTTTTGCTGCAATTTTAACCGACACGGTGCCACATATACACTTGCAGAGAAGGAAACTACTCTGTGTGAGTGTGTATGTGTGCACTGACATTTGTACAATTGCAAATTGCAACAACACCAACAACAACTAGTGCTACAAGTGCAGTTGCTATTATACACTTTTAAATGATGTCTTCAACACCATCATATTATTCATGGTAATCTCTTCGGTTGGCAGTGAGTGGTTGGTGCTGTGTTCTAGTGTCGGTTGGTTCGTGTACACATATATACCCTCAGGATATCGGAGTCTAAATATTAGTACTGTGGATATACAGCTTATTTACATGAGAGTGGGTCACTCTTTAAGCAGGTGTTGCAGTTCATTCGAAAATTAAACAATGGAAACCAATATTTATATACGACATTCCTAATGGAGAGTCCAAGATCGACATTCCGGTTATGTTTATGTTTAAATTTAACAGTCAGCTTCTTAAAAATAGCTTAAATCTGACATGTCGGGTTACCCGATTTTTTGCTGTCGGGTTTTTCGGTATTCGGTGCATTTGTTGTTGTAAGTAAAATCAAAAAATTTCATAATTTTACGTACGGATTAATACGTAACTTATATTTGAGCTTGAGCCACCTTTAAGGGTATCGCTCGAATCAAAATCATTAGATGGTGCGATTAAACGATATATGTCTGTCCGTCTGCTGTCAATCTAAAGTTTGTTACAAATCTACAAGTCGGAGGCATTTGGGTTTTAAAAAAATGGGCTAAAATTAAAACAAGTTTCCACACATATTGAGCCCTTGCTGCAAAAAGTGCATAAGCGCCACTTCTTTCGAAACTCTTTTTTAATTAAATTTCATAGAAAATTGTACAAAGCTCCTAAACCGAAAATAGTAAAAATTAAATATTTATATTAAAAATGTTTAGGCAAATTGAACTTTATCGTAAGGGCGATACGCCTTTTTGCTTGACCGCATAAAAAACTACTCCTGCCTCATTTTGTATTTATAGGGATTTCTGTCTTTAGCTCTAAATGCCACATATTACATTCATCTTGATGAAATTTGGCACAGTTCTTTATGATCGATCAGTAATCAGCTCATATAGATTGGTGTACGTTTTGATATGGTCTCAGTATAAAGATTTTACAAATAACCGCTCTAAAACAATTATATTAATTCCGATTTCGATTAAATTTGGTATAGTATGTGGCAATGGACAAACAACCAATACTAGGCCGATTTGGGTCCTCTTTTAAAATAGTCGCCGTACAAATTGTCTGGGGACTTAAACATTTTTGGGCCGGTTATAAAGTTTATTGCAGAGGAAATGTTGCCCTTTTTGGTAGAAATACTGATTTAAGATTTGCATTTAAGGGGGAAGTTCTAGGGGCTCCAGTTTTGAGAGATACTATGATACAAAAGGGTTTAATTATTCCAAACATTTCAACAACAAAAAAATACGTGACCCCCTCTAATATATATTCCCCTCATACATAGATATGCATATATACAGAACATTTTAATTTTCAACTACACAGGTGGTATGCAAATACTCTCGTCCATAGATGAAAAACAACAAAACTGCTAAAACAACATCAAGAACACGATTCCAAATGATTATGAAAGAAAACAAAAGTAAACGTAAAACACAAATGCAGTGTTCACCCGGTATTCTCATACATTTAAAAGTAGCCAACCGGAAGCCAAGTACGAGGTGTAATTAATAATGCACGCTTAATTCGGAATGGCTAGCATTCTTACTAGGTACCAACTAGCTAGTATTATTACTAACTAACAGGTGGCTATGATTAATTTAGAAGTGATATAATAAACTGCTATCGAAAGCGGTAGATACGGTCGCAATGACGCATTATGAGACTGTGAAGTTGTGACCATATCTAAGAAAGTACCATATCAGGATATCCTAGGGACGATAGCAAGTGTCATGCGGCAATAGATATTCCATTTCTGTTGCGAAAAATACCTAAGTTAAGAAGCGAATAAACTCGTCTATTTCAAACAAAAACTAACAGAGAAATGGAAAGTGGAAAATATGTAGAGATTGAGAGATCAAAAATGTGCCACGGATCCGAAGTCCGAATAAACCAAATTTATTTCTGAAAAAAGTAATTTCGGTTTTCTCATAAAACCGTCAAATCTAACTGCACGCAGAGAAAAAACATGGTTACTACATGGTCACGGCAATAATAATATGTTTTCCGTTATATAAAAGTATGTTCGTCGCAACCATAGTATTGTTAACTGAATTTATTTTTGACAATAGTATAATTGCTGCAATATCAATATTGTTGAAATGTAACAATAGTATTATTGTCAAATTTAAAAATGAAAATATGGTTATAGCAACAATATTTATATGGTTGGTGCGACAAAAGTATTGTGTTTGGCGTTTTATGTTAACAATAATATGATTACGGCAATCATACTGCATGGTCGTAATTTTTCTTTACTTAAATATGCTTTTAAAAACAAGTGTTATTGGTACGGATCTAATGCAATAATAGTACTTTTTTATCGAAATTAAAATTTTTTAAACAAGCTTCTTTGGCTTTGTTTAACTGAATTTTTTTTTAATAAAAACGTTTACGTTTATTTAAACTTATTTTTTCTTCTGTGAAAAATCGCTCCTATTATTTTGAATTTAATGTATTTTTGAAAAATTTTCCTAATTCAAATCTATTTGTGACAACTTAAACCAATTCTAATAAATTATACTGGGGATCATAGTATAATTGTGTGTGATAATACTATGGTTGTAGGGATCATAGCATGGTTGCGTGTGAATTACATTATGGTTGTGAGGATCATACTATGGTTGTATATGAAACATACTATGGTTGTGAGTATCATACTATGGTTGTGGAGATCATATAATGGTTGAGTGTGAATAATACTATGGTTGTGGGGATCATAGTATGGTTATGTGTAAATCATACTATTGTTGTGAGGATCATAGTATGGTTGTATTAGAATCATACCATTGTTGTGAGGATCATAATATTGTTGTACCACAACCATATACCCAACAATAGTATTATCCTCTTAGAATATTGTCACCACAACCATACTTTTTTTCTGCGTGTGTCGGTTGTTTTTTAAATGTGAAAAACCTGCATTTACCGACATTCCGGCTTCAGCCTTTGCCAAGGAATTAAAAATTTATATTTCCAATCAAAAGTGAAGTAATTGTTTCCCTTTCTAGACTTTAAAATGCAATAAAATCACTTGCTTCGAATTGAGGCTTGTCTTTCATTTAAAAATTAGCTAATAAAAAAGCGTAAGCTTTTGAATCCCTTGAATGGGCTCTTAAATTACGCTGATTTTAAATATAAGTTAATATTTCAATTTATTAGAAAGTTCCATTGTCTTATGTACCCATATGTGACGCGCAAAATAGAAAGGGACCTAAGGTAAAAAACCAGTTTTGTTCAGCAGAGCCATTTTAAAGATTATGTCCCTTTCTATTTGCGCTTAGAATCGTCGACTTCACTTTTATAAAACGCGCATATCTCTGGGAGGGAACACTTTTGAGGCATGCGATCGGTGCTCAGATGTTGTCCACATCAAAAAAAAAATAAAATTGATTTTTTTACCCTTAGGTCCCTTTCACTATGTGCTGTCACATATGTCCATGTTTAAATGGTTACGATTTTCGGGCTTAGCGTCCGTCAGCCAAAATTTAGTCAAACTGCAAATATATTTTTATTTTTCAGAAAATTGTTTATATATAAGTAGTTAAGTCCATGTATACAGGAAATCATTTTGTGGGCCCCCGACAGTTTATATCGGGACTACGAGTATATCAAAAAAGTGCTTTTCTTATCCAAATCGGTCAATATTGATTGCTTGTCAATCGATATACTGTACCAAAAATCGGAATTAGTTTTATTTTCTTATACCAGTTCTTTGTACTGGATTAATGTCAAACCGTTGTTCGGTATGAGTTATATTTATCTGAGCTGATTACTGGTCGATCGTAAAGAACTGTGCTAAATTTTATCAAGATTGATGTAATGTGTGGCTTCTAGAGCTAAAGAAAAAAAATCTGTTGAACCGATTTTCTCTAACATCAAGAGCGCCCGTTGTTGGTCAAGAAAACTTACTTCTACAAAATTTAATAAAGATCGATTAATATTTGCTGCGTGTAGGTTAATAGCAATCGATGATGGGCGAAGGAACAGAAAGACCGATATAGCTAAATTGTATCAACTGGTGATCTAAGTAGATCGGTGTCCTTAAAGGTGGGTCTAGTAGCTCAAATACTAGTCGCGTATTCCGTACGTGAAATTATAAATTTGCTTTGATTTTACATTCAAGAACAAGAAAACAGAAAACCGAGAGCAAAAATCCAGTCGGATTTGGTAATAAAAGCCGAAATGTCGGTATTAACTTTCAACTGGAGATCTGAGTCGATCGGTTTCCTTAAAGGTTGGTCGAACTCAAATAGTGCGTATTTTAAGTTACGTGAAATTATCAATTTTCTTCGATTTCACATTCAACAACAAAATAACTGAAAAACCCGCCAGAAAAAAACCGGTTTAATCGACATCAATTTTCAAATCTTAGCAATTTTTGAGAAACCGGCTGCTGTATTTGGCCACAAAAAAACGGGTTGTCGGTTTTCGGTTTCAACTGGTGATCTGAGTCGTTCGGTATTCCTTAAGGAGGGTCTAGCTCATATACTTGTAACGTATTTCGAAAGTGAAATTATGAATTGTTTTTGATTTGACATTTAACAACAACAAACCCCGAAAAACGTGATCGGAATAAACCACGTAAACCAACATGTCGTGTCCTACTGATTTTTGAGAAACCGACTGTCGGATTTGGCCTAAAACCCGGAATGTCGGTTTTCGGTTTCACCTGGTGATTTGAGTTCATCGGTATCCTTAGAGGTGGGTCTAGCTCAAAAACTATTTATGAGTTGTCTGTGATTTTACATTCAACAACAAAAAACCCGACAGAAAAAACCGGAAAATCGACTTGACAAGTCTTAGTCTTCGGGTTTGGCAATAGAAATGTTGGTTTTCGGTTTCAACTGCTGATCTGAGGCGATCGATATTCTTAAAGGTGTATTGTGATTTTTCTTTTGATAATCGAAAAATGAAAAACAGACAGCAAGGCACCGGGTAAGCCGATATGTTTGGTTTTAGCCATTTTTGTCAGGTTTGGCCATAAAAACCGAAATATCGAATTTCGGTTTTGGGCACTACTCTGAAGTTAACAAATTTCTAAAATATTTTTTTTAACCACTGTGTGGTGGTCTACATTGAGGTAGTGGGTAAATATCTGTCCTCCATAATTAATATAGGGTGTTCCATCGAGAGGTATTTTTTCAGAACAAAAAAATTTTAAAAATTCAAATCAAGTGTGGCATCTTTATTGGTAATTTGTAAGGACATTTTATGCCATTTATTTTTTTGAAAATAATTACCTTCAAATGTTGGCAACTGTATTATGGAAATGAGCATTCGGTGAGAAACGGGAAGATCCGCTGATTTCGACCATTTCAGGCTTTGCCATTTCGGGTTGAGCCATTTCTGGCTCAACGGCAAAGTCAATAAATAAAATTGCCGCATTTGGGCTGAAGAGCAACAACAAAAGGTTCAAGAGGTGCCATTATACCCAGAGAAAATCAAGGTTTGGTGCGGTTTATAAGCTGGTGGAATCATCGGCGCATATTTGGTCAAAAATGATGATGGCCGGAATGTAACCGTGCATGGTACTCGCTATAGCGCCATAATATCGATCTTTAGCTACCTGAATTTAAGGCCCGTAATCTTGACAGCACTTGGTTTCAACAGGACGGTGCCACTTGCCATACAGCTGCGCAAACAATGGATCTATTGAGAGGTCATTTCGAAAAGCAGCTAATTTCACGTTTTGTTGGTGAGTTGGCCGCCTAGATCGAGTGATATCACACCTTTAGACATTTTTCTTTAGGGTAACGTTAAGTCTAAAGTCTATGCTGACAAACCAGCTACGATTCAGGTTTTAGAAGCCAACATTACGCGTGTCATTAAAGCCATACTGGTCGAAATGCTCGAACGAGTCCTCCAAAATTGGACCCTCAGAATGGAAACCCTGAGGCGTGGTTGTGTCCAGCATTTGAAGGAAATTATATTCAAAAAATAAATGCCATAAAATGTCCTTTCAAATTACCAAAAAAGATTCCCCACTTGATTTGAATTTTTATATTTTTTTTGTTCTGAAATAGTACCTTTGGATGGATCACCCTTTATAAATAATAGCAGCTGCAAAATTAAAAAAAAACGATTGACAATCTGACAAAAGAATGCCTGTTTGGGTTCAAAAAGTGGCTAAAGAAAAGAAAAGCGAAAAAAGATATCACTACATTACACGTTTATTCTATGGGTACTTTCGAAATCCTCTTAAGTTAGGCTACTTTTACTAACTTACTTTCATCCACTTACTTAAGTTCCACCACATCTCTTTATGGAACACAGGGAAACTTCTCTCAAATGAGTGAGCTATGCACGATTTTAGTCTTATACTCACTCTTGAGAAGGCAATCGGCCGGGGAAGCGGTTTCCAAGGGATTTTGAATAAAATACAAAGCTTAATAAAAGACTTAATTTATTTCGCAAACGTATTTATATTAAAATTCCTAGATGAGAAACAAATACAGGAATTAGGGAAATTATAAAAAAAAAAATTATTTAAAAATACATACTTTTTGGTTTGAAAACCACTAAAGTTATTAAATAATTTACGAATGTATTTCCAAGTGACCGCGCTTAATGAAACCAACTCTAGTAATAATTTCATGAAAAAATGGCGATATTTGTGGACGCTTCTTGACTAGTAAAAGGTTTCGTTAGCAAATAGTAACGAATATACATCCACAAGAACGGTTTTTTAGCACTGTAATATTTGATTAATGTTTTTAATAATGCAATAAGAGTTGCCAGATAAAATATAAAATCATGGTGATTTTGGGCGTGGCGTCAACACTCACTGACTGTGGCCTACGAGGGCGGTTCGGAAAGTTCTTAGCCTATCAATGAAAGAGAACAGTTAGTTTTTCAAAAATATTTTTATTTTTCAATATAATCTCCTGGAACTGCAATGCACTTAGTCCAACGCTTATCTAGCAATTCTATCTCTTGATTAAAATAGTTTTCCTCAAGGTCTTCAAAATAGTGGTTTACAACTGTAATTGCATCTTCATTTGAGGTAAAACACTTGCCAGCAAGGAATTTTTTTAGATTTGGGAACAGGTAAAAGTCACTGGGAGCTAAATAAGGAGAATAAGGTGGGTGGTCAAGCAACTCGTACTTTAATTCGTTGATTTTAGCCATTGTTAAAACACTCTTGTGCGCTGGTGCGTTGTCTTAATGTAAAATTATTTTTTTGTGTTGTAAGCCTTCTTTGGGGCACTTCCTCCAGCTTCAGTCCATTGTTTGGATTGTTCTTTTGTCTCTGGAGTATAGTGGTGGATCCATGTCTCATCAACAGTTATGAAACGACGCTTAAAATCCATTTTATTTCGCCGAAAACGATCCAAACAAGCTTGAGAAATGTTCATTCTTATGCGTTTTTGGTCGACTGTTAACAAGTGCGGCACCCATCTTGCAGAAAGCTTTTTCATCTGTAGTTCTTCATGCAAAATTAAATGGACTCGATCATTTGAGATGCCCATGATGTTAGCTATTTCACGCACTTTTATTCGTCGATCATTTAATACCATATCATGTACTTTGGCTACAATTTCTGTTGTTGTTGCTGTTTTTGGACGTCCACTACGTGGTTCATCTTCAATGCTTGTACGACCACGTTTAAATTCTGCAACCCAATTTTTTACTGTTGCATATGAAGGAGCACTTTCCCCTAACACATTCACCATATCATTATGAATTTCTTGTCCCAATAAACCTTTTTTATGTAAATATTTAATGACACCACGCATTTCTAATTTTTCCATTGTAAAAAAACCGCGGATGCGTCTTTTGCGAACACCTGTTTCTTTATGAAGTAGTTGCCAGATCAAAACAAAATTTAACATGTGTTCATAGCAGAGATGGAAGTTTTCAAAACACTTAACATTTTTCTGTTTATACCGTGCTTTTTGTGCTAGGCTAGGAAGTTTCCGAACCGCCCTCGTACTGCCAAACGCCGGCTATTGCATTTTTTTTATAGAGAAGTTTTTACATAACTTAGAGATAAATCTCTTACTCGTGGAGTCGCCGGCATTTACAATGTTAAAATCGGCCTATGAAAAGTTGTTGTAAAGTCGCCGTTATTTAAAACTGCTGAAAAATTGTTAGATATCTTTACCCGGATTTGAACCTAGAGTTACTGGCATGATAGTCCTGTACACTTCCTTCGGTGGCCCATATTAGGCTACTTTTACAAGAGAGAAACATCATGCAAATACAATAAATTTTTCAAAAAATCATGTTCATTGCCTTAGCCAATTAGTTTTTAGCCAGACCTCGTAACATAAGAACTTGTCGTCGCCAGGACTATGGATGCCACAAAAACACTAACCCTATTAAAAATTTAATTGAAGTCCTGACAATATTTTCAATGCTAGCTTTCACATCCTATCGTAAGTTGACCAACCAAGCAAGACCACTCCTGGCATTAGGTAGCCAAACGTCTACCGGACATACAATTTTCATTTCATTACGATCATATTTCAAAATATAACAAAACAACATAAAGCGTAACAAAAAAAACAATTTGTTGGCCATTTTCTTCGGAGAATACCTACCAAAGGCTGCAACAGCACAAGAGTCCAACTGACATGCATACACTCCCACACGCACGCACACACTCACTCAAACTGCATTATCAACCCTGTAGGAAATGTCAATAGTGAAACAGTACTGACTTTCTATTGACTGTGTCGCCAGTACTACTGACCAAATATACCCCAGACAATGTAAAATTCTATTGACATTTAACATGTACTTGTCATTGAGAATGAACTACTGACACAAGAACTACTGACTAGGTGGTACTTTTGGAACCATATGGAGACATTGGAACCACTGAATCAGTAGTCCATTGTCACCATTTTGTCAACACTTTTTTACCAAATAAAAAGGCGTAAAATTAGAAATTAAAATCATATTTATTATGTATATTTAATTAAATTAAAGAAAAATTCAGTCTTTTTCATGGGCACTATTTCTTCAAGGCTGGCCATACCTTTAACATATTCTGTAATACTAGCTAACTCAAACTCTTCAAAAGTTTCACAATTTTCTTCTTGCAGCACAAAATAACTGAAAGTGCTCTCTCTCTAGAAATTAACTCCTCTTCAGCATTTGCTCTATCCTTGTACAATTTTAATTGCTTTTTCACAAGTCTTTTGTAATTTCTTTTATTCATTTTTTAATTCACTTATAAAACTCGCTTTTCTTTTTAAACTATTGTCCAATTATTGCGATACCACGTGTTTTCACAACCAAAAAAAGCGAAACAATGAAAAGGAAGAAGAAGCATTGACTGTCATTTGTCATAAATTTCTCTACACATCAAAGCCTGTAGACAAATTGTTGACAATGTCGCCATAACAAAGCGAAACAATGAAAATGAAGAAGAAGCATTAACGCTCATTTGGCATACATTTCTCTACACATTAAAGCCAGAGATATATTTGTAGACAAGCTGTAGACAAATTATCGACAATGTCACCATAATAGTTGACAAAAGTGGTGACATAGAGACACATGTCCCCAGACTTCCTACAGGGAAGGCTTAGTGCAAAGTCCGGAGTGTGTGTGTGTATGTGGCAAGAATACGCAGCATTTCTATGGTGTCCAAATGGGGCCAGGGTATGCCAGTACGTGGCAGCAAGAATGCAAATGCCTGAGTACGAGTGAGGAATGGGTCTTCCCGGTACACTGGTTCTTCTAGAATTTTCTAGTTGTGGCATTTCCTATTCGTGGGAATTGAGTTCTATTCCCACTTGCAAGCAACATTCACTTAGACAGTGGTTGGCTGCTTGCATTGTAGGTGGACGTTGCTTTTAGTTTTTTTTGCTTCTCGTCATATCCTGTTTCAAGTCGTTTTGTTGTTGATGGTGTTTTGTTTTTTGCTTATGCTCTTGCATTTATTTTTGTGTTTTGTTTGTTTGTCATGTTGAAAGCAACATAATATACTCATAAAAAGTTATTTATGTCGAAACATTAGAGCAAAGCAAATAAAACAAACAAGCAAACAATGTGCAACATCGGCCAAAGTGTCGTACATGCATGCATGCAACAGTAATGCGTAAGTAGAATGTTTGCACTGACATCTCTGCACAGACATGTGTGCATGAATGCTACGAGTACTACATAATCTGTGCTGGTGTTTGTCTTTACACTACGTATGTGTGTAAATACGTAAATGAGGGTACTATTTGTGTGTGCGTATGTGTGTATTTGTGTCCAAATGTGGCTAAACGGCTCTGAGCGAGCTTAAAGTTTTAAGCTGAAAATGAAATGAATGGGTTTAAATGATACTTCCTGACACTGTGTGTCTTGAACAGTGGCTAGTTTTTAGTTCTTCGTCCCCAATGTGTTCCAAGCACCGTATTTTATGCACTTTAAACATAATATGGTTAACAATAATATGTTTAACATATTAAAAATATGTTTGTCGTAACCACAATACTACACGGTGTAAAAAAAACAAACTTTTGTTGTCACCCATGAACGAAACTATATACAGGGTGTTTTAAATATTAAAAAAACACAGATATTTAAGATATAGAGTTCAAATTTATTCCAGGTGTAGTGCAAATGTAACATTTTAAGAATAAAATTTGATTTTGGTCATATTACCACCACGAGCCCGTGTACAGCGATTTATTCTTTGGACCCAATTTTCCAACGCTCTAGCACACATTACGACCAAAACGTTAGCAATTTTACGTTGGATGTTGTCTCTGAGCTCCAGTGTCTTGATTGATATGGCCCCATAAAATGAAATCCAATGGCGTTAAATCGCATAAACGAGGTGGCCATTCGAACGGGCCATTTCTCGAGATAACACGTTCACCGAGTTTGCCTTTCAGTAAATCGATTGTAACGCTTGATGTGTGGCTAGTGGCACCGTCGTTGTTGAAACAACATACGAGTGTCGCTAAATATATTTCTGGCCTAGGTAACACTAAGTGTTGCCTGGCGCCATCTGACATTTCCATTGGAAAGTTTGACATTTTTTTAGCATAAACGTACTCAGAACGTTTTGATGCGCGACCGTCATTTGTGTTGTTTACAGTGACTTAAAAAAATCAATTGGCAAAAAAAAAAATCGAATTAACTCGTGAAAATTTTCGAGCGATCATTTTTCACTACATTCGACGTGGTCTATTACGACAAGAGTGAATCGTTGAACTTAAATCTTTGTATGGCGATAAAGCACCATCCTATAGCACTGTAGAAAACTGGTTTAATGAATTCAATCGTGGCCGACGCTCGCTCAAAGACGAAGGTCGTGAAGGTCGTCAAAAAATGGCGAGAACATTGAAGCCGTGCGTGAACTGATAATGCAAGATCGTCATGCGACATACCGTGTGATAGAGGCATCCTTGGGCATTTCTTCTACCAGCATACAATCGATATTGCATGCACACCTGGCCGTAAAAAAAGGTTTGTTCTCGTTGGATCCCGCACAATTTGACAGTCGCTCAAAAAGAAGCTCGAAGAAATTTTGAAAAAATTCGATCGCGGTGCTTCAAAAGACGTTTATAAAATCGCCACAGGTGACGAATCATGGATCTATGCGTATGATCCCAAAACAAAACAGCAATCGACCGTATGGGTCTTTTGAAGACGAACCAAATCCAACGAAAGTTGTTCGTGGAAGAAGCACTTCGAAGCAAATGGTCGCCTGTTTCTTCGGCAAAACTGGTCATGTGGCAACTGTTCCGCTTGAGCAACGTAGAACGGTCAAATCTGAGTGGTACACCACAATTTGTTTGGCTGAAGTCTTCGGAGAAATTCGAAAAACGAACAAGAGAGAACGAATCATTGTGCACCATGCCAATGCGAGCTCCTACACATCGGCTCAAACTAGCGCCTTTTTGACCGGCCAAAACGTTGAATTGATGGGTCATCCGCCGTACAGCCCTGACTTGGTCACAATATCTTTAAGATAAACAGGCCCTTTCGTCGTTTTGAAAAAAAATACAGCCAATGAGTCGGTTATACTTACCGAATTCAGTAGAACTTTTGGTTGCCACAACAGGTTGTTATGAAACCATTTATTATGAAGTACATGTACCAGTTATTGGTGGTGACAACAACAAAAATCTTTGTAGTAACCGAACCTCGTTTAGTTCGTTGGTATAACATATTACACCATGCAACAAAAGTTCGGACGTTCTCAGGGATGGTTGATTTCTTCTAAAAATGAAAGATTTAGGTGATTGTATTAAATTCCCAAAATGACGGGAATTTACTTAAGCCTATAAAAAATGGCTCTTAGCTCGAAATCGTTATTTATGGTCTTAAAAAAATTTTAATTTGGCAACGCCATACGATTTAAAATATGGTAAAAAGTAGTAAATATACCTTCGCCTTACCGAATTTCCGTGATAAGATGTTTTAAGTGAAATCATAGGAAGTTTATTTTCGTAGAACATTTTAATCTCCTATCTCTTAGAAAAGATTGTCCTGTTCGTCCTTTTTAGAAAAAATTAAAAAAATATCTTTTCCATAAACAGGCCCTTTTCGTCGTTTTGCAAAAAAAAAATACATGATTTAATTAACTTTAATTGATGAATAAAGTTATGTTTAGAATATAAACCAAAGTCCAAACAAGTGGGCGATTTATTAAATTTTCCTCTGATTTTTTGCCAAAACACCGAGAATTTTCTTCGGATTAAAATATACCACGTTGGAAACGGTACATTGCGTTCTTTATGATTTTTTGCAAAAACGATTGGGAGAGCTCCAGAATTTGTGTATAATTAATTGGCAGTTGAAAACAGAATTTTTCAACCAAAAAAATAACAAAATCTTGACTTCTTTTAGCTGTAACTTATACAATTTTTATCAGAGTTGCCGAAGTTTATTGAAAAAAGTCAGAAAAATTTAATGCTCACGTTATCGCTATAAATTTATACCTGATGGGGCAAAACGGAAACTCAATTCGGATTCAGGACACCATTTTACATAAGGATCAGTTAGTTTGGGCTAAATGAGGGTTTAAAAAATATTTTTTGCGGAACAGTGTATTTTATCGTAATCTGCTTTATCATGAAAGTTTTTTAGGTTTTAAAGCAAAAACTGAACAAACTTTATTAGATTCGAAAGAGAAAACCAAGTTTTCAAAAAAACCTACTCATAACTTAAATAACAGATTAATTTTTTTCAAATCGTGAAATGTAAAAAATTAAATAAAAATAAATTTATTATTTCGGTCAGCTAATACAGGGTGGCCCAGATGAGACCTAGTGATGTTAAACACGTATAACTTTTGTAATAACGGTTTTTTTTTTTTAAATGATTTATTTTTATATGTTAAATACATTGTATGGAAATTTAACGTGACTATGTGTGAAATATGACATCAGACAAATGACCAACATTTTGCTCGATGCAGGCATTGGCTCTTTTTAGCGCCAAGCTGGTGCACAGCTTCCACGTTCTCTTTAGAAGGAATATTTCGATGAGCACCTCTTCCTGGACGGTCGGCAACTGAACTCAGTTCCTCAAAACGGCGAACTAAACTTAATATCATGGAAGATGTGGGCGCTGATCTTACGTTAAAAAAACGGCGATAATTTCGCTGCGTCAGAACAATTGATCGTTGAGAAGAATAATAAAAATCGATAATTATTATGCGTTGTTGTGGACTGTACGTATTCATTTTAAATTTCCAAGAGTTCAGTTATAATCTGCAAAAAGAAAAAATAAATTATGTTAAAAAATAAAAAAGTTATTTGTGTTTCACATCAGCTGGTCTTATTTGGGCCACCCGTCTATAAAAACAATCTATAAAAACAACCAATACATGTATAAATTCAGTTCCAATAATCATCCTCATTAGTTAGGGTTACCTATACTTTGTCTCTTCAATTGATACTGTCCGTTTCCACTACAGAAAATTTACAGCGTTGGGTACACATCAACATTCGTTTGTAGTGATGGATATTATGGATGGATAGTACGTGCAGCCACCAACATTCAGTTGGCAAAAATTTCGGTTGTGGCAACAAATCTGTTCTCTGTGTGTATAATTTAATATAGCGCTTTAACAAACTCCCAATTTTTTACAGACAGTAGATGCATTTTTTCGGTTAAATTTCTTTTGCATTTCTTTCTTCCACTTAATTTACCGAGATATTGCCGCCTTAAAGTATTAAAAAAGTGCTAAAAATCCACTTTGAACCGAAAAATGTACGATGCGATAACGATAACAAAGCTTTAGCCAAATTTTCAGAAAATCAAGTTTTAGGATGTTCTTTCGGCCGACATCAACAAAACTTAAGCCCGTGACGATACTTTGAGTATCAACAAAATGCTAAAAATCCACTTAAAAGCAAGAATTCTATGATACGAGTCAAATTGGCTAAACGTAACGCGCCAAAAATCAAGTTTTGGGATGTACTTTCAGCCGCCGTTGACAAAACTTATGCCCTAGACAATCGAAAAAATGTTGCACTGTGTAAACCAAGGGGCAGATAATTCCATTCCTAATTACGCCCACTCTCCCATTAAATCGTGAACTTTTGTCTTGGTCTTTTCATTCGAAACGAAATTGCTTATGCAAAACTTCGTTGCCAACCCAGTGTGCCTTATTATGAATATGTGTCCATCACCTACACAAAGCGGAGTTTAATACATGAACATAAGTTCGCATAAGCGTCCAAGTGGACTTGTGGTATTTAATGTCCTGTTCCTTGAATGCCAGTGATTATCACATTACTTTTACATACCAGTAAAAGCCGCTTTTCGTCACATCACTGTCCTCAACTGAATGCCATATTTAAAATCCCTATTCGTATGTAGCCTCTAAGCTTCCAAATAGGTGTATGTGTGTGTGTGTGGTCGTATTTAACTTTATGCACACACTCACACATTTCCAACTTGAAGGTGAACGACAGAGCGTATTTAAGTTTTACTAGCGTAATAGCAACTCCCAGTCCTTCACTTGTGTGAAAGCACACGAGAAAGAAGGTTAAAAAAGAACACATCGAATGTGAGATAAGCTTTTTGTATAAATTCTTATGTTTGACAGCTCCACGCTCAGGCTCATGTGGCCCAAGAAAAAAAGGCGAGCAGATAACATGGCTGAAAAATGACACATATTAATGTGTGTCGGGGCGGGTGGCAGGTAGGTAGCCTTCGCCAAAACGTTGTCTGTGGACGGGCGAGTGTGTGTCTCAAAAGTTAAGATAACATTTGAGGTGACTGCATTTGAATACACCTCGTATGACGTTGGATTTTGTTGTCCCCCAGTGAGCATTTTTGGGCTAGTGCAAATAAGAAGATTATGTTGTTTATGTTCGGGATGACTGAAGTGCTGTTGACGTGCTGATAAACATAGTTGAAAGTTATAAAAAAGAAAAAAAGAACTAAAGAAAACTTCTGCATTGCTGGAATGGATTTGAAAATACAAACTATTCTCTACGGGGGAGGTTTGTGGTTATCAAATAGGACAGGCTTTTTAAAAGGTAGATTTTCAAAATAAATTACAACAAAGGTTTTCATCGATAAAAAAAATTGTCTTCGGAAACCCTTATAAGTAAAAGTAAAGCGGACTAAAATCTCTTGGTGATCAATTTGCCTTACCACTGAATAAAATAGCCATACAATTAAATCGCCTTGCATAACATCTATTGTGGCGTTCGCTGGTGCGGACGTAACTACATGTCCCTTATGTTTGTTTTACACAAAGAGAACAGATTTGTTGCCACAACCGATTTTTTTCCAACCGAATGTTGCTAGTTGCACGTACTATCCATGTATTCCAATGCTACAACCGAAAGTTGATTCGGTACACGGCAATTTTCAGTAGTTGAAACTGACAGTATTGGTTGAAAAGACAAAGTATCGGTAATCCTAACTAATTAAGCTGATTATTGGAACTTAATTTGTAGATGTATTGGTTGTTGTCATAGATTATTGTCAGGATAATGATAAAACTGATCATAATACTTATATATTATTTAAGAAACATAAGGTGGAGTTTTAGGCCTAAATACTTCCAGCTATTCTAGGGTTAAGGTGACACAAAATACCCCAAATGAATCATTAAAGTCTTGGCAACAGATTTGATAAAAAAAAAAATATCGGGTGATCAATCTAAAGGTATTTTTTCAAAATAAAAAAAATTCAAAAAATCAAAAAAAAAAGTGAAATATTTGTGGTTCTTTCGAAAGGACATTTTATGGCATGTATTTTCTGAATATAATTTCCTTTAATGTTGGCCGCAACTACGCTTCAGGGTGTCCATTCTGGGGGTTCAATTTTGGATGACTTGTTGGAGCATTTCGACTGGTATTTCTTTAATGACATGCGTAATATTGGCTTCCGAAACCTGAATCGTAGCTGGTCTGTCAGCATAGAATTTGGACTTTGGATAGCCCCAAAGAAAAAAGTCTAGAGCTGTGATATTACATGATCTAGGCGGCCAACTCACCGGTCCAAAACGTGAAATTGGCTGCCCTTTGTAATGACCTCTTAATAGAACCATTGCTGTGATATTAAAGGGTGTCCTAAGAAGAGCGCAATTTTTAACTGACTGATGCAGCAATTGAATTGTTTCTCTGGCTGTATGACATGTGGCGCCGTCTTGTTGGAACCACATGCCCTCCACATTCATTTCTTCAAATCTAGGCAAGAAAAAACTGGTTATCATTTCACGATACCAAACACCATTGACTGTTTGCGCTTGACCTGCCTCATTTTCATAAAAAAAAGGTCCAATGATTCCTCCAGCCCAAAAACCACACCACACAGTGACACGTTGAGGATGCATTTGCTTCTCGTGAATCACTCGAGGATTTTCCGCACCCCAAATGCGACAATTCTGCCTATTGACGAAGCCATCAAGATAAAAATGGGCCTCGTCACTGAAGTTGATTTTATCGGCAAAATCAGCATTTTCATGTTGTCTCTCCAATACCCAATTAACGAACTCCCTTTCGTGTAGCGCTCCATTTTTACTAACCTCGTACCTTCTACTAACAAACAATAACAATTGTTCAAATGTCAAACAATGACACGACGAATGTTGCCAGATTTAAAAATTGCGTTCTTCTTGGACATGATATAGGCGGCCAACTCACCGATCCAAAACGTGAAATTGGCTGCTCTTTGTAATGGCCTCTTAATAGAACCATTGATTGAGCAGCTGTATGGCAAGTGGTGCCGTCCTGTTAAATACAAATGACGTCAAGATTACGGGCTTCAATTTCAGGAAGCAAAAAGTCCGATATCAAGCCGCGACACGGTTACGTTACGGCCATCATCATTTTAGAAAAAATTTCCACCGATGATTCCACCAGCTTATAAACCGCACTAAACCGTGGTTTTCTCTGGGTATAATGGCACCTCTTGAACCTCTTATGGTTGCTCTTCAGACAAAATGCGGCACTTATGTTTATTGACGTTGTCGTTGAGCCAGAAATGTGCCTCATCACTGAACAAAATTGTGGTCGAAAACAGTTTCTCACCGAACGCTCATTTCCATTATACAGTTGCACAATTCTGAGACGTTGTTTAGGTGTAAATCTTTTCATAATGAAATCGCAAACAATATTGAAAAGTAAAAAATAAACAAAGTTGAACACAACTCACGTGAAATCTGTGAAAAAGGTTATTGAAAAAAATACCTCAAGATGGATCACCCTATATATACTTTCACATAGGTCTTCTTTTGTCGTTGAAAAAAAAAATAGGTGGAATAAATGTATTTTAATTTTCAATTATTCATAATAATTTAAACAAATTATATTTTTGTTTAAGTACAAAAAGAGACATTTTAGCTTGAAAATATTTTGATTTTATTGCAGACGAACTATAATAAACGATAATAGCAGAAATTTAATAGAACATTTTAACCCAACAAAGACAATGTTTTAATAACTTGAACTCGTATACAATTTCATTAAAAAAAGAACACGCCCCAACTGAAATTTATTGGACAACATTTTTATAGAACATAAAAATACTCAAGCTCCCGATAAATAATTATTTTTTAACTTATCTTCACTTTTTCGAAAAAAGGACGCAGATGACGTTCCAATCTTAGAGATAGGATACGAAAATAAACTCCATACGATTTCAAGACATCTCATCACGAAATTCGCTAAAAAAAAAAGGAATATTTAATTTATATAAGTATAATATATATAATAATTTAAAAACTTGTATACAGCTTCATTAAAAAAAGGCACGACCCAACTGAAATTTATCAAAAAATACTCAAACTCCCGTTAAATAATTATGTTTTGAATTCTCTTCACTTTTTTTCGAAAAAAAAGGATGAAGAGGACATTTGAATCTTAGAGATGGGATGTTAAAAAGTTCTACAAAAATTGACTCCAGACGATTTCACTTATGACATCATATCACGCAAAAAAAAGGATATTTAATGGTTTTTAACTTATTTCATGCAACATTTTTTGGCCCATAAAAAATTACTGGGACCCATTAGGAATTAACTGGGACCCATTTGGGAATTAACTATGAGCTAAGTCTTTTTTTCTAGAGAAAATAATTCACACCCCAAGAATGTCCGAACTTTTGTCGCATAGTGTAATGTGTTACAACAACGAACTAAACAGAATTTAGTTACTACAAAGAATTTATTTGCTGCCCTCACCTAGTATTGGTACCAAAGTAACATGTACTTCAACTGAACTACTAACTAAGGTTATTATAGTAAACTCCCAAAAGAGATACCCTCGTAGGTCTGAGTTATTTATAATGGGCCATATGAAATATATTTAAAATAAGTGAATTTTCTTTCACTTTGCCGAACTTTCATGATTTCGTATAGAATTTAGATTCGTAAAACATTTCAACATCCTTTTTTCTAAGATTGAACCATCCATTTTGTCTTTTTTTCGAAAAAATTAACTTAAGTTGGGGCGTGTCCTTTTTTTATGAAATTCTATAAATGTTTTAATGAATTTCCATTTTGGGGCTTAGTAGAAAATTACTAAATTACTGCTATTTTATTTTAGTATAGATTGCCTTAATTAAAATACGAATATTTTCAAAATAAACTGAACCATTTCAATCTAATGGGTGATCCAAGTAGAGATGCTTTTTTCAATAGCCTTTTTTGATAGATCACGTGTGAGTCGTGTCATGCTGTCATGTTATTTTTGTTTAGTATTGTTTGGCATTTCATCATAGAAAGACTAACGCCTGAACAACGTTTCCAAATCGTTCAACTTTATTACGAAAATATACGTTCTGTGAGGAATGTGTTTCGTGCACTTCGTTCAACTTATGGTCAACATAATCGGCATACTGAGCGTACTATTCGCAACACCATCACCCATCTTGAGACCCAGCATTCATTATTGGATAATATTCGACCGAACAGACCACGTCCAGCACGTATTCAAGAAAATGTAGCGGACGTAGCTAAGAGTACACACCAAGACCGTGGAGAGTCGATTCGGCGCCGTTCGCATCAACTCGGACTGACGTGTGGAACGACTTGGCGCATTTTACGTCGAGATCCTAAATTGAAAGCGTACAAAATACAGCTTAGGCAAAAACTGAAGCCGCCCGACGCACAGTGGGAAAATTACGAAAAAAATTGGAAATAATTCGGCCATTTCGTTTGTAATGGTCCGATTTAAATGAAAATTTACATTGACCTTCTTGAAGTGTTACTGAGCTTAAGTTTTGAATTTCATGCATCTGTGTTTAACAGGTGCTGCACAGTGGGCCCTCAAAGTTGGTCACCTCGAGTTAAAATTTTCTTTTTCAAGCCGCCAAAAGCGTATTTGTGGTCCGATCGTAATAATTTTTTCTTTAGTGAAATCTGCTGGACAAACCCAACCAAAAATGTTATTACAAATTTTTTCATATCTCGTACAATAAAAAAGATATCGGGACTTAAAGTTTTTTTTTCGAAAAATTTGCTTTGGATTTTCTGGGATTATTTTATTTTTGGGAATCAGTTTTAGGTGAATCGGGGAAAATTTAATCCTGGTTTAAAGAAAACACTTTGGTTAATGTTTTAAAAAAAGAATTGTAGCAAAATCACCAATAATATGAAAATGCCAGCTGTTCAAAGTCAACTATTGCGAAAAAAGTGGGATTTTGAGTGTTTTACGGCGAAAAGGTACCTTTACTCTTATGTCAATAACTTTAATGTTTCTTAAGTAACATACAAAAAATTTGCATTTATTTCAAAGAAAACTTTATGCTTAATACAAATAATAAGCCATTGTGACCCTAGTCGGTACTTTTCTTGCTCCAGGCGTCTCCAAATATGGGCATTTTTTTCAAAAAAAAATTGAGTTTGAGCTCAAATAAAAAAAATCGCCACACTGCTGGCCCAATTTGGTGCTATAAGTCAGTTAACTACATATGTTTTCTAAAATCCCAAGCAAAGAAATTTTGCGGGAGGCCATTTCTAGGACAAAAAAAATGAGTTTTTGTTAAAAAATCCCATTTCTGGGATTTTGTTTTCCCCTGTGTCAAATTTTAGAAAAGTGGCAACTCCAATTTTTTTTTTGAATAAGTTTTTCATTTTGTCACAAAAAATTGTGATACTACGTAAAAAAATCAGGTTTATATCTCCAACCAGCAAAATTTTACAGTGGTCTGAAATATTGACTTTTTTTGCTACCTTCACAAAAAAAAAATTTTTTCTCGTTTTTATCAATTATTATTCAACATATTGAGTTAATTGCATTCTTTTTTATAATCTGTTAAAACTAGAGGTAATTACCTTTCCATTGGTATATAAAAAGTATATCCTTTTACCTACACTTATAACAGCACGTGCGCTGGAATAAGACCCCTTTGAGTAAAATATTAATTTTTTTGGTAAATAGCAATTTCATTTTGTGAGAGATCAATGTTGTTGCATTTAAAAAAATCAAATTTACACATTTCCAATCGCAAAAAAGTAATTTAATTGTTGCAGATAGAAAATTTGAATAAAAAGATGCTATTGACTTAATTTTTTGTGAAAAACTTTTTTTTAAATAAATTAACATTTAAATAAATCTTATAATTAAAAAACATTAAACTTAAATGATTTTATTCCACGTCCAGCATATCTAATAAATCAGAAAATTCTTCTTCGTCTCCATGCGTCATTTCGTGGTACGAAGTCAACTTACTTCTCATGGAGGATAAAAAAGGATCTGAAGATAATAATAAACTATTAAGTAAGTCTTCGTTTTGTGCTATTCTTGAGCATTTTCTTGTGGAAAATTGTTGAACATATCTGAAGTCTCGATTTCTAGCTTCTTGTGGTTCTTCAGTTAACTCGCCTATAGGGAGAAGGTGAGACTCGATTATTTGTTTCCCATGGAACAGGACTCTGTGTATAGTTGGCGTTAGATCTTTCCAGGGATAGAGATCAGCAAGCATTTTTAAAATTCGTTCGGCGTAAACTCCAAATTTATCGGAATTAATCTTTTGTTTGGAATTCAGAGCTAAAAGCAATATATTAACCATTCGAATCAACTCCTTATTGATTCCAGTTATTTCTGCAGCTGTATTATAGTCTGCGAAGAATCTTCTGGCAGTGTTTCCATCATTTGTATTCCCAAAGTTCGAGCGTGGTTTAGAAATATTTAGGCCAGTTTGTTGTTTAAATGCATCTTGAATTCTTTTTTTTTCACTTGCTCTCATTTCATGCATTTCTTTGTTAGCTCGAATGTTTTTCCTTTCATTTCCTGGTATAGATTTATACTTAATGTCATAAGCAAGGTTTAGAAAGTGTTCTAGAAACCTGATTCGAGCATGTAACGGTGCTATTCCAAACTCAAGGGTATCTTCATTGACTACTGAATTATTCGAAGCGTTTGAAAAATTAACTTTGCTTTTATTGCAAATGAAACACTTCCAGCTAGATTTGTTTCCTGTAATATCGTTTGCGGCTTTTCCATCTACCATTGTCAGGAACATTTTAAAAGATATTGTAATAGAATACCTGTCGAATTTAAATGCAAAATCTTCTAATCTCGAAATATCATCTTTTAATTTGTCTGTGATGGCTTTAGTTAAATCACTCGTTTCTTTATGATATACGAAGGAGATTGGTCTGCAATAAATTTTGGAGCCAGGTGTTGGATTACGCCATATTGCTTCAGTAGGGTTTGATTTTCTGCGCGAAGTTGAAGGTAAGGTAGAGTCTAAATTTAACCTCAGAGGAACCAAAGATGCCATGAATACGCTCTTGAATTCGATCTGGGTAGATTGGCTATCAGAGCATTGTTTGTATTCCGAAAGTGCTGACAAACCATCACATCCCCACTTGCATATTAATTGAAGATGGCTGTTGTTGATTTTTTTTAGTTGTTCCTCATTCAATGTTGTTATTATCCTACTGGCAGTATTTTGGAGAAGTAGTTCCAAACTAACGCTGCCGGCCTTTTCTGTAATTATCACTGGGTTTGGCAAAATTTCCATTTTTCGTTCCTTTATTCGGTTGTATGCGGGAAACATGTCACATCCTTTATCAAGCAGCATTCTTCTTAAATGAGTGTACTTGTTCTTACTCAATCCCAATTCGATGATTAAAGCTAATGCTTCTTCCTCGCTAAAACCAGGACATGGTGTTGCAATACTTCTTTCAATGCGTTGGAGCCGCCTTGGTGATGCTTCCGTTAACACGTCTGCAATTCTTTTTGCGCTAGATGGCCGATTTTCCACCGTCAGTAATTCCTTGAATGTATCACAAATCTTTGAAGGTGAATGATTTGCCATCTCAGCCGACAACCGTTGTTTCTTTGCCTTTGGACATAGATCGTCGTATTCCTTAGTAGGAGCACCCACTAAAGCAGGGACAGTTTTAAATTCAATTATACTGTCGAGCCACTCAGTTGGTAATCTTGAATAATTCCTGTGATACTTCTCCATGAGCCGGTCAAATTTTTTCAAAAAATTTAATACTTTGCTGCTTTCGTTAGATTGTGTTATCTCGCTATATGTTGACTCTATGCACTCTATTAAATATGCTACTCTGTTCTCCATTTTCCGAAGTTTGGTGTTTTTTAAAAATTCAACAAGTTCTTGAACAAGGAGTGTTATCGTCATGGCGGATTAATTTGTTATGATAAACCCATACAAAATCGGCGGTTCTTATATCAATGAGTAATACTTACAGGTAATCACAATAATATCCGCAATTAATACTTGACTAAAATACCAGGTATTCCCCAAAAATACATTTATAACAATGAATTTTTATGTACCCAGGTACATTCGCCTAAAATGTTGCACAATATTCCGGACATAGGGGACAGGTATTCCCCCAAAACATATAAGAATGAATGTTTAGGTACCTAGATCCATACTATACAATACTACCCATTTTCCGTTTTTACACAATAGGTAAACAATAATGGTAAAAATATATATTTTTGCTATTTATGGATAGGTACGAGAATTTTTAAAATTGGTATTCTTACCTATAAAATTCATACTTTACTCAAAGGGGTCTTATTCCAGCGCACGTGCTGTTATAAGTGTAGGTAAAAGGATATACTTTTTATATACCAATGGAAAGGTAATTACCTCTAGTTTTAACAGATTATAAAAAAGAATGCAATTAACTCAATATGTTGAATAATAATTGATAAAAACGAGAAAAATTTTTTTTTTTGTGAAGGTAGCAAAAAAAGTCAATATTTCAGACCACTGTAAAATTTTGCTGGTTGGAGATATAAACCTGATTTTTTTACGTAGTATCAATATTTTTGTGACAAAATGAAAAACTTATTCAAAAAAAAAATTGGAGTTGCCACTTTTCTAAAATTTGACACAGGGGAAAACAAAATCCCAGAAATGGGATTTTTTAACAAAAACTCATTTTTTTTGTCCTAGAAATGGCCTCCCGCAAAATTTCTTTGCTTGGGATTTTAGAAAACATATGTAGTTAACTGACTTATAGCACCAAATTGGGCCAGCAGTGTGGCGATTTTTTTTATTTGAGCTCAAACTCAATTTTTTTTTGAAAAAAATGCCCATATTTGGAGACGCCTGGAGCAAGAAAAGTACCGACTAGGGTCACAATTGCTTATTATTTGTATTAAGCATAAAGTTTTCTTTGAAATAAATGCAAATTTTTTGTATGTTACTTAAGAAACATTAAAGTTATTGACATAAGAGTAAAGGTACCTTTTCGCCGTAAAACACTCAAAATCCCACTTTTTTCGCAATAGTTGACTTTGAACAGCTGGCATTTTCATATTATTCGTGATTTTGCTACAATTCTTTTTTTAAAACATTAACCAAAGTGTTTTCTTTAAACCAGGATTAAATTTTCCCCGATTCACCTAAAACTGATTCCCAAAAATAAAATAATCCCAGAAAATCCAAAGCAAATTTTTCGAAAAAAAAACTTTAAGTCCCGATATCTTTTTTATTGTACGAGATATGAAAAAATTTGTAATAACATTTTTGGTTGGGTTTGTCCAGCAGATTTCACTAAAGAAAAAATTATTACGATCGGACCACAAATACGCTTTTGGCGGCTTGAAAAAGAAAATTTTAACTCGAGGTGACCAACTTTGAGGGCCCACTGTGCAGCACCTGTTAAACACAGATGCATGAAATTCAAAACTTAAGCTCAGTAACACTTCAAGAAGGTCAATGTAAATTTTCATTTAAATCGGACCATTACAAACGAAATGGCCGAATTATTTCCAATTTTTTTCGTAATTTTCCCACTGTGCGACGTTCTCAAGCGACATCGCTTCGCTCTATGGGCTCTTAAAATGATAACCGACTATTTGATGCTTGAAATCGTGATCTCGGCGACATTTGGTTTCAACAAGACGGCGCCACTTCCCACACATAGCATCAATTAATGGATTTATTGAGAGAACACTTCGGTGAGCAAATAATTTCACTTTTTGGGCCGGTCGATTGGCCAACAAAATTGTGTGATATCACACCGTTAGACTTTTTCCTGTAGGAATATGTAAAGTCTAAAGCCTTTGTGCGGACAAACCAGCTTCGATTCATGTCTTGGAGCAAAACATCACGCGTGTCATTCGCCAGTTACCAGTCGAAATTCTCGAACGAGTCATCGAAAATTGGACTCAACGGATGGACCATCTGAGACGTAGCCGCGGCCAACATTTGATAGACATACTCTTCAAAAAGTAAATGCTTAAGAATGTTCTTTGAAATGATAATAAACATTCCCCATTTAATTTGAATTTTCTGTGTTTTTTTCTTTAAAAAGTAGGAAACCTCAAAATGGCTCGCGTGTTACAAAAAGAAATTTTTTTACACTAAGTATGAAAAATAATGTCTCTTTTCAACTTCGCTGTGATGGACTCGTTTTAGAGCAACAACATCTTTCAAAATTTGTGGCTGTAGCGTTCGAATTTCTTTAAGAATGTAGACCTTGAGTTGATGGATTGTGTCGGGGTTGTTTACATATACTCGCTCCTTCAAATAACCCCAAAGAAAAGTCGGGTGCTGACAAATCTGGCGATCGGGCTGGCCAAATAGTTCAGGAAACTATTCGCTCTCCAAAAATTTGACTTGAAAGTGCCATTGTGTCTCGGGTAGTGGCTCCGTCCTGCTGAAACCACATCTCAGGTCTGTTTTCAAGAGCAGGACGCAGAAAATGTTCTATCATAAACCGATACTGCTCTCCAGTTATGGTTACAGCACTCCCATCTTCATTCTCGAAGAAGTAAGGCCCATGATATTTGCAAATGTGATTTCACACCATACTGTACACCTAATGGGGTACAAATGTCGTTGATGAGTGCCTCTTGGATTTTCAGAAACCCAGAACCTACAGTTCTGCGTATTAACAAAGCCATTGAAATGAAATGAGCGTTTGCAATAAAATAATTGATCGCTGATTTAAATAATAAAATTTTATTATTCTGGTTTTTTGTTCAGTTGTCCATTATTTATTCTCCAAGTAAGATTTATATAATCTGAAAAAAATTAAAAAAATATATATAAACGAAAAAGTTATTAACTTTTTAAACAAACCTTGTTCCAATAATCATCCTTATTAGTTTGGGTTACCGATACTTTGTCTCTTCAACCGATACTGTTAGTTCCCATTGCTAGGAATTGTACATGGATAGTATAAGTACGTGCAACCACCAACATTTGGTTGGCTTTAAATTCGGTTGTAGCAAGGAATGTGTTCTCTGTGACCACATATGTGACAGCGCATAGAGAAAGGAACCTAAGGGTAAAAATATCAATTTTCATTTTTTTTTGTTTTTTTTTGATGTGGACAACATCTGAGCATCGAATGAGACCGATCCCATGCCCCAAAAGTGTTCCCTCCCAGAGATATGTGAGTTTTATGAAAGTGAAGTCGACGATTCTAAGCGCAAATAGAAAGGGACCTAATCTTTAAAATGGCTCTCCTGAACAAAACTGGTTTTAAACCTTAGGTCCCTTTCTATTTTGCGCGTCACATATGTTCAACCGGTTTTTGTTTTTATATCCTGCACCTCTCTGTGGAACAGGCAAAATAACAAAAATATTTGAGCTAGACCCATTTTTAAGTTTTATCACGAACTGATTCCATTTAACGACGTCTGTCTGTCTCACCATCTAAAACTGTTTATCAAACAGCAGGTCACAGTTGTTGTCCGTTCTTCATGAAAAGACCAGGTCCTCACCGAACGTATGAGAACTACTGTTGTAAATCTCACTTTTCAAGTTATGTTTGAAACAATAGCATACGAAAATACCATTCACCGTTAGCTGCACGTTATTGGTAATTTAGACAATACATTATAGTCATAAGCAATTTCTTGTTCATAGATCTAGTATATGTCTGTCATTGTTTTTGAAAAAAGTCTCAATAAAATATACTAAACTAAAAAAAACTAAACTTCTACAGTTTCCACATTCAGACTCATCTATAGATTTTTTTCCAACGTTTATTGTAAGAACAGATCTAAGTAGGCTTTTGCCAAACTGTTTCGCCGTGCCGTGCCGTGCCGTTCAATGTTTTTGGCCCAAGGACGGACGCTATTGAAATTTAACTGAAATCGGCTCAGATTTGGATGCGAGTACAGCTCCCATACATATTCTCAGTGGATTTCCTACATATATTTTCAGTCGATTTTTTAAAATTAAATTTGGCACTAAAAATAGTTTTTTGGAACAAGAACGGACGCTATTGGGGTTAAAGGAAATCAGTTCAGATTTACACATTGTCAATATTGGCGAAAGTCATAAAAAGAGAATTCCGTAACGGCAAAAGGAAATATTTGGAGTTGCGTCTTTCGATACGGAGATAGCGACGGGCAACAACAACATCAAATGAATAACATAAGATTATGGGTCGGTTATCAAACCAGCAGATGATCCAAAACCAAAGGATACAAAATGTAAAGTCCTTTGGCTACTTACACGCAGCGAAAAAATACGGTTAGTATATGGTCACGGCAATAATAATATGTTCTCCGCAATAAATGTATGTTCGTCGCAACCATAGTATTGTTTTCTGAATTTAATTTTGATAATGGTATGATTGCCGTTAACAATAAAATGATTACGGCAATCATACCGTATGGTTGCGACTATAAACATAACAAAACAGGTTTTATAGATGTGTGCTCTATAAAACCTGTTTTGTTATGTTTATAGTCGCAACCATACGGTATGATTGCCGTAATATGTGTGTCCGAAGGTTGTTTTGCTATACCAACAAAAACACATGCACACGATACAGTGCATGGTTGTTGTCCATTTTAAAAAACAACAATCGGAAGGTCGTTCGAGGGATTTTTATTGTGCTTATTTTGTTTGGTGAAATACTCTACTGCCGATTGGCTCTCGTTTTTTTTAAAATCTGACTGCACTTAAGTCTATAGCCATTGATCATGGTTTAATCACATTCGTTACTTGGGGTCTACGGTTGGTGAAGTAGCATTTTCTCCAGCTGGCAACTAAAAGTATTTTCGACTGCCGTTGGAATATATATTTTTATTTCTTGAATGAAATGTTCAATAAAAGCAAGGCTTCAAATTTGGCTATGAACTAATTGTAATGAAATTTAAAATAATTTGCTTGATTAAAATCTCTATTTTTGAATAACAACATTACCCAGTCCTAATAAATAATCATAGTATGGTTCAGTGAATCATACTATGGTTGTATGAATAATAGCATGGTTGCGTGTGAATCATACTATGGTTGTGAGGATCATACTATGGTTGTGTGTGAATAATACTAATGTTGTGAGGATCATAATATTGTTGTGGCACAACCATGTACCAAACAATAGTATGATCCTCTTCAAATATTGTCACCACAACCATACTTTTTTTCTGCGTGTAGTTTGTAATCGGCTGCTTTTAATTGTTTGCGAATTCATCTAACAAATCTTTCCCCTTAGGCGGTCATAGGGACCATTTTCAAATTCAAAATAAAAGAAATATATAAACAAAGTAGAGACGTTAGTCAAAATTATAATTGTGATGTTACTTCCTTAAGTAAAACTTTTAAGTGTTTATAACGGCTTCGGAGAAATTTAAATTAAATCTTAATCGCCGTTCTTAAGTTACTTTTATGGCCATTATTATTCATCCGTTCATCGCTTTCCTCATCATTGGCATTCTCATCATAATTTCTGTACATTTTTGCTCATAATCATTTCAGTTTTATTTTACATAATTTTTCATCAATAATTTCTTTATGAGTTTGTCTATTATTTATGTTCTCTATATTTTTACTCTACTTGGTTCTCTTTGGCTGCTCCCACTTATGGCGTTTCGTCGAAATTAGCCTCTGGTGGAACGAAGTCTTATGCAATATATTAAACGTAAAGCGGTTCGTAATGTACATTTAGGATTATGCATTTGCGTTCGCCGTCCCATAGCCACTCCCACTCCCAGTGCTGCTAGATTCCCACTGCTCGAATGGTCAAAATTAAACCGTAATCTTTACAAATTCCATCCATAAATCAGTCCACCAAAAAAATAGCAAAAAAAGGAACACCAGAATACCCAAAATATACGATGAAATATGAAAACAAGAACAACCCAACGCAGCGAAACCTTTTTCGTTTCGTATCTTACTCCAGACGTATTTAGCGCCAACCAAGAGAGCTCAGCTCAAGTAGAAATTGTTAAGGCCAACCATAAGTATTCCCGCTAAATAAATCCACTTGATAGAAACGCTTAAAAATCTCCAACAGATGCCAACAATTGGAAGAAATCTTGGCCGTGGACAGGGGCTAGGTGGGGGTGGGGGTTGATTGAATGGAGAAAGTAAGAGTGTTGGCTGGCGGTTTTGGTGGTGGACGCCCGAATATAGCATGCATTATGCCAGAGCATTTCATAATCTTGGGATATTAATGTAATCATAAATTGTTATTGTAGTTGTTAGAAGTAATTTCTGTTTTGGCGTATATTTCATCGTTCTTCGGTGTTATTGCTGTTGTTGGTGGTGGTGCTGGTGATGGTAAAACAACATCATTAAAATATAAACTTAACATTTGCTTCATGGTTGTGTGTGTATAAGGGTGTAACGAAAGCAATCTACTTATCGAGTCTAAGGTGTTGTCTAAAATCCTTGCGACATGGTGGAGAAAAACAACCGCTCCTGTGTCTGAAACTTTCGGGTGGATACAATAATAATTTTAGAAACTTGCTGCAAACATATAATGTGTTGGTCAAATTGCCAAGGTTCCACACATTGTGTGCAGCAGTGTTCCCAAACATTTATATGGTAGTATGTGCTAAATTGCATCCAAGTGCAATAAACTGATTGAGGCAACTGTCAAATCAACTGTTGGCATACTGCATTTCGACAACTCTTAGCAAATACCATGTCACCTAAATGGCTTTAGGGCCTAAACTGGCTTTTATTAAATTTGTCCTCCCTTTCTAAAGCCTATGGAATTTTAATTCATATATTGGGCGATTAAAGACACAAAATTCTATTCTATTCATGTAACTTGGTTCAAGAAGGAAAAATGAAGTTAGACTCGATACAATTTAAGTTGAACGCGCCTTAACTCCGAATATCTCCTTTTCAGCTACTGCCTCCTTTGAACACGGTCAAGTAGCTCCAAGGATGATTTTGGAGCACCTGCCCATATATGGGTGTTGTATTCCATCTTCGGCCTGATGTTAGTTGTACAGATATTGAAAAGATTAGAAGGAGTGACATATTTCTTGCACCGTTTTAAAAAGCCTACGCACTTGAGTGCTTCTTTCGACACTTTGAATTCATGTCTCGCCCAACGAGCGTCACATTGTATTTTCATTCCCAGAACATCGGGAGCTTCTGATTGCTCAGTATCCGTACCCTCGATAGAAATTGACGATATTGTTGGGTCAGCGAATCGCTTGTGAGACAACAAGCAGCACTGTGTCTTACGTGCATTAAAATCTACTCTGTTCACTCGATCCCATTCGGAAATGGCCAGTAGAGCCCGGCCAAGTGTCTCATCCATAATTCGACTTTTGTCTTCAATATCTTGAAGACTCGGCCTACGGTCGAATGAATATGAATGACAGAGGTTACCATCATCTGCGAAAGAGTAGATTGGATTCACGGTCTGACCCAATACTTAGTAGGGACATAAATACTGTTACAACATTGAACACACCCATTTCAATAGTAGAACTGAACATACCCCGTTAATGTCTTACGGGTTTTGAAAGCTAACCTCAATAGCGTTAGTCTGTAACGGGATTTTAAAATTGTTTCAACTTTCATCATGGAGTGGTCAGATAAGGAGAACCGTATCGCTGTAATAGCGCTTTTTAAGTGTGAAATGAAAAAAGCGAAATTTTTAAAACGCTCCGGCCAGTAGGGATTAGCCGCATGTTCGTCTACCGATGCATAAAACTGTTTGAGGAGACAGGAGATGTAAAAGACCGCCACCGGTCGGGCCGCCCACGCTCTGTTCGAACACCGCATGTCATCAAAGCCGTTAAATTAAGAATTCACAGAAATCCGCACCGAAAACAGAAAACTATGGCCCGTGAGATGAATATCACGCAAAAGTCCATGAGACTTGGGGCTTTCAAACGACGTACCGGACATTTATTGACTGCAGCTTTAAACCAAAAATAGGATTGAGAAATGCAAACGTCTATTGGTGAACAATTTTGTTCATCGATGAAAAAAATTTTAGAGTTCAGGAAAAATTTAACAAGCAAAATGATAGAGTGTATGCGCGATCATCTAAGAAAGCATCTGAACTGATCCCAAGGGTTTAAAAGGGTCATCACCCAGCTTCAGTCATGGTTTGGTGGGGTGTCTCTTACGATGGTGTCTCTGACCTGCATTTCTGCGAACAAGAAGTCAAAACAAGAAAACGTTTTGGAAGCTTTTAGAAGCCTCTTAACAATTCCCTGTTCCAAAACCAGCCATGGACTTTTCAGCAGGATTCTGCGCCGGCCCATAAAGCTAAAACGTCCCAGGCCTGAAGAATGGCCCTTAGGCAGTCCAGATTTGAACCCATTGGATTACAAATTGTAGACGGTTTTAGAGGACAAGGTTTGTCACAAAAGATACCCCAACACTGGATCTCTTAAGACAGCTTTGGTTCGAGCTGTGGGCAATTTTCTAATGGACGAGGTTCGTGCAGCTATTGACGATTGGCCAGAGCGACTTAAGACGTGTGTAAAAGCAAAAGTCGGACATTTCGAATAAAAAGATTCTTTTGGGATACAATATACATCAATAAATATTCTAAAAATATTTGGTCCAAAAACATTGAGTACTTTTTATTTTACAGCATAAAACGTGTGCAACAGTATTTATGTCCCTACTAAGTAAAATGCTGTGCTCTCCTCTCCTGCTTGAAAAAATTCTTTGATGATGTTGGAGTTGCGTGAGTTTCGACAAGTTTTCTTGGCCATCCAGCGCCCATTGCACAAACGATATGGCGTTAAGCTGAACGAACGCCTGGAATAATATTGAACTTGTCAAGATGCTGCCAAAAACGGCCGGCCCCTAGCACCAGTTCTGCTGAGAATACTGCATAGCCACTTTTCATTGAAAATAATTCTGGTTGACGAGGTCTACTTTTATCTGAACGGTTATACCTTCAAAGCCAACAAGAAGTCATTACACCAGTCCAATGTTACCTTTCATGGTGCAGTTATTATCAAATCATATTAACGCTTATCAGTCATGGTCAATATCTGCCCCAAATAAACTGGGACTTGAAACCTGTGCTTCCTGCAAAACGGAGCAACGGTGGTTCAAGTAAAAGTAAAGTATGACTTTAACTATAGCCATTCTAGATCGCGACTATGTGAAGAACATCTTCACATCGAATGTAATAAAAAAATAGATAATTAACAAAAAAAATTAATCCATAATCAAACAATATCCCATTTAGTAACAAGAGGCATTTCTCTGAAATCAACGAGCTGTGCACAGTTGAATTCTTACTCTCACTGAGCGATACTAACTGCTTAACGCCGACTTCGAAGTGCATTTTTAAAAATAAATTTTCACACGACTTAAAGATACATCTCTTACTCGTGAAGTTTCCGGCATTTACGAGGTAGAGGCCCATCGCTGAAAAATTGTTTACTGTTCTTAACCAGGGTTAAACCCGGGTTTACTGGCATGATAGTGTTGCACACTTCCTTCACACCACCTCGGCCCAACTACGCATGAAAAGAAGCAAAGATTTTTATTTTTAAAAAAAAGCAGGTGGTAAATCTTATGCCGCCTCGATGGGCTTGTTTGTACGCAATGTTTGAATAATGAAATGACATTAAAAAAAATTATTTATATAGCGTAGTCCCCTTAAATTTTATCCTAAATTTTATCCTACGAAGTATTCCTTGCAGTGTTGAAGATCTTCGGCCTGTGTTTAAAGCTTTTAGATACGGACTGGTATAAGCTTAGATTGGGTGTTCTCCCGTAAGAATGACACTTTACAGCCGTTGCAGAGGTTCATTACTAGCCATTTTCGGTCATAAATGTCTTAATACGTAACTGTCGCTTTTGCTTGCTGTTATCATCAGGAGAGGAACCGAGTTTTTTTATTTTTTTTTTTATTATTATTAAATTTATTTAAAAACGTTATAATAATTCATAGCTAAAAAATACCAAGGGCCTCAGCGCCGTTAGGCATTTTTGAGGCAAGTTGGCAAAATTATCGATTACAATTATTTTTAATTTCAAATATTATTTACGTTACAAAGAAATTTTTAAATATACAGTTAGATATACATATATAAACGTATTTATCTCAGGAGCTCAGCCATATTTTGCGTTTAAAAATCTTTTAATCTTGATTTGAAAAGAGAAATTGTTGTAATAGACTTAATTTCATCAGGTAAATTATTAAATTCCCTGCTACCAGAATACTCAATGCGATGTTTTGTTGTTGACAAAATACGACGCTCAAATGTTGGTTTTGGGAAAACGAGATTGTATGGTGACCTATGTTATGCAGATATTTGAAGAATTATAATAATAATTGCAACTTATATGTTGCTTGTATTGGTAAGATCGACGGAAAGATATTTGTATGCAAAGAATATGTCGGATATCGAATTGGAAGTTTTGCAACAGATTTTGAGGCTTTGTTCTAGAGGCGTTGAAGAAATTTTAACTCTGTGCTTTTTTTTGTATCCAGGTAGTTGCAATGGCTCTGTATTAGAGCCTGATGTATTAACAATTTCGTTTCTTGATCAAACTTGTTTTTAAATTTGTACAGCAAGCCTACAGCAGGTGCAATCTTTGATTTAACATGTTGTTTATGTTTGTCCCAAGCCGGGTTTGTTTGAAGATGAAGTCCTAAATACTTCATAGAAGAAACTTCATTTACTTCCCTGCCGTCCACAAATATACTGAAGGTGTTATTAAAACGGAAATGAGGTATAAATCGCATAAGTTTTGTTTTAAGTGGATTTATGAATAATTTTTTTATGCGTGCATACTCCAATATCAATGCCGCAGCTCGTTCAATATATGGTTTAGCAGCTGTCTCATGCATACGAGTATATGGATATAACATGCATATATCATCTGCATATACGAACAGTTTACCAGACAGCTGAAGATTTACTAAATCATTGATGTAAACGGAGAACAACAATGGACCTAGTACACTTCCTTGGGGTACTCCGTATATAACATTAGCAATTTTGCATTTATGCGCATTAATTTGAACAAACTGTTTTCTGTGCTCTAAATAGCTCCTTAAAAAACAAAGTTCAGTATTATCCACGCCATAATATTTAAGTTTTTGGATTATTATAGCATGATCAATAAGATCAAACGCTTTACTGAGATCATAAAAAACACCAGCAACGCCACTTTTACCTTGATCAAGACTTTTACATATAAAATTTTGAACGATGACCGTGGCCTCCTCTGTACCACAACCTTTTCGGAACCCGAACTGATAATCGTTGAGTAAACTGTTTTCATTAAAATAGGTTGTGAGCTGATCGTATAAAATCCTTTCAAAAATGTTTTCAATTATGGGAAATATCGAAATAGGACGAAATGTATCCACGGTCGAAGAAACCTTTTCTTTAAGTATTGGTATGAGTTTCCTCTCTGACTACTTTGGTATTAAAATCCCCAAGAATAATTTGAATGTCAGGGCAAGGATGTTGGGTTGATATCTGAAGGCTTTAATAAAACCTATCTGTGGTTTTCTAAATAAGAAAGTAATGATTTTTAAAATTTATCATTGCATAATTTAACATATTACAGCTATTATATAATACAATGTAGCAACAATAAATAATTATCTAAAATTTTTTTTGGTAGAAACCAATATTAAGTGTATTTGAGTTCCCGATTAAGGGCTATGTATTATTATAATATATTATTAAAACCTTTTCGTTTATTTATGGTAACTATGTGAACTTGAATTAAATAAAATAAACAACTAAAAAAAAACCTATCTGTGGTTTCTACGTGATTTTTTTTTGAAGGAGCAAGAGTGCAGATCAGACTACCTAGGAAGTATGTACATTGGAGCGTAACATCTTACAGGTAAAAAAAACGTTGACTTTACACCTTCGAATATGAATTAATATTGCAAGGTAGTTTCAAAACAATAACTTTTTTTTGCCAAACGTAGGGGTCGCTTTTACATTTTTCTTTATGTCTATTGTATTTACAGCCGGCTCTTAAAATGTGATACATCGATGTTTTTATCTCGAAGAGACTAATTTTTCGGATTTTGAAGTCACCGACCTCAAGTACCCCCTTACTAGTACTTACTCATCATATCTTAGTTGCTACTACTCTAATGTACCACCCTAATATCAAAGCTGGCACAAAATCAATAAACTCTTGCTCAGAAAGTATGTCGAACAACTTTTAACATTTTTTTTGCCTATTTTCCCGAATGTAGGGGTTGTCTTTTTATGTGGTTTGTTGTATTTTTAGTATTTACAGTCAGATGTTAAAGTGTGATACATCGATTTGTTTGTCTTAAAGAAACCCATTTTTCTGCTGTAAATGCAGATGATATAAAGAAAAATGTAAAAGCGAGAACATTACGTTCGGCAAAACAATAAAAAAAATTCGAAACTACCTTGCAAAAATACTTATATTTGATGGTGTACGGTTAACCTTTTTTATTGAGGTACGGCCTAATGTACATAACTAGCCTTACTGCAGATTTTGATCAGTCAGTCGTCTACAAGCGTGAAACCGGCAGCCAGCCGTCATAGTATGATATATTCCTTCTAACGTTTCTTCTGATCAAAGTAATGATGATCAGCGCCCAATTCCAAACAAAAATTCCATTCAACAACAAAGTGTATTTCCTTACACCCCAATAAACTCCCATTAAAACAATATTGGTGCTGTTAACATTAGTAAAGCGTAAAAGTCTTGGTCGTAATACCATATAATGTATCTGTTCTTCATAAAAAAGTACATAAAACCAATCTACCGGCGTATACTTTTTCTCGGCACTGTGTCGGCGTAAACCAACCAACACTTGCACCACGTGCAAGGCGACCCAAACGAACCGGGGAACGAACAAACGCAGACTGATGAAATATGGTGAAATGCCGGAAATTCCGGTATGGTCACCATCATGCTAACCCCCTCTTACTTACAGCAATTAATTTAATCCGATAAGAAACAACACTCACACACAGACACTCATACAAATACAGATACATACACATGTATACTATACACTCTACATTGGTGTTCAGTGTCCTCCGTCTCTTACTTCGTTGGCCTTACTGGGCCCGTATCATAGTTAAGAACACCAAACACTTTCACGGAACGATATATCGGGACACGCAATCATTAAGAAAACATGATTATTTCTTGTTGTAATTCTTTCTTTTTCCATTTATTTTCATTTTCTGTTTTGTGATAAATTTAACACAAACGACAAAGCCGAAGAGAAGAGAAGTGGCAGGCAGGCATGGATGGAAGGGTGGGCGTTGAAAAACGCTTTCTTACAACGACATCAACAACTATCGCGTATCTTAAGCTTATCGGCCACCTACACCAAACCCTCATGTCCACCCATTCAATGGCTCCCAGCCCTAACCCTCTTAACTTTTAACTTGAAGCTATAATCGCAGCTAACAAGGAGTGTCAATGTAGTGTAAATTTTATGACCCTAAAACAGCATTTTATTTCAGTTTGATGTGGTTTTGCCTTCTGCGTCCTCGCCCTCGCCTTAGCCTTTGTCCTAGACAGCTTTTACTTTTTTCCTCCGGTTCCTGTGATTTAAACGCCAATACCTTGCAGCGAAGCTAAGAAAGCTAAAAAACCAATCGAAGAAACCTTTAGAAAAAACAGCGAAACTGGGGAAAGTGGTAGCTGACAGAATTTATGTGTTACAAATTCACAGTTCCATAAAAAATTACCCATAATTTGTCTAGTGTCTTCTTGGTAGCGCTATAAACACACCTTACTTTAGTATTGGCTTTTGTAGTATTAATTCGAAAGGCATTCGAAAGTGTGTCTATTCTTCTGCCCTTAAAAATCATTTATCGTTTGTATTTTGTTTTTTCTTGTTTGTTTCCTTTTATTCTCTAGTTTTATGGCCTTTTAGCAACACAATGAATTTCATTAATTTATATATTTTCTCTGTCTCTCCCATTTTTTTCTATTTGTGTGATATTTTAGGGTGCTACCGGGGTGCCAGGTGAACGCGGTGCCCCCGGTCTTAAAGGTGACCGCGGCGATAGGGGCGATCCTGGTCCTCGTGGTCCCGAAGGTCTGCAGGGCCACAAAGGTGAACCGGGTGTCGACGGCATGCCTGGTGTAGTGGGTCCCCCAGGACCACCAGGACCGCCCGGTTTGCCGGAGAACTATGACGTAAGTATTGTCAATGTACAATTGTTATTCCATAATTTTAAATATTTATTTCATTTTATTTAAAATATTTTTTTCCTTACTATACCAAAAAATGCATCACAATTCTGTAGGGTAAAACAAGTGGAAATTAAATAATAATTAGCATAAATAAAATATTTTCAATACACGAATTACAACATTTTTGTAAATATGTTGATACGAAAATACTCGTAGTTTCAATTACAATTTTTTTTTTGAAAATATCTGAATTTTTTCTTCACCTCATAAATATTTTAATTAAATAATTTCTAATTATTTTTTAAATATTTTAATTGAACCAGTTCCTTCCCTCTATGACTGATCTTATTAGCTTAAGGAGTAGTTCCTCCTTCAAAATTAACAAGAACAAAACAAAAAAAAAAGTTCTGTTTAATTTGTGACAGATGAGTTTGCCTAGATTGTAGGAACAGTACTAAACCTTACAGCAGATTGTGATCAGTCAATTTTCTACAGTAGGTCAGCATTAAAATAACAATATTTAAAATTCATCAAACAATCAATCAGACAATTAAACCTCAGTCAATTTTCTACAGCAAGTTAGCTTAAAAAGGAACAGTATTTAAAATCCATGAAAAACAACCAAAAACGTTGTTAAATTCCTGCAAGTCGAACCTTTTATGCCACCATGACTTTGCTATTGAAGTCTAAAAAAAAACTTGTTTTGGGGCCCCGACGATAATCTCAATCTAATATTCAAAATAAATAAATTTCTCTAACCGTAACTCCTTTTGTTTAACCATAATAAGCGGTAGCAGAATTAACCATTTTTCGTCATTTTGGAGATTTTTCGTCATTTTGACGATTTTTTGTGAAAACTTACAAAAATGAGAATTGACGTTTTTTTTGGTTCAATCCCACTTATACTTTGACGATTTTCTTTGAAAATTCAAATTTGAGAAAAACTCAGTACTCAGGAATTAAAAAAAAACAGATAAATTGCTTATCGAGGTTTATAAAGGGTGTTCCAAAAACCTATTCTCGTACTGTCGGACAGTCTGTCAATATGGTAGGAATTGTTTCGGTGAGTCGCTTGTGTACTCACTCTTCGACAATAATACATCGCATATGCCTCCTAAACACGAAAATGATTTTTTAAAAAAAAAAACTCAAGATAGAATTTTTGGAATTTTCCTACGAATTTTTTATGAGATGTCCTAGCTTTTTGGACCATAACGCAAACTCATAACCCAAACGCTATTGTCGATTTGATCAAGAGTGATCGCAAATGTTCAATAGTTTTGACTTTAGAGGATTTTTTATATTATTGTTTATATAGGGTAATCCATCTAGTGGTATTTTTTCAGAACAAAAAAAAATTATAAAAATTCCACTCAAGTGTGGAATCTTTATTGGTAATTTGAAAGGACATTTTATGGCATTTATTGTTTTAATATAATTTCTTCAAATGTTGGCCGCAACTACACCTCAGGGTGTCCATTCTGAAGGTCCAATTTTGCAGGACTCGTTTGAGCATTTCGACCGGTATGGCTTTAATCGTACGCGTAATGTTAGCTTCCACAACCTGAATCGTAGCTAGTTTGTCAGCATAGACTTTGGACTTTACGTAACCCCAAAAAATGTCTAAAGGTTTGATATCACTCGATCTAGGCAGCCAACTCACCTGTGCAAAACGTAAAATTAGCTGCTTTTCGAAATGCCCTTTCAATAGATCCATTGTTTGAGCAGCTGTATCGCAAGTGGCACCGTCCTGTTGAAACCAAGTGTCGTCAAGATAACGGCCTTTAATTTCAGGTAGCATAAAGATCGATATCATGGCGTGATGGCGAGCACCATTCACGGTTACATTCCGTCCATTATCATTTTTGAAAAAGTATGCTTCGGTGATTCCACCAGCTTATAAACCGCACCAAACCGGGGTTTTCTCTGGGTATAATGGCACCTCTTCTTGTTGCTCTTTAGCCCAAATGCGACAATTTTGTTTATTGACTTTGCCGTTAAGCCAGAACAGAAATGGGCCTCATCACTGAACAAAATTTTGGTCGAAAACAGCGAATCTTCCCATTTCTCACCGAACGCTCATTTCCATAATACAATTACCAACATTTGAAGGTAATTAATTTCAAAAAATAAATGCCATAAAATGTAGTTTCATATTACCAATAAGGATTCCACACTGAAAAATAACTCTAGATGGATCACCCAATATATTTTATTTTTAATTTAAAATCATCATTTTTGCACAATTTTTGTAATTTTAAATACCTCTAACCCTTAAACAATTGAACTGATTTTAATACCTGAAAAGTTTTAGAAAAGATAATTTCCTTTTATTTAAGAACACTCTTGATCAAATCGGTAATAGCGTTTGGGAGTTATGGTCCTAAAAGCTAAGACATCTCCTAAAAAAATCGTAAAAAAAAGTCCAAAAATTCTATCTTAAAAACTAATCAGAGGAAATTTTTTTAAAATCCATTTTCCTGTTTAGGAGGCCAAAATCTATAGGAAAAATATTAGAACTCTGAACCAAAACGGCTGTAAACTTGTGAACTGAAACACAATATCATTCATATGAGCCAAAATCTAGACATCGTTGCAGATGCATTGGCTTCTCAATAGTGGAGTGTGGGTTTAAAATGAGCTTCATCTGAAAACACCATTTTTCTTTAAAATTCTTTGTCTCCTGCTATATAATCGTCAATCGAAAATGTATTAGATGGTAATCCATTATTTTATGACAAAATTCAACCTTTCCAATAAAATCAGTAATTTGAAAAAATTATTAGTACCTTTTTTACAGCCGATTCAAATTTAACATTTAACCAAATTTAACCTTTCCAATAAAATCAATAATTTGAAAAAATTATTATTACTTTTTTTACAGCCGATTCAAATTTCACATTTTAAATGGCCCACCCCCTATGTTCTGTAACAATAGTGCACATTAGATATATGGAAACTACTAAATTTTTGTGGCCAAAATAACTTCAAGGTGCTCTTTTATATTTTTGGAAATTAAACACACGGCGTTTTTCCTTGAAAGCACACATATAGTCAGCACTAGGGCGGGTCGATTTAAAAATCGCCCAAGTGACAAGGGAAATTATATGGTAGGGATCAAAATAAGAAGCTTTGGCCGAGGAACTATTCCTCTAAAACAAATTCTGATGGCCTGAATTTTGCCTGTAGGGTCAAATTTTGCACAAAAAAAAATCATTTTGGTTTTTCGATAATTATTGATGCTGTTGCTCCATCTTGCGTTGTAGAGGATGGTGGATACATTGAAAACTAAAGAAAAGATAAAAAAAACGGGAAAAAATCCATGTTTCAAACTCTGGTAACATAACATAACAATCCAAGAAACAGTAGCAACAAAATTAAGCACACACACACACACTAAAAAAAGCCTTGTTAAAACAAAGATGGTATCTCTGAGATGGATCCAAAGACGAAGTTTCTTTGTTTTTAAGAAAAAGTTCTTTTGGACTTGATTGGGGCACTCTTAATGGTGTGGTATTTTTCAAAATTTGACCCTACGGCTCAAAAGTCGGGATATCAGAATTCGTTTTAGATGTACGGTTCTTCGGGCAAAATTTCTTATTTTGATCCCTAGAATACGATTTTCCCTGTAACTTTAACGATTATTTTGCCTCAGTACAAATCGAGCCGCCCTATGAAGCACACATTCAAGTAAGCCACGTCTACTTACAATGCAGGCAGACATTTTTCGTTAACACTTAAGCTTTATATACTTTTCCCCCATTTCAATTAGACTTGAGGTTATTGTCGCATTTACTGTCCAGACACTTTTAAAAAGTTGAATATCAAATTACAAGTCTCAAATGTAAGTTGCAAGACAACCGCCGCTTCTAACCGAAGACTTCTGTCTAACCACCTGGACCTCATGGACAAACACTCGTATGTCTAAATGAGCTGAGACATTATTATAGAACTCAAGCGTAGAATATAAAATGTTTAATATTCCACTCCATATGTTGAGACCGAAAGGCGCTGCCTGACATTGATACTCACTTGGACTCCAGCATTTGCTGTTGGATTTTATTAAACGTATCCATCCACTTTCGGGTTAGATAAGAAAGCGATGTCAAAATAAAAAAAACCCCAAATTAAAAACACAATAAAAGTAAAATGAATGCAACATGGCATAGCATAAAGCGAACGACAACGGAATCCCAAAAAATAAACAAACCAAGGGACAAAATTCACTTATCTTTTCGCCTTCAATTTTGAAGACGTCTTGCAATTACAACAACATCAAGCTATCTACATGAAAAAAAATATAAATTAAACAACAAAACAAAAGAAAGCCAAAAAAGAATCTGTTCTTTTCGAGTGTAAACAATAAAAAGATAAAAGAAGAACGAATTAAAAATGCTAAAGCATACGGTCGGTCAATACCTCTACTGACGACACTTACTACAAAACGATTTTACACCACAGGACGAAGGACAAAAGCCGTAGTCTCTACCGAGAACAAAAAAAGGGGGAGCGCAGACCCGTAACAAAACGAGTGAAGCACCGAAACCAAATATGGAAAAACGTGACTTAAATAAAAACGTTGACACAAACAGCACGAAGTCCATTAAAAACCTCATGATAGCCGAAATAAACAATAAAATTAGCTCTACAAATGCTTTCGACTTCTCGGAGTATTTTGCTGGGCCAACGAACAAACGAGCGTCGCTGTTCCCGATGACTACAGCTACTGCTGGTTTTTAGGCCACACAATTAACCTAAAAGGCTGAAAAGTAACGATGATAAAAAATGAAATCCAAAAAATCCTCGGCCAGAAAAATGGGAAAGACAATAAAAAAAATTCATAAAATTAAAGGGATTTTTTAAAAAAAAAGCAACAGCGACGCCAAACAACGCTGTGAAAGGGTAAAAGACAACTCGCCAAAAATCGGTTGGCACTTAGAACAATGTGCGTATGAATACACCCGAGGAAAAACAGCCTGTATAAATGTTGTAATGCTGTCACGCATTATACGAGGGCGACCGCAAAAGTAACTGGCCTAACATAAAAAGAACCGTTTTTTTGGAATTATTATTATTTATTTTTCAACATAATCTCCTTTCAACTCAATACACTTCATCAAACGTTTTTCAAGTTTTTTAATTCCATCCGAAAAATAAGATTTTTCAAGACCTTCAAAATATGCCTCAGTTTCAGCAATAGCCGCGCTATTGGACGAAAGTTTTTTGCCACCGAGAATTTTTTTTTTTTAATTTGGAAACAAGAAATAATCAGAAGGAGCTAAATCTGGACTATATGGTGGATGCGGAGCAATATCAAATCGTAATTCGGCCAGTTTTTGTTGAGTTAAAAACGCAGTGTGTGAAGGAGCATTATCTTGATGAAAAAGAACTTTTTTTTCCAATAATGCACCATAATATTCACTATTTATAGTTTTTCCTTTTTCAAGATAATCAATAAATATTATACCCCTTGCATCCCAAAATACTGTGGCCATTACTTTTCCTGCTGACTTAACAGTTTTCGCCTTCTTGGGACCACTTTTACCAGCTTCTATCCATTGTTTTGACTGTTCTTTGCATTCTAAGATGTAGTGATGGATCCATGTTTCGTCAACAGTTATGAATCGGCGCAAGTACTCTATTGGATAAATCGCTAAAAGCTCCGAGGAATTGGCCCAACGGACGATTTTTTGGGGCAAAGTCAACAAACGCGGCACCCATCTTGCGGATAGCTTTTGCATGTGGAGTTCATCATGTAAAATACTCCAAACTTGTTTTTGGTGTATTTTAACAATATCAGCAAGTTGAGCTTTATTCGTCTATCTTTAGTCACTTCATTAAATATTTTTCTAATGTTTTCAATAGTAGTAGCAGTTTTCGGTCTTCCAGAGCGTTGTTCATCTTCCGTACTTGAACGACCTATTTGTTCTCTGAGCATTATTCGTCTATCTTTAGTCACTTCATTAAATATTTTTCTAATGTTTTCAATAGTAGTAGCAGTTTTCGGTCTTCCAGAGCGTTGTTTATCTTCCCATTTTAAATTGTTGAACCCAGGATTTCACGGTGGAGTATGATGATGAATATCACCATGAACAGAATCCAATTCATCTTTGATTAATTGTGGCGTATAACCTTTCATATGAAAGTGTTTTATTGCCGCACGAAACTCTTTATTTTCCATTTTTCAAAAATTATTCAATCACCTGTAACAAAGAAAATAATCATTAAATTTTTCGGAAATTTTGACAGATGGCTTATAAAAGATTGCTTTTACAAAAAAAAACAAAAAAGAAGTTGCTAGTAAAACAGAAAATGTGCCAGGCCAGTTAGTTTTGCGGTCGCCCTCGTATCCCTATTCTTGTAACTGAATAAATGATGTTAAATACGAGTAGGACAAGGGCTATTCCCGATCTTTACTTTTTTAAAGCATGTATAGTTGTATTATAATATCGAGGTACTATTTTTAAAATAGTGGGATTGAAATGCTTTTTTTAAATTAATTAAGGCGATCAAAGTACCCTATAAAGTCAACACCATCCAGCCTCCTTTTTTTCGAGTGTTCAAATATAAAAGTGCTCACAGAAGCATTTACTAAGCCTTCAAGGGATTCTCCTTACTTTCTTTCTTCTTTTTCTTTTGTTACGCCCCGACAAAGTCTTTAAGAGACTGCCACGTTAGACTGACAGTGTTTAAGAAAATATTTGACTTAAGACTCGACCCTTTTTTCGTATTTCATTCCGTCACATTTGCCGTGCATGACACTTATATAAGCGAGCATTCGAGCGCGCGATAATAATGCGCGATAATGCCGCCAACAACACGCGAAAATAACGCAACACCAGACGAAACAACTGCAAAAGAAAACGAAATGAAAAGGAAATCAGCCAAGCAAAAAACATTTATGCTCTGCCACTTTCGCTTTACTTCTTCCGCTGTGGAAATGTAAACGCATACCAATGGAGAGCACCTCTAAGATGCCTCCAACCCTGAATGGATCCTTGTAACGTCACGGTTTCCCCACGATTTTTTAACCATCGTACAAACGGGAAAGTCTTGATAAGAAAGTGAGCGACCGAGAGAAAAAAAAAACCTTTAAGAAGACAAGGAACTTTCATACCGACAAGTGCGAGTTAACACAAAGTACACAGCTGAGTGAAATGCTTCAGGCTGCCTCCACAAATAAGACGACATTTGGATATGCCACAAGGGCCGGGAGGTCTGGCAAGTAATATCGTTTTGGTATCTTTTCGGTTAACATGTTGCCCGAACTGATAATGGCCACGAAAAGTCTAACCAGAGAACAACAGAACGCAGTGGCAGCAACAGCCGCATGGAGTGTGGACTGCGAGTAGACCAACAACCACTGTCAGCATGTTCAGCCAAAGAGCATAACAAGTATCGTCGTTGCGGCCCGCTATGGTGTGGCATGTGCTAAGTTCGGTGTGGTGCTATGCCACTAGCAGGCACGCACAGACCCACTCGTCTGAGAGTATACAGCCACCTCAGGTGGTGGTACACCTTTAACTGCACCATTATTAGTCATGTATGGCGTTTGGTGGCTACCCTCTGGTTTGTTGCTATCACATTGACGCAGTTGGCAAAAACTGGAGCATTTGTGGCATGTTTGCCAACATAAGATTCTGTGGAAGGTAGGTACACTTGTTCCTTCCACAAGCGTGTTTGTTTATTTTGCGCTGGTATTGGCGATGGTGCCGTGGTGCATTTGTGTGCATGTCGCCGGTATCTGTGATGGTAGTGCTCCATGAGATATTTAAGCATTTAGCAAGTGGCAGTTTTCATTACTACACACACACACCCAGACTTATTGTGGCTTTTGCGAGATTATGTTGCGGCCTTCACTTGACGGCACAACGGTCTTTTTTCCCTCGTCACAGTGATAATATTGTCGGAACAACGTTAAAAGGGTAAACTAGAACAACATTTGGGGTGGCCATATTTGCAAGGACCTGTAAGCGTGAAGTTCTCACACACAGCGAACAGGTTGGTTGCCACAACCAAATTTTGTGGTGGTTGCACTTAATATCCAAGTATTCCATTGCTACAATGTTGATTGTGTACACGGTAATTTTCAGTAGAGTGAACTGACCCTCTCGCTTAAAGAGACTAAATAAGGGCAACCCCAACTAATAAAGATGATAATTGGAACTAAATTTGTACAGGTATTGTTTGCGGTTAAAAATTGTTGGCTTTAAAAACTTCTTGAATTCGGTTGTCAGTGAGACGAACTTTTGCTAACTAGATTAACTGAAGGTTAATGTTGATGTATACGGTTCATCTGGATAATCTACAAGTTCCAGTACCAGGTGTAATAGATTTCCTGCCAAAATAACATTTGAAGAATAATAATCTAAATCTTTAAGTACCATTTAAGGGCCATTTAAGATTTTAACTTTGAATCGGATGTTAAAAAAATACTGATAATTTTTTCAAATTTCTGGTTAAATTGGTTAGGCTGAACTTTGTCATAAGGTGGGCCTCTATAGTTTTATAATAAAGATTCCATACTTCTATTCTTTTTTTTAGAATAAGAAAATCTGTTGTCGTCTTTAACAAAGATCTTCCTTTGACTAGCACCAATAAGCTATTATGCCTACGTTGGGATAACCAAAAATATGTAGCAACACGAAACTACAGAGGATTAAGTTAATACATATAACGTATTGGTGGTCGCAACCAATTATTAATACGAAAGTAACCTGTATTTCATATTTGGCGGTTTTACTGAATTCGGTGGGTACAACCGATTTATTCGGGCTATAAATGCTGTAATATTGCCATAGCAGCCATCTTATGGTATGTCGAACCATGTAACCATCAATACGATGGAAAATTGGTGGTTGCTACAGAAATTATGTCTAAACGACAGAATATTTGCAGTTAGCACTGATTTTTTTTCCCTACTAAAGTAAGAAAATAAAATGGTACGTTTTTTTGGGCCCTTTGGGCCCATAAGGTCATTCCTAATATCAACCAAAATATCAAAATTAATCTATATTTGGATTAGTAGATGAATTTGCTTAACAAAACATGTAAAAATGTCGGCCTGGCAAAACTTACATGCAGTCCACCGTTCATTACCAAAGTGCAAATAAATGGTACTTTTTGGGGGACTTTTCGGCCCATAAGTTCATCCCTAATCTCACCCAAAACTGCAAAATTATTCTATATTTGGATTAATAGTAGAATTTGCTTTACTTTGTCCATATTGACTAATTATCGCATGTGTTGGCCAAACAGGACTTTTTTTGGCCGCATGAGCCAAAAATCCCATCAAATACGCCCTTTTTAAAGTATTTTATGCTTACTAACTAACAGTATAAATTATGATTTGTTAGGAACATACTAAAAAAAAGTATAATTTTACCTTCAGTACATTTAGTTCCTTAAACGGGAACTTTTTTCCTCCTGGGCCGATTTCTTCCATTTATAATCCCAAACAGCTTAAGACCATAAGTCATCATAATGCAAAATTGCAGGATCCTGTATTGATTCGTTTGACCTTACGACGATCAATAATATATATACAAATAGGGTCTCCGATCATTATTTCGTGGTGTTGCAAGCGGAGTGATAAATTAAATATACCATCCACCCTTCGGTGGAGAGTATAAGAATCAAAGTGGACAAAACAGAATTCCGCCGGATGGTATAAAAATAGTAAGGTGGATAAAAAGGGCGCAAAACGAGCGTCATTTCGAGAAATGGGTAAACAGTATCAATATAGATTAAAGAAAATGTGGATCGAAATGAAGCAAAATGGGAGAATAATAATATCAAATCAACTCAAGGCATACTCGTTGAAAATATAAATGGGCATAAGAAGGCATAAAAAGGGTCAAGATAAGGAAAATGTCAAAAAAGAGTTAAACAATAGAAACTGGGTGACATTAAAAAGGCAAAAACGACCTAAACGGGCCAAATTTAAGTAACGGGAAAAAGGGCACAAAACGGGGTACATGTCAAGTAGTGGCAAAATAGTATCAACAGGATAATAAGGATAAAAGAAATATCCCCATTTTCCCCAAAGTAAAATGAGAGAATAATTATATCAAAAAAATAGGAAGGCATAGAAAATACAAATGGGCATAAAAAGCCATAAAAAAGGCCATGATGGCCGCAATATCAAAAAAGAGTTAAACAATATAAACTGGTTGACATAAAAAGGACAAAAAATGGCATAAACGGGTAAAGTGGACGTAATGGGGACAATAGAATAAAAAGGGCTACATGTCAAGAAGTGGGAAAACAGTATCAATAGGATGATATAGATTAAAGTTTAGATTAAATGGGGATCAAAAAGCTCCTAAATAAATAAAATGGGAAAATATTAAAATCAAGTCATCAGGAAGGCAAAGAAAATAAAAATGGACATAAAAAGGGCTAAAATGGGCCAAATCGAAGTAATGTAATTTCAAATAGAAATAGAAAATGGCATAAAAAATAAAAATTAAGAAGAAAAGGTGTCAAAACGCATTAATGTACTTATTAGGCGCTAAAATATCGACTGGACGTTACGATGGGTGAATTTAAAACACTTAAAACGACAAAAAAGAAAGGCAACGTTTTTTTACAATAACCGTTGCCGGATTTGATTAGAGTGGAATGAAAAGGTCGCCATAAACTTAAGCCAGATGTGAAATGACCAAAATAGAACAAAATTAGTCAGAGAGATTGGGATATATAAAACAACTTAAAGCGGACAAAAAATCTTAATACAAGACTGCAATGACCACTCAATAGAACACTAAAAAGCAAGAGTGATATTTGGGATAGTGGAATAAACATCTGTATGTCCTATATGGTCCACCAAGTATATCGCTGCTTTTTGACTAAATTAAACTCAAACATGCAAGAGTATAAAAGACATATTTTTCAAATTCTTCTAAAATTATATTAAAACAAAGACTGGACATTACGATAACATGGGCAATATTCAAAACTGAAAGCGACAAAAAACGAAGAAAACATTTGTCTACAACAAACGTTGCCAACATAAGTCGGAACTGATTAGAGTGAAATGAAAGGTCGCCGTTAATTTAACCGGACCCGAATTGGCTAAAGTGGAAAAAATCAAGCAGAGTTCGGGAAATAGACCAAACGTAAAGAGGACAAAAAACTTAAGCTTGTATCAGGCTTAAGAGTTTAATATGCGCAATATCTACTTACGTGTGATCCCTAATTTTTTAAAGAAAAACACAGAAAATTCAAATTAAATGGGCAATGTTTATTATCATTTGAAAGAACATGTTTTTGCATTTATTTTTTGAAAATTATGTCTATCAAATGTTGGCCGCGGCTACGTCTCAGAAGGTCCATCCGTTGAGTCCAATTTTCGATGACTCGTTCGAGAATTTCGACTGGTAACTGGTGAATGCCACTCGTGATGTTTTGCTTCAAGGCCTGCATCGAAGTAGGTTTCTCCGCATAACCTTGAGACTTTACATATCCCCACAGGAAAATGTTTAACGGTATTATATCTGGCCCAACCGACCGGCCCAAAACGTGAAATTATCTGCTCACCGAAGTGTTATCTCAATAAAACCATTGATTGATGCGATTTGTGGGAAATGGCGCCGACTTGTTGAAACCAAATGTCGCCGAGATCACGAGCTTCAATTTCAGGCATCAAATAGTCGGTTATCATGACACGATAACGGTCGCCACACGCAGAAAAAAAGTATGGTTGGGGTGACAATATTCGAAGAGGATCATACTATTGTTGGGTATATGGTTGTGACACAACAATATTATGATCCTCACAACAATAGTATGATTCACACATAACCATACTATGATCCCCACAACCATAGTATGATCCTTACAACCATAGTATTTTTCTCATATAACCATAGTATGATCCTCACAACCATAGTATGATTCACAATCAACCATACTATGATCCCCACAACCATAGTATGATTCACACTCAACCATACTATGATCCCCGCAACCATAGTATGATCCTCACAACCATAGTATGATCCTCACAACCATAGTATGATTCACAAACAACCATACTATGATCCCCACAACCATAGTATGATTCACACTTAACCATACTATGATCCCCAAAATTATTTATTAGGATTGGTTATTGTTGTTATTCAAAAATAGAGGTTTTTATTAAATTAAATTGCATTACTATTAGTTCATAGCCATAATTGAAGCCATGTTTTTAAGAGTATTAAACATTTCATTTAAGAAACAAAAATATGTATTCCAACGGTCAAAAATACTTTTAGTTGCCAGCAGGGGTGAATGCTACTTCACCATCCGTAGACACCAAGTAATGAGTGTGATTAAACCATGATCAATGGCTATATACTTAAGTGCAGGCAGATTTTAAATAAACGAGAACCAGTCGTTATTAGAGTATTTCACCGAACAAAGTAAACACAATAAAAATCCCTCGAACTACCTTCCGATTGTTTTTGTTTTTTTAATGGACAGCAACCATTCACTGTATCGTGTGTATGTGTTTTTTTTTTGTATATCAAAAAAAACATACGCACACACATACATGTTTGCTCTGTTATGTTATGTTGTTATGTTCATAGTCACAACCATACTGTATGATTGCCGTAATCATATTTTTGTTAACGTTAATTTTAAAAAACAATACTTTTGTTGCACCAACCATGTTTATATGGTTGCTACAACCATATTTTCATTTCTAAATTTGACAATAATACTATTGTTACATTTCAACAATAGCAATATTGTCGCAATCATACTATTGTCAAAATGAAATTCAAAAAACAATACTATGGTTGCGACGAACATGCTTTTGTTGGAGAGAACATATTATTGTTGCGGTGACCATAGTGTAACCATGTCTTTTCTCTGCGTGCATTGATGGCTACGTTCTTACCGGCATCATTTTTAAAGAAATATGGACCGATGACCACACCGGCCCAGAACCGGCCCAGAAACCACACCAAACCGTTGTTTTTTCTGGATGAAGTGGCAGCTCTTGAATGCGGCAATTTTGCTTGTTTACATACCCTTTAAGCCAGAAATGGGCCTCATCGCTGAACAAAATTTGGCTCGAAAACGTCGGATCTTCTTTGAACTTTTCAAGAGTCCATAGAGTGAAGCGATGTCGCTTGGAGACGTCGGGCGGCTTCAGTTCTTGCACAATCTGTATTTTGTACTATTTCAATTTAAGATCTCGACGTAAATTGCGCCAAGGCGTTTCATACGCCAGTCCGAGTTGCTGCGAACGGCGCCGAATCGACTCTCCACGGTCTTGGTGTACACTCTCAGCTACGGCCGCTACATTTTCTTTACTGCGTGTTGGACGTGGTCTATTAGGTCGCATATTATCCAATAATGAATGCTTGGTCTCAAGAAGGTAGATGGTGTTGCGAATAGTACACTCAGAAGACCGATTATGCTGACCATAAGTTGAACGAAGTGCACGAAACACATTCCTCACAGAACGTTAATTTTCATAATAAAGTTGAACGATTTATAAACGTTGTTCAGGCGTAAGTCTTTCCATGACGAAATGCCAACCAATACTAAACAAAAATAATATGACAGCATGAAACGATTCACACCTGATCTGTGAAAAAATGCTATTGAAAAAAGTATCTGTACTTGGATCACCCATTACATACTAGACTAAAACTAGAAAACTATTAATCCAGAGCCATATTTTACATTGTGGAATTATGGTTTGGTGTCTTAGTTTTCCGCTCACAAAGTAGCGGGTATTTGCTGGTTATGCAAGAAAACAAAAAAATTGTTTATGGTTAACATTAGTTGGTCTTATTTGGCCCATCCTGCGTATCGCTGCTTTCTGTTTAAATATAATTTAAATAATTTCAAACATGCAGCAATATAAAGAAACATTTTGGCAATTCTTTTAAAATTATGTTCATTGTTACGACAAGGTTTCAATATATTTCAAGGCAGTATTCTTTAAGAAACAAAAATGTCCAGCCCGTAATTTGTCTCTGGTCACCCTTTTGTGTGTCGCTGCTTAATGTCGCGGTTATTATTAGGTCTCTTACACCGCGTCGTGTTTCCCATTTGCCGAACACCTGCTGTTAACAGGAAGGAAATTAGTTTTCTTAGCAAATTGCTTTGGCTGACTGGCTCTGTTATCTAGGTGTGCCATATCTTGTAGCTTTCATTTATTTTCATTACCTGTGAGATTTTGATAGAGCGAAGGAAATTTATAGTAGAGAAGAATGGAAAAAAAACAACACGACCAACGGCGGAAGGGTTATTGTTTACCAGGTTCATTAGCCTAAATTAATGTATGGCCGCGGAGCGGAGGGGTGAAATCACACAAGTTTTGCAACATTGTTTGCCCGACCCCCCAAACAACGTTTGACATAAGTAATTTTTTTAGTTGGCGTTTTCGATTTTGACCCAGTTGTAATAAAACTGATGAAGATATTGGCAGATTGTTTCGCTTGTTAGCGATTGGTGGAGGTCATGTCTGTAATGCTGTGGCCTTCTGCACTCTCACATTACCCGCTGTCGAATACCTATAGATATGGCGATGGTACTTGAATGGGTATTCCCAGCCAGCTGGCTAAGTTTCCTATACCTCGGTGCAACATGGGTTTGACTTTCTAATACCACTTTGCGTATTATCAATATGCTTTTCCCCATCCCCCTGTATCTCTCTCTCTCATTCGCTGTTTGTGCGTTCATTTGTTTGAGTTTTTATGGGGACTTTCAATAAAACCTTGCCTCGATTTTGCCATTATGAGGTCTGATTGTGTTAAGCGGGGCTGGGGGGTGCGATCTATGGCTGCTAACAACTGCCAATAAAAAAAAGGTGCTCGAATCAAGAGCTCATTTCAGTTTCTTTCTTGCTTTTGTAAGCGCATTTAATTAAAATGTTCAGTTCGAATTAAAATTCAACATTAATCAGGCAGCCAGCAAAGCATGCCAAGCGCTTGACAAAGAGCTAAAAATCGATTAAAATTAATGTAAAATCAAATTAATAACGATTTAATGGCATTGCTCCTTTTTGCTGCGTAGCGGTCAGAAATTTTATTATCAAAATTCAATTTCCCTTTTGCAAACAACATGGGCCCCAGAAATTTATTTATAATTTTAAGTATCCTTTTGCCAAATCCCCTGGACAAAAGTGAAGCAATTTATCCGTTGTTGTTGTTCTTTTTCGTTTGCTTTCCACTTTAATTCTATGGACTGTTTGGTGGCCAGAGATCTGATCATTTTATAGCCCAAAATCTGGTAGCTTTTCACGTACTTTAAATAAAAATCAAATCATGGCAAATGAAAAGAAAATTACTCACAGCCAACCAACCAAGAGCGGGCATCGATGATGAGGACAGCGGTAGGACAAAAATGTCAGTAGAAGAAGAAGAAGAGGAGGAAGAAAATGGAAAAAAATCTATGGACAATTTGATGAAAGAAAAACAAATTTCCTTAAGCACGATTTGCCAACAACCACCAGCAGTTTTTTTTTTTACTTTTTTTGCTGAAGATTTGGTGCTCCCAACGTATTTTCGGGTAGAAATCCCAATGACCGTTAAAAGGAAAATGGAAAAAGGGAAAGAAAAAAGTAAATTAGCATTATACGAGTTTTTCCTTGGTGGCCATGCTATTTCTTTATATTTCCTACTTTCAACAACATTGCTGAGCATAAAAGCTTTTGAACAGATGGCAACAAATTCATTTAAGCGTTAAATAAAAGAAGACGAACTGAGCCAAGCGAAAACATCGACAACAACGAAAAAAAAAGTTGAAATGAATGGCCAGGAGAACCCCCTTGAATGGAGGAGAACCCAGCAAAGGTTGCTGCAGTTGATCTCCAAACTAAAATCGAAATATTTAAAACATTCAAAAATCCGACAGGACTATATATATGACCCCCTATACAAGTAAGGTTAACAGAAGACTAATCGCTTACGTTTGGATATTAACTTAGACCTCGTCCTTAATGTGAGTTTAGAGCAGCGAGCCCTCAAAGCTAGAGGCATCTTTTTAATGGGTTGCTATATTAAAATCTGCTTAATCGATAGGGCCCTTAGATTGGAGGCTACGGAAAAACATTGTGCTATATTATTTTTTTATAATTGATAACTGGTCCCTGATATGAAACCCTCCCTCATAGGGTAGTATCGGAAACATAAGCAAGGTCGAATTTAATTTTTGGCTTCAGAGAGGCGGGACCTTAAATCGCTGAAAACCATGAACCAGCCAATAAGGTCCATTTTTTCCAGGGATGACAACAAGAGCAACAGCGACCAAAATTCCCGTTTTCGCTTATTACACAAGTGCAAGAGGTGAAAAGTTCGTCGAGAAACTACTCAGACTCTTTCGATCGATTTTAAGTCTTCTAAAGGACACTGTCTCAGTAGTGTATAACGTTTTTATGCGGGCCATAGCCAAATATGAATCGAAGTTGTTTTTTTAAGATTAAGATCGGAGCTTATATGTTGCTTATATAGCAGCAGGGCCTTAAATATAACAAAATCCTCCAATTGTTTCGGCGAGATTGTTAGGACGTTATATATTCAAAATCTGATTCCAATAGACCCCAAATGTGCTGTTTAAATGGTAATGAATCTATTGTTTTTTTTTAATAGAGTTTTTTTTCGCAGATTACGCTTGAGTTGTGTTAAACATAACTTTTTTTACGTATTGTTTGCCATTTTATCATGGCAAACTTTAGAGGTCATTTCGAAGAGCAGGTAATTTTACGTTTCGACCGCCCAGAACGTGTGATATCACACCTTGGTATGGGGACTCCCTTAACGGTTGAATATAGAGGGTGGAGAGTTCTGAGAAACTGTTGGAATTTCAGAAATATTGGAAGTTGGTCTATTATTTACGTACCTCCTCTAGGTGCACTTTTTGGGAAGTTAAAGTGGTGAAAGCAAAATTTAAAAAAAAAAATAATTTTTTGTAGGGAAGTCCCTTTAGGGGGTAGTTATGTTTGAAAAAAAAATGTTGGAAAGGAAAAATTTATGGGGGCCGGTCATACATTTAACCCCTCTAGTGGCGACTCTTAGGCAGTTGCGGGGCTTTTTGTGAATATTTTCCCCCTTCCAACGACCTTTGACCTCGATGAGCTGTCACTTGCCCCCATCCCACCGCCACAATTTTTTGGCACATGCATTTTTTTCCAAACCCCAAAAAATAAGGGGGTGAGCCGTATCAAAATCAAAAACTCGTGCCATATCCCACCCCTTGTAATTATATACGAGTATTTTTGTTTTTCAATTTAAGAGACTATTTCCTATTTCCAAACCTAAATAAATGGCTCGTTAAAAAGAGATTCAGCTACAACGATGAAATTATTGATCAAGGAAATGCTTATTTTATGGACTCTTAATTTTGGTAGGGATACAAAAATTCGAAAAACGTTGGACTAAGTGTATTGAGCTTAAAGGAAGTTATGTTGAAAAATATTTTTTTTTCATAAAACTGTTTTATTTGAAAAGTCACGGAATTATTGTTCTGCCCTCGTATCACATCTCATAAAATTGAGATGTTTGCTGATAACAGACTTACCTGTAGCCTAACACGCTGGTGATTGGTGTTCCATCCTAAGGTAGCCGGTTTTATGTACGGGATTAACTCGAAGCCGCTATCTTCGATCAAGGTCTGCCACCCCGGCACTACCTGTGTTGCTACAGCAACAACTGGTGACTGTGGCTTCCTTCCCATCGGTTCACTGGGATATCTTCCCATTCATAACTTCACAAAAAAACTTCAATGATTTTTAAGAAATCACCACCAATTTATCTGTCAGAGATGTATCCTCGAACCAACTGAGTACAAAGGATAAGCGCAAACATATCTGAAGAGACAAAAAAAGACAATCAAAAAAATCCAAATTCATTCAAAGGAAAACTGTTAAAGTTCTAAATAACTGAACGTTTACAACACCGAATTGCATCAGATTGTATTTTTTTTTGTATCTCGAGTGCTGAACCAAACCAAGTCATGTGACTTGCTTGCAGTCAAGGAGACTTGCTGCTCTGTTTCCAGGGAGACACCCGGAAGTGGAATGCAACCAATCTTGCTTTGCTCCATACAAACGTTTGGTGTCATCTCTAAAGAATTTTTCGTTTTTCGTTCTGAATTCGAGAACGTGTATGTAAGTTGGGTCGTTAGTAACGCAAGAAAGGAATTCACTTGATTAGCCATGGAGAAGGATGTCAGCTGAATTTTCTGGATGAGCTTTAATTTTGTTTTTATCCAATATTTCGGATGAAATTAATTAAAACATACCTTGTGTTGTCAACATGTAGCTCGTGTGTGTGTGTGCTCAAAATATATTGAACGCTGAACAGGTTGTAAATATTTGATTATTAATTGATTAAAACAGCTCTGAGACCTAAGCGTTTTGTTTTACTGCAGGAGGCGAGGCATAGGAGGAGTAGTGCCGTCTCATACGTACTGAGGTAACTTCCTAGATAAAGGTTTCAGTCTTTTTTTAGTCTTTTTAAGATGGATTTTGATTTAATATAAAACAAATTAATACGGGATGTGCAAAAATTCGCAATTAATCTAAAATTGATACAAGATTGCAAGTGCTTAACCAACTCTTAGCATGGACAGTGGTAGATAAAAAATCACATCTCTTAACACCGGCTAAAGTGCAGAAACCAATATGTGACGCGCAAAATAGAAAGGGCCCTAAGGGTAAAAACCAGTTTTGTTCAGGAGATTCATTTTAAAGATTTAAATACGTGTATCTTTGGTGTACCATCACTTTCATAAAACGCGCATATCTCATGGAGGGAACACTTTTGGGGCATGGGATCGGTCTCATTCGATGCTCAGATGTTGTCCACATCAAAAAACAAAAAAGTGAAAATTGATTTTTTACCCTTAGGTCCCTTTCTCTATGCGCTGTCACATATGCGTAGATATCACCAGCTCCCCTAAGATGTCCTTCTCAAATAGCGCTGGCGGCGGTGTTGAACCTTCAGGCAGCCCATTTATGACTTCATCATATACATCGCAGCGGCCCTTACGCTGAGACATGGCTTAGTTATGAACTGCATAAGCACCACGGGAAAAGTAAACAGGCCCATGGACAATATGCCACCGAAAACATATCAGCATAAAACCTTTATAGTACCGAGAAATATGAGCGAAGCTTGGGAGTCATAAAGGCTGATGAAAACTCAGCCTTCATCGACGGCTAAAAAATGGGGATGGTACCGGGGTTATACTCCTTCAAACTTAGAAACTTCACCAGACGTATACACAAATTCGTGATCATCTAGACTGATATTTCCGCTAATAACGTTACAGCAAATCTAATTTCAAAATCTACGTAGGCAGCTGCTCTCTTGTGGCTTTATTAAATTCTTCCTCTCCTTAAACCGAATCCGGGCAGACACAATATCTAGTTGTCAAAGAAGTATTCGATTGGGTTTCTTCGCAGTAGTCATCGCATCCACCATCTCAGGGACAGGATGCCTTCGGTTCAGCGGTACAGGAGAGAGCCTTTAGATCTTTCACACTATCAGTCTGATATGAAGGAATATCACGTTAATTAGGTCTTAGCGGCAGTATCCAGCTATAGGCTGAATGTAGTGCTAGAGGTACATCCCCTGGAGATATACCAGATAAGACTCTACCTCGACGAGCGCTCGTGGTTCTGGCTCAGCTTAGACCTGGATAGTGCAGCCGCCTTAGTTTGTGTTTGGGGAGAATTAATGGCAACGTTCTAAACGTTTGTTCTGTCTGCCATCAGGGGCCACATGGCGTGCTGCACCTTTTGAATTGTCCGGCCAACGAGCGAAAACTATCAAAAACACAAAGTATTGCGGAAATTATTGTCATTTTTTTATGATAATATTGGTGTGGTTCAATTATGTATGGAACAAAATATCGGCCAAATGGCCGCCGCGACCTCGGCGGCACACCTCCATCCGATGGTCCAAATTTTCGATGACGCTGAGGCATTATTAAGGTTCTATGCCGTTAATGTGCCGAATTATCTCATCTTTTAGCTCTTGAGTTGTTGCTGGCTTATCGATGTACACCTTTTCTTTCAAATAACCCCAAAGAAAGAAGTCCAACAGTGTCAAATCACATGATCTTGGCGGTCAATTTTGATTGCCACGACGTGAGATAACACGGCCATTGAATTTTTCGCACAAAAGAGCCATTGTTTCGTTAGCTGTGTGGCAAGTGGCACCGTCCTCTTGAAACCACATATCGTCCACATCCATATCTTCAAATTCGGACCATAAAAAGTGTGTCATCTCACGAAAGCGAACACCATTCACAGTTTCTGCCTGACCGGCCTCATTTTGGAAAAAATACGGCCCGATGATGCCGCCAGCCCATAAACCGCACCAAACAGTCACTCTTTGTGGGTGCATGGTTTTTTCGACAATCATTCTTGGATTATCATTCGTCCAAATGCGGCAATTCAGCTTATTGACGAATCCACTGAGGTGAAAATGTGAAGATGATTTTCTTCGAAAATTGTTCCTCCAAGCCTGAATAACTTTAACGCGTTTCTTGCTTGTGTATCTCTACGTCGTTCAAATTGAATTAGTCTGAAATTGAGAAATATCAAATGAAATGCAGATAAAAAACTTGACGATTAGGTCTGCTTCACATTCAACAACGGCCCTTAAAATTTGACCATCCTTTTTTATATCTTAAACTGTTTAAGGGGGGATAATCTTAAATCGTGCAAAAAAATACGGTTTACTTTTATTTTTGTTAATAATTTTCACGGCCTAGTTGAAATCTTATATTGAAAACCAATTGTACATTGAAGAAGAGTATTCAAAGAACATTGTACGAGTATAAGTATAAAATGTATATGACGAAATATCGAATCATGGGGCAATGTCAGCAATTATTCGGAAGCGTCTCACAAAAACGTAGAATTGCGATTCCTCTTATAACTCCGAGCCAGATCATTCCAAATTAAAAAAACAATGTTCTTTTGTCACACTATCGCTTTCCACAGGTACCCAAGTACTCTTAGTGATCAAGTAATTTGAAAAACGAGTCTTGTTACTTTTGAAGTCTTTGAAACCTTGAATTGTCGGGAAAAGGATTTAAAATTTTTATGCAGAGTCATACGAGGGCGACCGCAAAAGTAACTGGCCTAACATAAAAAGAACCGTTCTTTTGGAATTATTATTATTTATTTTTTCAACATAATCTCCTTCCAACTCAATACACTTCATCAAACGTTTTTCAAGTTTTTTAATTCCATCCGAAAAATAAGTTTCAGCAATAACCTCGCTATTGGACTAACATTTTTTGTCACCGAGAATTTTTTTTTTAAATTTGGAAACAAGAAATAATCAGAAGAAGCTAAATCTGGACCATATGGTGGATGCGGAGCAATTTCAAATCGTAATTCGGCCAGTTTTTGTTGAGTTAAAAATTCAGTGTGTGAAAGAGCATTATCTTGATGAAAAAGAACTTTTTTTTCTAAATGCGTTCGATTTATCTTGATTTCTTCACTTCAATAATGCACAATAATACTCACTATTTATAGTTTTTCCTTTCTCAAGATAATCAATAAATACTATACCCCTTGCATACCAAAATACTGTGGCCATTACTTTTCCTGCTGACTTAACAGTTTTCGCCTTCTTATGACCACTTTTACCAGCTTTTATTCATTGTTTTGACTGTTCTTTGCATTCTGGGATCTAGTGATGGATCCATGTTTCATCAACAGTTATGAATCGGCGCAAGAACTCTATTGGATTACGCTGATAAATCGCTAAAAGCTCCTCGGAATTGGTCCAACGGACGATTTTTTGGGGCAAAGTCAACAAACGCGGCACCCATCTTGCGGATAGCTTTTTCACGTGGAGTTCATCATGTAAAATACCCAAAACTTGTTTTTCGTGTATTTTAACAATATCAGCAAGTTCTCTGAGTTTTATTCGTCTATCTGTAGTCACTTCATTAAATATTTTTCTAATGTTTTCAATAGTAGTAGCAGTTTCGGTCTTCCAGAGCGTCGTTCATCTTCCGTACTTGAACGACCCATTTTAAATTGTTGAACCCAGGATTTCACGGTGGAGGATGATGGTGCATTATCACCATGAACAGAATCCAATTCATCTTTGATTAATTGTGGCGTATAACCTTTCATAGAAAAGTGTTTAATAACCGCACGAAACTCTTTATTTTCCATTTTTCAAAAATTATAAAACTTGTTAACTTCAATCACCTGTAACAAAGAAAATAATCATTAAATATTTCGAAAATTTTGACAGATGGCTTATAAAAAACAAAAAAAAAGTAGCTAGTAAAACAGAAAATGTGCCAGGCCAGTTAGTTTTGCGGTCGCCCTCGTATATGAGGCGCGTTGGCTTTAAGTGATGCATCTTCGTTTGCGATTCATTTCGAATTGTCGCTTAATATTTTAGAAAGATTTTGTGATCGGAAAATCAAAAACAAATGTGTCAAAATCTTACTACGCCTAAAAGAGTAGTGCTGGAATGAAGTATGACAAATTATTTATCATGCCTCGCTCTTTGAAAAAAGCTGGAAAAGATCAAAGGACTAGACATTGTAATTAAAATTGTATTTAAAAAAATACTCTAAAAAAACAAAATCCAATATGAAATCTGTGGGTAACAAAAAATCCGATAGCCGTAGTAGCTAGCTCTTTTAAATAATTTTAATATAATGTTAATTGTTATAAATTACAAATAATATTACAAAATCAGTTGATTTTGTTTTCAAACCTTAGTTCTATATTTCCACTTGTTTTCCTACAGAATCCAATGCATTTTTGTCCCTATATACTCTTTAGTTTTGTAATCTTTTTCTTTGATTTTTCATGATATTTAATTATAAACTATTAATAACAAACATAACAATTTCCCTTTTAAAAATATTTATAAACTTATTGTTATAAAACATCACATATTAACCTAAACAAACAGATCAATTGGAATCCTACGAGGACATTCAAGGTATACGAATAAAAATCAATTGTAACAAATTTCAGCGATAAAACTATCTTTGGTATAAAAAAAACAATAACTTAGATTTAAGACCAACATAGAGGTTAACTAATACTTTTTGTGTGGATAGTTACCCTTTCGTATCATTTATTATTATTTTCAAAGTTGAAAACCAGAAGTCAGATGGACAAACGACAGTGTTTCTTTGCTTTAAATTGACACCCCTGAAGAAGTCAATCGGAATATTGGGAAAAATTAAAATAATATATAAAAACCGAAATAATTTTTTTGTTACATGATCTTAAGCCAAAAATAGTAATAAAATTTAAGCAATAACTGTAAAAAATAATATATTTTGTTTATATGGGTCAACTAGAGCTAGACTCAACCCACGCATATTAGAAACGGGCGAAAACTATTAAAAAGAATAAGTGCGCTGAACTCAAAAACCTAATAAAAATAATTCATGCCCTATGAACTCACAACGATAGAAATGTTTTAGGGAGCCCAGTACACCATTGTCCTATTCAGATATTGGGCTCCCAGGGCCACGCTTATTTAAGGGAAGGTTTAAGCATCTTTACTTATCACTTCTAAGTAAAGCTGATTTAAATGTTAGTAAATTTAATTGTACAGTGAAAATTTCAAAAAAAAATTAAAAATTTGGCAAGGACTTTTTTTTAGTCCCTTACGGGTACCCCTTACCCGTATTGCCCGATTTGTTTCATTTTAATACCATCTGATCGCCGATTATATGTCATATATCTATTCAGACTCCAGTTCTTTTTTTTGGACTGAATCGTATTTTTAACAGATGGAAATGGCTAAAACGTCGTAGATGTTTATACTTATATAAGGGTATGTGACAGCGCATAGGTAAAGGGACCTAAGGGTAAAAAAATCAATTTTCACTTTTTTTGATGTGGACAACATCTGAGCATCGAATGAGACCGATCACATGTCCCAAAAGTGTTCCTTCCCAGAGATATGCGCGTTTTATGAAAGTGATGGTACACCAAAGATACACGAATTTAAATCTTTAAAATGGCTCTCCTAAACAAAACTGGTTTTTAACCTTAGGTCCCTTTCTATTTTGCGGGTCACATATGCTTTTTATGGTCGCAGATAAGTATTTCGAGTTGTTGCAAACAGAATGACAAACTTATTAAGATTGTAAAATTTAAACAAGTGGACAAACTTAGTCAGGCCGGACCGAAGCTTATATACCCTACAGTTGGCATTTCAGCCAAATATTAAAAGTTTTGTCAAGTTGGGCTGGCCTCATTTCCATCAAAGTTTAGGCTTGTATAGGCACTAGTGCTGCGACATCGACATCGATGTTTTACAAAAACATCGATTACTTTTAACACCGATGTTTTACCGACATCGATGTATTGTATCGATGTTTTTCTGTCTGACTGTGATTCTGACCAGTGCTGTAAAATTTTGTACTATCTTGTATTTTTTTCTCTTTTGGTTTGCTCCTAAGTTAGGAATAAAAGAGACAAAAGATTATACAGAATGTGTACATTATTACAGTCTTCAACTTTTGGGATGAGCATCACAAACTAGTGCAAGAGAATTGGAAAGCCAAAAAGAGATCCAGGGTTATTGATCAAATGGATACCGTTCAAATGCCTACAGAATTGGCTGCATATTCAAAAAATTCCTGTTTCTAGACTACATGAAAATCCCCTGGAGGCATGGCAACAGGGATATGTGCCTAAAAACTCAGCGTTGATGAAGACGGCTATAAAATATTTATCAGTTTTGGCCACTTCTTTCCACTCTGAGAGAGTGTTCTCGGCTGCTGGAAATACTGTTTCAATCTGAAGAAGTTTCTATCTCAGGAGAGAAGCATCAAAAAATTCAACTTCAGTCCACTCAAAGTTTCATAACCTTGAACAATAATCTTTTATATAATTTTGTTTAAGCCATACAAGTACATAAATAAAATAACTCTACTATTAAGTTTTATATTTTTTTTCGCCTTAATATCATCGAAAAGGGTAACTTATTTGTTGATAACATCAACAATAACTAACATCCGTAAAAAAATCGATGTTTTCGAAAAAAAAATCTTCAACAAAATTTTATTTATTTTTTTAACTGTATATGTGATCCGGCCTATGAAAAGGTGGCTTATGACTCAAAAAAGAAATTGCGAGAAACAGCTGTTAATGATAAACAATGCATTTCTTCTGTTTCTTAGTAGTGGAAAAATTTTTTTGAGTCATAAGCCACCTTTTCATAGGCCGGGTCACATATATTGAAATAACTCCTGTATTAATTATTTTTTGGCCCTCATATCATCAAATAGGGTGATTTATTTGTTGATAACACATATTTTAAAGAGAATATCAGCAGAAACAAAATTTCCGTAAAAACATCGATGTTTTCGAACATAGATGTTTTTACCTATGTTTTTATCGACATCGATGCCTTTGATTTAAAACATCGATGTTATACGTCGATGTTTTAAGGTCGATGTCGCAGCACTAATAGGCAGTGTCACGACCTTTTGTCAAATATTAACACAATATGGTATATTATACGAGTAATATGATAATTATTGATTTCATTCGGTTAAAACTTTATACGATCGGACCATCATTACTTTGGCCATTTAAGCATTTTTTACAGTGGGCGTGGCACCGACCTCTTTTTCTCAAATGTGTGTCAATCCATGCTAACATCATATGTTCCTAACACAATCGCCCTTTATCTATCTATGCAAATAATAATATCCTAGTCATTGTTTTCATTTAGTTAAAATGTGATAAGGATCGGTTCATTACCGCCCAATTTTCCTCCTGAATCTGTTTCGAACCTAGCCAGTATAATATGCCATTGTCATATCTCTAAATGCTCATGAGCTTTTAAGTAAAGGGTTGGTAATTTTCCAGGGGCTTACCTAGTCCTAATGTGGGGAAAATTTTTGCTTCTGAAGCGATCAGGCCTATTTGCAATACCAACCATTTTAGTCCATCAACACATGTTCTTGCAAGATATCTACCACCTAGCTTCAACATTTTCTTTCCTCAGACAGACAGAGGGACATGGAAAGATCATCTAATGACGATTCAGAATATATATACATACTTTACGTGATCTTTATGGGTCCAGTATTTGGAGGTGATGCAAACGGAATGGCAAAGTATATAAGTATATTCTATATTCTATTGGTTTAACTATTTTTGGATTCGCCAGATGTTCCCCAGAAATTCGGAAAATAAATCCCGCTTTGCCGGGAAATGAAAAAGTCCTGGGAAAGAAAAAAAAAGGATCGGAAACGTTGAAGAAATGCAAATTTTAGTCAGTCTGAATATACCCCTAGATGGATACAATTTCTCAATTGTATTTTCTTAAAAATAATTTACCCAATATATTTGAATAAAGCAAAGCTTCGTACAGACCACACAATTATTGCCGCATTAGTGGAGATAGTCGTATTGTTGTTCTGGGATTTCGTATATAAATATCGTATCTAAATTGCCTAGTTGCAGCTGGTAAAATTGCCTAGTGTGAATGGAAACACCTGATTGTCCTACATAAATTCTCTCTCCTTCTCGTATCTTTTCTCTCTCAGTCTTTGGCATTAAAGGCCCATTTAGTCTCGACGGTTGACGGTAGATTCTGCAACCTGCAGAAGTCTACCGTCGTCAACCGTCAAACTGTAGTTATCTCCCTCTAACACATGCAAAATGCAACCCCCAACTGAAATAGCTGATTGTCTACCGTCAACCGTCAACCGTCGAGACTAAATGGGCTTTAAGGCCCATTTAGTCTCGACGGTTGACGGTAAATTCTGCAACCTGCAGAAGTCTACCGTCGTCAACCGTCAAACTGTAGTTATCTCCCTCTAACACATGCAAAATGCAACCCCCAACTGAAATAGCTGATTGTCTACCGTCAACCGTCAAGACTAAATGGACCTTTACACAATGTCACTAAATAAAAACAAACTGTTGACGATCGAACAGCTGTGCCCTTTGTGCAATATTCGTGATAGCAATGCCGCCAATATGTACTGATGGTTACGCCGTCACTGCCATTGAAGGTGTCGACATTGCCTTTACGTTGTATGTTGTCAGCTCACCTTGTAAAACGGCACTACCTGGCGCAAAAAAATAAAAAAAAAATATTAAAAATGAATTTTTGTGGACTTTTTTAAGTCGTCCTTCGGATCACGTTATTACTTTTTTTTGAATACATAACAAAACACATAAGTGACGCGAAAAATAGAAAGGGACCTAAGGTTAAAAACCAGTTTTGTTCAGGAGAGCCATTTTAAAGATTAGGTCCCTTTCTATTTGCGCTTAGAATCGTCAACTTCACTTTCATAAAACGCGCATATCTCTGGGAGCGAACACTTTTGGGGGATGCGATCAGTCTAATTCGATGCTCAGATGTTGTCCACATCAAAAAAAAAATGGAAAATTTGATGAAAATTTTTGTTCAGGAGATCCATTTTAAAGATCAAATTATTTTTTTTATCCTTAGGTCCCTTTCTCTATGCGCCTGTCAAGTATGTTCTTATAAGTTCTCGTCTCTTTGGCAACTTGAGGCGAACTTGTTAAGTAACCTGAATTGCGTTTGGATTTTACGATCCGGGCAGTGTAGGTTGGTGCTTTGTCATCTTGATATATCTTCGTCAGATGTCTAATAAAGTTCATTATGGAATGAAAGTAAATACGAGTACTCCGATGTAAGTCATGACAATCAATATCATTTTAAAAAGTTGCAGATAACTTTCTTCATGACATGAGATGGATTTCTTTATCCTGAATTATTCCTTCCGGCTCTAAAGTAAATTGAAATGATGGAGCTCCTTTTTAAAATTTGTAACAAAAAACCTATAGCTGTAGACCACTATTAAAGGAGTTCTCATTGTCAAGATGTCCAAAGTTATTTTGGGTAGGAATAATACGACACCGACAAAGTGCAAAAGTAAATTTTGTCAAGTGTAAGATCAAATATAAATAAATCAAATACTACTCCCTCTATATCCCCCAGAATTACAAAAATCCCTATGATATTGATCAATTCAATGTTTATCCAAAGGAAAACTGTGCTGATAATCTTTTTTTTGGCTATTTAGTCGTATGATTTTCAAGGCTTTGGCAAATATGTCCACGACTGAGGCTACCCTTTGTGGTCAGTCTTTTGCTGTTTCACGTCTAGATCAATTAGGCATCAAAGGAGATGCCTTTTGGCTTACATTAATCGTTTTTATGTTGCCGCTACAGCCGCAGAAAAGGTTTTTCTTTGACCCTTTTAAACTTTAAATTTAATTTGAATATCAGAGTTTTTTTTTGGAAGCCAACATTACGCTTGTCATTACCGTTCATAATGCTCGAAGGGATCATCCAAAATTGGACCCTCACAATAAGCACCCTGAGGCGTAGTTGCGGCCAAGACTTGAAGGAAATTATTATATTCAAAAAATAAATGGCATAAAATGTCCTTTCACACTTGATTTGAATTTTTGCTTTATAGTTCGAATTACAAATGTCAAATGTCTAAAGATAACTAATGATTTAAGCAGACTTAAATAGTGGCGCAAAGTGTCTGCATAATTTTCTATCAACAGCAAAACACATTAGAAAAAATATTTTTTTAGAGGGTTAGTAAAATGTAACGCAAATATCTACTTAGGAAAAATCATCAAGTTCTTAAGTAAGGTGCCTATTGCATTAGAAGCAAAACGGTGCAGTATTCATAAGGCGCCGAGTGTATATAAGTTTGACGGCGTCGTTTACACTTCTGCAAATGGCGACGGCGCTGTTGTTTTTATTTGTGCGACTTCGTTTTCCAGTTCAGATGTGTCAAAGTTTGTTGTGTGAAGGTTTGCTTTGTGCAGTTCTTCTTAGTTGTGAAATTAATCTGAACTAATAAGCAGATCGAGTAAATGTAATCCTCAAAATATAAATATAAAACTATAAAATAATTAGGGAAAGTTATTGTAAAAGCCCAATAAACAATGGTGTGTAGCAAAGGAAAAAACAAGAAAAGAATGGCATTATTGGACGATGAAAGCAAGACAAAAGGTGCAAATACTGGTGAGTTTTCTTCTCTAAAATGAAACTTGGAAATTTATGTATGTATGTCGGTAAACATGCCTTCAAGCTACCAATTGAAATTTGAAATGCTCCATCTGCCGTCTGGCACTCTGAAGGTATTTTCCGCAACGTCATTCTAAATTATTCATTCTAAATTAATATTTGCATTTTGGTTGCAAAGGGGGGATGTTGTTATTGTTTTTTTTTCGCTGTTCCCTTTCACTGTTTTCGTTGTGTTGCGCCGCCGTACGCTTCAGCAGCTAGAACTATTCAAGGAATAAATCAATATGCATTGACGCCATTTTTTGTTTGTGTGTCTGTTTTGATTGTTTTTGTTATGTTGTGATTTCCTTTCCCCACATCTCGCTTAATTACTCGTAATATAAGCACAATCCACACGACATAATACATTGAAGTGTACATATGAACATGTATGTATGTAGGCAATGAGTACCAACGGTGATAATGGAATTTGTTGAATAGTGGTTGGCCCGTGTCTGTCTGTCTCCTTGTTCCGAAACCATGACTCATACTCCTATTGTCGCTACAGCTGTCAAACTATCGATAGTTTTGTTTTTGCGCAAATATCTATAGTTTTTTCACTATCGATGTTAGCCATAAAAACGTAAACAATACTAAATTTGTTTGCACGATGTTTTAATTTTGTTCAAAGGAAACGTCCAAAGTACTCAGGAAAAATATTAAAAATAATTTGTTGTAGACGTTTTGAAACTTAGTCTCGAAAACTATTTGGGATACAAATCTATCAGAGATAAGGTTATCAAAAATTTTGTGTCAGTTTGTCCCTGTCGGGACTTCAAATAATAAAACCTTGGTCGTTCCTTAAAATAATTAAACAAAAAAATATTTAGAATATCCCGGCATAAATATACTTCCAGATTTGCTCTCCAGTTGCTCTAGAAGCTACAAATAAAATTCGATCGTACTTAAATTAAGCATGGTTTACAATAAGCGACCAATAATTCACTCGAGTAAATACTTTGATAAAGCGGTTTATATTGTCATAAAGACTCCATACGAACGTATTTCTAATACCCAAAGCCCTTGTAGTCAAACTTGCTCAAATTTAGCATAGTTCTCTACGTTTCCTGTAAGTTACCCCGGTAAAGTCGGACCATATCGGTAGATGTTTTAGAATATAAGTAGCCTCCTGGTTCATGCTTTCACTTAGTCTCCCATGAAGATCCCAAGTAACGCTTTTGGCGTCCTAGAAGTCAGAAATTATATCCCATAGTAATAAATTGCAGTATGAGCTACTTATCGAAGTCAGAAATTAGATCCCATAGTAATAATACGCACTATGAGCGACTTATAGACCATACTCGTTTGGACCATTTTTTTGATTTATACAATTTCCCTACTTTATCTTATGTCCCTGCTTTTTTTATTAACGCCTTAAGTTCATAATTTCGACCCCAATCTCAGTCAAATCTTTAACGATATTTGGATTCACTGTAAAACCCATATGCTTCGTCAATTTTTTTGGATTCATACAATTTTCCTACTTTATTTTATGTCCCTGCTATAAAGAATACACCTTAATTTCGGATGAATGAAGTGTGATTATTAACTATTGTTGGTAAATTTGGACCATAGCAACTTTCTATTGCCCCTGTAGAAATCACACATTAAGTTCGATCTTGCTCTGACTCCAAACGAATGTGCGGAAACTTCTGAATATCAGAGTGATGTTTAGAACCATAAAGTCGATCCGCCCGACTCTTGCTTTTTATTCTTGTTATTTTTTATCTTCTGTATTCTTGAAATTTTATTTTAATTATACCCTACACCACTCTGTGGTACATCAAATATCGATCGCTCATATTTTTTATGCACGTGGAAATTCAAAACAAAGTTAAATGTCGATAAGTTTTTTCAGTGCGAATTTTACTTAGTAGGGACATAAATACTGTTACGCACGTTTTATGCTGTAAAATAAAAAGTACTGAATGTTTTTGGACCAAATATTTTTTAATAAATTGATTGATGTATATTGTATCCAAAAAGAATCTACTTATTCGAAATGTCCGCCTTTTGCCATTACACACGCCTTAAGTCGTACTGGCCAATCGTCAATAGCTGCCCGAACCTCGTCCATTGGAAAATTGGCCACAGCTCGAACCAAAGCAGTCTTAAGAGATCCAATGCTGTGGTATATTTTGTGACAAACCTTGTCCTCTAAAACCGTCCACAATTTGTAATCCAATTTTTTCAAACCTGGACTGCCTGAAGGCCATTCTTCAGAGGAAGTGAACGGTGGCAAATTGTTTCGAAGCTAGGACTGGGACGTTTTTGCCTTATGGGCGGTGCAGAATCCTGGTGGAAAGTCCATGGCTGGTTTTGGAACAGGGAATTGTTAAGAGGCTTTACAACAGCTTCCAAAACGGTTTCTTGGTAAAATATGGCCGATGTTTTACTAACTTTATTAGTTTCCACCCTAATCTCAGTCAAATCTTTATCGATAATTTGATTCGTAGTAAAACCTGTATGCTCTTTTTTTTTTACCGGTGGTAATGTGGTCCATGTGTCTGACACCAACCTCCGCTAAACCTTTCAATAAACATTCGTTGGAAAATTTGCTTTTATTTCAGTATCCATTTGCCCATATTGAGACGTTTTTACACTGGAAGTTTTTTGTATCCCTTTTTATACCCTTAATCATAGAATAGAGGGTAATTTTACCTTGAATTCAACCACTGAAAAAATCACAATATTTGTAGCATTTTTTTTTTTTTTTGCCTTTGCTTATGCTAAATGTGTAGGGTACATAACGATGAAATTGGACAAGGAGCGTAAAACCGCCCAAAATTAAAAAAACAATATCTTATAAAGTATTAAAAATGCTATTTGTAATATATGGTTTTGGCATAGAACGAAATACACCCTTATGAAAAAATGGGTGGTGCCAAGCCTCCTTCAAAAAATTGCATTATTGGTCAAAGCAAATTATATAAAAGGGCGTGGTATTGTCAATAAAATACCACATATCGTAAACTAATATCAATGTGAGGATATTAGATGGTATATATGATAATTGTATGGAAAACAACAGATCCTGGTTGAAAAAGGCCTTGATAACATTTTCATATTAAACAGGAATCCATGATGGAGGGTATAACATCTTCGGCACGGTCGAACTTAATTTGTCCACTTATTTTTCTTAATAGAATTTTAAGCAAAATTATGTATCTTATGAACTTTAGGTCCAATCTCGATAATTTGGATATACACTTGCTTTTCGACAATTACATATTGGTCCTTTACAGCCCCTGTTGCCATTTTTCTTAAGAAAATATCTAGTTATACCTGAGTTTTGTTTAATTTGTCATTGATATGATAGCGATTGACATTTAATATGACTTTAATAAAACTTCAATAGTCATTTTCCCAAATATGGTAATGTCATTAATTAACGTTAACGTTTATATATTTCTATGTATTTATAAATATTATTACGTGTACAGGAATGTGAAAACAAGTTAAGAAATAAACGTTCCCCTGGTTATATCAAAAAATAAAAAAATAAACATTAAAAAGTTCATTCGAGCCATTAATGGGATATTGCAATAAACGACCGATTTCGCCAACATGCGGCACGCGTATTTTTGTAAAACTGGAATACACATGACAACTTCTTTTAATTACACGATTGCTTTATTTTTATCATGCAATTGGTGCCATTTACACTTTTGGCTGTAATTTTTATAGCCTCTACCGAAAAGTGAATGAAATACTAAATTTGTCATTTCGTTTGCAACACCACAAGATGTTAAGCGACGATCAATAATATATAAAGGGTATATATAAGTATTATTGATAGTCGGAAAATTCTAAGAGGATCTAGACATGTCCATCCGTTCATGAGTCTGTTAAACGCATGATAGCGCTTAGACTAATCAACCTGAATCCTGAAGTCTGCATCATGGTGCCTTATGGACATTATCACTCTTGATTTGTAAATGGGCGAACTCGATCCTGGAAGAAAAAAGTTTCACTTTGAGGGAGCAAAGGTTCCTCGGTAAAAAATAATTTTGTTTGAGTATTTTCTTTACAAATCATAATTTTTGTGGATGAACAATGGGTAAAATGTGTACTGTTAGTAGGAACGCACTTCATACCTCAAAAAAGAGGATAGTTGCTGGACTTTTTGGTGAAAAAAATAAGTCCAGCAGAACATGTGGCCAAAAAAGGCCCTCCAAGTCCAGAACGGATGACATTAATGCCATTTTTGCTAATTAAATTTAAATATAAAATTTTGGTTGAGATTAGGATCGGTCGCCTGTTTCGAAAGGGCCTAAAAAATGGATCATTTTTGTAAGGTGAGCGGGGGGGGGGCTTTAGTAGTTTCCTTATAAAGAAAGGGTGATCAAACTTAAACGCACGATATTAATTGTAAATAAAACAAACAAAAATCAGAGAATAAAAGTTTAATATAAGGATCTATAACAATTATGTGTGAAAAAAAATTCGAGCAAATGATCGTCACAGCATCGGTGGTATAGCCCTATCCGGCGGTCCATATTTTCAATTACTGAGACACAATGGAGCTTCAATGTCGTTAACGTGTCGAATTGTCTGATCCTTTAGCTTTAAAAATATTCTTGGCTTATTGACATACACGTTTTCTTAAAATATCCCCAAAGGAATAGTCCAGGACGTCAGATAGTAACACGGCCATTGAATTTCTCGTGCAATAGAGCCATTGCCGTCCAGGTCCATATTCTCAATTTCTGGCCACAAGAAGTGGGTTCTCACCTCGCGATAGCGCACACTATTTACGGTAACTGCTTGGCCTACCTCTTTTTCGAAGAAGTACTGCCCGATGACGTCTCCAGACCATAAACTGCTCCAAACATTACCTCCTTTATTACCTCCACCGTCACGGAATTTAACGACGTTTTTACTTGTTTCTGTTAAAGTTTACGTAATACGATGGCTGCTTTATATATTTCTACCCTAATAATGAAAATGCGAATTTTTATAAACCAAGATGGTTTTATTGCTTTTCAAAATATTTTCCAGCATGATTTATATACTTTTGCACGCGCTCAAACCAATTGTCGAAACACTTTTTCCACTCCGATTGAGACACCTCCAAAACATGGCTTTTGAACGATCCAACAGCATCTTTTGGCGACGATCCATCAATTCGACATATTGGCCGGTCAAAAAGGCGCTGGTTTCAGCCGATGTGTGAGAGCTCGCATTGTCATGGTGCACAATGATTTGTCTTCTCTTGTTCGTTTTTCGAATTTCTCTGAAGACTTTAGGCAAACAAATTGTGGTGTACCACTCAGAATTAACCGCTCTACGTTGCTCAAGCGGAACAGTCGCCACATGACCAGTTTTTCCGAAGAAACAGGCGACCATTTGCATCGAAGTGCTTCTTTCACGAACATCTTTCGTTGGATTTCGCTCGTCTTCGAAGACCCACACGGTCGATTGCTGTTTTGTTTCGGGCGCATACGCATAGATCCATGATTCGTCACCTGCGACGATCTTATAAACGTCTTTTGAAGCAACGCGATCGTATTTTTTCAAAATTTCTGTGCACCAATCGACACGAGCCTTTTTTTGAGCGGTTGTCAAATTGTGCGGGATCCAACGAGAACAAACCTTTTTCCGGCCAGGTGTTCATGCAATATCGAATGTATGCTGGTGGAAGAAATGCCCAAAAATGCCTCTATCTCACGGTATGTCACATGACGATCTTTCAGTTCACAAACGTCATCAATGTTCTCTGGCACAACGGCCGTTTTTGCACGACCTTCGTCTTCGAGCGAGCGTCGGTCACGATTGAATTCATTAAACCAGTTTTTCACAGTGGTGCTTCATCGCCATACAAAGATTTAAGTTCATCGATGCACTCTTGTCGTGATAATCCACGTCGAAAATTGTGAAAAACGATCGCACGAAAATGTTCACGAGTTAATTCCATTTGTTTGCCAAATTGATTTTTTCAAATCACTGTAAACAACACAAATGAGTACGTTTATGCTAAAATATGTCAAAATGTCAGATGGGGCCAGGCAACATTTAGTATTGCCTTGGTCAGAAATATATATAGCAACCATCGTACGCTATTTCGGTTAATGGTGTTATCAGTCGTTTGGGCAATATTAAGTGGCGGGAGCTGCGATTTGACGCTCTTAGACTTTTTGGTGGGGATTTCAGACGCTTAAGGCGAATAGCGTAATGGCCATCCTTAAGATAGAGTCAGAAACCGTCACCAAGGTCGTGAAGAATTGGTTTGACAGAGGATGGGCATCTGCAAAGCCATCCAAGGCAACCTTATGAATAAAATTGTGTTTTATAAATTATGAATAAAGCCAAAACTTGTCTTCTATTTAAATATAAAGTTCTTGAGCCGGGTTATCCCAGTTCAATGTGTAAAAGCAGCAGATCGAAATAAAACAATCGAGCTAAACATAAACCCAAAATGTTTCAAAAATAGTTTATTTCGGTTCGTTATTTTTTAAAATATTTCTTACAAAAAGACAAATATGTGACTTACGCAATAAATAGTTTTTGTCTTTGGTAAATTTGGGCATCGTAGCAATACGTTTAGTTCATCCTACATCACATGTTCTGCTGACCAAAAATGACAGCGCTGGACAGCGCTATTATGTGAACATTTGCCGAAAAATATCTGGCGTTCTTACCCGGGTTATTAAATCAGGGATTTTGATGTGATAGTCACGCACTCAAAATACAGCAGCACAACCGATCTGAGAAAAAGAATGTGTATCCTGAACAACTTAAATTTTCCCAAGACATTTGTTAAAAAAAAACACCCACGTTTTAATTTCAATACTTTTGACTTATTTAACAAGTCACCCTCCTTGCCACACAGAGTTATTTGATATCATTTAAACAAAGATTCGTGCCACAAGCTGGACAACCACTTAGCTTTGCGGCACTCCCTTCACAATATTGCAGTCCTTAGTGATTCCCTAGCATGTTGTTGCATAAACCTGCAATGACGATACCTTGCCAGCCCCACCATATCGAGCCCTAACCCCAAAATGACTTAAGCGCCAAAAAGAAAATTTTACAGTAAAAGGTTTTTTGGTTTTTTTCTAATACATCTGTAGGATTCCGATACAATTCAAATGGCTATATCTTTTACAAATATAAATATTTAATTTTTAATATTTTCGGAGTTGTACAATTATTTTAATAGTATTTCAATAAAAAGCGGGTTTCGTTAAAAATGACGCTTACGACTTTTTCGTGGTAGGGGCTCGATATGTTCTCCTTTTTCTCGGTAAGGGCCCAATATATTTGTGCTTAGCATGTCATCTAATACGCCGTAACGAACAAAATACGCTCTTACGATTTGCACCCTGGTACGTGTGTACCTATCATTGGCATTTACAATTTAAATGTCCCAATAATATTTGGTTCCAGGGTTATTATTGTCAATGTCCTTTACACGATGAGTGCGTGTGTGTTTGTTTTTTGCCCGAGAAGTATTTCAATGTAAACTTAAGTTTCCTTGTTGCTCCGAAGACCAGCAAGTATTGCAAATAGCAAGCAATAGAAGAAAATAGAAGCATGAACGACAACTCGACAATCCACAGGACCTTTGTTTCCTAACACAGAGTAAACATTTCAAATGCAAATAACATGTTATGCATATGAATTCCAGTGTATTTTTCTACAATATTGGCTTTAGCAGGACGCTATTACGAACTCAAGTTGTGGTGGTGGCCGTAGTACCAGTGGTGGAAGTACTGCTTCTATTGGTTTTGTTATGGAAGTAATTGTAAATATGAAAAAGTTATTTTTTTTTTGCGAAGTCCCCTTTAATATAAGTTCAATGTGAAATGTTCTACTTCTTCGAAATGGACAATACACTCGCAAAAAAAATTGGTTGAAGATGAAACATTAAAATGTGTTTTTAGTATCGCCTACAATATCACGCCATTATAGATCATATTGCGGACATTTCCTAAATAAAGAAGTCATGTGTACTTAGTAGGGACATAAATACTGTTACAACATTGAACATACCCATTTCAATAGTAGAACTGAACATACCCCGTTAATGTCATATGGGCTTTGAAAGCTAACCTCAATAGCGTAAGTCTGTCGCGGATTTTTAAAATTGTTTCAACTTTCATCATGGAGTGGTCAGATAATGAGAACCGTATCGCTGTAATAGCGCTTTTCAAGTGTGAAATGAAAAAGCGATATTTTCAAAACGCTCCGGCCACTAGGGATTAGCCGCATGTTCGTCTAACGATGCAGAAAACTGTTTGAGGAGACTGGAGATGTAAAAGACCGCCACCGGTCGGGCCGCCCACCGCATGTCATCAAAGCCGTTAAATCAAGAATTCACAGAAATCCGCTCCGAAAACAGAAAATCATGGCCCGTGAGATGAATATCATGCAAAAGTCCATTAGTCGAATCATTAAAAAAGACTTGGGACTTGGGGCTTTCAAACGACGTACCGGACATTTATTGACTGCAACTTAAAAAAAAATAGGATTGAAAAATGCAAACGACTTTTGGTGAAGCACGCTGATAACTTGCACAGAAAAAATTTGTTCACCGATGAAAAAAATTGTACCGTTCAGGAAAAATTTAACAAGCAAAATTATAGAGTGTATGCGCGGTCATCTAAGGAAGCATCTGAACTGATCCCAAGGGTAGAAAAGGGTCATCACCCAGCTTCAGCCATGGTTTGGTGGGGTATCTCTTACGATGGGGTCACTGACCTGCATTTCTGCGAACAAGGAGTCAAAACATCGGCCAAAGTTTACCAAGAAACCGTTTTGTAAGCTGCTGTGAAGCCTTTTAACAATTCCCTGTTCCAAAACCAGCCATGGACTTTCCAGCAGGATTCTGCGCCGGCCCATAAGGCTAAAACGTCCCAGGCCTGGCTTCGAAACAATTTGCCAGCTTTCATTTCCTCTGAAGACTGGCCCTCACGCAGTCCAGATTTTTTGAACCCATTGGATTACAAATTGTGGACGGTTTTAGGGGACAATGTTTGTCACAAAAGATACCCAAACACTGGATCTCTTAAGACTGCTTTGGTTTGTGCTGTGGCCAATTTTCCAATGGACGAGGTTCGTGCAGCTATTGACGATTGACCAGTGCGACTTAAGGCGTGTGAAAAGGCAAAAGACGGACATTTCGAAAACGTCGATTCTTTTTGGATACAATATACATCAATAAATATTAAAAAATATTCGGCCCAAAAACATTCAGTACTTTTTATTTTACAACATAAAACGTGTGTAACAGTATTTATGTCCCTTCCCACAAGGCTAATTCTAATAAATACTGTTTTTAGTGGTTTTCCCATTAACGTTTAGCTTGTATATTTCGGTCTGTTGATTTTAAAAATTTAACTGGGATTTTTACCGGCTCAAACCTTTTGCATCTTTGTTTTTAACAGAAATAAAGTTTTTTTTAGAACATGGCAAAGTCTTGTTGTGGCTGCCCTCTGCTTCTATCGTGACATTAATTAACCGATATCGAATAAAAGGTCACAAGGTTTGTAAGATCTGGCAATGACATTATAGGGTTATATACTTAAGATTAAACTTCGACTGTTATGTATTTCGACTATTAATTTCGATTCGACAAAAAAAGTAGACTTTTCGACTTTTTAGTATAAAAAAGTCGATTAAAGTCGATTTTTCGAATTTTTTTCTCTAGGGAAATAAAAATGCAATTTTAGGGAATAAAAAACAAGTTTTCTGTTGTAAAGGGTGTCCAAAGAAGAGCGCAATTTTTTAATTTTAAATAAAACACAGATATTTAAGAAAAAATCGTGAAACTTTATTATATCGTAAAGTAGACAGAATGAGGTTATGTATGGAACAGATGGCAGATGGCCGCCGCGGCTTTGCTGGCATGCACGCGATCTTTTAATGACATTTTCAATGACCGTTTTGCATGAATGCTGCGGTATTTCATTAATGCAGCGTCCAATTTCGTCTTTTAAGGCTTGAGTCGTCGTCGGCTTATTCGCGTAAACCATCGACTTCAAAAAACCCCAAAGAAAAAAATCTAATGGTGTTAAATCGCACGATCTAGACGGCCAATTCTGATCTCAAAAACGCGAAATAACACGACCGGGAAATGACTGATGCAGCAATTGAATTGTTTCTCTGGCTGTATGACATGTGGCGCCGTCTTGTTGGAACCACATGCCCTCCACATTCATTCAAGAAAAAAATGGTTATCATTTCACGATACCAAACACCATTGACTGTTTGCGCTTGACCTGCCTCATTTTCATAAAAAAAGGTCCAATGATTCCTCCAGCCCAAAAACCACACCACACAGTGACACGTTGAGGATGCATTTGCTTCTCGTGAATCACTCGAGGATTTTTCGCACCCCAAATGCGACAATTCTGCCTATTGACGAAGCCATCACGATGAAAATGGGCCTCGTCACTGAAGATGATTTTATCGGCAAAATCAGCATTTTCATGTTGTCTCTCCAATACCCAATTAACGAACTCCCTTCGCTGTCCATGGTCAGCTGGCTTCAGTTCCTGAGTCAATTGAATTTTGTATGCATGAAGATGCAAATCTTTCGTCAAAATTCGCTGCAAAGAGGATTTGGAGACACCAATTTGCTGAGCTCGGTGTCGAATTGAGGTGGATGGAGTTTGAGCGCCATCATCACGTACAGCTGCGACATTTTCGGTCGATCGACCTGGTCGATGGCGCGTTGTTGTCTTTACATCACTAACAGACCCAGTTTCGGCAAATTTATCCATTAATCTCTTTACAGTTGACTCTTTTGGAGCATTATTGTGACCCCAAATTGATCGCAATTTGCGAACTGTAGCCGCAAAACTTTCACCATTTTGGTAAAACAATTTCACAATGAGAATGCGTTGTTCATTCGTGTAGCGCTCCATTTTTACTAACCTCGTACCTTCTACTAACAAACAATAACAATTGTTCAAATGTCAAACAATGACACTTCGAATGTTGCCAGATTTAAAAATTGCGTTCTTCTTGGGACACCATTTATAAGTGAGTGATTGCTGTTAAGAGTGATTGAAAACTAATAAACATCAGGAATTTCAAGTAGTTTGTACTTTAGTAATATTTAAGTTTTAATAGCTTTAAAAACAAAGTTTTTTTTAAAGCAGTCGATTTTTTAACATGATACCACATGTCCACATCAATTGATCTCAAATAGATATTTATATGCAAATTTTTGGAGAATTTTGGCGAATTTTTGTAGCAGTAAGAACTGCATGCGAAAATAATCTCTCACGCAGGACAGAAGTGGCAACGATTGAAAAATGTTTTTTTTTCGCTTAAGGTCTACTCGCTTTCTATTGTTCTCCATATAAGCATTGGACTGTTTTTGTTTAACGACAAATAGGCGGTGCCTTCAGATATGCCTTCAATTGTACTGTATTCAATTGTATTGTATAGCACTAACACTCTTGTCAAGGAACCCCCATTTGTTATCCTCTGCGTTGGCCTTAGAATTCTTAATCTCTTGGTAAACTTCAACACCGGGTAAATAGGTTTTAATAGTTATTCAAGAATTTCTGATTTCGGTGGTTAGCCTTTCAATATAAAAAAAATAAACTTGTTATACTGCTGAGTAAAATTTCAGTGTTAGTAGACTTGCCGACTTGATTAATTGCTCTGGTGTATCCCTATTGGCGAAAATAAATTAAAAAGCATAAACAAATTTAAGCAAAACGCATTGTTGTGATGACAATTACAAATATTTGAAGTTAAAATAATAAAGTAGTAAAGTCGACTTTTAGACTTTCTAAAAACCAACAGTCGACTTGCCGGCTTTGCTATTTTTATACCTAAAAGTCGATTAATCGATTAGTCGAAAATTGACGTATATAACCCTATGCCATTATCAATTGTGATCAGTTTGGGTGACCATTTCAAAAGTAGACGCAAAACAAAACTACGCTTGTAAATTTTGGTTTTTTTTTTCGAAAATAATGGTTTACTTACGAAATGTTATCGTCCATTATACCGCCGATATACTCGTAATCGTTCATCTGAGCTGCATCTAAACATTGATAGCTTTGATGTGCGAACCAAAAAAAAAACATACAAAACCTAGCTGTAGGGCTTTTATCCCCCACATTAAAAGAAAACAAACGCTTTTCAGTCTCGCTTGAGCATTATTTCGTTAAGATAGTATCATCGGTAGCTTTATACTGAAAGAAATTAGTAATCTAGATTATAAAATAGAAAATTTAATTCTAGTCTGGTTTCTTGATAAGAAAATTCAGACAAATCGCTATCAGCGAAGTTAGCACCAAAAAGATTGTATGCTTTCCAAAGGAGCTAATAAGATACGGATCCAGAGCATTAAGTCGACGGTCAATCATTAAGTGTGTTAGTTCGGGTAATGGGCACTCTTGTTAATGGTTAAGAAATGAACTGGTTAAGGTCAGTTCACTGACCCTTTTCCTATGTTAAGAATTTTTGAAATTTCTTTAGTTAAAGAAACCCTTGTAATGTAGCTGAAACTTTAGGAAAAGTTGAAGATAACAAAATGTTGTCCTAAAATAACCCTCCCATACATTATAAGTATATCTGATATTTGGGCGTTCTTGGCTTAGAGGTTAACCGGAAATTGAAAAATATGCAGCCTAAAAAAAGCAAGCTATCACAACACAATGTTCGGCCAGGCCAAATCTTATAACGAACCACAAGTAAGTTAAAGCAATGGGGAAAATAAAATAAAAGCCCCCTATGAATGAAAAAACAAGTAAGCAAGTATCAGACGGTTGATCCGACTTCAATAAAGCCACACCCACTCATACATGAAGCTTAAATTTTCCGTTCACTATTGCCTGAATCAAAGAATATTAATGTAGTCTTGTAAAGGACAGTTATTGTGGGAGAAACTAGATGGGGCGTAGTACGAGGGCTGCTATATATATTTCTGGCCTAATAATGAATATCGGAATATTTATCACCAAAAATGTGTTATTGTTTTGCAAAATATTCTCCAGCATGATTTATATACTTTTGCAAGCGCTCTAACCGATTGTCGAAGCACTTTTTCCACTCCGATTGAGACACCTGCAAAACACGGATTCTGAACGCTTCAACAGCATCTTCTGGCGACGAAAATCGTTGGCCACCCATTTTTTTCTTGATCTGTGGGAATAAAACGAAGTCATTGGGTGCCAAGTCAGGGCTTTTTGGCGGATGACCCATCAATTCGTGCTGGTTTGAGCCGATGTGCACAATGATTCGTCTTCTCTTGTTCGTTTTTCGAATTTCTCCGAAGACTTCAGGCAAACAAATTGTGGTGTACCACTCAGAACTGAACGTCCTACGTTGCTCAAGCGAAACAGTCGCCACATGACCAGTTTTGCCGAAGAAACAGGCGACCGTTTGCTTCGAAGTCCTTCTTCCACGAACAACTTTCGTGCGATGTGGTTCGTCTTTGAAGCTGTATTGCTGTCTTGTTTCGGGCTCATATGCATAGATCCATGATTCGTCACCTGTGACGATCTTATAAGCGTCTTTTGAAGCACCGCGATCGTATTTTTTATAAAATTTCTTTGCCCTAAATGACACGAGCCTGTTTTTGAGCGATTATCAAATTGTGCGGGATCCAACGAGAACAAACCTTTTTTACGGCCCGGTGTTCATGCAATGTCGAATGTTTGCTGGTGGAAGAAATGGCCAGGGATGCCTCTATCTCACAGTAGGTCACATGAAGATCTTGCATTATCAGTTCACGCACGGCATCAATGTTCTCTGGCACAACGGCCGTTTTTTTGGTACGACCTTCACGATCTTCGACTTTGAGCGAGCGTTGGCCACGATTGAATTCATTAAACCAGTTTTTCACAGTGCTATAGAATGGTGCTTCATCGCCATACAAAGATTTATGTTCATCGATGCACTCTTGTCGTGATATTCCACATCGAAAGTTGTGAAAAATGATCGCACAAAAGTGTACACTAGTTAATTCCATTTTTTTGCAAAATTAATTTTTTCAAGTCACTGTAAACAACGCAAATGATGGTCGTACGTGAAAACGTTCTGAGTACGTTTATGCTAAAACATGTCAAACTTTCCAATGGAAATGTCAGATGGCGCCTAGGCAACACGTAGCGTTGCGTAGGCCACAAATATATATAGCAACCCTCGTACTTTTAAAATTAACGGGCTATTTTCGTCCATTTTCATTAAAAAAAAAAACAAAAACAATGAGTAATTTATGCTCAGGATAAAAATTAAAATCTTTAAAGAGGGGCGAATATAAATAAATTTGTTTCCACCTATTTTTTTTAAAAAAAAAACAACCAAATAAGACCGATGTGGATATATATAATTTTTATCACATCTGTGGGCAAGACTTTAAGTATTCATTTGGGGTTATTTCGTGTCACATTAACCCTTAAGAGTCCTTACTGCGAAAAAGAAATGAGCGCCACTCGCTTTTTAATAAAATTCAATAGAAATTATCGACAAAGTCCTTAGAAAAATAAAATATTAATATTTACAAAGATATAGCAAAAACAATTCTATTGTAATCCTTCAGATGAATTGATCAAAAAACAAACCTCTAATGTTTTTTTTTTTGGTTCCTACGTCCTTTTCGCTGTTAGGGCTTGATATTTAGGTTTAAAACTCCACTTTATTTCACTAATATAAGTATAATATGATCAACTTCACCTTTATCTTACCAATAACCTATAACATCAACCAATACATTTACAAATTCCATGCCAATAATCGATATAATTAATTAGGGCTACCAATAATTTGTCTTTTTAACCAATTCTGCCAGTTCCCACTTCTGAATGTTTCCACATTTAACATTCGGTTGTAGCGATAGAATTAATGGATACTACGTGCAACCACCAGCATTCGATTGATAAAAAAAAATCGGTTGTGGCAACAAATCGGTTCTCTGTGTGTGGGGTTACGGAGAATGCAATGGTTAGGGCTCGATATTTAGTTTAAAAACTCCACTTTATTTCACTAATATATTATGATCAACTTTATCTTAACAAAAATCTATAACAACAATCAATATACATATGTACAAATTCAATTCCAATAATCAATTTAATTAATTAGGGCTACCGATACTTTGTCTTTTCACCAATTCTGTCAGTTCCCACTTTTAAAAGTTGAGGATGTAGAACGGTATTTTTGATACCGAAAATGTATCAAAAATGGACGATTGTTTCAAGTTTTGCATTCCTGCTTCCCACATAGCCAAAAAAAAACAATGACTCTTTTGCGCGAGAAATTCAATGGCCCCGTTATCTCATGTCGTTTTAGTTGGACCACCCTTGGCGTGAAGCATTTACATTTTCTTACTTTGAAATCCTTAAGTTTGACATTCTAAACATTTGCAAATATGGCTTCCCCTTTATTTCACATACATAAATTAGGATTTGAAAAATCATCATTTTGGGCGTTGTTACACCGAATTGTCACGTCAATCGTCATTTGGTAAGATTTTACTTTAAAATCGTCAAAATTTCGATAAATCGTCAATATTGGCTGCACTGATTGTCACACGCGCAACGATCGACAATTAACCCCCCATCCACCCATGTCAATCAATTTTTATTGACATTCTATGACCTTTTTGCCTTGAGTGTTAACCGAGTAGAATTCAAATAAATTTTGCATAACAAAACATGCATCAAATGTTGAGCATTTCACATTTCCATACAATTCAATTCCCTGCACATGTACCGGCGCACAACAATTGCTGTCAGACATGTTCGTTCTTGTACTTATAATAAACGACAATGACATGCCATTTATTTTATAACTGCTGCTGCAAAAAAAGCGGCAACGGCAGCAGCAGCAACACAAGAAGAAACAAACATCAGCAAAAACATCTAATAATAAAATAATAATAATGTTTATTGAATTTGCATGTTTTGTCATGCATATTTGCGGTGTGCGCACCGCTTCTTACACAAAAAATAAAACGAAGAAAAAAACCAAAGCAGCCACAAACAATACCAACAGATTCCAATTCCATTGAATTGTCATAGAATCATATGAATACTTGGAAGGACTGCTGAAGCCACCACACCATGGGCATGGTGGAGGTGGCTCTGGTCTACCTTCAAATGGTGCTTTATTGTTTAGGGTTTTCTGTTTCTTTTTTTTGGTTTGCTCAGCGAAGTCGCACAAATGACACAAGCATTGAGAAAATGTTTTCTTTTCTTTTTGTATGCGCCTCTGTGCCTATTCCTGCGCCTGTTGTTTCTTCTGTTGACTTGATTTTATTTAACAATCAGTCTGTCTGTCTGTCGTCCACGCGTTCGCCTGGTGTCGCATCAGCCATCCATCTCCATTCATCGAATCTTCTTTTGCGAAATTCCATGAAACATTTTTAGGCGTTTAGACTGGCACGTCGTTGCTCAACAATGTCAGTAGTCAGTCATTCCACGCCATGCCATGCCCCACCGTGCCTTCCTGGCCAGGCCAATCACCCATCGACCCATCCATCCATCCATCAATCAATCTTTTTTGAAATTTGCCAACCAATCAAGAAAGTCGTTGTTATTGTTTGTTTGTTGTTCATGTTGTTGGCATTTCTGCGGCTATTGCTGCTGCAGCTGCTGTTGTTGTTCTGCGTATTTAACGCCACCACCGCAGAAATGCCAGAGAACGTATTTGTTGGACTAAATCATTTTCTTTTTATGTGTTTTTGCTTTTTTTTTGCTCAGCTCTGCTTTGTTTTGTTGTTCCTGCTGCTGTCGTTGTTGTTGTTTGGTATTTATTGTTTAATAGATAACGACAATTTGTCTATTGTTTGAGTTCGATCGAATCGTATTGAGGTCGAATATGAGCACATAAGTGGAGGGGTAGGTTCTTAGTTCGTCCATCTTAAAGAGGATTTAATATACATAAGTACAAGCCTTGTCAAAGGTGAGTGAAGTTTTCCACCTGTTTTTCAAAGGCATTGTAAAAATTAACTTCTCTTCGGACTCAAAATTAAATAAATTAAAAATAATTGTGCAGACGATAATAAAAAACAAGTGGTTAAGTTTGTCCAGGCCAAAACGTATAACCTCAACCGTCCCTAAGCTACTGCACGCAGAAAAAAAGTATGGTTGTGGTGACAAAGAGCATCATACTATTGTTGAGAATATGGTTGTGGTACAACCATACTATGATCCTCACAACGAAAGAATGATTCACAAATAATCACACTATGATCCTCACAACAATAGTATGATTCATATATAACCATACTATAATCGCCACAACCATAGTATGCTTCGGACTCAACCATACTGTGATATCCAAAACCATTTTTTGATCCTCACAAACTTAGTATGTTTCACATACATCCATAGTATGATCATCGCAACCATAGTATGTTTCACACATAACCGTGATATGATCCTTACTACCAAAGTAAGCACACACAATTATACTATGATCCCCAACATTATTTATTAGAATAAGCTTATGTTGTCAACGATAGATTATGAAGATTATTTAAAAATACATTAAATAAAAAATAATAGGACTGATTTATTTAACAGTAGAAAAAATCAATTTAAAAAAAAAACGTTAGCGTTTTTGTTAAACATATTTCAGTGAAACAAAGCCAAAGCAGTTTGTGTAATTTTAATTTCCATATAAAAAGTGTTTTAATTACAGTATGATTGCCGCAATCATATTATCGTTAACATAAACCCCCCAAAAAAAAAACAATACTTTTGTCACAACAAACATTGTTGCTACAATCATATTTTCATTTCTAAATGTGGCAATAATACTATTGTTACATTTTAACAATATTAATATTGCGGCAAACATACTATCGCAAAATTAAGTTCTGTCAACAATACTATGGTTGCCACGAACATTCTTTTATTGCTTTATATAGCATGTTTTTTCTCTGTACCCTCAACCGACCCACAGCTACTAAACAGCAAAAACAAAACCAAAAAGCTACGTTTATTGGATCCTTGATTTATGCTCAGTTTGGATTAGACTTACTCCGAACAAACGTCTGCAAATCGTGGAAATTTGTTACAAAAATAATAGGTTCGATTTGAGCGACGCATCGAGCGCTGCGTCCATTATTTAGTCCACATAATCGCCCAGCAGAGTCGGTAGTTCGAGCAACAATGGATCGGTTTCGCACTACGTTTACTCTAGTCGATAAAGCGCATACACAGAGGCGCCGTACTGTGCGCACCGAAGGCGCTTCTGTGGAACAGAGTATATAGGAAGACCCGAATGAGTCCATTCGCCATCGCTCGCAACAATTCGAGCTGTGCTCATACTCTTTATGGAAAATTTTGCGGCAGTCCAATTCGCGCAAAAATTAAAGCCGAAAGACCATCAAGTGCGTCGCACCTCACGTTCGCTGAATGGGCCCAAAACGAGATGCCTACCGTTCTTGATTTTTACAAGAAGAATTTGTGTAGCAATGACGCTCACTTTTGGTTCAAAGGCTACGTTAATAATTTGGAGTAATAAAAATCGATAAGCCATTGTTGAGACATCCTGAAAAAGTCACGTATGGTGTGCTCAATGGGCAGAGGGAATCATTGGTCCATAGTTTTTCAATAATGAAGCTGGCCATAATGTTACAGTTAATGGAGAACGCCATAGTCATGGGTAATGACTTTTTCGTCCCTGAATTGGAGGATGTCGATGTGGACCAGCTTTGACGGCGCTACATGCGATACAGCCAACAAATCAATCATTTTTTAAAGGAAGCTTTTGGTGAGCGCATTATTTTGCGTCGTGGACCTTCGGCGTTGTCCCAAGATGCGATTTAACACCGCTGGCCTTTTTTGTGGGGTTATGTGCTGTCGCTTGTATACGCAGAGAAGCCCGAAACGATTGGCGTCTTGGAAGAGAATATTCGGCGCGTTATTGCTGACATAATACTGCAAAATAAGGTCTAATATTGGTCCTCTTGGCTGGAATTTATTCGAGCCACCCGCGGCGGCGTCCACTTCCCCGAAATAATTTTTAAACATAATGACAAACTCTTATATTTATAATAAAGCTAAATCCATGGCCATAACAATTAATTATATGCGTTTTATTTCTTCTTGAAAAAAAAGCAAATACTCAAAAATGTATTTTTACCGAGGTACCTTTAGTCTCTCAAAAGGAAACTTTTCCCCTGTTTTGGAGTGTTGGTAGTATTGGAGTTGTATTTTGGTAGTAAGTCCTTTTTAACCAGGACCTTATTTGCGGGACCCGAGGGATCGGGGCCTCCAATTCAGCTAAATCTTAAAATGAATGTTATATTCCGTTTCGTAGGATAATTTGATTGTTTTTATTCAATTTTGGATCAGAGATGGGACTGCTTTATCCATTCAGATGGACCAAATTCTTGGAGCCCTAGGTACCTCATGGTTTGAAGGCTCCAATTAAGTCGATTCGTAGAGTAATTCTTATATAATTTCGTGACGAATGTTAATGTGTCCTTAGTTAAAGGAAGTTTTGTCCTTAGTTAAAACGAATCGATTTTGGGACGGTCCCGAATTGGGGTACTTATTTGAATTTGTAAGAGAATATCACTGTTTCTGATATTTCATATGAACCCAAACATAAGGGGAAGTTATTTGAGCAAGGCATATCAATAACTCCGTTACTTGTCCAAACTCCCTCGTAGTTATATGAAATGCAACACTGCACCCGTCAAGTACCATCTGTTAATTGACTACTGTCGAAAAAAGTTTCGAATGCTTATTAAAAATTATTTTTTGCGGAAAAAAACCGTCAACTAAACCAAGGAAAAGCTTGATAAATACTATGAGGACCATGCACCATCAAATTCAAAGGTAAAAAAGTGGTTTACAGACTTTCGTTGTGATCGCACAAGAAACAAATGACACTGAACGTTCTGGACGTCCAATTGAGGTCAATACACCCGAACATGTCGAAAAAAATACGATATGGTGTTAGCCGATCGAGGAGTAGAAGTGCGTGAGATTGTTGATGCCATACGCATTTCATATGGCAGTGTGGCTTCGATTTTACATTATCAGAGTTGGCTTTAAGGCAGCTGTCTGCAAGCTGTCTGCCGCGTTTGCTCTCAATTGACTGTAAACGTAATCGTGTAACAACTTCCAAGGATTGTTTAAAGTTGTTTAATTGCAATTCGAATGAGTTTTTGCGACCTAATGAACTGTGAATGAAACATGTATCTATTAAAACACTCCGGAGGCCAAGCAGCAGTCTAAGCAATGGGTTTATCCGGGAGAACTGGCTTCGAAGAAGGCCTAGGTGACTTTATCGGCCAATAAGGTGATGGAAAGAGTTTTTTGGGAAGCACGCGGGAAAATCCACAGCGATAACCTTCAAAAGGAAAACAACAATCGGCGAGTATTATCTCAACATAATGGACCGATTTAGAGAGAGGATTTAAAGCAAAACGACAACATATGGCCAAGTAAAACGTTCTTTTTCATCAAGATAACAAACGGGTGCACATGTGTGCAGACTCAATGGCAAAATTGCATGAATTGGGTAACGAATTGGTAACCTCATCCGCCATATTCTCGGGACTTAGCCTCCAGTGAATATTTCCTATTTCCAAGTGTATAGAAATGGCTCGGTGGAAAATGATTTAGCTTCAAATTATTGATCAAACAAATGCCTATTTTATGACCTCGAAAAATCCTATTTTTTTGAAGGAATACAAATATTGGAAAATTGAAAAAAAAAAGTGTTTTATTCAAAAAATCACAGAATTATTGATCTGCCCTCGTAATTAAAAAACATTAAGGCTACAATCTGGCTAAAATTGAATCCCCCAATCCGTTAACCAACCCAATGATAATAACGTCAGTAAAATGACTTGCTTATTCTTGTACTCCCTCCAGCCATTCGAATCTAAGGACATTTTTACTTGTTCAATTAGAAAAGGCCAATCTTTCACAACATTAGTCCTGGATAAAGGCAATAAATCAACACACGACAAATTATTGGATTCAGATGAATCCCCTAAAGAAAACACAATACCCTAGTCGATTAATGATGAGCTTTTCCTTTTAGCTTGCCCTAATGATCCACAAATACGATTTAGATGCAAAACAAATGATTGCCAACAATTTTCTATCGGAAATTTCAAATTTGTTTCAAAAAAAAGCAAAGAAAAAATCTTCCATTAAAGCCAACATTCACATGTCAATTAAACTCTTTGACCCTTTTTTGTTTTGATGGTGGGTAAACATACATTGTGAACGTATGCATATATGTATGTATGTGTGTGTGTCAATTGAGAGGACTCTAACGACAACAGCAACGAAAAACGTCAATTAATTTAAACAAATAAACTAATTTATCAATGTTAGATTTCCGCAACCGCAGAATAAAAATATCTGCATAAAGCGAGATCGTAGCTTAGCACAAAAAAAAACACTGGAACAAATGAGCCAACCCATACCTGAGATTATATTGAAAAACGATGTAATTTCGAAAAATGTGTCAAAGAGCAACAAAGCCACACACACACAAACGCGCAAAGACAAAAACACATACACGCCATTTAACACACAAACAGTAAACAACAAGAACAACATTGAAATTGCACAAAACTTTTTTCATTAATTTGCCAACAACAATAGCAACATCACACACACACACACGAGCACACTCTTTGTCCTATCAACGGCGGTCGTCGGTGGTGGCAGTGGTGATGGGGTGGTGAAGAGAAGAAGCGAAAATCATCAGACAACCAACAGCCAGCACAAGGATGTATGGGTTAAACACACTAACAACAAGTAGCAAGACCTATACAAATACACATACCCCAACATACACTGACTCAAATACAGACACATACACACATGCATCCAGCATAAAGGACTCTTGGCAATACGCAAAAAAAGTGAACAAGTAAACACACTTATTGTTAGCAAAACTTCTCTTCACTTGCTCATGTGTGTGTGCGTTGTGTTTATGTTTGTGCGATAGGAATGAAAGTTACAATTTCACCTCGATTTAAGCCAGACCGAAGCGACCTGAGGTTTGGGGTTCAAAATAGGATTTTGTATACATTTACTCACCCGACCGTCTTGTCGAAACATCACAAGCATTAATCACAGAAAAAGGTACTTATCACTTAGTAACCATAGCATTAAGGACCAACCAATCTATGGCTCCATGTCTATGGTTGCGTTGGGTCCAAATGCTATTCTTTCATTTGCTGGAAATTGTATTCGTTTCCTAGGGGCAAAGATGTTTTAATATCAGCTAACACCACGACTACGTTGGCACTTCGTAGTATCAGCTGAGTAATCAAACAATCATTAGATTTGTAGTGTTGTCCTCCCAAATGTATGGGTGGTTTTGCGGAAAATTTTCTCAGTGCAGAATACGACTTCTATAACTTACTATAGGCTATTTTTTGTTTAAGTTGAAAATCTTTTTTAGTGACATATTTTTCGTTAGATTCGGGGGAAAGAAGAGGAAAATACGCCGAAGCATTTAAGAATTTCATTATAGTGTGACTTTCAATGTTAGATTGGCCATGCAGGGTCCAAACTTTTAAGCATGTAGTAATACGGGTTCGAGAAAGAGAGTCCGACTTTCCAAATTGTCGAGATTTAAAATTACTGGTTCCTTTTTTCGATTCAATAAAAGACTTAAACATCCATTTTAGTTAACAACTTCATATAGCATAGAACTGAGCTAATATTTTATATTCTTCGCCTCACAAAGTGTTTTCTAATAGGGAGATGACAATCTCGTATCTTTATGTCAACGCACCCTCAAACATTTGATCGGTCAGTGTCAAAACGTTAGTCGAAGTCAACAGTTTCATCATGGTAAAGTTCACTTACGAGCAACGTTTGGAAATCATTCAAAATTACTACCGAATTCTGAGTCCGTGGTCGCAACTAAGAGCGCTTACTCCAACTTTCGACCGTAAAAATCGTTTCACCCGACCGGATGTGCGTGCTAAAGTGCATAAATTTGGATCCACATTTTTACTTTTGAAGTTTCGGCGCCAAAAAGACGCCAGACCGCTCAAAGCGACGAAAATATTGCAGCCGTAAGTGTATCCGTTCAAAATGAGCCAAATCAGTCGATTCCACGTCGATCTCAGGAATTGGGTATCTCTTAAACCACACTGTGGCGTATTTTGCGAAAAGATCTTGGTATTGATCCTGACAAGATCAAACTGAATCAAGCACTAAGGCCACTTAATCCTTTGAAACGCCGAAACTTCTCTGATTGAGCTCTGGCAAAGTTTCACGAAGATCCAGCATTTCATTGAAAAATCATCTGCAGCAATAAAGTTCATTTCTGGTTGTGGTTGTGTCAATAAACAAAATATGCGTTATTGGAAAAGAATCCACACTTGCTTCAACAGACACAATTGCATCCGCAAACAATTACTGTGTGGAGTGGTTTTCATGCCGGTCATGTGATTAAGCCTTATTTTTTCGTCGAAGAAAAGAATCGTCATGTTACCGTCAAAGGAGAGCGCTATCGTCCCATGTTAGAAAATTATTATAGGCCAGTATTGGATGAGCTTGACATCGCCGATATTTGGTTTCAACAAGACGGTGCCACCTGCCACACAGCACGCATTACAATCGATTTACTGAAAGGCAAATTCGCTGAACGTGTTATCCGATCGAATGGCCACCTCGTTAATGCGATTTTCCGCCATTGGATTTCTTTTTATGGGGCCACATCAAGTCATTGGTCTATGCCAACCAAGCAGAAACTCTAGACGAGCTCAGCAACATCCAACGCGAAGATGCCAACGTTCCGGTCGAAATGAGTGCAAGAGAGATGGAATATTAAGTCCCAAGAATAGATCTCTGTACACTGGCTCGTAGCGGTCATATAACCGAAATCGAATTTCATTCGTAAAATGTAACATTAGTACTACACCTGGAATAAATATGAAATCTATATCTTAAATATCCTTTGTTTGATTAATATTTAAAATTGTTATGTCCTTAATGGAAAACTCTGTATAAGTTCGCAAGTCCATTTGTAACATCTCAAAACCCTTATCTGTGACCCTATTATTTGAATAATCTGTAAAAAAAAGTACTTATCTATTTTTTCAAATATCTGGTGTTATTGGAAAAGGTTGAACTTTTTCATCAATTGCCTCTGGATGCTTTGCGTAACATTTATCCTTAATGGCTACCCACAGAAAAAAAATCAAAGGGCTCAAATCACACTTCCGAGGCGGCCAACTGACATCACAATTTTAGCTGCCTATTCGAGTTTTAAAAACAGTGCATAAAATATAGATGTGACCCCATCTTGTTGAAAACAAATGTCGGTCATCCATTTCATACTCTTGAATTTTTGGAAACAAAAATTGGTTGAGCATGGCGTGGTAACGCTTACCGTTGACGGTAACAGCGTTTGTCAATTGGTACAATTTATTTAAGACCGAATGTAGTCATTTTAAACAATTAAAAATACCGAGCAGAAAATATATATTTTTCCCAAGGTTCTATTTCGTAGAAATCCTAAACAGAGTATGGCTGTAAGCCATCGTTGTAAGAAATTTCTAAGTCCTAGCTCAATTCGTTTGACCTCTATAGAGAATTAAGCACCCCTGTCTCGAGTTTGTGCTAAGTCGAATTTAATTTGTTACCATTCATCTTTTGTCGCTCATAATGCACCATAAAAACTAGAGCGTAATCGGGTACAATTTGTGGCTGCAGGACCTAGAATTGTTGGGGACGTTTGTGAGGAAGCTATTCGAAAACATGGACCGATATGATCCTATTTCACTAGAGATATGCGCTGGCCACTAGTTATGCTCTGAGCGAAAACGGGTGTAATATGGGTACATATTTTAAAGTTGTAGGTTCTAAAATCGACCTGGGACCTTTACATAGAGGCTATAGGAAAATATGGATCTATGCGGTCTAGTTTTACCACAGTTAATCTATGGCCGCTCATAATGATTCATGCTGAATTTGAGTGATCTTGTGTATTCTCTAGCCTCTTCATGTGCAGGACCTGAATTTGGGAGGGACCTTTGTGTAGGAGCTTTTGATAAACTTGCACAGATGTGGATAGGTTTTGTCACTCTAAATATTCTGTGCGAAATTTTGTTAAAATCGGTTGTAATATGTTGCTTTTCAAGCTATAGGTTCTGAAAACGGGAACCAATTTTTCTTGGCCCAAACTTGAAGACTGTAACAAGTTTCATCGAAATCGGGTAATAACTGCGACATGTACTTTCATTACAACGATAAAAGAACAGACGGAAGGACATCGATCAATCGGATATTCTGAGTCAATCGGACGACGACTTAGCATAGGGGCTATCTCCTTTCTTTTAAGGTGTAGCAAACATAATACAGTATGATGTAGGGTATAAAACTACCCCCGTAACAATCAAATCCGCCAGTACTGTCAATACCATATTGGGGCGAGTATAAAAGCCTCGACTTGGCTAAACTTAAACGAGTTGTCCACCTATTTTTACTATAATATAAACATATACAGGGCGAAGCGCGGTAATTTGCTTTTTTGCACTGCAGGCTGTGGCGGCACCGCTGGTCGAAGAGAGTGAAGAGTCTGCGTGGCTTATAGTGTCTGACGGGAGATTTGTATTCGTCTGCCTTTCAGTTAACATCATGCATTGGACACATGAGGAGAGATAATTTTGTGTTGAAGCGTATTTTTCAAATGCGCATTCGATCATTGCAGTGCAGCGTGCTTTTAGTTTACGATTCGCAGTTCCCCCACGCGGACGTATTCCTAGGCGGCAATCAATTGTAAATTGGGTAACTTCATTGAGGACAGCAGGGAATGAGTTACGTGTACGAAGGGGACCTGAGAGAAGGATAACAACACATTTCGAGAGAGTTAGAGCAGCAGTACCGCAATCTCCGAAACGCTCTGCTCGGAAACAATCACTTGCTCATGGCATATCCAAACTTTCTCTCCACCTGATTCTTCATGATGAACTGAGGCAGTGCAATTAGAGGATACATGGTTCCAACATGGTGGTATCACTGCACACACCGCAAGTTTTGCCATGAATTGTTTGAGGCAAATGTTTCCTGGACGGCTTATCTCTTTGAGTGGAGAAGTGAACTTGCCGGCCCGCTCACCAGACTTAGCCCCATGCGATTTTTTCCTTTGGGGTTACCTAAAGTCGAAGGTTTTTTCCTTTGGGGTTACCTAAAGTCGAAGGTGTATATCAACCGTTTCAACGCCTTGGAAGAACGAAGTACCAATATTAAGGCTGGAACTGACAGATACCTGTCGACATGCTTGTTAAGTCGAAGGTGGACATTTGCCAGATACACTGTTTAAAATCATTTAATTTTAAAATTCCCTTCCTCCCTAAAATAAACTTTTCTAAGGTTCATAATTTTTTTTTTATTTTATTCCCAAGTAAGCAAATTTCGGCGCTCCACCCTGTATAAATATATCTTTGCTATTAATTTCTTATTTGTAAGAGTTTATGACTTGTTTGACCATAACACATGTAACCTGAAACGACTCATATAAACGCACACAAGTGTGTCGGTTGAAAAACAAATCGGAAACATGCTGTTGTAGAGTGTTGTAAACATTACTTTCTAGATTACTCTCTATTAATTCTTAAATAGGAAATGAAATATTTTCTAACAAACAAATTGCTAACATATTTTTTTCTTCTTCTTCTTCCTCCTTACGTTTCTCTTTCCATCGTGGCCCCGCTGGCTGGCAACCCTTCGAAAACTACAACAACACGCATTAATATTGCAACCCACTCGACCATGCTGGGTGTGCGGAACAATGCCTATGCCTCAATATCGGCAATGGCAACATGGAAAACATCATCAACAACACCAACAAAAATACCATGCCACCATTTGTTACGCTTTGCTGCTGAATGATGGCCGGTCGGTCGGTCGGTCTCCTCCAACCATCCATTGTTATGTTGTGGTTCTGGTGAATAGGAATCGTTAATGGGCAACTCGATGGGATCGCTGCGTAGCAGCTCACCTGGACCAAAAGGTGAGGCGGGAGTCAAAGGTGAAATAGGCCGAACGGGCGAACGAGGTCAACAAGGTCAAAAGGGTGAACGTGGCGATCCAGGAATGACGGGCGAAAAAGGCGATAGGGTAAGTACTCGTATTTTTACCGGAAAACTTACACACACACTCTTATACATATAATTATAAGAACTATGCTATATATGCGCACACACGTGTGTGTGTGTGTGAACTCCTACGGCTCTGTGAGTATTTATGATGAGCAAATATGTTCGGGCCGAAATTTGTGCCCCCACCAAACGCACATATTTTAGGTATTGAGGACCTATTAAGCTGTTATTGCAATAAGGCTAACACATAAATACCGATTTGTGCCTGTGTATGTGCGTGTGCTAAGGTTTTTTTTTGAATGACCACGAGGCTTGTTTCAAAAGTTCGCAGACAAAGTAAATGTCGCAAAGGCTCAGAAATTATGTTATTAGGTCAAGTTTTACACTTCTAAAGTTCGAAATATTAAATCTTGTGCCGAAATTACTGACAAATCTGCACATATCGTATGTTTTTTAAATTTTAGCTCAAAAATCACTGTTATTGAAACCCTCCTGAGAGTTCGTTGCGATATAATATTCTAAACTCGCTTCTACTTATAATGCCGCCCTAGTGGCCAACCGAAACTAGTATTTCAGAGAATTTGCAAAAAAAAATTCCTCCGTATTGGTAACGATTTTTTCAGTTAATTATTTTTTCATTTAAAATAATTATGACTTGAGCAGTTTTTTATTCTGGCTCGAGACCTTTTTGTTGCTTCTTTTTCAGAATCAACGTAAAAAGAAGAAATTGGTGAAATGCATTTGCTGACGATATGAGCTTTGCTCTTTTCGATTAAATTCGTAACGGCCGCAGCCATTCACAACAACAAATGCAGCAACAACAGTAAGACAAAAATACTGTTACACATGTTTTACGAGGGCGGTTCGGAAAGTTCTTAGCCTATCAATGAAAGAGAATAGTCAGTTTTTCAAAAATATTTTTATTTTTCAATATAATCTCCTGAAACTTCAATACACTTAGTCCAACGCTTATCTAGCAATTCTATCCCTTGATTAAAAAATAGTTTTTCTCAAGGTCTTCAAAATAGTGGTTTACAACTGTAATTGCATCTTCATTTGAGGTAAAACGCTTGCCAGCAAGGATTTTTTTAGGTTTGGGAACAGGTAAAAGTCACTGGGAGCTAAATCAGGAGAACAAGGTGGGTGGTCAAGCAACTCGTAGTTTAATTCGTTGATTTTAGCCATTGTTAAAACTCTCTTATGCGCTGGTGCGTTGTCTTGATGAAAAATTATTTTTTTGTGTTGTAAGCCAGGACGTTTTTCTCGAATTTGTACATTTAATTGATCTAAAAGGTTGCAATAGTACTCTGAATTTATTGTTTTACCCATTTGCAGAGAGCCAATCAATAAAATACCTTTGAAGTCCCAAAAAACCGTTGCCATAACCTTACCAGCCGATTGAATTGTTTTTGCCTTGTTTGGGGCACTTCCTCCAGCTTCAGTCCATTGTTTCGATTGTTCTTTTGTCTCTGGAGTATAGTGGTGGATCCATGTCTCATCAACAGTTATGAAACGACGCTTAAAATCCATTTTATTTCGCTGAAAACGATCCAAACAAGCTTGAGAAATGTTCATTCTTATGCGTTTTTGGTCGACTGTTAACAAGTGCGGCACCCATGTTGCAGAAAGCTTTTTCATCTGTAGTTCTTCATGCAAAATTAAATGGACTCGATCATTTGAGATGCCCATGATATTAGCTATTTCACGCACTTTTATTCGTCGATCATTTAATACCATATCATGCACTTTGGCTACAATTTCTGTTGTTGTTGCTGTTTTTGGACGACCACCACGTGGTTCATCTTCAATGCTTGTACGACCATGTTTAAATTCAGCAACCCAATTTTTTACTGTTGCATATGAAGCAGCTCTTTCACCTAACACATTCACCATATCATTATGCATTTCTTGTCCCGATAAGCCTTGTTTATGTAAATATTTAATGACACCACGCATTTCTAATTTTTCCATTGTAAAAAAATCGCTGATGCGTCTTTTGTGAACACCTGTTTCTATATGAAGGAGTTGCCAGATCGAAACAAAATTTAACATGTGTTCATAGCAGAGATGGAAGTTTCCAAAACACTTAACTTTTTTTGTTTATACCGCGCTTTTTGTGCTAGGTTAAGAAGTTTCCGAACCGCCCTCGTATGCTGTAAAATAAAAAAGTACTGAATGTTTTTCGACCAAACATTTTTCAATATATTTATTGATGTATATTGTATCCAAAAAGAATCTACTTATTCGAAATGTCCGCCTTTTGCCTTTACACACGCCTTAAGTCGCACTGGCCAATCGTCAAAAGTTGCACGAACCTCGTCCATTGGAAAATTGGCCATAGCTCGAACCAAAGCAGTCTTAAGAGATCCAATGTTGTGGTATCTTTTGTGACAAACCTTGTCCTCTAAAACCGTTCACAATTTGTTATCCAATGGGTTCGAATCAGGACTGCCTGAGGGCCATTCCTCAGAGCCTTATGGGCCGGCGCAGAATGCTGCTGGAAAGTCCATGGCTGGTTTTGTAACAGGAAATTGTTAGGAGGCTTTACAACAGCTTCCAAAACGGGTTCTTGGCAAACTTTGGCCGATGTTTTGACTCCTTGTTCGCAGAAATGCAGGTCAGTGACCCCATCGTAAGAGACACACCACCAAACCATGACTGAAGTTGGGTGATGACCCTTTTCCACCCTTGGGATCAGTTCAGATGCTTCCTTAGATGACCGCGCATACACTCTATAATTTTGCTGGTTAAATTTTTCCTGAACGGTAAAAATTTTTTCATCGGTGAAAAAAATTTTTCTGTGCAAGATATCAGCGTGCTTCACCAGAAGACGTTTGCATTTTTCAATCCTATTATTTTTAAAGCTGCGGTCAATAAATGTCCAGTACGTCGTTTGAAAGCCTCAAGTCCCAAGTCTTTTTTAATGATTCGACTCATGGACTTTCATGCGTGATATTCATCTCACGGGCCTTGATTTTCTGTTTTCGAAGCGGATTTCTGTGAATTCTTGATTTAACGGCTTTGATGCGGTGTTCGAACAGAGCGTGGGCGGCCCGAAAGGTGGCGGTCTTTTACATCTCCAGTCTTCTCAAACAATTTTATGCATCGGTAGATGAACATGCGGTTAATCCCTAGTGGCCGGAGCGTTTTGAAAATATCGTTTTATTTCATTTCACACTTGAAAAGCGCTATTACAGCGATACGGTTCTCATTATCTGCCCACTCCATGATGAAAGTTGAAACAATTTTAAAATCCCGTTACAGACTAACGCTATTGAGGTTAGCTTTCAAAACCCGTATGACATTAACGGGGTATGTTCAGTTCTACTATTGAAATGGGTGTGTTCAATGTTGTAACAGTATTTATGTCCCTACTAAGTATAATCATTTGTCGATAAAACTAGTGTCATTCTATAATAGGTGGCTTTTACAGCTGTTTGATCTGAAATCGTGAAAAATAAATGAATTATATCAAAACATGGACCGATGGGGACCAATTTCAATAGGCTTCATCCTTGGCCTAAACACCAAATTGCGCCGAAAACCTTACTATAGACCAACATCCATCTCTGGTGAAATTGGGCCATATGGCACCCATGTATTTTCAAAGCTCCCGCAATAAGGAGGCTGTCGATTTGAGGTCCTTGTACGGAAAAAAAACTTGTTTGAGAGGGTCCAGTAAATCGTTCCGCAGCGACACAAACATGGATTTTTCTGTACTGTGACGTCTACCACAATAGTAAACTTGATTAGTATCTTAGTCGCTTCTTTTTGATTTGTAAAAGGAAATATTAGACTTCGAGGTATACAAAATATGACACCGCCAATATTTTTTCACGGATGTTTCAACTTAATCTGTTTTTATTTTTTTTTAGATTAGCTCTATTACAGGAATACATTCCGCTTAAAATATGCAGGAAAATACATAAACCTTTAGGTTGCACTTAATTTACAATCTTCCAAAAAATATAAATATTTTTTAAATGACAAACAGCTCATAACCAGCTTTTACCAGTGGCACAAATTTTTCAATTTTCATAACCACCCTTGAACTTTTTTGCGTGGCGTATTTCAATTTATTAACTCAATTTATTTGTTTTATAATTTGTTGAGGATTTTTTTAAAAGGATCTTCTGCCGCTAAAAGGTTAAACTGTTTACAAAATATACTCACCAAATGTTGCCGCATCAAACTTTTTTAAGGAATCATCGAACCTTTTATCTTTTACACAGTTTTGTTGTTAATGGACCAAAACCAAAAAAAGGCTATCGCAAATCTTTTTTGACAGACCTCGCATGTGAGGTCGGGTTTGAGTGCAATTTTTGCCCTCTTGATTGCTTAATTGATTTGGGCTCACAGAAAATATTTCTTGGCTTTTTCGTAAGAAAAAAGAAAAACTTTTCTAGTTTTCTTCTGCGATAGGTCACATCACACGTTTGCATCGCTCCCAACCACACCAACTTCCAAATGTTCGTCCATAGGCCTACTTAAGTATTTATAGCAACAATATCCTTAACCCTGGCAGGTTTTGTAAGGATGTGTTTTTCCATATCCTCATACATTTCAAGAGAATACATAAAGTGTGGCATGTATTTCACTGCAGACTTTTCCACTTATATCGTTCATTTCCTCTCGTGCTGTCATGATAAGCCAATTTCACCGATAACCCCTACCAGCCCCTCAGCGTCTTGAGATGATATCTTATAAATCCCTTAGTTATGGGAATAGTTTCATTCTTCACTTGGTCGTCGTCATGTTCGTTTTTCACATCTTGCCAACGGCCTGTGCTTGAAGTTAAGTAGGATGATTTGCGGGAAAACTACACGCGTGATAGTGAAAACATTTTTCACATATTTTTGTTGGTATTTATGTCCGTCATTATTGAAGACATTCACATATACATATGACGTTTCTGGAAATTCTGCTACTTTCATTTGTGCCAGTTGGCGAGATTACTTTTCCGGCCCTGGCAATTTGCAGTTGTAATATTTTTTAATTAGTTCGTGTGAAGTGCGGAGGGTGGCGGTGGATGGAGTTCATATGGTCTGGAGTGTAGGTTATTAAATGGCATGATTTCCATCCAATTACTTTGGCGAATTTTGTGAGGATTTACTGAAATTATACAAATGACATATGCGTTTTCTTTTATATTTTTTTTGATGACATATCACAAATGTTACACATTCAAGTTGTGCCAATCATTCGCCTTCATCTAAAGATGATATCAGTTGGAGCTTGATGTCTTTGAGGTATTCAGCGTAATACCTTTAGAGATCTAATCAGGAAATGGCAAGTCATCATATTTTTTCTTCTTTTCTCTTGTGTATTAAATATGATAGCACTAATGATTATTAAGATGAGATTGAGTTTTTAAAATTATAGCATCCATTGTAATCAATTTTATTTTTTTGGGCTAAGGAGGCAGTCGTGGCTCAAAAGAATATCAAACTAACAACTACGGGTACGCCCTCATAAAAATTAAATACTTAGTAGGGACATAAATACTGTTACACACGTTTAATGCTGTAAAATAAAAAGTACTGGAGGTTTTTGGACCAAATGTTTTTTTTTATATATTTATTGATGTATATTGTATCCTAAAAGAATCTACTTATTCGAAATGTCCGCCTTTTGCCTTTACACACGCCTTATGTAGCACTGGTCAATCGTCAATAGCTGCACGAATCTCGTCCATTGAAAAATTGGCCACAGCTCGAACCAAAGCAGTCTGAGGAGATCAAATGTTGGGGTATCTTTTGTGACAAACCATGTCCTCTTAAACCGTCCACAATTTGTAAGCCAATGGGTTCAAATCTCAACTGCCTAAGGGCCATTCTTCAGAGGAAATGAACGCCGGCAAATTGTTCCGAAGCCAGGCCTGGGACGTTTTAGCCTTATGGGCCGGCGCAGAATCCTGCAGGAAAGTCCATGGCTGGTTTAGGAAGGAGGCTTCACAACAGCTTCCAAAACGGTTTCTTGGTAAACTTTGGCCGATGTTTTGACTCCTTGTTCGCAGAAATGCAGGTCAGAGACCCCATCGTAAGAGACACCCCACCAAGCCTCGACTGAAGCTGGGTGATGACCCTTTTCCACCCTTGGGATCAGTTCAGATGCTTCCTTAGATGACCGCTCATTATCTGACAACTCCATGATGAAAGTTGAAACAATTTTAAAATCCCGTTACAGACTAACGCTTTTGAGGTTAGCTTTCAAAACCCGTATGATATTAACGGGGTATGTTCAGTTCTACTATTGAAATGGGTGTGTTCAATGTTGTACCAGTATTTATGTCCCTACTAAGTACAAAATGAAATCTAGAGAAGAATATGGCGACTGATTGCACATGCACAGACCACGCAGCGATGTTACCGGTAACTCTATAACTGGAACCCGCAGGGCAGTAAAAGAAGAAGACGACCTGCCCATGCTTGGCGAAAGCAGCTGAAGCTTGAGGCATCACGATCAGGCAAAAGCTGCATAGAAATTACGAATTCAGCATTAAATGGAAGCTACTGGAAACCGTTTTTTCAGGACCCATGCTCCTTTTTTGAGGGCCTATGCTATTTGTTAATGGAAAACTTTTTTGCTCCTATGTTCCTTTTACGAACGAAAGAAATCAATATAAAGGGTGGTTAAATTTTAAGGGCCGATGTTGAATGGGAACCACACCTAAACGTCTAGTTTTTTTTTCTACATTTCATTTGATATTTCTCAATTTCAGTCTAGCTCAATTTAAACCACGGAAAGATGCACAAGCGAGCAACGCCTTAAAGTTATTTAGGCTTATTATGAAAATGCATTTCGGTCAATTGAATCGTATAAATGTGCGTACAATAGGAAAAATCGTGCAAAAATTTCAGCAAACCAGATCTGTAGGAGCTGTGAAAATGCCAGTGCATTCTCGTACATCCCGTACTGCAGAAAATATTGCTGCTATTCAAGATAGTGTGGCTAAAGAGCCGTCCACCTCAACACGTCGTCGTGCCCAACAATTGCACCTCTCACCCTGGCCGTTGATGAATATTATGCATAAAGACTTGCATTTACACGCTTACAAGGTGCAACTGACTCAAGATCTAAAGCCTCTTGACCATTCTAAATGTCATCAATGGTCAGAATGGTGGCAAGAAATGGCCACCAACGACCACTGCTCCTTGTACGAACGAAAGGAATCAATATATATGTGACGCGCAAAATAGAAAGGGACCTAATGTTAAAACCCAGTTTTGTAGCCCCAGACAAAGGCCCCTCCCTGAGGACCCTGAGGTCCTGCTTCTCCACAATTTACAAACGAAGCCACAAATTACAAACGACCACGGCTAAATTATACATGGTACGTTATAAGCGACCATTAAGTAACTTTGGTGGCACTAGACCACATGCATAGGTCCATATTTTCGTATAGCCTTAATACAAATGCACTTCTAGGTTTTGGTATCTGCAGCTTTAGAAACCACTTGTTACATCCGATTCCTACCAAATTTTGCATGAAGCTTTACGAGCGCTCACCACCCCATATCCTATAACATTCGACAATATTGGGCCGTGTTATCGAATAGCCACGCACAAAGGTTCCAAAGGTGCCCAGGAGTTTTGCCGGACAAGAGCTGATATTAAATCATATACAACTCACTGGTATAGGAGAAGTTTCTTATTTGTGCTCAGTATTAGGTTATTTTATTTCTAAAATTGGCGACATATGCAAAGTGTATTTCTGTACTTCTTGAGTTTATAATAGTAGCACACAATTCTTAAAGCCTTGCAGCCAAATGATTTCCTTAATTAGTTTAATGAAAACATCAAGAATAAATAACTTTTATATACCTCGAAATCATTTCAGTTTTGAGACAATTAAGAGTTTGGAATTTACTTGATGTCCTTTAAAAATATTTAAATTAAACTATGAACTTCATCCCTCACCATTTCCAAAGAATTCTGTCTATACTCCTACTTAGTCTAGCGCCATTGGTACATTGGTACTTTCCAAAGAAACCCCTTGGCAACAAGCCTTCTAGCAATTATTATTCTACCTCGCCACCTCAGTTGTTCACAATAAGAGTGCAAGATTAAACTGACACCTACAAAATCATACCCCGGTCTAGCCTATGACGTCTTTTTTTTTGCTCTACAAAGTTATCCGGCTGTTGAACAACAAATGCCAATTGATTTGTTAGCCAGACAACAAATAAAAAAGGCCAAGTCAACAGATTGTTATTTGTGTTGGCAAATTTCAAGGGAAAAATACTCGAAAAAGCAAATTCGATTAACACATTTCCGGCAAAACCACTTCTACCACCACTCAGAGCAACAAACAACAAATTGACATTCAGCATTACATGGTGGGTCAACATATTCCAGGAAAATATGCTGGGACTTTCAAGTGAAACTAAAACGGTTCCCTCAACTCCCATTCAAGTTGAACAGATAAATCGCCTTTAACTTTACAACGACTTACAACGAAATACCATAAATATTTGGGTCACAATTTAATACGAGTAGTACGAGTATTTGCAAAAAAGAAGAATGGATATCATTCAATGGAAAACAATAAACAAGTTTGCCATTCAAGTTGCTATTGTTTTGCATTTCTGGCCCAAACGTAAACGGGTTTGCGCTAAGCCAATAAAATATTAACGGTGAGACCAACTGGCATAGAAGAATAATAAGAGACAACGAAAAAAAAAACAAACGTAAAAAACAAAAGACACTGAGCTCAACGAGAGTACAACCCTGGGTCTTAAACCCTTTTTATGTGTTATCCTTGACGACGGTTTGACCCACATTAACAAATTTTCAAGGATTTGAAAGAACGAATGTATGTGAGTGTTAGCACTAAGCCCCCGTACACTTACACAAAGGCATGCTCGAGAAAAAAGTAACAGAAATAAAATTGTTATTTTATGTTATACAGACAGAAATACAAACAGATAGACAGCCAGGTGGACATTAGAGTGGGTCGAGTTAATTGTTTCTGGGCAGGCGGCCATAAGGAACTCTGTCAGTCATAAGGGTACAAACTTAAAATATTAAAAAATGGTTCTCTTTTTGAAAAAAAACTCACAGGGGTCTTCTCTAGTGACTGTAAAAATTGTCCATCTATAACTTGTAACGACAAGTTTCCTCCGGTTGCTGGGGTATAGCTCGCGGGGGTAGGGTTCGTACAGAAATTTATAGACTACTGACAGAGAGTAAGAGAAAGGCGTTTGGGTATGTTTTTAAGATACTTTCAGGTTTTATTATGTAGAATTCAAGGAAGGGTTCCGCTTATATGTAAAGTACTAAAATAAGAGTTTGTCTCTGGTGAGACCTGTCGGTTTGCTCCGGTTGGCTTTCGTCCAGCCTTCTATGTTCGGGACGACCTAATAAGATACTTCGGGGCGGCCTAATAAGGTGCTTCGGGGCGACTTCTGTGCCCGCGACCTTCGGGGAGACCTGGGTAAGTACTCCGGGACTGCTTCTACGCTCGCTGTCTATGGGGAGACCTGGATAAGTACTCCGGGGCTATCTCTAGGGAGACCTGGGTAAGTACTCCGAGGGCGTCTTCTGCGGTGTTTAGCGATTTCACGGGTGAGAACTGGCGATGCTGGGTCCTACCACCTAATCCCTAAGTTGGAGAAAACTAGGAGACACGCGGCGTCTGGCGAATATGCGGCGTCTGGAGACCTGCGTAAGTACTCCAGGAGGCTCACGGATAAACAAAAGAAGGCGCGTCTGGCGAATATGCGGCGTCTGGAGACCTTCGTAAGTACTCCAGGAGGCTCACGGATAGACAAAAGGAACGCGTCTGGCGAATATGCGGCGCCTGGAGACCTGCGTAAGTACTCCAGGAGGCTCACGGATAAACAAAAAAAAGGAACGCGTCTGGCGAATAGGCGGCGTCTGGAGACCTGCGTAAGTACTCCAGGAGGCTCACGGATGAAAAGAAAACGCGTTTGGGAAATATGCGACGTCTGGAGACCTGCGTAAGTACTCCAGGGGGCTCACGGATGAAAAGGAAACGCGTTTGGGAACTATGCGACGTCTGGAGACCTGCGTAAGTACTCCAGGAGGCTCACGGATAAACAAAAGAACGCGTATGGCGAATAGGCGGCGTCTGGAGGCCTGCGTAAGTAATCCAGGAGGCTCACGGATACACAAAAAGAGGCGCGTCTGCTCCAGGAGTACTCCAGGAGGCTCACGGATAGACAAAAGGAACGCGTCTGGCGAATATGCGGCGTCTGGAGACCTGCGTAAGTACTCCAGTAGGCTCACGGATAAACAAAAAGAACGCGTCTGGCGAATAGGCGGCGTCTGGAGACCTGCGTAAGTACTCCAAGCACACGATCTAGCGTAAGGGCACTGCACTTTATATTTTCCACTTTCACCACTCTGTTACTCACCAAGTCCTGAGGTTCGCTGCTCTCTGTGTTGTTGACCAACTGATCCCCTTTTCTATTGTCTTCGCCCTTAAATATGTTCTGCCGTGATCCTCTGCCTCATACGCAACATGTTCGTTTGTCTATTCGAACCAAGTTCGAGAGCCCAATCTAACATACAGCGTGTGTGTGTACATTTGTTATGTTCTAATGTAATTTGTCTCCTTGTTGTTTACAACGATCATTACCACGTGTTGTCGCATTAGGATAACTGTACGTGGTAGTTAGTTGGTAAACAACAAGGAGGCCCGTATGTGCCAGGCGGGAAAAAATAACGAGGTACACTTAGTAATGGGGTTAATATTATATTTATTTTTGATTTTAATAAATCCGTGTTGCTGTTGTCACTAGGTGTGACCGAAAACGAACGTTGTGACTTTCGGCGTCACAAACTCCAATTGTTTATCACCAAACAACTAAAATATAGGGTGATCCGTCCAGAGGTATTTTTTTAGAACAAAAAAATATAAAAATTCAAATCAAGTGTGGAATCTTTATTGGTAATTCGAAAGGACATTTTATGGCATTTATTTTTTGAATATTTTTTCAAATGTTGGCCGCAACTACCCCTTAGGGTTTCACTTCTAGGGGTCCAATTTTGAATGACTTGTTCGAGCATTTCGACGGGTATGGCTTTAATGACACGCGTAATGTTGGCTTCCAAAACCTGAATCGTAGCTGGTTTGTCAGCATAGACTTTGGAATTTACGTAACCCCAAAGAAAAATGGGTAAGGGTGTGATTTCACTCGATCTAGGCGGCCAACTCACATGTCCAAAACGTGAAATTAGCTGCTTTTTGAAATGATCTCTCAATACATGCATTGTTTGAGCAGCTGTATGGCAAGTGACACCGTCCTGTTGAAACCAAGTGTCGTCATGATTTTGGGCTTTAATTTCAGGTAGAATCGTAGAGATCGATATCATAACGCGATAGCAAGCACCATTCACGGTTACGTTTCGGTCATCATCATTTTTGAAAAAATATGCACCGATGATTCCACCTGCTTATAAACCGTGGTTTTCTCAGGGTATAATGGCACCTCTTGAACCTCTTCTAGTTGCTCTTCAGCCCAAATGGGGCAATTTTGTTCATTGACTTTGCCGTTGAGCCAGAAATGGGCCTCATCACTGAGCAAAATTTTGGTCGAAAACAGCGAATCTTCCCGCTTCTCACCGAACGCTCATTTCCATAATACAGTTGCCAACATTTGAAGGAAATTATATCAAAAAATAAATGACATAAAATGTCCTTTCGAATTACCAATAAAGATTCCACACTTGATTTGAATTTTTATATTTTTTTGTTCTAAAAAATACCTCTGGACGGATCACCCTATTTATCACATAGATGAGGGTCGTTAGCTTGTTTTAGCAAGACATGACATTACAACAAAATGGCTTAAAGAATGCAAAAAAACAACATTACGCGTGTCATTAAAGTCATACCGGTCGAAATGCTTCAACGATTCATCCAAAATTAGACCCTCAGAATGAATACCCTGAGGCGTAGTTGCGGCCAACATTTGAAGGAAATTATATTCAAGAAATAAATGCCATAAAATGTCCTTTTAAATTACCAATAAAGATTCAACACTTGATTTGAATTTTTATATTTTTTTTGTTCTGAAAAAATACCTCTAGATGAATCGCCGTATATAACCTTCACCGTTTATATGTAATCAAGGCACATAATAATTATATGCTTTTAGGGCCTTTTCGCCAAAATTATTTTATATTAAGACTTGTAGCGAATTTTTCTACCTAATGTGTTTTGGTCTCGATCTCGCGAAAGCTGGACATAGACAGAGAAAGTGTTTAATCGTTTCGATTTCCTCCCCGCATGCCTTGCACATGTTTGATCCCATTGGGGATCAGTACTAGTAAGAACGACCATCGTCTTGTTTAGTTCAGTTTTCTTAAGACTTAATAAAAGATGGTTACATTTTAAGGGCCGATGTTGATTTTGAATAAAACACAAATTATTTAGGAAATTATTGTCAATACTTTTTATTATGATAATAAAAATTATGTATGGAACAAAAAACGGCAAAATGGCCGCCGCGACCTCGGCGGCACACCTCCACCCGATGGTCCAAATTATCGATGATGCTGAGGCATAACTGAGGTTCTATGCCGTTAATGTGCCGAATTATCTCATGCTTTAGCTCTTGAATTGTTTCAAATAACCCCAAAGAAAGAAGTCCAACGGTGACAAATCACATGATCTTGGGGGCCAATTAACATTGCCACGACGTGAGATAACAAGGCCATTGAATTTGTCGCGCAAAAGAGCCATTGTTTCGTTAACTGTGTGGCAAGGACGGTGCCATCCTGTTGAAAGCGAATATCGTCCACATCCATATCTTCCAATGCGGGAAATAAAATGTTCGTTATCATCTCACGATAGCGAACACCATTCACAGTAACTGCCTGACCGGCCTCAGGCGGTTTATGCCGCCAGCCCATAAACCGCACCAAACAGCCACTCTTTGTGGGTGCATTGTTTTTTCGACAATCACTTTTGGATTATCATTCGCCCAAATATCACAATTCTGCTTATTGATGAATCCACTGAAGTGAAAATGTGCCTCATCACTGAAGATGATTTTCTTCGATAATTGATCATCTAAGCCGGAATAATTTTAACGCGTTGCTCGCTTGTGTATCTTTCCATGGTTCAAATTGAGCTAGTCTGAAATTGAGAAATATCAAATAAAATGCTGAAAACAACTTGACGTTTAGGTGTGGTGCACACTCAACATCGGCCCTTAAGATTTAACCACCCTTTAGTTAAGAAGGCATTCGGATAAGAAACGTAGCAGTTGGAGCTAACCGAAGTTTTGGCACAGGAGACATCTCCTGCGATTATACAGGTATTTAGATTACGCAGCTATTTGGCCTACCGTAGTGCACAAAACAAATTAATTCTTACTTTTGCATTCACAGAAATATTGTCCTAAGTTAAATACGAGTAAAAAAATCCATAAGATGTATGAAATATTTCATAAAAAGAATGATACTTTTAATAAAAACTTTTCACATGAACAATAACAAATTGCCTTTGCGCAAAAAATAAGAACATTTTCGTGAATTTGGCAAATATAATTTTTTAACCTGGGTTGGACAGTATATGTGACAGCGCATAGAGAAAGGGACCTAAGGGTAAAAAAAATCAATTTTCATTTATTTTTATTTTTTTGATGTGGACAAAATCTGAGCATCGAATGAGACCGATCCCATGCCCCAAAAGTGTTCCCTCCCAGAGATATGCGCGTTTTATGAAAGTGAAGTCGACGATTCTAAGCGCAAATAGAAAGGGACCTAATCGTTAAAATGGCTCTCCTGAACAAAACTGGTTTTTAGCCTTAGGTCCCTTTCTATTTTGCGCGTCAAACATACTTATACATATAAAGGGTGTCCCAAGAAGAACGCAATTTTTAAATCTGGAAACATTCGAAGTGTCATTGTTTGACATTTAAACAATTGTTGTTGTTTGTTAGTAGAAGGTACGAGGTTAGTAAAAATGGAGCGCTACACGAATGAACAACGCATTCTCATTGTGAAATTGTTTTACCCAAATGGTGAAAGTTTTGCGGCTACAGTTCTCAAATTGCGATCAATTTGGGGTCACAATAATGCTCCAAAAGAGTCAACTGTAAGGAGATTAATGGATAAATTTGCCGAAACTGGGTCTGTTAGTGATTTAAAGACAACAACGCGCCATCGACCAGGTCGATCGACCGAAAATGTCGCAGCTGTACGTGATGATGTCGCTCAAACTCCATCCACCTCAATTCGACACCGAGCTCAGCAAATTGGTGTCTCCAAATCCACTTTGCAGCGAATTTTGACGAAAGATTTGCTTCTTCATGCATACAAAATTCAATTGACTCAGGAACTGAAGCCAGCTGACCATGGACAGCGAAGGGAGTTCGTTAATTGGGTATTGGAGAGACAACATGAAAATGCTGAATTTGCGGATAAAATCATCTTCAGTGGCGAGGCCCATTTTCATCTTGATGGCTTCGTCAATATGCAGAATTGTCGCATTTGGGGTGCGGAAAATCCTCGAGTGATTCACGAGAAGCAAATGCATCCTCAACGTGTCACTGTGTGGTGTGGTTTTTGGGCTGGAGGAATCATTGGACCTTTTTTTATGAAAATGAGGCAGGTCAAGCACAAACAGTCAATGGTGTTTGGTATCGTGAAATGATATCCAGTTTTTTCTTGAATGAATGTGGAGGGCATGTGGTTCCAACAAGACGGCGCCACATGCCATACAGCCAGAGAAACAATTCAATTGCTGCATCAGTAATTTCCCGGTCGTGTTATTTCGCGTTTTGGAGATCAGAATTGGCCGTCTAGATCGTGCGATTTAACACCATTATATTTTTTTCTTTGGGGTTTTTTGAAGTCGATGGTTTACGCGAATAAGCCGACGACGACTCAAGCCTTAAAAGACGAAATTGGACGCTGCATTAATAAAATACCGCAGCATTCATGCAAAACGGTCATTGAAAATTTTATTAAAAGATCGCGTGCATGCCAGCAAAGCCGCGGCGGCCATCTGCACGATATATTGTTCCATACATAACCTCATTCTGTCTACTTTACGATAAAATAAAGTTTCACGATTTTTTTCTTAAATATCTGTGTTTTATTTAAAATTTAAAAATTGCGCTCTTCTTGGAACACCCTTTATAAGTTAGCTACTATCATAAAATAGACCCTTATACTTTTTATAAAAACATTAAAATGTGTCACATAATATTAAAAATGGTCCATAAGGAAAAAATAAGAACATTTTCTAAAAATTGTGAAAATAAAATGTTTTCAACCTGGAATGAATAGTTTGTGCGACTATCACCGGTCAGTAGCTAGAGAATTTCCAATACGCATCCCCAATATTATGGTACACAACTGACTTTTTATTTATTTTCTATATAGACCCACTCTAATATACAGAAATACATATGCAATGGACCTCCATAAATAACAACAACAACATTTTGCATATGATCTTGGCTCGAACACAATGTCACTTGGCGCCAAAACACTCACACACACTTACACTCACACTCTCACGCGTACCTTTGCGACAAGCAATTCTTGATAATTACAAGAGAAAATACTAAATCTTGAATACAAGATGTGAACACGCCGTTGTCGTTGTCAGTGTTGGTGTTTCGGTGCCATGGGATATTTTTTGAAAGGATATCGCATTCTGGGCAGAGTTCATTGTGTGTGAAATTGTCGTTTATTTTTATTTAGTCCGTTTATTTTTTTTTTGAGAAAATTCTTTTTGTTTTATTTATTTTTTAGTCCACTTTTTGTTTTGTGAAATAATGAGGTACAATGCATAAAACATGCAGATATCTTAACGAATGTTGGCACAACACAGTGGTGGCCAAACAAATTAAGGTTCACATGGTTAAGTTAAATGGTGGTGTTTGGTGGAAGACAATAGGAATAGGAAGTGCGAGCGTTAAATGCTGGGCTGCCGACAAGGTCTCTACACATTAAGCGATCTATATAAGTACGAGGGTGATCGCAAAAGTAACTGGCCTAACATAAAAAGAACCGTTTTTTTGGAATTATTATTATTTATTTTTCAACATAATCTCCTTCCAACTCAATACACTTCATCAAACGTTTTTCAAGTTTTTTAATTCCATCCGAAAAATAAGATTTTTCAAGACCTTCAGAATATGCCTCAGTTTCAGCAATAACCTCGCTATTGGACGAACATTATTTGCCACCGAGAATTTTTTTTAAATTTGGAAACTAGAAATAATCAGAAGGAGCTATGTCTGGACTATATGGTGGATGCGGAGCAATTTCAAATTGTAATTCGGCCAGTTTTTGTTGAGTTAGAAATGCAGTGTGTGAAGGAGCATTATCTTGATGAAAAAGAACTTTTTTTCTTCTAAATGCGGTCGTTTTATCTTGATTTCTTCACTCAACCGATCCAATAATGCACAATAATATTCACTATTTATAGCTTTTCCTTTCTCAAGATAATCAATAAATATTATACCCCTTGCATGCCAAAATACTATGGCCATTACTTTTCCTGCGGACTTAACAGTTTTCGCCTTCTTGGGACCACTTTTACCAGCTTCTATCCATTGTTTTGACTGTTCTTTGCATTCTGGGATGTAGTGATGGATCCATGTTTCATCAACAGTTATGAATCGGCGCAAGATCTCTATTGGATTACGCTGATAAATCGATAAAAGCTCCTCGAAATTGGTCCAACGGACGATTTAACAAACGCGGCACCCATCTTGCGGATAGCTTTTTCATGTGGAGTTCATCATGTAAACTACTCCAAACTTGTTTTTCGTGTAATTTAACAATATTAGCAAGTTCTCTGAGGTTTATTCGTCTATCTTTAGTCACTTCATTAAATATTTTTCTAATGTTTTCAATAGTAGTAGCAGTTTTCGGTCTTCCAGAGCGTTGTTCATCTTCCGTACTTGAACGACCCATTTTAAATTGTTGAACCCAGGATTTCACGGTGAAGTATGATGGTGCACTATCACCATGAACAGTATCCAATTCTTCTTTGATTAATTGTGGCGTATAACCTTTCATATAAAAGTGTTTAATTACCTTACGAAACTCTTTATTTTCCATTTTTCAAAAATTATAAAACTGGTTTACTTCAATCACCTGTAACAAAGAAAATAATCATTAAATATTTCGGAAATTTTGACAGATGGCTTATAAAAGATTGCTTTTAAAAAACAAAAACAAAAAGGTTGCTAGTAAAACAGAAAATGTGCCAGGCCAGTTAGTTTTGCGGTCGCCCTCGTATATACGAAACATTGCTTGATTTTGCATATGCATAGTATAGGGTTCTCCATTATATATTAATAAAACACAAAATATTTAAGATATATGGTTCTAATTTGTGAGAGGTGGACAAAGCATTTCATTTTTAGCCAAACCTTTTTTTAAAGAGAATGTTTCCTTTTTATAATTAAAGTTCCACGTACTGTTGATTACAGTACCCTAACTTAAATTCGTTTGGCAAAACGTTTGTATTTGATACAGTCCCAGTTCATTCGAGATGTTACAAACGGAATGACAAAACGAATATATCTCATCGTATGGAAGAGGGTCGACAAATCTCTTGTTTAGTTGCTGTAGTGCTGGTATTATTGTTGGCAAACATTTGAATTGAATGTTTTTAGTTTTGGTTTAGTTTCAGTGTTTCTTTTATTTAGATTTTTTTTGTTGATTTTTTTTTGGAAGATTTTAAGTGTACTCCTCATGAATTGTTGCAATATTACGCGTTTCAATGCGAACATACACGCACACGGAGGGGCAATGTGAGCAGTTTATCACAGGCCTTCGCATAAAAGGCCCTTGTTGTCGTGTACAAAATACAATTCACAAGTAATGCTAAGAAAAATCACACTATGGACTTTTCCAAAAGAATTAAGTAGGTTTTTATTTCATTTGATAGGATGGTAGGCTAAGTTGTATTTTGGTAGGTTTTGCGATAAATATGCCGAGAATTAAGCCAAATGAATATGTGACGCGCAAAATAGACAGGGACCTTAGGTTAAAAACCATTTTTGTTCAGGAGAGCCATTTTAAAGATTAGGCCCCTTTCTATTTGCGCTTAGATTCGTCGACTTCACTTTCATAAAACGCGCATGTCTCTGGGAGGGAACACTTTTGGGGCATGGGATCGGTCTCATTCGATGCTCAGATGTTGTCCACATCAAAAAAAGAAAAAAAAAAATGAAAATTGATTTTTTTTACCCTTAGGTCCCCTTTTCTATGCGCTGTCACATATAAATACGTTTTTATTCTTGAAAATTTTGCATGTATTTTGCTATCCATATTTCAGTGGGACTGGAAATTGGGCCTATATGCGTCACCGTAAAATATTTTATCAAATTTGATGGAAAAAAGAATTCATCTATATGTGTTCTATAGCAGTCAACCGATATGACCCTTTATCTTAGGAGGTTACTGATCGATCGTTAACAAAATTTCCAAATTTCATTAAAATTGGATGTATTATTGACAAAAGTACTTAATTCGATTAAACATATGTTTGGGGGATATATCTAAAACAATTTTGTTAAATTTAATAGCGGCTGTACAAAAAACTTTCTTCTGCCATTGTTTAGTTTACTTTATTTTATTGAGCCTTTTTTCAAAAACAATGACAGACATATACGAGGGCGGTTCGGAAAGTTCTTAGCCTATCAATGAAAGAGAATAGTTAGTTTTTCAAAAATATTTTTATTTTTCAATACAATCTCCTGAAACTTCAATACACTTAGTCCAACGCTTATCTAGCAATTCTATCCCTTGATTAAAATAGTTTTCCTCAAGGTCTTCAAAATAGTGGTTTACAACTGTAATTGCATCTTCATTTGAGGTAAAACGCTTGCCAGCAAGAATTTTTTTTTTAGATTTGGGATCAGGTAAATATCACTGGGAGCTAAATCAGGAGAATAAGGTGAGTGGTCAAGCAACTCGTACTTTAATTCGTTGATTTTAGCCATTGTTAAAACATTCTTGTGCGCTGGTGCGTTGTCTTGATGAAAAATTATTTTTTTGTGTTGTAAGTCAGGACGTTTTTCTCGAATTTGTACATTTAATTGATCTAAAAGGTTGCAATAGTACTCTGAATTTATTGTTTTACCCTTTTGCAGATAGTCAATCAATAAAATACCTTTGAAGTCCCAAAAACCGTTGCCATAACCTTACCAGCCGATTGAATTGTTTTTGCCTTCTTTGGGCCACTTCCTCCAGCTTCAGTCCATTGTTTGGATTGTTCTTTTGTCTCTGGAGTATAGTGGTGGATCCATGTCTCGTCAACAGTTATGAAACGACGCTTAAAATTCATTTTATTTCGCTGAAAACGATCCAAACAAGCTTGAGAAATGTTCATTCTTATGCGTTTTTGGTCGACTGTTAACAAGTGCGGCACCCATGTTGCAGAAAGCTTTTTCATCTGTAGTTCTTCATGCAAAATTAAATGGACTCGATCATTTGAGATGCCCATTATATTAGCTATTGCATGCACTTTTATTCGTCGATCATTTAAAACCATATCATGCACTTTGGCTACAATTTCTGTTGTTGTTGCTGTTTTTGGACGTCCACTACGTGTTTCATCTTCAATGCTTGTACGACCACGTTTAAATTCAGCAACCCAATTTTTTACTGTTGCATATGAAGGAGCACTTTCACCTAACACATTCACCATATCATTATGAATTTCTTGTCCCGATAAACCTTTTTTATGTAAATATTTAATGACACCACGCATTTCTAATTTTTCCATTGTAAAAAAAATCACGGGTGCCTCTTTTGTGAACACCTATTTCTATATGAAGGAGTTGCCAGATCGAAACAAAACTAAACATGTGTTCATAGCAGAGATGGAAGTTTCCAAAACACTTAACTTTTTTCTGTTTATACCGCGCTTTTGGTGCTTGGTTAAGAAGTTTGCGAACCGCCCTCGTACTAGATCTATGAACAAGAAATTGCTTATGACTACAATGTATTGTCTATGTTACCAATAACGTGCAGCCAACGGCACCAAGCCTTTTCTGTGTATAGAAATATTTTTAATTTGTATATAGCTCTGATAAGTGTGTTCGCCCTTGCTCCCGAGGCTGAAGTGGTCTTAGGAGTGAAATATCCTAGAATTTAGCTTAAAAGTATACTTATAACTAGCCTAAAATTAGGGGGTGAAGGGTAGGGGTTGATTACAAAAAAGGAGAGGATAAGGAAAACAAAAAAAAAATTAAGTAGAAAAAATAAGAGATTTTAACAAATGCTGTTTAAGAGCCTTAACAATATTCCAATCATAAAGATGCTATCCTCTATGTGCACCCGGAACCACTTTTTTGTAGAATTGGGGCGAAAGGAAACCGAGGTATAAAAATCTGCCCGACTTTCATTCAAAAATCCAATAGGAGATAAATAGCAAACATCTTACCAGCGAATGTCCTTCTGGGCATTGTAAATATCGGTTATAATGGCATTCTCGTGAAGGGAAATCCTTGAAATATATTTATTAATTACGTCACAAATATACAGACCAATAGGAGTAACATCTGACTCCTTATATATATATACTTATTCGAATATCGCTTGGAGAACGACTCTTCTTTTGCCATATTTACTATAAGTCGAACGACAATTGGGACTAGTAGTTTGATTAGAATCTTGCCTGATAGACATTGTTTGATCAATTTAGCTGATCATTCGGCGTCGATCTGTATACTCAAAGCTCTAACATTTTTGGTAGTTACAAACATTTGCAATGAAACTAGCTTAACATATCCCGCAACACCCAGTTAAATTTGTTACATGTCTTCACAATTTTTGGTAGGTTTTAACTCAATTTGGTACTCGTAGAATTCTAGAAAAAATTTGTTAGGAAAATAACTTTACCAGTGGCAACACTGGTCCGACATTCAGCATTACAGATGGTATGTGGCAGTCATTTAAAAATATATTTAGTTTTAAATCTTAGAATTGTATAAAAACTACTTTAATTTATACTTCAGTCAACAAGGTGCTGTTTCAAGCTTACGCAGACGATGTAGTTTTCATTGTGGAAGAAAAGTTTTACAACGTCATGGAACGATTTCTATGCAAGCTTTATAAGTGGACCAAAAGTTGTAGACCAAAAAAGTTGTAGACAGACAACCGAACTTATTTTGTTCAAAACTCATATAAATTCTGAGAACTTTGCAAAACCTACACTGGATCACAATGAACGCTAAAAACCTGAAGAAAAACAATGAAAAAAAATAGGAAATAGTAGTGGAAATTTCGAGAAAGCTCGTGAAGACAGTAGTGCTTATATACTTATATAATTTATTGGGCAAACCTACAGGAGGTTGTAAAGCCAGCCATAGTACACGCAGAAAAAAAGTATGGTTGGAGTAACAATATTCGAAGAGCATCATACTATTGTTGGTTGTGGCACAACAATATGATGATCATCACAACAATAGTATGGTTCACACACAACCATACTATGATCCCCACAACCATATTATTATTCACATTCAACCATACTATGATCCCGACAACCAAATTATGATCTTCATAACCACAGTATGTATAACGTACAACCATAGTATGATTCTCACAACCATAGTATGACTTACACACAATCATTCTATGATTCCCAAAATTTTTTGTAAACATTGGGTTAAGTTGTTATTAAACTATAGAGAATTTTATTAAGTAAGTTATGAAATAATAGGAGTGATTTATTAAACAATAAAAAAATTTATTTATTAAAAACATTTCAGTAATACTAATACGTAGTTTGTTTCGAAAAAAATTAATTATTTTTTTATTATTGCGTAAGATTCGTAAAAATAACATTGTCAAATTGAAAAAAATACAATTTTGCCGGTGTGATTGCCGTAATCATGTTATGTTAACATAAAACCAATGAAAACAATACTTTTGTTCCACCAACCATACTTATATTGTTGCTACAACCAGATTTTCATTTTTAAATTTGGCAACAATACTATTGTTACATTTCAACAGTATTAATATTGCCGCAATCATACTATTGTCAAAATAAAATTCAAAAAAACAATACTGTGGTTGCGACGACCATACTTTTATTGCAGAGAACATACTATTTGTTGCCGTGACCATATAGTAGCCATATCTTTTCCCTGCGTGTAAGTAAGAGAAAGGTATTTAAATAAAAAACAGTGAACTGGATGCTTATTGGTGTACTCAGAACAATCCTTACGTATGGCTGCATAGTCTGGTGAAATTCAACGAGTAACAAAATGAGACTTCTGTAGCTCGCGCATCAGTCTGAAAGTTTTTTTGTGGGACACCCTATGTAGTAAATCATACTGTCAATAGAAACAAAAGCGAATGACTTTGCTCTCGAATCGTGTCCGTTGTAAGTTTTAAAAGCGTGTATAAGTCAGCAATCTGCTTTTGTAGCCCCCTTGCTCTTCTAGCTGGCTTTGTACAGGGTGTCCGTCGGAAAGGTATACGACTTTGTTTGTTTATAGTTTTTGATTAAATGAAAGAGTATGGATCTTATATTGATAAATGTTTTTTTTTAATGTCGGCTATTATGAATGGAATACAATATCAGATAAATGTCCGCCTCTGTAAGCCTCACAAATGCGAGCCCTCTTTAGCACATTTTTCAGTTGTTCTTTGTAGAACAGCTCCTGAGCACGGCGTCGAATTGAGATTGAGGGATTGTTTTAAACACTTTTTTGAGCAGCAGTAATGTTTTCCACCGAACGTTGTGGTCCATGCTTGCGCCTATCAGCTACAGACCCTCTTTCTTCGAAATCATTAACTACACGATAAATAGTGCGCTTTGTTGGTGTGTTTTTGTTGGCACGTTGTTTCTCCCAAAAGTTTCACTAACTTTCCTATCGTCCCAGTGATCGATGATCGATTGTGATAAAATGTTTAAACAATTAAAACACCTTGGTTTATCGAATATTTTCCATAATAAATTTGCCACGTCTCTACTTCACGACTGCGAAATATGAACTGTCATGACTAATGTTTACCAAAGTGGCGGCAAAACAAAGTAGTACGAGGGCGGTTCGGAAACTTCTTAGCCTAGCACAAAAAGCTGTGATAAAATGTTTAAACAATTAAAACACCTTGGTTTATCGAATATTTTCCATAATAAATTTGCCACGTCTCTACTTCACGACTGCGAAATATGAACTGTCAAGACTAATGTTTACCAAAGTGGCGGCAAAACAAAGTAGTACGAGGGCGGTTCGGAAACTTCTTAGCCTAGCACAAAAAGCGCGGTATAAACAGAAAAATTTAAGTGTTTTGGACACTTCCATCTCTTTGAACACATGTTAAATTTTGTTTTGATCTGGCAACTCCTTCATATAGAAACAGGTGTTCACAAAAGACGCAACCGCGATTTTTTTTACAATGGAAAAATTAGAAATGCGTGGTGTCATTAAATATTTGCATAAAAAAGGTTTATCGGGACAAGAAATTCATAATGATATGGTGAATGTGTTAGGTGAAAGTGCTCCTTCATATGCAACAGTAAAAAATTTGGTTGCTGAATTTAAACGTGGTCGTACAAGCATTGAAGATGAACCACGTAGTGGACGTCCAAAAACAGCAATAACAATAGAAATTGTACCTAAAGTGCATGATATGGTATTAAATGATCGACGAATAAAAGTGCGTGAAATAGCTAACATCATGGGCATCTCAAATGATCGAGTCCATTTAATTTTGCATGAAGAACTACAGATGAAAAAGCTTTCTGCAACATGGGTGCCGCACTTGTTAACAGTCGACCAAAAACGCATAAGAATGAACATTTCTCAAGCTTGTTTGGATCGTTTTCAGCGAAATAAAATGGATCTTAAGCGCCGTTTCATAACTGTTGCTGAGACATGGATCCACCACTATACGCCAGACAAAAGAACAATCCAAACAATGAACTGAAGCTGGAGGAAGTGCCCCAAAGAAGGCAAAAACAATTCAATCGGCTGGTAAGGTTATGGCAACGGTTTTTTGGGACTTCAAAGGGATTTTATTGATTGACTATCTGCAAAAACAATAAATCCAGAGTACTATTGCAACCTTTTAGATCAATTAAATGTACAAATTCGAGAAAAACGTCCTGGCTTACAACACAAAAAAATAATTTTTCATCAAGACAACGCACCTGCGCACAAGAGTGTTTGAACAATGGCTAAAATCAACGAATTAAAATACGAGTTGCTTGAACACCTACCTTACTCTCCTGATTTAGCTCCCAGTGACTTTTACCTGATCCCAAACCTAAAAAAATTCCTTGCTGGCAAGCGTTTTACCTCAAATGAAGATGCAATTACAGTTGTAAACCACTATTTTTAAGACCTTGAGGAAAACTATTTTAATCAAGGGAAAGAATTGCTAGATAAGCGTTGGACTAAGTGTATTGAAGTTTCAGGAGATTATATTGAAAAGTAAAAATATTTTTGAAAAACTAACTATTCTCTTTCATTGATAGGCTAAGAACTTTCCGAACCGCCCTCGTATACCTTCCCGGCGGATCTTATTTTTACAGATCTTGTATGGCAGATCTCTACAAAGGCTCCCTTAAAAGCCAAGCGTTGGCCTTGTTTTTCCGCTAATACTGTCAGGGAGTAAGTGTATGTGAATGGCTATGGCATTGCTAAATGTTGCTTAACATTCATTCACACACGCATCGTCGCACACAACTACGATATGTTGTGTGAATTGTGCTCAAGATAATTGCTGTTGTGTATCAGCGCCTTCATACGTGAATGTGGGTGGGCTGTGTTTCGATACTTGTTTATGAGAGTAGCAGAGGCACACAGCAGAACATTTGTTTATGGCACAATCAACTGCAACAACAACGGCGGCTTTACTACGAAAAGTTGTTAAATGTTATTTTTCACTCTTTCCCTCTTTATGGCTATGTGTGTACGCATGTATGTGTACGTGTGTGAAGAGCCATATTTAGTGATTCATAAACGTAAGTTTTTCCGATTGGAATGTTTTGAAAACATTTCATATGAATAGAAAACGATACCAAGCTTTTGCTTCGATATCGAAACTTAGTCCTGCGTTGGTGTCCCTTCAAATAGAAATAATTTCAAAAACAGATATGAAATCGTTGTGATATTTTCCACTACTTTATAGTCAACAGCAATAGTAACTGCAAAACAGGATTTTAAATGTAAACTTCGAGGAAATAATTAATTGGAAAATGTAGATCATGTGGTTGAGCTCGAAACCCAATGCAGGACAATTTGTATTATGGGGGCTTAACAATTGAGAACTTACATTGTAAATATTCTATAAGCAATGAGACAATTTGGACTAAAAGCACAACCACCTCGATAATTGCGAAGGAAATAATTAATTGTAAAACGCAGAACATGTGGTTGAGTCCGAAACCCAATGCAGGTCGATTTAACTTTCGGAGGCTGAACAGTTGAGAATTTACATTGTAAATATTTTATAAGCATTGAGACGATTTGGATCAAAAGCACAACCACCGCAAAAGTTACCGATGGGTACAGCAACTACAAGTCAGGCCAAAACAAATCCGATTGTACCATACTACGCGTTAGGGCAAACTTATATCCGAATCCCAGCGAAGTGTAGTTTTAGTTTACATTCTATGGGTCGCAGGAATCGATATTAGTAACGCAGGTATAAGGTGGGCCATTTAAAATTATAAAATTATATTATTGGAAAGGTTGAACTTTGTCATTTAATAATGGAACACAAACCGATGCTTTTTCGCACCGCAAAATAAACTAAATATTGTGTGGTAGGGGATACAAAATGTTTCTGAAAAACCGTATTTTAAGTTTAGTTTAATTTATTGAGACTTTTTTCAAAAACAATGACATACATATAGTAGATCTATGAACAAGAAATTGCTTATGACTATAATGCATTGTCTAAATTACCAATAACGTGCAGCTAACGGCACCAAGCTCAATTTTATGTCGGCGGCTATGTCAACAAGATAAATTATGACCTATTGAGAAGCATGCATCCACAACGAGTCACGGTGAGCGTTACAGCTCAAAAAATTTTTGTTTCAAAAATTCAAGAGAATGACATGGACTACATTTGGTTTCAACAAGACGGGTTTACCTGTAACACAGCCAACGCAACCATCGATATTTTACGCAATGTTTTTGAAAATCGAAAAATCAGCTGAAATTTGAATGTCAATTGTCCCTTTGGACTATTTTCTTTTAGAATCCATTAGGGATAAATTTTACTCAAAGCATCCAGAGTCAGTTAGTTGAAACGTTGATATATAAAATCGAAGTTGCCATTAAATAGATTCGACCCGAAACAATCGAAAATGTTCTTACACTGACAATCTAATCACCTAGCTGGCTAAACCTTCTCCACTCCATCCTTACTTCCTCCAATCGACGTTAGTGATTGAAAAAAGATACGGTTGTCACATGGTCACGCAAAAAATAAATGTTCTCTAAATAAGAGTAGGTTTGTCGCAACCATATTATAGATTTTTAAATATTATTTGGACAATAATATAATTAATTTGCCGGTTAATCCCTGTTCAATGTGTAAAAGCAACAGACCGAAATAAAACAAACGAGCTAAACAATTTGCAATTATAAAATTGTTGCAATGACAATACGGTTGTTGGAACAATATCCATATGGTTGATGCCACAAGTTCACAGTTTTTTGATTATTATTTATGTTAACAATTAATTAAACATAATTTATAATTTAATTATGGCAATCAGACCATACTATGTTTGCTGGACTCATAATATGATTGGATGTTAGTCAAAAATAGAGTTTCCAAATTAAAACCGAAATTTCGGTTTTTTGTCCAAATCCGACAGTCGGTTACTCAAAATAGCCAAAACCGACATTTCGGCTAACCCGGTTTTTTTCTGTCGGTATTTTTGTTGTTTTATATAAAAGCAAAAACAAAATTTATGCACTGAACACTTATAAGTTAGTTTCATGGCAAATGTTTGCAACTTCCAAAAATAGTTGACCTTGACCCATCTATCTATCGACAAAAAATTGCTAGCAGATTCGATTTAATATTGTCTGTCCGACCGTCTGTCTGCTGTGCATCTACTTATGAATCTTGCAGTCAAACTTTTAGTCGCAATTGTTTGGTTATTCTAATTTGTGCAAAATTTTGCTACGAAACCAAATCTTGATTTATTTAAAAACGCTGGCTGAGCTTAGGGTAGGGTACCAGGGTCACAGTGGCTCAGAATACTTTACCGATGTTCAAAAGAAGGCGCCACCAGTGAATAAAGTCTTATTCGCACTTTAATTAAAGAACATTTCGTAACAAATCCAAATATGAGGTTATTTTGAAGATTTGGGTAAGATTGGTCAGGACTGACCACTTTTTCTAACTTAACGACGTTATTAATTGTTTTGTTTTTTATCAAATCATACAAGTGTTCAATCCAAAAAAAAAATAATTTTAATCCTTGTCCATCTTAGTTTACCTGTTGTAGATAGAAACATCTCTTGTAGATCGGATTGATGTCCGTTCGTCTGTCTACCTAATGTTATCAAAGTACAGGTCGAAATTTTGAACCGATTTCGATGAAACTTTGTTTATTCTTCAAGTTTGGCCAAGGGGTCAAAGTTAATGGAAATTGGTCCAAATCGTTTTATACGATATCAGACATAGGGTTTCCCGATTTCAGAACCTACAGCTCTAAAGCCACATATTACATCAGATTTCAAAAAAGTTTCGCACAAAGCATTTTGAGTAACCAACAGCCATCTCTGGCGAAATTTTTCTATATCAATCCAGGTTTTAGAATAGCTCCCACAAAAGGACCCACCTGATTTGAGGTCCTGCAGCTCTAAAAGCCACGAATTACATACGATCAAGCCCAAATTTCGCACAGAGTAAAATAAGGCCATATCGGTCCATATCGGAATAGTTCCCAAGCAAAGGTCCTTCTCGCTTTCAGGTCCCGAAGCTCTAGAAGCCCCAATTGACACTAGATCACTCCCAAGTGGTGCATGGTCCCCATACAAAGGTACTTTACGGACTCACAACCTACATCTCTTATATAATACACCTAATTTCGCAAAAAACATTACTACAAGTCCCCAACTCATTTCTCGATGAAATTGTAACACATCGGTCCATGCTTTCGAATGGGTCCTACATAAAGGTCTCTTCCGATTTGTGGATCTGCAACTCTACAAGCCACAAATTACGCCTGATAATGCTCAAATTTTGCATGGTACATTGAGAGCGACTCTCAATCTACTGTGGGAAAACTGGTCCATATAGGTTTATTTTTTCGTCTAGCCCCCACAAAATGATTCTTTTTGATTTCAGATTCTGCCACTTTAGAAACCACATTTTACAAACGATTCCTACCAAATTTGGCATAGATGGTTACAAGCGGCTAACACCCGTGCCCTGTCACATTCAACCAATAAGTCCATGTTTTTGAATAGCCTCCACATAAAGGTCCCTCCTGATTTGAGGTCCTGCAGATCGGGTATTTTACCATCCCGAAAAATCACGAGTTTTTGGGATTTTCCGATCGACATCCCTAGACGGGGCGTTTTATTTTTTATGTGGTTTTTTATCGTTCAACCACAACTCCATTTCAATTTTGATTTTTTTTTTCTCCAAAGAATTCAATAATCTCATTGAAAATTGAAGTTTGCCAAACTTAATTCGCAGCTAGCAACTGAGCCAAATTATCATATTAATTTCACTTTGCATCTAAGTGGTGATCCCTTATTTGGAAACTTTCCGAACACCTTTGGGAAATCACGTCAAATGTCAAATATTGAATAGAATGCCTATGCCCCAAGGTATGCCGACAGACTCCAAAGAATGCGTAAGCCCTTTTAACGGCGTTTCAATGATACTAACCCGTAACCAATTAAAAGTTTCCGTTGACATTATTTTTAGACGCTTTTACAACCAAAGCAAAAATGCAAAAAAAAAAACGAAAACGAAAAGAGCAAACACCCTGCCCTGCTTTCCAATGTATTTACATAATTTAATAGATTCTAATCTCGGCAATCACCACAGAACATATTCCCCACTTAATCTTATCTAAATTGGGATAAAATTTAAATAAATTCCATTAATTTTTTTTTCGTTGGGTCGACGAAATGGCACTTTCTACTCGTAGGCTGGTTATCTACTGCCGACTGTCCGTCCAATTGTAGCAAATCCCATTTGCCTCTCGTCCCCCACCATGACGCCAACACACAATGATGACTTTGGCCACAAATTCGACATACATTGATAATTCATCTCCACTCGAAACGAGGAGAAAAAATGGCAAAATAAAAAAACAACCATTTACACTCCATTTGACCGTGTGTACTGCGGCTTGCTTTGGGCCCATTTCAACGCACCCCATGCCAATTCACAGGCAAGCGAGACCGGATCTTTTGCCATGTTCAAGCAGTAGAAAAAAATAAACGAAAATTGCAAAGAAAAAAAAGTCGCCAAAAAAAATACAGCGAGGCAAATAAATGTGGGTTGGGGGGTGTTGTTGGGGCAATAAATAAAAATTCAACCAAAGTAAGATAAATAATGTGACAAAGGTCAAATAAATCTTTTCTTTTGCATTGAGATGTCATACGGTACATAAGTTTCCCAAAACGAAAACGGCACAATAGACAAGAAGAAAATGGAGCCAGCACAACAACATCAGCTAAAACGACACCAACCAATACCGTGAAGAAGGTGGGGGCCACAAATTGTAAGCGTTAGAAAAACTTCATTTAGGACTTGAGCAGCCAGCAGGAAAAGTAATAGCAACAGCAGCTAAGAAAAAATAAAACAAACGACAAAAATAACAGTCGAGCACTCATACGTACCTTAACGTACGTACGACGAGTATGCACGCAAGCAAACGAACAAAATTGCAACACCTCGCCGAACAATCTTGAGAACAATTTGGATAAATTCACCAAGTTTTGGAAAGAAAACACATTAAGGGCATAATGTTTTCATCCACCCCTCGCCCTACACTACCCCTGTCCCCTTCCGAATCTCATTTAGCCTAGGTTCGTACATCCTCCGTTGGTCTTTTGTTCTGTTGGCCTTTTTCCCTTTCCTCGTGGCGATGACACACTGGAAATGAAATCTAAGCATATGAATGCGGTTTAGTGGAGGGATAAGGAACAAGACAACGAAGTTGCTGGTAACCACTACCAATACCTACGCATTTTAACATATGAGTCATTCCATGCCAAACGGTACGATTTTGGGCAAAAATTTAACGCAATGATTCCGATTTTTATGAAAATTTGCAGATTTGGTCCTCTAGCAATTCTATTTAATCCGCGATTAGAAAAAAAAAATTTAATTTTTTTTTTCAAAAGTTATGACCAATTGAACTTTGGTAAAATGGAGATTTTATCAAGGAGGTGTGTTCATTCAGTCGCATGTAACTCCGGAAATACTTGACCGATTTTACTCTGCTATACCTTATTTTGAAGGTAATTTTAAGCACTTCTAAAATAACGAAACGGTATGGCATAACGCCATAGAATTTTTTAAGTTTGTATCATTTTAATCCTTTTATTTCGATTTTGAAAATGATTACATCTTTTTTTATTTTTGAAATTTTGCAGGCGTATTCTTACAGGTCTGTTTTACCGACTGTGTAAGTTTTAAAGTGGTGAAATAATGCGTTCTATTTTTAAAAATTTTTTTTTACCTTATACCTTTTTCACTTCCATGAATATAGAAAATATAATATAGAAAAAAAAATACTTTTTAATAGTTTATTGACACAAGATATAACAACAACAAAAAAACAAAGAAAAAAAGAAATAAAAAAATGAGTAATGAAATAAATGTTATGCCTTGTATACCATCTTCATACAGTACTGCTCAGAAGATGATGTTGTCTGGACTTTCATTATTTTATCGGGTTGTGGAATGAATGCATGGTAGCCAAGAGTTCCAGAAATTGTTTTCGCTTTTTCAAAACGCTCCTTCAGGTGTTTCGCCCTATCTTGATATTGATAGTTATTGAAGAATTCTGTATGAATATTCTTCACGTTTTTATTCACCCAATCATAAAATTTGACGGCACTATTAATGGGATTTATGAGGCTGGACAAGCTTGCACGTGCTGCTAGTCTTTTGACTGTTCCTCCCAGACCATCGCAGGGCCATTTGCCATGAGACGTTGCAAAAAAATGCCATTCCGCTGGTATTCCAAAATCTTCTACGTGGAACGTCAGATTTAAAAAGTTTTTCTTGTTTTTGTATTGTGCGCTTGCGCCATCAGAAAAGTAAAATATTTTACTTACAGGTCCTAAGGTTTTCTTTAAAAAATTTACAAGCCCCTCCTGGAATACGTGCACGGCTATTGTATCATGTTTTTATTTCTTTTTTTCTTTGTTTTTTTGTTGTTGTTATATCTTGTGTCAATAAACTATTAAAAAATATTTTTTTTCTATATTATATTTTCTATATTCATGGAAGTGAAAAAGGTATAAGGTAAAAAAATTTTTTAAAAATAGAACGCATTATTTCACCACTTTAAAACTTACACAGTCGGTAAAACAGACCTGTAAGAATACGCCTGCAAAATTTCAAAAATAAAAAAAGATGTAATCATTTTCAAAATCGAAATAAAAGGATTAAAATGATACAAACTTAAAAAATTCTATGGCGTTATGCCATACCGTTTCGTTATTTTAGAAGTGCTTAAAATTACTTTCAAAACAAGGTATAGCAGAGTAAAATCGGTCAAGTATTTCCGGAGTTACATGCGACTGAATGAACACACCTCTTTGATAAAATCTTCATTTCACCAAAGTTCAATTGGTCATAACATTTAAAAAAAAATTTTAAATTTTTTTTCTTGAAACACGTATATAATATTTTTAAGAGAAGAATGCATACACAAACTAGTTAAGCAATCCAAGCTTGTGATGTAAAAAATGCGTACCGTTTGGCATGGAATGACTCATATACAGATTTATCTACATGTGTGAAGTGGTTGTGTGTGTATGTGATACAACAATTTCTAACAATATACATATATATAAATATATATATATATGTTGGTAGTAAGTATATGATGCCATTGTTGAGATACGCTTTATCAAAGTAAGTCTTGGCATAACCCAGCAAACAATTTCTGCGAACTGTAACCCTAAAAGTTGTAAGAATTAACACTACGTCTCATTTTAAAGAAAAGAGATCGGTTTCGGTACTCTTGCAATAAAGACTTCGCAGAAGATCCAAATTGTCGATGGTGAACAAAACAAGTAAAAATGTCGCTAAGTTCGCCATTAAGATACAAAAACTAATAAAAAAGCTAAAGTCGGGCATGACCCACTATACTTATATATGGCGGTATGACATTAGGCCCCACAAAAATACACCCCAAACCAACAAGGAAATCAGGTCCCGAATTTGGGGTCTAACTGTATTATGAAAATATACCTCACGAAATTATACCCCAAACATAAAATGAAAATAGGCCCCACAAATTTTATTGGGGCCTAATTTCGTAGTGATTATTTAAAGGTATGCAAATACACCCCAAAAAAAGGCAGATATGTCCCAAAATATCGAGTTGTTGTTTGCTGTATAAAATTGGGGTCTATTTTACTTTTTGGGTTTGGGGTGTAATTTCCATTTATGTGTTACAAAATGAATGTAACAAATAAAGTGCGAAAATATGCCCAAAAACGTGTAGAAAATCTTTTACGTACAGTTTCGGTTGTGTGTAAATGTCCCTGCTGTCGTGCCTCCGTGCAAGATATTACGAGTATACAAGTTTATAATTAAGTTTAGAGGTAATAAACTATATAATTTTGCATGAAAAACCAACGCTTTTTTTTCTTTGTCGAAGGAAATTAGACCTCAAAAATATTTAGTGTGGCCCTAAAATATATCGAAATGAAATTGGACCCCAAAATGCGAACATAAACCCCAGAACTTTAATAAAACTATGCCCTAATTTTTTGGGGTCTATTATCATACAAACATTTAGGGTCTAATTGCATTATGAAAATATACCCCAAATAAAATATGAAATTAGGCCCAAAAACCCATAAAATTTCGTGTTGCTGTTATCCATGTATTTTGTTTTTTGGGCCTAATTTCATTTTCACTTTGGGATGTATTTACGTGGGGCCTAACGGCATACCGCCAAACTATATATGTGTGGATGCTATATTTAAATCTAAACCGACTTTCTTCAATTTGCAAACCTTTGTTGCTTGTTCCAAAAAAGTGACCTAAGCCAAATTTCATTAAGACTGAATGCAATAATTGTCTTTTTGAACTAAAAACAAAAAATCAGAGTAACATATCTGTGTGGAATTATACATTTATTTGAATTAATTTGATTCAATGTCAATAACGTTCTTACCTAGCCTAAAAACTAAGTCGTGCTAAATTTTAGCAAGATTGAATGTTAAATTTGGCTTCTAGAGCTAACAACAAAAAACCAGATGAACATATCCGAGGGAACTACTATACAAAAATCTAAACTGATTTGCTTTAGTTTTTATAGAATCTTTCCTAGACCCAAAAGAAAAGCGTGTGCCAAATATTATCATGATTGGATATTGAGTTTGGCTTCTAGAGCTAAAAACAAAAAAAAACCGGCAGAACCTATACGAGAGAACCGATATTCTTAAAGTTTACGTTCTTCCTAGGTCAAAACTAACTTTTGCAAAATTTCACGAAATTTGAAAAAAATTGCGACCTGCAGTTTAATAAGCTTTATATGGACGGACAGATAGCTACCGATTCGAAGTTGATCGATACACTAAAAGTGGGCCTAGTTTAAATATTTTTGGTAGTTAAAAACATTTGCCGTAAATCTAATTTATAATGTCTTGATCCACAGACTGGTGCAGCGTATAAAAAACGTTTATTGGGCCCCTCCGACCATAATCCCAACTAAACATAGTAGGGACATAAATACTGTTACACACGTTCTATGCTGTAAAATAAAAAGTACTGAATGTTTTTTGGACCAAATATTTTTTAATATATTTATTGATGTATCCAAAAAGAATTTACTTAATCGAAGTGTCCGCCTTTTGCCATTACATACGCATTAAGTCGCACTGGCCAATCGTCAATAGCTGCACGAACCTCGTCCATTCGAAAATTGGCCACAGCTCGAACCCAAGCAGTCTTAAGAGATTCATTGTTGGGGTATCTTTTGTCACAAACCTTGTCCTCTAAAACCGTCCACAATTTGTAATCCAATGGGTTCAAATCTGGACTGCCTGAGGGCCATTCCTCAGAGGAAAATAATGTTTCGAAGCCAGGCCTGGGACGTTTTAGCCTTATGGACCGGAGCAGAATCCTGCTGGAAAGTCCATAGCTGGTTTTGGAACAGGGAATTGTTAAGAGGCTTCACAACAGCTTCCAAAACGGTTTCTTGGTAAACTTTGGCCGATGTTTTGACTCCTCGTTCGCAGAAATGCAGGTCAGTGACCCCATCGTAAGAGACACCCCACCAAACCATGACTGGAGCTGGGTGATGACCTTTTTCCACCCTTGACCGCGCTTACACTCTTGCTTGTTAAATTTTTCCTGAACGGTAAAAATGTTTTCATCGGTGAACAAAATTTTTCTGTGCAAGTTATCAGCGTGCTTCACCAAAAGACGTTTGCCTTTTTCAATCCAATTTTTTTTAAAGCTGCAGTCAATAAATGTCCTGTACGTCGTTTGAAAGCCCCAAGTCCCATGTCTTTTTTAATGATTTGGCTCATACACTTTTGCGCGATATTTATCTCACGGGCCATTATTTTCTGTTTTCGCAGCGGATTTCTGTGAAATCTGGATTTAACGGCTTTGATGACATGCGGTGTTCGAACAAAGCGTGGGCGGCCCGACCGGTGGCGGTCTCTTACATCTCCAATCTCCTCAAACAGTTGTATGCATCGGCAGACGAACATGCGGCTAGTCCCTAGTGGCCGGACCGTTTTGAAAATATCGCTTTTTTCATTTCACACTTGAAAAGCGCTATTACAGCGATTATCTGACCACTGCATGATGAAAGTTAAAACAATTTAAAAATCCCGTTACTGACTAATGCTATTGAGGTTAGCTTTCAAAACCCATATGGCATTAAAGGGGTATGTTCAGTTCTACTATTGAAATAGGTGTGTTCAATGTTGTAACAGTATTTATGTCCCTACTAAGTAGTTATATATAACTCTTTTTGGATTGAGAACTCTTAAAACACCCCGTCCTGAATTTATGCCAGTTTGGATTTAAAATATAGCTTCTAGAACGGCCTTTAATTAAGTCTGGGTAAACCGTTGCACGTGAATGTAATAAACCCGCTTGAAAGGTACAACGGGGATTTGAGCATCTAAAGCAAATTTAATATTCCCCTTACAAAAGTAGGGAGAGTCTTTGAAAAAGTCACTGAATTTGTGGTGACCAGTCCTATGTTGTATGGAACAAAAGCTAGGAGTAAACGTAGGATAAGAGGCCGGACAGATGTTTTAGGTGTGATAACACACGTAGTTCCCAGCCCAGTTTCTTGCATGCCACACACCACATTGCTAATACTATAATTTCCAGTATGATCGAACTATTACACCACAACTCACCTATACCAATTGCAAACGTTCGCTGGATTATCCGCCTGACATTAGTATCTGGTCCTTGCGCAACATAGAAGAACAAAAAGAAAAAAAAACAAATCCAAATCCCCCCTAAACATGTACTCGTGAGGTATCACGTGTGTGCATGATAAAAAAAACCCGAATGAAGAGCCAACACAAAACCAAAACCCATCAAAAAACAACGAAATGAGAAGAAGAACATTTTATCCCTAACGACAACTAAAGAGAAATAAAAAAGAGTACCAAGCTTCCTCAACTACAACAAGGACAACCCTGAAGCTGAAACTACGATTTAGCCGAGACAAAAAAAAACAGAAACACAAAATAATGGTCCACACAAGAAGTTCTTCAGGCATCACCGCCCGACGTGGGGCCAATCCTCGCCCTCCACTCGTTACTTGAGCGTAAAACGAGAAAACTGAGTGTAGTAAGAGGCCAGACCAACCAAAATTCAAATCCCAAAAGGCAAAAACCATATAAAGCAACAACTTGAAATCATCAGCAACTACTTGAAGTATGTTGGTGCCACACTTCCACTTGCTACACACTAACCACAGGCGCACAGTGGTTTAAAACCATTTAAATCAATGTGATTATTTTTTGGTTATGTCAGGGCAATTTTAGAGTATTTCCATTATTCTTCTACAAAATTGATTCAAATCACACCATTAAGATACTTACAGTTGTCCAAATGATCTCCCCAAAACAGGATGGGCAATTTAACATTTTAAATTTGAATCGGCTGTAAGAAAAAGTACTGACAAAATTTTTAAATATCTGGTTAATTATTCGATTTTCAAAAACAGTGCGTAAAATGTCTATGTCATTCTCGTGAATTTTTGGAAACAAAAATTCATTGAACATGGCGCGGTAGCGCTCACCGATGACAGTAACTTTGGCTTCTTTCTCATGTTCGAAGAAAAATGGCCCAATAATGCCGCCAGCTGAAAATCTTCACCAAACAGAGACTCATTGTGCACGCAGAGAAAATATATGGTCACGCTATGGTCGCCGCAACAATAATATGTTCTCTACAATAAAAGCATGTTCGTCGCAACCATAGTATTGTTTTTTGAATTTCGTTTTGACAACAGTATGATTGCGGCAATAGTAATATTGTTAAAATGTAACAATAGTATTATTGCTAAATTTAGAAATGAAAATATGGTTGTAGCAACCATATAAACATGTTTGGAGCAACAAAAGTATTGTTGTTTAAAATTTACGTTAGCAATAATATGATTACGGCAATCATACAGTATGGTTGCGACTATGAACATAACAAAACATGTTTCATAAAGCACACAAGTATGGGTGTGCGTATGTTTTTTTGATACACAAAAGATAACACATACACACAATATGTGACGCGCAAAATAGAAAGGGACCTAAGGGCAAAAACCAGTTTTGTTCAGGAGAGCCATTTTAATGATTTAAATACGTGTATCTTTGGTGTACCATCACTTTCATAAAACGCGCATATCTCTGGGGGGAACACTTTTGGGACATGATTTCGGTCTCATTCGATGCTCAGATGTTGTCCACATCAAAAAAAAAGTGAAAATTGATTTTTTTACCCTTAGGTCCCTTTCTAAGCACTCCTTATTCTCAAATTGTCAATCAGAATTTCCAGCATTCCCCACATGTTTTCAATAATATTCAGGTCTGGAGAATATGGCGGCCACTCCAATAATGGCAAATTTTGGTTCCTAATCCACTGTTTTACGACCCGCGCAGTGTAAATGGGAGCACTATCATGCCGTTATGGGACCAAAAATGTTAGAGAAGTAGGGAAAAGAGCAGAATCATGTGAGTTAGAAGCAGATCTGATGATGGCTCTCCTATCAGCACTCGTAGTGGCTCTGTATGTACCTCCTTTCATACTTTTTCCATATTCTGATTCATTCTGTAATTAATTGCTGACAACATTTTGGCTTCGTCCAATTTTTGTTGCGATAAACCGATGCTTTAGGCCACATTCACTAAAGACTTTAATTTTGCCCTTTTCTTCGTCCGTCAATGATTTACCTCGACCCAGTTTTGAATTAAATTGTGCCAAATACTTCAAAAAATAATAATTTAACAAATTATTATGCTTTGACTACCGCTCACTAAAAAAACATAAAAGTTTTGATTTCGAACCTATTGTGATGAGCCAAAAAATTGCTATGATTCTACCGAAGAATAAGCTAAAAACAATGCAAGAAAATAACGGTTGATTTTTACCGTTGGATTTTTCTCCCAGTTGAGTGTACATATATAATCTCGCAATGGACAGAACAAAATTTGGTGTGCATATAACACAAATTGAGAAATCCACCATTTGATGTTTCAAAAACTCTAAACCTATTCAGATGAGTGGCAGTGTAAGTACACGAGGTTGTATGTTTTAAACAGCTGTTACACACAAACTGAATGACGGAACTCTCTCAAAATTTGACAGTAGTCTATTAACAGATGGTTCATGATGGGAGCAGTGTTGCATTTTCTATAACTATGAGGGAAGTTGAAAAAGTCACGGAATTACTGATATGCCCTCGTATTTTCCAACTGCAGCTTCCCTCTACACGAACTGATACACTGCTGTACTCAAGGAATACTTTTAGAACACGCGACCACAGTCATAAGGTAGGCTAAAAAACTCCATTGTCTGTCTCCAGCTTAGTACTTTTAATTTTTTTTTTGCACCACTGTGCCCCTGCAACCTTATTACGAAAAGGAAAACTTTTTTTCTTCTCTTGTTTTTTTCTTTTGCCATCTTTGTTACATATTGTTGGTCCTTAAGACAACAACAAGAACAGCAACGAAAGTAGCAGCAGTCCCATCAGTTTATTTTTTTCACTCAACCATGATTGCTTTTATGTCCTTAAAAAACCGTTCCGAACTAGAGCGATTGTGCTGTAGTCACCCACAGCACGATTGCGTTGTCCAAACTGGGGAGGCACACCAGAAACGATACACAGATATAAAGAAGAAGAAAAACAAGCTCCAACTATAGTAAAAGAAGAAAGCAAAAGAAAAAAAAACACACTTCAAGTAAAAAACGAAAGCCCATCTTTTTATACGCTTATTAGGCAATTACACATTTGTCTACAGCATCACCCTGCGCCACAGCCTCCGTGTCGGCAGGAGGACTCGATTCAAGCCCTGAACCCGCCCTCATATTATCACACAAGTCCTAAAATTATGATAGACTCCCGCAAGTCTCATTTGTTGTGCCACAGACACTGGCTCGGCAGGGGTGAAGTGAGCCCGAGCGTTCCACATCTTTTTGCTTTGCAAAGTGAATTCAAGTAAAGATGCTGAATCTCGGTGTATAAGCGAGTACGTGTGTGTGTGTGTGTTTGTGTCTGTCGTTGCGTCTATCTGGCCTAAGTGTGATGGACTAGACCTATTATCTGTTTGGCAACAGACACGTAAATAATATCAAATATCCTTTTTTATCACTCCCAACTGAAAAGGCCAAAGATGTGTTTAGCATTTGAATAGTTTTGTGATTTCTCCTTCTTGCTTCATCATCGGGCTTCCAGCGACTGCTGGCCCCGGCGTCTATTACGTACGTTTTATTTTGTGGCCATCTCGCAATTCACTTAAACGTACATATGAAAATTAAATTAAGTGTGAAATTTGTGTGAAATAAGGCGTGAGACACTGGGCCTAAGAGATATATCTTGGGAACGCCATGAGGGGAGAGACCCATTCATTTGGAATACACATCAAATGTAATGTGAAATGAAAAGTAAAGAAAAACAGCTCCGGACAGCGTAACGTAATCCTAGGGGGGCAGTTTTTCTCTTTGCTTTTATGCCTGACTTAAGTTACAAATTGCATAAATTCTTTGAAACGTTTTTATACAAGAAATGATTAGTTGATGGTCAAGTTATATTTAGTTTGAGGTCAGCAATAAATCTTTTGGTGGTTTTCGTCTTTTACTTTCTTTAAATGGGTAATGGCTTAAAAGTAATATTTCGTTATTATTTTGAATACAGGCCGGTTCTTAGGTACCCTTCGGCGTGTATTTCTAATTTAAATGGCAATTATCATCTTTAAGGTTCCTATGCATATGCCTGGCATCAGTGGTTACGAACTGCAATTTCTGACAAATCTTACGATATTTGCCTAGCCGTTTATCCCTTTTTTTGAATATTTTTAAACTACTTAGTAGGGACATAAGTACTGTTTTATGCTGTAAAATAAAAAGTACTGAATGTTTTTGGACCAAATATTTTTTTTATATATTTATTGATGTATATTGCATCCAAAAAGAATCTACTTATTCGAAATGTCCGCCTTTTTCCTTTACACACGCCTAAAGTCGCACTGGTCAATCGTCAATAGCTGCACGAACCTCATCCATTGGAAAATTGGCCATAGCTCGAACCAAATCAGTCTTAAGAGATCCAATGTTGGGGTATCTTTTGTGACAAACCTTGTCCTCTAAAACCGTCCACAATTTGTAAGCCAATGGGTTCAAATCTTGGTTGCCTGAGGGCCATTCTGCAGAGGAAATGAACTCTGGCAAATTTTTCCGTAGCCGGGCCTGGGAAGTTTAAGCCTTATGGGCCGGCGCAGAATCCTGCTGGAAAGTCTATGGCTGGTTTTGGAACATGGAATTGTTAAGAGGCTTCACATGAGCTTCCAAAACGGTTTCTTGGTAAAGTTTGGCCGATGTTTTGACTCCTAGTTCGCAGAAATGCAGGTCAGTGACACCATCGTAAGAGACCCCCTACCAAACCATGACTGAAGCTGGGTGATGACCCTTTTTCACCCTTGGGATCAGTTCAGATGCTTCCTTAGATGACCGCGCATACACTCTATCATTTTACTTGTGAAATATTTCCTGAACATTAAAATGTTTTTCATCGGTGAACAAAATTTTTCTGTGCAAGTTATCAGCTTGCTTCACCAAAAGACGTTTGCGTTTTTCAATCCTATTTTTTTAAAGCTGCAGTCAATAAATGTCCGGTACGTCGTTTGAAAGCCCCAAGTCCCAAGTCTTTTTTAAAGATTCGACTCTTGGACTTTTGCATGATATTCACCTCACGGACCACGATTTTCTGTTTTCTGAGCGGATTTCTGTGAATTCTTGATTTAACGGCTTTGATGACATGCGGTGTTCGAACAGAGCGAGGGCGGCCCGACCGGTGGCGGTCTTTTTTCAAACAGTTTTATGCATCGGTAGACGTACTGCGGCTAATCCCTAGTGGCCGGAGCGTTTTGAAAATATCGTTTTTTTTCATTTCACAATTGAAAAGCGCTATTACAGCGATACGGTTCTCATTGTCTGAACACTCCATGATGAAAGTTGAAACAATGTTTAAATCCCGTTACAGACTAACGCTACTGAGGTTAGCTTTTAAAACCCATATGACATTAACGGGGTATGTTCAGTTCTACTATTGAAATTGGTGTGTTCAATGTTGTAACAGTATTTATGTCCATACTAAGTATACGTCTTTCTAATAAATGAGTTGGCTGATATGCTGTTTTTTCTACTTGTGTTAAATTATAACCATATCACCGCCTTGTTTTCGAGCCCCTCTCAACTAAATCTGTTTATCAGCTTCCTTAGTTGGGCTTTTTAAAAAGAATAAATACTTTTTTGCCTATGCATTATATGGGTCCTTAAATATACGTCTTTATCGTATGTCGTTTAGAGTAAAACGCCAAGAAAAACACCTTAGAGTAAAACAAATCAATACAACGAAATCATTCATTTCTGCCCACTGAAAAATATTCTAATGTTTGGCAATAAATCCACTCTATCGCTACATACGAAGTGGGTAGGAAACTTTTCGCAACACACAAAATCCCCGAAAAAGTGAAGGCGCTTTGTAAAATTTTCCAGCTAAAAACAATTTGAACAAATACGAAAAACAAACAAAAATATTATTTAAATTTCGATTTTTAGACAAATCTGCATAAAACCCTAAAAACTTTTAAAAATTAATAATTCTTTTACTTGTTATTTGCTATCGTTACGGTTTGTGTGGGTTGTATTGCTCAAAACTTCATTTGAATAAACAAATGCGTAATCCCTAAAGTGGCATAAACTAACAGCCAACAAAAAATAATGCCATTAAAACAAAACAAAAACAACAATGCAACGAAAAGCCAAAAAATGCTCAAGAAGTGAGCTTAAAATTGATTTAAAATAACGCAAGTGAACATAAAAATTCAAATGAAAAGTTATTTAAATTTTTGATCATTTTAGCACTTTATTAAAATATTTATAAAATTTATTGATGAGCACACTGGCAAAGCCACTAACACGCATACACACACACATACTCCCACCCTTACACTTTCACTCTCATCGATAGTACGGGCAAGAAAACCATCATCACCACCATGTATTTGTTCTGCAGAACAAAGAAGAGTAACCGAAATATAAGAATGAAAATTATTTACATATTCATAAAGACATTTAGTGAAGAGAGGCATCCATAAAAACCAAACCATTCTTTGAGGATACGAGACTTAAACACAAACACACACGCACATAATCCCAACCGAGCAGATACAATAGATGGAGCATTACAACAATGCGTTTTTGTTTGGATGTGGTTGTAATCTTACTACACACACAGGCTAACAAATATGTGCGATGTGTGTGTGTGTGTGGTTGGTAAGTGTCTGTTTGGGATTTCTGTATTGAACAGTGTGTGGAATTCAAAAAAAGTTTAATTATATTCATAAATAAGGAGCCAGTGACGAGCGTTTCGGCTAGCGAAAAAGCCACTATCAGTAAGCCACTATTGTAAAGTCTCCATACAATTTTTTAAAATTTTCCTTGAAAATATATAACAACTTTCGGGTGATCAATCTAGAGGCATTTTTTTCCAAATAAATAAAATACTAAAATTCAAATCAATTATGGAATCCTTATTGTTCATTCGAAAGAACATTTTATGCCATTTACTTTTGAATACAATTTCCTTCAAATGTTGGCCGCAACTACTCCTCAGTGTGTCTATTCTGAGGGTCCAATTTTGGATGACTCGTTCGAGTATTTCAACCGGTATGGCGTTCATTTCACGCGGCAATGTTGGCTTCCAAAACCTGCATTGTAGCTGGTTTGTCAGCATACTCGTAGACTTGCGACTTTACGTAGCCCTAAAGAAAAAAGTTTAAAGGTGTGATCGGCCTAGATCGTGTTATAGATCTAGGCGGCCAACTCACCGGTCCAAAACGTAAAATTTAGCTGCTCTTTGAAATGACCTCCCAATAGATCCATTGTTTGAGCAGCTGTATGGCAAGTGGCACCGTCCTGTTAAAACCAAATGTCGTCAAGATTGTGGGCTTAAATTTCGGGTAGCAAGAAGTCCGATATCTTAACGCGAATGCTAGCACCATTTACGGTTACGTTCCGGCCATTATCATTTTTGAAAAAATATGAACCGATGATTCCACCTGCCTATAAACCGGACCGAACCGTCGTTTACGCGGTGTAAGTCATTCCATGAGGAAATGACAAACAAAACTAAAAGGGGGAAAAAAATAAAGTTTAATAAAACTCACTCGTAATCTGTGAAAAAAAAACTCTATTAAAAAAAAATACTCCTAGATTGATCACCCGTTATTATCAAGTAAATGAAAAGTCGCTAATACAGGGTTGCCGCCATTTTGGTAAACATTAGTCTTGACAGTTCATATTTGGCAGTCTTGAAGTAAAGAAGTGGCAAATTTATTATGGAAAAATATTCGATTAACCAACGTCTTTTAATCGTTAAAACATTTTATCGATAACTGTGACGATGAGCAAGTAACGTGAACTTTTTGGAAGAAACAATGTGCCAACAAAACGCACTATTTATCGTGTAGTAAATGATTTCAAAGAAAGAGGGTCTGTAGCTGATAGGCCCCAGCATGGACCACAACGTACTGCATGATTAACTGAAAACATTACGGCTGCTCAAGAAAGTGTTCAAAACAGTCCATCAACCTCAATTCGACGCCTTACTCTAGAGCTTGTTCTTCATAGAACAACTTTGCCCCCAGTTTTGTTCATGGATTTGTATTTGTTTCCATTTAAGATTCAGTGGACACAAGAGCTTCTACCACAAGACCATTTACGCCGCCGTACATATGCCAATAGGATAACCCATGAAAATCCTGATTTTCATGACAAAATCATAATATGTGACGAGGCACATTTTCATTTAAATGGATATGTGAATACAAAGAATAGTCGATTCGGGGCAACGAAAACCCCTCAAATTATTCATCAGTCACCTTTGCATCCATTAAAATTGACAGTCTGGTATGCAATTTGGTCAGGAGGAATCAATGGACCTTACTGCTATGGAAATGAAAACGGCGTAACGGCAACTGTCAATGGGGAGCGATATCATGATATGATTGAAAACTTTTTAACGCCAGAACTGCATGCGTTGGGCATGATTAATATGCGGTATCAACAAGACGGTGCCACATCGCATACAGCCAGGATTATAATGAAATAACTGCGGGGCCTCTTTCCATAACAAGTTTTTGCAAGAAATGGTGATGTTGATTGGCCTCCACGGTCACCTGATTTGACTGCTCCGGACTTCTTTTAGTGGGGATATCTGAAAAGCAAGGGTTATGAAAACAAACCACAAACGCTTGAGCAACTCAAAAAAAATATTCGAGATGTAATAAATGAAATACCGCGTGAAATGTGTGAGAATGTTAATGAAAAATGTGCTTAAAAGGACTCGCGTTTGTGAGGCTAACAGGGGCGGACATTTATCTGAAAAAAACATTTATCAATATAAGATTAATTCACTTTCATTAAATCAAAAATTGTAAACAAACAAAGTAGTATACCTTCCCGACGGACACCCTGTAGATAAAGCTAAATTTTTGGGATGGAATGGTTGGCGCAAGTTTGTCCTCCCTTTTGGAAAACTGTGTAAACCGACCAGTCCAATTTTTGGACTGGATAGCTTAAGTACCAAGAGAGTGACATAGACCCAATTTCATAACTATCAGCTTAGCAATATGGCTTTTAAGGTGTAGAAATAAATGATATTCTTGCTGACGGAATTACCTAAACGGATTGTAGGGATCATAACAAAGACTTTTGTAAAAGGCTAGATTTATGCAGGGATAAATACGAGTATGCATCCATTGATATTTAAAAGAGTCAGCTCCTCTGTTTGCAATATGCGCTTAGTCTGACTTCGCATGTTGCTTATAAAATAGCTGAAACCTATTTTATGGGAAAGGACCTTTCGCGCTGTATCACGAGGGTATCTATTACAGTTGAGTTTCAGTAGGTTTAATTATAAGCCGTCCGTAAAGCGTTATGCAAAATTTTAGTAAAAGCTGCTTTGAAATGGTTTTTTTAGAGCGATAAGCCCATAAATCGAGAGGGATCTTTGTATGGGACAACATGAAACGATAAAGTTCTCATTTAAAGGAAAAAGTTAATGATCACTGTTGAAGTAATGGGTGATCCAAGTAGAGATACTTTTTTCAATAAGCTTTTTTTTGGCAGATCAAGTGTGAGTCGTGTCATGTTAATTTTGTTCAGTATTGTTTGGCATTTCGCACCAAGACCGTGGAGTGTCGATACGGCGCCGTGCGCAGCAAATCGGACTGACGTATGGAACGACTTGGATCATTTTACATCGAGATCGTAAATTGAAATAGTACAAAATACAGATTGTGCAAGAACTGAAGCCGCCCGACGTTTCCAAGCGACATCCCTTCGCTCTATGGGCTCTTGAAAAGTTCCAAGAAGATCCAACGTTTTCGAGCCATATTTTGTTCAGCGATGAGGTCCATTTCTGCCCCAATGGGTATGTAAAGAAGCAAAAGTGCCGCATTTGGGACGAAGATCAGCCAGAAGAGGTTCAAGAGCTGCCACTTCATGCAGAAAAAACAACGGTTTGGTGTGTTTTGTAGGCCGGTGGAATCATCAGTCCATATTTCTTCAAAAATGATGCCGATGAGAACGTTACCGTCAATGGCGACCGTTATCGTGCCATGATAACCGACTATTTGATGCCTAAAATTGAAGCTCGTGATCTCGGCTAAATTTGGTTTTAACAAGACGCCACCACTTCCTATACATCGCATCAATCAATGGATTTATTGATTGAGAACACTTCGGTGAGCAGATAATTTAACGTTTTGGGCCGGTCACCAAGATCGTGTGATATCACACCGTTCGACTTTTTCCTGTAAGGATACGTAAAGTCTAAAGTTTATGTGGACAAACCCGCTTCGATTCAGGCCTTGGAGCAAAACATCACGGGTTACATCGCCAGTTACCAGTCGAAATGTTCGAACGAGTCATTGAAAATTTTAACATTTGATAGACATAATCTTCAAAAAATAAATGTCAAAGATTGATCTTGATTTATGATAATGAATGGGGAATGGGGAATGTCATTCAATTTGAATTTTCTGTGATTTTTTCTTTAAAACAGTAGGAAACCTTGAAATGGATCACGCGTTAGTATAGAATCGAATTTAAAAATTGGGTTGTAGAGCAGCATTACCTTAAATCGAAACGATTTAAGGTAATGCTAATATGAATACAATACCCGTTCATGGTAGGTAGGGTGGTCCCGTTTAGTAGGGTTCGCTCAAGTCGTTAGTAGTTATTTATACGAAATTTGATCAAGATCGGAATTATTAATAGCCACTGTTTTGAATTTTAGCATTATCGGGCAACAGGTTTTGCAATGGACCGATAGGGTTATTTCACAAGGGCACATCCTTGGCCTAAATTACCACCAATTTTCTGATAATATGTTGCAAAAACAAGTTAAAGCGAGATTTCTGAAAGCCTATAAACTTTTTATCATTCTTAGATTAATGAAATTTCCTTTGCATGAATTCCAGCAGAAATATTATATGCTTATGTTGGTTGTGGCAAATAGATTTCTCTGTGCTGCTGTCCAAATCTATTAGATAGGAAAAGTTTACCTCAAACTATAAACTTAGCACAAATCAAACGTTTATGTTTAAATTATTGCGCGATCTTTGCTAAACCGTTTATGTAACTTGGAATGGCTGCCCTTTTTTATGCTACGAAATCGCTGCCTATTTGTGCTATTTCGACCCACTGTAATTTGGTTATATTTTTTGTGTTCGGGCAACTTCCTACTACATAATACAATTTAAAATTTAATAAACCTTGTGGTTTCTGATATCAAAAGCAAATATGTTTTTATGCTCTTGGTTTCATCGGTTAGACACACACCAACACATACTCCTTAACAGTCACACACAAACACCAACACATTTACAATCACATACTAAATCCAACACTTATACACTAACATAGTCATGTCATCCATACATGCCATGTATGTGTGCATGTGTAGAGTGTATTACTCGTATCCTTAAAATACTTGAGTGGTTATTGCAAGGCACGCACACAGCCACAACTGGGAACGTTATCTCGTTTAGGTTGGTTTATGCTCTCCAAAAAATGAAAAAACCCGAAACTGTATCAGGTTGTTAAAAACAATTTACTCCAAAAAGATGATGAAGGGTCCATGTGTCTACACACAGCAGATACTTACTCTCCTCAACGCATCGTTTCTGTTCAGCTTCATCGGCTATGCCACATTAGTTCTAAGGAAAATTATCAATTGAAATATTCTTTGAATTAAGGGGGAGATGATATTCATAATTTTTTTGAATGTTTAAAAAAGCTTAAAGAGGGATAATTTTTCTGGAAATAGTAACCTTAGTAACAATACCGAACAGCGCAAATGTTGAACGTAGGAGGGTGCTAAAATTTGTGGCTTTAATGCAACATTTGACAAAGTTTTCACAGATTTATGACTGCAATCAAAGAGCTAAAGAGGATTGCGTGTGGGATGTTAGCCCTGAAACGCTTATTATTTTTCATTGGAAATATATCAAATGTCTTTGCAGGTCATGCAAAAGGTTGATTGAACATTCGCCTTCGTTTGAAATCCCTACATGTGTGGCCATAAATAACTTTTGCTTTTTTAAATCAAGACATCCCAACGATTTGAGTTTTGACTTATAAAAGATTGACGTCTCATCGTACAGAGGTTGGCCACCATGTATATTGGCCATATTTACATTGTAAGTCTTGTAACTTTTAAAACAATCCCCCTTCTTGTCAATACGAGTACTCGGCAATGTAAAAGCGTCTGCAAAGTTTTAAAATAAACTTCAAACAAGCAAAGTGCGTTCATACAGACCACTAAGACGTTATTACATTGGCCTTTAACCTCGTAAAGACAAGGTGGTATTGGAAATGAACCCTCGTTTTTTATTTTTTGTATATTCAGATTTACAAACACTTACTAGAGGAGGGATAATTTCCCCCAACAAAAAATGTTGGGGTAATTCCCCTACAATTGTATGCTCATCTGCCTATGGTTGTCGAGCTATTCTTTTGAAATGCCTGCTATATTTTTTTAAGTTTGATATTTCTTTGCAATATAAAATTTTCTGAAGGTCGATCCACTCCCTAGAATGGTTTTTATAATCCGCTACATAAAAGAATCTGTACAATATTGGGATACAATGTTTGAGTTACACGTGGAGCATATAAAATTATTTAAATTGATATATGTTTATCGTTAAAAGCAACCAGATGCATATTGAATTGCCTTTTTAAAGGGTTTATCATTCAGCATGTGTCTTAATAGTGACAAAAGGGCATGGGATGATCAGGTGTATACTCCGAAGCTTTACATCGTCGAGTCTCCTCCAGATTACTAGACGCATTCTCGGTCTTGTAGGTAGACGTTTAAGTTATTATCACTGCGGTATAGCTGATTTTAAAACCGAATATTCCTCCAACCAAACTTTAAACCTACATCAACAGCCGGACAGCTTTCAAGATCTTACACTCAAGAACCTTACTCTTAACGCATATTCAGTAGAAAGATATCACGCTATGATGGATCCCAGGACCTAGCAACGAACCAGGTAACGAACTGGCTCCCAAACGTGTCAGGTCAGGCTGCTCTGAGTCAAATTCAATGGCTGCACTTGATGTGCACATTTCGTTCGTGGAACTTATAAATGTCGACAAACTGGAAACAGCCGAAGCAGTACAAAACTGAAGGACTGCTTGAACTCTTTGGTCGGCCAGTGATGAAGCCCGCCATAAAGCGCTGCTTTACCCGTACACTGCATAGTTGATCAAATGGCCGCACACATGGGACTTTCAGGTAGAGACTTCTCCAGATGAACAAGAAGAGAAAAAAGTGCGGCACATACGTACAAAGGACTGCAAGAGTATCGTCTTTCCAGTATTGTTTGCCATTTCATCATGGAGACTTACATCGCAACAACCATTTGTCCTACAGCTGCTCAAAAAATGGATCTATTGAGAGTTCATTTCGTAGAGCAGCAATTTCACGTTTTGGACCGGTGAGTCGGCCGCATAGATCGTGTAAAATCACACCTTTAGACCTTTTTTTAGGGCTACGTAAAGTCCAAAGTCTCTGCAGACAAGCTAGCTACTATTCAAGTTTTTGCAGCCAACATTGCACTTGTCACTACTGCCATACCGGTCGAAATGCTCGAACGAGTCATCCAAAATTGGACCCTCAAAATGAACAGCCTAAGGCGTAGTTGCGGCCAACATCAGAAGGAAGCTACTTAGTAGGGACATAAATACTGTTACACACGTTTTATGTCGTAAATTAAAAAGTACTGAGGGTTTTTGGACCAAATATGTTTTAATATATTTATTGATGATTTATTGATATCCAAAAAAATCTACTTATTCGAAATGTCCGCCTTTTGCCTTTACACACGCCTTAAGTCGCAATGGCCAATCGTCAATAGCTGCACGAACCTCGTCCATTGGAACATTGGCCACAGCTCAAACCAAAACAGTCTTAAGAGATCCAATGTTGGGGTATCTTTTGCGACAAACCTTGTCCTCTAAAACCGCCCACAATTTGTAATCCAATGGGTTCGAATCTGGACTGCCTGAGGGCCATTCTTCACAGAAAATGAACGCTGGCAAATTGTTTCGAAGCCAACCCTGGGACGTTTTAGCCTTATGGGCCTGCGCAGAATCCTGCTGGAAAGTCTATGGCTGGTTTTCTAACAGGGAATTGTTAAGAGTCTTCACAACAGCTTCAAAACCGGTTTCTTGGTAAACTTTGGCCGATGTTTTGACTCATTGATCGCAGAAATGCAGGTCAGTGACCCTATCGTAAGAGACACCCCACCAAACCATGACCGAAGCTGGATGATGACCGTTTTCCACCCTTGGGATCAGTTCAGATGCTTCCTTAGATGACCGCGCATAGACTCTATCATTTTGCTTGTTAAATTTTTCCTGAACGTTACAACATTTTTTCATCGGTGAACAAAATTTTCTGTGCAAGTTATCAGCGTGCTTTACCAAAACGCGTTTGCATTTTTCAATCCAATTTTTTTTAAAGCTGCAGTCAATAAATGTCCGGTACGTCGTTTGAAATCCCAAGTCCCAAGTCTTTCTTAATGATTCGACTCATGGACTTTTGCGTGATATTCATATCACGGGCCATGATTTTCTGTTCGAGGAGCGGATTTCTGTGAATTCTTGATTTAGCGGCTTTGATGACATGCGGTGTTCGAACAGAGCGTGGGCGGCCCGACCGGTGGCGGTCTTTTACATCTCCAGTCACCTCAAACAGTGGCCGGAAAGTTTTAAAAATATCGCTTTTTTCATTTCACACTTAAAAAACGCTATTACAGCGATACGGTTCTCATTATGTGACCACTCCATGATGACAGTTGAAACACTTTTAAAATACCGTTACAGACTAACGTTATTGAGGATAGCTTTCAAAACCCATATGACATTAACGGGGTATGTTCAGTTCTACTACTGAAATGGGTGTGTTCAATGTTGTAGCAGTATTTATGTCCCTACTAAGTGTATTCAAAAAATAAATGGCATTACTCGTAAATGTCTTTTCGAATAAACAATATAGATTTCACACTTGATTTGAATTTTTGTATTTTTTTTTAAAATACCTCTCAATTTATTCACCCGATAAATGTATTATTAATAGTCGTAAAGTTCTTAGATGATCAAGCCGTGTCCGTTCGCCCGTGTGTCTGTTGAAAGCATGATAGCAGTCTAGGGTTCCGAAAATTCGCACGATTATGAGTTATGATCATAAGCTATTTAGGGGAATTTTTTTCTTTTTTCCTCCACTACCAGCCGCTGGGAAAAACGCAATGTACCGTTAGATGGTCTTAAGTGAACTGGCCAGTCGGTCATCCTATTCAAACTTACCTATTCACTTGTTGGTTTTTTTTTTATCAGTTTTTTCGTAAATGTTTTTTCAAGTACAAGTATAAAGAGGCTGCTTCCGGTAATATGAAAACGTAGTATCTCCAAAAGTGCTGAGTTACGACATGAATCATTACGATCCATTACGGAGCAGAGAACTTTTGATCAAATGTCCGAGAATATGTTCTTACGATTATCTGCAATCAATCACAAGAAATAGTCTAAGACAACTAAACATCGTCGTCTCTTAATCTGTTTAATCAATATTTGTTATGCGAGGTATATTTAATACAATAGGTGAAACTTTGTGCCAGCGTTTTTTCCAATTCTTGAAGCTGTCGTAATATGTACATGCCGAAAATTTCCAAAAAAAAAAATATGGCATTAGCTAACCGATATGCCGACATCCTCTGTTACTTCTCGAATAGTGATTTTACGATTTTATATAACAATTGTCCTCCCAATGACAATTTAAAAATTGTCATGGTTTTTTACGAATGGATCTTTCAGGACGAGCTTTGTAATTCACATCTTCTCGACCTTTTTGAGACGCTTTAACAACTTGTAGACGTTTTGCTGAATTGGAGTACAATCATCATATACCACTTTCAACATTTCAAGTGCTGTAGAGCAATTAATTCTATTTTTACACAAAATTCAATGCAAATTCTTTGATCCATTTTTTCACAGCAAAAAATCGCCGAAAATGACTCTTAATAGTAAACTTAAGTAAACAGCAAGAAACTCAACTAATAACAAAAAGGATGGACCATTTAAAATTATAAATTTGAATCGGCTTTAAAAAAAGTACTGATCATTTTTTCAATTTTATGGTTTTATTGGAATGGTTGAAATTTGTCATTTAATAATGGGACGCCGTTTTTGCTCCGCCCAATGGGCTGAAACTTATTTGGCAGGTGATGCAAATAAAAATCGTGTTTTCAAATGAAGCTCATTTTCATATCGGTGGCTATGTCAATAAGGAAAATTGCCGCATATGGGGTTCAGAGAACCCACACGGGACTATTGGGAAGCATATGTGACAGCGCATAGAGAAAGGGACCTAAGGTTAGAAACCAGTTTTGTTCAGGAGAGCCATTTTAAATATTAGGTCCCTTTCTATTTGCGTTTAGAATCGTCGACTTCACTTTCATAAAACGCGCATATCTCTGGGAGGGAACACTTTTGGGGCATGGGATCGGTCTCATTCGATGCTCAGCTGTTGTACACATCAAAAAAAGAAAAAAAATTAAAATTGATTTTTTACCCTTAGGTCCCTTTCTCTATGCGCAGTCATATAATTTATGCATATTATGCATTCACAATAAGTCACTGTTTGTTGTTGATTTTGAGATGGCGGCATAACTGGGCCATTTTTCTTCGAAAATGAGCAAGGACCTGTCGTTGCCGTTAACGGTCAGCCTCACCGCGCCATGCCCAATGAATTTTTGTTTCCAAAAATTCAAGAGAATAACATGGGCCCCATTTGGATTCAACAAGACGAGGCCACATGTCACACAGCCAACGCAAGCATCGATAGTTTACACACTGGTTTTGAAAATCAAATAATCAGTCGAAATCGAGATGCCAAGCTGTGATATAATCTGTGTGGATTTTTTTCTGTGGAGAGCCATTAAGGAAAAATGTTACGAAAAGCATCCAGAGACAATTGAAGCAGTAAACAATGAAACCACTGCCACTTGCCACTGAGAAATTTCGACCCTAAAACAATCGAAAATGGTCTTAAAAATTAGGTTGATCGGATGAGGTACTGCCGAGCCAGTTGTGGTAGTCATGGAAATGATATTGTGTTCCATTATCAAATGACGATGTTCAACTTTTGCAATAAAACCAGAAATTTCAAAAAATTATAAGTAATTTTAAATATAATAGATTTAAATTTTTCAATAGTCGAACCTATACTTTTGAGACGTGCGACAACATAAAAAATATGCCAAACTTATGCACGCTGCCCGAGAAATATTTAAAAATTACCATTTCTATTGAACAGGCCTCGCATCTAAAAATCTGTCTAATTCAATAAGTCTGGTCAATGTCGTAAATCTATTAATTTTTGTAAATCTTTAAATTTTCGTAAATCTATTAAATCGTTTATATCTATTAAACCACTTAAATATATTCTAATCTGTTAAATCTACAAATTGTGTATTGCCGATTTCAAAGTTTTCATTCGCATTAACGTAGCAAAAATCGTAGGCTGGTTTAAGTGTAATTACTTATTCTATTATCAGGTTATTATACTTTTACATACATTAAATATTAATCTGCAGTTATGACATGAGTCCAGGTGATTTAAATTTACACTAACGTTAAACAAAGATTAATAAAGTAGTAACAGAGTTTGCTAGATAGTGTTGGATGAGCAATCAGGCTTACGGAAGATGCCTACTTTTAGAACATTAAAACTAAAAAAGAGAACAATGTAACGCATACGAGTACTACGAGTTTCTTTCCTTTTCCATTTTTTTCAAGCGTGAAGTTGTGTTACTTAAACTCCTATTTCGTGACATTCTACATACTTTAAGGACTACCGATAACACTGGCGTTTTTACACTACCAAAAATCGCAATCACTGGTCTATAGTGTTGCGTTTAAGCTTTCACGAATTAATTCCATTCTCCTGCATATCTGCTGTCAGAGACCTTGCGTCGTATGAGTAATGTGAATTGATTAATGAATAGTACTTATCCGTCACCCGAAACTGTTATCCCCCTTAAATAACCATACATGCAATAATTGTCGCTGCTCTTACACAAATGTCAAACGATATAAACCTATTAATTCCTTTAGCGTTGCAAAAACTCCTTCCCTGGACACATGAAAATTAACCGCATTCCACCACAATTTCGTGAATTATTTACACTATGAAGCAAGCTTCGGATCAACTCCCAAAAGCCAACTTTATTATGCCACACCTACTCATAGAAACTACTCTACATATATTTAAATTTGTAGTTTGTAGCAAAGGCATTTGGTATGAATAACATTTCATTTCAACCGGAAATTTTCTAACGAAAACTAAAAGGTACATTTATGGGAGCAAACAAAAAAAATTGGAAAAACATAGCGAGCACCAAAACTCCTGTCGGTCGAAAGATGAATTAGTAATGTCCTTAGCCGGAATACGTACTCAGACACACATACTCGTACAACTAAAACATGAAATGAATTTTGACATTCAAATGTAACCATAGAATAAATGGCTCTACAGTCGCTCCCACTAAACCAAGATCGAGCGAGTTGGTAGCTGGAAACGGTAGAAAAGAAAGAAAAACCCGACGACCGAGAACTCATTAATTATTCATTAGAAATGCCGGATGATGATGATGTACCGCACTACTCGACGGTCCTTAGTCAACGTTGGCAATAATAATATTATTGAAATACATTCATCTGACACATATGCACATAAATACTACTCTCTGGTACATGTATTGCATACGTGTATGTGTGCGTGTACTCGTATTCCTCTTAATATGAGCTTCTACAAATGCCGCAGTTGGAAAATAACCCCTTTTTTATACGTTGAATTTTCCGTGCCAATTCAAATATTGAAACTTCAGTTTTCATTTCTTTGGACCATAAAGTAGGTACTCATTGTGTATTTAGTATGCCTACATACATTTACATACTCGTATATATGGGTACACCTATACACGCACACATACTTATGTTTATATGCCTACTTGTACATATGGGCCATCATATGTTCATATGTAGCCGGGTATAATGGGTTTATAAACCTTTTAACGTATGCAAAAACCAATACTCTTTTGTGTTGCTGAATGTAACGAACAAACAGGACATGCAAAGGGTATCTAGTATTTTGGGGTGATAAGAGTAAGGAATTGGAAATGTTATACCTCTCTCTAGTTGCCGAAATGCTTATCTTTGGGAAATGATACATCTAAAGCAGATGCCACACCTGGGCCAGGCCACGAGAAGTGTGATATAGTGGGTCAGGGATTTTGATGTTTGGTCCAAATAACGAAAGGATATGTCTATATGTGACAGCGCTTAGAGAAAGGGACCTAAGGGTAAGAACAACATCTGAGCATCGAATGAGACCGATCCCATGCCCCAAAAGTGTTCCCTCCCACAGATATGCGCGTTTTATGAAAGTGAAGTCGACGATTCTAAGCGCAAACAGAAAGGGACCTAATCTTTAAAATGGCTCTCCTGAACAAAACTGGTTTTTAACCTTAGGTCCCTTTCTATTTTGCGCATCACATATGTAGATCTTCGACAAGCAAAGCAGAAATTAGTGACTTATTTCCAAAATATTTTTTTTCGACTCCTGTGAAGCGGTGGAGGGTTTTTAGGATTCGGCTTGTCAGAACTATTCGACGATTTCAATTGTTAAGGTGCTACAATTGTTAGCAAAATACATCAGAATTGTATAAAACCACCCATCCAAAAATAATGACTCTAGAACTCCTTGCTGTAGTTCAAGATTTCTTCGTTGGTTTATACCTTGACCTATCGATCCATCATTCCAAAAGTAAGTATCCATCATTCCAAAAACTCGAACAAAAACGCTACAACCTATAAATTCTTGTAGCCAACATCAACCAACCAACCAAGCCAGCCGCCATACCTTACAAAACGCATTAGAATTTCCATACATCATTATGTGGATATTTTCTGTATTCAAGTCAAAAGGGTCAGAAAATGTTTTGTGATATTAAACATAAGCACACGTTTACACACACACGCTCGCAGCCAAAATGTACACATGCACTTACATACACACTCACCCATATCATTAACTTACTTATGCACACATCCCAAACGCACAAACACACACATATATACACCTCTGCACATATTCGAACGTAAGCGTATTCAAAAGCGAGCAGCCACTCGCCACGCAAAAAATATGAAGAAGTGTATGACGCGTAACTTAGTTAAGGATTTACGGCACAGCAGAGCTCAGTCTGGCAGAACGACGACGATGAAGGCGATGGCTTATGCGAAGCAACCGTAATGTAACATTTGAATTCGGAGCGCTTTGCGCTCTGCACAGTGGTTCAAAACTAAACCAGATGATAATCAAAAAAAAAAAACTAAACTATATAAATAATAAAATAGAATTGTTATAAAGTGGTCCCTTGATAGAAAAAAATCTAGGTTTATCTATTTTCCATATCCTGTCGATGTTCTCACCATTTAATATTTATTCTTATTTCTCGGGAAAATTAATTAAAAACTAAAACTTTTGCTTCGATTTTTGTTTTAAATATTCTCGTATGAATTTCCCTGTTCAGGGGGGTTGCAAGCCTAAAGTATAACTCTGTATGTCTCCGCTCATAAGTGTAAGCATGTGTGTGTGTGTTTGTGAGACTTTATGTTAGTGTATGTGTGAGTGTTATGCATTATTTTATGTGTGTTATTTGAAGGGGATTTTAAGACGGTTATATGAAGTTAATGCGGTTAAAATGTTATTGTTAGCCCAGGTAAACGCTTGAATTTCATAAAGTTAATATTGCCAAGCCATTTCAGTAACTTTGTTTGATAGCCTAGCTTTGCTGGTGTGGCAGGGATTTGTCCTTGGCGGCTGCTCGTTTAAACTTTACCTTTACTCAACCCCCTCCACTTACCCTTAAAATAACACAAAATGATGTGCCACAATTTTAAGCAGACAAGACAATGTGTTATGATTTCATAAAACCCCGAAGGAAAATTGAATTTTTTGCCCAGCTAATGAAAATTGGCTTAGCGATTTCGTTTGGCCTTAATTTAAGTTTATATTTTTAATAAAATAAATACTCGTACTTTAATATAAAATAATTTTGTATTTTCCTATTTTTTTAGGGTCACACCGGTTCTCATGGCCCGGCCGGCATGAAAGGCGAACCTGGTCAACCGGGCGTGCCCGGCATTGGCGGCTCACCCGGTGCTTCCGGCCTGAAAGGTGATCGCGGTCTACCCGGCGAAATTGGTCCCATGGGCCCTCCTGGTCCACCCGGACAACTGGTCTATGCTGATACACCGTTTGGCGCTCGGAATACAACGCAGTGTACGTGTCCGGCGGGACCGCCCGGTCCGATTGGTCAACGTGGCCCAGCCGGCTATGATGGGGCACCCGGTTTGAACGGTGAGCCGGGTCCAGCTGGTTCAATCGGTTTGACCGGCCTGCCTGGTGGTAAAGGCGAGAAAGGCGAAAAAGGTTTGCGTGGTTTGAGTGGACCGAAAGGTGATCGGGGACCGGAAGGTCCGCCAGGACAGGCCTTTTTCGCTGGTGGTTTCGAAGGCATGGCTATGAATGGCACGAAGGGTGACAAAGGTGACAAAGGTGACAAAGGTATGCGTGGTCGTCGCGGCAAACCGGGAACAGCTGGACCAATCGGACCTCCGGGCAAACCAGGTATTATGGGCGAAATGGGACATGCGGTAAGTAGAAATTATGTCAGCTAATTCATTTATTTAAACTAGAACACTGGTAATATTAAAGAATCACGATTTGATGGTGGCCTTAGATTATTTCTATATTTCATAAGATAACAGATTGAGAACAACATTTTGTCTTTGTTGGCTCAATTTAATAGGCGGCAAATTAAAAAAATATAAAAAGACCTTGTTGTAGCGGCACATAGTGCCGGGGTGACAGCCCTTGGCCGACGAATTTCTCCTTCGGGTCGATCCGGTGCATAGAACCGGCTATCGGGGGGATCTTACCATGTGCTGCCAAAAACTTGTTCCTGAATATTTTTAAAATCTAGTCTTGTTTTAAATCCTCCTTAATAGTGGGACATTTGCAAAGCCGCACATTTTGTTCTTGATGTGATTCGGGAAGTTACACAAAAAAGTCTGTTTGATTATTGGCCTGAACTATACAAATTCTGTTTTTAAAGACGCCATCGGCCCATGCATTCGACTGTTATCTTAGTCGAAACTTAAAATAAAATAAATCCCTTTTGTTCTGGAATGATTTTTTTTTAACTTGTGTGCCTATACTTATACATATAGACTATTAATCGTCTGTTTGGATCATGGAGTTGTTTTTTGGGGCGGATGAGCCTAAAAATTCAGCAACTTTGCTCTTTTTGATATCTTAGGTGTGACACCCATTTTAATTTTTTTGCGTCCACAAAATATAATGATTTGGTAAAGCAAATACTCCAAAAAGTGTACTTTTCACCGTGGTAACTGGAGTCTCTTAAAGAAAAACTTTTTTCTCCTTTGGCCAATTTCGCCCATTCACAATCCCAAACAGCTTAAGACCAGAAGCCATCGTCATGCAAAATTTTAGAATCCTAAAATGTTCATACTATGGTTGTAGGGATCCGAACATGGTTGCATGTGAATCGTGCTATGGTTGTATGTGAATCATACTATGGTTGTGAGGATCATAATATGGTTGTGGAGATCATGGTGTGGTTGAGTGTGAATCATACTATGGTTGTGGGGATCATAGTATATTTATGTTTGAATTATACTATTGTTGTGAGGATCATACTATGATTGTGATGATCATGGTATGGTTGTATTTGAATCATTCTACTGCTGTGAAAGTCATAATATTGTTGCACCACAACCATACACCCAACAATAGTATGATGCTTTTCAAATATTGTTTTCCCAATCATACTTTTTTTCTACGTGTACGCGAATGTGAAAGTCGTGATTTCGCTTTGGTGGCGGAAACCCGTGAGGTTTTAGATTTCCTTTCACAAATGAAGTTGTCGTTGTTTTGCTTTGGAGGTTGCGGTTTTCCTAAGACGCGCAAATCCATGAGGTAAAGATTTTGATGACCTTGCAGTATGGACAATACTGAAATGTGAAAGTTTAAGACTCTTCCGCTACAGCCCCACCACTAGACTTGTTCTTGCTTTTGCCAGATGACCCATGAGACAGTGGTACTGCCACTCTTGTACTGCTGCATGTTTATGTGAATCTTGCACTCCACTCAACTAACAAATGACATCTGCTCCTTATACTCAAATTAGCTTTACATTTTAGACGCTAACTCAATGGTGTGAGAAGAAGCCGAGCCAACTAATGGCTTCGTAAGAATGGTGAACAAAGGTTTTTTCAGTTCAAGGAACCTTTTGAACTTCTAGTTTTACTCGTATTAAGGAAAAGTGTTTCTTTTGAGCTTCCTATATCTGACATATTACCCATATTTAGAAAACCACGCTGGCACCCGAAAGGGGTAGACCAATTATTCTTTTAATAAAAGAAAATAGAATTATCTCAATATTTTATACTATGATGGAAAAATTCATGACAAATATATGTAAAACAAAATATCGACCAAATGCTTGTTTCGGTGGCATATCTCTATCCGATGGTCCATATTTTCAATGACTCTGAGACATTATGGAGATTCAATGCCGGGCGAGCATTTTAAGGTATTTTTTTCATTTCCTACAGACCAGGTTTTCTCCCGATTATGAAAACATTTGGACAATTATGCTGACCAAAAAAATCACAAAGTACATTTTGATTTGAACGCTTATTTTCGTTAAAGCCTTAAACAATCTTAACGTACTGATCACTTGTGTACCTCTCATGGTTGAATTTGTCAAACACTGAAACCAAAAAAAAAAATATCTAATTAAGTTGGGCAAAATACCTGACGTTAAGGTCTGGCTCACAATTATGGTTGGTCCACCCCTTATATAAAATGTGCCGATTGGTTATATGTTGCACAGCTCACTGGTTTACTCGTAAAAGAACTTTTCCCTCCTGTTGGTCAGTATTGAGGGAAATTTGTATAAATCACATTTTAACCTGGCTTTCAGTATTAACGATAATTAGGAATTTCATTTTAAACTGCTCCAAACTAATAACATGTTTTATGTGTAAGTTTCATGCAGTTAATAGACATCACACTACCTTTTCAAAACGCCCCGATGATACATACCCAGCTCCCGTTGCTGTATACAAAAACCTTCTAGTTCTAACCAGAAGATGTACTTTTTGTTTTAAGTTTTGAATATCTGACAATAAAAGGCATCTTCATTATGGTGGACAGGAAAATTTGCCAAAAGTTCAAGCTATTTCTCCCCATACGAGTGAGGCATGCCCTATTTTTTAATATTATTAAAGCAAATGTACTTTGCTTTTTTCTACTTTCCCTATCTATATCAGGGCGTATCTCTCCCTCTCTTTCTCTCTGTGTCTCTGCACCGCTTTCATACTTATTGCATCGCATAATGTGTACTGCCATCATAACTTTTATAAAAATCTTTTGACCATAAACAATTTCACATCAGCAATTTTTTTTTCGCTTCACGCTGAACCAACATAAACTCGAATAAACAGACACACGCACATGCTTACACACACACCAATACTCACACACACATATATACTTATATATACGAGCTCATAACGTGGACGAAAGTTTTTATGTAGCAGCATAAAATCTTCTTAAAAGCTCAACCATAACTAACTGTGACAATGGCCTCTGTTGCAAATTAAGTGAATGGAAAAAAGTCCAGCTGAAAAAATATGCAGCGGCAGATTTTTGGAAGGCCTTCATTCAACAGACATTTATGTCGGCCCTCCAGTCCAGCCGAACAGATATGCAGCGGCGGATTTTTGGAAGCCCCTCATACAAACAGACATTTATGTCGGCCCTCTTAAAGATGTTTTGATAAAAAAAATACGCCGCTCCTAACTGTTCGGCTGGACTAGAGGGCATAAAATCTACTTAAAAGCTCAACCATAACTAACTGTGACAATGGGCTCTGTTGCAAATAAAGTGAATGAAAAAAAGTCCAACTGAAAAAATATGCAGCGGCAGATTTTTGGAAGGCCTTCATTCAACAGACATTTATGTCGGCCCTCCAGTCCAGCTGAAAAAAATATGAAGCGGCGGATTTTTGGAAAGCCTTCATTCAACAGGCATTTATGTCGGCCCTCATAAAGATGGTTTGATAAAAATAATACGCAATGCCTTACCAACTCTAAAAGTAGTGAGATGTTTCCTGATAATATGTAGTTGCGGTCCATAGCTACCTCAGGCGGTGGCTCATTCAAGTAGTGCAAGTATCAACAGTATTTTTTAAGCCACGGAGGTCGTATCTCAAATAAATTTCTCGTCTGTAAACTGGATGTAGCACTTGTTTTCTTCTACAAGTAATTAGTATTGACGTAACTACTGCTACACACGTTTTATGCTGTAAAATAAAAAGTACTGAATGTTTTTTGGACCAAATATTTTTCAATATATTTATTGATGTAAATTGTATCCAAAAAGAATCTACTTATCCGAAATGTCCGTCTTTTGTCTTTACATACGCCTTAAGTCGCACTGGCCAATCTTCAATGGTTGCACGAACCTTGTCCATTGGAAAATTGGCCACAGCTCGAACCAAATCAGTCTTAAGAGATCCACTGTTGGGGTATCTTTTGTGACAAACCTTGTCCTCTAAAACCGTCCACAATTTGTAATCCAATGGGTTCAAATCTAGACTGCCTGAGGGCCATTCTTCAGAGGAAATGAACGCTGAAAAAATTGTTTCGAAGCCAGGCCTGGGACGTTTTAGCCTTATGGGCCGGCGCAGAATCCTGCAGGAAAGTCCATGGCTGGTTTTGGAACAGGGAATCGTTAAGAGACTTCACAACAGCTTCCAAAACGGTTTCTTGGTAAACTTTGGCCGATGTTTTGACTCCTTCTTCGCAGAAATGCAGGTCAGTGACCCCATCGTAAGAGACACCCCACCAAACCATGAACACTGAAGCTGGGTGATGACCCTTTTCCGCCATTGGGATTAGTTCAGATGCTTCCTTAGATGACCGCGCATACACTCTATCATTTTGCTTGTAAAAATTTTCCTGAACGGTAAAATTTTTTTCATCGGTGAACAAAATTTTTCTGTGCAAGTTATCAGCGTGCTTCACGAAAAGACGTTTGCATTTTTCATTCCTATTTTTTTCAAGCTGCAGTCAATAAATGTCCTGTACGTCGTTTAAAAGCCCCAAGTCCCAAGTCTTTTTTAATGATTCGACTCATGGACTTTTGCGTTATATTCATCTCACGGGCCATGATTTTTAGTTTTCGGAGCGGATTTCTGTGAATTCTTGATTTAACGGCTTTGATGACATGCGGTGTTCGAACAGAGCGTGGGCGGCCCAACCGGCGGCGGTGTTTTAGGTTAGCTTTCAAAACCCATATGACATTAACGGGGTATGTTCAGTTATACTGTTCAAATGGATGTGTTCAATGTTGTAACAGTTTTTATGTCCCTTCTAAGTATTTTAAGACCACACATACCTCCGCTGTGGCTCATTCAAGGAGTGCAAGTGTCTCAAACTCAAATAAATTTCTCGCCTGTAGCACTTGTTTACCTCTATTTGTATCCAGCTCACTCGTTTTAGAAAACTTCTATTTTGGTTTCCTCATGATACTGTAAAGGAAAAACGTACGAGGGCGACCGCAAAAGTAACTGGCCTAACATAAAAAGAACCGTCTTTTTGGAATTATTATTATTTATTTTTCAACAATTCAATGCACTTCATCAAACGTTTTTCAAGTTTTTTAATTCCATCGGAAAAATAAGATTTTTCAAGACCTTCAAAATATGCCTCAGTTTCAGCAATAACCTCGCTATTGAACTTCATTTTGGTTTCCTCATGGTACTGTAAAGGAAATAAATACGAGCTGTCCCTGCTTTATTTCGGCTGTTATTATGATGGCTGCGAGATATAAAAAAATTATCATCAACAACTGGCAAATATTTTGCACTATCCTCGAAAAGCAGGACCAACAACATCTCAACCGTACAACGCCTCATAACCTCGTACACAAACCCGCACACAAACTTTTGTTAAACGGCCAGCCGTTATGATGCCACTACAGCCTGCCACAGCACTGGTGCTGCTACCAACGCTGGTTTTACTACGCGGCTGTTGCAAACTATTTCTAAACCGAGGAAGCGGAGGTGGGATGAAACATGACAGTGGTGGGGTCCAGGAAAAAAGGCCAGGGAACTTTGCCTTTAGCTGCAACCGAAACTTGTTTATTTCATATTTAAATAAAGTGCGGTATGGCGTGGATTTCTTGTTTTTTCCACTCTACCTCTCTCGCTCTCTGTGTCTCTGTCTTTACAAGGACTAAACAAACCTCGGACGAATGAGTCCCTATAAACAGCAACACTACTAGGAAAGCAGTTGGGAGAAAATGAGGACAAAACAATACGGACATTTCAGACTGATAACTAATGTTACTGTTAGCAACCGGGCAGCAGCGAGAAGCGTTTGGTTCCCATTTCTTTTTTATTATTTTTGCTTGCTACGTTGGCTGTGGTGGTTGTTGGTCATAGAAAAAAAATATGAGTAGTTTTTCTTTTTAGGTTTATTACAGATTTTTACTGGTTTGCCTGTATGTTTTTGTGACGACAATAGAGGCTATATTCCTCAATTTCGCCCTCAGGCTAGAGGTTTTGATGAAGATGTATCTGGTTTTTTTTATTTATCATTAAACTTGTAATAATTTAGTTGTTCGTATGCTCCTGCATGCTCTCCGACCAACACTTTTAGTGTGGAACTTATTTTTTTGAGTGTAGGGAATAAGGGTTAAAAACAACAGCCTCATTACAACCTGAACGTATTGCTACATTTATTACAGCACTCCCATTTAGTTTTTATGTCGGCATGGTGTGGTCTTCTCATAAAACACAATATTTTTATTTATTTGTCCTTAATTTTACAACGTCGGCAGACAATTGCTAAGCATGAGTCCAAGTCAAATTAAAAAAGAGGTTACAAAAAAAGTTGGCAGGCAGACTGTTCCATGGGGAACATTTTTCATTATGTCGAGAAATTATTTGTAAGTTATTCATACAGTGCACAGTGGGAAAATTACGAAAAAAATTGGAAATAATTCGGCCATTTCGTTTGTAATGGTCCGATTTAAATGAAAATTTATATTGACCTTCTTGAAGTGTTACTTAAGTTTGAATTTCATGCATCTTAAGTTTTGAATTTCATGCATCTGTGTTTAACAGGTGCTGCACAGTGGGCCCTCAAAGTTGGTCACCTCGAGTTAAAATTTTCTTTTTCAAGCCGCCAAAAGCGTATTTGTGGTCCGATCGTAATAATTTTTTCTTTAGTGAAATCTGCTGGACAAACCCAACCAAAAATGTTATTACAAATTTTTTCATATCTCGTACAATAAAAAAGATATCGGGACTTAAAGTTTTTTTTTCGAAAAATTTGCTTTGGATTTTCTGGGATTATTTTATTTTTGGGAATCAGTTTTAGGTGAATCGGGGAAAATTTAATCCTGGTTTAAAGAAAACACTTTGGTTAATGTTTTAAAAAAAGAATTGTAGCAAAATCACCAATAATATGAAAATGCCAGCTGTTCAAAGTCAACTATTGCGAAAAAAGTGGGATTTTGAGTGTTTTACGGCGAAAAGGTACCTTTACTCTTATGTCAATAAGTTTAATGTTTCTTAAGTAACATACAAAAAATTTGCATTTATTTCAAAGAAAACTTTATGCTTAATACAAATAATAAGCAATTGTGACCCTAGTCGGTACTTTTCTTGCTCCAGGCGTCTCCAAATATGGGCATTTTTTTCAAAAAAAATTGAGTTTGAGCTCAAATAAAAAAAATCGCCACACTGCTGGCCCAATTTGGTGCTATAAGTCAGTTAACTACATATGTTTTCTAAAATCCCAAGCAAAGAAATTTTGCGGGAGGCCATTTCTAGGACAAAAAAAAATGAGTTTTTGTTAAAAAATCCCATTTCTGGGATTTTGTTTTCCCCTGTGTCAAATTTTAGAAAAGTGGCAACTCCAATTTTTTTTTTGAATAAGTTTTTCATTTTGTCACAAAAATATTGATACTACGTAAAAAAATCAGGTTTATATCTCCAACCAGCAAAATTTTACAGTGGTCTGAAATATTGACTTTTTTTGCTACCTTCACAAAAAAAATTTTTTTTCTCGTTTTTATCAATTATTATTCAACATATTGAGTTAATTGCATTCTTTTTTATAATCTGTTAAAACTAGAGGTAATTACCTTTCCATTGGTATATAAAAAGTATATCCTTTTACCTACACTTATAACAGCACGTGCGCTGGAATAAGACCCCTTTGAGTAAAATATTAATTTTTTTGGTAAATAGCAATTTCATTTTGTGAGAGATCAATGTTGTTGCATTTAAAAAAATCAAATTTACACATTTCCAATCGCAAAAAAGTAATTTAATTGTTGCAGATAGAAAATTTGAATAAAAAGATGCTATTGACTTCATTTTTTGTGAAAAACTTTTTTTTAAATAAATTAACATTTAAATAAATCTTATAATTAAAAAACATTAAACTTAAATGATTTTATTCCACGTCCAGCATATCTAATAAATCAGAAAATTCTTCTTCGTCTCCATGCGTCATTTCGTGGTACGAAGTCAACTTACTTCTCATGGAGGATAAAAAAGGATCTGAAGATAATAATAAACTATTAAGTAAGTCTTCGTTTTGTGCTATTCTTGAGCATTTTCTTGTGGAAAATTGTTGAACATATCTGAAGTCTCGATTTCTAGCTTCTTGTGGTTCTTCAGTTAACTCGCCTATAGGGAGAAGGTGAGACTCGATTATTTGTTTCCCATGGAACAGGACTCTGTGTATAGTTGGCGTTAGATCTTTCCAGGGATAGAGATCAGCAAGCATTTTTAAAATTCGTTCGGCGTAAACTCCAAATTTATCGGAATTAATCTTTTGTTTGGAATTCAGAGCTAAAAGCAATATATTAACCATTCGAATCAACTCCTTATTGATTCCAGTTATTTCTGCAGCTGTATTATAGTCTGCGAAGAATCTTCTGGCAGTGTTTCCATCATTTGTATTCCCAAAGTTCGAGCGTGGTTTAGAAATATTTAGGCCAGTTTGTTGTTTAAATGCATCTTGAATTCTTTTTTTTCACTTGCTCTCATTTCATGCATTTCTTTGTTAGCTCGAATGTTTTTCCTTTCATTTCCTGGTATAGATTTATACTTAATGTCATAAGCAAGGTTTAGAAAGTGTTCTAGAAACCTGATTCGAGCATGTAACGGTGCTATTCCAAACTCAAGGGTATCTTCATTGACTACTGAATTATTCGAAGCGTTTGAAAAATTAACTTTGCTTTTATTGCAAATGAAACACTTCCAGCTAGATTTGTTTCCTGTAATATCGTTTGCGGCTTTTCCATCTACCATTGTCAGGAACATTTTAAAAGATATTGTAATAGAATACCTGTCGAATTTAAATGCAAAATCTTCTAATCTCGAAATATCATCTTTTAATTTGTCTGTGATGGCTTTAGTTAAATCACTCGTTTCTTTATGATATACGAAGGAGATTGGTCTGCAATAAATTTTGGAGCCAGGTGTTGGATTACGCCATATTGCTTCAGTAGGGTTTGATTTTCTGCGCGAAGTTGAAGGTAAGGTAGAGTCTAAATTTAACCTCAGAGGAACCAAAGATGCCATGAATACGCTCTTGAATTCGATCTGGGTAGATTGGCTATCAGAGCATTGTTTGTATTCCGAAAGTGCTGACAAACCATCACATCCCCACTTGCATATTAATTGAAGATGGCTGTTGTTGATTTTTTTTAGTTGTTCCTCATTCAATGTTGTTATTATCCTACTGGCAGTATTTTGGAGAAGTAGTTCCAAACTAACGCTGCCGGCCTTTTCTGTAATTATCACTGGGTTTGGCAAAATTTCCATTTTTCGTTCCTTTATTCGGTTGTATGCGGGAAACATGTCACATCCTTTATCAAGCAGCATTCTTCTTAAATGAGTGTACTTGTTCTTACTCAATCCCAATTCGATGATTAAAGCTAATGCTTCTTCCTCGCTAAAACCAGGACATGGTGTTGCAATACTTCTTTCAATGCGTTGGAGCCGCCTTGGTGATGCTTCCGTTAACACGTCTGCAATTCTTTTTGCGCTAGATGGCCGATTTTCCACCGTCAGTAATTCCTTGAATGTATCACAAATCTTTGAAGGTGAATGATTTGCCATCTCAGCCGACAACCGTTGTTTCTTTGCCTTTGGACATAGATCGTCGTATTCCTTAGTAGGAGCACCCACTAAAGCAGGGACAGTTTTAAATTCAATTATACTGTCGAGCCACTCAGTTGGTAATCTTGAATAATTCCTGTGATACTTCTCCATGAGCCGGTCAAATTTTTTCAAAAAATTTAATACTTTGCTGCTTTCGTTAGATTGTGTTATCTCGCTATATGTTGACTCTATGCACTCTATTAAATATGCTACTCTGTTCTCCATTTTCCGAAGTTTGGTGTTTTTTAAAAATTCAACAAGTTCTTGAACAAGGAGTGTTATCGTCATGGCGGATTAATTTGTTATGATAAACCCATACAAAATCGGCGGTTCTTATATCAATGAGTAATACTTACAGGTAATCACAATAATATCCGCAATTAATACTTGACTAAAATACCAGGTATTCCCCAAAAATACATTTATAACAATGAATTTTTATGTACCCAGGTACATTCGCCTAAAATGTTGCACAATATTCCGGACATAGGGGACAGGTATTCCCCCAAAACATATAAGAATGAATGTTTAGGTACCTAGATCCATACTATACAATACTACCCATTTTCCGTTTTTACACAATAGGTAAACAATAATGGTAAAAATATATATTTTTGCTATTTATGGATAGGTACGAGAATTTTTAAAATTGGTATTCTTACCTATAAAATTCATACTTTACTCAAAGGGGTCTTATTCCAGCGCACGTGCTGTTATAAGTGTAGGTAAAAGGATATACTTTTTATATACCAATGGAAAGGTAATTACCTCTAGTTTTAACAGATTATAAAAAAGAATGCAATTAACTCAATATGTTGAATAATAATTGATAAAAACGAGAAAAAATTTTTTTTTGTGAAGGTAGCAAAAAAAGTCAATATTTCAGACCACTGTAAAATTTTGCTGGTTGGAGATATAAACCTGATTTTTTTACGTAGTATCAATATTTTTGTGACAAAATGAAAAACTTATTCAAAAAAAAAATTGGAGTTGCCACTTTTCTAAAATTTGACACAGGGGAAAACAAAATCCCAGAAATGGGATTTTTTAACAAAAACTCATTTTTTTTGTCCTAGAAATGGCCTCCCGCAAAATTTCTTTGCTTGGGATTTTAGAAAACATATGTAGTTAACTGACTTATAGCACCAAATTGGGCCAGCAGTGTGGCGATTTTTTTTATTTGAGCTCAAACTCAATTTTTTTTGAAAAAAATGCCCATATTTGGAGACGCCTGGAGCAAGAAAAGTACCGACTAGGGTCACAATTGCTTATTATTTGTATTAAGCATAAAGTTTTCTTTGAAATAAATGCAAATTTTTTGTATGTTACTTAAGAAACATTAAACTTATTGACATAAGAGTAAAGGTACCTTTTCGCCGTAAAACACTCAAAATCCCACTTTTTTCGCAATAGTTGACTTTGAACAGCTGGCATTTTCATATTATTGGTGATTTTGCTACAATTCTTTTTTTAAAACATTAACCAAAGTGTTTTCTTTAAACCAGGATTAAATTTTCCCCGATTCACCTAAAACTGATTCCCAAAAATAAAATAATCCCAGAAAATCCAAAGCAAATTTTTCGAAAAAAAAACTTTAAGTCCCGATATCTTTTTTATTGTACGAGATATGAAAAAATTTGTAATAACATTTTTGGTTGGGTTTGTCCAGCAGATTTCACTAAAGAAAAAATTATTACGATCGGACCACAAATACGCTTTTGGCGGCTTGAAAAAGAAAATTTTAACTCGAGGTGACCAACTTTGAGGGCCCACTGTGCAGCACCTGTTAAACACAGATGCATGAAATTCAAAACTTAAGCTCAGTAACACTTCAAGAAGGTCAATATAAATTTTCATTTAAATCGGACCATTACAAACGAAATGGCCGAATTATTTCCAATTTTTTTCGTAATTTTCCCACTGTGCAGTGTCTGTTAATGCAGGACTATTGAAAAATAATTAGTTTTCTAAGATAGGAACATTTAGTTTAAAATTAAACAAATAAAAAAGTGATTGAATTCGAGTCCCAAACTCGGCTAAATTAACACAACAATCTATATTTGGATACGTACGAGGGCGGTTCGGAAACTTCTTAGCCTATCAATGAAAAAGAATAGTTAGTTTTTCAAAAATATTTTTATTTTTCAATATAATCTCCTGAAACTTCAATACACTTAGTCCAACGCTTATCTAGTAATTCTAGCCCTTGATTAAAATAGTTTTCCTCAAGGTCTTCAAAATAGTGGTTTACAACTGTAATTGCATCTTCATTTGAGGTAAAACGCTTGCCAGCAAGGAATTTTCACTGGGAGCTAAATCAATAGAATAAGGTGGGTGGTCAAGCAACTCGTACTTTAACCCATTATTGCCAAGCCGGTAATTTAACTTACCAGCACTTTAGTCAAGTATAAAACCTATCGTATACAAAAAAACTTAACTTTCTTTGGTATATACTTTAACTTAATGTATTTTAAGAAAACAATTTGAAGGATATTTATTTTTTGTTATCCTTTCGCGTTTGGGAAGGATTTTTGCCAAGCTCCAAAAAACATCATATTTTAAAGCAACTATAAAAATTATATAAAAAATTTAATTTTTTTTTAAACACTATTTCTAAACCCTCATTTCGTCTACTTTTATTATGTGCATAATTCAATTTAATTTACCTCTACTAAAAGTTTAGTAAATTATTATCCTTGTGGTAATTTCACTTACCATTGGGCAGAAACATATAGTAAATTAGGCAAGATTTAATAAAATCGCAAACAAAAGCACAAAAGCCAATTGCACTATTTTATTTCTTTTTTGATGATGAAATGCTTCATATGATTACTGAGCAAACTAATATATACGCCTCTCAGTGCAACAATCCTTTTATTGTTGAGTCGCATGATATAAAACGTTTTATTGGATTTTTGTTCTTTACTGGCTATCATAAATTACCAGAATGGAAACTATACTGGTCAAATGACCCATCTTTTGGCGTTGAAATCATTCGTAATGCTTTGACACGAACTCGTGCCGAAATGGTAAAACGATTTATTCATTTAGCTGATAACACCAAAATTGATCCAACAGACAAATTCGCCAAAGTGAGACCAATGGCAGACTTATGCAACAAACGTTTTATACAGTTTGGAGTATTCGCTCACAATCTATCCATTGATGAGGAAATGATTCCCTATTTCGGAAGACACTCTTGTAAAATGTTTATTAAGGGAAAACCTATCCGTTTTGGATTTAAGGCATGGTGTCTGACTTCATCAAATGGATATCTGTACAATCTAAAACTGTATGGTGGATCGTAAACAAATTATGATAAATCCGTTGGATTAGGAGCTGATACTGTTCTCAGTTTGCTAGAAGTTGTAAAATCTCAATCAAGTCATACTATATACTTTGATAACTTCTTCACATCATACCATCTTATGTGTTTACTAAACACACAACATTTTTTCGCTACAGGTAATTTGCTACTTTTATTATATATAAAACTGTTGCATTTGTATTTATACATTTTAACAGGAACTGTTCGAAGCAATAGAATCGGTAAAGCCCAATTGCCAGACAAAATGATCAAGGGAGAAAGTACAGCTCTTTATGATGTGACGAATGAAGTGCTGGTCATACGCTGGAGAGACAATGCACTTGTCACTGTTCTTACAAATCATGGTGCCATGGATCCAAAATCAAACACCAGACGTTATGATCGTGTAACCAAAACGCATGTAAACGTAAAAGTTCCTGCTGCTATTGCGCAGTATAACAAGTATATGGGGGGAGTTGATCTACATGACAACGCGTTGGCAAATTATCGGATTGCTGTACGATCCAAAAAATGGTGGTGGCCATTGTTTATAAATTTCCTTGGCAATATGATGGTTAATGCATGGAAACTGCATGTGCTGGTATCAACAACTGAAGGAATAAAGCCATTTTCACAACTACAATTTCGTGCAGCAGTTGTTAATGAACTACTAACATGTACAAGATCACCAACAAGTGAACAAACGTCAATGTCTACACTAAATTTAAGCGAAAAATTGCCAAACCTCAACAAAACTGTTCATTGCATTTTAAGACGTTCTGGAAACCTGAGACGTTGCGTAATTTGTCATACTCACACGCCTTTTGAATGTCAAGTATGCAGTGTGCGGTTGCATCAAAAATGCTTTTCTTTATATTCAAAGCACTTGGATTAGAGTTTAAAATATACAAATTAATTAAAAAGTAAAACAATTCACTCAAATTCTTTATTTTACTATTTTTTTTAATGCATCTTTTAATTTTAAATAAATATATTTAACTGAAATAAGAATTTTCCCTTTAAATCCAATTCTTTTATTTTTCCAAAAACACTTAACATATCGGCCCACTGGTAAGTAAACTTACCATCTCATATCTCAGAAACCAATCGTTCCATTTTCTTGAAACTTAAAATATATCTTAGTTATACCCAAAAACTACTATGTGAAAAGTTTCAACGAGATCGGTTCACGTTTTCGGGTAGCTGGCAATAATGGGTTAATTCGTTGATTTTAGCCATTGTTAAAACACTCTTGTGCGCTGGTGCGTTGTCTTGTTGAAAAATTATTTTTTTGTGTTGTAAGCCAGGACGTGTTTCTCGAATTTGTACATTTAATTAATCTAAAAGGTTGCAATAGTACTCTGAAGTACTTTTGCAGATAGTTAATCAATAAAATACCTTTAAAGTCCCAAAAACCGTTGCCATAACCTTACCAGCCGATTGAATTGTTTTTGCCTTCTTTGGGGCACTTCCTCCAGCTTCAGTCCATTGTTTGGATTGTTCTTTTGTCTCTGGAGTATAGTGGTGGATCCATTTCTCATCAACAGTTATGAAACGACGCTTAAAATTCATTTTATTTCGCTGAAAACGATCCAAACAAGCTTGAGAAATGTGCAATCTTATGCGTTTTTGGTCGACTGTTAACAAGTCCGGCACCCATCTTGCAGAAAGCTTTTTCATCTGTAGTTCTTCATGCAAAATTAAATGGACTCGATCATTTGAGATCCCCATGATATTAGCTATTTCACGCACTTTTATTCGTCGATCATTTAATACCATATCATGCACTTTGGCTACAATTTCTGTTGTTGTTGCTGTTTTTGGACGTCCACTACGTGGTTCATCTTCAATGCTTGTACGACCACGTTTAAATTAAGCAACCCAATTTTTTACTGTTGCATATGAAGGAGCACTTTCACCTAACACATTCACCATATCATTATGCATTTCTTGTCCCGATAAACCTTGTGTATGTAAATATTTAATGACACCACGCATTTCTAATTTTTCCATTGTAAAAAAAATCGCGGATGCGTCTTTTGTGAACACCTGTTTCTATATGAAGGAGTTGCCAGATCGAAACAAAATTTAACATGTGTTCATAACAGAGATGGAAGTTTCCAAAACTCTTAACTTTTTTCTGTTTATACCGCGCTTTTTGTGCTAGGCTAAGAAGTTTCCGAACCGCCCTCGTAGTTTAATTTGATTTTATCTAAGTACCCATATTTTGACTACTTCTTAATTTAGTACAACATCCGATAAAGGGAAAAGGGGAAACTTCTCTCAAATCAGTGAGCTGCGCAAGATTTAATTATTATACGAGGGCTGCTATATAAATTTCTGGCCTCATAATGAAAAAGCGAATATTTATCATCAAAAATTGTTTTATTGTTTTACAAAATATTCTTCTTTAAGAATAATACATTTTTGCATTCGCACAAACCAATTGTTGAAAAACTTTATCCACTCCAATGGAGACGTCTCTAAAACAAGGTTTTACTACACATATTTCTGGCCTAATAATAAATAGTTATCATCAAAAATGGTTTTATTGTTTTTCAAAGTATTCTCCATTATGATTTATACACTTTTGCATGCGCTCAAACCAATTGTCGAAGCACTTTTTCCACTCCGATTGAGACCCCTCGAAAACATGGTTTTTGAACGGAATAAAAAGAAGACATCTGGACTGTACGGCGGGTGACCCATCAATTCGACGTTTTGGCCGCTCAAAAAGGCGCTGGTTTAAGCCGATGTGTGAGAGCTGCATTTTCATGGTGCGCAATGATACGTCTTCTCTTTATCGTTTTTTAAATTTCTCCGAAGACTTCAGGCAAACAAATTGTGGTGTACCACTCAGAATTGACCGCCCTACGTTGCTCAAGCGGAACAGTCGCCACATGACCAGTTTTGCCGAAGAAACAGACGACCATTTGTTTCGAAGTGCTTCTACCACGAACAACTTTCGTACGATTTGGCTCGTCTTCGAAGCCCGACACGGTCGATTGCTGTTTTGTGTCGGGCTCATACGCATAGATCCATGATGCGTCACCTACGATGCTCTTATAAACGTCTTTTGAAGCACCGCAATCGTATTTTTTCAAAATTTCTTTGCACCAATCGACACGAGCCTTTTTTTGAGCGATTGTCAAATTGGGCGGGATCCAACGAGAACAAACCTTTTTTACGGTCAGGTGTTCATGCAATATCGAATGTATGCTGGTGCAAGAAATGCCCAAGGATGCCTCTATCTCACGGTATGTCACATGACGATCTTGCATTATCAGTTCACGCACGGCATCAATGTTCTCCTGCACAACGGCCGTTTTTGGACAACCTTCACGACCTTCGTCTTTGAGCGAGCGTCGGCCACGATTGAATTCATTAAAGCTGTATTTCACAGTGCTATAGGATGGTGCTTCATCGCCTTAAGATTTAAGATCATCGATGCACTCTTGCACCTGTGATAATCCACGTCGAAAGTTGTATAAAATTATCGGACGAAAATGCTCATGAGTAATTTCGATTTTTTTTGCCAAACTGATTTTTTCATGTCACTGTAAACAACACAAATGATGGTCGTACGTCAAAGCGTTCTGAGTACGTTTATGCTAAAAAATGTCATACTTTCCAACGGAAAAGTCAGAAGGCGCCAGGTAACACTTAGTGTTGCCTACCCAGAAATATATACAGCCACCTTCGTAAAAGGTTTGTTGAAATAATCCGCGTACCTCTGCGGATCTGTCACAGAACGTCCGATCATCGTTTCTTCCAATTTACCAATTCCGGAACAAAAATTTTTTTCTTTAGGTGATCTAGTCATTTGTTCCGCTTATATTCGTTGACCAACTTCTGATCCCAGAATTGAGATCCCTAATTCTAGGGTGAGCAGGGTTAAAGCGACGAATGTTATTAGGCTCATCTGCAAGTCCCGCTGCCTCGGCTGTCCCGCTGCCTCTGCTGTCCCGCTGCCTCTGCTTTAGTCGTATATCGGGTATTCGACCAGCAGGAATATGATGTGCTCACACTGCGTTGATAATGGCTCGAAACTTCTTCTTGGTTACCCAAATATCTTAGGGAATTGAAAGATTACTAAAGCTGCGGTTGGTGTCTTCTCTGAAGGTATTCTTTTTTTGATTGAGATACGTACGGCGTTCATAGATAATTATGTCGGATGATCTGTTGATGGAGATAGTTAAATTAAGGCAGGCAGATCCCAACGAGTTGACAGATTGCGAGGTGATGTCGTTGATCAGGTTCGACGATGTCATAGTTAAATCTGGCTAGCTATGACAATCGCCTGTGAACCTTGCGGAATCGTCATCATTAACTGTGCGGAACGTAGAGCTATCATTTTTCTCTGCCGAAGCTATGCCCTTTTGAAATTTCACAAGCAGAACCAAAGTTTTGCATAAAAAAAATACAGAAAAAGAGCATTGGGTAAAAACTTATGCCCCACCTTAAACACATATTTGTACTTAAATTATAGCAAATCGCTCTACGAAGAGACATGGTTATGCTTTAATTTATTTAGACTTATAGCCCTTTGGGGCCCACAAAAAGTTTGGATTCGCTGCGAATCCAATTAAGGATTTTTTATAAGTTTAAACTGAGACTTGGTTCTGTCTAATGGACACTTTGGGTAAAAAAAAGATTAGAGCAGAAGAACATTGGGTGATTACTTCTGCCTCACATTGAAAAATGTGGGAACTCAAATTAAAGCTAATATTTCCGCGAATTTTCATGGTTTAACTAAAGCAAATTTAGGCTTATGGACCTTTGAAGCCCAAAAACAGGGATGTTTTGCTGCGAATCCAAATATGGTGTTTTTTTTATATGAGACTTTGATCGGTAGTCCAAACAAGCCAACAATTGCCAATAATTTTTTCTTAACCGTTTTTTTTTAACTTAGACCGGGCAAAACCCGGTTGCTTACAGTTAAAAGAAGCGACCCCATTTAAACCCCATTGGGACTCGAACAAAAGCGTAACATTTGCTAATCCATCTTTTGATTTATTTTTACGATTAACGACTTTGGTCGGTCTGATGGATTCGTGGGGGGCCTAAAAAAAAAGTCTGTGGTACCCACAAAGTCATATAATAATGGCACAATTGTTCTTTTCCTCATCTATATAGCGAATTTGTGTATAAATTATTTGACCCGGCCGTTTTTTTTTGTTATTCCTAATAGTTTTACCATTATCGTCTTTGCGTGGTTCTTTAATTCAAATCTTTGTCTGACTGGTTGCTGCTTTTGTACTGATAAATTGATTTTTTTGCTTGCTATTTTCCAGGGTCGTCCCGGCATGCCCGGACCAAAAGGCGATATCGGACCTAAAGGACCAAAGGGCGATACAGGCGGCCGTGAAGGGGTAAGTTTTTACTTGATTAAGAAAAAATTTAAACAAAATAAATAAATTAAAGAACATAAAAGCCAACAACGAATTGAAAAGAGGTTATGGGGCTCCTCCCGAGCCCTTCAACAATCCATTACCATGACAAATATTTGACATCACTCAAAGAATTCTCCACAGTTCGTACAAACACAACAACAACTGCAAAAATAAACAACACTGCCAAGTGCTACCTTTTCCAAACGAGGGAGAGGAGGGAAGTTTGTGGGCGGCATGAGAAAGGTGGAGACATAAATGCCAGTAAATTGAAGAAATACAAAAAAATACTGAAAAATGCTCAATAGAGATTTGTTTAACTTAATTCAGGCGTAATGAATGACAACTCTTCAGAATGTCAAAAGCAAGAGGCAGACGAATAAATACAACAACCAGCAATACAACAACAAACACAAAACAAAATAGAATAGAAGAGTAGATTAGAGCAGAGCAGACAAGAGCAGAGCAGAGCAGCGAATACCAACTAAAAGGTTTTTAGTAAAATGTATTTTCGTCAACAGCAGATATGTCATCAGGAAAATGATCAAAAACCTGAGATATCAAAAAACTTAAAAAAAAAATACACAACCCACCACCAAGTCAACCCAACCATCCCTCCCTCCCTCCATGCCAACCTGTCGCATCCACAACCACCAGCCAGCTATCGAAAACAGTCGCATTCATTCGTCCTCCTCGTCATAAATACTCGTAGTATCTCAACCAAAGCCAACAAGAAGTGTAAGCATTTCCATGGCGTAGTTAAAAAATTCTTATGTTAACCTAAATTTTGACAAACTACAGCAGGCAAAAAGGTGGAATGTCATGCTGGGCGGCGTTGGGCGGGGTGGGCGTGCCTGCCTTAGCTTAGGTTAGAGCTGCATGCTTGAAAATCCCGTTTTTAAAACCATTAAAGTCAGCAGGTAAAATTGAGGGAAAAAACGTAACGAAAAATAAAAATGGTTATGGCAGAGAACCAACAAAAACAAAAAAGGAACGTGCATACAAAATAAAGCAAGATGAAAGCAACAAATCGTCGTCATCGTCATCCTCGCAGGGGGTGGAGGGCACACAGGGGGGAGAAAAGTGAAACACGAAGATAAAATTGCCACTTAAATAAACTTTGTAGTCAGGGGTTATACGACAGGCGGCAAAGGCAGGTGAAGGTGTGTGCGAGGGGGGCCATAAGGCATTGCAAATTGAAATGAAAATGAAATTATTTTCGTGTTTATGCATTCATTCATGCATTCATTTCTTTTCCCGGCGAAAATTTAATAAAAATACCCATGTTCTCATATGCAGATTGTGTAGTTCGTTTTTGTTATCTGCAACATGCTGCAATGACTTCATTGAAGTTAAAGTCGTTTAAAATGCTTCATAAAAAATTTATTTATAAAATGGCCTTCTAACTATTTAACAGGATCTATGAAATAAAGCCCCAAGAAATAAGGCCCCAAGAAATAAGGCCCCAAACTGAAAATGAAATAAAGCCCCAAAAATGGGGCCTTATTAAGTAGAAGAAAGTTGAAACAATACCCATACGAGTATCTTTGTTGTTCCTTTCTGTACAAATTTTTGGGGCTTTATTTCATTTTCAGTTTGGGGCCTTATATCTTGGGGCTTTATTTCATAGAGCCTATTTAACAGCCTCTCACAGAATCTTGTTAGCTTAGGGCACTTTCTTGAATAGTTGACCATAATGCCACTGGGGCAGGTTAGTAAAAACGTTAGTGTTACTCCAATTGAAGCTCGAATTGAGTTTCAGGATCGTACAATAATAGATATGCTCCAAATTAAAAAAAAAAATCCTTTAGAGCCTTTTTGACTGCCTCATTTTATGTGGTACGCCCTATGGCGATTTCTCTGGGTCGGTTTCATCTTAATGCGATCTGCTAGAATCCTTTTAGCCGTCAATTATAATAAGATGGTTTGTACCAGAGGTTTTGCAGAGTAGGGGTCTGTCTAGAGTTAAAATTTTCGTAAGCGACATGTAATTGTTCTAGAGGCACATATTGTGCCTGGATGACAGCCCTTGGCCAAAGAATTGATGCTGGGGGTCAATCGGGTACAAAGCATCGGTTGAAGTGGGATTAAATGTTGTCGTTGAGGGCTCTGGTAGTTTGAGGCTTTTTAGCCATAGACAAGAAGAAGTAAAAGAAGGTCAGCCAGTCATACCTGTGTAAGATGTCCATACCCTCGAATCGCTCGCTCTGAATAGTGGACTTACATGTTGTCTTTGAGGGCTCTGTAAGTTTTGGTTTATTGGCATATACTTCACAAGAAGATGTAGAAGGTCAGCCAGTCATGTCTGTGTGACATGTCCATACTCTCGTATAGCACGCTATAAATAGTCACTGTGGCATCTATCGTTCACACGAACCTGTTGGAGTTTTACATTGTTCTCACCCACATTAGCGACTTTTTCCCAAAAGAAATAGGTTATCATTCAGCAATAGCTATCGCTGTTGAGGGTGATACGTAGTACGGGCGGTTCGGAAACTTCTTAGCGTAGCACAAAAAGCGCGGTATAAACAGAAAAAAGTTAAGTGTTTTGGAAACTTCCATCTCTGCTATGAACACATGTTAAATTTTGTTTCGATCTGGCAACTCCTTCATATAGAAACAGGTGTTCACAAAAGACGCATCCGCGATTTTTTTACAATGGAAAAATTAGAAATGCGTGGTGTCATTAAATATTTACATAAAAAAGGTTTATCGTTACAAGAAATTCATAATGATATGGTGAATGTGTTAGGTGAAAGAGCTCCTTCATATGCAACTGTAAAAAATTGGGTTGCTGAATTTAAACGTCGTACAAGCATTAAAGATGAACCACGTAGTGGACGTCCAAAAACAGCAACAACAACAGAAATTGTAGCCAAAGTGCATGATATGGTATTTAATGATCGACGAATAAAAGTGCGTGAAATAGCTAACATCATGGGCATCTCAAATGATCGAGTCCATTTAATTTTGCATGAAGAACTACAGATGAAAAAGCTTTCTGCAACATGGGTGCCGCACTTGTTAACAGTCGACCAAAAACGCATAAGAATGAACATTTCTCAAGCTTGTTTGGATCGTTTTCAGCGAAATAAAATGGATTGTAAGCGTCGTTTCATAACTGTTGATGAGAAATGGATCCACCACTATACTCCAGAGACAAAAGAACAATCCAAACAATGGACTGAAGCTGGAGGAAGTGCCCCAAAGAAGGCCAAAACAATTCAATCGGCTGGTAAGGTTATGGCAACGATTTTTTGGGACTTTAAAGGTATTTTATTGATTGACTATCTGCAAAAGGTAAAACAATAAATTCAGACTACTATTGCAACATTTTAGATCAATTAAATGTACAAATTCGAGAAAAACGTCCTGGCTTACAGCACAAAAATAATTTTTCATCAAGACAACGCACCAGCGCACAAGAGTGTTTTAGCAATGGCTAAAATCAACGAATTAAAGTACGAGTCGCTTGACCACCCACCTTATTCTCCTGATTTAGCTCCCAGTGACTTTTACCTGATTCCAAATCTAAAAGCGTTGAGGTAAAAGCGTTTTACCTCAAATAAAGATGCAATTACAGTTGTAAACCACTATTTTGAAGACCTTGAGGAAAACTATTTTAATCAAGGGATAGAATTGCTAGATAAGCGTTGGACTAAGTGTATTGAAGTTTCAGGAGATTATATTGAAAAATTATATTTTTGAAAACCTAACTATTCTCTTTTATTGATAGGCTAAGAACTTTCCGAACCGCCCTCGTAGATGGTCGTCTTAGAAAATGTGTTCCAAGTTTATGGACAAACAATTTTCTTTAGAAGTCTTGTTTCTTTAAGATTAATCAACCACCTGTTAACTCTCATAGTATGTAGGGCGCCTTCAAGATGCGATATCGCAATTGCATATTCTCTTTAATCACCGCAGGTAAAATTGTTCATCGACTCTATCCCAAGTTGAGGGTTATTCGATATTCAATTCCGAACTTTAGCGGCTCTAACATTGTATGTAGCAAAAGTGTCATTCTCTATGGTACAGGGTATTATGACTTATCGCTGATACCTAAAAGGTTCGATCGATTCAGAATCATTATCCGATTGTATTCAGCCATGTCCGTCTGTCTATTTATTGTTGTAATAAAATTACAGATTTTAGTTACGAACCAATTTCGATGAAACTTGGTTCATGGACCAGCCCTATTGATATTGGTTTACATCCTTCATTGTGTTGATATCATACATAAAAACTCCCCATTTCAGGACCTACAACTCGAAAGGCTACATGTTAAATCCGACTTCGACTTAATTTCGCACAGAGCATATCTGTTGAAATTTAAATTTAAAGGTCTTAGTTTTCGAATAGCTCGCATACGAAGGTTTGTCACCATTTGGGGTCCTGCAGCTCTAAAAGCTACAAATTACACCCCATCATGACAAAATTTTCCATGGTACGTAATAAGCGACAAATAATTAACTCTGATAAAATAAGTTCAAATTTTTTTTTATGGCCCCCCTTAAGAAGTTCCTTCCCGCTTTTTGAAACTACTGCACTTAAATTCGCATGTTACACAAAATTCCAACTAAGTTTAGCATAAAGTGTTACCAGCAACCAACACATATCTCCGAAGATATTGGACCATATCAGACAATGTTTTCCAATAGGATTCATACAAAGGTCCCGCAGCTCTAGAAGCCACAAATTATGCCCGGTCACGCCCATATATAGTACGTTATGAGCGATCACTAATGAACTGTAGTGAAACAACACCATATAGGTCCACATTTTCGTACTGCTTCCATACAAGGGTCTTTAGCGACTGCCGAATCTTTATCTTTACAAGCTACATTTTACATCTGAATCATACCAAATTTCGCATGAAGCGTTACGAGCGACCACTACATGTGTCTTTTCACAATGGACCATAAAAGGTCCATGTTTGCGAATAGCCCACATTCAAATGTCCCTCCCGATTTGAGGTGCTGAAGCTCTAGTAACCCACAATTTCGCATGGGAAGTAATGAGCGACAAATGTTTAGCTCTATCATACTAAGTCTGGCCTTGATTAAGCTCTTACTTGTTTCTTATTTTCATTGACTATCTTTTGGGTCAGACCGTGAATTAATCTACTCTTTCGCGGATGACAGCAACCTTCGGCATTCATATTCATTCGACCGTAGGCCTAGTCTTTAACATATTGAAGACAAAGGTCGAATTACGTAAGGATGAGGCACTTGGCCAGGATCTTTCGGCTATTTCTCAATGAGATCGAATAATATAATCATCTCTGTTGCTTGTTGTTTCACAAGCGAATCACTGACCCTGCAGTGTCGTCAGTTTCTAGCGATGTTATGGATACTGAATTATAATTTGCTTTCGATGTTCTGGGGAGGAAAAAAACTATGTGACGCTCATTGGTTGTGATATGTATTCGAAGTATAGAAAGAACCACCCAAGTCTATAGGCTTTTTAAAGCGCTGTAAGAAAGATCTCCTTCTGATCTTTTCAATATTTGCAGAACTAACATCAGGCCAAATATGGAACACGACTCTCATATATAGGTAGGTGCTCCAAATTATTCTTGAAGCTACTTGAGCGTTTTAAAAGTAGAACAATGATGCTGTTAGTAGGGTATCCAACTCTATTGCCTTCCTCAAGCGTGGTCGAAATGTAAGTTGAGTGCCGCTGTTCTATGGTTACTTTTATGGTATGTGTTCATCAGACTTCCGTCGTCTTATTTCTGATGTGAGGAGGTTTGGCAGGGATACACGACTTTCTACGAGTTCACACCTTTTTTTTATCTAAGCGCTATACAATATGAATTTGTTTTTAGCCTGTAAAGTCAATATGTGACAGCGCATAGAGAAAGGGACCTAAGGGTAAAAAAATCAATTTTCATTTTTTTTCTTTTTTTGATGTGGACAACATCTGAGCATCGAATAAGACCGATCCCATGCCCCAAAAGTGTTCCCTCCCAGAGATATGCGCGTTTTATGTAAGCGAAGTCGACGATTCTAAGCGCAAATAGAAAGGGACCTAATCTTTCAAATGACTCTCCTGAACATAACTGGTTTTTACCTCTAGGTCCCTTTCTATGTTGCTCGTCACTTATGTGCAATCGACTACAAACAACTAGTCTAATGTATTTCCCACTAGTTACGACATACGGAAGGGCAAGACATGTGTCAATAACCACTACTCCCTATACGCTACTCCCACTACGCCCTCTTTCCTTTTAGTCCTTGCATAAGGGACATCCCTTGAGTGTTGGTCAAATAAAAAAGAACACCTGGCGTGTCATTCGACAATGATGCTGCAAAGGTGTCCAAGAAACCCCCACCTGATGTATTCTAATTTTAATCTGTACGATTTGATGTCCTTCCGCAATAAAGGAAACTTTTTAAATTCGATTAAGGTTTTATGAAGTGTAGAGCGTTAGGCGCGACCTATATCTATTTCCTGCTTTCGATCTCTTATTTTTTCACTCACCAACGGAGTTTAGTCCTTGCATAAGGGACATCCCTTGAGTGTTGGCCTCACCAACGGAATTTAGTCCTTGCATAAGGGACTTCCCTTGAGTGTTGGTCAAATAAAAAGTACACCTGGCCTGCCATTCGACAATGATGCTGCAAAGGTGTCCTAGAAACCCCCACCTGATGTATTCTCATTACGCCCAATTCAACTTTGACCTCGCGAAATTTGTGAAAAGTTCAATTATCGAGAAACTTAAGCTCCCCTATCCAGCAATCAAGTCGTATCTTCGCTAACTGGACTCTGGAGCGGTTGGAAACAGATGCCGATGTGATGATAAAATCATCTGAGGTACTATTTTAAAATTGTTTCACTAAGAAAAAGCAGTCCAAACCAAGATGAAGTGATGCTATTGTGGACTCAATTCAATAACAAGGGCCTGCACGATCGTTTAATTGGTGTTATTTAAAGAATAGTTTAAAAAATAAGCTATGTCCAAAGGCAATGCCAAATAGGCACAAAGGCGGAAATTGATTGTCCATTTACAATCTTTTTTCGTAACACTGTGCTGGTATGAGCAGTATGCGCTACTATCACATAAGAAGCCTAAGTGCATGCAGGTTGAACTTAATGGCATGTTGAACTAAGTCGTACGTTATGGTGCCATTTCGATGCTTAAGCATATTTTCGATAAATGCACTTATTCTAAAACGATTAATCGTGCATTTTGTTTTGTTTGCCTTATCTTTTGGAACTTTTTACCCCCTGGTCGTATGTTTGTTAAACAAACTTGCTCTAAATTTGCATAGCCATCAGTCAATCTGTCTAAGCTAGTTTAAGCATAAAGCAATTTAAGTTTATACTTTTCTAAACAAAACTTACCAACTTATATGCAAAATAAATTCTCAAGATACGCCTGCAGCTCCTTGCAAATAAATGCCACATGCCTTTTGTTGTGGAAAATCAACAAAACTTCCGAAATGTATTCAGCACCGTACATTTAACTTCAATTTGCATCAAATAATATTCGTTTAGTTTGCACTCGAGAAATTGAAACAAACAGCACATAATATTCAACTAACAACACAAATACTCATTTAAACAAAGTTTGGCCGAAAGATTTCCGGCGAAACGGAAATCACCACAACAAATGCAAGTTCACTAAACCCAAACTCCACTTAGGACCACAACGTCTTTGTTTGTTGCTTGCCTTTGCCTTCGTATGCAGTTTCAAGTTGCAACATGGCCAAAACACCTTCAAGCCATAACCATACAGGCACAAAGCCACAATAGCACACACACACACAGGAGGCAGGCAGGACTAGTCTCTCACAAGCAGTCAAAGGCAACAGGACGAGTGAGTATAAAACACAAAACATATTTCGTTAACACACTCAAACGTCAGGTTGTCTGCGGTTGATAGTTGACGGTGTACAAAGTGTAAGACTCTGTGTGTGCATGTGTGTATGTATGGGTGCTATTGAGTGTGGCTCTTTGTGTGCGTGTGAGTGTGTGAGTATGGTAAGACTTTAACGACTAATAAAGCCTCTTGTTATACCGCAGTAACAGTCAGCGCGAGAGTCATGACAGAAGCACTGTCAGTTGGAGTGTGGCACTTCTACTTTAAATGACTTTTCTTGACTACTTTAGGGACTCATTACGCCAAATACGGGAACAAATGCCACGTTCTACCTACCCCAAATGCACAGTGTTTCAAAGCGAAACCTTTAAGCTTTAAATGTCATGGAACAGTACGAGGTGGTATCGTCAAATGTTAGGCTGACCTTCTAAATGTATATTTAGAATGTAGTTATACAGTATTAAACCAGAGTTGATACATTGTGTAGTAACTTTTATAATACATATACGTTGCTTAATAATACGTTGCAACACTGAACTCGTTTAGGAACATTTATATGCATTGTATCAATCATATCAATTAATTAAAAAGGAAATGCTTACCGGTCTTCCTGCGTCGCCATTGTGTTATGTGTTACATTCGCTTTGCATCTTTTATTTAGATTTCTTTGCTGCTTTTCCTTGCGTATTTACTACAACAGTGTTGCAAAAGGAAACACAATACATTGTCAAAATTTGCAGAGGTTGAATTTACGTACACCCTGCAATGTATTACTACAAATCAACATGCGTTGAGGAAGTCAGCGTTTCTTCAAAGCCACACTGATTCCAAACTGTCTGCTGAGACGTTTTACCGTATCTGCTATGTGATGCACTTCCTGTAGCACACAATCCGTTATTTGTATACCCTACACCACAATGTGGGTGTTAAGGACTGAGGTAATATGTTAGCTAAACCTTAAAATTAGGTACTAGAAGCATATTTGTTATACCAAATATTTGGATTCTTTTAAGCGAAGTTCGTCTGTTGCTGTGTTGCAACAACAACAATATATGTGGTGTTGTAAGTTTTATTCGTCTTTGGACTATCTGCATTGATATCCAGGTAAAGGAAACGCGCCATTTGCACTGTATGCGTCCAAGAAGCCTGGGTGTCAACTGAGTGGGCTTGGTCGGACAATTGAAGAGGTGCAGCACATCATGTGGTCCGTGATGGTAGACGGGACAAGCGTCCGGAATATTAGCGTCAAAACGCCCCCAATTAAGGCGTCTGCCCCTCCCTGATCTCAGCTGAGCCAGAAACACGCTCGTCCGCCGAGGTAGAGTCTTCTTTTCTGGTGAAATCTTCCGGATATATTCCCCTAGCACTGCTTTTTATTTTATTAGCGTAAATGTCGTTCTGACCTGTCTGGTAGTTTCGATGATCCAAAGGCTCTCTCTTGTACCACTGGTACTCTCTCTCTCTCTCTCTCTCTCTCTCTCTCTCTCTCTCTCTCTCTCTCTCTCTCTCTCCCTCTAGTTCATGAAGATCGTACCAGATCTGCCTGTTATTGTATTAATTATAGCAATTATTTCCCGATTTTAAAAACTCAATTTATAGAAGCCACATATTGCATCCAATTCCTACCAAATAGGACAAAAAGTCGTAACAAGCAAGTTAGATATGACTAGTAAACTTGGGCCTTAATGGTTCATATTTCATATATAGCCCCCGCACAAAGGTCCTTCTTGGTTTAAGGTCCTGCCTTACAATTTAAATCAGATTATGTGTTACATTCCCACAATACCTTTTAAACGATGAATAAGTAACTGTGATGAAATCAGATTATAAAAGTCAATGTTTTCGAATGAGCCATTTTGATTTGAAGCTCTTGAAGCTTCAAATTATACTCGTATCACATCATGCTTTAAGTTAGCATTGTTCGTTATGAGCAACAAATGAAAATCTCTGGTGAAAATGAACCACATCAGACCAGGCATTCAATTAGCCCCAAACAAATATCCTTTCGATATGAGGTCCGGCCGCTCTAGATGCCACAAATTAAATCTCTTCATGATAACATCAAACAGAACGCCAAAAGCAACCTATAATTAACTCTGGTGAAACTGGACCAAATCGGTCCTTGTGTTTTAAAAGCCCCAAAGTTGTTGTTGTTGTAGAGCAAGGGTGTCAAACTCGCGGCCCGCGGGCCGCATGCGGCCCGCATTGTATGACTTTGCGGCCCACTCGGTACAATAAAACAAAAAATAAACGAAAATTTAAATTGCATAGTAACCATAGAATTTTTGCATTGCCTATTTTAATATTAAGTCTGTGTTTTGCGTTTTCTTTTTGCGTTTCTTTGCTTTTGGGTAAATGAGAGTCATTTTCAGCGTTTGAGAGAGAGTTTAGATCTTACTCTCATTTACTTAAACTTTATCCAAAAAACAGACAGTAAAGAAACAGACTTATTGTCATTCATATTTTGTTTAAGTAACGGTTAAACATCTCATTCAGCCACTGCGTTGATATCAGCGTTGCCGTTTTGGTCATTTCCGACCAAATTCGGTCGGATGGATGTTAAATTTTAGGATTTGTTCAGATGGTCGGACCAATCAGATTTTGGTCGATTTTAAACATAATGGTAACGTATTAAGTTTTAAACGATTTAAAAAAATATGCTGGTTCTGAAAGATTTACGCTAGGGCTTTTTAAACCGTTGCGCCATTTTATATTCGAGTTTCGGAGTTTACCCTTACGTGTGCTATTAATTTAATTTAATTATAATCTTTCTTCTCAGATTTCTCGTTTTTTTCAGATTAAAATGAGATATAATATTTTGAAATCGAAACGAGAATTACCAAATTGTGGCCCTTTTCATAAGTAGGAAATCAATTTTTTTTATTATTTTGGTAGGTTCCAAAGAGATTTGGTCCGTTTTGCTGCATTTGTTGGTCGGAAAATTTTCTTTCTAGTGGCAACACTGGTTGTTATTGTCATTCCCATTGCAGTCGCTGCTTATAGTAAATGCCGTTAGTTTTGTCTTGGTGGTCTGGCGACAAAAAATAGAAAGATTTGACATAAACGTTTGTGTTTCTGTGCCAACAGTTATTGTCGTCATTAGTATTGTGTGCTTAAAAAATATAGTCAAAATATTAGAAAAAACTATATTTAAGTTACGTTTTTAACAATTTGTGTCAGTTATTTTGTGTTTGGTAAGTTAAGGTTCAAGGAAAAAATAACCCGTAAAAAACAGTTTTTGACTAAAAATTTTATATAAAGAAATTAAAAAAGTTGTTTTTTTATAATTTGTATACCCTCCACCACACTGTGGTACAGGGTATATTGGTTTTGTGCATTTGTTTGTAACACCCAGAAGGAAGCGAGATAGACCCACCAAAAATTATACCGATCGACTCAGAATCAAATTCTGAATCGATTTAGCTTGTAATCAAAGTACAGGTCACAATTATTAACCGATCTTAATGAAATTTGGCACAGCTAATTTTTTTGGGCCAAGGACGATCCCTATTGGAAGAAATCGGTTCAGATTTGGATATAGATAGCTCCCATACAATGGAAACTCGATTTTGTCCGGCTCCTCCAGAAGCCGCATATTACGTCCGATATTAACCAAACTTGGTGTGGCATGTTTAAATATATCACTTACCAAACATTCCGAAATTGAACTATATCGGTCCATATTTTGATATAGCCCCCATACAAAGGTCCTTCATGATTTTTGGTACAAACGCTATAGAATCCACATAATACGTTCGATCTGGACCTAATTGGGTACGGTACGTTATATTTAGTCATTAAGCAAACGTGGTAAAATGGGACCTTGTCGGTCCATGATTTGACATAGCCCCATACAAATGTACCTCCCGATTTCAGGTCCATTGGCTCTAAAAGACGCATAATAAGTCCAATCTTAACCAAATTCGGTATGGAGCCATTTTCTGCACCAGTGAATAACTGTTGTAAAATTCAGCTATATCGGTCAATGTGTTCATATAGCCCCCACACAAAAGCACTCCCCTCTCCATAAGGTCTAACAGCCCTAGAAACCACAACTGACACAGAAGCCACAAGTTCGCTAATTACAAAATTGAGTACACTATGATACGATTGACAATGAAACCTCTTATATCTGGGTACATTTGTCCAGTTTGGAAATCACCAAACACATATTGTATTACCCCCGAAGTGCATACCTCTTTTTTATTCTTAAGTTAGTGCTGATGTTTGTAACATCCTAAGGAAGCGAGATAAAGTCAATAAAAGTACCGATCGCTTCAGAATCATTTACTGATTCGATTTCGCCATGTATGCATGTCCACCTATTCTTGTAATAAAAGATCAGGTCACAAATAGTACGATAGTTTCGAAACGTTGCCAATTGTTTTGATATGGTTTAGATTTGGATATAGCTCCCAGATAATGTACATTGGATTTGAGGCTGGTTGCTCCAAAAGCATGATATTGAGCCCGAACTTGGGCTAATTTGGCAAAGTATTTACGTTTAGATCTTTTAGTTACAAGATGTTATGAAAATGACCACATCGTTTCAGGTTTTGTTATAGCGCCCATACAAAGGTCATTCCCAAAGTGAAGCCCAACGGCAGAAGCCGCATTTCATTGTCGTATGATTGACCACATTTATAATCTGATCTAGATCAAACTTTTTCACATTTATCAATAACCAACTTTAGGTCCTATACAAGGTGTGGTTGCAAGATTTATCCTTCATGGTTGATATAACGAAACACTTATCCGATTTAAATTTGAAACTGCAGGGAAAGGATCAGATCATTACCAACATGTGTGATCAAGTTAATGCATTCAAATGTAAACTAGTTCTTTGGGAAAAGCAGTTGAAAAATGAAAATTTAATGCATTTTCAGACATGCAACATGTATAAATCCAGCTTAGGTGTTACTGCATCCTATGAAAAATACGCGGACAAAATTTTAAGTATAAGAACTGAATTTGAAACAAGATTTGCTGATTTCAAATCGTTGGAAGAGAAGTTTTCTTTGTTTTCTTCAATTTTCTCAATAGATATAGAATCAGTACCTAACCATATGCAAATGGAGGTTATTGAGATACAGTGTGATTCTAATTTAAAGGCGAAATACATTGAAGTTGGAGTGCCTGAATTTTACAAATATTTGCCTGTCAGATTTGAAACCATTCGCATGTGAAATTATGTCCATGTTTGGAAGTACTTATCGGTGCGAACAGTTATTTTCTCTTATGAAAGGAAACAAGTCTCCACTCAGATCCAGAATTACTGATAGTCATCTCGGGTCGGTTTTAAAATTAATCACTGCGAACAAGATTGCCCCCGAAATAGAAAAGATGGTTGCAGAGAAAAGGTGCCAAATATCTGGGAAAAAATATTAATTTTAAATTTTTTTTCAACTTTTTAAAATAAATCTATGTATATATAATTTACTATAAAATTTAAAGTATTTTATTTTTTTGTGACCCAAATAATATTTTACATTTTTTATTTGGCCCTCGTTAGGCTTTGAGTTTGACATGCATGTTGTAGAGGAACACTTAGTACCGGGGTAACAGCCCTTGGCCAAAGTTTACTGCTTCGGGTCAATCCGGTACATAGAACCAGCCCCAACGTAAAGGTCCCTGCCGGTTCAATGTCACATATTAAGTCCAATAGTCCTCACATGTAGCATTGAACGTTACAAACGACCAATTGTTAACTCGGGCTAGACTGAACCATATCGGTTCATATTTTCGAATAGCCCTCACCCAACACTCCCTTTCGATTTGAAGTCCTGTCGCTCTAGAAGCTACAAAGTAAATCCGATCTTGCTTTTATATCCCACACTGCGTAACTAACACCCCAATAGGTTACTCTTAGAAGACAGTACCCTGTAGGTCCACGTATTCGAATAGGTCCTGGTTTAAGGTTCTTTCGCTTCGGTAGCTTACAATTTTAATCTGTCCGATTTGATGTCCTTCCGCAATAAAGGAAACTTTTTAAATTCGATTGAGGTTTATTGAAGTGTAGAGCGTTAGGCGCGACCATTATCTATTTCTTATGAAATTGTGCCATATTGGTATACGAGGGCGGTTCGGAAACTTCTTAGCCTAGCACAAAAAGCGCGGTATAAACAGAAAAAAGTTAAGTGTTTTGGAAACTTCCATCTCTGCTATGAACACATGTTCGATCTGGCTACTCCTTCTTATAGAAACAGGTGTTCACAAAAGACGCATCCGCAATTTTTTTACAATGGAAAAATTAGAAATGCGTGGTGTCATTAAATATTTACACAATAAAGGTTTATCGGGACAAGAAATCCATAATGATATGGTGAATGTGTTAGGTGAAAGTGCTCCTTCATATGCAACAGTAAAAAATTGGGTTGCTGAATTTAAACGTGGTCGTACAAGCATTGAAGATGAACCACGTAGTGGACGTCCCAAAACAGCAACAACAACAGAAATTGTAGCTAAAGTGCATGATATGGTATTATATGATCGACAAATAAAAGTGCGTGAAATAGCTAATATCATGGGCATCTCAAATGATCGAGTCCATTTAATTTTGCATGAATAACTACAGATGAAAAAACTTTCTGCAAGATGGGTGCCGCACATTTTAACAGTCGACCAAAAACGCATAAGAATGAACATTTCTTTGGATCGTTTTCAGCGAAATAAAATGCATTTTAAGCGTCGTTTCATAACTGTTGATGAGACATGGATCCACCACTATACTCCAGAGACAAAAGAACAATCCAAACAATGGACTGAAGCTGGAGGAAGTGCCCCAAAGAAGGCAAAAACAATTCAATCGGCTGGTAAGGTTATGGCAACGGTTTTTTGGGACTTCAAAGGTATTTTATTGATTGACTATCTGCAAAAGGGTAAAAAAATAAATTCAGAGTACTATTGCAACCTTTTAGATCAATTTAATGTACAAATTCGAGAAAAACGTCCTGGCTTACAACACAAAAAAATAATTTTTCATCAAGACAACGCACCAGCGCACAAGAATGTTTTACCAATGGCTAAAATCAACGAATTAAAGTACGAGTTGCTTGACCACCCACCTTATTCTCCTGATTTAGCTCCCAGTGACTTTTACCTGTTCCCAAGTCTAAAAAAAATCCTTGCTGGCAAGCGTTTTACCTCAAATGAAGATGCAATTACAGTTGTAAACCACTATTTTGAAGACCTTGAGGAAAACTATTTTAACCAAGGGATAGAATTGCTAGATAAGCGTTGGACTAAGTGTATTGAAGTTTCAGGAGATTGTATTGAAAAATAAAAAATATTTTTAAAAAAAACTAACTATTCTCTTTCATTGATAGGCTAAGAACTTTCCGAGCCGGCCTTGTATATGTATTTAAAGTAGTCCCAACGACAATTTTTTTTCTCCCTAGAAGTAACATTTTAAGTCTGACCATGCCCAAACTCCAGGCAGAAGCTTGGAATTTTCTAAATAAAAAAGTGATGTAGGATTAATCATAGTGGGCCAGGCCGAACATTTTTACATGCTTTTCTTTAGGGTTCTTCAGCCAATATACCAAAAGATATACCCGACAATGCCTTAGAGATAAGTAGGACTTAAGAACTTCGTAAAAATCTTGGGGATAAGACGGTGGTATTTGAATAGTTTGGTCAAACACTCTTCTAAAATCGAGAAATGCCGTCTTACCTACTTGCTTAAACGCAGAACGTCTTCAGCTACATGCATTTGTTTTTCAATACTAGATCAATTATCTTTCATTTAATCAAAACTTATAAACAAAGTAGTATACCTTCCCGACGGACACGCTGTACTTTTAATTGTAAGCAAATATTTATTACAGAAGTAAACTAATTATGGTGTTGGCTAGAACCTTACATCAGAATAAATAAAACCATATTGCCATATATTATAACAAAGTAGTATACCTTCCCGACGGACACACTGTACCTTTAAGCAAATATTTATTACAGCGAGTATACTAATTATGGTGTTGTATAGAACCTTAAATCAGAAAAAATAAAACTATATTGCAGCGGTGACCAAAGTGCGGCTCCCGTGAATATTTTTTTTGTGATGTTTCCGTCCTTTTTGAACATTTTTTACTCAATCTGCCTTAAACTTTTGCTCAGTAAATTTTTTTTTTGTTTTGTAGATTATTTATTTAACAAAATTATTTATTTCAACCCTCGTTAGTTTAAATATTAACCATTTTAGTCAGTGAAAGTGTTGTGACATAATGAGTTCCTATGTTAGTAAAGTGGTTTGTAACTCAATGGGGAATACCAATTCATAGTCGAGTGTTGCTGTTAAAAAACTGAACAGATACGCGGGAATAATGCTTCTCACTTTAGTATTTTTTTTATAGTCTTCTAACAAAATTACCCTCTATTTCAAATATATTTTCCTGTTTGCAACCAATGTCCGCCACAGCACAATCACAACATTCGCGACTCACACACATTGTATGTCCTGACTGCAATAAGGTTTTTGCTGTATGCGCGTCCTTTCATTGTTAGTGTAGCACAAAAATATTATTGTCTCACATACGATATATCCCAGTTTGTTTTCCCCCACCCATTTCTGGCCGTTGTTCCGGCTCCAGCCATTTGCTGCGATTATAATGATGACAACGTCAAGGATGGTTATGGTGATGGTGACGGTGGTGCTGGCGCATGGCTTGGTTAGATACGAGTATCGTCGTCATTGACGTGTTCCACTCTCCCTGCTGTTGCTGTTGGTGCCGCTGTCGTATTGTAGCTCCTTGTATGGGTCATGTCTTTAACGTTTATAAGTTAAGCTGGGCAAAGTATGAGCACACATACGAAAAAACAGCGTATCCAGTACATTGAGTTTAAGCGTACTAAGTATAAATGACACTCATTACGGTCGTACCCTCCTATAAAGTATGAAACAAATGAGGTAAGAAAACTTCAGATCATAAATACTGGTACATATTGTTGAGCGTTGTTGTGTTTATACTCGTAACCGGTGTAAAATGGGGAAGTCCATGTTAAGTAATAAGCAGCGTGTATTTATATAAGCTGGGGGGGGGGGGGGGGGAACAACTACTAATAATGGCTGCGGAAATGGGTTGGCTTATGGTGAATTGGTTAAATACTCTACTCGGATGTTGATGTGCTCGTACATTCTGAAAATAATCAAAAAAAACGGTCATTTTGCGAGTAAGAGAATTCTTTTTAAAGCCTTGTACACATAGAGAACTGATTTGTTGTCTGAACCGAATTTTTTGTCAAATGTTGTTGATTGCACGTACTATATCATGGCTATAACCGAATGCTGTTTGCGTATCGGCACTTATCCGTGTTGGGAACAAGTAGCGGTTGAAGAGACAAGGTATCGATAAATTTATCTACTTAGGATGATTATTGAAATTGAATTCGTAAAGGTATTGTTTGTTGTTGTAGAAAATGAAAATCGTTCTGATTTATGTCAATAATTTCTCACAGACTATTTATTCATGAGGTATGCTTACAAATAAATAATTATTCTTTGGCTTCAGTATGCTGGCAGATAATTTCTTTCCTCCGATGGCATCACCATGTTAAAGTAATTCGAAACGGATCCAAGCAATAAGTAGTAAATACTTCCAACTTAAAAGCAATAATGCTGGTTATATATCTGGGCAGACTTGGTAGTCGCATTGTAGCTTACCACAGTGCAATGGATCACCGTCGAGTATCGCGTTAAAGATGGCATTAATTAAAAAGAGGGTTCAAGCATTTTCAAAGAAAAATTGGCCAATGATGGCACCTTTAAGGAATTCGCACCAAAATGTCACTCTCAAACTAAAAAAGTGTCACGAAGTCGTGTAGAGAAAAATTAAGTGGAAAATCGGTCCGAACTACAGAAATTCAGTTGGATAAGCCGACTTTCTGTTGCAATAACCAAACTTCCATAGTATTAATGGAAACATGGTTTGCAATATTATATGATGATTGCTCCAACTATTTTACGGTATTCACAGCCAATCGCACAATAATACAAACCGAATTCCGTTTAACTATTGGTTGCGACAACTGGCGGTTATGGCAACCAACCAATTGTGATGTACTTGTTACTTTGGTACCAATAATTGGTGGTGACAATAAATCTATATTTGTAGTGACCAAATCCTGTTTAGTTGGCTGTTGTAACATAATATTGGTTATGCCAGCATCACAAAATAAACCCTATAATATCACAACAAATCCTTTGTTTATTACGAAAACATATTTGGAAATACCTAAAAAATTAATAAAAATAAAAAATAATGGTCAGACAGTTCAAGTTTTATGGTAAGGACGGTTAGTGCTTCCAACCTATACTTCCTTTTAAATAAACGAACCATACATAAAATAATATTTTTCAGAATAAAGACACCGGCTTAACTGCAATTTAGCGACATTACTCAGACTTGATTAGAATTTTCGCCTTAGATTAGAATTTTCGCCTTAGACAGACCTCCTTATTATTTAAAACAACAACCAAGTTTTTGGTGGCCGCTCATTTTTTCCGAGTTACGGCCATCCAACGACAATAAATATTGTTATATTCCTTTATGAATTCTTTTCAGAGTTGGGCTACAAGTCGGGTTAATATTAATTTTTTTCAAAAAGTACTTTAAACCAACAATTTATATTTAGATTCCACAATTGATTTGAATTTTTATATTTTTTTTGTTCTGAAAAAATACCTCTAGATAGATCAACCTTTATTATTATAGATACGACCCTCATAACTCCCTGAGAGGAGGTATGGTTTTGTAGCTATAATATTGACTTAATCTGATTTATATTTAGCTACGTCTGTACTACACAGCAGCATAGCTTTTTCGAATTTCAGCGAAATCGACCATTTCTATTGAAAACCCCAAGTTCTATTAATAATTCCTTCTTGTTACATACCCCCCGATTTTTATATAGCATGCACAATAGCTTTCTTTAAGTAACCTCCGATGCCCCGTCCCCTTCCTCTTTTTCCGTGTTCAACATTTAAGCCGGAAATATTACCCGCAATAACAACCCTTCAACACAACAACAACCCCATTTGCTACGTCGTCACGGTATCTTCTTAAAGACTTAGAAAAGGATAAGGGGAAAAAGCACACAACTCCAACGAGCCAACAACGTAAACGTACAGGCAAAACGCATTATTTGTGTTTCTATTTTACTTTGGAGTTCGTGTCTTTCTCTCCTACATAGAATGGTATAAGTAAACTCTTACGTGAAGTCAAAAGATTTCTAAGCGCTAAAACACTCTGTATTACCATAAATGGCCGTCACCCTTCCATGCCTTGATTCTCTGTCCATTCTGGATAAAAGACGGTGTGGCGTACTGCCGCCCCCTCTCAATTCAATCCCAACCGACCTGGCCACAATCTCAAAGTCACAGATAAAGTAATATTATAACACCATTCTCTCGAGGATAACGAGGTGTATTGTGGCGTTTTCAGTAACTCGCCAACAACAATGGCAACGAGAACAACAATTACAACAACAACATAACAAGCAGGAACAACAACACAAGCAGCAACAATAACTACATGGTCTTAGAGCCATAAAGTATACTTTTTATGTCATTCATTCATAGACGATGATACTTCAGTACGGCCACTGTGACTCCCGTTGCTACTCCGTAACTGCTGCCTTTGCTGTTGCAACGAGTGCCTGCAACTTGTGCCACAACTGCTTATAAATTGCTCCCTTCGTGTTGTTGTTGTTGCTGTTGTGTATGGGTCCGCTTCCTCATTTGGCAACATTGACTGCAGGCAGTAGCAAGAGATCCGGGACCAGCACAAACTAAATTTTAATGATTTTTTATGATTATGAGACGACAACAACCAACAACAATAACGGCAGCAGCAGATATTATTTGTGACTTTGTTGCTTGCATAGACGATGTTGGGAAGAATGCCTTCAGAGATGGTTGAATAATGAAGGTGGTTACGGCAAAAGACGGCTTAAGTTCTCCGAGACAAACAGGATGAGTTTAACTTTTAAATATTTGTATACAACTTTAGTGTGATGATTGCGTTAAAAGTCGCATGCGTTGATTTCCAAAGCAAATCAAAGAAAGTTTGACTATATTCGATATGTGACGCGCAAAATAGAAAGGGATATAAGGTTAAAAACCAGTTTTGTTCAGGAGAGCCATTTTAAAGATTAGGTTCCTTTCTATTTGCGCTTAGAATCGTCGACTTCACTTTCATAAAACGCCCATATCTCTGGAAGGGAACACTTTTGGGGCATGGGATCAGTCTCATTCGATGCTAAGATGTTGTCCACATCAAAAAAAGAAAAAATGAAAATTGATTTTTTTACCCTTAGGTCCCTTTCTCTATGCGCTGTCACATATATTCAAGTTTGTAAATACTTTTAAAACAAAGTTTATTTTTTAAAGCAGTCTATTCATATACCTGGGACCACATGTCCGCATCAATTGATCTAAAAAAGATAATCATATTAATTTATTTGGGAAAATTTGGCTTCGAATTTGAGTAGCAATAAGAACTTCATTCGAAAATAGTCTCTCACTCGGGGTGGCAACGATGCAATAAATGTGTACTTACTTTCCATTGTTCTCCGTAAAGGTATTGGATAAGGGTTTCTTTAACGACAAACAGGCGGTGTCTTTAGACAGTGCTTCAATTGTATTGGAATACCACTGTCATCATTATGGCCAAGTGCTTACACCCCTGTCAAGGACCCCATATTGAATTCTCTTCGTTGGCCTTGGAACCCACAATCTCTTGGGCCACTTCAACACCGGGTAAATCAAATCAATAGTTATTCGAGAATTTCTGATCTCGATGTTTATCAGTTCGCCTTAAAAAAATAATAAAAATAAATCTGTTATAATGCTGAATATAATTTCAGTTATAAAGGCTGGTTCAACTAAAACGCACGATGTTAATTAAAACAAAAAGTGTTTAGAAATTTATCTTAATATTTTTTATTATGAAGGATCTGTGGCAATTATGTGTGAAGCAAAACGTCGGCCTAATGCTGGGCATGGCTTCGGTGGCATAGCTTTATCAGAAGGCCCATATTTGCAATGAGTCTGAGACAAAATGAAGGTTTAATTTTGTTAATGTTCCAATTTATCTCATCATTTAGCTCTTGAATTATTCCTGGCTTACTGATGTTCACTTTTTGTTTTAAATTTTCCCAAAGAAAGAAGTTCAACTGTGTCAAATAACATGATCGTTGTGGCAAATTATCATCGCCACGACGAAGGATAACACCGCCTTTAAATTTCCTACTCAAACCAGCCATTGTTTTGTTTTCTGTGTGGCAAGTAGCACCTCTCTGTTGGAACCACATATGGTCCAGGTCAATATCCTCAATTTCTGGCCAGAAGAAGTCCGTTCTCACATGCGATAGCGAAAACCATACACGTTAACTGCTTGGCCGACCTCATTTTCGAAGAAGTACATTCCGATGACATCACCAACCTACCAACCAGTCACCCTTTGTGAATGCATTGGCTTTTGAATAATCACATGTGGATTCTCATTCTCGGCAAGTCTACTTGATAACGAATCCACCGTAGACACTTTTGGTCGATTATGCTGACCCAAACAATAACGAAGCGCACGAAATGCATTTTGATTTAAACTCACATTTTTGCAATAGGCTTCAACAGTATTAACGCACTGCTCAGTTGTGTACCTCTTTATGGTTGAATTGGACAAACTTTGAAAAAAAAGAAATAACAAATAAAATCTGGCAAACAATTTGACGTTAAGGTGTGACTCACAATTAACATCGTGCATTATGGTTGGACCGTTATGGTTTATTGATCGCTCTGAATGAATTTCGAACGTTTTCGAAGGCATACGTCTTAAACCCAAGGCATACGTTGCCACCACAATAAAACAGAACGTTTACGAGTACATATAAATTTCTCAATGGCGAAACTAGGTAAACTCTTACAAATTTACGCATTGTTTGGATGATAATTAAAAATATCGTAAAAATTTAAGTTAAAATAAAAGGTCGAAAAGTCGACATACCAACTTGGACTTTTTAATAAAAAAAATCGATTAACTTAAGTTCGTTGATTTTATGTTTAGCCCGATTGTTTTATTTTGGTATTTTGCTTTTACACATTGAAAGTCGATGCCAGCGACCTGACGAATGCCAGCGACCTGACAAAATGATGAGAACATAATATTTTCAAATATGTTCTGATCAATGCAATGTTCAACATCGGTTCTTTTATTTAGCAGGTGTAACAACGAGGGCTGCTATATATATATTTCTGGCCTAATAATGAAAATGCGAATATTTATCATCAAAAATGGTTTTATTATTTTTCAAAGAATTCTCCAGCAAGATTTATACATTTTGCATGCGCTAAAACCAATTTGCGAAGCACTTTTTCCACTCCGATTGAGACATGGTTTTTGAACACTCCAACAACATCTTTTGGCGACGAAAATCGTTGACCACGCATTTTGTTCTTGATGTGCAGGAATAAAAAGAAGTCATTGGGTGCCAATTCAGGGCTATACGGCGGATAACCCACCAATTCGACGTTTTTGCTGGCCAAATAAGCGCTAGTTTGAGCTCTCATTGATATTATGTACAATGATTCGTCTTCTCTTGATCGTTTTTCGAATTTCTCCGAAGACTTCAGGCAAACGAATTGTGGTGTACCATTTAGAATTTACCGTCCTACGTTGCTCAAGCGGAACAGTCGCTACATGACCAGTTTTGCGGAAGAAACAGGCGACCATTTGCTTCGAAGTGCTTCTTCCACGAACAACTTTCGTTGGATTTGGCTCGTCTTCGAAGACCCACACGGTCGATTGCTGTTTTGTTTCGGGCTCATACGCATAGATCCATGATTCGTCACTTGTGACGATCTTATAAACGTCTTATATTTCAAAATTTCTTTGCGCCAATCGACACGAGCCTTTTTTTGAGCAATGGTCAAATTGTGCTGGTGGATGAAATGACCAAGAATGCCTCTATCTCACAGTATGTCACATGAAGATCTTGCATTATCAGTTCACGCACGGCATCAATGTTCTGTTCGGCACAACGGCCGTTTATGGACGACCTTCGTCTTTGAGCGAGCGTCGGCCACAATTGATGGATGGTGCTTCATTGCCATGCAAAGATTTAAGTTCATCGATGCATTCTTGTCTCGATAATCCATGTCGAAAGTTGTGAAACATGATCGCACGAAAATTGATTTTTTCAAGCCACTGTAAACAGCAAAGTATAGCAGAAGTATATATAGAAGCTCTCGTACTATTCACGAAGTTATTAAAACAAAGTTTGTGGGCAGATATCACAATTTTGTTTTCGAGCATAACCTGTTATTTTGAAGCGTTTATGGTTTAAACAAATCGTGACAAAATTGTGCTTGGATCACACTGTCAATACTTATATTGCAAACAGGTGTGATTATTCCAGACCGATTACATTACTTCAGTTTAAATTATATTTCAGTTTAAATTATATTTTGACAGATACATATCAAACTTGGCACTCCTGATTGTTTTTGAAATATTCCCTCTTCATATATTCCGCTGATCCAGCTTTACGTTATACCCTTCCCTCTTTGCAAATATTGTAAAGTATCTGACCGATTATAACACATTTGTGTTCAATATAACCGACGCTCCTTCCCTCAACATATTCCTGATAATCCCCTTTGAGCTGTTACTCTGTCTCTCTCTCTCCCTAAAGTAAAGGCAAATGATATGGCAAAATGATATTGGCGCCCAACCCGTCTTTCGCAAAAGGGTATCCTTTTGTGTTGGTTCGCCCCTCGACTGCGATTAGGAGAGGAGAACATGAGTGACAGGCGGACTGGCTGGCTGACTAGTGGGGGTATGAGTGTTTTCCGGCTCTTGCTGTTCAGTTACGTTTCGTTTAGCATTGTTGGTTGGTTGGATGGTTGTTGTTGTTGTTGTCGCTAGTATTACATGCCATTTTCTTACTTTAGAATTGTATAGTGTCTCCGGTGTTTTGTTGGAGCACAAAACCTCTTCGTTGGCCCAACAAGTAATAAGTCTAATCCCCGTTGTCCCCCTTGGTAGGCTGAGGGTCGACTGGCGGCCTGCCTGGTTCGTTTATTTCCTTGTCCCCGCCGAAGTATGTTTGTACGAGTGTTTGCCGGTTAACCGTCATATTTACGATGTGACACATACAAATGGCAGGAAAGGGAAATGCTGTTCTTTGTGTGTATTTGTTTTTGATTTAGAAGCAAACAAAAGTGTTTTAACTTATTTTAACAAGGCAACCAACAACCAACCGGGCCACTATTTGCAACTAACTCTCCCACGCCAGTATCTGTGAACAAGAACGACAACGTCGTCGTCATCATTATTCTTGTCGCCCACTCCTGTCGCCCTTATCCTTAACGTTGTCGCCAGCGTCCTCCGTGATTGCCATCATCGTCATTGGCAAAGTTTTAGGTTAGTTAAGGCTGTTATGGTTTGCCGTTTTGCAACTAATTGACAATAATGTGTAATTGTGCCACTTTCTCGGTTGTGCCGGACGGACGGACGGACGAACAAACGGCTATTGTCGTTTGGGGATTAACCCAACAATTATTTAATAATTCCGTACAACGCTAAATGCTGCTAAAACGAAATATTGCCCAGCGTTACCGTGAGCAGCGCACACGCTTATACTTTTATTTTATGTTCTTTAAATGTTCAACGTTTGTAAAATCCCTTGACAAAATTCCCTTAAGAAATTTAAGCTTAAACGAAATAATAGTTAAAAAGAAATATTTAATGGTGATTTTTGCTTGTTTTCTCTTTTATCTTTTCCATTCATTGCTTATAGCCCAAAGGCGATAAAGGTGATCGCGGTTTGGATGGCCGTGATGGCAAACCAGGACCACCCGGGCTACCAGCCGCTTCTGGAGAAGGTGTACAGTATGTTCCGATGCCCGGACCACCAGGACCGCCTGGTCCACCGGGAACGCCTGGCATGCCAGGCCTCTCGATATCGGGTCCCAAAGGAGAGCCGGGTATGGAGTTAAGAAATGGATATTATGGTGATGCTTCGTATTATGGTCGGCCAGGTGAGTCATAAATGCGTATTTTGACATTTTTCGCCGCCAGCGGTGAGATTGCTAGAAAGCCTTGGACTTTAAGTGATATTATTACAATGTTGGTGGTTGTGGGGGTTTCTAAATCTATAAAAGGTGATACATCTCATATTCCAGGTATAAAAAGTCTGGCGGTAGTTTTTTTATAAATCGAAAATGCAATTTTTTCAAAGTTTTCATTTTAATTGGCGCAAAAATCTTTACCTGCAGGGTAATACGAGAGAAATGATAAAAAATCCCAATTTCAACAAAACATGAAATAAATAGTTTTGCGTTAGTTGAGTAAAAAGGGGTTCGTAAAGAGCATGGAAATACAGTGTAAATGTTCCTTCATTACTTTATTAACTGTTAGTACGAGTAGTATACCGTGACAGATTTCTAGACGCTATAAGATTAAAATTCTACATGCTTCGACTTAGTTCGCTTGACCTTTATAAGGTTATAACAGAATTTCTCAGTTCTTTCAAGAATTTCCACCGCGGACTCGGTTGGCACCTGCTGCTTGCATTTACATTTATTAGCAAAATATTTCCTACCCAGCGCTATCATTTTAGCTTGAGGCGCCTGACGGCATATTCAACGTTACAGCAAACATTTCTCCCAAAAAAATAATGGGACATGACAATTAAGGTGTAATACGAATATCGTAAGATCATCCCCTCTCTAACAACAACCAACAAATTGTAATAACATCACCTGGCAAGTCAGTGTTAACCCTATGATGATCAGACCATATACGAATTAAATCTCCAAAATTTTTCATTTTCGCTAACCATGTTTAGACTATATCGCTATTAACCACATTTTGTAATGACTAACTTTACAATAATTTTCACTTTTTTTTCCTCTGTAAAATGCCCACGAAACCAAACTATATTTCCATTGTCCAAAACACACCAACCAAACACAACCGCCAACCACTAATACCCATACATAACCACACCCATACACCCACCCAACCGCCCACAACTACAACCACACCCACATCCACAAATAATTTCACTTTAGATGAACTTAAAGCTTTGCGTGAATTACAAGATTTAAGAGATCGCCCGGATACCAGTTCGGGTAAAGATGTTTTCCATTCTTCTTTTACTTATGTCTCTCATGTTCTCGTTCTTTATGTTGTTTCCTTTCTACTTGTGTGCTTTATAATTTTGTTTTATTAGTTTTTTTGTTTTTTTTTGTCGTAGTCGTTGTTGCTTCACTATTTGATTGCATTCTATACAAGTCCATAGAATTCAATACAATTTGTAATTTCTTTTCTTTCGATCCGCTGTTGGCCTCATTCACTCCCACCGACACTGTGATTGAACACAGTGGGGGATTAGTAAGAATTTGTTTTTAAAGAGTTGGATTTTTTTGTTTCTTTTAGCTTTAGTGAATTTAAAATTTATTTATTTTTTGGAATATTTGCTCAACAAATCATAGTTTTTTGTGCACAAGCAATGGTTTAAATGGGGACTATTAGTTGAGATGCACTTAATCAAGGGTGGCCCAAATTAGACTAAAGGGTAAAAAGTATTGATAACTTTTTTGTTTATAATTTTTTTTCGATCTTTTCCAGGTTTTATAGTTTTTTTTCTATAGAAAAAGTATAGCTGTATATCAAGCCCTCATCGCAAAAAAGACTTAAAAGCCAAAAAATTTACCGGAAAAGGGTTTGTGTTAATTTTTGCCTAATTAATCTGTAGCATTCCGACACAATTGATTTTGATGTATCTTTACAAATATAACAATTTAATTTGGAATATTTGCGGATCAAAATCGCCGTACAATTTTCTATCGAATTTTATTAAAAAGTGAGTGGCGCTAACGTCTTTTTTGCGGTAAAGGTTCGATGTGAACCACGCTACGAAATTGTTGAATTTTATTAATCTTTTGGCAGGTCTATTATCTCAACTCAATGAAATTATCAGTGCCAATTTTTTGACAGAACAGTTGCCAGGAACCTAGTCTCCCGTTTTAAGAAACAATGACCAGTGGCAGAATCCTAGGGTATGCCATCAGCGTCAATTATGGGTTGCTACGCGTATGTATATCTGGCGCCATCTGACATTTCCATTGGAAAGTTTTACATTTTTTAGCATAAACGTACTTAGAACGTTTTGACGTACGACCATCATTTGTGTTGTTTGCAGTGACTTGAAAAAATCAAGTTGGCAAAAAAATGGAATTAACCCATGAACGTTTTCGTGCGATCATTTTTCACAACTTTCGACGTGTATTATCACGACAAGAATGTATCGATGAACTTAAATCTTTGTATGGCGGTGATGCACCATCCTATAGCACTGTGAAAAACTGGTTTAAAGTATTCAATCGTGGCCGACGCTCGCTTAAAGACGAAGGTCGTGAAGATCGTCCAAAAACGGCCGTTGTGCCAGAGAACATTGATGCCGTGCGTGAACTGATAAGGCAGGATCGTCATGTGACATAGAGATAGAGGCATTCTTGGGCATTTCCTCCACCATCATACATACGATATTGCATGATCACGTGGCCTTAAAAAAGGTTTGTTCTCGTTGGATCCCGCACAATTTGACAATCGCTCAAAAAAAGGCTCGTCGATCGCGATGCTTTAAAAAACGTTTATAAGATCGTCACAGGTAACAAATCATGGATCTATGCCTATGAGTCCGAAACAAAACGGCAATCGACCGTATGGGTCTTTAAAGACGAGCTAAATCCAACAAAAGTTGTTCGTGGAAGAAGTACATCGAAGCAATTTTTTTCGGTATAACCGGCCATGTTGTCACAGTGCCTTTTGTGGAACGTAGGACGGTCAATTCTGATCGTATACAACCATCTGTTTGCCAACAGTGTTCGAAGAAATGAGCAAAGATAATAAGAGAAGACGTATCATTTTGCATCACGACAATGCGAGCTCTCACACATCAGCTGAAACGATGAGCTATTTGAACACTCATGATGTCGAATTGATAGGCCATCCACCGTACAGCCCTGATTTGGCACCCAATGACTTCTTCTTATTCGCTAGCATCAAGAAAAAATGCGTGGTTTACGTTTCTCATTGCCCGAAGCAGCTGTTGAAGCGTTCAAAAAGCATGTTTTGGAGGTGTCTCAATAGGAGTGGAAAAAGTGTTTCGTTTGTGCGCATGCAAAAGTGAATTGATTTTAAAGGGAAATATTTTGAAAAATAATATTTTTTTTCCAATGATAAATTGTTGTGTTTTTATTGCCGGACCCGTAAAATAAATAGCAACACTCGTGTTACATCAGCGTTAATTACACCCCTCCAGATGCACCGTTTGAAGCGGTCTTATGGTTGATAAAATTATCGGGCCATATTTATTGGAAATGAGGAGGGCCAACCAGCAATCATTTACGGGACTCTGTGAAGGACTATGATTGAATTTTTTTTTGTTTTGCAAAGGACACAACCTTTGTAACCTTTTTGGTGCACCCTTCAGTCTTCTTTGGACCACCCTGTACCTTAAAAAGGGTAGCGTTGCTTGATGTTTTGGCTCATAAGGACGAAACCAAAACAGCCTGCATTGTCAAAATGAGAGATCTAGATTTGAATTAATTTTGATGTTCTGGTTGCACTCATGGACCGATGAGGAAAAAATTGCCCTATTAGCAAAAGAAGGGAGCACCGGTTAATATGGGCATATGGGTTATCAAATAAAACCCGATTTACTACTTAGCCACATATGTTAGAGATAATGTTAAAGATAAGGTTGAGATACGGCTCGAACTTAGAAACCTTAAAAGTCCCAAAACAGGCCCCTTTAATAGCGAATAACCAGTAAAAGGTGTTTTTAGACTTTGGGTTTTCAAAAGGAAATAAAACGCATATGTGACAGCGCATAGAGAAAGGAACCTAAGGGTAATAAAAACAATTTTCACTTTTTTTTTGATGTGGACAACATCTGAGCATCGAATGAGACCGATCCCATGCCCCAAAAGTGTTCCCTCCCAGAGATATGCGCGTTTTATGAAAGTGATGCTACACCAAAAATACACGTATTTAAATCTTTAAAATGACTCTCCTGAACAATCCGGTTTTTACCCTTACGTCCCTTTCTATTTTGCGCGTCACATATACTTATAATTTAATGGTATGGCCAAGATCTCAGCTTTATTATAAAGATAAGGGTTTGCCATTATTTTTTAAAAATCATTTCGGGCAAGTGGTCGCCGCGGCTGGCTCGAATAAATTCCGGTCGAGAGGCCCAATTTGCGACCATTTTTTGCAGCATTTGGGGCAGCAATAATGCGCCAAATATTCTCTTCATAGACAATCGACTTCACATAACCCCATAAAAATAGTCCAGCGGTGTTAAATCGCATGATCTAGGAGGCCTCGCCACAGGGCCACGACGAGAGATAATGCTCTCACCAAAAGTTTTCTTCAATTAATTCAGTGTTTCGTTGGCTGTATTTTTTTTTTTAATAACCAACACTCAGGGGATGCCCCCTATACATGCGGTGCATTGCGTTGGCGAGTGGAAATTAATGGATCGGAGGTGGGAAAGAGGGAGTAATGTTTGTTGACGCTTGCCTTGAACTTCTGGATGTCGCAATTAGTGAGAAATACATTTGCCGGAAGTCGATTCCACATACGGACTGTACGAGCGAAAAACGAATTTGATCTGTAGTGTATAGTGCGTTCAACTGGCCAATCGATAACAAACCTGTGTGAATTCCTAGAAAGTCGCGTATCCCTGCCGAACATCCTTACGTCAGGAATATGGCGACGATGAACACACACCATGAAAGTAACGATAGAACAGCGTCATGCAACCCCCATTCTGACGATGCTCAAGGGAAACAATAGAGTTGCATACCCTACTGTCACCAATCAGTACCATCGCTCTCCTTTGAACACGGTCAGGTAGCTCCAATGATGATTGTGGAGCACCTGCCCATATATGGGAGTTGTATTCCATCTTCGGCCTGATGTAAGTTGTATAGATATGGAATAGATCAGAAGGAGTGAAATATTTCTTGCACCGCTTTAAAAAGCCTATGCACTTGAGTGCTTCTTTCGACACTTCGAATACATGTCTCGCCCAACGAGCGTCACATTGTATTTTCATGCCCAGAACATCGAGAGCTTCTGATTGTTCAATATCCGTACCATCGAGAGAGATTGATGATATTGTTGGGTCAGCGAATCGCTTGTGAGACAACAAGCAGCACTGTGTCTTACGTGCATTAAAATCTACTCTATTCACTCGACCCCATTCGGAAATGGCCAGTAGATCACGGCCAAGTGTCTCATCCATAATTCGCCTTTTGTCTTCAATATCTTGAAGGCTCGGCCTACGGTCGAATGAATATGAATGACAGAGGTTACTATCATCTGCGAAAGAGTAGATTGGATTCACGGTCTGACCCAATAGATCGTCAATGAAAATAAGAAATAAAGAGGGAGAAAGGACAGAGCCCTGTGGTACACCTGCGGTCAGCCTATGAATCGCTTAGAATCGTCGACTTTACTTCCATAAAACGCGCATATCTCTTGGAAGGGAACAATTTTGGGGCATGGGATCGGTCTCATTCTATGCTCAGATGTTGTCCATCAAAAAAAGAAAAAAAATGAAAATTGATTTTTTTACCCTTAGTTCCCTTTCTCTATGCGCTGTCACATATTGATCACACTCGATATAAAAAACAGCCTGACCGACCTTCAAGAAATTTTTACTAGTTATTCATTAAGTCAGACTGATCATACTAATAAAAATATCGTTGTTTTATCTCTTACAAAGCGTATATTGCCCCCACTGTGCAATAGTAGTTCATTGTATTGTTGTCGAATTTTGAGTTTTATTTTCTCTCTCGCAGTGTTATTGTCGTGTTTTTTTTTATTTCATTTTTTTTGGAGCATTCATCGCAAATGATTTCTTATAATTTGTCTTATATTTCGCTAGACGAGATGAGGATGGTGGATAGGAATGAGGGTGGCATTTTGACCGGAATCTGTAGCGTCTTTGTCGTTTCGCTTTTATTTTTATGGTCTCCTTTCGTCCAAGATTTTTATTCACTCCAGTGCACTCACGTTTCTAATCTATTTCATTCAATGCACTTTGTTTGCTGTTATTATCTTTTGGAAAATTTCAACTTGAAATTATTTAGATTTTCTTTTGCCCGCCCGCCCGTTTTCCTTTTGTTGTTGATAATTTTATTGTCCTTCTGCGCAAGGTGGCGGCTGAGATGCTGGAGGAGGTGCAGAAGCAGCGCCGGTAGCATGGGAATGTTTATGGTTTTGCATGTTAATGAGTTGTCTTTATGGTCTTCACTTGATGGGAAAATTTTATTTTATTTTCCCGGAGTATAACAAAAAAAAACAAACAAATTTGGGGCCACAACAAAAAGAAAATGTAAATCGAAGTTTGGTCAAAATAAATTGCCTTGGCAAATTCTTTTATTTTTGTTTATTGCTTGAAAATTTGGGCGAAAATTCAATTGAAACGCTAGTCGAAATGTCATTAACGTATTCGTTGTTCCGTGCAATTGCAAAGTACGTGTCGTATTCTCTACGCCAAAAGCAGCGCACACAAATGATACAATTATTTTAGTTTGCAATGCCAAAGCAATTCCGGTGCAAAATGTAATTTAAAATAAGTCCTTTTTTCCATCTACTTTGAAATTTATTCCATTCAAAATTTTGGGGTTAGCGAGAATTTCTATTATTAAATTTAAATTTTCTTTTAATTTGTTTTAGACGAGTATTGAATTTCAAATAAGTTGGTACGAATAAACGAAAAGGATTTTTTTTTGATACACAGTTTTGTGCTAAAAGTTAGACAGACGAACAAGAGCATATGGGCCGTTATAGAACTGGGATAAACTCCATCGACAAAGTGTATCGCTTAATTATGAAGTAGGGTAACTTACATAATTTACATAAAGTTCCATCGAGGAACAGACGGGGAACTTTTCTTAAATTAGTGAACTGTAAAGGATACATTTCTGCACAGCTCAACGGAACCTACGCTTTGATGTAGGCTCCGAACGCCTCACGCATGTTTTACATGGATTAGAGATGGAACACTTACTGGTAAAGTTGCTGGCGTATATGAGCTGGAAACTCGCAGCCTAAAAAATTGGGATTATTTAATTTAACAAGATAACTGACTTCATAAGAAAGATAATTGTAGACTTTTTGTGCTGAAATATTTGAAAAAGGTGCCTCAGATGCAAATGTCAAAATTGCAATACCTCTTAACGTAATTGACTGGTCCAATCCAAACAAGTAAAAAATTTTAAGTTTGGCTGTGCCGAACTTTGGATACCCTCCACCAGATTCCCAAATAAAATCAAATTTGGTGCGGAAGTGTGTTCTATATAGAAATCGTTATGTGCAAAATTTCATTTCGATTGGTCAAGCTTGTGGTGAGTTATCCTCATATTATTTCTCAAAGCCCATGAGACCATTTGTGTGGGAGGTACCAGTAGGACTTTTCCGATCTCAACAGAATTTAGCGCAGAAGTGTGTTCTATATAAAAATCTTTATGAAGAAAATTTCATCTCGATAGGTCAAGTTTGTAGTGAGTTATTGTCATATTATTTTTCAAGGCCCATGAGACCGTTTGTGTAGAAGGTACAAGTAGGACTTTTCCGATCTCAACCGAATTCAGCGTAGAAGTGTTGTGTTGTATATAGAAATCTTGATGTGTAAAATTTCATTTCGATAGGTCAAGTTTGTGGTGAGTTATAGTCATATTATTTCTCAAGGCCCATAAGTCCGTTTGTATGGGAGGTACAAGAAATGGTGGCCCAATCTAACCATTTTTACACAAATGATTGCGCCTATACAGAGATTATTATTTGCAAAATTTCAGTGATCTTGCTGAAGAAACTGGACGGATATTTCCAAATAAAAAACTAATTTTTATGAGGTAGTGTCGGTTGAGGGTCTCCAACACCAACTTCCAGTAAAACTATATATCCCATTTTCAATACCAACTAGGTTAGCTACACATGTTCGTGGCTCTATCAGCAGGCTCTATCTTGTTTTCAACAGACGGGCAGACGGACAGCCGGACAACATGGCTAGATCGTCTTAGAATTTTACGAGGATCAAGAATATATATACTTTGTTGGGTCTTCGATGAATATTTTAAGGTGTTACAGACAGAATGACAAAACTAATATACCCTCCATTGTATGGTAGAGGGTATAAAAATTAAAAACGTCGTTAAGTTCAGCCAGGCCGAACATTACTTATACTTAGTAGGGACATTAATAATGTTACAACATTGAGCACAACCATTTCAATAGTAGAACTGAACATACCCCGTTAATGTCATATGGGTTTTGAAAGCTAACCTCAATAGCGTTAGTCTGTAAAGGGATTTTAAAATTGTGTCCACTTTCATCATGGAGTGGTCAGATAATGAGAACCATAATAGCTCTTTTCAAGTGTGAAATGAAGAAAAGCGATATTTTCAAAACGCTTCGGCCACTAGGGATTAGCCGCATGTTCGTCTACCGATGCATAAAACTGTTTGAGGAGACTGGAGATGTAAAAGACCGCCACCGGTCGGGCCGCCCATGCTCTGTTCGAACGCCGCATGTCATCAAAGCCGTTAAATCAAGAATTCACAGAAATCCGCTCCGAAACCAGAAAATCATGGCACGTGAGATAAATATCACGCAGAAGTCCATGAGTCGAATCATTAAGAAAGACTTGGGACTTGGGGCTTTCAAACGACGTACCGGACATTTATTGACTGCAGCTTTAAAAAATAGGATTGAAAAATACAAACGTCTTTGGGAGAAGCACGCTGATTACTTGCATATAAAATTTTTTTTTTCACCGATGAAAAAATGTTTACCCTTCAGGAAAAATTTAACAAGCAAAATGATAGAGTGTATGCGCGGTCTTTTAAGGAAGCATCTGAACTGATGCCAAGGGTGGAAAAGGGTCATCACCCAGCTTCAGTCATGGTTTGGTGAGGTGTCTCTTATGATAGGGTGACTGACCTGCATTTCTGCGAACAAGGAGTCAAGCATCGGACAAAGTTTACCAACAAACAGTTTTGGAAGCTGTTGTGAAGCCTCTTAACAATTCCCTGTTCCAAAACCAGCCATAGACTTTTCAGCAGGGTTCTGCGCCGACCCATAAGGCTAAAACGTCCCAGGCCTGGCTTCGAAACAATTTGCCAGCGTTCATTTCCTCTATAGAATGGCCCTCAGGCAGTCCAGATTTGAACCCATTGGACTACAAATTGTGGGCGGTTTTAAAGGACAAGGTTTGTTACAAAAGATCCCCAACCATTGGATCTCTTAAGACTGCTTTGGTTCGAGCTGTGGCCAATTTTCCAATGGACGAGGTTCGTGCAGCTATTGACGATTGGCCAGTGCGACTTAAGGCGTGTGTAAAGGCAAAAGGCGGACATTTCAAACAAGTAGATTCTTTTTGGATACAGTATACATCAATAAATATATTAAAAAATATTTGGTCCAAAAACATTCAGTACTTTTTATTTTACAGTATTTATTTCTCTACTAAGTACATGCCCTCCAACGTCCCTACGCTTCCAAAACGCAAAAAAACAGATTTTTGGGCCCCTTTCAGAATTAAAATTACTCAATATTAAGACTGGTAACAGAATTTGCTTTAAATTGTGTACCTGTATGTCTATATTTACAAGTAATCGCCCGATTTGACCATGCGGGACGTTTTTTTAGGCTACATGAGCCAAAAAGTATAACGACTATGTCCTTTTTTGAGGTGTTTAGTGCGTCCCGACTTAAAGTGTGATTTGCTAACGAAATACTTAAAAAAGGTGAACTTATTACCAAGGCACCTTGGCTCCCTTAAATTGCCGATTGCGCCCATTGATTCGTTTGACCGCTATAGTGCTGTCAACAGGTACACGGACGGACAGACATGACTAGATCGTCTTAGAAATTAACGGCGATCAATAATATATATATACTTTATAGGGTCTTCGATCAATATTTCGCAGTGTTGCAAATGAAATGACAAATTACCAAGGTTGGGCAAAAATAATTACCCAATGTTCTTTTAATGTAAAATTATTTTTTTTTAATATTTTCTCAACAAATCATATTGTTTGTAAACAAGTAGTGCTTAAAATGGGGACGGACGTGGCTAGATCGTCCGAGAAGTTAACGGCTAACAATAATATTTATACTTTAAGGGTCTTCGATCTATATTTCGTAGTGTTCCAAATGGAAAAACAAATATACAAGGTTGGGCAAAAATAATCCCAAAATGTTCTATTGGAGTAATTTTTATGTAAAACTTTGGTTCTGCTTGTGAAATTTGTTTTTTTTTAATATATGTGACGCGCCCTTCCGCCCAGTTTGAAACGTTGGGTCGTAAACTATATGTGTGGGCACCAGTCATATGTACAATTTTGAGACAGCATCTGGAAGCATCAGGGTGGAGTGATATCACCGGCTCTGTTTAACCTCTACGCCTCTCTCGTACGCTGATGATTGCACAATTCTGGAGTCAGGACGAAGTTCCCCAGGGTGGAGTGATATCACCGGCTCTGTTTAACCTCTACGCTTCTCTCGTACGCTGATGATTGCACAATTCTGGAGTCAGGACCTAAAGTAGATGACATATGCGAGAAAAGCAACTGTAACTTCACTGAATTGGCACGCTTTTTTACTGCGAGGAATATGAAAATATCCGCCTTCAAATCATCATGCACACTGTTTACTGCATGAAACGCAGAGGTGCGATTGTCACTCAATGTGAAAGTCGATGACGTCAACACCCCGACTACTAACTACCCCAAAATCCTTGGGGTCACATTGGACAGCCTTTTTAGATTCTCTGCACGTGCTGCAGCTATCTGCAATAAACTCAAAAGTAGGAACAAGGTCCTCAAGTCACTTGCCGGCAGTACTTGGGGAGCCGACAAAGAAACCTTGTCTACCTCTTACAAAGCGATAGGTCGGTCTGTAGCAAACTACGCAGCACCTCTATGGCCGGCGAACGTGAGTACGACGCAGTGGAAGAAAATTCAGACTTGCCAGAATGTCGCCCTCAGAACATCAACAGGGTTTCTTCTTATGTCTTCTGCGGACCATCTACATGAGGAGACGAAGGTCCTTATCGTACGCAGACACAATTTCCTGCTGTCTAAGCAATACCTGCTATGGTAAGCAATACCTGCTAGGGTCATCCTAACCACCATCTCTTGAACAGAATGCCTCCGCCAAGGCAGATCAGGTACGATCTTCATGATTTAGAGAGAGAAGTCCAGCGGTATAAGAGAGAACCTTTAGATCATCGAAACTATCAGGCAGATCTGAACATCATTCACGCCGATGATGACGCAGCAGCAGTATTCAGCTACCGTGTGAATGTAGTGCTAGGGGAACATCCCCCGGATATTTCACCTGTGCAGAAGGTACTATCTTGGCTGACGCGCGTGGTTCTGGCTCAGCTGAGATCTGGATGGTGCAGCCGCCTCAATTCTTACTGGGCACGAATTGATGCTAACAGTCCTTACAACTGTCCCACCTGCCATCAGGGACCACATGATGTGCTGCACCTCTTCAATTGTCCGGCCAAGCCCACTCAGCTGACCTCCAGGTCACTCTGAACGCATCCAGTTCAAATGGCTTGTTTCCTCCACCTGGATAACGAAGCAAATCCCGTAAAGAAGAACAGGACTTCAAAATAAAATATGTGATGCGCAAAATAGAAAGGGACCTAAGGGTAAAAACCAGTTTTGTTCAGGAGAGCCATTTTAAAGAATTAAATACGTGTATCTTTGGTGTACCATCACTTTCATAAAACGCGCATATCTCTGAGAGGGAACACTTTTGGGGCATGTGATCGGTCTCATTCGATGCTCAGATGTTGTCCACACCAAAAAAAAGTGAAAATTGATTTTTTTTTACCCTTAGGTCCCTTTCTCTATCCGCCGTCACATATATTGTTTTTAAAACAACAACAACCTTTCCAAACTTATTTGCAGACGATGTTTGCTCGTTAATCTATTCATGATGAACCGTTGCCAGCTTCGACCGTTGTCTTGATCGATAAATGGAACCTTGTGAAACCACTTCATTTGCAATGTGTCCCTCCCTAATAGGAAAAGATGGACCGAATTACTCAATATATAGTTCTGATTCGTTTGGTTTAATAGGGGGGCAAACTTACTTACCTCTTATGTGCCACAAACTTTACCACCAGGTTATTCTCGTATACATAAAATTGGAAAATAAGTTCAAAACTGCTTAAGCTACTTTCTGCCAAGATTGGAAGGAAAGAGGCTGCCACTGTCAAAAATGCAATGAACCAAAGAAACCACTAAAGGGCTTACCCGTTATAAACATTTTCCTAACACTATTGAAATGTTTCTTCTGCCAAAAAAGTCAATTATCCTAAGACAATAACATTTTCATTTTCTTTCTATTTTATTTTGATTTTGATTTTGTGTTTTTCTTCATTACAACATTTTATTTTTCTTAGTTCAGTAGAATTCGCCTGCGTTCTCGGCATTAAAAAAGAGAAGAATTTCTTTTATGTTGAACACTCGGCGTATGCCCTCCCTTGGCTAGCGCCCCCCAGTAGAGTGCGCGATGTGTTCGACTGGCTGGCGGTGGCCATTGTTTGATTTGAAAGGACCATTACATCGAGTTCAACATAATCATTATGCTCATTGATTTGTCGTTTCATTTTCAGTTTTTCTTGCAGTTTTTTTGTACTTTTTTCTCTGTTAGTTCCAGTTGCCAACATTGTCTTTTCTTTGGCGACTGCTCGAGCTTGTGCTGCTTTGAACTAAGAGAGCAGGGAGTCTGTCCCTGTGTTCTGCAACGATAGAAATCAGTAGGAAACCAAAAAAAACACAATGGGCAAACCAAAGCAGCAAAGCTAGAATTTAACGAATTGTTGAATTTAATTAAGAAGTTTTTCGCTTTGATTTCGTTTTGCTTGTGCTAATTAATATTGGCAGATGGAACGAAAAGTTGTTGGACCAATCGATCGATGAGTGGTGAATGATAAGAATGAACGAACGAACAGTTGTTGGAATTCACATTTTTTTTTTCTATCTGTGTCGATATTTCAGATTAAATGTTATTTTCCGTTCTTTCCGGGTTTTTTTTGGGTTTTTTGGTCACTGCCATGGCTGAGAGTTAAGTAAACTTATTTGTTGGGAATTTTTGCTAGCGATAGATTAATTTTCTAACTTTGTAACATGGTGAAATTACATTTCTTTCCCCTGCTCGGTGGGGGAAGAGTCAGCGAATCAAATTGAATTGTGTAAAGATGAAAGTTTGCTTTTTATTCAATCAAATATATTGAAACTTGATAAGCAATTATCACTGTGCACTTTCTACCTACTTCTTGCATTATCGTATTAAAGAGTCAAGTGGCAAATGCCCCAAATCAGTGAGCTGTGTACGATATGACTCGTATAATCACTGATTGCAACCTAATATTTAAGACTCATTCCGTATGGCTTTCCGATGAGAAGCTTTTATTCTTATGATCTTTTACGGCCGTAAGCAAATTTTAAATGTTTCAAAAGTCAACAAGTACTCGACTCTTCGGACAGTGATAGAAAAAATATTCCTTGTCTCCTCCTCCTCCTCTACATTGTTTCTTAGATGGAACGTTTGTAGGTTAATTGCAGTACGCATTCTCATTCATACCCGGCCAGAACTTTTTGGTCTCCAGACAAGTAAGTTCCTTTTCCCACCTATCCTAGGCAAAAGGATGATGTTTTCGTGATATAAACTGTTGACTCCTCTTGAGAGGAATCCTCATTTGAATTCTACGTGGTGCCAGCTTTCGCAAAAGTATCAACTGTGAAATTACCATCAATGTCCTTATGTCCTTATATTACAGACGAATGTCGCATTATCTCATCCAGAGACATCAGGAAATCTTGAACAATTATCGGAGTGCTGTACACATATTCCAGGGATCTTATAAACGCCTTGCTGTCAGTAACAATCAACATAGCCCTGCATAAACTCCCATAGTACTGTTAGACAATAGTGCGATAGGTTCAGTGAAATTTAACTGATCTGAGTAGAAACCAAATCCGACTCTTCTTATTGACCTTAATCCGTCAGTGTACGAGTGTTGCTATATATATATTTGTGGCCTACGCAACACTAAGTGTTGCCTGGCGCCATCTGACATTTCCATTGGAAAGTTTGACATTTTTTAGCATAAATGTACTCAGAACGTTTCGACGTACGACCATCATTTGTGTCGTTTACAGAGTCTTGAAAAAATCAATTTGACAAAAAAAAAATGAAATTAACTCGTGAACATTTTCGTGCAATCATTTTTCACAACTTTCGACGTGGATTATCACGACAAGAGTGCATCGATGAACTTTAATCTTTGTATGGCAAAGCCACCATATATATAGCACTATAAGTATAGCACTGTGAAAAACTGGTTTAATAAATTCAATCGTCCGGACGACGCTCGCTCAAAGACGAAGGTCGTAAAGGTCGTCCAAAAACGGCCGTTGAGCCAGAGAACATTGACGCCATCCATGAGATAGAGGCATCCTTGGGCTTTTCTTCCACCAGCATACATTCGATATTGCATGAATACCTGGCCGTGAACAAGGTTTGTTCTCTTTGGATACCGCACAATTTGACAATCGCTCAAAAAAGGCTCGTGTCGATTGGTGCAAAGAAATTTTGAAAAAATACGATCGCGGTGCTTTAAAAGATGTTTATAAGATCGTCACAGGTGACGAATCATGGAGCTATGCATATGAGCCCGAAAAAAAACAGCAATCAACCGTGTGGGTCTACGAAGACTAGCCAACTCCAACCAAAGTTGTTTGTGGAAGAAGCACTTCGAAGCAAATGGTCGCCTGTTTCTTCGGCAAAACTGGTCATGTGGCCCTTGAGCAACGTAGGACGGTCAATTCTGAGTGGTACACCACAATTTGTTTGAATGAAGTCTTCGGAGAAATTCGAAAAACGAACAAGAGAAGACTACTCATTGTGCACCATGACAATGCGAGCTCTTAGACATCGGCTCAATCCAGCGCCTTTTTGACCGGCCAAAACATTGAATTGATGGGTCATCCGCCGTACAGCCCTGACTTGGCAATGCTTATGACTTCTTTTTATTCCCGCACATCAAGAAAAATATGCGTGGTCAACGATTTTCGTCGCCAGAAGATGCTGTTGAAACGTTGAAAAACCATGTTTTGGAGCTGTCTCAATCGGAGTGGAAAAGTGCTTCGACAATTGGTTTGAGCGCATGCCAAAGTGTATAAATCATGCTGGAGAATACTTTGAAAAACAATAAAATCATTTTTGATGATAAATATTCGCATTTTCATTATTAGGCCAGAAATATTTATAGTCCTCGTATCACTGGAGTTTTAATTCCATCACCTTAGATATATGATAAAGACACTTTCGTGTCCTAATATCTCTTAAGTCATTTTTAATTCTTTCCAACAGAAACAGTTTCAAATGCCTTTTTATAATAATTTTTCATAACTATTATTTATTAAGATCCGGACAAACTACCTTGGTTAAGTTTTCTTCTATAATTCCCATTTTCTCGATTTCCTGCATTTCCGCAAATTGTTCATCAACTGAATAACCTTCTTTGGATACAAAAACTTTTTCGTTAAAATAACTTTAAAAGAAATTCTTACGAAATGCTTAAATCGAGAACAAGCGAAGAAAGCAAAAAGAAACAATGCTTTTGCGAAACTATATACGGCAAATATTTGCGAAACGCAATAAAGATAATGCAAAAGGAGAAAAGGAAAAATATTAAAACTTATGTAGCAAATATATGTGCACTTATTTTGTGAAAATTATAAAAAGGAAGTAATGGTTGGCTTACCCAATGCGCTTGAATATCACCAATAAGTTTTCAATCGAAAAGTAGCAGTATCGGCCAATAGATGATTCCGAAAGTAGTTTGATTGGAATTAAATGTGGGGACATGTTTCAATTTTTTTTATTTCTGTAGTAGCTAATGTCGTTCGAATGGATACAACTTTACAAAATGTTTTTTCTACTCATGGAAAAAGTACTGAAGACCAGAAATCAATTCTTTTCCAATGAATTGAAAAATATCTGAGCAAAATGTTTGAAACATTTGTCCGTTCCAAAAACCCGTATGGAGATCAGTATGATCTAACCTGGTGGGGGTAAGTAGAGACCGCGGACTGTGATTAATATGCCAAGAATCCATCTCGAAATCACTAGCATTTAAGGATACACGTTAGCGGGCTGCGTCTGGCATATAACGACTTCTGTGGGAGTTGCAACACTCAAAAGACAGCAGTCCCAACTGAAGAGATTCTCTGGTACTGCCTAGATTTTGTGATCTTAAGACAAAAACATTTTGGTTCACAGATACTTACGGACAAACCCTGTCTCGGCGATGGGGAATTTGGCAGTATACGCAACTTAATTATTGCAACTGGCGGGCAAAAGGATACAAGAGACTGTAGCTAAGGACTAATTATTTGTGTCAAGTCCGGTCCGGTATCACGACGTAGCGTAATTATGGATCCAAGTGTATTATGCTTCGAGAGCATGTCAATTAAACCTAACCATTCTAAAAAGCGACAGTTTGTCCGCCACTTCTTTGCCACTAGATGGCTACTTCAAACAACTGAACATTTTGCCGCCTTTTCAGCTTGGTTTTTGTCCCTCTGGCAACAAATTATATAACTTTTCTCTTCTTCCAAAGATATATAAATCTTAAACTGTCACTCAACTAGGTACATTTATTAGAGCTGCCTGCGAAGTTTTTCCCGGACAACAATATTTTCGCCTGTACTCATTTTGAAAAGTGTTAGGTTTAAACGAAGAGTAGCAAATGGGGAAGGGGATCAGCATCCGAGTATTTTACATGATTCTCGCTGTGATAGATTTTACCATGGTGCGCCCTCGCACAGAAGCCATTACCAAGCGATGCCCAGCGCCTCTTAAGGCCAATCCCGCCGGTACCAATTCTATGCACCGGTACTTTCCCCTTGGTCAGGGGCCGAGGCCTATCTAAAACCTCTGCTGTTCTATGGGTTTCAGCACCCGGTTGCAATGCAACTCCACTCCGAGCCAAAGGTCTTCTCGCGATTTGGGTTTGAACCACAATACTCCCCAAAGGTCCGCACCTGCCAGGCCAGAAGAACAGTGCTGGGGGCTCCCTACCAGACTTAAGTATCCGGTCAGACCTCGTTGCGAAGCATACATCGCGGGACTGGTCACCCAAAGTTAATGGCATCGGTCGTGAGATATCAATTGGAAGTACTTTTAAGGACACAAAGGTCAGCACATGAGACAAAAGCAGTTTGTTTAGCTAAACGCAATAGCGTTTTCAAGTCGATGTTATCAATCATTATCTTTCGACCTCAATGTTGACGCTCATTCCAAAATCATCATGCGTTTGACAGCCTGCTGGACCACATTTGAACCCTTGGATATCAATCAGCCAGCGTTAACGTGTTTTGACTACTACTTAGGCCCTGATGAGTTGTATTTGATCAAAGACTGCTTTAAACCTGTCAAACCCCCAGCACTTCAGCACCCAAAATGTGCGAAGGCCATTTAAAAGGTTTCCAACCGTTTAACATTTATTTATATCTATTGTTATTGAGCACTAATTTTTGGTTTTAAAATAATGTCAAGGGTAATAAGAGGCTATTGCCTGGTAATGTCAATGGTAATGAGTTATACTAACAGAATTTTGTGACAGACTTTTGTCTAGTTATTAAGTTATTATTTACCCTTTATTATTAAAAAACACTAATTTTTGTTTTTAAATTAATGCAAAGGGTAATAAGTGGTCATTACCTGGTAATGCAAATGGTAATGAGTTATACTAACTGAATATTGAGATGGACGTTTGCCTACTTATTAAGTACTTATTTAGCTCTTTTATAAAAGACACTAATTTTTTGCTTTAAAATTAATGGAAAGGGTAATAAGTGGTCATTACCTGGTAATGCAAATGGTAATGAGTTATACTAACTGATTTTTATTTTGGACTTTTACCTATTTATAAAGTACTTATTTACCTCTAATATTAGATAGTACTATTTTTGCTTTCAAAATAATGCTAAGGCTAGAAAGTGCTTATTACCTGGTAATGGTATTGAGTTATAAAGAGTGATTCATCTTGAGGTATTTTTCAGAACCAAAAAAAAAAATTAAAAATATAAATCAAGTATGGAATCTTTTTGGACAGGTGAGTTGGCCGCCTAAGGGTTACGCAAAGTCTATGCTGTCAAACCAGCTACGATTCAGGCTTTGGAAGCCAACATTAAGCGTGTCATTAAAGCCATACCGGTCGAAATGCTCGAACGAGTTATCCAAAATTAGACCCTCAGAATGGAAACTCCAGGGCGTAGTTGCGGCCAACATTTGAAGGAAATTATATTCAAAAAATGAATGCCATAAAATGTCCTTTCAAATTACCAATAAAGATTCCACACTTGATTTGAATTTTTATATTTTTTTTTCTAAAAAATACCTCTAGATGGATCACCCATTACTTCCTGAATCTTGGGCTTATGTCTCATAGCACCCATTGTACGGTACCGCCAACTAATTTTTATAATGTAATCAATGCATTTCATTCACTTACCCGAGAGCAATCAGTTTAAATCATTCGGAATGCCAGAACAGCGAGAGAAACAAACAAAACAAACTGGCATAAGCAAACGAAAAAGGCCAACGCATCCGAAGACTGTAAAGCGTAAAGGCCAAAAGAAACAACATATTTATGCTGTTGTTTATGTTGTTGTTGCTGGCAACATGATGTTGCATTTGTAATATACGATCCATGTACAGCATGTCGTTGTTGCTACTACTAGCTGTCGCTAGTATAAATTCATGATTGCCAACGACTCATTACTGTAATGAGTTAAAATACAATTAATTCATCTTGTTCGTTGCCGGTAAGGGGCGAGGAGTATAGACGATAAGGAAAAGGAACTTCATTCATTAAATTGTATGGTCATGTTTATGAGGGAGAGTAAGAAAGATAAACTACTCGTATATACAGGGTGGTTCAAATGCAGGGATTTTTGTATATGTCTCGTATGTTATTTTGAAATTGTTCCCCTCACTAAATGATAACAAGCCATCGGGATATTGAGAAATTGTTTTTGAGTTTAAATAACTGTTGGACAATATTTCAATCTAAATTCCAATACTGTTTTTCCTAAACTGTGTAGTAACATCACATTTATGTTAGCTGAGACGCAGCATATACGGCATGTCCTAAATATTTTTTTTTTGAAAAAACTTCTTAAGATGTATTTGGACAACATTTATGGTAAAACCAGTCGATAATGTGCCAAAAGCTTAAAATTTAATTTAGATAAATAGATCGTGAATGGTTGGTTACTGACGCTCAATCTTTACCTTTGCAAGACTTTTTCTCCAACAGTACATATATTCGAGGGTCAATAGTATTAATAAAAATTTCCACCATACACTTAGAACACTTACCCTCTACGTTTTTAGATTTTTATTTCTAAACGAGTTTATTCCACTGATATATTTTGAATTTTTGATAAAAGTTTTGGAGGTCGTTTCTACAAAGTATATATGTGACAGCACATAGAGAAAGGGACCTAAGGGTAAAAAATGAATTTTCACTTTTTTTTTGATGTGGACAACATCTGAGCATTGAATGAGACTGATCCCATGCCCCAAAAGTGTTCCCTCCCAGAGATATGCGCGTTTTGTGAAAATGAAGTCGACGATTCTACACCAAAGATACACGTATTTAAATCTTTAAATGGCTCTCCTGAAAAAAATGGTTTTCGCCCTTAGGTCCCTTTCTATTTTGCGCGTCACATATATATTATGGATTGTCGTAGAATCCCATGTCTGTCTGACCGTCCTCCTATTAACAGAACTATTCCGTCTAAGGAGCTAGAGGCTTATCACTTACCAGATATATGTCATATGGGCTTATCACTTACCAGATATATGTCATATAGACGGCGAATGGTTGGTTTTAAAAATGGGCCAAATCGGTCATAAGGGTAGAATATTTCTAATGAAAGAGCCAAAAGAAACTCTGAACCTAGTTTTTGTAATTGGGCTCAAAAACCTTCCCCTTTAGTTGGGGGACTACATACTAAAAAAAAACTGAAAATTCGAATCATTTGGTTATTCTGAGTCGAGCGGTAGACTTATGGGTGGATCCAGCTTAAACATTTGTGATATTTACGTATTTCGTTCTTAAATATTATAAATTTCCTTTGCTTTTACTTACAACAAACAAAAAAAACGAGACCCGGATAATCCGCCAGCATAAACCGGGTAAACCAATACGTCTGGTTTAAGCTATTTTTGAGAAACCAACTGTAGGGTTTGACAACTCTACATTAGTTGTAGATCACCGTCAACTTCTTTTTTAATCCCGGCTAAAGAGTATAAAAGCTTAGGCCAGACCGAACTTAAGAATTGCGCACTTGTTAGTTCTAACCCTCTATTTGGATTACCCTTTTTAAGGGACAAGCAATGATTGTATATGCGTGTGCAATGAGATATTCAATTCTGTTGTTTGATCCTACATTTTATTATTACATAATGTTTCTGTATATTATATTTCATATTTTGCTGTTTGTTTATTTCTGTCTTCATCGTTTTCCTTGTTATTTCTTTTTTTTGCTCTGTGTTTTATTATACAATTCATTGTTGTCATCGTAGATACCATTAATGTGGCAGCAATGCAACCACAGAAAGGACAGATACACAGAAGCAGAAGAGAGAGAGAGAGAGAGAGAGCATAAAAAATAGCAAACTGAAAAAAATGTTGCCAACTCATCACGACTCACCAACTCATATTTTTGCACATCCGTTTCCTTTCGGTTATGTTATGTTGTTGTTGTATCATTATTGCCTAGCAGTGGTAGTTGTCGTTTATTATTCCTTCTACGCCATGCAGCTGCTGTTGTCGCCCTTGTTGGCCCTTAGTGTTGTTACAACATCATAATTGTGTGTGTCTTATTGCTACTCTATTTTGTTCGCCTTCATTCCCCTCTTTTTCGACGGCCCTTCTTTAGGATGCATGAGCCCCTTTTCCGCCTTCATTTGTTTTTTTTTATATTTTAAAAGTTCGAAAAAAAGAAAGAAAAACATATTAATTTATGGCTGTTGATTCTTTTCTCTTTAATGCAATATTTTGTTGGCCTTCCATTTTTTCATATCCATACATCTGTTTTGTTTATCATTTCGGCCTTCTCTTGTGTGTGTGTGTGTTTTTTTTGGTAACGTTCATACATGTGTATGTGCATATGTGTATTTATTGTTTTTTTAACAAATATTTTAACAATTTACGTATTTTTATGTGTTCTCAATTTTTCGACGTTCATTTTTTTCCACAGGACCTCCTGGCCCTCCCGGACCACCTGGACCGGCAAGCGGTGCTAACCGCCATCATGATCGTGATGATGACGAGGAAACCCCCTATTTTTCGGCTTCTTCATGGAATATGCGTATTGTACCCGGTGCTGTCACCTTTCCCAATATTGATGAAATGACAAAGGTATCCCATGTACGAGTATGCAAACAGACAGACGGACAAGCAATAACACTAGTTTCAACTATTATGCGTAGTGGATGGTTTTTTTTTTGTTCTTTTGGAAGGAGATAATTCCTATTTATGCTGCCGTTTTTTATATTGATTTTACAAAATAGGATAGGCTTCCGAGGGTTGCCATATATATGCCATCTGATATTTCCTTTGGATTACTTGACATTTTTTTAAGCATAAACGCACTCAGAACGTTTTGACGTACGTCCATCAATTGTGTTGTTTACAGTTACTTGAAAAAATCAATTTGGCAAAAAAAATGAATTAAGTCGTGAACATTTTCGTGCGATCATTTTTCCCATCTTTCGACGTGGATTATCACAACAAGAGTGCATCGAAGAACTTTAATCTTTGTATGAAGATGAAGCACCATCCTATAGCACTGTGAAAAACTGGTTTAATGAATTCAATCGTATTTTCGTCCAAAAACGGCCGTTGTGCCAGATAACATTGATGCCGTGCGTGAACTGATAATGCAAGATCGTCATGTGACATACCGTGAGGTAGAGGCATCCTAGGGCCTTTCTTCCACCAGCATACATTCGATATTGCTTGAACACCTGAACGTAAAAAAGGTTTGTTCTCGTTGGATCCCGCACAATTTGACAATCGCACAATCGGTGCAAAGAAATTTTAGAATAATACGATCGCGGTGCTTCAAAAGACGTTTTTAAGATCGTCACAGGTGACGAATCATGGATCTATGCGTATGAGCCCGAAAAAAAACCGTGTGTGTCTTCGAATACGAGCCAAATCCAACGAAAGTTGTTCGTGGAAGAAGCAATTTGAAGCAAACGCTCGCCTGTTCCTTCGGCAAAACTGGTCATGTGGCGACTGTTCCGCTTGAGCAACGTAGGACGGTCAATTCTGAGTGGTACACCACAGTTTGTTTGCCTGAAAAAATCGAAAATCGAACAAGAGAAGACGAATCATTGTGCACCATGACAATTCTCCCACACATCGGCTCAAACCAGCGCCTTTTTGACCGGCCAAAACGTCTAATTGATAGGTCATGCGACGTACATCTTTGCCTTGGCACACAATGACTTCTTTTTATTCCCGCACATCAAGAAAAAAATGCGTGGTCAACGATTTTTGTCGCCAGAAGATGCTGTTGAAGCATTTAAAAACCCTGTTTTGGAGGTGTCTCAATCGGAGTAAAAAAAATGCTTCGGCAATTTATTTGAGTGCATGCAAAAGTGCATAAATCATGCTGAAGAATACTTTGAAAAACAATAAAACCAGTTTTGATGATAAATATTCTCATTTTCATTATTAGGCCAGAAATAAATATAGCAGCCCTCGTAACGAGGCGAGCTTTTGACTTTCCCTTCATGTATACATATTTTAAGTTTTTGATAAAAGTTTCAGAGATCATTTCTATATCTGATAGCCTGTTTCTTGATGTGGAAAAAGGCAGTCGCTTACTTCGTAGGCGGAAGAAATCTGATTTGACTTTGACTAACTCAAAAACGACAAGTCTGAAGAAAAATTTACGAGTTAGTCTTCATACAAAATTCAGTTTCTCTATTTCCAAGTTTCTCAAACAAAGATTTTTGCAAACGTAAGATCATATGAACGAAAACGTTAAAGATTGTGGAAACTTAAAATTGATAGAATTGCAGTGACTATCGTTCTTCGCAAATGACTTCACAATAGACACTTTTCTTATCTATTCCACGATGCTATTGTTGCTACACCCTGTAGCGTTGCGTTATGGGCAGCATTATTGGCTACTGTAGCTTCTTTATACTTGACTATCGTTCTTCGCATATGTCTTCGGTTGACATAGAGAAACAGTTAGAAACATTTGAGAGACAAACAGTTGAAGACATTTAGAGGTCTTCAAACCTACGTTATTCTATTTGTGTTTTTTTTAACAGAATAGACACTTTTCTTATCTATTTTACGATGCTATTGTTGCTACACCCTGTAGCGTTGCGTTATGAGCAGCATTATTGGCTACTGTAGCTTCTTTACACTTGTCTTCGTTTCACAGGAGAGGTGTTCGATGCCCTAGATTTTTTTTGACTGCTGTCGACATCGAATGTAATTTGAACTCAATATGAACTTATGTCTTTGGGAGATGGACTCTCCCTTCATGTATACTTAGCTCAGGGTGAATCAATGTTTCGTCTATCAAAATTCATATATCAAAACTAACCATCTGTCTTAAAAAAAATATTTTTGTATATTTATTTCAATAAGAACTCGCAAAATGAAAATAAATAATAAAGAGTGGTTAAATGTTAAGGGCGGATGTTGAATGTGAACCACACCTAAACGTCACGTTTTTTTCTGCATATCATTTGAAATTTCTCAATTCCAGACTGACTCAATTTGAACCATGGAAAGAAACACAAGCGAGCAACGCGTTAATCAGCCATTTGACTGATTTGTTGTTCCATACATAATTAAACCATACCTATAAATGACAATAATTTCGTAAATAAATTGTGTTTTATGTAAAATCAACATCGGCCCTTACAATTTAACCACCCTTTATGATCCACCTAAATTTTTGTTTGATAAAATTTTTTGTAAACTAGTGTTACTACAGTCTCCGATATATGTATACGTACCTTTTAAGAATGCATATGTATATTTTTATGAAATTTTCGTTTTCTTTTTTACTCTTTTCGCTGTATTAATCCATAAGCAAATCTGTGTGGATATTGTTCTTTTATTGTTGCTTTGCGTAGCTTTTAAGTTCCTCTTTTATAAATTTATCCTTGTTTTTGTATTGCTCACTTTTCATATCGTTTGTTTGTTTCTCTTTGTTTTTAAGAAATCCGCCATGAATCCGCCAGGCACATTGGCTTATATTACGGAAGAGGAAGCTCTATTAGTCAGAGTCAACAAAGGTTGGCAATATATTGCGGTAAGTGGTTGTTTAATAATATTTTCATATCGGAGCCCCTGCAAATGATTGAGTGGGTATTAATTGCACTGAGTATGTAAGGTGACATATTCGAGGGAAATGGAGAATCACACAATGAATGATTGAGGGATAAGTTTTAATTTTAAGGAAAACTTTAAGTTATATTTAAAATTTTAAGATTTTCTTTGAATATTATATGAAGGGTTTTGAATGTAGAAGGAGACGATACGGAAAAAGTGGAGTTAATAATTGTACTTATATATACAATATAAATATTCCCATAGTTCCCAGTAGGAACATAGGGCCGTAACAAATCGTTTCCATATAATTTTACTAAAGCTAAGTTTTTAAATTCTCGCCATGTACACCCTGCTTCTTGTGCTGCTGCGTCTAACTGTCGCCTTCATGTCTTGGCAAGTCTTCCTCTTCTGCGGATACCCTGCGGATTCCAATCAAGAGCTGATCGTACAATATCATCTTGGGGCTTCTTTATGGTATAGCCAATTTAACCCGACATGTCGTTTTACCCAGGTTTTCTTTTTTCCGTTTTTTGGTTGTTGTATGTAAAAGCAAAAATAGTATAATTTGCAAGTACGAAATACGTTACTTCCAAAAATAAGCTAGACCAAACTTTCAATTCGATTTAGGGATATCCCTCCGGCCGCCTGCTTTCTACCTAAAGCTTGATTTCAAACGACAGGTCTCAATTTTTGTCCGATCTTCATAAAAATTGGCAGTTTTTTGGACAACGGCTATTGACGAATGTAGCTCCCACACATTCGTTCAACCGATTTTGTCTTTAGCTCTAGAAGCCACATAGTACATCCAATCAGCTTAGATAAAAATGGGTCGTACTGGTCCATCTTTTTATATAGCTGGAGTGCAAAGTACTCTCCCTATATAACATACATCCGATATAGAACATCCATATTAATTCCGATTTCAATCTAATTTGGTAGGGTATATTACGATTCGCAAAGAACCAATCTTGGATCGATTTGAGTTAGATCAGCTAATTTTTGATATAGTCTCAATGCAAATTGTATTGGATAGTTCAGCGTATAGTATGCAATCTGTTTCAATAACTCTATAGGTATATTGTCGGAACCAGGGCCCTTGCTAGACTTTAGGAATGAAATCGCGAATGATATCTAGAGGTAATCGAGCACGCAGTATATTGATTATAATCCTGGTGTTGAAGGCAATTGCAAATGCAAGCTGTCGATGTTTGATAATGTGCTGAGATACGTTTTGTGTAGTATTTTTCCTTTATCATGTTTTGTTTCTCTTTCGTTGTAGTCGTTTTACCATTACTGTCCATTAAAGGTTTGGTGGACGAGAATGTGGACATTGTTCGTTGGCGCGCTGATCCGAAATGGTCACGGCTACGATGGTTACACTCTGCGACAAATGGTAAGGGTCAGTGATCGGTTTGGAATGAAACCACCGGGGAAAGTTATATTGGTAAAAAAAAGTCATACGTGTTCCAGCGTTTCGCTGGGTCTCATCTAGGAATCGAGATATATCGATTTGAAGTTAGTAAGTATCGTATAGAGGAATTTGTCACGTTTTAGGCTCTTTTGTTTGACATAACTCGAGAACCACTCGTCCGATTTAGCTGAAACAAATTTAGAAAAATTAAGAATTACAATTCCTCTAATCTGTTCTTAAACCGTTTTCCTACTTAAGCAACAGTTTCGCAATTATAAATAAATGTATGAAAAAAAAAAATATTTTTGCCTAAAAATTAAAATTTTTTTTTCATGCGCTTATTTTTAACTTGGAAACTATTACTTGTAAAGGAAAATAATATATGAACAGATTAAGGGAATTGTAATTCTTGGTTTTTTTAAAATTTATTTCAGCTAAATCGGACGAGTGGTTCTCAAGTTATGTCAAACAAAAGAGCCAAAAACGTGACAAATTCCCCTATACGATACTTACTAACTTCAAATCGATATATCTCGATTCCTAGATGAGACCCAACGAAACGCTGGGACACGTATGACCTTTTTTTGACCGATATAACTTTCCCCGGTGGTTTCATCCCAAACCGATTGTGGCTGTCGCACAGTGTTATTGGCTGCTACTGTTTAGTTAAAGAATCCACATCTAACTTCCAATCTTGATGAAAATTAGCATCAGAATGTCTTATGGGCCAAAAAGGACGTTATTAAAATTGACTTAAATCGGTTTACACTTAGCTAAAGCTCGCATTTATATAATGGTTGTTTTTTCAGACGTGTAGTTTGCAAGTAAAAATAAAGCGCATGTAAGTACTTAAAGCTTAATGTTATGGCCAAGAATATAGCTTCATTTAGCTTATAAAGATAAGGGTTTGTCATTATGTTTTAAAAATGATTTCGGGCAAGAGGCCGCCGCGGCTGGCTCGAATAAATACCAGCCGAAAGGCCAGGCCCAATTTTCGACCACTTTTTGCAGCATGTCAGCAATAACGTGCCGAATATTCTCCTCCATGGTGTCCATCGTGTCGGGCTTATCTGCGCAGACAAGCGACTTCACATAACCCCACAAGAAATAGTCCACCGGTGTTAAATCGCACAATCTTGTATTGCATTTGAAGCTGTCTTTTTGGAACCAAAGGTCGTCCACATTAACATCCTCCAATTCAGGCACGAAAAAGTCATTAATCATAGCTCTATAGCATTCCCCATTGACTGTTGCATTATGGACGGCTTCATTTTTGAAGAAATATGGACCAATGATTCCCTCTGCTCATAGAGCACACCAAACAGTGACTTTTTAAGGATGTAACGGCGACTCAACAATGGCTTGTGGATTTTCATTACTCCAAGTGCGACCGTCTTGGTTATTAGAGTACCCATTCAACCAAAAGTGAGCTTTATGGTTGAACACATTTTGTTTAGCCATAAAGCTCACTTGTCAAAATCAGAATCGGTGGCTATCTCGTTTTGGGTCCATTCACCACGATTTACAATCGTTGTTCCGAAGTAAGTCTATTCATTATGAAATGGCAAACCAAACAGAGCATAAATCAAGTGACAGCTGCCAAAAAGAGGAACTACGAAAAGTGTGGCCAGATTGAAAACCACACGTCTAAAAACACCCTTTACAAAGATTTTCCAGACTTATAATCCTAAGAAAATATGCAGTACTTATTATACTCGTAGTAGATCAGTTAGCAACCCTTGATTAAAATTTAGCGCTCATACAAACGTCGCTGCTGAGGCTCTGTAGCCAACTAACACTGGCAAAATAAAACCATTTTGAGCAATGTTGAAGTATCCTCCACATTGTTTTGAAATAGCTGGTTGAGTCTTTTGTATACCACAGTGTGGTAGGGTATCTGCTTGGCAATTAGACACAACTATTTTTTATTTGCTTCCAGACGACAAGCATTCTGTGTCTGAAATGTTGTTTGATACTCCTTTTTTCCTAAGTGGGCGTGGTCTTATAATGGTAAGAGACTTATGCGTAAATGTCACGCTCCCTTACCTTGTTAGGTGCTGAGAAGCATGAATTTTTCGTTAAGGTGGCGGGCAATATGTGTGAGTCACAATAATAAATATTATTTTATGTTTCTGTGTCTCACAATAATAAATGCAAAACTCGCAAAAATAAGTCAAATTCTTAGCTAAGTTAAGGATATTGTTTTTATGTAGATTTTACTAAATTCTCATATAAATTATATATTAAATTATATTTTTTATTAAACTACCCAAAACTTGTAGACTGTGAATTTAATTATAACTTCACTTTTGGATATTCCAAATTTGGCCTCGTCTTCGATATTCAGATTGAATTACACCGTACCACTGCAATAAATTCAATTTAGAAAATATTTCTTCTTTTTTGTGTCAAAATGAAAGGAAACAATTTCATTTATTTGCTTGACATTTACAGAGAATTACGGTTTTTTTTCGTTGTTGTTTTCTGGCTAAGAAATTACCAAGCGTGTTGTGGAGACAACAACCGGCAAATGAGAAGGCGTATTTTTTTTGGTTCTCTCTCGAAAGTATCAAATCTTTCAAATCACAGTCATGTTTGATGTGTTGTCCCCCCCCAGAAACGGAAAGAACAAGACAGGTTTCCTACTTGCCAACCACCATACACCACCACACGCGCGCACACACACACACACAATGCGACATTTAATAAAAGAACAAGAAAAAAATGAATAAAGCCAAGAATAGGAAGCAAAACTGAACATTGCATTCCTTGTGTCAAAAGAAAATGAAAATTAAATAATTCCGTAAATATTTTAATTTCAAAGAATTTCATAACAACAAAGCAACAAAAAAGAGGAAGGAGAAGCTCGCAAATTCAACAGCAACAACAATGGCAAATTAAAAACAAATGACAACATAATAAGATTTCATCTTCTGATAAGAGCAATGATAAAAGAAGCTGGTCTTGATAAGTACAGTGAAACTTCTATAACTCGAAGTCGAAACATAAATCAAATGTCCTTCAAGTCGAAGGAAATCTTGAGGTAGTAGGCCAAAGGAGGCAAATTCCCTTAAGTTATTCTTCTACACACAGAGAAAAATTCAGTTCAAACTCGCTCTGATCTACAAAAATTGCGTTGGATTAACATTCTTTCCGTTGCAAAAACCAACATTCCATGTTAACACAGTATGACACACCCTTACATGGTAGTTACGATAATATTATGGTAGCCACAGCCAATTAGTCGGTTATAACAACCGAATTCAGTAAAACTATTGGTTGCCATAACTACCAGTTGAATTTTTTTTCTTTGTAAGAAAGAAATTTAAAATTAAACATGTAATTTCTTTACAATGTCGGTATGAAAAATCCTATGATTTTTAACAAAAACTGCTACAAATCAGGCAATTTTTGTCAGATTATCAAATAGTATACCACATTGAACACGTTGCAGTACGTTCTTTATGATCTTGTGCAACAGCTAGTGGGAGAGCTCCTGAATTTCGGTACAATGGGTAGTTGAAAACAAAATTTTTCAAAAAAAAAACTAAATTTTTATTTCTTTTGGCTGTTACTCTCACAATTTTTATTCGATTTTTAGAGGGTAAAGATTTATATGAAAGAAGAATATCTTATTAATTACTATTGCCCCTTTTCAATTGCATCGAATAAGAATTGCCGAAGTTTAAGGCAAATTAATAAAAAAGTTAGAAACATTTCATGTTCACGATATCTCGAAAACTATACCTGATAGGGCAAAAGGGACACTTAATTTTACATATTTATTTTACATAAGGATTAGTTGGTTTTGTCCATGGAAGCATTTTGTTGCAGAACAGTGTAATCAGTGGCAATAACAGATAAGTTTTTTGTAGTAACTAAATCCCGTTTGTAGGTTATGCTCATATCAGAAAATTTTCCCTTTAATTTTCCCTATAATAAAAAATGGCTTTAGGCCGCAACAAAATCGTTGTTTAAGACGAAAAAGCATTTAGAAATCCCAAAAAAAATTGATTGGAAACAACAAAAAGTACATTTTTTTAATATCCTCTTGTGGTAGACGTTGAAAGCTTTTTGTGCCAGACTGTGCTACCAAACGATTTAGCCATATAAATAAACCTACTATTAATAAATAAATATTTTTCAGAATTATGACTTGAATAGTTTTTTTTCTGGCTCTGGACCTTTGTTGTTTCTTTATAAAATCAACTTGAAATTTGGTGAAATGTATTGAATAGGTTGCTAGGCCAGGTAAAGCTGTTTCTAAACTCGCCAAGGCTTTTCTTTAACAGTCTTTGGCAACGATTACTTCGGCTTTAAATTCAAACTACTCATACGGGAGTTTCATTTGAATTATTGAGAATTACTCTTTGCATATGTGACAGCGCATAGAGAAAGGGACCTAAGGGTAAAAAAAATCCAATTTTCATTTTTTTCTTTTTTTGATGTGGACAACATCTGAGCATCGAATGAGACCGATCCCATGCATCAAAAGTGTTCCCTCCCAGAGATATGCGCGTTTTATGAAAGTGAAGTCGACGGTTCTAAGCGCAAATAGAAAGGGACCTAATCTTTAAAATGGCTCTCCTGAACAAAACTGGCTTTTAACCTTAGGTCCCTTTCTATTTTGCGCGTCACATATAATCTTCGAACTGTGCGAAAAGCAATCTTCATACTGCAATATCATTTCCACCAATTCTGTTTCGCATGAACTTCTGTTTCTAACCATAGATGCGAAGGACAAAGCGTGAATGTTTTTGTGCGTACATGTACGAGGGCGGTTCGGAAAGTTCTTAGCCTATCAATGAAAGAGAATAGTTAGTTTTTCAAAAATATTTTTATTTTTCAATATAATCTTTTGAAACTTCAATACACTTAGTATAACGCTTATCTAGCAATTCTATCCCTTGATTAAAATAGTTTTCCTCAAGGTCTTCAAAATAGTGGTTTACAACTGTAATTACATCTTCATTTGAGGTAAAACGCTTGCCAGCAAGGAATTTTCACTGGGAGCTAAATCAGGAGAATAAGGTGGGTGGTCAAGCAACTCGTACTTTAATTCGTTGATTTTAGCCATTGTTAAAACACTCTTGTGCGCTGGTGCGTTGTCTTGATGAAAAATTATTTTTTTGTGTTGTAAGCCAGGACGTTTTTCTCGAATTTGTACATTTAATTGATTTAAAAGGTTGCAATAGTACTCTGAATTTATTGTTTTACCCTTTCAATCAATAAAATACCTTTGAAGTCCCAAAAAACCGTTGCCATAACCTTACCAGCCGATTGAATTGTTTTTGCCTTCTTTGGGGCACTTCCACCAGCTTCAGTCCATTGTTTGGATTGTTCTTTTGTCTCTGGAGTATAGTGGTGGATCCATGCCTCATCAACAGTTATGAAACGACGCTTAAAATCCATTTTATTTCGCTGAAAACGATCCAAACAAGCTTGAGAAATGTTCATTCTTATGCGTTTTTGGTCGACTGTTAACAAGTGCGGCACCCATCTTGCAGAAAGCTTTTTCATCTGTAGTTCTTCATGCAAAATTAAATGGACTCGATCATTTGAGATGCCCATGATATTAGCTATTTCAGGCACTTTTATTCGTCGATCATTTAATACCATATCATGCACTTTGGCTACAATTTCTGTTGTTGTTGCTGTTTTTGGACGTCCACTACGTGGTTCATCTTCAATGCTTGTACGGCCACGTTTTAATTCAGCAACCCAATTTTTTACTGTTGCATATGAAGGAGCACTTTCACCTAACACATTCACCATATCATTATGAATTTCTTGTCCCGATAAACCTCTTTTATGTAAATATTTAATGACACCACGCATTTCTAATTTTTCCATTGTAAAAAAATTGCGGATGCGTCTTTTGTTTCTATATGAATGAGTTGCCAGATCAACACAAAATTTCACATGTGTTCATAGCAGAGATGGAAGTTTCCAAAACACTTAACTTTTTTTCTGTTTATAGCGCGCTTTTTGTGCTAGGCTAAGTTTCCGAACCGCCCTCGTATTCATAGATGCGTTGCACATTCTGGTACGAATCCTTATTAAATATGTTTTTTTTTCATATTTTCCAGAATATTTAAACAGGCTTAACTGTTATTAGCGACATTGCTTAGACTTGATCAACATCTGCGCCACAGATAGACCTCCTTAATATTGAAAAACAACAACCAATTTGGCGATCCATATTCCCTTGGTTACGGTTTTTTGAATTCCAATCAGATTAGGGCAATACGATTATGTGTATCTTTAAAAAGTATTTATTATACTGATCCGTTAACCCATTGCGAGGCGGTTAAAAATACCTTCATACTTTTTTTTGGAAATCAAAATATGGTCATATGGTATGGGAAAAAACAATTCTTCTCACATTTCCTTAACCTATACCTTACTTCATTTGAGGTCTTTTGCGTCTTACTAACCCTTTATTATCTGTAAATATTTAGTTCTAATGTTCTTACTTTCTTAGGTATTTTAATAACATATCAGCACAAGCATTCTTTTTAAATTTCACAAACAATTTAAAAAGAATGCTTGTGCTACTTTAAAACAAAAAATATAATTTTATGACCCACTATTCCAATCTGATAACAAAAATCATTCCTCTAGTGCCAAAAACATTAATATTATTGAAAGTAGAAACCGAGTTTTCAATTAACTGCCCATAATACCATTTTCAGAATCAATATTTTACATTCTTTGAATATAAAAATTAAATTAAGTATTAGCTTGTGGAGTAATTCACTTTTTCATAAATTTAAAAACGTTTTTATTTCGGTTAAATACTGAAATAGAATTGGTCCATATAACAAATTTTGGTGGTATAACAACCGAATTCCCGAAGAACTTTTAACTAACAATCAATTCGCCAAAAATTCAGTTCCTATAGCCATCGTAATTTTTAAGGGTTTCCTATACTTTGTCTCCTCAACCGAAAGTTGTCTGTACCCAAAAAACATTCGGTTGTAGCGATTAAATGCCTGGATGGTACGTACAACGACCAACATTCGGTTGGCCGAAATTTTGTTATCTGTATATAAAACTCGAACTTCCATATCTTCCATTTCTCTCTAACTCAAAGAAAAATATCGGCGAACAACCAGAATATAAAAAATAATATTGGGCTTTCGGTGGTTATCCAAAATGTCTTCGAATTAAAACGTAATTAAAAAATTGCACTATACCTTTTTTAAAATTTAATTTATCTTAATTACTTGGTTAAGTCTCGAATAATAATATTACATCCAATAGTACTCTTTTGCATTAACGTTGTTAATAAACTTGTAAATCTTGTATCAGAGATTTCCACGGAAGTCGATATTGAGGACCTTAGAAACAATTATAAGTTTAGTTCTACACAGGAATAAAAGGTGCTGCTGACAACTTTTATTCACCAAACAATCTGCAAAAATTACACATTACTTCGTGTAATAAGAATTGAAGAGAATACAAATTAATAATTATTAAATATTTAAAAATATTAAAAGTAGTTCCATTGAACATTGATTAAACCGGCTCAAGACCTCTTGCTTCTATATTTAAATAGAAGACCAGTTTTGAACAAAATGGCAAAGTGACATTGATTTTCGTGGCTGCACACTACTTTTATCATGATTTCGGGTCTGTGACAACCCTCTTCAGAAAGCCTTGCTGCAATTGTTGAAAGTAAAACCGAACTCTATAAGTCCAGGCTCTCCCCAAACGAATGAGAACTACTGTTGTAAACCTTACTTTTCAAGTTTTCTTCACACAATTGCCCACGAAAATACAACTCACTCTTGCCAGCTCTAAAGAGACTCCACATCGAGAGCCATCAATAGATTTCTTTAACATCGCCTGAGTTCCATAACTCGAACTCCATAATTCGAATTTTGTTCGGGATACTGGAGGTCGCGTTATGGAAGTTCCACTGTATCTACGACGAGAAAATTATCATTTTATATGAAATCACAATGACACGAAGAAGAACGAAACGGAACGCAACGCAACGAAGAGGAGACAAAAGCCAAACGTTAACGAAAGCTCTGACGGCGAAACACAAAACACCCACGGAATTAAGAAAAACGCTAGTACGACAGCACAAAACAGAAACTGCTAAGAAATCATCGGAAAATGGCCGCGAGTGTAGCTTAAATGCGGATATCCATACAAATGTTTGTGCACACAAACATAAACAGGATACTCGTAAGTGTGCAAACAAACAAAAAAGACTTGTATTTAACATCCATTTAAACGATTGTAATAACATTTACGGCAGAAAAAGGCAAATGCTTTACTTTCACACAAGGCCATACACACACACCCACAGATACGCTCAAAGGAGGCCTTTTTAAAGGAAGCCAACAAAAGGCCATAGAATGACAACCGACAATCACATCAACGTTGACAATGACGGGGACAACAGAAAACGACTTCGATTGGTTTGGCTCGATGTCGACTTAGTTGTATACTACATATATACGAGGGAATATCAATAATTCGCTGACTTTTCGAATAAAACACAGTTTTTTTGCACAAAAAAGTTATTTTTCAACATAATCTCCTTTTAGCTCAATACACTTTGCTCATAGTTTCTCCAATTCTTGTATCCCTTCCAAAAAAATAGGATTTTCAAGGTCCATAAAATAGGCTTTTGTTTGATAAATAACTTCATCGTTGGAGCTGAATCTCTTTCCACCGAGCCATTTCTTGAGGTTTGGAAGTAGGAAATTTCTTGAGGTTTGGAAAAAGATGAGGTACCAATTCTCAACCCAATTCATGCAATTTTGCTATTAAGACTGCACACGCGTGCTTCCGTGCATTATCTTGATGAAAAAGAACTTTTTTCTTGGTCATATTGTGTCGCTTTTTTAAATCCTCGTTAAATCGGTCCAATAAGTTGGCATTCGCCGTTAATTGTTTTTCCCTTTTAAAGGAAATCGATGTGGATTATCGCGCGTGCATTCCAAAAAACAGTTGGTTGTTACGTTTATGGTCAATTGAGAGCAAACGCTGCACCCATTTTGCTGAAAGCTTTCTTTAACCTTAACTTTCTTAAACTGATCATTTAAAATCGAAACAACACTGCCATATGAAATGCGTATGGCATCAAAAATCTTTCGCACTTCTACTCTTCGATCGCCCAACACCAACATTGTAGATTTTTTTGACATTTTCGGGTGTATTGGCTAGAAAATTTAGTGTCATTTGTCCTTGTGCGATCACAACGAAAGTCAGTGAATCACTTTTTGACCATTGAAATCGATGGTGCAGAATCCCCATAGAAATTATCAAGTTTTTCCTTGGTTTAATAGAGCGTTTTTTTTCGCAAATAATTATATTAAATGAGCACTTGAAATTCACTTTTTTCATTTTTAACAAAATGCACGAGGTTGTATGTTTTAAACAGCTATTAAACGCAAACTTAATGACGGAACTCTCTTAAAAATTGACAGTAGTCTATTAACAGATGGTACTTGATGAGAGCAGTGTTGCATTTCATATAACAACAAGTATTATATAAGTATTAGACTTCATTCATACCGTTTTAATACCCTAGACATTTCATTTTAATTATCAGCTCTAGAAACGGGTGAGTCACTAAGAAATACGCAGGACTACCTTTCTAAAGGGTGATTCATTTAGAACTCTTTTAAATTTTTAATAAAACTCTAAAGTAGATTCAGACGGTAGATTATTGGAAAGAACAATCTCTGTTTTATTTTCTTCTTTTAAATGATAATTACATTCTTATGTCAACAGCGACTTGTCTATTCAAAATGATTAACAGTCGATCTCTTTTACCGGCATTTAGTTTTCTACTTCTGAAGCAAAGCTGGTTTATCGACTAAGACGTTTGGCCTCACATGGCCCCAAAGAAACAAATTAGAGAATCTAGTCGGTCAGTTTATAGATCCTTAACGCTAAATTAAACACTAAAACGATTCCGCAATGAATTTATGTACAGTGTGCTTCGTATGCCTCGGCACTGTGCTGTTGAAACTTAATCTTGCTGACGTGATAAACTTTTATTTCAGACATTTAAAAGTTCATTCCTTTCTGTCTGGGCCCGTTTTCAGAGACATACGGTCCAATAATACCACATCAAATAAAACATTATTCTGGATCTAATGTTGGTTCAAATACGTATTGGTGTTGATCATCATCCCAATTTTGTTTATTGACTTATTCATTGAGCCAGAAATGTGCTGCCCCGGTGAACAATGTTCGAAGCGAAAACTGCAGATCTGTACTGGCGGTGCAAGTCATTCCATGGCAACTTGTCAAATTTGGCTTTAAAATAAATATAAAATTTTCTCACAAAGCTTAACATAAAATTTTTCTTGCAATTTGATAAATTAAGGTGACAGATCAAAATTCTGACCCTTTAAACACGGACATATTGGTATCAAAAACAATAAAAGTTTCACACATGTTCAAATATAACCTAACTTTTTAAAATCCTACCAAATTTGGAGCCTGTTCAAGGGCACAATTAACGGGTTTTCCAATAGGGACATAACAATTTCGTATCTTTATGTCACCCTCAAACATTTTTAATGATCTTTTCGCTTTGGTAAAGTTCACTTACGAGCAACGTTTGGAAATCATTAAAAATTACTACCGAAATTCTGAGTCAGTGGTCGCAATTTTAAGAGCGCCTACTCCAATTTTCGGCTATAATTATCGTCCCACCCGACAGGCTGTGCGTGCTTTAGTGGATCAATTTGGATCCAAATTTTCACTTTTGGATGTTCCGGCGCCAAAACGACGAAAATATCGCAGCCGTAAGTGTATCCATTTAAAATGACCCAAATCAGTCGATTATACTTATACCACGTTTTCAGAAGGAAATCTCTCAAACCTCACTGTGGCGTATTTTGAAAAAGGTCCAAAGGTCCTCACTCATATAAGATCAAACTTACTCAAAAACTAAAGCTACTTGCTTATTTGAAACACGGAAACTTTTCCGATTGGGCTATGGCAAAATTTCACGAAAATCCAGAATTTAATCGGAAAATCATCTTCAGCGATGAAGCTCATTTCTGGCTTAGTGGTTCTGTCAATAAACAAAATATGCTTTGTTGAACCGCAACAAACCTACATGTGCTTCAAGAGACACAATTGAATTCGCAAAAAATTACTGTGCGGTGTGGTTTCCATGCCAGAGGTGTGATTGAAGCGTATTTTTAAGGCGATGAAAACAATCGTCATGTCAATGGAAAGCGCTTTCGTACCACGATAGAAAATTATTTTTGGTCAGAACTGGATCATCTTGACATCGCCGATATGTGGTTTCAACATGACGGTGCCACTAGCCACACAGCAGGCGTTACAATCGATTTGCTGAAAGGCAAATTCGGGGAACGTGTTATCTGAAGCAATGGTCCAGTCGAATGGCCACCTCGTACATGCGATTTAACGCCATTGGAGTTATTTTTAAGGGACCACATCAAGAGGTTGGTCTATGTCAACAAGCCAACAACTTTAGACGAGCTCAGAGACAACGCAAAATTGCCAACGTTCCGGTCTAAATGTGTGCCAGAGTGGTGGAAAATAGGTTTAAAAGAATAGATCGCTATACACGGGCTCGTAGTGGTCATTTAACCAAATTCGAATTTCATTCTTAAAATGTAACATTTGCACTACACCTGCTGTGTGGCTAGTGGCACCGTCATGTTGAAACCACAAAACCACTCAGGCAGAAATGAACTTCATCGCTGAAGATGATTCTGATTTTTCGTGAAATTTTGCAAGAGCCCAATCGGAGAAATTTCGGTGTTACAAATGAGCGACTGGCTTTAGTTTTTTAGTAAGTTTGATCGTATAAGGATGAGGGCCAAGACCTTTCGCAAAATAATAATAATAATTTAAAAAATTGTTATGTCGTTAATGGAAAACCATGTGCTTCGGAAAATAAATTCCATTCTAAGGAAAAGGCCAAAATCCCGGAATGTCAGTAAATGCCGATTTTTTACTTAAAACAAAACCCAGACAGTCGGTATTTTCAACAAAAAAAACCTGAAATGTCGGCTTTCTGAAAGCCTCGGTTTATTGGACAATCTACTTCGTCCCCAATCATTGTTACAATAACAAGAGACATTCTTGAAATCTGTCTTTGCTTTAAACATTTTCTACTTCTTTGAGAATTCGAGAATTTAAGCGTACCGAGGTAATAAGACAACAAAGGGTATGAATAGCTAACACTGTGAGCGTAAGCATTTTGCAGGATTGGCAATTACAAGCCTTAACATAAGCTTTATTTTCCGATGTCTAAATACTTAAATACCAACACACGCATGCATGTCGCCATTAAAGCGGATACGCAACGACACACCTACTAACCAGCCTAAATCAAAATTAAACGGAGAGAAAAACAAAAAGAACAAACACATAAAAGGACATTCACATATGCGTGTTCATATGACGAAGATACAATTTGTATGTCGGTGTATGTAAGCGATTGTTTCGATACGGGTGGTGGGGGGTGGGTGGCGGCGTGGTTGTTATGGTCATGGTTGTTGATCTGAACGTTTCATGACAAAAGGTTATGAACGGCAAATATCGCTGCTTAAACATCACATATTTTGTTTTTAATCTAAACTCTTGTGAACAACAGAAACAACAACTCTACCACTCACACGGCATTCAAATCTAACTAACACACACACTCAGACATTTACGGGTTGCGAGTGTACGACCAGTATATGTGTAAAAAAGCTGATTTCTTTTTTTTATGTCTCTCGCTTTTGTTTGACTACACACATATTTATAAATATCTGTGTTGGTAATCGCACACATACGCAAGTGTCTTTGATATCTGTGTGAGCTGACATGCATGCGCATACACACATGCATGTTTGTTTGAATAGCGGCAGCTAAAACCAACAATTTAACGGCAAACATATTAAATGAAAAAATTACTCCCTAAGGCAACATTATTTTATTGACAATGATTTCGATGATTTTCATTCAGATGCCGATGCCTGTCCTTTTGGCTTTGCTCGCCTGTCATTTGAAAAGGCCCCCCCCCCACCGGCACAGTGGTTTCAAAAACTCTGGTATTTGAAAAATGTTCTTCAACTGAAAAAATTAACTTCAAGTATTTATGCAAGATTTGATTTCAGGCGGATAAAGGCATGTCATAAGTTGTTATTTATTTATTTATTTTTAATAGGAGGACTATAACTATCACTTAACTACGATAAAAACCATTGTTTAAAGACAGCATAGAAAGGCGAATACTTCTTATATGAAAGATTCTACTACTTTGCATAGAGATTGATTTGTTACTGCCAAAATTGCCGACATTATCGAGGTAAAAATAAACTCAGTAAAAAAATAAAAGATGGGCAATTTCATAGTGACGAGTGTGGTGACCACGACGATACTCGTATTTTTTGTTATAATTCAAAAATATAAAATTTATCATTGAAGAAAAGGATACCATTTCCAAGGATGTTAAGTTTATACATTGTTAAAGATCATTTTTTTATTTATATGTACACAGACACTACATCTATCTCTCTCTCTCTCTCTTTTAAAAGTATGCATATTTTGAATATTGGCTATTGTTTTGACGACTTTTTTAAAACAATCCTATGGTGTTTTCTTAATGCATTCTTGATCTTTTATTGCTGCTTAAAATGTTCTTTTTACATTTTCGGCTGCAGCACTTCAAAAATGTTAAAAAATATTGTACCGATTTTTAAAATATGATGGCCATCCAGCTCTCACTGCCATGTATAGGAACATTTTTGGAATTTTTTCACGTCGACCCGTTGAAGATTTTCACGCCTTGATTCTTGGTTCTAGTCGACTAATACGTATGATTTCTCATAAAAAATGTTTTCAATGTCACCAACTAAATTATAGTTCTTGTGCTTACTGAAGACGCCAAATACGAGTATTGCAAAGGAACCTCTTTGAAGAGTTGCTTAAGAACAAAAATTTCTTTTGACAGATCACGAGAAAGGTTTCGTTAAACTGTAGAGACTTTAAAGCCTTTTTTAATGAACTGCGACTAATACGTATGATTTCTCATAAAAAATGTTTTCAATGTCACCAACTAAATTATAGTTCTTGTGCTTACTGAAGACGCCAAATATTGTAAAGGAACCTCTTCGAAGAGTTGCTTAAGAACAAAAATTTCCTTTGATAGATCACGAGGAAGTTTTCGTTAAACTGTAGAGACTTTAGAGTCTTTTTTAATGAACTGCATAATTTAAAACTACCAATTTAAGATATATTCACAACACTTAAAATTTGGTTTTTATCTTTTCTGTTTTCTGCTCTTTTGTTTTCTTTCTCGATCACTTTTTCCTATTCTTGCCATGACTTATTTTCTATCGTATTTTTCTTAGCGTTTTGTTGTTGTAACAACAAAAAAAGTAATAACAACAAAAAAGATCGCAATTACTCAAAAAACTCCACAATATATTTTGTTTTGAAGTCCTGTTTGTCTATAGGCCTAGTCAATTCAGCAACAAGGAACAAATCACAGAACTAGCAAAGATTCAATGGTAAAGGAGTGTTGTAAAAAGTGAATGCTTAGAGCAGATTAGAAAGAATGCCTTTCCAATGACACTTTTTTAATCGAATTTGATTTTATGTAAATCTTACTCAAAAAACTCCACAATATATTTTGTTTTGAAGTCCTGTTCGTCTATAGGGGATTTGCTTCGATGAAGGTAAAGGAAACGCGCCATTTGAGCTGGATGCGTCCAATGAGACCTGGGGATCATCTGACTAGGCTTTGGCAGTACAATTGAAGAGGCGCAGCAAGTCATGTGATTCCCGTGGGCAGGCGGGATAAATGTCCGGAACGTTAGCATAAATTCGCCCCCATTACGAATTGAGGCAGCTGCAACATCCAGGACTCTGCTGAGGCAGAACTACGCACGTCTTCTCTTCTAGCGAAATTTCTGGGGGAAGTTCCCCTAGCACTACTTTCACGCTATAGCTGGATGCTGCTGCTGTGACTTTATCAGCGTGAATTTCGTTGAATCCTGTCTGATAGTTTCGATTATCTAAAGGCTCTCTCGTGTACTGCTAGACTTTTCTCTCTCTAGATTATGAAGATCGTTCCTGATCTTCCTGGACGGAGACATCCTATTCATGAGATGGTGATCAGGATGACTACTGCAAAGGCATCCAAGCAAAAACTAGTTAGAAACAAGAAATTGTGAGGACATTCGGTAAGGACATTCGTCTCCTTATGTAGCTGGTTCTCAGAAGACATAGGCGACTGTCTCTTGTTGTTCTCAGGGCGGCACTGTGGGAAGTATGAATTTCAATGCGTCGTAATCACATTCGCTGACCACGAGGGCGAACTTCTCTACAGACCGACCTATCGCTTTGTATGCGGTCAAAAAGGTGTCTTGGTCGGCTCCCCAAGTCATACGTGCTAGTGACTTGACCTTATTCCTGCTTTTACACTTATCGCAGTAAGCTTAGCATGTGCAGAGGATCCAAAACGGCCGTGACCTTAAAATTAAAGACGCGCAAAAAAGAAAGGGACCTAAGGGTAAAAACCAGTTTTGTTCAGGAGAGCCATTTTAAAGATTTAAATACGTGTATCTTTGGTGTACCATCACTTTCATAAAACGCGCATATCTCTGGGAGGGAACACTTTTGGGGCATGGGATCGGTCTCATTCGATGCTCAGATGTTGTCCACATCAAAAAAAGAAAAAAAATGAAAATTGATTTTTTACCCTTAGGTACCTTTCTCTATGCGAATTGAAAGCCGCAGTCTCGAAAACCAGCATTATATCGCTCCACTTTGTCGCCACAAAATGCCAAATTTTGAATTAATAATTTTGAACACTGTCTTTCTCATCAAAGCGCTTTTATTCTTCTCTCTCTTTATGTTAAATTTGTCTCGTTTTAAAACACTGTGCATCCACGATTTGATATAGGCACATAACCACCACATACGAACAGGAACACAACTGAACATCATTTCGAGCAGATGGGTTCTGTAAGATATCAAATATCAAATAAACATATATAGAAAGCAACAAAAGCCTCACCCAGTACACCCACCCACCCCAGCGACAACGACAATTCTAAGAAAATGTTTTGATTTTTGTTTCCTGAAGCAAACATCAACTCTCTACCACTTGAATGCAATCAAATGTAATGTTGTATAACAACAACAAAAAAAACAGCGAAAGAGGAAAGCGATTCAAACGCACAAACCGATAACAAATAACAATTTATTCAAGAAATAAAGAAAATTCAACAAAAAAAAAAAATCGGCGAATACTCATCACAGTGATTGCCTGCTTGATCAAGTTGTTTGTTTGCGATAACTCTTATTTTGACTTTCTACGAGTATGCCTTTTTGTGCCACAAAATATTGTCTATAAGACATTTGCCACACATTTATGCGGGAAGTAGACACAGAGGTGTAGCAATGTGAACTTGTGGAAATCATTTTCCGATTTGATTAAACCATATCCTGGGGTGTCTGAGAACGGAATTATTTCACATAATTATTGATATTTGAGGGTGACAAATATTGGGCACAATTTTCTATTTCCTGCAGCCTTTATTGGCCCAGACATCCTGAATAATAAAAAAATGTATTTTCTCACTTTGAAAGCGGAAATTCTAGTCTACCATTGTGGAAGGCTTTCCTTCAGAGGATGGCCGAAACCGGAATAAGTATATGCGATTGGTTTATTGAATATTGTGTCTAAACCTTAAATAAAACCGCTAAAAACAAGGGTAACAAATGTGTTCTGATTAAGCAGCATGGAAAAATCACACAACTGTTAAAGGTTCTAAGGTAACGAATATTTTTGTAAAGTGATTGCTGAGAGCAGCTTAGAAACAGCGACATGCTAATGAAACTTCAAAAATCGAATGCGATGTTTTTGTGAATCTGGGAAAGCTTTTTTCTCAAGTTATATCCTAAGCTTCTTAAAACTTAGCATGATTTCTCCTATATCAGTAAATCGGTTACTACAGGGTGGCCCAAATAAGACTCAAGAGTTCACCAAAAAGGTTACGAAGAAGTTCCATTGTGGCTTTTGCAGCATGCGCAGTGCCTCCATCTTGCTGAACCCATATGTTGGAATTATCTGAACTTGCGGACGAAAATATTTTCGATCATAGTCCTTTACATAGCCCCGTTAATATTTTCTGTTGAAGGTTTTGAATATTCACATTGAACAGGGATTAAACCGGCTCACGACCTCTTGCTTCCATATTTAAATAGAAGACAAGTTTTGAACAAAATGGCAAAGTGACATTGATTTTCGTGGCTGCACACTACTTTTATCATGATTTCGGGTCCGTGACAACCCTCTTCAGAAAGCCTTGCTGCAATTGTTGAAAGTAAAACCGAACTCTATAAGGCCAGGCTCACCCCAAACGAATGAGAACTACTGTTGTAAACCTTACTTTTCAAATTTTCTTCACACAAAAAACGGTTTTGAATATTTTTAACCCTTCAGTCTGTAAATTCATGCTTTTCAAACCCTCTACCATAGGACTCCGTGTGTTACTCCTTGTAAAATGCTATGATTCGTCCGTATGTCTGTTGAAAGCACTGTAGCTGCCAAACAATATGAGGTTGGATTTTTTTTTTTAAATTTTGAATTGTGTTCATTTTTGCCTTTTTTGGATTGGTTACGTAAAATGACTGTGTTTTCTGTTCTGTAGTCCATACAACTTAGAACCGTTGCCGTTATAAAAAGACCTTGGACCACTTTAAATTAATCTATAATTAGTTTTGTAAAATTACAATAGATGGCGCAGCTATACTACAATAAATACAACCCTTTATTTTCACTTGTAGAGGTGCTGCCACACCGCCAAAAAGATGAGCCATGTGTCATTGAAAAGGGAAGGTTCAATCCTTTCAGAAATCAACTGGTCTTAAACGGGCACGGCCTTGTTTTGCCCTTAAAGGGTTTTAAAGTTAAAAATTAATTTTTTCAATCTATTTTTCTTATACAAAATTAATTATAAAGCAAGAAGCTATCAACATTTTTAGAAACACAGTCATTTTTCGTCATTCAGCTTAAAAAAATAGAGGTCTGCTTATTTTCAATAATGAACACAAAAAGAAAATAAAAAAAATCGGAGAGGGTGAGGTTAAAAAGTGCCGAAAATCTGCTAAAATATAGAAACAGCAAATTGAAAATATAAGACAAGATTTTAACGAAATGTCTTAAAAAATAGAGATGTGCTTATTTTCAATAATGAACACAAAAAGAAAATAAAAAAAATCGAAGAGGGAGAAATTGAAATGTTCCGAAAATCTGCTAAAATATAGAAACAGCAAATTTAAATAGAAGACAAGATTTTAACGAGACTGCGGCAAAGTGACATTGATTTTTGTGGTCGAATTCAGGTCTGTGAAACTTCGCAACAATTATTGAAAAAAACGTTGGCTTGTAACCAAGGAGGACCCTACCCGCTAAGACAAGTTAAATCTTTTCTTTAAATGAGGCCCCAATGTGTATTCCTGTTATCTTAAAGAAAGTAAGTTGGAGCATACCGCTTTGAAACACATTCAATAGCTTATCTGTTCCTTTTTTATTTACCCCCCAACTCCACCTTATCGACGAGGTTCATGTCAGCTAGCAAAGCTACATTTTTACTCATCTCTTGCTCGGCACAAATAGGATAGCATTAAAAAACAAGAAAGAAATGCAATAAAAAATCAAATCGACAATAGTAAAACTAAACTACAAACTGTTTTCGGATTTCATTTATTGTGTTCTTTTTTTGCTTTAAACGATTTGCGCGCTTCTACCCCTCACCAGATATTTCATTCTTGGGGGCTTCACACTGCATCATCATCACTAAAATTGAATTACTCCAATAAGTGAATCGAAAGCAGCGAACTGAAAAAAAAAAAAATCTAAACCTGATACAGAAAAAAAACTTTCAATATTGCCTCAAGATTGTCTTGTAGTATTTTGTTTAACTCTATCGCCCCGAATGTACAACAGGCCCATCGAATCGAATTGAATGGGCTGGGCTGTGCTGCGCTGCGCTGTATCGTGCCAGTGGGCTGATGGAGCTGCCAGAAGATTGACATAATGGCGTATGTGTTCCTTATCAATATTCGTTCGTATATGGTACACTATAATCCCTTTACAATTGTTATCACTTGGTTGATGCTAGCGCTGCCGGCGGTGGTAGTTGATCTCTGCCACCGTCTGCTGTGATGTGGTGTGGTAAGCTGCGATACTCGATGGCAACAAAAATAAAATCCAGCAAAAATATCAGAAAACTGAGGAAGAACGAACTCTAAGCATGTTCGAGGCCGTTCATGCAATAAAATCGACAATTTGCCACTTTATTGTTGATATGGATGTTTTAGGAATACTGAATATGCATGAGTAGCACCACTACACTCAGTTTCTGTACGAGTACTCGTGTACGAATTTGGTTCAGAGTTTATATAAACACATGATTTGGGTTTATTTTTTGATTCTTGGGTCTTGGGTTTGAGGTTGCGTTTTTTCGGTTTCTTTCGTACGATAAGAAACATGAGGCTGAAGTACAAAATATCGTACATTCACTTGAGGCGAGAAATACTTTCTTTTTCGCATGTACCGAGGGCCACATGACTTGCTTAGTCACATTTTCAATGTTCACATTAGTTTTAATGCCTCACATATGCGTCATTTAATGTGAGATTTAAAAAGCAAACAGTCACTATTAAATTTAATGGTAAAATTATTTATGCAAAAGTACAGATTTTCCATACAAAAAAACCAGGCCATTGACGACAAGGGAATCTCACGTTTTAAGGCAGCAGAATTATAGTTATCCCTTAGCTGTTGTTAATGATTTCTTTGCCTTTTTTAATAATATCGATGTAGTATAGTTATATAAACGAGATATTAAGAGACTTTTCATTTTCAATACTTTAGCACAAATGTTACCAATAACATTTAATGGATGCTTCAGTGGTTATTAAGCCAATCCGCCTCTGGATATTTTTTTAAAATCGTGTCTTAATATTTTTTCGTATTCTACTAAACCCTTGCCCCACCCCCCCCCCCCCCCCCCTGTTAGATTCAAAAATCATTACAACATTACAAGTAGGGAAACGCTTTTAATAACGAGGGATGCTATATATAGTCCTGGCCTAATAATGAAAATGCGAATATTTATCATCAAATATTGTTTTATTGTTTTTCAAAGTATTCTCCAGCATGATTTATACACTTTTGCATGCGCTCTAACCAAGTGTCGAAGCACTTTTTCCACTTCGATTGAGACACCTCCAAAACATGGGTTTTGAACGCTTCAACAGCATCTTCTGGCGACGAAAATCGTTGACCACGCATGTTTTTCTTGATGTGCGGAAATAAAAGGAAGTCATTGGGTGCCAAGTCAGGGCTGTACGGCTGATAACTTATCAATTCGACGTTTTGGCCGCTCAAAAAGGCTCTAATTTGAGAGCTCGCATTGTCATGGTGCACAATGATTCATCATCTCTTGTTGGTTTTTCGAATTTCTCTGAAGACTTCAGGCAAACAAATTGTGGTTTATCACTTAGAATTTACCGTCCTACGTTGCTCTAGCGGAACAGTAGCCACATGACCAGTTTTGCCGAAGAAACAGGCGACCATTTGCTTCGAAGTGCTTCTTCCACGCACAACTTTCGTTGAATTTGGCTCGTCTTCGAAGACCCACACGGTCGACTGCTGTTTTGTTTCGGCCTCATAAGCATAGACCCATGATTCGTCACCTGTGACAATCTTATACACGTCTTTTGAAGCACCGCGATAGTATTTTTTCAAAATTTCTTTGCACCAATCAACACGAGCCTTTTTTTGAGCGATTTCAAATTATGCGGGATCGAACGATAACAAACCTTTTTTACGGCCAGGTGTTCATGCAATATCGAATGTATGCTGGTGGATGAAATGCCCAAGGATGCCTTTATCTCACGGTATGTCACATGACGATCTGTCAGTTCACTAACGTCATCAATGTTCTCTGGCACAACGGCCGTTTTTGCATGACCTTCACGACCTTCGTCTTTGAGCGAGCGTCGGTCACGATTGAATTCATTAAACCAGTTTTTTACAGTGCTATAGGATGGTGCTTCATCGCCATACAAAGATTTAAGTTCATCGATGCACTCTTGACGTGATAATCCACGTCGAAAGTGGTGAAAAATTATGGCACGAAAATATTCACGATTTAATTCCATTTTTTGCCAAATTTATTTTTTCTAGTCACTGTAAACAACACAAATGATGGTCGTACGTCAAAATGTTCTGAGTACGTTTATGCTAAAAAAAATGTCAAACTTTCCAATGAAAATGTCAGATGGCGCCAGGCAACACTAAGTGTTGAAATATATATAGCAACCCTCATTCTTATTTGACTTTAAAATGTATTTTCCTTGCGGTACACTGAAGAAAAAGAAATTTGTCGGCCGAATCTATAGATCCGTTACTGAAATGGGAAAATTATAAAAATCCCTATGGTCTCTTAGTACAGGGTTTTCCATTAAGGACAATTTAATATATTAATAACACAAAATATTTAAGATATGGAGTTCAAAGATATTCCTGGTGTAGTGCAAATGTTACATTTTAAGAATAAAATTCGATTTCGGTCATATGACCACCACGAGTCCGTGAACAGCCATCTATTTCTTGAAGCCAATTTTCCACTACTCGTGCACACATTACGACCGGAACGTTGACAATTTCACGTTGGCTGCTGTCTCTGAGATCGTCTAAAGTTGCTGGCTTGTTGACATAGACCAATGGCTTAGTGTGGCTCCGTAAAAAGAAATCACATGACGTTAAATCGAGGTGGAAATTAGACTGGACCATTTCTTGAGATAACACGTTCATTGAAATTGGCTTTCATTAAATCGATTGTAACGCTTGCTGTGTGGCTATTGGCACCGTCTTGTTGAAACCACATATCGACGATTTCAAGCTCATCCCATTCTGGCCAAAACTAATTTTCTAACGTGGTACGATAGCGCTCTCCATTGACGGTAACATGACGAATGTTTCCATTGACGAAAAAATACGGCCCACACAATAGTATTTTTTTGCGGAGGCAATTGTGTCACTTGCAGCACATGTGGGTTCGTTGCTATCCAATAGCGCATATTTTGTTTATTGACAAAACCACTCAGTCAGAAATGAGCTTCATCGATGAAGATGATTTTTCGATGAAATTCTGAATTTTCGTGAAACTTTGCCAGAGCCCAATCGGAACTGTTTCGGCGTTTAAAATGATTAAGTGGCTTTAGCTCTTGAGTCAGTTGAATCTTATAAAGAGAAGGGCCAAGATCGTTTCGCAAAATATGCCACAGTGTGTTTTGAAAGATGTCCAATTCCTGAGAACGACGTGGAATCGACTGATTTGGCTCATTTTTAACCGATACACTTACGGCTGCGATATTTCCATACCGCGGCGTCTCTTTTCCGCCGGAACATCCGAAAGTGAAAATTTCGATACACATTTATCCACTATAGCACGCACAGCCGGTCGGGTGGGACGATTATTACGGCTGAAAATTGGAGTAAGCGCTCTTAAAGATGCGACCACCGACTCAGAATTTCGGTAGTAATTTTTAACGATTTCCAAACTTTGCTCGTAAGTGTACTGTACCATGATGAAAATGTTGACTTCGACTAACTTTTTGACACTGAAAGATCAAAGTTTTCAGAGTGCGTTGACATAAAGATACGAAATTGTTATGCCCCTATTGGAAACCACTGTTTATGCAAGTAGCAAATGTACAAAACTAAAGCCAATTTACTGTACAACAACTAAGTTCTTTTTTTAAATAATTTATTTCAACTCAATTAAATGTTGGAGACCTCAAATATACTGTGGGCTTTCCAGTTAAGTCTATATGGTCTTCGGTTGGTGTGCTACACGCAGAAAAAAGGTATGGTTGGGGTAACAATATTCGAAGAGCATCATACTATTGTTGGTTATACGGTTGTGGCACAACAATATTATGATCATCACAAGAATAGTATGGTTCACACACAACCATACTATGATCCCCAAAACGATATTATGGTCCTCACAGCAATAGAATTATCACACACAACCATACTATGATCCCCACAACCATAGTATGACTCACACTCAAACATACTATGATCTCCATAACCATATTATGATCCTCACAACCATAGTTATGTTGCAAATACACACACAGCCATGCTATGATCCCCAAATTTTTTTGTAAAAATTGGGTTAAGTTGTTATTCAACAATAGAGATTTTTATTAAATAAGTTAAGTAAAAATACATAAAACTCTTTATAAAGGGAGTGATTTATTTAACAGTAGAAACAATTCATTTATTAAAAATATTTCAGTTATACTAATCCGTAGTTTGTTTTGAAAAAAATTAATTTAAATATAGAAACTACTATTATTACATTGTCAAATTAAAAATAAATTAGGATTTTGCCTGTATGATTGGCGTAATCATGTTGTTGTTAACATAAAACTCATGAAATAATACTTTTGTCCAACCAACCATATTTATATTGTTGCTACAACCATATTTTCAATTTTTTATTTGGCAACAATGCTTTTGTTACATTTCAACAATATTAATATTGCCGCAATCATACTTTTGTCAAAATTAAATTCAAAAAACAATACTAAGGTTGCGACAACCATACTTTTATTGCACAGAACATACTATTGTTGCCGTGACCATATAGTAACCATATTTTTTCTTTGCGTGTAGATTATGTCATAGTATTTTGGTTTTGCTCACGTACAAAGTCACCTAGACTGCAATGTCTTTTCTGAATGACTCTATCAAAAAATAAGCTACAAATTACTTGGCAGTCTGCATAAAGTTTTACTTAACATAGCTTCTGAGGAATTCCCTCAGCCCTATTTTTCTCGATTTTCAACACGTTTCTCTTGAAGGAAGTGCCAATTTGGATGCACAAGTTCTGATATGATAGTCTTTGGCGCGAAATATTAAGTATTGTTTTCAGACAAGCTTTGGAAGATAACGCTAGTGCTCACGCGATTATCGCATGAATTAATCTCTCTTTATAATTCCATAGTGAAGAAGAAGGAAAGTATGTATAAATATATTGTTTTCTTTCATAAGTGAATAGTGGGTCCTATCAGTCATGGACGTGTGCCGCCTGGTATCCTATCATCGCATTAAAAGACTTTTTCCAACAAAATTATTCAACAGTATATTGAGAACGCAGTTAGGAGCCGACTCTTTGTTCTCCCAAAGATCTATGAGTTAACGCGGCTCTTTTCACAATATCAACAGTCACTCATCCCCTTAACAATCACCTTCCCACCTTCACTTATAAGACCATTAATGCAACATGTTGTACCTTTCCCAGTTGCTAATTGTATCCTTTTAGTATTGTTCCATAGTAGTTCCTGAGGTTCCTAAAGGACCTTTCTCAATTGTTAAAAAATAGACAAATATGAGTTGAGATCTCCTTTTAGTAGCAATACCGTAGCAAACGAACAATGATAATAATCATACTTGAACTACGAACAAAAGGATGTATAGTCGAAATGTGTTCTTACATGGCTACATTACTATTTGTACACACTCACACACATACGACTACCAAACAGACACAAAAACACAAGTACAGAATTTACTTTTCACTTGACTTTTTAACTGTGAAGAGATATTTTCCTTTATCGATATTTTCCTTCTTGGTTTTTTCTATCTTTATCAAAGAAGTGAAAGAAACTCAACTTTAGTGGTTCTTACTTTGTGTATACCCTACAGTCGTTATGCCGTATACAACTGAATTTTGTAACACCTGAGAGAAGAGGGGCTTGAGGCAATATTTGTTATACCGATAGCCTCGAAGTCTGTTTCTGAGTCGATTAAGTTACGTATGTTCTTGCATCCGCCCGTCCTTCTGTCATTCTTTTAATCAAAGTGTTGGCAGAATTTATTCCATCTTGACGAAACCTTGCACATTCTGCTGAATCGGTCGGAGGGCGAAGGTTATTAAAATTAGATAATATTGGGCATTGGCTTTATAAAGACCTTATACAAGGGTTTGAAACAATTTAAGGTTCTTTCATCTTAAAAACCACATTTAAGGTCCGATCTCATCGAAATTTCACAAAGTTTATTATTACATTTCAGTAATAAACCCTGGCTACATTTAAATCATATTAAATTGTGGTCCTATTTTTCTAATATACAATTATGGGCTGCGATCCCAATCAAATATGGCTGTCTTCCAGTTCTAGTTATCTGATGATCAATCTAGAAGTATGTTTTCAAAATTACAAAAATTCCAAAAATTCAAATCAAGTATTGATGGAATCTTTATTGTTAACTCGAAAGGACATTTAATGCCATTTATTTTTGGAATATATAATTTCTTCAAATATTGGCCGCAACTACGCCTCAGGGTGTATATTCTGAGGGTCCAGTTTTTGATGACTCGTTCGAGCATTTCGACCGCTAGCGTTAATGACACGCGTAGTGTTGGCTTCCAAAACCTGAATCGTAGCTGGTTTATCAGCATAGACTTTGGACTTTACGTCACCCCAAAGAAAGAAGTCTAAATGTATGAATCAAACGATCTTGGCGGCCAACTCACCGGTTCAAAACGAGAAATTAGCTGCTCTTCGAAATGACATCTCAATAGGTCCATTGCTGTAGCAACTGTATAGCAAGTGGCATCGTCATGTTGAAACCAAATGTCGTCAAGATTACTCGCTTCAATTTCAAATAGCAAAAAGGTCCGATATCATGGCGCAGTAGCGGGCACTATTCACGGCTACGTTCCGGCCATCATAATTTTTGAAAAAATATGGACCGATGATGCTGCCAGCCCATAAACCGCACGAAACCGTGGTTTTCTCTGGGTACAATGGCCCATTTGAGCCTCTTCTGGTTGCCCCCTCAGACCAAATAAGACAATTTTGTTGTTGTTGTTGTAACAACTATATATATTATTTTGAAGTCCTATTCATCTATAGGGGATCTGCTTCGATATGCAGGTGCAGGAAGCGTGTCATTTAAACTGGATGCGCCTGCAGATACCTGGGGGTGAGCTGAGTAGGCTTGCCGGACATTTGCGGAGGTGCTGCAAGCTATGCGGTCCCTGATGGCAGGCTGGACAGATGTCCAGAATGTTAGTATCAATTCGTATCCAATAAGAATTAAGGCTGCACCATCCAGATCTCAGATGAACCTGAAAAACGCTTGTCTGCCGAGGTAGTACCTATTGTCCAGGTGAAATATCCGGGGGCTGTTCCCCTGGCACTACATTCACACTGTAGCTCGATACTGCTGCTGCGACTTCATCAGCGTGAATGTTGTTCAGACCTGCCTGATAGTTTCAATGATCTAAAGGTTCACTTTTGTACCGCAGGACCTCACTATCTAGATCATGAAGATCGTAGCTGTTTATTGACGTTGCCGTTGAGCCAGAAATGAGCCACATCACTCAACAAAATTTTGGTCGCAAACTGCGGATCTACTTCGAGATTTTGAAGAGCCCAAACATTGAAACGTTTACGAGACAATTCGTGCAGGAATGGAAAGCAATACTGAAAAGAAAAAAATAAAGTTTAACACAACTAACGCATACTCGTAATCAGTGAAAAAATTTATATTGAACAAAAATACCTCCAGACAGATCACCCGGTACAAATTTGAAAAAATATAGACCGATGATTCCACCAGCCCATAAACCGCACCAAACCCTGGTTTTCGCGGTGTAAATCTTTCCATGATGAAATGGCAAACAATACAGAAAAGAAAAAAATAAAGTTAACACAGCTCAAACGTAATTTGTGAAATAAAGCTTATTAAAAAAATACCTCTAGATTGACCACCCTATAGAAGCCACTTATGGGCTGCGATCGCAATCAGGTTTGGCTGAGTTTTAGTTTAAATTATTAAAACCAAACTCTGTATTGAGTTGGGGTAATTTTCTCTAGAAGCCACTTGTGTAATTGAATCTTTATAAGATCGCTTTCTTAACGAAAGTTCGCTAATAATATTATCTGCAAAATAGTTCTAGAACCTGAAGTAGGTCATAATATAGCCATCTATGGCCAACTTTAGCCCTTACTTGCTTGTGTTCTTTTAAATTGAAGAATGTTTAAAAAGCATCTCACGATTTTTTTTTGTTTCGTTTGTTTCCTTCACTTAACTTGAACAGCACATATGAACAAGTGAGTATGCCGGTATGAGTGCACAAACACACACATCAGACACTCATACAAATGTATGTGCGTGTGTGTCGAAAGATGATTTCTTCGTTCCTACTTTACACTTTGTTGGTTTTAACTTGCGACGTATCCTTGCCATACGTATTACATCTGTATGTGTGTGTGCGGGTATGATTGGGTTCATTGACTGCCAAGTGTACCAATGTGTATGCACGGGAGAGTAAACATACATACACATGCACCCACACACTCATACATACCACGTGGTACATGTGTTTTTAACGCTGTCGGGTGTGTGTGTGAGTTATCGAGCATATGTCAGTCGGTCTACGTGTGTGTTGGTGTGTAAAAATCTCTTTTGTGTAAATGTGTGTCTGAGCAATGTTACACTTCAATGCATTTGTGTAGGTAACACACACAGCCACACTCACTCACATAGGCTGCCAGAAGGATCTTCCTTTGGCTGAAGGCATCCACTGGCGTTCGCTTTTACAAAAGGTTGCAACAATTTTATGCTTCATTAAAACATTCCTTTTTTCCCCATACTTCACTTAATGTAATTTATTGTTGTAGCACACACAAAACAAATCGAAATGTTATAAAACAATAGATAATTTTTAAATTGTTAAATAATTATAATAATTTAAGCCAATTCAAAGGTATTTGATATGCGTTTTTTTATACTCGTACCCTCCGCCAAAAAGTGGAGGATGGTAAACCAAATTTGTCATTCTGTTTGCAAGACCACAAAATATTGATCGTAGACCCTACAGGGTCTACAGGGTCCATTAAGGACATAACAATTGTATACAGGGTGGCTGATGAATATTGCTACATTAATAAACACAAATAACCTTTTTCAATGTATGGAATTCATCTTTCTTTTTTTATCTCAAAACTCATTCAATTCTTTTTAAAATATAGCTTAATTAGTTTTATTTCCATTAAGGACAACAATTTTATACAGGGTGGCTGATGAATATTGCTACATTAAGAAACACAAACAACGTTTCTCAGTGTATGGAATTCATCTTTCTTCTTTTCATCTTAAAACTTATTAATTTTTTTTTAATATAGCTTAATTTGTTTTAAAAATAATGGAATTTAAATGCTTGTTTCACTGTCCCATTTATCAATTTTTGTTAAATCTAAAAGCCAATCTGCAAACTAAAAAAAAATTAACCAGATTCATTGAATAGAAAACAAGTTATTAACTTTTTTTTGATAGCGGCTTCCATCATCCGCCCTGTATATTGATAAAAAAAAACAGCATATTAAGGATATAGAGTTCAAATTTATTCCAGGTGTAGTGTAAATGTTACATTTTAAAAATGAAATTCAATTTCGGTCTTATGACCACCACAACCCGTGTACAGCGATGTGTTCTTTGAACCCAATTTACCACCACTCTTGCACACAAATCGACCGGAACAATTTCGCGTTGGATGTTGTCTCTGAGCTCTAAAGTTGTTGCCAAAGACCCATGATTTGATGTGGCCCCATAAAAAGACATCCAATGGCGTTAAATCGCTTAAACGAGGTGCCCAATCGATCGTTCCATTTCTCGGGATAAGATGTTCACCAAATTTGCCTTCAGTTTATCGATTGTACCACGTGCTGCGTGCCTAGTGCACCGTCTTGTTGAAACCACATATCGGCGATGTCAAGCTTATCCAATTTCGGCAAAAAAAAATTTCTAACATGGCACGATAGCGCTCTCCATTGACAGTAACATGACGATTGTTTTCATCGACGATAAAATACGACCAAATCACCTCTGGTGTGAAAACCACCACACACAGTTATTTGTTGCGGATGCAGTTGTGTCTTTCGAAGCACGTGTGGGTTTTTTGCTGTTCAATAACGCATACGAGGGTTTCTATTTGTATTTCGGGTCCGGCAATAAAAACACAATAATTTATAATTGGTAATTGGTAATGGTTTTATTGTTTTGAAAATATTCTCCTTTAAGATCAATACACTTTTGCATGCGCACAAACCAATTTTCGAAGCACTTTTTCCACTCCGATTGAGACACCTCCAAAACATGCTTTTTGGACGCTTCAACAGCTGCTTCGGGCAATGACAAACGTAAACCACGCATTTTTTCTTGATGCTAGCGAATAAGAAGAAGTCATTGGGTGACAAATCAGGGCTGTACGGTGGATGGCTTATCAATTCGACATCTTGAGTGGTTAAAGCGCTCATCGTTTCAGCTGATGTGTGAGAGCTCGCATTGTCGTGAAGCAAAATGATCCGTCTCCTCTTATTATCTTTCCTCATTTCTTCGAACACTGTTGGCAAACAGATGGTTGTATAAAACTCAGAATTGACCGTCCTATGTTCCACTAAAGGCACTGTGGCAACATGGCCGCTTATACCGATAAAAACGCAATCCTTTGCTTCGTTGTACTTCTTCAATGAACAACTTTTGTTAGATTTGGCTCGCCTTGAAAGACCCATACGGTCGATTGCTGTTTTGTTTCGGGTTTATTTGCATAGATCCATGATTCGTCACCTGTGGCAATGTTAAACACTGCCTTTGAACTGCCGCAGTTATACTTTTTCAACATCTCTTTGCTCTTTTTTGAGCATTCGTCAAACTATGTGGGATCCAACGAGAACAAATTTTTTTTCACGGCCAAATGAACATGCAATATCTTGTTGATGCTTGTCATAGTAACGCCCAAGGATGCCTCAATCTCACGGTGTGTCACATGTCGGTCCTGCTGAATCAGTTCACGCACAGCATCGATGGTTTCTGGCAAAGTGACCGAAGTTGGACGTCCTTCACGAAATTCATCCTGGACCGAACGGCGTCCGAGACTGAACTGTTGGTACCAGTGGTATTAACAGTGGTTTTGATGGTGCTTCATCGCCAAAAGTCAAAACAAGTTGCTTTAAACACTCTTGCCTCGATAACCCACGCCGAAAATCGTGAAAAAAAACATCGCACGAAAATATTCATGGGATAATTCAATTTTTTGACTGAGATGAATTTTCTGACACACTGTAAACAAAACAATTCGACCATAAATGCCTTAACGTTCTGAGTGAAGTTATGCTAAAAAATGTCAAAGTTTCCAATGGAAACTTGCTTGCTTGTGTTCCCAGTTTGCCAGGACCCGAAATTTAAATAGCAACCCTCGTATATTGTTTATTGACAAAACCACTCAGCCAGAAATGACCTTCATCGCTGAAGATGATGAAAATTCACATCGAACAGGGATTAACCGGCTCAAGACCTCTTGCTCCTATATTTAAATAGAAGACAAGTTTTTAACAAAAAGGCAAAATGACATTGATTTTCGTGGCTGCACACTGCTTTTATCATGATTTCGGGTCCGTGACAACCCGCTTCAGAAAGCTTTGCTGCAATTGTTGAAAGTAAAACCGAACTCTATAAAACCCTTCATATAGAAAAAAATACAACTTTGCGATAATACGAAGAAAGCAGTCAAGAACGATAGAAACAGAAGTTTCTACATGTAAAAATGTGGTTAAGATCGGCTAGGCCTTTACTGTCCCTTCGGTACTAAAGCAAAAGTAAACATGATTCGTTTTTGCCCTTTTCTGTCTGTGCGTTCGTCCCTTGTCTCAGTCAAATTTTCAAAATAACCCTATATGTGACGCGCAAAATAGAAGGGACCTAAGGTTAAAAACCAGTTTTGTTCAGGAGAGCCATTTTAAAGATTAGGTTCCTTTCTATTTGCGCTTAGAATCGTCGACTTCACTTTCATAAAACGCGCATATCTCTGGGAGGGAACACTTTTGGGGCATGGGATCATCTCATTCGATGCTCAGCTGTTGTCCACATCAAAAAAAGAAAAAAAAAATTGATTTTTTACCCTCAGGTCCCTTTCTCTATGCGCAGTCACATACATGGATTCGTAGCTTTAACTTGCATCGCTTGGTTCGTTCTAAGCTATCATAAATTACTTCATGTGTCATTGGAATTTACCGGCTTATGTTTTCGAATAGCACCCGCACATTTGCTTGGACGGACCTGACGTAGACCCTTAGAGAATATTCTGAGATTGTTAAGTTGCATGATTACGGAAACCAATTTATGAGCGGTACAAATAAGAAGGCCACATCACCAAATGTGTGTTTTAAAACTCCGAACGTGGTCATTGAAGCTATTTATTTTCGCTAAAGTTAAAACGATACTTCTAAAAGAGGCTTCTTCCAAATCGTTTGAGTATTTTTTGATAGGTTTTGGTTAATTCTGCACTGTTCTCGTAACTGTTGAAAATAATGTACTGCAGAAAACGATAACGATAATTAAGCAACAAAACCCACCGCCCCTTAATATAATTTACATAGGCAAAAAGTAGTGTGAGAAATATGGAATATGCCAGCCTTTGATCATTTAAAAAAAAACATTCGTTGCTTGGGGTCTAAGGATGGTGAAGTAGTGTACTTCGAAACTGCAGTCACCCCTGCTTGCAGCTAAAAATCTTTTCGACTTCCTCTTGAATATCTTTTTATTTTCTCTTTGAACAAAATGTTCAAATGAAACATGGTCCTTAATCTGACTATGAACTAAGAATAATTTATAATGTAAAAAGTGTCTATTAGACTCTGAAGGAAAAAGTCCCTATCCATTAAAAAAAAATAATAAAATTAAATTAAAAAAATAAAAAAAATATTAAATTAAAAAAATGTCCTGATCTGACTATTTTTCCCCTACGATAATCTTTTCGTTAAATTTGTTTTACTCCTTTTCAGATAAAATTAAAATTGAACCACCTGTCCATTCCATATTGACAATTATTGCGCTTTTTCTTTTATGGTCCCACAATCCCTTTTTCATTTAAGCAAAATTGTCGATTCCATTTAAGCATTATTGTTTAAAATATCCTCAATCAATTCAAATTTTATTTAAAATCCACAAAAAAAAATTGAAAGCGCAACTTTTACTGCCGCTGTCACATTTGATGGTTGTTCCGTATTGCCTCCTTTTTTCTTGTTGTTATTGTTGCTAACGAAGCGATGGGAGGGTATGGAAACCTCAGTCCAAGTGAATTATTGATGATAAAGGAAACTTTAACCAGTTTAATGGCACTACACTGTCTGTCCGTGTTGCCTGTCCGTTGGGAAATTGACTAGAGTTTTTTTTATTGTGCCCTTTTTTTCTCTAGATTGTGCTTCCTCTTTTCTACTCTTTTCGAACATCATCAATTTTCTTTAACACAAATGGTGTTTCTTTCTGCAGTTGTCCGTATGATGTTGTCGTTCATTCTAGGCGAGAAATTCAATTGATTTGAAATCAATTTAGCTTCTCGTAAGTTAATTCGTAAAATAAATATTCAGAATTCAGAAGATAGATAGAGATGGAGAGAGCCAAAGAATAAAAAGGGAAATGAAAGGAAAGCAATAAATTGAGGATAGTAACATAACACAATTTCTTCTTGTTGAAAGCCCATTTCAAGTGGTGTGAAGAAAAAAACATTTGGCAATATTTAAAAGAAAATGTAATCGGGCAGCGAAAAGTTTCTGCTGATGAAGTTTTGCATTTGCTTAACATTTCACAATACACCTTTTCTTGTAAATTTTCTATTACTCGTTGTAAAATAATTTCTATAAATAAAAATTCATTGTGTGCGTTTTAAGTACAAAATTGTTGATCTACTTATATCCTTGGGGCTTACTTATTAATCTGTATGGCTTTAAATTGGATGATAACGATTTGTTTAGTTCAAAATAGTTTATTTTATACTTTATGGAAATTGAAATTTACATCCTGGGTTTTCTTTAATGGCAAACATATTTTTGTATAGTTTAATGTAAAGTACTTATACGAGGGCGGATCGGAAACTTCTTAGCCTAGCACAAAATGCGCGGTATAAACAGAAAAAAGTTAAGTGTTTTGGAAACTTCCATCTCTGCTATGAACACATGTTAAATTTTGTTTCGATCTGGCAACTCCTTCATATAGAAACAGGTGTTCACAAAAGACGCATCAGCGATTTTTTTTACAATGGAAAAATTAGAAATGCGTGGTGTCGTTAAATATTTACATAAAAAAGGTTTATCGGGACAAGAAATTCATAATGATATGGTGAATGTGTTAGGTGAAAGTGCTCCTTCATATGCAACAGTAAAAAATTGGGTTGCTGAATTTAAACGTGGTCGTACAAGCATTGAAGATGAACCACGTAGTGGACGTCCAAAAACAGCAACAACAACAGAAATTGTAGCCAAAGTGCATGATATGGTATTAAATGATCGACGAATAAAAGTGCGTGAAATAGCTAATATCATGGGCATCTCTAATGATCGAGTCCATTTAATTTTGCATGAAGAACTACAGATGAAAAAGCTTTCTGCAGGATGGGTGCCGCACATGTTAACAGTCGACCAAAAACGCATAAGAATGAACATTTCTCAAGCTTGTTTGGATCGTTTTCAGCGAAATAAAATGGATTTTAAGCGTCGTTTCATAACTGTTGATGACACATGGATCCACCACTATACTTCAGAGACAAAAGAACATTCCAAACAATGGACTGAAGCTGGAGGAAGTGCCCCAAAGAAGGCAAAAACAATTCAATCGGCTGGTAAGGTTATGGCAACAGTTTTTTGGGACTTCAAAGGTATTTTATTGATTGAATATCTGCAAAAGGGTAAAACAATAAATTCAGAGTACTATTGCAACCTTTTAGATCAATTAAATGTACAAATTCGAGAAAAACGTCCTGGCTTACAACACAAAAAAATAATTTTTCATCAAGACAACGCACCAGCGCACAAGAGTGTTTTAACAATGGCTAAAATCAACGAATTAAAGTACGAGTTGCTTGACCACCCACCTTATTCTCCTGATTTAGCTCCCAGTGACTTTTACCTGATTCCAAATCCAAAAAAAAATCCTTGCTGGCAAGCGTTTTACCTCAAATGAAGATGCAATTACAGTTGTAAACCACTATTTTGAAGACCTTGAGGAAAACTATTTTAATCAAGGGATAGAATTGCTAGATAAGCGTTGGACTAAGTGTATTGAAGTTTCAGAAGATTATATTGAAAAATAAAAATATTTTTGAAAAACTAACTATTCTCTTTCATTGATAGGCTAAGAACTTCCCGAACCGCCCTCGTATATATCCTGTGGTTCCGATATTAGGGCCCGAAACCGCAGACACAAGTAAATATTGCCAATAGGGTACTTAAGCAAAACGCCAATATTCATAAATAAAACCTATCTAAATTTTGATGAGAACCCGAACCACTGTGCGAAGTTCACAGTTTTTTAATACGAACCAGATAGGGATGATAGTTTTTCCAATTGCTATAATTTCTTAGTTTTTAAAACTTCCGTCTGTCATAATATTCATTGAGATTTGCCATTTCACCGTGCATGATTTCACGACTTTTTCATCTATGGACAATTTTAAAAAATATTACCGAAGTTTTAGTTCAGTTTAAATATACAACGTGAATTATGTTTTGATGTCCGTCATCACCATGACTTCACTGCCGTTGATATAATTGAGCATGGGTACAATCCTTTAAACCTAAGGCCCCAAAAGAATTTGGTTTAACGTGAACATAGCCGTCGTTGGGTATTGTAAGGGAACGAAAAATATTAAGACGCCTCCTTTGAGCTCAATTGAACATTGCCAGTGTTTATTTTGCGGTACTGTCTAAACCTACATCCCTATACAAATGCGATGATTCTAGGACTGAAGCCAGACGGCTTCAGACCGTAGCAATCCTAGTAGAAGAGCACCTTAACAGCCCATGTCAAAAAAGCCCTCATGCAATCGCCCATTTCCATTTAATACTGTTCTGCGGTAGAATTTAAACCTACATCCATATAAAAAAAACCCACATCCATATAAAAGTAAAAGTGCACTATAACGGTCCATATGAAAAAAGCCCTCATGCAATCGCCCTTTCCCATTTAATACTGTTCTGCGGTAGAAATTAAACCTACATCCATATAAGAATGATTTAATTCTACAACTGAAGCCAGACGGGTTTAGACCGTAGCAATCCTAGTAAAAGTGCACCATAACGGCCCATGTTTTAAAAAGCCCTTATGCAAAGGTCCATTAAAGACTGCTCAAAAGTACACATATGCGATGCAGTTTCGATCAACTTCCTTAGATTTTATTTTATTGGCGTATGGCATAGTCCGAGAAATTCTAAAAAATAACCTGACGAGAGTCAGATCAGGAACAAAATACTAGATTGGTGGCATACACCTTGGAAAATCTTCCTTAAATAAGTATAACAATGGAGTAAGAATGAAACCTCCAAGGAAGTAGACAACCCGGTAGTCACCACCATAGAGCACCAAAGATCTCGCACGATGGCTATATAATGGCTGGGGAAGCAGAACACCAAGCCTAAATTCATTGAACTTCCGAGGGGAAGTGTTAGTTGCCCCAAAAATTGGATCGCGGTCCAATCAATAAGAAAATATTGAAAGAAGTTCATATAATAGAAATTACTTCAAATGTCTTGTTGAAGCCTACGTGGGTGGATTTAAAAAAGAGTTTATATAATTAACCCTGAAAAAAATGTTACTATATCAGTCTAAGTAAGAGTATAGCTCCTATACTTAGTAGGGACATAAATACTGTTACACACGTTCTATGCTGTAAAATAAAAAGTACTGATTGTTTTTGGACCAAATATTTTTTAATATATTTATTGATGTATGTTGTATCCAAAAAGAATCTACTTATTCGAAATGTCCGCCTTTTGCCTTTACACACGCCTTAAGTCGCGCTGACCAATCGTCAATAGCTGCACGAACCTCGTCCATTGGAAAATTGGCCAATTTGTTGTTCAGTTCTACTATTGAAATGGGTGTGTTCAATGTTGTAACAGTATTTATGTCCCTACTAAGTACAGACGTTCCTGCTGATTTGCTTACAGACCTCTCGTTATACAAGCCACTTATGTATGTGAACTGAAGTTGGGCACATTTTATAACATTGGACCTTGAGGCAAACACTTGCGGAATAGTACCATATAAGGCCAGGCATTGGTATAGCCTTCACGACGACTTTTTCTCAAGACTTAAAATTTTAGCAAAATACTTCTCTAGGTCTGGAGATTGTCACATACTAGAAATAAATACAATTTTAAAAAGGGGCGTGGCATCGCCCGCTTATTCAAAAACTTAACGCACCGAAAGATCATAAATAATAAGAGTTCAAACACCAAATTCGTAGGCCGAGTCTTCAAGACATTAAAGACAAAAGGCGAAATATGGATAATGCACTTGGCCGGGATATACAGGCTATTTCCGAATAAAGTTGAGTGAAAAGAGCAGATTTTAATGGGCGCAAGACACAGGCTTGCTTGTTGTCTCACAAGCGATTCATTGACCCAACATCCAGATGCTGTTGATATTCTAGGCATGAATATACAATGGGCGAGGCATATATTCGAAGTATCGAAAGCAGCGCTTAAGTTTATATGCATTCTAAAGCTGTAAAAGAAATATTTCACTCCTTCTGATCTTTTAGATATCTTACATCAGGTCAAAGATGGAATACAACTCCCATAGGAATACAACATAGGCAAGTGCTCTTAAATCAGCCTTGGAGATACTGGGTCGTGTTCAACGGAGAGCGATGGTGGTGATAGGTGACAGTAGGGTATCCGACTCTATTGTATCCCTTAAGCATTGTCGGAATGTGGGTTGTGTGTAACTGTGCTATCGCTACTTCCATGGTGTGTGTTCTTCAGACGTTCGTGGTCTAATTCCAGACGTGAGGATGTTTGGCAGGGATACACGACTTTCCAGAAATTCACACCCATTTGTTATCGATTGGCCGGTGGACAGATCGAATTCGTTATTCTTAATTGTATGCAGATCATTTTGGAATTAACACTGTATGTTACTGTGTTTTAGAAATTACAATAGAATATGTGAGCGATTTTTAAAAGTGGCGTGGCACTGCCCACTTTTCCTTCGAACTTATTTCTTTATACATAAAGAGAATATATTCCAAATTCGGTGTTCTTAACTTAAATACTTAATGAGAACATGCTACGAGAATATGTACAAGTAGTGCGTAAAGAAAAATGCTTTGGGTAAAAGTGAGCGAAATACGCCCCTCTTAAAAACCGGTGCTGATCCCATAAATATAGACCGATCGTCTTGAAGTAAACACAATATTGGGGCGAAAAAAAATTACACAGAGTATAGAACGATACAATTATGCAGAGTATTTTGGTAAGGCACATCAGATACTCGTATAATATTAGTGGGTAATAAAAAAAGTCATAAGGAAAAATGAGCAGTTCCACGCGTCTTTTTTTTAAAGCGCTTTAATGAGTATAACAATAGGCAGGTCGATTCTAAATATACACATACTATATTTCAAGCTTCAATAATAACTTTGAACTATAGAGGAACTGATAAATTAAAGATTCAAATAAATTAGCTCAAATTTAAACATTTGGTACTTTAAGTGCATTTTTGTGTGCTAAAACCTCTAAATTAGAAAGTATTATTTCTTCAGTTAGATTCAATTAGTATAGAAATTGTACTAAATATATAAATTCTATTTATTTATCGTATCGAAGCGCTCCGGGTTACGGCTAGTTGACAATAATCTGTAACATTCCTCATTTATCATAAAATCGCACACTGTGCCCTCTACAACAACGACTCTCCGCCATGGACTACCCTTATTGTTTTCATTTGTTGACTTAAGATTAAATTCAGAAACGAAAAACTGTGTAGAATGAAAACCATCAATTTTTTTTCCCAAAAATATCGTTTGTTTTGTTGGCTAAAAACCAACAAAGGAAGGCAAAAATGCTAACCTCTTGCCGGTGTCCCTAGCCGGCGGTCCTTTCTGAATTGGCCACACGTTAGCAGTCACTTACAAATTACCAGCAATTAGTCTGTTTTGGTTTGTTAAGCTAATAAATACAATTCGCTTTTTCTTTCTATCGTCGTTCGTTCGTTCAGTCAACCGTTTATTCAATTTTCGTATTTCAACTTTGTCCTGTGTTTTTTTTTCTTTTGCTTTGTTTTCTACGGTATGGTTGCCTGCCATTTTTTATGTTTTTGTTACTATTGTAGGTTTGTTAAGTTTATCATATCGTTTGTAATGCGTTGGAATTCTAGCTACTCTCGCCTAAAAATAAGTTTCAACTCAACGACGGTAAACGACGGTTTATCCTTCTGTTTCTTTATCTAACGGTCTGGATAGTCGTTAGGCTCTCCGTTTTTTCTTGAAAAAGATTTTGATTTAGTTAGGCTGCCTCTATTAACTTTTATATTTTTTTAGCCTTTTATATATTTATTACTATTTCCTTCAACTAAAAATAAATTAAATCTAAGTAATTAACAAAATTACGTAACGAATCGTGGTTTTAACTTAAAAATGAGCTTCATTTTAGGCCATGCTTGCTTAACTTTTCATTCTTAATAATTCTCGCATCCTAATCCACCTAGTTCCCACCACCGGAGTCTTGCTTTTTCCTGTCGGTGTTAGCTTTGCTATATAGAGCCTTCCAGGCTTAACTAAAAACTAAAAATAAATTAAATCTAAGTAATTAACAAAATTACGTAACGAATCGTGGTTTTAACTTAAAAATGAGCTTCATTTTAGGCCATGCTTGCTTAACTTTTCATTCTTAATAATTCTCGCATCCTAATCCACCTAGTTCCCACCACCGGAGTCTTGCTTTTTCCTGTCGGTGTTAGCTTTGCTATATAGAGCCTTCCAGGCTTAAAGCCTGTTTATCCATTCGACCGGCTTGGTCAAGCCTATAAAATCGCTATATTTTGATGCGATTTGTGACATTTCTGTTGAGATACAGGGTGGTCCAAAATTACCATTGGGTTAAAAACTTCAATAACGTGTTCGTTTATTAATTTATTCTCAGATTATATAATATACAAAAAAGAAATTTTGTACACTAAGTATGACACATAATGTCACTTAAATGACCCAGTTTTCAGCTTCGCGAAGATGGGATCATTATACAGCATTTTCCGTAACATCTTTCAAAACTTGTGTGTAGCGTTCGAATTTCTGCAACAATGTTGGCCTTGAGTTAAAGGATTGTCTCGGGCTAGTTCACATTTACTCGCTCCTTCAAATAACCGCAAAGAAAATAGTCGCGTGCTGACAAATCTGGCAATCGCTCTGGCCAAATAATTTTCGTATTTCTGGAAATTATTCGCTCTCCAAAAGTTTGACTTAAAAGTGCCTGTGTGTGGGCAGTGGCTCCGTCCTGCTGAAACCACATCTCAGGTCTGTTTTCAAGAGCAGGACGTAAACAATTGTGTATCATTAACCACTACCGGTCTCCATTTACGTTTACAGCACTTCCATCTTCATTCTCCAAGAAGTAAGGCCCAAAGATATTTGCAGATGTGATCCCACACCATACTGTACACCTAATGGTGTGCAATTGGCGTTAATGAATGGCTCTTGGATTTTCAGAACCCCAGAACCTGCTTATTAACAAAGCCGTTGAAGTGCAAATGAGGTTCATCTCTCATGCGTTAAAATAATTGATCGCTGTTTTAAATAATAAAATTCTATTATTCTGGTTCTTTGTTCAATTGTGAATATCTCCATTATTATTTTCCAAGTGTTATTAATATAATCTGAAAAAAATAAAAAAATTATAAACGAAAAAGTTATTACATTTTTAAACCCCTTGGTGACTTTTGACCCACCCTGTACAACTCACGTTTCTTCCGAAGAGTGGCTCAAGATATGGTTGTGATCTTAAGGTGTAAAGCCGAATAGCAATGGATACATTAGGCGTGCTCGATTGGCACTTGCTTAATAAACAAAAAAGTTGTTGTGGAATTTTATTTTTCATTCGAAAGGACATTTTATGGCATTTTTTGGATTATTATTTCCTTCAGATGCTGGCCTCAACTTCGCCTAAGGGTGACCCATCTAAGGGTCTAATTTTGGATGAGCATTTTGAACTCTATGGCGTTAATGACGCGCCTAATGTTGGCTTTCAAACTCTGAATTGTAGCTGGTTTGTCAGAATAGATATTGGACTTTACGTAGCCCCAAAGAAAAAACTCTCACACGATCTAAACGTAAAATTAGCTGCTATTCGAAAAGCCCTCTTAATAGATCCATTGTTGGAGCAGCTGTATGGCAAGTTGCACCGTCCTGTTGAAACCAAATGTCATCAAAATTACGGGCTTCAATTACAGGTAGCAAAAAGTGCAATATCATGGCGCAATAGCGAGTACCATACACGGTTACGTTCCGTCCATCATCATTTTAGAAAAAATATGAACCAATGATTTCATCGCACCAAATCCTGGTTTCTGGCAAACAATACGGAAAAGAAAAAAATAATGTGTAACACAGCTCACGCGTTATCTGTGATAAAACCCTTTTGAAAAAGATACCTCTTGACTGATCACCCGTTGCATATTTGAAAAAAATGATGTTTCTTCGATGGTTCTTTCAGCCCATAAACCGCGCTAAACTGTGGTTTTCGCGGTGTAAGTCTTTGCATGATGAAATGGCAAACAATATTAAACGAAAAAAATTTAAACACAACTCACGCGTTATCTGAGAAAAAAAACCCTATTGAAAAAAAGGCCTCTAGATTGATCACTCGTTAGTTTTTTGTAAATAAAATCATTTTTATATTCTTGTACAATGGTGTGTAGTTATCACGTTGGCAACCTCCTAAGGAAGTTGCCAATCGAACACTGCCATTGTAGTTTTAGCTTGTAAACTGCTAACCCAAGCACTCATTGTAGCGACTGTTTTGCTTTCACTTAAAAGTTGGACTCCCAATTTCTTAAAATCCCACAATAAAGGGTATATAGTGTTCCACCCGACAGAACTTTGCATTATTCGTACTGTGTTTATTTTTGGCAATATTCCTTGTTCTGTTGTTATATGATGACAAGGATATGTCCTTTCACTTCCATCTTTCGAAGAAATTTTGCGGAATTCACCCAGTTTATGCAAAAGTTTTGTCGTTGCCATCAACATTTCACATCTTTTCGTTTTTTCTGTTATTTTTTCTTCTTTGGTTGTTTATTGTTTGTGAACCAATTAAAATTTATATACTTTTTTTTCTTTTTTAGAGTTGAGCAGCAGTTGACTGCTTTTTCCTTTCGATTATTTCATGTTTCTTAGCATTTTCGTTTTATTATTTATTGTTTCGTTGTTTTTTTTGGACTGTAATTGTTAAATTTCGGTTTTTTATCCTGTAACTTGTTACTGTTCTTACTCGTTCTTAGTCGTTCTCGCCGTGGCAGGGAAGATTAATATCGTTACGACAATAAACGAAACGAAAACTTTTGTAGATTTTTAATAATGAAAATTACAAGATAATTAAGAAATCCATTAATAATTTTAATTCTAATGCCTCGCCAAAAAAAAAACAGTACAAAGGCAACGCCAAACCAAGGCTTGTGACGCTTTTACATTACGCATAATTAAAATTGGCCAAAAGTCGTCGACGTGGGTATGGCGAGGGGTGGTGCTTCGGTGGATGGATGATATGTCCTGTTTTTTACCATCACAAAAGGTACAATTTATTGGTCTCAGGAATCTCTCGCAATAATATAAAAAATAAATATTTTTATTTCTCAAAAACAAAAGTTTTACAAATGAAGACATCAATATGGGATACGAATACGGATAAACATACAGTCTCGTTATCACTGTCACGACATTTTGGGCAATATTTTATATAGAAAGGCAACATACAGCGATGTCCTGCATTTAAAATACATCTGCGCGATACGACGGAAAAAAATCCAATGAAAATCCTTAGTATCCCTTATGGCACACAAGGCATAATCAGCAGTTTTTTTTTTGCTTTTAACATAAAAGTGAGATTTGATATCGTAAAGATATTTAATGGCAGAGCCGTGCATTTAAACATGTCTACAGAGAAACAAGTTAATCACTCTGGTGTACTGAAGATTTATTTGGTTAATCAAACAGCACACGCGGAGTAAAAATAGGCTTAACATATTGAGCTGCATTTCACAAAAGAATTTTGACTTAATAATTTCGAATTTTTTCTTTAATCCTTAAATTGTCTGCTATAGAAAAGATCATATACATTTTTGTACCCTCCACCATACAGTGGAGGGTATATTGAGTTTGTCATTCTGTCTGTAACACCTTGAAACAATCATCGGAGACTCAACAAAGTATATATATTCTTGATCCTCGTAAAAATCTAAGACGATCTAGCCATGTTGTCCGGCTGTCCGTCTGTTGAAAACAAGATAGAGCCTGCATGAAAACAGCTAGAGAGCTGAAATTTGGCACAAACATGTGTAGTTACCCTAGGTATTAAAAATGGGCTATATAGCTTTACGGGAAGTTGGTGTTGGAGACCCTCAACCGACACTACCTCATAAAAATTAGTTTTTTATTTGGAAATATCAGTCCAGTTTCTTGAGCAAAATCACTGAAATTTTCCAAATAATAATCTCTATACGGTTTAGATTGGGCCACCATTTCTTGTACCTCCCATACAAACGGCCTTATGGTCCTTGAGAAATAATATGACTATAACTCACCACAAACTTGACCTATCGAAATGAAATTTTACACATAAATATTTCTATATACAACACACTTCTACGCTGAATTCGGTTGAGATCGGAAAAGTCCTACTGGTGCCTCCCACACTAACGGTCTCATGGGCCTTGAAAAATAATATGACGATAACCCACCACGCACTTGACCTATCGAGACGAAATTTTCGGCATAAAGATTAATATATAGAACAGACTTTTGCACTAAATTTGATCGGAAAGGTCCTACTGGTACCTCCCACACAAACAGTCTAATGGGCCTTGAAAAATAATATAACAATAACTCACTACAAACTTGACCTATCGAGATGAAATTCTTCTATTCTATTCTACATAAAGATTTTTATATAGAACATACCTCTGCGCCAAATTCTGTTAAGATCGGAAAAGTCATACTGGTACCTTCCACACAAACGGTCTCTTGGGCTTTGAGAAATAAAATGACGATAACTCACCACAAGCTTGACCTATCGAAATGAAATTTTGCACATAAAGATTTCTATATAGAACACACTTCCGCACCCAATTTGGTTGGGATTAGGTAGTCCCTTCTGGTACCACCCATACGAACGGCCTTATGGGCCTTGATAAATAATATGACAATAACTCACCACAAACTTGACCTATCGATATGAAATTTTTTACATAAAGATTTTTTTGGGAACCTTGCGAAGGGTATCCAAAGTTCGGCACAGCCAAACTTAACATTGTTTACTTGTTTTATTTCACGAGTAAAAAAAACGCTAAAAAATTAACAGTGGCAAGATGTGTAAAGTTTATTAATTTCAACCCTTTAAATTAAATAAATATAAAAAAATTCGAATTCTTTCCCTTGTACCGACTGTTCCTTGGACGCTGTAATAAAGGGTGGTTCAACTTAAACCAAAAAAATCGGCTGAATCGGCTGCAAGAAAAATTTCTGATTATTATTCAAATTTCTGTTTTTAGTTGAACTTTTTTCATTTCATTTCGCCGAAAGGGCTGAAGATCGTTTGGCAGAAGATTAAGAATTTTAACGAAAAATTGTGTTTTCAGATGAAGCTGAAAGCTGGAGGTTTAGAAAACCCACACATGATTATTGAAAAGCCAATCCAATCACAACGAGTAACTTTTTGTTGTGGATTTAGTGCGGCCGGCATCATTGGGCCATTTTACTTCGAAAATGAGCAAGGCCGCAAAGTGCTCCTTTTCATTGAGAAAAGTCAAAAAGCTGACCTTCGAATTTGAATTGTTTAGTATCATTTAATTGTCCAACCCAGAAAAATCCGTTAATATTATTTCATAGAAATAGTTTTTTTAAGCTCCAGAGCCATTCAAAGTGAGCGATTTGTATCCTGTATAAGTAAATAATATTGCTGATTCGTTCCTGAGTACCTAAACGAAAATATTTTTCATAGACGGATTTTATTTTTTCAATTTCATTTATTTCCAAATCAATTTTTGTTTTACATTATAGACTAGTTAAATATATACATTTCCTAGCATACTTTGTATTCTTCTAAAAATATTTTTTATATTCTTATAAAATAAATTTGTGGCTAGGCCAGCCCATTTAGTCATTTGTTTTTTTTTTTAATTTATCTGTCCAGTCATTAGTTGTCCGTCAAAAAGGGAAAGAAAAACTTACCGATCGCTCTCTTGAGATCATTTTTTATACTAAAATAAAATAAAACAACACTAGTGGGCCATTCCTAAAACAAAACAAAATATGAATTCAGTTATAGTAAAGATAAAATAAAATGAAAATAAAAATAAAAAGGTATTTACATAATATTTACACGGTAATTTACAGATATATCGAAAGTCTATTGCATTGTGTTATACACCAGGTTTTCAAATCCGTACGTCCCGAAGCGCCTGTGATAGAACAAAATGTTTCCATTTTCATCTATCAGAAACCTTCGTCGTTAAGGTGCATCGGCGATAGGTACATCGGCGATAGATAACCCCCAGTCGCTCGCAGATGATCATACCTTCCTCGTGGGACTAGCTGGTCCCGCACGATACTACTCGGATGAGATGGACGCCACGGGAGGTGACCGATGGCTTCTCCAGCCATGAATTTATCAATTCGTTGTATTCCACTCTTCTAATAGATTTCCCTACAGGAAGGACTGATGTACTGTCCGTCATGTGTAACCCTCCTCCTGAGGCCAAGGCAGTATGACAATATCTTCCTTTTCATTCCGATTCCTTTTAAATTTCAGATTTTAAAAAGTATAAGATAAATTTTTAATTCTAAAAATTTACAATTTTTGTTGTCAAAAAATATCAAAAAATTCGGTGAATTTTTTTCGAACAATAAATTTGTTTGGTTATTCGTCAATTGTATTTTAATTTAAAAGAAGAGTATCAAATTATTTAAATTCTGTAAAAACCAGTAAAAAAAACTGCATTTTACAAGAAACCCGTGAATGTCATATAAAAACCGATAACATTTTTGAACTCAGCGTATCATAATCCATTGAGAAATAAATTTTTATTGTATTGTGAAAACTCCTTCTATTTTTTTGACCTTTGCCGTCAAATATGAGCGTTATCGCGCCATGCTCAAAGAATTTTTGTTTTCAAAAATGCGAGGAAATGATATGGATGATATTTGGTTTCTACAAGACGAGGCCCGTGTAGCACAGCACAGGCAACCATCGATATTTTACGCCCTGGTTTTGAAAATCGAATAATCAGCCGAAATTGTGATGTCAGTTGGCCGCCTCGGAGCTGTGACTTAAGCGCTTTAGATTTTTTTTGTGGGGAGCTATTAAGATAAATGTTTGGCAAATCATCTAGAGACAATGGAAGCGTTCAAATATCGAAGTCGAAGTTGCCATTGAAGAGATTCGACCCAAACAATCAAAACTTTACTGAAAAATTGGATTGGTCGGATAAGGTACTATCGAGCCTGCTGTGGTAGTCATTCGAATGATATTGTGTTCCATTATTTAATTACAAAGTTCAACAGTTCTAACAAAACCAGAAATTTAAAAAAAAAATTATCAGTATGTTTGTTTTACAGCCGATTAAAATTATTTAATTAAATAACTCTTGTATGCTTCTTGGCTTATTAACGTACACTTTTTCTTTTAAAAATCCCCAAAGAATTCCAACGGTGTCAAATAACTTGATGCTCGTGGCGGCCAATTAACATCGCCACGACGTTAGATAACTAGGCGACCATCCTGTTGAAAGCACATATTGGCCAGGTCCATATGTGACGCGCAAAATAGAAAGGGACCTAAGGTTAAAAACCAGTTTTTAAAGATTAGGTCCCTTTCTATTTGCGCTTAGAATCGTCGACTTCACTTTCATAAAACGCGCATATCTCTGGGAGGGAACACTTTTGAGGCATGGGATCGGTCTCATTCGATGCTCAGATTTTGTCCACATCAAAAAACGAAAACAATGAAAATTGATTTTTTTTACCCTTAGGTCCCTTTCTCTATGCGCTGTCACATATCCTTAATTTCTGGCCACAAGAAGTCCGCTATCATCTCGCGTTAGCAAACACCAATCACGATAACTGGTTGGCCTACCTTATTTTCAAAGACGCCGCCAGCAAATAAACCGCACCAGTCACTCTTTGTGAATGCACTGGCTTTTCAACAATAACGAGTATTCGAGGATTCTCATTTGCCCAAATGCGGTAATTCTGCTTGTTAACGAATCCACTGCAAACACATTTGGTCGCTTTTGTTGACCCAAAAAATTACGTAGTGGAAGAAAAGCATTTTCATTTGAACGGACATTTTCGAAAAGACGTCAACAGTATAAACATCAACAATATAAACGGTTGAATTTGTTGAACACTGAAACATAGAAATGCCAAATTATGTTGGCAAAAAAATTGTCGTTAAGGTGTGACTCACAATTAACATCGTGCATTATGGTTGGACCACCCTTTACCAGAAAATTAAATTTCAGTCTTTATGGATGGTTCGAAAATGCAAGCAGGTTACAGGATCGGCGATTTACTTGGGACCTTCTAACCTAAAAATGTCTCGACGACTACCGGACAAATGCACGGTTTTTCAGGCAGAGATTTTAGCAATCAATATGGCCCAGACAATGTTCTGAAACTAGGCATACCTCCGCAAATTTTCAAATAAATGTAGACACTATGGCAGCCATAAAAGCTTTGGACTGTATGGCAGTGAAAACAAAATGTGTAAAAAGATACATTAAACCACTCTTACGAATATGAAAACAAGACATTACGCTAACATGGGATCCGGGTCGCAGCGATATGCCGGGCAAGAGAGATAGCAGAGGAATGTGCCAGAATGGGCTCTGGACCAGTGGGCAAACCAACAACCCCACTTATACATAGCCCGCTCGTCGAACTGCGGTTTTCGAAATTTTCGCATTAGGGTCAAGGTGGAACCCAATTCAAAACTGCAGAATAACCCGGTCTCCCTGGCCTAAAATATAACGAAGAGAACAATAAAAATGGTTACTGTTGGAAGACAATTGTTGTCATAGGAGTCCTCATAGGGACTTGTTTAATTGGGACTATGGCAGCGCGTATAGTCATCTCGTGCCGAGACTTTGGTATAAGGCCAGAGTGCATACGAAGAGGAGTCAGTAAAGCATTTGTTATGCACATGTGCAGGACACTATCACATCTAGGCAGCAGATACTCTGTTGGCCTAGAAGTAATTGCGGAAGTACCTCCTAAATCACTCTTAACTTTTGTTAAACGGTCGGGCTGGTTCCGAACTTCTAATGATAAACCATAATGGATAGCAAAATGATAATTTATAGCTGCCACAGATGTCTTTTATAAATATACACCCTTTCTATTTCCTATAACTTTTCACTTTCCTCCTTTTTCTGGATCTCTACCTTTCATCACCTTCGAGTAAAATCGCCATTTCTTCCTGGCGATCTACCCTTTCAACCTAACCAAACCTATGGCTTTGTTAGTAAGATCAAATTTTCCCAACATAACCTAACCTAACCTTTTAGTCTGTCGTGTTTTAATCCTCTTCGCCGAGATTTCAGTCTGCTATTTAATGCTACTTCTCTTTTACACCCTTCAAAGTACTTTAAAAGCTTATCTATCGAAATTTAATATTCATTTGCAGCACTTTAAATTTTATCAAAGTTTTGGCTGATTAATTTTCGTATATGTGGAGCAAAAAAATTATGTCGGAATTATCATGGAACACTGCTGTATTTGTTGTTTGCATAAGCACTTATTATCCTTTTATGTCACATTTATTGTACTCAATTTCTGTCACAATTCGATACACTTCACAGCTACCGAAAACTTTCACTTTTTTGTGCTGGGCCCATCATAGTTTGCTAAGCTGATGTTGTTGATGCTGCTGTTGCAGCAGCTTTTTGCGTCTCATGCCGTCAAATATCAAAGTAATTAAGAATTTATGATTAATTAACTTAGAAATTGAGTTCTCGTGTGCTTCTGGGATGAGCAGACAGACTAGGCAAATATTTATATCAACGCAAAAAGGAACACAATGTTCTGTGTGTATACACACTTACACACATAAACTCCTAGATACTCATAGATACAAACGCAAGCTGAAAGATACTCACACAAACAAAAGCAAAGACTTAATGTTGAGATAAGCTATTTTAAAGACATTTAAAGTGGGTCCTGGGCTGGGCAAACTTGTGCTCCCTGCTACGAAATTGGCGAGAAGTGGCGAAGGGCATTCTCCACACTCCATAAAAAGGGCTGAAGTGCATTACACCCCAAATTTAAAATATTCCAATGAATATATTAAAATCCTTCTGGGAGCGGTCCATGGAATATCAGCGGGATATGAGCTGTCATAACCGAGAGTGTGCCAATCAGTCCTGAAATACCTTTAGGAAAGGTGCAATTGACTCACCAATTTAAATTTCGATATGGCATTTTGGTTTCTATGCTAACAAGCAAAACTGCCGCATCTGAGGATCGGAAAACCTGCAAGGGATCATTAAGAAGCCAATGCATCTATAGAGAGTAACAGTTTAAAGCGAATTTTAGAGTGTTGATATCACTGGCCCTTTTTTCTATGGAAAGGCTGCTGAAGGCTCTTGCAAGCCAATCATAATATAGAGTTAGAAACCAAGATCTGGGCAAATGGGTTCACGGGATCGGCTAATTAAACTGCTTTCCATAAATTAAAAATTCGCGTATTGCAAAGTTTTAATTGAAAGCTGTAAAAAGGAAAATTTATATTGGACCGCCCTTTTTCAACTAGCTTATCCGACTTACATACTTCTCTATCCGAAGATGTCTTATTCGAGTATGTAAAGCAGCATGAGAATTTGAATTGAACGAATTAACCATTTGGGCAGCATTTTTGATTTACAAAATGATTCATAAGTTAATTAATTCATTTATTAATTAATGAATAATTGGTTAACTGAGTAGTTGATTACGTAAAACAAAGATTAATTAATTAAATAATTTATTATTGATTACTGATTGATTGTTTAATTGAATATTTGAATACTTTACTATTTAAATTATTAGTTAATTGAGTAATCGCTTTATTGAATTCTTGATAAACTGATCAATTACATTATTTATTAATTATATAATTGGTTTATGAATCATTATATAATTGATTAATCACATGGGTGATTTATTTGTTAATTATGTAATTGATTTTTTAAATAAATTTAAAATTGATTTATTTATTGATTAGTTATTTAAATGATTTATTGATAATTTATATAAATGATTTAATGTTTATTTTTATAATTGATTAATTGTTTAATTATATAACTGATTATTTATATATTTGATTAATTTTATAACTAATTTATTGATTTATATAACTGAATTAATAATTATTTATAAAATTGATCTATTGATTTATTATATATTTAATATATTTATTGATTAACTATATAATTTATTAATTTATAAGTTATATAATTTTTTTTTTGTTAATAACATAATTGATTTATTGTTTAATTATATAATTCATTTCTTGTTTAATTATATAATTGATTTATTGATTAATTATTTATTAATTATTTATATAATTGATTTATTGATTAATTATATAATTGTTCAACTGATTTATTGATTAACTACATAATTGAATTATGTAATAGATTTCTTGGTTAATTATATAATTGATTTATTGATTATTTGTATATTGGTTAATTATATAGTTGATTTATTGATTAATTATATAATTGTTCAACTGATTTTTAGGTTAATTATATAATTGATTAATTATATAATTGTATTATTGATTAACTAATTTATTGGTTTCTATATATTTGGTATATTTATTGATTAATTATATAATTGATTTATTGATTAGTTACATATTTGATTTATTGATTAGTTTTATTAGATATTTAATTTTTTGATTAATTATACGAGTTTATACTCGTATTATTATTGATTAATTAATTATTGAATAATTATATAACTGATTTATTGATTATTTATATAATTGAATTCTTGAATAATTAAATAATTGATTAAATATATAATTGTTCAACTGATTAGTGTTTAATTATATAATTGATTAATTATATAATTTAAATTATTGATTTATTATATAATCGATTTATTGATATATAATATATATGATATATTTGTTGATTAATTATATAATTGATTTATTATATATTTGATAAATTTATTGATTAATTATATAATTGATTTATGGTCCAATTACATAATTGATTTATGGTCCAATTACATAATTGATTTATTGAATAATTTAATTGATGGATTCAAATATAATTGCCTTTATCACATGCTTGTCGCGTTTCTTTGCGTTTGCCCACTCCTGCTCTTATTTATCTTCAAAGATATTCCTCCTATCATTTGCATTGGTGTGAACATGCCACTGTATTTGCTCGGTATATGTATATGTTGATGTGTGTGAATATGTATTTGTGTGATGGAATATATAGCAACATAATTGAGTTACGCTCCACTAAATTGATGCTTTTATTAAGGAGTCTTCTAAATAATGTAGATTAGACCTTATTTGTGTGCTGTGGTAATTAGTTTCTGATGACATTTTAAGCTCTTTAATGGACTTGTTGTATTCGCGTTGGTCGCCAATGTACCCCCTTGGGTAGGAACAGACCGTCTACCGTTTGGCGGTGGTCGTGTGTAGGAAAGTCACGCTTAATGGTTAGAGATCATTAAATATTTAAAGGACAATGATTTGAATGTAGTTTTGCACCTAGACTTGTTGGTCGCCGTCATGTTATTATTAGGTACTCGTTATTGCAAGTATGGTACGAACTGGTGAGTAACGGGTTTGTTTGGATTGTATTTTATTCCAACTGGCACTGATAGTTGTGGAAACGGTAGTAATGGAATTGTACAGAATAATCAAAGGTTCAGACTCAACAACTTTTGAATCTCACCGCGGCTTGCTAGCGCCATAACGAGCCAGTTAAGTCATAAGGCTAAGAGATATGGACGGCTTTTGGGGGAATAGTTCCATGTTGTATTGGCCAAAAAAAGGTTATATGGTCTGACGGATGCCTTAAGGTTGGGACAATGGGTAGTCAGGACTGACCAAATGGTGCCAGCCTTCAGGAAGTATCGAGGTGGCTGTTGTTTAAAACCTTATCGAAAAAAAGTTTTAGGTGTATTTGTCAATTTTATTCCTTTTAAAGGGGTTTTTTTGCAGACGTGTGGTTTTCAAGAAGAAATAAAACGCATAAGTGATGCCCAAAATAGAATGAGGGACCTAAGGTTAAATCCCAGTTTTGTTTAGGAGAGCCATTTGAAAGATTAGGTCCCTTTCTTTTTGCGCTTAGAATCGTCGACTTCACTTTCATAAAACGCGCATATCTCTGGGAGGGAACACTTTTGGGGCATGTGATCGGTCTCATTCGATGCTCAGATGAAAATTGATTTTTTTACCCTTAGGTCCCTTTCTCTATGCGCATATAGCTTAATCTTATGGCCGAAAATTTTGTGTTATTATAAAGACAAGGATTTGCCATTATGTTTTATAGACGATTTGGGCAAGTGGCTCGAATAAATTCCAGCTGAGAAGTCACACTTTCGACTACTTTTTGCAACATTTGGGGCCATATGTCAGCAATAAAGCGCCAAATATTCTCTTCAAGGCTTCAATCGTGTCAGGCTTATCTGCGCACGATCTTGGAGGCCCACGACAGGTGATAATGTGCTCACCAAAAGTTTCCTTCAACAAATTGATTGTTTCGTCGGCTATATGGCATGTTGCGCCGACTTATTGGAATCATAGGTCGTCCACATCAACATCCTCCAATTTAGGCACAAAAAAGTCATAATTCAATTCATTACTTCATTAATTCATTAGTTCATTAATTCATTAATTCATTAATTCATTAATTCATTAATTCATTAATTCATTAATTCATTAATTCATTAATTCATTAATTCATTAATTCATTAGATCATTAATTCATTAATTCATTAATTCATTAATTCACTAATTCATTAATTCATTAATTCATTAATTCGTTAATTCATTAAGTCATTAATTCATTAATTCATTAATTCATAAATTCATAAATTCATAAATTCATTAATTCATTAATTCATTAGTTCATTAATTCATTAATTCATTAATTCATTAATTCATTAATTCATTAATTCATTAATTCATTAATTCATTAACTCATTAATTCATTAATACATTAATTCGTTAATTCATTAATTTATTAATTCATTAATTCATTAATTCATTAACTCATTAATTCATTAATTTAGTAACTCTTTAATTCCTTAATCATGGCTCTATAGCGTTCCCCATTGACTGTAACATTATGGGCGTCTTCATTTTTGAAGAAATATAGACCAATGATTCCCTCTGCCCATAGAGCACACCAAACAGTGACTTTTTAGGATGTTATAGCGTCTCAACAATGGCTTGTAGATTTTCATTTCTTTAAATGCGACAATTTTGGTTATTAACGTTTAAATTTTCTTGCAAAAAATCAGGATCGGTGGCAATCTCGTTTGAGTTCATTCACCACGATTTGCAAATGTTGTTCCGGAGTACGTCTATTCATTATGAAGTAGCAAACCAAACTAAGCATAAATCAAGGGACAGCTGTCAAAAAAACCAAATCCGAAAGAAGTGTGGCCCGATAGAAAACCACACGTCTAAAAAACACCCTTTATTTGTTTTAATGAGTGATTACAATCTTAAATTTGAATACGCAGCGTGTTTTTGTTTGTTTCAGCTTATTCGTACTAGTGGTTCTCAAGTTATGAACAACAAAAGAGCCTAAAACGTGACAAATTCCCCTATACGATATTTACTTACTTCAAATTAATTATTAAATTATTATTTGATGTTCCTTGACCAAACGAATGATGCAGAAGTTCGTCTTTTTGGGGCTACTTTCACAAACAATTATCAGAATTGAGTCCCGAAATCATGTGTTGTACTGTGCTATTCCCTCTTATTCATACCTTCTATTGACCATTAATGTCTCAACGTATGTCACATGTACCGACAAGTTCGGTCCCTGTTTGTCCAGTGAAACCTATAAAGAAGCCTACATACCCACAGTGGACATTTGATTGATTAGCTTAACTACTGACAGAAGACTTTTAATTACTCGTACTACGGCTGATTAAGTGTTTAACCACTCGAGCTGATAGACGGAATTATTGGCCAGATTATGATACCGAAGGTAGAGTAGACAGTCAAATGACTGTGTCTAAGGAGGTACGAATTTCCAAGAAAGATAGAAAAGTCATGTGACTTCATGAAAGCCGAACGTAAATCTGTGCGTAGTACTTGTAACTCTTTATTGGAGGCAGTAAAAAACAAAATAAATTCTTCAGATCCTCAGAGTGTCTTAGAATCACTTTCCTTTAGTAATTATAAGTATAGTTTAACATGCACTAAGCAGCACCTTTTAAACTCCTTCACAGCAAAAAGGAAACCAATCTTCCGTAGTTTGGACCATAAATCTTGCGAGTTGTTTTAAACATGAGTTTTTTTCATACGCCTGAATGAAAATTCAAAAGTAATAAATTATTGAATGTTATAAATAACTTTGCTCTAAATTCATCTTTAAATGGTCTTTGAACAATTACGAAAATAAATTTATACTCGGCATTCATTGCATCTCGTATCATTGTGTAGTGTTGGCCGAACCAAGTCTTTAAGGACATTTTGTAAATGTTTAATGAAGCCAAATGTTGAAGCCATCCCCTTTCCGATCAGTTTCCATGGACGACACATGTGTACGCCAGAACGTGTAGTACACCCAACAGCCCGAAACTTTGGACTAATTTTTGCCATGAAATGTGTGAGTTGAAAGTATAAATCAATGTGTGCGTGCCAGGATATCAATGCATGTATGCGTGTGTACTAAATGTATGCAAAAGAGTACTTGTATGTATATGCATGTATATGTATGTGTGAAACAGAGTGTGTGTATGTGTGTATTTGTGCGTCTTTAAAGTCAATTGGTTAGTTTTGCGGATGGCCATAGCATTAGCCTGAGTATGGCTAACAAATCCGACCGTCACTTTTATATGATTTTTTATTCTCTTGCTCTGGCAAACCATTAAAATTTTAAAGCAAATAACCGCATAAAAGTCAAGAACTCCAGTAGAGAGCCTTCGTACAGGGATGGGGGATTTGTGCCATAGCAGTTGCTGGTGTTGCGTATCTTTCGGTATGCCGTTGTTTGCTAACTACCAGAGAAAAGAAACATTAAGATGATTAGTAGGAAAGTTTGGTAAAAAGTTTTCCAAAGACGAACGATATTTATACCGTATCTTGGCCCCAAAAGTGTACAAACACACACACACTATGCATATGTTTGTAGTGTGTCAAAATGTTTTGGCTTTTTGGTTTGTCCTGGCCACGCATGCCGACCGAAGACCACAAAAACCACCAGCCAAAGAAAAGGGTCTTTAGTTAAATATTGTAATAAAATATTTGTCCTCGTATACACTATGTGCTTATAGATGATTGCGCTTGCTAGAAGTTTCTGTGTTTGGTCACGAATATTGAAATGAAATAACTTTTAAAGTTTTTGACAATCAATTTGGAAGATGGGCAATTAACGTAACTGAGACGATATTGTGACTCTTCCCACTATCCAACACAAAGGCATGGGTTTGGCATAAGAATTCTCAATCAGTGGGCAAAAATAGATTGAACCTCGTACTATGCCGCACAGTGGTTGGAAAACCATATATTTTAGAATAGTTATTTTTTTGTTGTAGATTTACGAACTTTCACACTGCTGCATACATAGAGAACAGATTCGTTGCCACAACTGACTTTTTTGCCAACCGAATGCTGGAGGTTACATGCACCTCGAGTATTCCAATGTTACTTGGTGCTCTACAGTTCAGTTATTGGAACTGTAGTATCAGTACAACAAACCAAGCATACGAACCTTCAAAAGAGAATTTTTGGATTTTAAAATCCACATACCACACTTGTTCAATGAAAAAAAAAAACAAAAATTTCACTCAGAGGCAAAAAACTGTTTTTTTTACACTCTTGAAGTACTTATAGCGAGGGTCATGACCAGGAAAAAGTTAAAATGACGGTGTATGATTTTTACAGAAAAAAATGTCGTTAGTTGCTTTAAGTCAGTAATTATCGAATTATTTTATTTTTAAAAAAACACTTTAAACATTAGGTTGGGCCGATTTTAAAGGACAAAAATTTGTCGCTCTTAGTCGATTCTCTTAGTCGTATATCTATTATCACGCGCTTATAAAGGGTGATCAATCTAGAGGTATTTTTTCAGAACAAAACAAATATAAAAATTCAAATCAAATGTGGAATCTTTATTGGTAATTTGAAAGGACATTTTATGGCATTTATTTTTGAATATAATTTTCTTCAAATAATGGCCGCAACTACGCTTCAGGGTTTGCATTCTGAGGGTCAAATTGTTGATGACTCGTTCCAACTTTTCTACCGGTATGGCCTTATTGACACGCGTAATGTTGGCTTCCAAAACCTGAATCGTAGCTGGTTTGTCGGCATAGACTTTGGACTTTACGTAACCCCAAAGAAAAATGCTTAAGGTGTGATATCACTCGATTTAGGCGGCCAACTCACCTGTCCAAAACGTGAAATTAGCTGCTTTTTTAAATGATCTCTCAATAGATCCACTGTTTGAGCAGTTGTATGGCAAGTGGCACCGTCCTGTTGAAACCAAGTGTCGTCAAGATTACAGGCTTCAATTTCAGGTAGCATAAAGATCGATATCATGGCGCGAGAGCAAGCTTTCAAAACCTGAATCGTAGCTGGTTTGTCGGCATAGACTTTGGACTTTACGCAAGCCCAAAGAAAAGTGACAAAAGGTGTGATATCACTCGATCTAGGCGGCCAATTCACCAGTCCAATACGTGAAATTAGCTGCTTTTTTAAATGACCTCTCAATAGATCCATTGTTTGAGCAGCTGTATGGCAAGTGGCACCGTCCTGTTGAAACCAAGTGTCGTCAAGATTACGGGCTTCAATTTCAGGTAGCATAACCCATTTACGTTTACGTTCCGGCCATCATGATTTTAGAAAAAAAATATGCACCAATGATTCCACCAGTTTATAAACCGCACCAAACCGTTGTTTTCTCTAAGTAAAATGACACCTCTTAAACCTCTTCGTGTTGCTCTTCAGCCCAAATACGGCAATTTTGTTTATTGACTTTGCCTTTGAGCCAGAAATGGGCCTCATCGCTGAACAAAATTTTGGTCGAAAACAGCGGATCTTCCCGTTTCTCACCGAACGCTCATTTCCACAATACAGTTGCCAACATTTGAAGGTAATTATTTTCAAGAAATAAATGCCATAAAATGTCCTTTTAAATTACCAATAAAGATTCTACACTTGATTGAATTTTTGTAATTTTTTTTCTGAAAAAATACCTCTGGATGGATCACCCCATATTAAAAGCAACATTTGTAGACCTGTAAACAGAATAGGTGTTGTGTAGCTAGTTATTTGTAAATTAATATAAAAAACCTTTTTGAGGTACCTTTAAGAAAAATCCCAAAATTCCTAAAATGACGGCAAAAATTCCATAAAACAAAAAAGTTTGTTTCTTTCCAAATTTGAAATTCAGGTATTACCTTTAATTGGATTAATATTTTTACACCAAAATTTTAACCTGTTTTATATGTGACGCGCAAAATAGAAAGGGACCTAAGGGTAATAACCAGTTTTGTTCAGTAGAGCCATTTAAAAGATTTAAATACGTGTATCTTTGGTGTACCATCACTTTCATAAAACGCGCATATTTCTGGGAGGGAACACTTTTGGAGCATGGGATCGGTCTCATTCGATGCTCAGATGTTGTCCACATAAAAAAAAAAGTGAAAATTGATTTTTTTTACCCTTAGGTTCCTCTCTCTATGCGCTGTCACATAAAGAGTTGTCCTACGAAGCGAATAAGTTTAATTAAAGAACCGAAGGATGTACTGCTAAGACGACACCTGAAAAAAAACTTATTACAGATCGGGGAAAATTGGAAACAAATATTATTTTATTTTGCATAACTTTTTAACTACACGCAGAGAACAAATTTGTTGCCACAACCGAATTTTTTGCCAACTGAATGTTGGTGCTTGCAAGAACTAGCCATGTCTTCCATCGTTACAACCGAATGTTAGTTGGGTACCTAGCAATTTTCAGTAGAGGGAACTGACACATTCGTTTAAAGAAAACAAGTGTTGGTAATCCTAACAGACTAAGATGACTACTGAAACTGAATTTTTACAGGAATTGGTCGTTGTTATAGATTGTTATAAGTACTTTTTTTTTAAATGTAATTTTTTACCGCCTTGCAACTGGTTTACTGAAAAAATTAATTAAGATTGATAACAATATTTATTGTCATGCGTTGGGTGGCCGTAGCTAGGGAAAAAAGGTTCGCCTCAAAAAACAATTGGTTGTTGTTTAGAATAATAAGGAGGTCTATCGGATCAAGTCTGAGTGCTGTGACCCATACATCATCAGAGGTGTTAGATAGGCCTCGGACACTGACCAAGGGGGAAGTTATGCCCATATAGCACGCTTCGAATTGGTACCGGTGGAATTGGCCTTAAGGGGCGCTGGCCGTTGCTTGGTAATGGCTCAAAGTAGCGATATCGCACCAGGGTTGATGCTATCACAGCGAGAATCATGTAAAACACTCGGACGCCGATCAAGTCTGAGTAGTCACTAAATTACAGTTACGTAGGCCTGCTTCTATATTCTGAAAATATTTTTTTATTTATAGTTCGTTTATTTTTATGATCAGTATAGCTGGAAATCATTCACTGGCTAACCCAAGAAACTTAAACTGTCTGACCATTTTTTATTTTTATGAATTTTTGCGGATTTCGAAATATGTTTTCGTCGTAAACAAAGGTTTTTGTTGTGACTAGAACCGATAAAATATTATAGGGTTTATTTGTTGATTTTGGAATAACCAATATTATTTTACCCATAGTCATCTTAACAGGGTTTGGTCACTACAAAGAACTTATCTGTTGTCACCATCAATTATTGGTATTAAAAAAACATGTACATCAGAATTGGTTGATTGCCACAACCGCCAGATGTCACAACCAATAGTTAAACTGAATTCGGTTTGTATAACTGTGTTTTGATTGTAAATACCGTGATATGGTAGTAGCAACCATCATATGATATATATAACCATGTTACTATCAATACTATGGAATATTGGAGATTGCAACAGAAATTCGGTTTATCCAATCGATTTTTGGTAGTTTGGGACTATTTCCGTCTGATTTTTTCTCTGTCAGTGTAGAAAGTACTAAAAAAATAATTTCGCAGGTAGTGACTAGTGTCTTTCAAACAGTCAAAAGTCATTCAAATCGGCTAATAACTGTGGTTTTGGCGAGCATTTAATTTTTTTTTACCCAAGGTTGCTTACTTTGGAGCCGTGGTGCTACTCGACACCTATTCTAGCTAGAGGTCTTAATATGCCTATACACCCGAATGAGCCTTGCCGAATCAACCGAATGAAGCTGCTCGAAATTTCATAGATCTATGACACAAATTAAAGAATTATTTCCGAAATATTTCTTTTTTCACCACTGTGCGCGGCCAAGATATCAGTAGTAGTAGTTTGGGTCAACTTGTCACGAAATCAAATTCGGCAGCACACACTGTGTACGTCAAAAGGAGCGCATTATAAATTGATGCTATTTCAAGAAACTAAAACACAAAATTAGTTTGCAACCAGGCATGCATATAAATATATACCATAAAAGTTATTTTGTCATTTGCGTATTAGCCTTGCCTTCGTTAATTATTATAGTAGCCGATTGGTGGTTAACATACGCGACCCTCATACAATCTATTCACATTTCCTCAATCCGAATACGACATGTCTGTAAAAGCGGCGCTATTTAGAGATTAATCTCCACAATTTTGGTTGGCGTTTCCCATATTCTATGGCCGTACACAATTCGTTAGTATCAGTCGGTTGATTGCGGTTGATTGGACTTAAATATTCCCTCACCCATGGTCGGTATAGTATACAAACATACTCTCCCCTGAAGAATGGATGGTATACTAAATTTGTCATACCGAAATATTGATCCAAGACCCTTAAAAATAAGTATACAAAGGGTGTTTTTTCAGACGTGTGGTTTTTTAAGAAGAAATAAATCGCATATAATTTAATCTTATGGCCAAGAATATAGCTTTATTATAAAGATAAGCGTTTGCCAATATGTTTTAAAAATTATTTTGGCGAGTGGCCGCCGCGGCTGGCTCGAATAAATTCCAGCCGAGAGGCCTAATTTTCGACCACTTCCTGCAGCATAATGCGCCGAATATTCTCTTCTAAGGCGTTTTTCGTGTCGGGCTTATCTGCGCCGAATATTTTCTTCCAAGGCTTCATTCATGTCGGCCTTATCTGCGTAGACAAGCGACTTCACATAAACCCACAAAAAATAGTCCAGCGGTGTTAAATCGGAGGATATTGGAGGCCACGCCACAGGCCCACAACGCAAGATAATGCGTTCACCCAAAGTTTCCCTCAATAAATTGATTGTTTCGTTGGCTATATGGCGTGTAGAGCCGTCTTGTTAAAACCAAAGGTCGTCCACATCAACATCCTCCAATTCCGACACTAAAAAGTCATTAATCATGGCTCTATAGCGTTCCCCATTGACTGCAACATAATGGCCGCCTTATTTTTTTAAAAAAATATGGACCAATGATTCCCTCTGCCCATAGAGCACTCCAAACAGTGACCTTTTCAGGATGTAACTGCGGCTCAACAATGGCTTGGGAAATTTCTTTACTCCAAATGCGAGAGTTTTGGTTATTGACGTACACATTCAACCAAAAGTTAGCTTTATTGCTGAACCGAATTTTCTTGTAAAAATCAGGATCGGTGGCTATCTCGTTTTAGGCATATTCATCACAATTAGCAAAGGTTAGTTAGCAGTAAGTCTATTTATTATGAAATGGTAAACCAAACTGAGCTGTCAAAAAGATCAGCAGTCAAAAAGACCAACTCCGATAAACGTGTGACCAGATTGAAAACCAAACGTATACAAAAATCACCCTTTATTATTGATCGTCGTAAAATTCTAAGACGATCTCATCATTTCTGTTCGTCCGTGTGTATGTTAGAAGCCCGATAGAGGTCCTTAAACTTTACTTGAAAATGGGTTATGGTCATAATATGTTTGGAATTGTCAAAGGGGCGAAACCGGCACAAGGGAAAAAAGTTTCCCTTTAAGGGACTTAAGGTTATTCAATTAAAAGTAAACATTTTTGAAAATTTTCTTAACAAATCTAACATTTTGTGAACAGACAATGGTTAAAATGTTAAATACCCCATAAAAAGGGTATAGTTGCTAGACGTTTTGGCTTATGTCATACACACAGAGAACAGATTCGTTGCCACAACCGATTTTCTTGCCAACCGCATAATTGTGGTGCGGTGTACTTCAAGTATAACATCAGTATAACCTAGTGCTGGTTTGTTCAGTAGAATTTTAAGTACATGGAACCTCAGATATAAAAAAAACATGTAACACTTTAAGGTCATTTGAGCAAACTTATTTAAAAAAAATTGCTGAAGTCAAATTAAGATTTAAATAAAATTGACTAATGTCATCATATGTGACGCGCAAAATAGAAAGGGACCTAAGGTTAAAAACCAGTTTTGTTCAGGAGATCCATTTTAAAGATAAGGTCCCTTTATATTTGCGCTTAGAATCGTCGACTTAACTTTCATAAAACGCGCATATCTCTGGGAGGGAACACTTTTGGGGCATGGGATCGGTCTCATTCGATGCTCAGATGTTGTCCACATCAAAAAAAAAAAGTGAAAAGTTGATGAAAAGTTTTGTTCAGTAGAGCCATTTTACAGATTAGGTCCCTTTCTATTTACGCTTAGAATCGTCGATTTCACTTTTATAAAACGCGCATATCTCTGGGAGGGAACACTTTAGGGCATGGGATCGGTCTCATTCGATGCTCGAATGTTGTCCACATCAAAAAAAAAGTGAAAAGTTGATGAAAAGTTTTGTTCAGTAGAGCGATTTTAAAGATTAGGCCCCTTTCTTTTTACGCTTAGAATCGTCGACTTCACTTTCATAAAACGCGCATATCTCTGGGAGGGAACACTTTTGGGGCATGGGATCGATCGGTCTCATTCGATGCTCTGATGTTGTCCACATCAAAAAAGAAAAAAAAAGAAAAATTGATTTGTTTACCCTTAGTTCCCTTTCTCTATGCGTTGTCACATATGTTCTACCTTCACGGAACCGCTTGGCATTTAAAGAAAAATATTTTAATTGCTTTGCGGACCTATATTTTTCAAATAGTAATAATAGATAACCTTGAACCGAGAAAAAACAATTTAATCATCTTCGTACTGATGTTGTAAGCAGTGCGAATATTTGAACGAAATTAGTTGTTGTCATTATGAATTGTTAGTGCCACTAACCAAATCTAGGCAGCTATAAGTTGCTACTATAGCCGGCTCTGGCAACCAATTATTTTTACTTAATTTACTTAGAACAACAAAATAGTTGGTAATTTCTACCATACGATTTCCAAAGCTACCATTTTCGCACTGATATTCGATTATGATTACTAACATAAGGTAATCGCAACAGAAAGTCTTCTAGTCCAAAGGAACATCGGTTAATGCCGGGGTTTTATTTTCGAAATAGACCAATAGAACAACTAAATAGTTGGTAATCTCCATCATACGATTGTCAAAACTACCATTTTCGAATTTTGATATTCCATTATGATTACTAACATTCGGTGATCGCAACAGAAAGTCTTCTAGTCCAACGGAATATCTGCGATCCGAACCGATATCAAATCAACTTTCTCTGCGTGTACAAGACCAGATAAAGAATATGTGGTAAAAACTGTAACATACCAAAAGTCAAAGAAACAGATGAAAAAAGGTTTAAAAGTTAGGACCAGCATTTTAAAAACAAATTCGGCAAAGCTTTATCTAGTAATACACCTACGGGCTACCTACTTGACTTAGAGTAGCCATATCTGTGGATTTCGTTAACTTAACAGGTACTTTAATCAAATGAATTCATGATTTAAATTTGTAAATAAATGTTTTTTTTTTTAAATTTTAATAAATAATTGTCTGAACTTATTTTCTTATTGTGGTATTGAAAAAAGTATGCGTTACTACTCGTACTGCACAATTAGAGTAAGCTCAGTAAATTACACAGTGTAACAAAAAAGAATGAAGTCAAAATACCTGGAAAGTGATATCATTTTTCTTGTAGATCTTGCTGAGTACAACAAGAAACCGGTTTTGAAATTTCCCAAACACCTCCAAAATCTGGAGTTACCGATTTTTTGTGACCTTACGCACTTATATGCCAGTAACTTGGTTGAATATCAACCGACTGTATGTTTTACGGCTGATTTGGAAACTGTGGCCTTTCGAATGGTGGTTAAAAATCACACTGAAAAAATCGGTGCATTTTTCCTGTAAACTCATTTTTTTAAAAATTTTTTGTAATATTTTTAATTTTGGATGTGTTTTTACACAGAATTTTTTAAAAGGAGCAGAATATTCAACCAAGTTACTGGCATATAAATGCGTTAGATCCGAAACCCGGTTTTTAACCCTAACTCCAGATTTTGGAAATTTCAAAACCGGTGGGAAATTTGAAAACCGGAATAATATCACTTCCCAGGTATTTTTTCTCTGTCACACTGTGTTATGTACATTACCATACTCTAAGCAAAAAATCTAAAACCGGAAAACCCTACAGCAAAAAACCGGGTAAACCGACATGTCACGTTTTAGCTACTGTTGAGAAACCTTCCGCTGGGTTTGGACATAAAAACCAGAATGTCATTTTTCGGTTTCGGTTTGGGACACTCTAGTTATAATATGTCTTAGATCTTTATTGTAGAACGGAAATTTTAGACTTTGAAAGCAACAACACTGTAGTCCTTTGTAATACAACTTTAATAAGCATTAACAAATTCTGTCCGTGTAGTTTCTAAGGAAGTCCATCTTGCTATACCTATACGAGTTTATTTGTATGTTCGTTAGTTGGTTGATCTACACTTTGTCAAAATGCAAATTTATACTACCTATTATCCTTTTGCGACTTTTTTGTTCAATCAAAAATTAAAAAAAGAGCACAAATCCTTTCAGCACAACAATTTTCAACTCAATCCCAATGAAAAGTGCTTCACATTTAACTCCGTTCCATGCAAACGACCGTGAGTATATCCTATTTAAAGGAGTGATTTTTAAAATTCAACACTTCGCGCTGTTGGTCGAGAGAGAGAGTGAGAGAAAAAAACTTTTGCCTTGCCTTTGTCGTTCGTTGGTCCTTTTGTTCTGGTTCTGCTTCTCGTTTGTGTTGGTGTTTGTTGTTTTTTTCATTTTGTATGTCCTTGTATTTCTGTGAAATGATGACAAAAGTTTTAATTACTATTTGGCAAAGTTAAGGCAGTTAACTCGTGCTCGGAAAATCTAATTAGACTGCTTAACTCAAGTTAAAAGCTTCAAATATCTGCCAACCAAAAATGGAGTAGACGATGGAGCGCCCAGCAGTTGCTGAAATGCACATTTTTTTGGGAAAAAAAACTGCTTCCACGGCGAAAGCGAATACAACAACAGCGGCAACAGCCATAGAATGGAAAGCATGGCCGTGCTGTTGTGGCAGCAGCATTTAGCCGAGAGCCAACAAAAAGTGCAAATGCAGCGATAACATTGGCCATTCGTTTTGCCTTAGGTTTGATGTCTTGACGATTTTCCCCCTCCATTTTGTTTTTTATTTTTCCATTTGTTTGCTTTTAGATTTCCTTGTAACTGATGCTTTTGTCTCCAATTACCGTCAGCTAGCTTTAATGAATATTATACTGTACGTCCAAAATGTTATCCTGATATTGCTCTGAAAAATGAGAGGGTATAGAATTGCATTTTTTTTGTAAAGAACTAGTAAGGCTACAAATCGATTGTAATTAAAGTTAAAGTAAAACAAAATCGACTATTGTAGTCTGTTGCACATAAAGAATTTTCTTGTTAGAAACACAGAAAGGATATACTTTACAGAAAGGCTTATAAATATTGCCACTTCAAGAAACTCATGTTAAAGCTCATTCAATTTTATTAAATATAAATTTATTAGCTTTAAAAATAATGAAATTCAAATGACCCACCCCCCCCCCCCCTGCTCGTTGATGCATGTGAGCATCTTACCAAAAAGTTGTTTAGTTATTACTGCTTGGAGAGTTGAGACTGGAATAGCCGCAATTATTTTTCCAATAGATTGCTTTAGTTCAATCAAATTTGTTGGGTTTGCTTCGAAGACTTTCTGTTTGCAACAACCCTACAAGAAAAAGTCAGGTGCAGTAAGGTCAGGCGACGGGAGGGACCAACGAAATGTGGAGTTTCTGGATATCAGCTTAATGGGAACGTTTCGTCCCAATTCTGCAATAACAGGCTGGGCTATGTGAGGAGTTGCTCCATCTTGCTAAAACCACACAGAGTTGAAAAAAATTCTCATTCGGCGTTATTCTGTATAGAAAAACTCTTTCTCAACATGCTCAAGTACGAGGGCTGCTATATATATTGCTGGCCTTATAATGAAAATGCGAATATTTATTATCAAAAATGGTTTTATTGTTTTTAAAAGAATTCTCCAGCATAATTTATACACTTTTGCATGCGCTAAAACCAATTGTCGATGCACTTTTTCCACTCCGATTGAGACACTTCCAAAACATGGTTTTTGCACGCTTCAACAGCATCTTCTGGCGACGAAAATCGTTGAGCACGCATTTTTATCTTGATGTGCGGGAATAAAAAGAAGCCATTGGGTTTTAAGTCAGCGCTGTGCAGCGGATGACCCATCAATTCGACGTTTCGGCCGGTCAAAAAGGCGCTGGTTTGAGCCAAGGTGTGAGAGCTCGCAATGTCATGGTGCACAATGATTCGTTTTCTCTTGTTCGTTTTTCGAATTTCTTGTGGTGTACCACTCAGTATCAAACGTCCTACGTTGCTCAGGCGGAACAGTCGCCACATGACCAGTTTTGCCGAAGAAACAGGCGACCATTTGCTTCGAAAGGCTTCTTCCACAAACAACTTTCGTTGGATTTGGCTTGTCTTCGAAGACCCACACGGTTGATTGCTGTTTTTTTTTAATAACCAACCCTCAGGGGATTTCCCCTATACATGCGGTGCATTGCGTTGGCGAGTGGAAAGTAAAGGATCGGAGGGAGGAAAGAGGACGTAATGTTTATTGACACTTGTCTTGAACTTCTGGATGTCGCAATTAGTAGGAAACACATTTGCCGGAAGTCGATTCCACATACGAGCGAAAAACAAATTTGATCTGTAGTGTACGTATAGTACGGTCAACTGGCTAATCGATAACAAACTGGTGTGAATTCCTAGAAAGTCGCGTATCCCTGCCGAACATCCTCACGTCAGGAATAAGGCGACGGATGTCTGATGAACACACACACACCATGAAACGATAGAACAGCGTCACGCAACCCACATTCCGACGATGCTCAAGGGAAACAATAGAGTTGGATATCCTACTGTCACCTATCAGCACCATCGCTCTTCTTTGGACACGGTCAAGTAGCTCCAATAATGATTGGAGCACCTGCCCATATATGGGAGTTGTATTCCATCTTCGGCCGGATTTAAGTTGTATAGATATTGAAAAGATCAGAAAGAGTGAAATATTTTTTGCACCGCTTTAAAAAGCCTATGCACTTGAGTGCTTCTTTCGACACTTCGAATTCATGTCTCGCCCAACGAGCGTCACATTGAATTTTCATGCCCAGAACATCGAGAGCTTCTGATTGTTCAATATCCGTACCATCGATAGAAATTGACGATATTGTTGGGTCAGCGAAGAAATGCCCAAGGATGCCTCTATCTCACGGTATGTCACATGACGAACTTGCATTATCAGTTCACGCACGGCATCAATGTTCTCGTGCACAACGGCCTTGGCCGACCTTCTCGACAGCGAGCGTCGGCCATGATTAAATTCATTAAACCAGTTTTTCGCAGTGCTATAGGATGGTGCTTCATCGCCAAACAAAGATTTTAGTTCATCGATACACTCTTGACGTGATAATCCACGTCAAATATTGTGAAAAATGATCGCACGAAAATGTTCCCGAGTTAATTCCATTTTTTTGCGTACGTCACAACGTTCTGAATACGTTTATGCTTAAAAATGTCAAACTTTCTTGTGGAAATGTCAGGTGGCGCCAGTGTTGCCTTGGCCACAAATATATATAGCAACCCTACGAATAGCAAATGGAAAAACTGTAAATACGTCCACTATTTGTTTTCCTTAAACTACTTAGTAGGGACATAAATACTGTTACAACATTGAACACACCCATTTCGATAGTAGAACTGAACATACCCCGTTTATGTCATATGGGTTATGAATGCTAACCTCAATAGCGTTAGTCTGTAACGGGATTTTAAAATAGTTTCAACTTTCATCATGGAGTTGTCAGATAATGAGAATCGTATCGCTATAATAGCGCTTTTCTAGTGTGAAATTAAAAAAAAAAAAAAAAAAAAAAACGATATTTTCAAAACGCTCCGGCCACTAGGTATTAGCCGCATGTTCGTCTACCGATGCATAAAACTGTTTGAGGAGACTGCAGATATAAAAGACCGCCACCGGTCGGGCCGCCCACGCTCTGTTCGAACACCGCATGTCATCAAAGCCGTTAAATCAAGAATTCGCAGAAATCTGCTCCGAAAACAGAAAATCATGGCCCGTGAGATGAATAGCACGCAAAAGTCCATGAGTCGAATCATTAAAAAGACTTGGGAATTGGGGATTTCAAACGACGTACCGGACATTTATTGACTGCAGCTTTAAAAAAAATAGGACTGAAAAATTCAAACGTCCTTTGGTGAAGCACGCTGATAACTTGCACAGAAAAATGTTGTTTACCGATGAAAAAAATTGTACCGTTCTGGAAAAATTTAACAAGCAAAATGATAGTGTATGCGCGGTCACTGATCCCAAGGTTGGAAAAGGGTCTTCACCCAGCTTCAGTCATGGTATGGTGGCGTGTCGCTTACAATGGGGTCACTGACCTGCATTTCTGCGAACAAGGAGTCAAAACATCGGCCAAACATTACCAAGAAACCGTTTTGGATGCTGTTGTGAAGCCTCTTAACAATTCCCTGTTCCAAAACCAGCCATGGACTTTCCAGCAGGATTCTGTGCCGGCTCATAAGGCTAAAACGTTCCAGGCCTGGATTCGAAACAATTTGCCAGCGTTCATTTCCTCTGAAGAATGGCCCACATTCAGTCTTGAAGAAGGCAGTTTTGAACCCATTGGATTACGAATTGTGAACGAATAGAGGACAAGGTTTGTCACAAAAGATACCCCAACATTTGATCTCTTGGACGAGGTTCATGGAGCTATTGGCGATTGGCCAGTGCGACTTAAGGCGTGTGTAAAGGCAAAAAATATTTTGGAATAAATTTCTAATTTTTAATTCGCGATTGTCGTAGATCCATGTCATGTAAGTCAGTTTTCGAGTTTACATGAACATTTCTTGACCTCCAGTCAGAATAGGTGTCGTGTAGCGCATGTAGCAAAACCTACAGTTTTTATCCGATTTGGATTGCAATTGACTTCTTGAAAAGCGCAAGACACTAGCTACCGAAGTATCGTAAGTTCTTTAGTTATGCGATCACAATTTTTGTTCTTGTCTTCTACCATAAAAGTTTTCATTTATCGTCTTAGCAGTATATCCTACTTTGTAAACAATCGCTTTTTATCTACTTCCAAATGATGTGACGGTATTTTATGGGTCCCAAAAATGTAATTTACTGCTATAACGAGGACATTATTTTTCCACTTAGCAAGAAACCCTTTTTGCTGGTAAAGTTATGATGGGAGCGTCGCTCTTTATATTCGGTTCTGTCTCAAGTACGAGTACATGAAAACATTTTTATTTTAAAAAAAAAAAAAAATATGCTTAATTTTTTTTACTTATATATTTCACTTAGCTTTTAAATAAAACTAAAACATTAAAACTAAACATTTAAAAAGCGATAACAAAATTGCTTACAAGAATAGCATCCGTCCTCAAATGATAAGGTTGTGTAAATAACCGGAATGACGGTTTCGGTTTTGGGCACTCTAGACCGAACTCACGACTAGCCCAAACACAAAGAACAGCCAACCGAATGATTGAGGTTGCATCAATGAGGTAAATATTACTAAATGTATCGATTGTAGTGGCAAAGTAGTTACCTACAAATTTACTAAATGTTATTTAAATTCCAGTTTTAAAAAAATAATGTATCAGGATTTGAAACTTCAATTAACGATTCGAAAGTCCAATTAAAAAAAAATAGTTAAAGCAAGGTACAAATTTATTGTGCAATTTTAGGACACATTGATATACCTTTTTGGGTCCGCTAGCCTATCAAAGGAAGATGATTCTTAATTTCCATTCGGATGATATGAGTATCAGAAAAACAATGAAATTTCGCCGTACTACCTTTTTTTAATTGTTTTTGTATTTGAATTTCACAATTTTATTTTTTCTTAGACGCAACTGGTTTTATTTACGAGGGCGGTTCGGAAAGTTCTTAGCCTATCAATGAAAGAGAATAGTTAGTTTTTCAAAAGTATTTTTATTTTTCCATATAATCTCCTGAAACTTCAATACACTTAGTCCAACGCTTATCTAGCAATTCTATCCCTTGATTAAAATAATTTTCCTCAAGGTCTTCAAAATAGTGGTTTACAACTGTAATTGCATCTTCATTTGAGGTAAAACGTTTGCCAGCAAGGCATTTTTTAGATTTGGGAACAGGTAAAAGTCACTGGGAGCTAAATCAGGAGAATAAGGTGGGTGGTCAAGCAACTCGTACTTTAATTCGTTGATTTTAGCCATTGTTAAAACACTCTTGTGCGCTGGTGCGTTGTCTTGATGAAAAATTATATTTTTGTGTTGGAGGCCAGGACGTTTTTCTCGAATTTGTACATTTAATTGATCTAAAAGGTTGCAAAAGTACTCTGAATTTATTGTTTTACCCTTTTGCAGATAGTCAATCAATAAAATACCTTTGAAGTCCCAAAAACCGTTGCCATAACCTTACCAGCCGATTGAATTGTTTTTGCCTCCTTTGGGACACTTCCTCCAGCTTCAGTCCATTGTTTGGATTGTTCTTTTGTCTCTGGAGTATAGTGGTGGATCCATGTCTCATCAACAGTTATGAAACGACGCTTAAAATCCATTTTATTTCGCTGAAAACGATCCAAACAAGCTTGAGAAATGTTCATTCTTATGCGTTTTTGGTCGACTGTTAACAAGTGCGGCACCCATCTTGCAGAAAGCTTTTTCATCTGTAGTTCTTCATGCAAAATTAAATGGACTCGATCATTTGAGATGCCCATGATATTAGCTATTTCACGCACTTTTATTCGTCGATCATTTAATACCATATCATGCACTTTGGCAACAATTTCTGTTGTTGTTGCTGTTTTTGGACGTCCACTACGTGGTTTATCTTCAATGCTTGTACGACCACGTTTAAATTCAGCAACCCAATTTTTTACTGTTGCATATGAATGAGCACTTTCACCTAACACATTCACCATATCATTATGAATTTCTTGTCCCGATAAACCTTTTTTATGTAAATATTTAATGACACCACGCATTTCTAATTTTTCCATTGTAAAAAAATCGCGGATGCGTCTTTTGTGAACACCTGTTTCTATATGAAGGAGTTGCCAGCTCGAAACAAAATTTAACAAGTGTTCATAGCAGAGATGGAAGTTTCCAAAACACTTAACTTTTTTCTGTTTATACCGCGCTTTTTGTGCTAGGCTAAGAAGTTTCCGAACCGCCCTCGTATAAGAGCGAAATAAGCTTATGTCATTACCAATTGTTGGTTGCATTGAGCAGTCCTATCGTAATCTATTGATGCAACAACAGACGGTTCTGGCAACTAATATTTTTAACTTTATTCGGTTTATGTGACTGAATAGTATGTTGTCTGTACCATAATGTTGTCATACCAATCATCTTATGGTGCTTTCAACCGAATTTTCATTATGGTTATTTATATTTGGTGTTAGAACTGAAACACTTTTCGTATAAAAGAAATTCGGACTGATTTCTAACTGTAATTTTTTCTGTGTGTATAAATGCTGAACCATAATTTCGATAATAGTTGTTTCTGTATTTCAACAGCTTCGGTAGAAATAAAAATTTGATAGCTTCTGGAATATAGCAATTGGAAAAACTGTAAATACTTTCTGTTCACTATTTTTTTTTCCTTAAACCACATGACCCCTTCTTAACATTGATGTAAGTAAAGAATCACTTATATGAGGTTCACTCCAAGAGGTACATATCCCAACGCCCTCCTAACAACCTACCACTGAATGCCAAAACAGGCACCGGCGAGAAGTGCCTGTTTTGTTATTCCTCATAACAATTTACAAATTGTGTTACACCTTCAATGCACCTCGTCCCTTAAACTTTTTTGCTAAAAAACTATTTAAACACCTAAATTAGTTTTTCACATTTTTTTAAATTGACACTTTTAGTTTGAGATACAATCTATTTTAATTTTTCTTTATGTGTCACAGTTGTACTTCACTAATAGTCGTTAGTGTGCAGTTTTTCAAAACCTCTGTCCATGCTTTTGTTCGACATTTAATAAACAAATTCCTGTCTTTTTTCGCATAGTCACGATGGGTGTGTGTGTTTAGTATTTTATTTTTATATTTTTTTTTAACATCTCAATTCTATTTACTACTGGTCCAACGCCGAGCTGACCTTTTTATTTTATTATTTTTTGTTTTTTTTTTTTTTTTAAATCCAACAAATGTGCTGCACTTACTGCGATAAAAACTGAAAACAAACAAACAAAAATTAGCAATTGTTTAACACCAAAAGTGCATGACAAACAACAATATGCGAACTTTGATGGTGGACGACGACTGACTCTCTGCTGAACTCAGCACGAGTTGAGTCGACTCGATTCAATTCAACTCTAGAAATACCATAAATGTTTTGCGCAAATTTGTTACACAATGACACTGCTATAGTATGCTGTCGCTGAATTAAAACCCCTTTCTATAGGTAAACAAAAACATGACATATTTGGGTTATGGCAAAATTGTTTTGTAAAATTTAGAAAAAAAAGGCAACCGGCCAGCATTGTTAAAGGTAACATTTCATAATTGCTGTCGATACAATTTGACACTTTTATGCTGACAGTTTGGTTGGCACTTCAACCCTTGTCACCTGTAGGTGGAGCGGTGTGCGTTTGTCTGCTTTAATCATTACCACTAGGGAACGGAGTTTTATGCAAATGCCTTTTTTTTGACGTCAGTCTAAAACCAGCATTGATTTAGTAACATTACGAATCAATTATTTTGCAATAAAATATTATTGATTTGTTAGTGCAGTTTCAATTTTTCAGTTCCGTTCTAAAAATTCTTGTTTTTTTAAATTTTTTGTTTTAACATATTTAAATTTATTTTATAAGATATTATCAATATAGATATTTCAACAACTTAAATTTAGAATCAGAAGATATTGACATATTTCAACTTGTTCATAACATACGAGGGCTGCCGCAAAAGAAACTGGCCTAACATAAAAATAACCGTTTTTTGGAATTATTATTATTTATTTTTCAACATAATCTCCTTCCAACTCAATACACTTCATCAAACGTTTTTCATGTTTTTTAATTCCATCCAAAAAATAAGATTTTTCAAGACCTTCAAAATATGCCTCAGTTTCAGCAATAACCTCGCTATTGGACGAAAATTTTTTGCCACCGAGAAATTTTTTTAAATTTGGAAACAAGAAATAATCAGAAGAAGCTAAATCTGGACGATATGGTGGATGCGGAGCAATTTCAAATCGTAATTCGGCCAGTTTTTGTTGAGTTAAAAATGCAGTGTGTGCAGGAGCATTATCTTGATGAAAAATAACTTTTTTTTCTAAATGCGGTCGTTTTATCTTGATTTCTTCACTCAACCGATCCAATAATGCACAATAATATTCACTATTTATAGTTTTTCCTTTCTCAAGATAATCAATAAATATTGTACCCCTTGCATCCCAAAATACTGTGGCCATTACTTTTCCTGCTGACTTAACAGTTTTCGCCTTCTTGGGACCACTTTTACCAGCTTCTATCCATTGTTTTGACTGTTCTTTGCATTCTGGGATGTAGTGGTGGATCCATGTTTCATCAACAGTTATGAATCGGCGCAAGAACTCTTTTGGATTACGCTGATAAATCGCTAAAAGCTCCTCGGAATTGGTCCAACGGACGACTTTTTGGGAGAAAGTCAACAAACGCGGTATCCATCTTGCGGATAGCTTTTTCATGTAAAATACTCCAAACTTGTTTTTCGTGTATTTTAACAATATCAGCAAGTTCTCTGAGCTTTATTCGTCTATCTTTAGTCACTTCATTAAATATTTTTCTAATGCTTTCAATAGTAGAAGCAGTTTTCGGTCTTCAAGAGCGTTGTTCATCTTCCGTACTTGAACGACCCATTTTAAATTGTTGAACCCAGGATTTCACGGTGGAGTATGATGTTGCATTATCACCATGAACAGAATCCAATTCATCTTTGATTAATTGTGGCGTATAACCTTTCATATAAAAGTTTTAAATTACCGCACGAAACTCTTTATTTTCCATTTTTCAAAAATTATAAAACTTGTTTACTTCAATCACCTGTAACAAAGAAAATAATCATTAAACATTTCGGAAATTTTGACTGATGGCTTATAAAAGATTGCTTTTAAAAAACAAAAAAAAGTTGCTAGTAAAACAGAAAATGTGCCAGGCCAGTTAGTTTTGCGGTCGCCCTCGTATGTTGAAGGAAAAAATAGATTAAAACCGGTATTTGAATATCAAATATTGTTAAAAAATTTATAAAAGCATATTAAAATAATTGTCAAAATTAATAAAACAATAGTCGGTCATAGATACACAATTTTCGATTGGGTGATATCTTGTTTTTACTTATAGGGTGGGCGCTTCAAAAGTTTAAATTTTGAACCGGCTGTAAAAAAAGTACTGATGACTTTTTTAAAATTTCTGGTTTATTGGAAAGGTTGAACTTTGTCGTTTAATGATGGAATGCGTTTTCCCTTTGCCCAATCGGCTGAAGATTTTTTGGGCAGGAAATGAAGAATTTTACCGAAAAATCATGTTTTCAGATGAAGCTCATTTGCATCTCGGCATAAACAAAATTTCAACATATGTGACAGCGCTTAGAGAAAGGGGCCTAAGGATAAAAAAAATCAATTTTCATTTTTTTTCTTTTTTTGATGTGGACAACATCTGAGCATCGAATGAGACCGATCCCATGCCCCAAAAGTGTTCTCTCCCAGAGATATGCGCGTTTTATGAAAGTAAAGTCGACGATTCTAAGCGCAAATAGAAAGGGACCTAATCTTTAAAATGGCTCTCCTGTATAAAACTGGTTTTTAACCTTAGGTCCCTTTCAATTTTGCGCGTCACATATGCGACTGCGCATAGAAAAAAATTAATTTTCATTTTTTTTTTCTTGTTTTGATGTGGACAACATCTGAGCATCGAATGAGACCGATTCCATGCCCCAAAAGTGTTCCCTTCCAGAGATATGTGCGTTTTATGAAAGTGAAGTCGACAATTCTAAGCGCAAACAGAAAGAGACCTTATCTTTAAAATGGCTATCCTGAATAAAACTGGTTTTTAACCTTAGGTCCCTTTCAATTTTGCGCGTCACATATGGGATTTAGAGAAACCACACGAGACTATTTAGACGCCAATGCACCCTCAACAAGTCACTTTTTGGTGTGGATTTTTGGCTGGCGGCATCATTGGTCCATTTTTCTTCGAAAATAAGCCGTATCGGTCAATGGTGAGCGTTAACGCGCCATACTTAGCAAACTTTTGTTTCCAAAAATTCAAGAGAATGCCATGGACGACACAGACAACGCAACCATCGATATTTTATGCACTATCGAAAATGCCAGGACAGGATTATTGTTTCGGATCATTGTCCTGGTAAATTTAGAAAGTATCCTTAATGTTTAGCATTGAAGCACTTAGGATAAGGTTTTCTTTTTGAACATTAAGGTAAATTCCTTATTTATGAAACCATCAACGAAAACCAGATTGGCGAACCACGCTGCTGACATACACGCCCAAACAGTTAGTGAACCGCCTTCATGTTTCACACTCAGTCTTAAGTTCTCATTATTTAATTGAGTATTTGGCTTTTGCCAAATTTTTTTATCATGCCATTAGATCCGAAAATGTTGTATGTTGACTTGTCTACGAAAACAAGGGTATTCCAGAACTACGTAATATTTACAATATTTAGTCCTTGACAAAGTCCAGTCTGCCTTTTTGATTCTTCTTATTTATAAAAGGCATTTTACTGGCAACTCGACCACTGTGGTTATGATGCACTCGTCGAATTGTCTGTGCACTACAAGCCTTGCTTAAATGTTGCTCAAAATAAACAGCCATCTTTGGAGCCTAAATCCTTGGGTTATCCCTCACTTTTCGGACTATATAGCGCTCATTAGCATCGATAAATAATTTATGTGGTGCACTCCTCCCTCCCCTTATCTTGCAATCGATTTTCATGTATAACAGTGGAAGAACACATTTTCACTATTCGCAGCAATTCGTCGCTGAATTTTTAAAATCCGTTATCACAAGTTCGCTCTACTCGATGGTGGTGCCCATTGCTTCTAAAACTCACGAGTTGACTCCAACGAACGCAATTTAAACTTGAATTAGATTACATCAGTTGCTAATCAGTTGATACGTGTAGGAATCTAAAGAAAAAAACACAAATGTGCACGAAATAAGCTGTAACCCAAAAATACCACATGTAGCATTCCTACTCACTCTTGCGAGCCGATACAATATTTATTCTTTTTATAGGCTGTACGTATTTGATATGATGTTCTGAGTAAAACACCCTTTACTATTTGGCGATATTCATTTTGATTTTACTGCTCTTAGATTATATTAATATTTTCTGGACGAAACAAGGTGTTAGCCACTGAATGTTTAATAGTTCTTGTTATTCTTAGTTCATTTTCAAATTTTAGACCATGTTTCTTCTAAACATTTGGTCAAAGAGAAACTGAAACGTTATTCAAAAGAAAGTTAAAAAGACTTCTAGTTGCAAGTAAAATAAATAGAATACCTATTTTTAATCATCATTTTATCACAAAAAATAAATTTTTGGAATATTTTTTATTTTTTGTACTTATTTTTAGATATTTTTAAGCATATTTTCATTTTTTTACTGCATATTTTTAAATTTTTTAATGCATATTTTAAGATGTTATAGTAACTATTTATGCGCTTAAAACTCGTGTTTTAATTGCATATGTGACGCGCAAAATAGAAAGGGACCTAAGGGTAAAAAACAGTTTTGTTCAGGAGAGCCATTTGAAAGATTAGGTCCCTTTTTATTTGCGCTTAGAATCGTCGATTTCACTTTCATAAAACGCGCATATCCCTGGGAGGGAACACTTTTGGGGTATGGGATCGGTCTCATTCGATGCTCAGATGTTGTCCACATCAAAAAAAAAGTGAAAAGTTGATGAAAAGTTTTGTTCGGCAGAGCCATTTAAAGATTAGGTCCCTTTCTATTTGCGCTTGGAATTGTCGACTTCACTTTCATAAAACGCGCATATCTCTGGGAGGGAACACTTTTGGGGCATGGGATCGGTCTCATTCGATGCTCCGATGTTGTCCACATCAAAGAAAAATAAAAAGTGAAAATTGATTTTTTTACCCTTAGGTCCGATGCCTAAGTGTCACAAACAAACATCAATAAAGTCTACGAGAAGTTTTTGGACCAAATATTTTTTAATATATTTATTGATGTATATTGTATCCGAAAAGAATCTACTTATTCGAAATGTCCGCCTTTTGCCTTTACACACGCTTTAAGTCGCACTAGCCAATCGTCAATATTTAAACGAACCTCGCCCATTGGAAAATTGGCCACAGCTCGAACAAAAGTAGTCTTAAGAGAGAGAGATCAAATGTTGGGGTATGATTTGTGACAAGTCTTGTCCTCTAAAGCCGTCCACAATTTGTAATCCAATGGTTTCAAATCTGAACTGCCTTAGGGCCATTCTTCAGAGGAAATGAACGCTGGCAAATTGTTTCGAAGCTAGGCCTGGGACGTTTTAGCCTTATGGGCCGACGCAGAATCCTGCTGGAAAGTCCATGGCTGGTTTTGGAACAGGGAATTGTTAAGAGGCTTTACAACAGCTTCCAAAACGGTTATTTGGTAAACCGATGGCTGATGTTTTGACTCCTTGTTCGCAGAAATGCAGGTCAGTGACCCCATCGTAAGAGACACCCGACCAAACCATGACTGAAGCTGGGTGATGACCCATTTCCACCCTTGGGATCAGTTCAGATGCTTTCTTAGATGATCGCGCATACACTCTATCATTTTGCTTAGTAAATTTTTCCTGAACGGTAAACATTTTTTCATCGGTGAACAAAGTTTTTCTGTGCAAGTTATCAGCGTAATTCACCAAAAGACGTTTACATTTTTCAATCCTATTTTTTTTAAAGCTGCAGTCAATAAATGTCCCGTACGTCGTTTGAAAGCCCCAAGTCCCAAGTCTTTTTTAATGATTCGACTTATGGACTTTTGCGTGTTATTCATCTCACGGGCCATGATTTTCTGTTTTTGGAGCAGATTTCTGCGAATTCTTGAGTTAACGGCTTTGATGACATGCGGAGTTCGAACAGAGCGTGGGCGCCCCGACCGATGGCGGTCTTTTATATCTCCAGTCTCCTCAAGCAGTTTTGCGGCTAATCCCTAGTGGCCGGAACGTTTTGAAAATATCGCGTTTTCATTTCATACATAAAAATATAACAGCGTACGGTTCTCATTTTCTGACCACTCCATGATGAAAGTTAATACAATTTTAAAATTCCGTTACAGACTAATGCTATTGAGGTTAGCTTTCAAACCCCATATGTGACATTTCATAGAAAAAGGGACCTAAGGGTAAAAAAAAAATCAATTTTCACTTTTTTTTCTGATTTGGACATCTCATTCGATGCCCAGATGTTCCCTCCCAGAGATATGCGCGTTTTATGAAAGTGATGGTACACCAAAGATACACGTATTTAAATCTTTAAAATGGCTCTCCTTAACAAAACTGGTTTTTACCCTTAGGCTCCTTTCTATTTTGCGCGTCACATATGACATTAACGGGGTATGTTCAGTTCTACTATTGAAATGGGTGTGTTCAATGTTGTAACAGTATTTATGTCCCTACTAAGTATATTCAATTGCAAATATTGATAAATCGTAAGAATCTATTACACTCTACCAGCCGCTACAATATATTGGCTGTCTACTGTAGTGAATGCATTTGCAGGCACACATTCTCATACACATATATGAGTATTTGAATGTGTGAGTGTTTGTGTGAATAAGTGAACTTTCGTGCATGGGATAAATATAAACAAAAACATAATTAAAATGTCATCTAATTACGTTGCATTGAATTGGATTTTTTTGTTTTTGTATATCAAACTTTTATAATTAACGAAGCTGGACAGAGCGCGCATACACACAGATACACACACATACATACACATAAATATCCATAAAATCAGCAAAATAACTATATATGCATGTATGTATTGAGTGCATGCTTGCAGATATTAATACTTTTTAAAACCATTTTATTTTAATATTTGCGGAACAGCTGTACGCCTTTTAAAGGGTCTTACAATAGGAACGGGTTTATTAGTTTCTAGTGTCAGTGATGTGAGGTCGTGCGCATTGCTGGAATTTACTGTTAAATTTAATTGTTCTTAATTTGTTAACGTGTTCTAATCTTACCATTTTATTTTTGTAGGACACTTACTTTAGTCCTACAATATCCTATTAAGAAACAAGGGGGAACTACTCTTAAATCAGTGAGCTGTGCACGATTCAATTCTTATACTCATTGATCGTGATTTACTAGTTGAAATTCCACCGGTAAAAAAATGAAAAGATGTTCCTATTCGTGGCTGAACCTCGTACATACTAGCATCACACCACGGCGGTCCATAAGTTATACGACAACATCGATTAAAAACCCTATAATTTTTTAGGCGGAAGCCTCGCCGTTTTAAGAGTACAACAAGAAGTTAACAATGGTTTCAGAACCACGAGATTCTAACCTGGCATATGAGATATACTTCTCTCACAATTTTCATTAACACCCAATAATAGAATGGGAACTTTTAAATATTGAAACTGAATCAAAAGATACGAGAGTTGCTATTTATATTTCGGTTCCCGACAATACTAGTGTTTCCAGATGCAAACTGGAACTTCCATTGAAAACTTTAACATTTTTTTAGCATAACTTCATTCAGAAGTTGTTAATAGGATGCAAAATTATCAAAAATGTGACGTTTATCGGCTGTAGGTATGCTATTCTGCGGACTCTAGGCGCTATGTTTTCGAGCCCAACGTCAGGCAGATCTTAAAACTATTTTGAATTGATTCGAAATTTTTATGAAATTGAGCTCTCCTTATATTTACTATTGGACGCTTGGTGTGGACCTCCAGCTGTCAAAACTCCGAGCCATAATCTCAAAAATCTTACAAAAATTCGTATTTGGATTTGTAACGAAATTTGATTTTATTTATTTATTTAAGTCTATAGAATTACAATACTTACAGACAAGCTAACTCTTAATATATATTTTATCTAAAATATGATTAAATTCATTCAAAGATTATGAAAAATCCAAATCATAACTTAAATATATTCTTTACACTGAGAACAGATTCGTTGCCACAACCGAATGTTAGTTGGTGTTCTATAATTTCCAGTTATTGGAACTTTAGTATCGGTGCATCATACCGAGAATTCGAGAAGTTTTCGATCTAGAAAACAACATGCCACATCCAAACTATCAGTTGCCACAATCACCAGTATTGGCAAGTAAATACCATTTTTTGTGTTTCATTGATCAATAAGTTGTGAGTACAGTACAACGATCAGATTAATCATCTTTTGTGTTTCGAACCGAATATCCATTACGATTATAATCGTTTTGTGATTGCAACCGAATCATTGTAGTTCCAACCGATTGCAAACAAATTTTTTCTCTGTTTCAACAGAGAACAGATTCGTTGACGATCTTTTTTGCTAACCGAATATTAGTTGGTGCTATTTAATTTTCAGTTATTGGAACTGTAGTATCGGTACATAATGCTAAGTATCCGAACCTTTAGAGGACTATGCCACACCAAAACTATCGCCAGCAGTGGCAACCTAATACCTTTTTTTTCATTTCATTGGTATGGCCGATCAATGAGTTGTGAGTACAGTACGATGATCATATTAATCATCTTGAGGTATTTCGAATCGAATATCCATTACGATTATAAACATTTTGTGATTGCAACCAAAACTCCTATTTTGCAACCGAATCATTGTAGTTCCAACCGATTGCCAACTAATTTTTTCTCTGTTTTTACAGAGAACAGATTTGTTGCTACCACCGATTTTTTTTGCCAACTAAATGATTGAGGTTGCATGAACTATAAAGTTTCTATCAGTGCAGCAGAATGTTGGTTGGTGTACTGCAATTATCAGTAAATAGAACTGAAAGTATAGAAATAAATAGAACTGAAAGTAACATATGAGATTGAGGCATCCTTGGGCATTAGTATGACAAGCATCAATAAGATATTGCATGTCATTTTGCCGTAAAAAAATTTGTTTTCGTTGGATTGATCCGACATAATTTGACGAATGCTCAAAAAAGGCTCGTATGGATTGGTGCAAAGCGATGTTGAAAAAGTATAGCTGCGGTAGCTCAAAGGCAGTGTATAACTTTACCACAGGTGACGAATCATGGATATTTGCATATGAACCCGAAACAAAACGGCAATCGACTGTATGGGTCTTTCAAGACAAGCCAAATCTAACAAGAGTTGTTCGTGGAAGATGTACATCGAAGCAAATGATTGCGTTTTTTTTGGTATAACCGGCCATGTTGCCACAGTGTTCCACTACGTTAGTAGAACGTAGGACAGTCAATTCTGAGTGGTATACAACCCTCTGTTTGCCAACAGTGTTCGAAGAAATAATAATAGGAGGAGACGGATCATTTTGCATCACGACAATGCGAGCTCTCACACATCAGCTGAAACGATGAGCCACTTGACCTTTCAAGATATCGAATTGATGGGCCATCCACCGTACAGCCCTGATTTGGCACCCAATGAATTGTTCATATTTCCAAGCATCAAGAAAAAAATGCGTGGTCAAGGTTTTTCATCTCCCGAAGCAGCTGTTGAAGCGTTAAAAAATCATGTTTTGGAGGTGTCTCAATCGGAGTGGAAAAAGTGCTTCGAAAATTGGTTTGTGCGCATGCAAAAGTGTATTGATCTTAAAGGAGAATATTTTGAAAAACAATAAAACCATTTCCAATGAAAATTTTTGTGTTTTTATTGTCGGACACGAAATATAAATAACAACCCTCGTATATATTTTATATATATTATTGTCAATATATATTTTTTTCTTTTATAATCGTGATTTTTGCACAAAAAAAATCAATTTTTTAAATTCTAAGTGTCAAAACTATTGAACTGGTTTTAATACCTAGTATGAACAAGTTTTAGAAAAGCTAATTTCCTTTCATTTCAGACTACTCTTGGTCAAATCCATAATAGCGTTTAGGAGTTATGGTCCAAAATGCTGAGACATCTCTAAAAAAATCGTAAAAAAAATCCAAAAATTCTATCTTAAAAACTATTCGGAGGAAAATTTTTTAAAATTCATTTTCGTGTTTAGGAGGCCAAAATCTGTAGGAAAAAAATATTTAGTACTCTGGACTAGGAAAAATTTGTTAACTAGTGTTACAGGAAAAGCTTTTCCAAGATGTTGCTTAAGAAATTAACTAAGGCGTGTGGTCATTCAAAAGTGAATCACAAATCCAAAAGAGACTCAGTGAAGAAGTCAAAAAAAATACAAGTGAATAATTAGAAAAAAGTTAGACAATATGAGTATTAATAAAACATATTTAAGTTGACTTTTTTCCTATTTTTGCTAATAAGATCTTACGTGATCCTTTTTAATAATAAAGCTTAACTACATTTGTTCCCAACGTTTTGTCGCTTTTATGTCGACTTTTTTAGGAAATTCGAAACATCAATTCAATTACATCAACAAATTCGTTGCAAAATTTCTAACACTGCAAAACAATAAACACAACTGATTTCTCTAATCACACAGACTTTTCAAAAAGCTTATTTGAGTTGTATACTGTAAGCCCTTTAGATGTCCATAGATGTTCCTCATCATGTCCATCGAGACGGATGTCCGGCTCGAAGGACCATATGATGAACTCTTCACCCTCTGGTTTCTGAGTTCATATAAAAGGGGGTTCCAGATGGCCGTTTCAAACAAATAAAAAGGCCAACCGGAATTACTTTAAAGAGGAAGCCGTTCGACTGTCTTAATTGTATGATGAGTTGGTGGTAACTAATTGAAACTAAAGCTAAGGTGGCCTCAAGCGGCCAGATTACAATGATTTAGAGAGAGAGAGAGATAGAGAGAGAGAGAGAGACAGAGAGGAAGAGAGAGAGAGAGAGAGTTATTCAATGTAAGTTAGACCAATATATGCTATTTGAGGCGAATTCATTTCAGAAACTTAAGGGTACTTCAAACTTAAGGATATGATATAAAAGAATGGAATGAAAAAAGAATGAAAATAATGGAGAAATGAATATAATTTTAAACCTTAAAACTATTGTTGAATTATGAATTCACCACGATTAATAATTCATAATCTAATGGAAAAATGCCCACAAACTGTGCTCGATATACGATATACGTAATTCTTTTACTCGCCGACCGAGACCTACTGTTCACTGGCTTTCAGATTTAAAATAAAAGTTTTATCATGGCATAGAGAATAATTTCGAACTCGATAAGTTACGGGTATCTACGATGTCGAACACTGCCGGCTGATTATGTGCCTAAACTTGAGTCCAAAAAAACCTTGGGTTTCAAAACCTGCATTTCGGATTTTTTTCAAAATCGTGTTTTAAAAATCCGGCTGTCGGACTTTATTTTTAGTAATTACTCGTAACCAGCATTAATGTTCGGCTTCGGTAATGACGGGTTTAGTCTTTTGCCGAGGAATGAAAAATATTTTTTTTTAATTTTTATACTGTGTGAATGCATTAAAATCAATTTTGACGAAAAGCTGCATGATTTTTTTTTTTGAAACCAAATTATTGTTTTGAATCTCTTGGCTCTAAATTTACCGAGTTTAATGTCACATTTAAATTTATGAAACAATTTTTAAGTTTTCTCGTAATCATGTCTAAATAGGAAGTATTTTCGGCCATCATACAAATTCACCCAGATAGCAAAAATAATTTTATTTTTGGTTAAAAATGCTGCAGAAAAAGCGTTGATGATTCATTAATTGAAAGTTGGACCTACATATCACTCTTTATTACAGGGTTTAAACAACTCCTCCACAGAGTGCTTATGACAATACCTAGTGCGAGTACGACAACGAAGTTGATTGTTAATAATATTTATTTTTATGCGTATTTGTTCAAGTACTCCAAGTGTGTGTGTGTGTGTGAGGGTACGTCTACCTATACTCGTATGTACTATTTATAAAAATAATGTAATTAAGATTAATGCTAATATTTTGTGTTGAATTTTAATTATTTGAAAACACGCATTCACGCTCTACGCGAAATAATCAGAACCGGCAAAAATAAAAACAAAAACATGAAACGACAAACGGCAAAACATTATCGCGAATCATTAAATTTGTTGTGATTCGGAAATTTTGATTCGGCAAAAACCAATTAAATTTTATGTTTAATACTTTGCCATTTTGAAGTTTGTTGCCGTTGTCGGCAACGCGCAGGTTGGGGGATAAATTAACACAAATTATTGAAACAAATACTGTGTAATGACAATAATTTCAATCTGCATTCGTGTCAAAAGTCATAATAAAATAATTAACATTTCGAATTGAATAAATGCATAATTTTGACTGCACGTACGTTTAAAAACCATGGTATATAGAGTGTGAGGTATACATATTTATGAGCGCAGTATGTGGGCAGGGGGTAGTTGTAATACTAAGGTTACAAAGGGCCCTCTAATACAATCGAAATTTGCTTACAACAGTATCAGTTGTCGCAACGAAGCAGCTACAACTATTTAGTTTAAGGACGGAATTATAAGTCCATACTTACTTGGAATTATCCATATGAGGGTTGCTTTTTATATTTCGGGTCCGGCAATAAAAACACAGTAATCTATCATTGGAATGGTTTTATTGTTTTTGAACATATTCTCCTTAAAGATCAATACACTTTTGCATGAGCACAAACCAATTTTTGAAGCAGTTTTTCCACTCCGATTGATACATGATTTTTGAACGCTTCAACAGCTGCTTCGGGCGGTGTGACCACGGATTTTTTTCTTGATGCTAGGGAATAAGAAGAAGTCATTAGGTGCCAAATCAGGGCTGTATGGTGGATGGCCCATCAATTCGTCATCTTGAGTGCTCAAATAGCTCATCGTTTCAGCTGATATCTGAGAGCTCGCATTGTCGTGGTGCAAAATGATCCATCTTCTCTTATTATCTTTCCTCAGTTCTTTGAACACTGTTGACAAACAGATGGTTGTATACCACTCATAATTGACCGCCCTACGTTCCACTTAAGGCACTGTGGTAACATGGCCGGTTATACCGAAAAAAAACGCAATCATTTGCTTCGATGTACTTTACCACGAACAACTTTTGTTGAATTTGGCTCGTCTTGAAAGACCCATACGGTCGACTGCTGTTTTGTTTCGGGTTCATATGCATAGATCTATGATTCGTCACCTGTGACAATGTTATACACTGCACTTGAGCTACCGCAGTTATACTTTTTCAACATCGCTTTCCACCGATCTATAGGAGCTTTTTTTGAGCATTCGTCAAATTATGTGTGATCCAACGAGAACAATATTTTTTTCACGGCCACAAGAACATGCAATCTCTTATTCATGCTCTAATGCCCAAGGATCCCTCAATCTCACATATGTCACATATCGGTCTTGCTTAATCAGTTCACGCACATCATCGATGGTTTCTGGCAAAGTGACCGAAGTTGGACGTCCTTCACGAACGAGCGAACGGCGTTCGAGACTGAACTCTTGATATCAGCGATTAAACAATCTTGTTTCGATAATCCCTGCCGAAAATCGTAAAAAATCATCTCACGAAAATGTTCATGGGAAAATTCCATTTTTTGACTGAGATGAATTTTGCAACGCTCTGTAAACAAAACAATTCGCCTCAAATGACAAAACGTTATGAGTGAAGTTATGGTTAAAAAATTTCAAAGTTTACAATGGAAGTTACAGTTTGCATCTGGGAACACTAGTATTGTCAGGACTCGAAATATAAATAGCAACCATCGTATATCAATATTTGAGATACTGTAGGAGTTTACAACGATAATGAGCTGTCAAAATATTTAGAAAGGTTTGCCATTTCGACACATACCCGGCGCATGGATATTTTTATTTTAAAAAAATGATTGGCTTGTTTATAGATACCCAACATTAATTTTGTCGTGAGTTGGGATGTCTTCATGGAAATAATATATGACCAGTATCGAAAAAGACTCAGAAATTTCGATCGGTGACATCAGCTCTATTGGATATCGTTCATGAGTCATAAGTGGAGTTATTATGTGACTGGATTTTGGCCAGCGTCGATAAAAGTCTATGCTGATGCAGGAAATAAATACGGTCGACAATAGACAATACCAAAAGTTAGAAAGACATATTTGGACCCTGGAAATTGTGGAGGGCCAAGAATTGATAATCCCTACGAATACTGTTTTTGGCTTAGCAGTAACGTATGTCTGACTCGTATGTCTACAGAAAAAATACCTTAATTTAAGAGAACTCAAACAAAAAGCATCCAATGAAGCATTTTGGCATTAATAAAGATTGTGCGGTTTATGGCTCTACCCAGAGAGGACGAGGGGGGTCTCCTGATTTCCCTTAATTGAAGAGAACACAACCAAAAAGCGTATAATCATGCATTTTTGCATTCATAAAGATTGTGCGGTTTATGGCTCTTCACACAGAAGACGAGAGTGGTTATCTAATTTCCCTTAGGTGATTCCAAGGGTTTCCCTGCAAGGTTCAAACACATCTCGAATAATTCTACTCGTCCTCCAAGTATGTGGGTAATATGACGCGAACTGTTGGTGTACTTTTTGTTGACAGCCCAGTCAGAGTGTGCGCGGCTGAAACTGGAAGTAGTCACGTACTACGAGGTCGGATCAGAGGCTTAAGTCTGGGTTCGCGGAAGGTCACGAGACCCTAGAACTGTTGTTTTAGCCTGTCCTGTTTGGAAACGGACCTTCATGAAGTTTTGCGGTGGATGTAGTTTGCCACCTTAATTGCAGGTAAAGTGAATGCTTGACGTTAAGTGGCGTATCAACCGAATGCTACGATCCAAAGAGTAGCAGATTACCAAGGTAGACATCTACACCTCTCCAAGTGGTAGGTGAAGCCCGCACAAGATTACCCACCTCTAGCTAGAGCTAGAGCAAGGTCAGATTTAATATTTATTATTTTTGGAGAAAACATAGGAGATACTAAATTATAAGCTAAGCTTTTTTAAAGCTAGATTGGATTTAAAATATGTTATTTTGAGTGATACGACCCCAAGCTAGGCGTACCTTTGTATAGGGACCGTTTATAAACATGAACCGATGGGAGTCCAGAGATGGGAGTTGGCCGCTCGTAACGTTTGAAGCAAATCTGAAATCACGAAGGCCCTTTGTATGGGGGCTATACCAAAATATGGACCTTTATGTTCCGGTTTTACAAGAGTAAGTTTTCGGTCGCTCATAACGTGTCAACTACAATTTCAGCGGAGCTTCAATACCTCCTATCACGAGAGAACTTTTTGTGACACATATTAAAAAAAAACATATTAGAAACAATTTCACCTGTGGGAGCCATTCGAAAACATAGCCTGATATGGTTCCAAAGAGGTGGACGCTCGTAACGATTTCTGCATAATTTGATCGCAAAAAAAAACTTTGTACAGATACAACAAAATGAACCAATGTGAACCAATTTAAAAAGAGTTCGTCCTTGGAGCAAATTTTAATACTGTAACACTTTTCATTGAAATCGAATAATAAATGCACTTGAATCCGTCAGTATTTGGACAGACGGACGGGCGAAGGGAACAACATTGCTCTATGGAATAAGATAGTGATTCTGAATAGATACATACCACAAGATGATAAATATGATCATCGTATTGTAGACCCAACCAATTGAGCGGTCATACCAATGAAACGCATAAAATGTATTTATATGCCATAGTTTACGCAACGTTTTGTTGTTGTAACCGAATATTGGTGATGATATCTAAACTTTCATCATGAACAAATGCGAAAATATACCGATTATTACCGCTTTAAATAAACAGTTTAGTTTAATTTATAGATTAAAAATCTTCCATTTTCTTTTCCTCGACATGACCCTTCCATGATTCAGAGTACTTCAAGCTTATAAAGAAACACTTTTTTGCCTCTACTGAAAATTTATTTTTTTTCCTTAAACAAGTGCGACATGTAGACTTTTAGATCCAGAAATTGTTTTCTCTGGAGGTTCGGATCCTTTATATTTTCTACCGATACTTCAGTTACAATAACTGAACGTTATACAGCTGTAACTAACATGCGGTTGTACTATTGGCATACTCGTGGTGCCTGCAACCCCAACCATTCGGTTGGCAAAAAAATCTGTTATGGCCAGGAATCTGTTCTCCGTGTGCCCCTCTTACATAGCAGGGTGATCCAAGGCAAATATAATAAGAAAAGTTGCTCTTTGTCTATTAAAAATTTATGTTTTGCACTTAAAGTCGACATTCTATTTAGTTTAGAATGGCAAATTCACTCTGAATTATTGAGCGCTTAATTCTGCAAATCAATTTCTAATAACACCTGCTAACGCTGATGCGAATAGGCGTTAACCAATTTGGTGAACATGGCCACAAGTGTGGTCTCTTTAAAAGGCTGGCTAACGTTACTCTTCAATTTTTAACACTACATTTATTTTAAAAACTTGTCACTTCGAAAGACAGAAACATATTTTATCTTAACTTAAATATCGGCTGGACAGCGAGAAAAAATAAAAAGGCTTCATTTTAGGTTAATGGTTTTCCAGTGTTAAAGCAACATCAAATAATTCACGACGTTTAAGTTGCCAACTGAGAAAAGTAAAAAAAATGTCAAAAGTTTAAGTGAGACAAGTGAACTGCAAAGAAACACATTCAAAGACATGAATAAAGGATTTCGAAAAAGATGTCCGGGCACAAAAATTATACCTATACAACCTCTTGCAACACATTACCTTATTTATCTAATCTGTCATCCTATATCAAGTGGAAAACAAACAGCAGCAGTTTACCAACAATACCGAAAGCAAAAAAAATCCTAAAGTTGTGTACATATGTTAACCTTTTTTGGTTTTGTGTTTTCTTCTCTGCTTTTTTTGTAAACCATCAATCAAAAGAAAAAAACGAAAACGAAAACGTGCGATGGTTAAAAGGAGGAAATCTCGTAATATTCCTGGAAATCGTACATATGTTGCAGCATACAAACGCACAAACACTCACAACCCCAAGACACCAACTGAAAGTGAACATAAATCGAGGATAGGAAAATACAAAAATCTCTATTAAAAACATGTTTCAACTTTGGCCTATAAAATACAGAGCATGTGCCGACGTCAAATACCCCCTCTTAAAAAAAGGAAGCCGGCCATTTTACTTTGTACAGGTGACACCCCATATGAACACCAATCGAAAGGGATAAGAAGATAAGAGGATGCAAACGCCATTAGGATAACGCCAATGATAACCTTAAACAAATTAAGGCATTTAAAAACGTAACGTTGTGTGCTCTTCACTCCCCACTCTCCACTGGGGTTGCCTAACGAGGTCCCACTGTTTTATTATGTTACGATGCCTTCGTCGATCATACATCATATTCAAAACATTAAACAGTTTAAGCATCACACATTTAATACGTTTTCGAAATACACAACAGCATTTTGGTGTTCTTGGTGATGTTGCACAGTGGTTTGGAACCACTTTGAGCGAGGTTCGGCCATGTTTAAACTAGGATGAACGTTTTCAAAATTAGTCAATACCGACCCATTGAAAAGTCCTTTGCGATTTCAAACCCTGCAGCCTTAAAATCTACATACTTAATACAACTATGATCAGATTTCGCATAAATTGTTATGAGGGATCATTAAAATAACTCTAGAAAATTTGATCGCATCGCCCAATGCTTTTGAATAACCGCTATACAAAGTGTGAAGATACAAGTGTGGGTTTTGCAGCTTTAGGAGCTACAAATTAAACCCAATCAGAGGTATTAAAGGCGACCAAAACCTAGTTCTTGTGAAAGTTAAGCTGTACCGCTTTTAGGACCTGTAGTTCTACAGTCAGTTATTTTTTGCGCCAAAATACTGAATACTTTACAAATGACCAACCTCTATTGGTTCTTATTTTAATAAAGTACCCATACAATTTCCTTCCCTATTCTAGAACCTACAGCTTAAGATACCACATATTACAGTCAATTCCGACCTAGTTCCATATAGAGCGTAATAAACGACCAATAGCCACTTCGAATACAAAGTTCTTCCCGATCCTTTTGCTCTAGAAGTCACAATATAAGTATATACCCCATCATGCTCAAATTTTGGCATGGTCCTTAGTAAACGATTAATAACACGGTGCGACAGTCCAAAAACCGGTTCTGAGACCGGATATTATTTTTCTTGTAGGGCTTGTCGAGTAAAACAAGATTTCAATAGCGAAATATTCCGGACACCTCCAAAATCCGGATTTACGGTTAAAAAACCGGTTTTTGTACCTTTGCGCACTTAAAAGCTTGTAATTTTGTTGATAATCGGATCATTATCAACAAAATTACAGGCTTATAAGTGCGAAAAGGTACAAAACCCGGTTTTTTAACCGTAAATCCGGATTTCGGAGGTGTCCGGAATATTTCGCTATTGGATTATTCTTTAACTCGACAAGACCTACAAGAAAAATAATATCACTCACCAGGTTTTTATATTTCATTCAATTTTGTACCACCGTGTAGTTTAGTCTGAGGAAACTGGAGCATATCGGTTCATACTTTCATATTGCCCGCGATACATAAATGTCCTTTCCGATTTCATAATCTGCAGCTTTAGAAGCCCAGAAACTATCGAATTCCAACCAAGTTTCGCAAAGAGCGTTATGTCAATACGCAATTCTGGTCAAATTGGACTAAATCGTTTAATGGTTTTGAATAGCTCCCATAAAAAAGTTATCCCTCCTGATTTGACGTCATCGAGCTGTAGAACCCACAAATACCATCTGATTCTAACATAATTTTGCATAAAGCGTAATGAGCGACTTATAGCCATTCCTACTAAAGCTCGCCCATATTGGTTCGTCTGATGAGGGCGCCCCCAGACAAAGTTCTGCCTTCATAGAGAATACATTTTAAATGTTATCTTGCTCAAATGAAGCATAGCGCGCTAAGTGCAACCTATAACAACCCCTAATAGAATTGGACCAATGTTTTCATGTAGCCTCAAAGAAATGTGTCCCTTCCTCTCCAGGCGACACAAATTAAGGCCTACCTGCGCAAACTCCAGCCAGAGGCGCGAAACCTCTTCAAAAACAAAGTAGTGTAGATGTCGGTCCCGTCAGATTTAAATGTCCCACAAATGAGCTCGGGTGTTGGGCTCTGGAACTCTAGGACCCAAAAACCGTCCTCTAATGTTCGGGGACATGTGAAAAAAATTTTAGCACAAATCTAAAGTTGTTTCAATATTTAAGATCTTAGCCAATTTAGGCATATGTGCCGCGCAAAATAGAAAAGGGACCTAAGGTTAAAAACAAGTTTTTTTCAGGAGAGCCATTTTAAAGATTAGGTCCCTTTCTATTTGCGCTTAGAATCGTCGACTTCACTTTCATAAAACGCGCATATCTCTGGGAGGGAACCCTTTTGGGGCATGGGATCGGTCTCATTCGATGCTCAGATTTTGTCCACAGCAAAAAAATAAAAAAAAATGAAAATTGATTTTTTTTTTACCCTTAGGTCCCTTTCTCTATGCGCTGTCACATATTCAGCCCGCTTAAAAACATTATTTGATTTATAACCACTGTCTGCCGTCGTTGCTGTTTTTCTTTCATCTTTCTCCCTTCTTTCATGTTTGTCTTCTTTTTGTATCAGTGTGTGTTTTTTGTTGGATTCTTAGAGAATTTAATTTAGCATTTATGCCGTTTTCTTGCTCCACTCTCGCTTAAAAATCGTTTATCATATTTTGATGAACAATCTTAAGAACCCACACACACAAACATACACGACAGCAGCAACGCCAACACCAACACCAACACAGCCAGTCAGTCGGGCTGTGTGAAGCCTAAGATGCACAAACCCCGCACTCACGAGGCCCCGTGTGGGCAGGGAGCTGCTGTAGCATGGAAAGGGCACAGAGAACACTCATGGATTATATGGAATATTACATGAGCTTTCATAATGTTATAATATTATTTATATTATGATTGTACGGTTTTCGTTCATTCATCTTTAAGAGAGCACAAGAGGAGGAAAAAAGTCATTAACACAATTTTCCGACTAAAACGCAAGAAGACAGCACAGCGAGCGCAGCACAGAGAATGAAGCACAAAGCAATGATTTCCAGGCGATGAAAAACTGAATGCTTTTGACTTGAGTTTGTACATATGTTCTTTTATTTGATTGCCAAGGTGACCAGGTGAACAAGGGTAATTACATTTCACCAAACAAAGAGAAAACATACATCTAGTATTAATTGTTCAATTTGGCAGCCAATAATACGAATTACAAAGTTTTTTTGTGATAGTATTGTAAAGGGTGCTCCCATATTCGTCATGTTATTTGTCATTGAAAAAATAGACCATCGAATAGAGGATATTTTGTTTCACACATAGTTGTCATAGAGCCTACTATCATAACACAATAAGTGACAGCGCATAGCGAAAGGGACCTAAGGATAAAAAAAGTCAATTTTCACTTTTTTTTGATGTGGACAACATCTGAGCATCGAATGAGACCGATCCCATGACCCAAAAGTGTTCCCTCCCAGAGATATGCGCGTTTTATGAAAGAGAGGGTACACCAAAGATACACGTATTGAAATCTTTAAAATGGCTCTCCTGAACAAAACTGGATTTTACCCTTAGGTCCCTTTCTATTTTGCGCGTCACATATATTAAGATATTTTTCCAAAAACTTTTTGTTTTATTTACAACTAGCTGAACCCGGCAAGCCTTGCAGGTCCCAATCGCCCCCAATGGCTTAAATTAATGTAACTTCGTATACATATGGATTTTTAATTCTTATTGCATTTTGTTTAGAACGGAAAGTTGGATGACATTAGTACAACCTCGCCTTTGAATATTATCATTGTTGCGGAAATCTGTCATTGATAGATCGTGTTCCTTTAATGCTTCTTTCCGCTTTAGTTTCATCGAATTTTTGGTACTATTGGCCCTCTGAGTGACAACTAACGCACTAAGAGGGCCGTTGTGTTGAGCTTCAGTAACTTCAGTAACCTACTTCCTATGATGCATCGGTTTCTCGTTGTTCGACCGTTCAGCAGCTCTTGTTTCCACCTTTTTCCTTATCCATTTTGTGTTTCTTTCAATCCGTGTTTTTTTGTGACATTGTCAAGAGGTTTTGATAGTAAAATCTTTAAACAATTCATAGCTTTGTACTGTCTAACTGAAAGACATTTGGAATAGTTTTTCCAATGTTATGCTCTTTTTTCACTAGGCACTTTTGAAGTGTTTTCAAAAGTTTGGCCAAAACAAGTCAAATTGAGACGTTTTCCCATACAAATTCAAGTGATGAAAACGTCTCACTTTGACTTGTTTTTGTACGAAAGAGGAACGAAAACGTTTCGCACAGGCGATGCCACCTTAAATAAAGTGTGTCATCTCCAAAATAATCGTTTTTTTATCGTTGGGTTTACATCTCAAGGCAGACATTTTGAATCAATCGTCAAACATATTTGGTGAAATAGATATTTTATGAAGTAAAAGTAAAAATGGGCGTGCTAAAAGAAAAAAAAACTTAATTTTATTTATCCATTTGTTTAAGAAAAATATGTATTTCAGTAATTTAATAGTCACGACGTTGTTCTTTGTTTGTAAACAATAATGAACTGTCAAACGAAAACCAAAACGAGAATGAAAACGACCACAAATTGTGTGAAAATTGGTTGAGGCGTTTTGAAATGTTTCGAGCGAAAACGAGAATAAATGGCCCAATGAAAATGCAGTATTAAGTAGCATTTTAAACTGACAAATTTAAAATCAGCCTAAAGGGACTAGCCGTTTGAGTTATTTGTTTTAAAGGTAACTGAACCTTTAAACTGGGATTTCTCAATGCACTTTTACAAGGGCTCCGCGATCATTTTCGTCGTCAGTTGCACTTTTGTGTTGACTGTTTGATTAGGGCAATCCAACTAGAGGTATTTTTTTAGAACAAAAAAACATAAAAATTTAAATCAAGTGTAGAATCTTTTTTGAAAATTTAAAAGGACATTTTATGGAATTTATTTTGAACAGGGATTAAACCGGCTCAAGACCTCTTGCTTCTGTATTTAAATAGAAGACAAGTTTTTAACAAAATGGCAAAGAGACATTGATTTTCGTGGCTGCACACTACTTTTATCATGATTTCGGGTCCGTGACAACCCTCTTCAGAAAGCCTTGCTGCAATTGTTGAAAGTAAAACCGAACTCTATAAGGCCAGGCTCTCCACAAACGAATGAGAACTACTGTTGTAAACCTTACTTTTCAAGTTTTCTTCACACAATTGCCCACGAAAATACAACTCACTCTTGCCAGCTCTAACAAACGAATTTATTTTTTTAAAATTATAACCTTCAGTTGATCGCAACTGTATTATGGAAATGAGCGTTCCGTGAGATACGGGAAGATCCGCTGTTTTCGACCAACATTTTTGGACCCATTTCTGGCTCAACGGCAATGTCAATAAACAAAATTGCCGCATTTGGGCTGAAGAGCAACAAGAAGAGGTTCAAGAGGTGCCATTATACCTAGAGAAAACCACGGTTTGGTGCGGTTTATAAGCTGGTGGAATCATCGGCGCATAATTTTTCAAAAATGATGATGGCCGGAACGTAATCGTGAATGGGGCTCGCTATCGCGCCATGATATCGATCTTTATGCTACCTGAAATTGAAGCCCGTAATTTTGACGGCACTTGTTTTCAACAGGACGGTGCCACTTGCCATACAGCTGCTCAAATAATGGATCTATTGAGAGGTCATTTCGAAAAACAGCTAATTTCACGTTTTGGGCATTTTAGACATTAGACATTTTTCTTTGGGATTAAGTAAAGTCCAAAGTCTATGCTGACAAACCAGTTACGATTCAGGTTTTGGACGCCAACATAACACGTGTCATTAAAGACATACCGGTCGAAATGCTCGAAGGAGTCATCCAAAATTGGACCCTCAGAATGAAAACCCTGAGGCGTAGTTACGGTCAACATTTAAAGGAAATTATATTTTAAAAATAAATGCCATAAAATGTCCTTTCAAATTACCAATAAAGATTCCACCCTTGGTTCAAATACAACCATAATATAATACACACAATCATACTTTGATCCCCGCAACCATAGCATGATGCACACGTAAACATGTTATGATCCCTACAACCATAGTATGATCACACACAAACACACTACGATCCCCAATATTATTTATTAGAATTCTGTAAACTTGTCAACAATAGATTTGAATTATGAAAATTATTTTAAAATACACTGAATTCAATATAATAGTAGTGATTTATTTAGCAGTAGAAAAAATCAGTTAAAAAAAGTTTTTATTAAAAATATTTCAGTTAAACAAAGCCAAAGCAGTCTGTGTGAAAAATTTTAATTTTCCTTTACAAAGTACAGTCAAACCTGGATAAGTGGAATCTTCAAGGGACCGAACTTTTCGTTCCATTTATAAGGGTGTTCCACTTATTGTAGTTTCCACTTATAGAGGTTTTTTTTCTTAACGTTCCACTTAAATGGGTTTTAACTTTTCTAATTTTTTGGAAAAAATAAGTAATTTAAACGGAAAGTGTTCTATAAAAACAAAACAGAAACTTTATTTATAAAAAAAATCATGTTGAAATGGAACAAATTAAATAGAAATGCCATGAAAAATTCATATAAATTGAACGACAAACATGCATATTTAAAATTTACGTATAATTTGATTGGCATTCCACCTTTCCCATCATTAAGAATTTTAATTTTTGCATTCACATCAAGATTTACAACTTTTCTCTTCGACATCGTGTGGCTGTTCACTACAAAAACTCCAGAAGAACTGAAAACTCGAGCCACCGTGTTTACGAAAACAAAAAAGCTAACGGTAGTTTAACGATTTTGTTTGAGTTTGTATTTTTTTGTATTTGATACATTAGCAGACTTTCCGTAACAAAAACCTTGTTTTGATTTTTAGTTTCGAGTAGAGCAAAAGTAAAAACAAAACAAAAAAGTTCCACTTACAGAGGTAAAAAAGTCAAAAATTTCACTTACAGAGGTTAATGTTTTTCATTTTTGAGTGAAATTAACAAAATTGTTCCACTTGCAAAGGTAAAAAACAGCGGAATTCCATTTACAGAGGTAAATTTAGAAAAAAAACGATCCATTTATGTGGGTTTTCTATTCCACTTAAAGAGTTTTTTTGTATCCCAGGGGGTGGGACCAGAAAAAATGTTTCACTTATGGAGTTATTCCACTTAACTGCGGTCCACTTATCCAAGTTTAACTGTACTATTATTGCATTAGATCCGTAACAATATCATTGTTCTAAAAAGCATAATCAAATGAAAAAAAAAAATATTGTTAACATACAACCCAAAAAACAATACTTTTGGCGCACCAACCATATTTATATTGTTGCTACAACCATATTTTCATTAATTAATTTGGTAATAATTACATATCAACAATATAAATATTGCGACAATTTTACTATTGTCAAAATTAAATTCGGTAGACAATACTATGGTTGCGACTAATTCTTTTAGTGCGGAGAACATTTTGTTATTTCCGTGACTATATAGTAACCATGTTTTTTTTCCTGCGTGTTCCCTGTAACTCAAAACAACACTTTTGCATCGCCATGAGCAGCTATATATATGCACCAGTTTGCAACTTTCTAGCTCTCTAAAAAACACTTTTGCCATTCCTTTTCCGCAAAGCGAAAATCTAAAATCTGAATCTTTATTAATCTTCCCCGCCATCGATAGTTTATACGATACGGTCTACAAATTTTCAGTCTTCCAGCTTTAAAAATCCCTTTTTAACTCCCCTAAGCCGACTGAACACATTTTTCAAAAAAAAACAACTTGTCAGGAACACCCGCCGTGCTAAGCTGAAGCTTCATCAAAATCGGATTAGTGGTCTATGAGCCAAAGATCCCATACATACATACAAAATCACATACATCCAATATTAGAAATAAAAACCACAACAATCGCCCTCATTTGGCATTGGTGGTGTTAGTAGTATATGTAGCAACCCCTCTTACCCCTGATAGTCTGTGTGGCGTGGGTGAGAGCCTTTGGAAATTTAGAGGTAAGTGGGCGGTGTTACGCTCTATATATGAAAATTTCTCAGGGCGTACAGCAACATACTGTGAAATTTTCACGACGATCAGACTATTATTATCGCTGTTAGAACGGGTTCTTTAAAAAGGAGCGTGGCAGCGCCCATTTTCTAAGACACTATTGTGCATAATACCAGGAGAATGTTTAGGCTCATTATGGGTCATCTGCTCATAGGATTTGCCACCAAACGTGCGCCTAAACTCTTTTCTGAACAGAAACTACAGACATTTATGTCTGTAGTTTCCAGTGCGTGACAGCGGCGGACAATCCAAATTCTTGTTTGAGTGTCCCAATTATCCATTGTTGTTTAATCTAAAAATCAATCTGCAAAATAAAAAAAAATTAACCAGTTTTATTAAATAGAAAAAAAGTTTTTTTTTGTGGTAGCGGCTTTCAGCAGCCACCCTGTACTCTAAAACACAGAGAGAGTCATTTCTTTTTGAAGAAACTTTAAATAAAACGATGGTAAATTCTAATGGGTAATGCTTGCCGTTTTGTACAGAAAAATAAAAACTTTAAATTTGAGTTAAGCATTTTTATTGAAAAATGCTTTAAAAGTATATGTGACAGCGCATAGAGAAAGGGACCTAAGGGTAAAAAAGTCAATTTTAATTTTTTTTTCTTTTTTTGATGTGAACAACAACATCTGAGCATCGAATGAGACCGATCTCATGCCCCAAAGTGTTCCCTCCCAGAGAGATGCGCGTTTTTTGAAAGTGAAGTCGACGATTCTAAGCGCAAATAGATTCTAATCTTTAAAATGGCTCTCCTGAACAAAACTGGTTTTTAACCTTAGGTCCCTTTCTATTTTGCACGTCACATATAATAATATAGCTCTCTAAATAAAAAATAACTATAAAATAATTATAACGCGTGATCCATTTCGAGGTTCCCTATTTTGTTTAAAGAAATAACCACAGAAAATTCAAATTGAATGGGGAATGTTTATTATAATTTGAAAACACATTCTTTGGCATTTATTTTTTAAAGTTTATGTCTATCAAATGTTGGCCGCGGCTACGTCTTAGATGGTCCATCCATTGAGTCCAATTTTCGATGACTCGTTCGAGCATTTCGACTGGTAACTGGCGAATGACACGCATGATGTTTTGCTCCAAGGCCTGAATAAAAACGGGTTTGTCCGCATAAACTTTAGACTTTACATATCCCCACAGGAAAAAGTCTAACGGTGTGATATCACACGATCTTGGTGGCCAATCGACCGGCCCAAAACGTGAAATTATCTGCTCACCGCAGTGTTCTCGCAATAAATTCATTGATTGTTGCGATGTGTGGGAAGTGGTGCCGTCTTGTTGAAACCAAATGTCGCCGAGCTCACGAGCTTCAATTTCAGGCATTAAATATTCGGTTATCATGGCACGATAACAGTCGCCATTGACGGTTAAGTTCTCACCGGCATCATTTTTAAAGACATACGGACCGATGATTCCACCAGCCCACAAACCACACCAAACCGTTGTTTTTCTGGATAAAGTGGCAGCTCTTGAACCTCTTTTGGTTGCTCTTCGTCCCAAATTCGACAATTTTGCTTGTTTACATACCCATTGAGCCAGAAATGGACCTCATCGCTGAACAAAATTTGGCTCGAAAACGCACGAAACTCTTTTCTCACAGAACGTGAATTTTCATAATAAAGTTGAACGATTTGTAAACGTTGTTCAGGCGTAAGTTTTTCCATGATGATATGCCAAACAATGCTAAACAAAAATAACTTGACACGACTCACTCGTGATCTGTCAAAAGAAAGCTATTGAAAAAAGTATCTCTACTTGGATCACCCGTTATAAACTTTGACATTTTCATAGCTTCGCCATAGCATCTAAGATATGCAAAGAAAAATCAAAAACTCTTCAAATAATCTGGCTACCCCAAAATCGTTGGCATTAATATGTGAGCGTGGCAAATAGCTCCTTGGGGAAATGTGGTTGAACTTCTTCTCGAATGCTTCTTTCACATTACTGCTCGCTTTCGAAGTTTGTGTCTGTGCATAAGACGGCGTTTCCCTCTGCTTCTCAGTCATGGTTGCTAGCAGCGTTGCGTACAGCTTCTCATCTGCTTCATGCATACCAACACGCACGATTTAAATGTGCGAAAAAGACGATTTATCATTTACACAATTACGCATTCTGTTAGTAACGTTGTTAACACTAACAGAACTCAACTCTCGGAACTCAGCTCGGTTCAGTTCAGTTCAGCAACTCTCAAACTCACATTACGGGACGAGGAGGACAACGAGGATAATGATTGTGTTAAAGCGGAGCATAAGGAACTGCACACACACACAAGCAAACAAGGAATCCTTATGATTTCCCTCTTCGGTGCTAATAAAATATGGTTCACACAGTTACCCGTGAACTTCGACGTGCATCTCATAATCATCTTTGGTGCCAGCAAACTTGTACCTTTTATCCATAACTTCTTCTAGGAAAGAGAGCGAACATAATCGCTAGCTATTTGAATTTTGGGAAATTATCCCGTTTCCCTTTTTTGTGCTGCACACCCTCCACTCTGCTTTTATGCGGCAGCTTACAATAGAGTCTAAGAAGAGCTGGCATATCATCATCGCATCTAATTTATATGCATTCAAAGTATTATTGTATGTTAATAAAACTTGTATAAATCTTAGTTCCGTATCCGGCTATCATTTTTGTATTCTGCTCCTGCATTCTTCTACGTGTGAGCGTGAACGTGTGCGATAAAATCTCTGATTCGATTTTTATTGTTTGTATGGAAATACTTTTTTTAAAGGCAATTTAATAAAATTTATAGAGGAACCGTTTGAAACATAAATCTCATTATTGAATACAATGAAGACACACAATTATCACACTGAAATGTTAATGGGCGTTTGTTGAGATAGCCGTTTGCTTAAGGACTTGTTGGGAGGGGAGGCCTTTGACATTGTAAGGAGTTCCGCATACCGACTATTAAGATAGGGTTTTGTGTTAAGTGTCTCGTTTAAATGTTTGGGATCAGAAGGTCCAAGCAGGCACCGCAGGCAGAACTGATATGCATAGCCATCTCTATACAGGTGATTTATTTCGAATTGACCAAAGCAACATCTTCGTTAAAGTCGATTCGTTTATCATTTATCTAATAGTCGATTAAATTAATATTTAGTACACCCAGTAGATCTAACGCAGTTGATTTATTATGGGTTAGCTTCGAAAGAGGTAAATATGTGATCATTAAAAAAAATATAGATAGGGTTAATCCCAGTGAAATTTTAGTAAATCATGGCCCAGACACATTAGTTTTCACCCAGCCAGATATCGGACATTTTCCGCTTTTAGACAAAACTATAAAATATAAATTATTAATTATTTTTCACTATATTTCGTTAGCAACCGAAAATATATTTAAGCTGAACTAAAAAAAAAATTCGTTTAATTTCAATCATTGATTTCTGCTTCATCAAATTGAGCTTAAAGTAAATAAATAGCCTTAACATTACCAAACATACTCGTGCGATGTTCAAATACCCCTCGAACAATATTTGATATGTATTCTTTTTTTCTTTTATTTCCTCTGGCCAATTTTTATGGTCACATTTTCAATAAAGCAAAAAAGCAAGCAAGAGAGAAAATACCAACCGAAAATATTGATTTCAATTTGTTTATTTACATTTCATTGCAGCTCGGCACACTGGTACCAATTGCAACACCCGCCCCACCGACCACAATAGCACCGCCAGTGCGTGTTGATATACAATCTTCGAATTTATTAAATAATTTACCACCTCTACTCAATACACCAACGGTAAGTCATCGGGCAACAAAAACTATATGCCTATATATGTTGTATATGTGTGTGTGTTGTATATACATATGTGCAAATATGCCATATTTATATTTATGTACGATATAATTTTTGTTTTTTTTTACTTTTTTTAATTTCACTTTTTCACTTTATGTTGTGTGTGAGCAAAAGGAAAAATGATAGCAAAAATGAATGCACTGAGATAAATTTTGAATGAAACGGAAAAAAATCGTCAATGAAATCATAAAGAAATCGATCAGAATTTAAAGTTTCTTATTGGCATACAGGTATTAGTAAAATAATCATTACAACCCCTTATATAATTCCCATCCCAACCCCCTTCATTTTTTACATTAAAAATTGAATATTTTTGAAGAATTTTCGGAATGGTTTCAAAACTGACCACATCTAAATAAAAACATACTCGTGTGTGGTCCAAAACCCGTACCCTTCAAATCCAAATATGAGATACATTTTGAAAGAGCCCTTTAACCATGGACTCACGGCAAAAGAGGTATTTTTGTGTATGAAGCATGGAAACAGCATGAAAAAGTCCTTTTATTTCAACCAAATAAAATTAATCTTAGTCACCAATAAAAATATTACATAAAATCTCTAATTTCTCGAGATTTAAAAACCTTCACACATTGGCCTATGTGCAATAGAGTACTCAGAAGAAGCCTCTTTAAACGCCCGAGAACATAAAATGTCTGATTTGTCGAGATTTTAGACCTTTACCCCTGGTCTTTGGACTATAGGCAACTCAAATGGAGCCTCTTTAAAAATCGCACGACACAGAATCACTTTCTGATCAGATTAAGCTATGACCTGGGTGTACCCTACATATTGGTCCCATATGAAAATTTGTTCAAGGGAACTCAAATGGAGCCTCTTTAAAAATCGCACGACACAGAATCACTTTCTGATCAGATTAAGCTATGACCTGGGTGTACCCTACATATTGGTCCCATATGAAAATTTGTTCAAGGGAACTCAAATGGAGCCTCTTTAAAAATCGCACGACACAGAATCACTTTCTGATCAGATTAAGCTATGACCTGCGTGTACCCTCCATTTTGGTCCCATATGAAAATTTGTTCAAGAAGACGTAGCACCGCCCACTATTGTCATACTGGTATTAGTTAAAGAGATAATGCCTTTCAAGGGCAGAGATGAATAACCGATTTCACGCCCTTTTTTTAATTTGAGCATGAAATCGTCTATAACACATAGCTATTTATTTCATTCTGTTAAAATTATGTAAGGCTGTGTGATAATGTCATATGTCGCACGGCAGCCAGTTCTATGCACCGTGTTGAGCGGAAAAGCATTTCTTTCGCCAAGGGCTGCCAATCCCGACAATCCCGCGACTGCCGGTTCTATGTACCGGATTGACCCGAAACTCTTCGGCCAGGGGCAGTCACCTCAACAATATATGTTTTTTGTTCGTCCATTTTTTCGTCGTGGGAGCAGCACTTCCCGGAATGCCTGCTCCGAATACTACTGGTCCGAGCCGGGATCGAACAAAACCCCGGACCTTGGATCTGCTCGGTTTGTCAGAACCGAATACACCATCGTGCTACGTCTGTAAGGTGTAATCGTTGCATGGAGTGGGTGCACTTCAGGAGCTGTTCAGGTCTGAACCACATCAGGGAGTATAGCGAAGCAGACTTTGTTGCCTCATGCTGTATCAACGAAGTTAGCAGTGGGTCTCTGGATTTGGTGTTATCATCGTCGTCTGCATTTTCGTCGTCGTCGTCGTCATCATCATCATCTAACTACGAGACTCCCCCGCAGTCGCCCTCGCAACAGCATCAACACATACAGCATCTTACACCACAGATTGCTGTTGCCACTCCTGACAGTGCATCAATCTTGCAATTTAATTGTAATGGCCTACGCAACAAAATCAGTGAGGTCATAGAATTTATGAATCGGAGAAACATCATGGTCGCCGCGATCCAAGAAACTAAGCTGAATGCCACCTGCAGCCTGCACAGTTGTGACGGATACAACGTGCTACGTAAGGATCGCACCAGAAGTGGAGGTGGGGGACTTGCTTTCCTGTTACACCATTCTGTGCAGTACAGACCTATTTCGGCTGAGCTTGACTCTAGAGACCCATACATGGAATGTATGGGGGTAGCAGTCAAGTCTGGAACTGCCGAAATAGAGCTGTACAACGTATACATCCCGCCGGTTGGTAGCTGTGCCCCGCGTTATCTGCCAGACATTAGCAATTTGCTACAAGGCAATAACCGCTTGGTCCTAGGAGACTTTAATGCTCACCACGAACTGTGGCATTCTCTCCTAGACAACGACCAGAGGGGCATAGCTTTGGCAGAGCAAATTGATAGCTCTACGTTCTGCACAGTGAATGAGGACGCCCCCACGCGGATTATGGGCGATTGCCATAGCTCGCCAGACATCACTTTGGCATCGCCTGGCCTGATCAACGACGTCACCTGGCAACCCGTCATCTCACTAGGATCGGACCACCTTCCCATAATTCTCTCCATTAATAGACCACCCGATTTCATAACCTCTGAACGCCGTACGTTTCTCAATCAAAAAAAGGCTGATTGGGAGGCCTTCAGAGAAGCCACCAACCGCAGCTTTAATAATCTAGCTATTCCGTCGGACGTTCGGGTAGCCGAGAAAAAGTTCCGGGCCATCATCAACGCAGCAGCCGCTCGCCATATCCCTGCTGGTCGAATACCCGAAGTACGACCAAACTTCCCAGCAGAGGCAGCGGGACTCGCAGACGAGCGTGATGACATTCGTCGCTCCAACCCTACTGACCCTAGAATTAGGGATCTCAACTCCGAGATCAGTAGGTTGGTCAACGAATATAAGCGGAACAAATGGCTAGACCACTTAAAGCAGTGCAACTTGAGTTCCGGAATTGGTAAGTTGTGGACAACGGTCAAATCACTCTCTAACCCTCTAAGGAAGGATGATCGGACTGCTGTCACGTTCGGTGATAGAACAGTGACAGATCCGAAGCGGTGCGCGTGTTATTTTAACCGGCTTTTTATTGAGCACCCAGAGAGTGATAAGGCGAAAAGGAGAGTATTGCGTCGTATCCGCGCTCTCCGAGTCGAAGAGGCACCACCACAATTTACCGTTGGCGAAGTTGCCCATGTCATCCGCAGCGCAAAGTCATCAAAGGCGCTGGGTCCGGACGGAATCTCAATGCTGATGTTAAAGCACTTGGATACTCCGGGAGTAGAGTACATGACCAAAGTGCTCAATCTGTCGCTAGCCACTCACGAAGTTCCCGATGCCTGGAAAATGGGCAGAGTGGTCCCGCTACTGAAGCCAGGCAAAGACGCAAGTAAAGGAGATTCGTACAGGCCGATCTCCTTGCTTTCTCCAGTAGCAAAGACGCTTGAAGCACTGCTCCTCCCCAGCCTGATCGAACACTTTCTTAGTGCTGATCATCAGCATGGATTCCGCAAGCAGCACAGCACAACAACTGCTTTACACGCCATCACCACACGTATAAGTCGCGGCCTTAACCAGAACAAGCCTAACGACAGGACGGTCCTCGTGGCTCTTGACCTCACAAAAGCCTTCGACACGGTCAATCATGCCACTCTGTTCGAGGACATTAAAGAAACGTCCCTTCCGCCCAGTTTGAAACGTTGGGTCGTAAACTATATGTGTGGGCGCCAGTCATATGAAGAATTTAGAGACAGAAAGTCGAAGCCCCGTAGAGTTAAACAAGGAGTTCCCCAGGGTGGAGTTTTATCCCCGGCTCTGTTTAACCTCTACCTCTCTAAAATTCCTGCACCACCAGACGGCGTTGAAATTGTGTCGTACGCTGACGATTGCACAATTCTGGCGTCAGGACCTAAAGTGGATGACATTTGCGAGAAAATCAACTATTACCTCACTGACTTAGCACGTTTCTTCACTGCGAGGAATATGAAAATATCCGCCTCCAAATCATCAGCCACACTGTTTACTGCTTGGACCGCAGAGGTGCGGTTGTCACTCAATGTGAAAGTCGATGACGTCAACATCCCGACCACCAACTACCCCAAAATCCTTGGGGTCACATTGGACAGCCTTTTTAGATCCTCTGCACATACTACAGCTATCTGCGATAAACTCAAAAGTAGGAACAAGGTCCTCAAGTCACTTGCCGGCAGTACTTGGGGAGCCGACAAAGAAACCTTGTTGACCTCTTACAAAGCGATAGGTCGGTCTGTAGCAAACTACGCAGCACCTGTATGGTCGGCGAACGTGAGTACGACGCAGTGGAAGAAAATTCAGACATGCCAGAATGCCGCCCTTAGAACATCAACAGGGTGTCTTCTTATGTCCTCTGAGGACCATCTACATGAGGAGACGAAGGTCCTTACCGTGCGCAGACACAATTTCCTGTTGTCTAAGCAATACCTGCTAGGGTGTTTTCGCAGCAGTCATCCTAACCACCATCTCTTGAACAGGATGCCTCCACCCAGGCAGATCAGGAACGATCTTCATGATCTAGAGAGAGAGGTCCAGCGGTATAAGAGAGAACCTTTAGATCATCGAAACTATCAGGCAGGTTTGAACAACATTCACGCCGATGATGTCGCAGCAGCAGTATCCAGCTACCGTGTGAATGCAGTGCTAGGGGAACATCCCCCGGAGATTTCACCTGAGGAGAAGGTACTACCTCGGCAGACGCGCGTGGTTCTGGCGCAGCTGAGATCCGGATGGTGCAGCCGCCTCAATTCTTACTGGGCACGAATTGATGCTAACGTTCCGGACGTCTGTCCCGCCTGCCATCAGGGACCACATGATGTACTGCACCTCTTCAATTGTCCGGCCAAGCCCACTTAGCTGACCCCCAGGTCTCTGTGGACGCATCCAGTTCAAATGGCGCGTTTCCTTCACCTGGATATCGAAGCAGATCCCCCATAGACGAACAAGACTTCAAAATAAATATATTGTTGTTACAACAACAACAACCCCGACACACAGTGCCCGGTATAGCAAAAACAATGCCATATGTCCCAAATATCATGGTCATATCTCTAACAGTTCATGAGAAATGGTCTTTCTTAGTTCAGGGTTGTATGGATGGTGCCGCGACCTCTTGTCAAATCATCCTACAAAAAATACCAGCCCTAGCGTAACATTATGTGAAAATTTCCCATATATCGGAGTTAATAGTAGTGATATATAGGGTGGGACATTTTAAATTTTAGTCGGCTGTAAAAAAAAGTACTGATAATTATTTAAAATTATTTATTGTTGGTTTTATTGGAAAGGATAAACTTTGTCATTTAATAATGAAAAACAATCCAATGCGTTGTCGCTTCGCCCAATGGGCTGAAAATTGTTTGACAGGAGGTGGAGAAATTTACCAAAATACCATATTTTCGGATGAAGTTCAGATTTAACTCGATGCCTATGTCAATAAGCAAAATTGCCGCGTATGGGGTTCTGCGAAACCCCACGTTGCTATTGGGAATTTAATACATCCACAACGAAAATGAGCCAGGAGCCGCCGTTAACGTCAACGGCGTTATCACGCCACGCTTAACGAATTTTTGTATCTAACAATTCAAGAGAATGGCATTTGGACGACATTTGGTTTCAACAAGACGAGGCCACATGTCACACAGCCAGCGCAACCGTCGATATTTTACGCACTGTTTTTGAGAATCAAATAATCAGCCGAAACTGTGATGTCAATTGGCCGCCTCGGAACTACGATTTGAGCCCTTATTTTCTGTGAGGAGCCATTAGGGATAAATGTTAAGCAAAGCATCCAGAGACAATTGAAGCACTGAAACATAAAATCGAAGTAGCCATTAGAGAAGCTGAATTCAAGCACTAAAACATGAAATCGAAGTTGCCATTGAAGAGATTCGACCCGAAACAATCGAAAATGTACTGAAAAGTTAGGTTGATCGGATGAGGTACTGCTGTGCCAGTTGTGGCAGTCATATGAATGATATTGTATTCCAATACAGAATGACAAAGTTCAACCTTCCAATAAAAGCAGAACTATCAAAAAATTATCCGTTCTCTTGATTTTACAACCAATTCAATTTTAAAATGTCAAATCGCTCATTAGCGCAAGACCTCAAAAATACTACAAGCGTAGTGATTTTTTCATTTTTACCTTTAGACCGATCTGGCCCATTTTTAATATCCGACCGATTCAGAGCATCAGCTCATATTTCTACAAAATTTCAGTTGCTACAAATACGATTATAAGTTTGCTTTCCACAGATAGACAGACAGGAGGATATAGCAAGATCATCCTAGATTTTTACTAGGTTTCAGTATATTTATATATAAAAATATATGTATTTATAATGGGTGGTCCAGCTTAAATGCACAAAATATCGTCCAAAAGCTAGCCACGGCTTCGGCGGCATACCTCTATCCGGTGTCCCATGTTGTCAATGACTCTAAGACATTGTGGAGGTTCAATGTCATTAATGGGCCCAATGATCTTATTATCCTTAGCTCTTGAATTATTCTAAGCTTAATGACGTACATTTTTTGTTTAAATATTCCCAAAGAAAGAAGTAGAACGATGTCAAATCACATGATCATGGTGTCCAATTTACATCGCCACGACGTTATGTCACGGACATTAAATTTCTCGCGCGAAATAGCCATAGATTCCTTGGTTGAGTGACAGGTGGCATCTTCCTGTTGGAACCACATACTTTTCTTAATTTTTGACTACAAAAAGTCCGTTATTATCTCGCGATAGCGAATACCATTCACGGTAACTGCTTGGCCGACCTGTTTTTCAAAGAACAACTACCCGATGATGCCGCCAGTCCTTAAAACGCACCAAACAGTTACTCTTTGTGGATGCATAGGCTTTTTAACCATCACTCTTAGATAGCAAAATAGCAAAATAACTCTAAAAAGCAAAATGCGACAATTTTGCTTTTTAGCGAATCTTTGAGGAGATAATGTGCCTCGCCGCTAAAGAGCAAAAAATTCAGTGCACGAAATGCATTCCGATCTGAACGCCATGTTTCGTGAAAGGCTTCAACAATATTAACGCGCTGCGCAATTCTGCATCTCTCTAAGTTTGAATTTAACAAACACTGAAACAAAAAAATGTAAAATTAGGTGGACCAAAAAATATTGACATTTAAGGGTGACTATCAATTAGCATCCTGTATTATGGTTGGAGCACCCTTCATATTGGGTCTGCATAAAGTACTCGTACTTCGAGTTCTTGAAAACGAAATGACAAACTAAAAATGCTTCCCATCCTATGATGGAGAGTATTAAACTGTCGTTTAGTTTGATTATGTCATAGTATATCCCTTCTCCACCGTCGAGCAAATAATCAAAATATTGTACTGCTTCCCTAGGTATCTTTAGTCCTAGTAAAGCAAACTTGTTTGGCCTCTTGGCCAATTTTGCCGATTTTTAGACCTATTTTTAAAAACCTTTAGTCTTTTTTATGCCTATTTTCCAGGTTCTTGGTTACTTTTGTTTGACTGCTATCATTTTTTTTTTTGAAGAACATGACTAGAAAGTCTTAAATTTTACGACTTTATAGGGTCTCCTATAAATATATCGCGTTGTATTAAATTTACTTTGTACTCTTAACTTCGTTAAAGGCTATAAACCCCCGAATTGCTACATTTGACTTCAATACCCCACGTTGGGTGACATTTAACATTTAATTCTAATTTTTTCCAGTGCCTTCATTTTGACATTGTGGTTTCTCACTTTCCGATTGTAGTTTATGTCGTTTTTATGTTATTTAATTTTATTTTAAAAAACATATTTTTATTGCGTACGTACAAAATGTTTGTGTATTGTGGTCGTTTTTATTTTTTTTTATTGAAAACCGAAAAACAAACCCAAAAAGGTTTGCGTTTCCTTTATCATTTTATATGTATTTTTGGTTTTTTCTTTGTGATGACCCCACGTTGTCAAATGCCAACAGCTACATTTCTTTTTTCGTTACGAAAGTATTTCTTATTTGTTGTATTTTAAGTTATTGTTTTTTATCTCTACATATGTATCGAGTAAATAATGATATGTGTCTTTAATTTTATATTCCCTATACTCGTACATGTACATATTCTGGTGTGCGTTCCAATACCTTTTATGTTTAAGTTCTTGTATCCCACCCCCCTTTCCCCTTGTTTAAACTTTAGATATATTTTGCAATCATACATGCCTACAGACATACGATACATTCATTTATAGCAGAACAACAATGTCATGGTACTTATGTTTAATGACACAGAAACACAACATATGGACTAAGAGATCACATCAAGAACATAAGGATATAAATAAATATGCACACACACCCGCATATAACACTGAAAGTCCTTTTGGGTAAAGTTTAATTTTGACCTAATTTCAGAGGTCGGCTACAATGAAAGTTTTTTCAGAAGGCCTTTTTAAAAAAGGAAATATTTTCGCTTCCCTATAAACGCTTCTATAAACGGTTTTTTAATGTAAAATGGATAACAAGAATAATCTGATAAAAATTATTGGAAATATCCTAAGGTACAGTGTCGTAGAAAGCCCCAAGGTCTATACTTAGTAGGGAAATAACTACTGTTACAACATTGAACACACCCATTTCAATAGTAGAACGGAACATACCACGTTAATGTCGTGTGGGTTCTGAAAGCTAACCTCAATAGCGTTAGTCTGTAACGGGATTTTAAAATTGTTTCAACTTTCATCATGGAGTGGTCAGATAATGAGAACTGTGTCGCTGTAATAGCGCTTTTCAAGTGTGAAATCAAAAAATAGGGATATTTTCAAAACGCTCCGGCCACTAGGGACTAGCCGCATGTCCGTCTACCGATACATAAAACTGTTTGAGGAGACTGGAGATGTAAAAGACCGCCAGCGGTCGGGCCGCCCACGCTCTGTTCGAACACCGCATGCCATCAAAACCGTTAAATCAAGAATTCTAAGAAGTCCGCTCCGAAAACAGAGAATCATGGCCCGTGAGATGAATTTCACTCAAAAGTCCATGAGTCGAATCATTAAAAAAGACTTGGGACTTGGGCCTTTCAAACGACGTACCAGACATTTATTGACTGCAGCTTAAAAAAAATAGGATTGCAAATGCAAACGTCTTTTGGTGAAGCACGCTGATAACTTGCACAGAAAAATTTTGTTCTCCGATGAAAAAATTTTTACCGTTGAGGAAAAATTTAACAAGCAAAATGATAGACTGTATGCGGATCATCTAAGGAAGTATCTGAACCGATCCCAAGGGTGGAAAAGAGTCATCACCCAGCTTAAGTCATGGTTTGGTGGGGTGTCTCTTACGATGGGGTCACTGTCCTGCATTTATGCGAACAAGGAGTCAAAACATCGGCCAAAGTTTACCAAGAAACCATTTTGGAAGCTGTTGTGAAGCCTCTTAACAATTTCCTGTTCCAAAACCAGCCATGGACTTTCCAGCAGGATTCTGCGCCGGCCCATGAGGCTAAAACGTCCCAGGCCTTGCTTCGAAACAATTTCCCAGCGTTCATTTCCTCTGAAGAAAGGCCCTCAGGCAGTCCAGATTTGAACCCATTGGATTGCAAATTGTGGACGGTTTTAGAGGACAAGGTTTGTCACAAAAGATACCCCAACATTGGATCTCTTAAGACTGCTTTGGTTCGAGCTGTGGCCAATTTTCCAATGGCCGAGGTTCGTGCAGCGATTGGCCAGTGCGACTTAAGGCGTGTGTAAAGGCAAAAGGCGGTCATTTCGAATAAGTAGATTCTTTTTGGATACAATATACATCAATAAATATATTAAAAAATATTTGGTCCAAAAGCATTCAGTACTTTTTATTTTACAGCATAAAACGTGTGTAACAGTATTTATGTCCCTACTGAGTACTTTTAGTTTTCTTATTTATACTAAAAGATAAAGCGAAAGATCATTGATTATTTTTCAAGTATTGATATGGGATCTAAGATGAGCTAGAGGAAAAGGGGAATAAAACAAAAACTGTGATTGGAATTTTTACGTTGAATTTATCTATTTTGTCTCTGACTAGTAAAAATACGATAATGTTAACGCTAAATAACAAGGAATAATCGTGTTGATAGGCAAAAAGAACAGTGAGAAACGCCAATATTAAAAGTTTTTGATTTACTAGGTACGCTGAAAAAAGTCTTCTAAACACATCGATTTTGTCTATTCTATCTCCAGTCTGTCTGGCCTTCTTCGCAGCCTAAGTTTTCGGTGGTAGTACGAGTGTTTAAATTGTGAATAGTTTTTATTTTTAAAAATAATCTTGATTATCGACTCCTCTGTATATTGTCATTCTTATGTAGTGAACAACCTTTCCCAGCCACGGTAATATCACGTTATAGCTCGTACTGTTATTAATCTTTTTGACATATAAACTCTCTTAGAGTGCCGCTGGTAAAGTAAATTTCTAACCAGCAAATCATCATTACAAGCACCCAGAAGCTCTAGACCACTGTGGTATAGAGAAGGTTGCTGCACGGAGATCTGAGGTCTGATTAACGGAGATCTGTAGCGACAGGGACTTAAATGAAAAACCTAAGCGGATATAATTTCGAGAGGGTTGGTTATGGGTCGCTCATTACTTACAATGCTTATTATCTGCTAGGTTGTTCTAAGATGTAGATTGTAGAGCGGCAAGGTCTCAAATCGGGGGACCTTAATATGGATTTTGTGCACATAGAGCACATATTAGTTGTCAAACCGAATGTCAGTGCTGTGCACGAGTAAAGCGAAGTCTTAAAAATTTAATTTTGTTGTCATATCCGCTAGATAACATATTTCAAATGCGTTTCATTCTATTCAAACTGGAAGTTCCGTCCCATACTCGTACTTTTTGTTTATTTATTTATATTATAAGTTTTTATTTTAGTAGTTCGGACCGATTGACAAATTACTTTTTCTCTCTGAGTGTGAAAATAATAACCGATGTAGTTTAATTCAACCACGTTCGGTTATACTTATAGACAACTTATAACTCACTGCATTCAATTTGAGCAAGATGAGGTACTCGTTTCTGGTACGGGATATCAAATCGGGAACGTCCTTTGCAGCGAGGCTATAGCAAAACATAAACAAATATTATCTGATTGTACGGTGATTTGTATATGGTCTCACTTAAAGTACCATTCAGAATTTCATTTATGATTTCAAGAGAGGGAGGGACCTTTACTTGGGGTCCAACCACATCTGGTTCTATGCATCGGATCGGGTCGGTTCATTGCATCGGAACGACCAGAAACATCAATTCTTCGGCCAAGAGCTTTCATCCCGGTACTATGTGGCGCTTCAATAACAACTTGGAGCCATATTAGATCACTTAAAATGCCCTATGTTAAATTTGGGCAAAAGCAGCACCTCATATCAGGAGGGCTTTTTAAAGAAGTGGCCCTATAAGGTCCAGTTCCAACAGACTTGGGGATTGGTCACTCGATTTTTGTACAGAATCGCAAGGTATATGTGGCTTCTAGAGCGACAGATTCGTTTTTTTTTTATTTATTTTGATAAATTTATTACGACAGATTAAGAAATCGAAAAAAGCTAGACCCACCTTTAACGCATTAACGAACGTACTTAAATTAACGATGTCCGCCTGCTGTCCATCTTAAGCTTATAAAATACTGGTCGCACTTAAGGTCCGAACCCCAAGAATTGCACTGTTCACACTGTTTTTAATATACTGGCGGTTTTTTCTGTCTTTAAAACTCGAACTGCCGGTTTTAAAAAACCAAACTTATCACCCTAATTTTAACTTTATCTCTCTAAAGGGTGGTCCAACTAAAACGCACAATATTAATTGGAAATAAATGAAAAAGTTTTCAGAGAATTAGTTAATATTTTTTATTATGACCGAAGGATCTACGACAATTTTCTGTGAAACAAATTAGCGGCCAAATGCTCGGCACGTCTTCGGTGGCATATCTCTATCCAATGATCCATATTTTCAATGACTCTTGAGACACAATGTATGTTCAATGTTTCTAATATGCCGAATTATCTCATCCTTTAGCTTTTGAATTGCTCTTGGACTGAGGTACACTGTTTTCTTTTAAATATCACCAAAGAAAGAAGTCCAACGGTGTAAAATCACATGATCGTGGCGGCCAAATGGTGGCCCAACTAAAACGCACGATGTTTATTTCTGGCCACAAGAAGTCCCATATTAAATTGCGATAGCGAACAACATTCACTGTAACTGCTTGGCCTACCTAATTTTAGAAGATGTGCGGCCTGATGACGCCTTCAGCCAATAAACCGCTCCAAACAGTCACTCTTTGTGGATGCATAGGCTTTTCAACAATCACTCTTGGATTCTCATTTGCCCAAATGCTGTAATTTTGCTCGTAACGCATTCTTAGAAGTGAAAGTGTTTCTCGTCGCTGAAGACCAAAAACATGACTAAATTCACGAAATGCATTCTGATTTGAACGCATTTCATGAATTGAATACGGTAACTGCTGGCCGACCTAATTTTAAAAGAGGTACTGCCCGCCCGATGACGCCGCCGCCCATAAACCGCACCAAACAGTAACTCTAGGTGGATGCAAAGGCTTTTCAACAAACAATCACTCGTGGATTCTATTTCACTGAGGTGAAAGTGTCGCTTAAGATGATTTTCTTCGTAAAGTCACTTTTCACTTTTGTCTGTTCAACCAACCATTCGGCGAAATGATGACGCTTAAAGGGTCACTAGGCTTCAGCTCTTGAGTCAAATCAACACTGAAAGCGCGTAAGTTGAAATCTTTTTTTAAAATTCGCATCAGTAATGTTCGTGAGATGTTCAATTGTGGGGCAAGACGATGAGTAGTGGTTTGATATCTCTTTTGGCACACAAACCTGAACAAAATTTTTACTTTCCTACAGACCGGGTTTGCTAAAATTTGCTCATAATTACCCCGTATGTGAACACATTAAGTCTTCTATGCTGACCAAAAAAACACGTTTTAACATTTCCTACAGACCCGGTTTGCTAAAATTTGCTCATAATTCCACAGATTGTGAAGACATTTAATCTATTATGCTGACCAAAAAATCACGTTATAACATTTTCTACAGACCCGGTTTGCTAAAATTTGCTTATTATTCCCCCGATTAAGAGCACATTTAGTCTTTTATGCTGACCAAAAAAATAACAAAGTGAACGAAATGCATTTTGATTTGACGCCCATTTGCATAAAAGGCTTCAACATTCTTAACGCGCTGCTCTATGGTGTACCTCTCCAGGGTTGAATTTGCCACACATTGAAACAAAGAATGTCATATTAAGTTGGGCAATAAAATTGATGTAAAGGTGTAACTCACAATTAATATCGTGCATTATGATTGGACCACCCTTTATAAGCTAGACTCATTCCCAAAAAAACACTGACTCATCAGTGTTATGTTACCTTTGAAGTATGTCTCATGAAAACGTTTTCTAATAAATTGTTGATCAGCAACCCAAATGAAGGGTTCTAAAATGAAACCGTTGGACTATCAAGTATTTGATTTTACGACATTTGATTAAATAAAGCAATACCATTTTTTCGCAATGTTTATGATTCCCAAAGGAGGCTTCAATGCATTCTTATTCAGAAACATTCCTAGATAACCTTTGCTCTTGGATAGAGATAAAGTTGACAGAGCCAAAGAATTTAGGCTACATTCAAAAGTACACTTTCATTTAAGTACACATGTAGTACATGCATTTCTAATTTCAAAAAAGAGGTCCGATTTTCCACTTGAATTGCTAATATTTGTTTGCAGTAGATGTCCCTTAGGAGAAATTACCATGCATATGTGTATGATTAAAACGATAAAGTGAGATAATTTATTGATGTTACCCAAAAAAAAAAAAATACAAACAAACACAAAAAAACCTTACGAACGATGACGAAACTATGAAGAGATGTCGTTTCCTTTCCCTTTCGCCAGCCAGCACAGCATCCTTTTCGCAAAGTTTCCTTCTTTTTTTTCGTTCCTTACTATGCTGCCATAATTTGATTTCCAAATAATTTTAAATAAACATTTACCAAGACTTGAGCAGAACTCCTTGTATTTTTTTCTTCGCCGACATTCCGGTGAATTCCTACGTCCTCTAGTGCCGGAGTAAATTGCTCGAGTACCTTAAATAAACATGGGAAAGGCAACAACGAAATGGTAAATACAAATAAACATTTGCGTTTGTGTGTGTGTGTTGGTAATAGTTACAAATGTTTATTTATACCCAAAAAAAGCGAATTAAATTGCAAAAGGACCAAAACAACACACACAAACACACATATATACAAGGACAACAACTTCAATAAGATTATTTCTGTTAAAGGATGCCATTTATGCTGCTCTTCACTGTGCCTCTGCGCCAGTGACGGTGTGTATGTGTGTCTGTGTTTGTATACAAGTGAATGAGTGTTTGTATCGCTTTAGCGTGCACTTCAAGAAGGACCATCTTCTGGAAACGTTACTTTTACGGTTTTAAGTACCTTCAACACATTCGTTTATACGACACAGCGATTTTCTCATTTCCTGTCCTTAATTTCTCTGTGTGTATTTACCTTGCAAGCGCCAAAAACCTTGTGGGACAGTGGTTTGAAGGTTTTTTATTTGACAAGATAATGCCGTCCAAGTATGTTTATGTATTTTGAAGATATTGAAATAAAATGAAAAGACTTCCTTTGGCTTTATTAATACAGAGTACAATTATCGTTGTTTAGGGAAACAGGAAATCATCTATGCAAATATTATTCTTAGAAGTTTTTTTTGCCGCTTTTTGGCTCTATTTCACGAATGACTAGGTGAAGATTTGTCTAAGTAGTCTGGCTTTTTTCTGAATTATTCTCAAAGTATAGATCTTTAAGGACATCCCACAAAATAAGGCAACGTTGTCAAACTGCAGCTCCAACATGTGCACACTACATGTGCAACTGTTGTATTGTTGTATAGGTTATATGGCATGGTGAGATATCTTGATCTCAAATGGACGATGGCAAAAAGACATTTTAGTACGAACTTTCGACAAAAATTTTAAAAATCTGTGCTACTGTACTTTTCACAGACAGAGGAAACAACGAATGGTCTAACGTTAAAATTAATAGAAAGATAAATGGTCAGACGGATGGACAGCCAGAAGGACTTAACAACAAAAAAATTTAAAAAATAAACAAGAAAAGAAGGACATCGTAATGTTAGGACAAGAAACAAGAAAAAAAGACATCGTCGTTAATATTGCAAGGTGATCTCTGCAATGTGTTAAACAATGCAAGCGACATTCTACGCACTAGACAGATTTCGAAAACAGCACTTCCAAAAGACAGATATCAAGAAGATGACTTGCCTGTTTGAAAACTGAAGAATTTAGGTTTTGTTGTACTTTCAGAAGACATAAGGATAAACCAATAGACAAACGTGAAGATTAGCCGAAGAACGGATTAACAGATATTGGGATTGACAAATATAGGGATGGGCAGATATAGCGATGGACAGATATAGCAATGGACAGACAGTCGAAAGGGCGGACTAGCTTACTGACCGATGGGCAACGGGAATATAGACAGAATGACGGACTGAAATTGCATCGATCGTCTAAAAATATTGATATTTTTGGATGTTGTTTCAGAAGTTATTTGGAAACATTTTTAATCGTGGACAGATTCCGCCTAACTTTCATCCCAAATGCTATAGCGTTGGACAGATTTAGCAATTGACAGATAGTCGAAAGGGAGGACTAGCTTACTGACCAATGGACAACGGAAATATAGACAGAATGACGGACAAAAATTGCATCGATCGTCTAAAAATATTGATATTTTTGGATGTTGTTTCAGAAGTTATTTGGAAACATTTTTGATCGTGGACAGATTCCGCCTAACTTTTATCCCAAATGCTATATATGTTATTAGAAATTCAGGCTCCATTTTGATCTCTTCAGACCGACGGATCAAAAGATTAACAGATGGGTGGCAGACATGTGGTTGTCTAGAAATAGCGAACAAAGGGACGAACATACATAGGAATGGAAAACCAGGAAGGTGAACAAAATGACGGACGGACAGATGAACAGATGGATGAGGAGATGGGCTGACAGAAGTAATGTAGGACTGGCAGACCTTTGGAAATGGCAAGATGGGCAGGAAGACGAACAGATGGACGGACAGAAGACAGATAGATGGATGGGCAGATAGGCGGATAGAAGACAGATGGATGGACAGACTAACAAGAAACATACAGATTGACGGACAAGCAGACTGGCGAACGTAAGGACGGAAAAAAGGCGAATATGGACTGAAAGACGAACATAGTCCGGTTGCCATAAATCTTTACACTTTTATGGGCGAGGTCAGTTCAAAAGAAGAGGGGAAATTTATTTTGTCTGAAAAAATTTTTATTTATTCAAAAATTTCTATTCTTCCCCTTAAAAGTATTCCCACTCCGATAATCGATTATCAATCTAGATGTATTTTTTCAATATTAAAAAATATACAAAAATTTAAATCAAGTGTGGAATCTTTATTGTGCATTCGAAAGGACATTTTATGCCACTTATTTTTTGTATATAATTTCCTTCAAATGTTGTCCGCAACTACGCCTCAGGATGTCCATGAAGATCCAATTTTAGATGACTCGACCAAAATGGCGTTTATGACACGCGTAATGTTGGCTTACAAAACCTGAATCGTAAATGGTTTGTCAGCATAGACATGGACTTTACGTGGCTCCAAAGAAAAAAGTCTAAACTTGTGATATAATTCGATCTAGACAGCCAATTCACCGCTCCAAAACGTTAAATTAGCTGCTCTTTGAAATGACCTTTCAACAGATTCATTGTTTGAGTAGCTGTATGGCAAGTGGCACCGTCCTGTTAAAACCAAATGCCGTCAAGAGTACGGCTTTTAATATCAGGTAGCACAAAGTCCGATATCATGGCGCGACAGCGAACACCATTCACCGTTAAGATGATTCCACCAGCCCATAAACCTCAAACCGTGGTTTTCTCTGGGTAAAATATTACCTCTTAAACCTATTCTGGTTGCTTTTCTGCCCAAATGCAGCAATTTTGTTTATTGGCGTTGCCGTTGAGCCAGAAATGGGCCTCATCGCTGAACAAAATTTTGGTCAAAAACAGCATATCTTTTCGTTTTGCTCTGCACAATTTTGAGACGTTATTGCTGTGTTAGTCTTTTCATGATGAAATGGCAAACAATACTGAAAAAATAAAGTTTAACACAACTTACACGTAATCTGTAGAAAAAAACCCTATTGAAAAAAATACCCATTATAATACACTTGTGCCAGCGATTTTTCTAGTCCCTTGAGCAGTCCTTCTATGCTCTTTTTGGTATGGCTCTGAGCTCTTTCAGCAATTTGTTTTTATTTTCTTAATCTATATTATGGGTCTTTTCAATTTTGTATACAGGGAAAAGTCACAAGGTACCAATTTTGTGTAATCATTTACTGAGGCATGTTTGCGGTACTATTTTTGGCTCAAAAATTGCGAACAAGCTAGGAACAATGAGCAGCAACTTTGAAACGAACTTCGCTTCCTCACGTTTCATGCCCAAAATTTCCGAAAAAATTGGATGGCAGGAGCCAACCGATATGTGGGCATCCTTTGCCACTTCTCTAATAGTGATTCGTCAATTCTCCATAAATGTGTTTTTTTTTATTTTCTTAACATTTTCATAGGTTTTTTTAATAGGATGGATTTTCCAGGACGAGCGTCGTTGTCATTCGCATTTTCTTGACCTTCTTTGAAAAGTTTGTAGCCCTTGTAAAAATTTTTCTTACTCAGGTACAATCGCCATATAGCACTCTCAAGATTTCAAGTCCTTTTTTAAAGCAAAATTTGATACAAATTTTTTGATCCTTGATCCCAAACGAGTCAAATTGTTTTGTTAACTCTACGTTCAGTAAGAGCTAATCTAAGGCCCCTTTCTTAGATGTAATTGCAATGAGAAAGGCCTTTTGCCAAAAATTGTCGAAAAGTTAGTACTTGTAACCGACTTATCTGAATTGTTTGTTAGAAATTCCTTATTAGGTTATTGCGTAGAATGTAGAACAGTTGCGATCGAAATCGAGCTTATGTTCCTGAATTTAGTCATAATTTGTCAAACACAGTAGGAATCATCGCTAACAAAAGGTTGGATAGACAGACAACCAATGGGAAGCGGACAGATGGACGGATGAAGGGACGTTAAGATTGACGGACAGAAGACGAATAAATTGACAGAAGGACGGCCAAACATACAATTGGATGGAGATACATTTGATTCCATCTAAGTTTATTCACAAATTCCCTACATATTTTAGAATTGCTGTCTCTATCTGGCTCTCTGCTGACAGAAGGCCAGACTTAAAGATTGACAAATGATGGAAAGGTTGACAGACGGTTTGCCAAAAGAACTTACGAACAAATGGACTGGCAGACCTTTGGAAATGGCAAGATGGGCAGTAAGTTCAGTAAGTTTAGTAAGAGCTCAACTAAGACCCCTTTCTTAGACGTAATTGCAATGAGAAAGGTCTGTTGCCAAAAATTGTCGAAAAGTTGGTACTTGTAACCGACTTATCTCAATTGTTTCTTAGAAAAAGGTTATCGCGTAAAATGTAGTACAGTTGCGATCGAAATCGAGCTTTTGTTCCTGAATTTAGTCATAATTTGTCAAACACAGTAGGTAGTATTCTCATCGCACCAATCTGAGGGACACAATGCTGGGTAGTTTCAAAAGTCTCATAATCTATTATTATCCTTACCTCGCTAAGTGAGGGTGTAGTGTACTAGTATAGATCACAGATCATTCTTGATAATTTTTTATATGAGTTTTGTAATTAATCTCTAACTCCTATAATCGATTTTGGTTCAACCGCAACTGAAAACTGTCAAATGTTCCTACCCGAGTTTGGGCTTTTTAAACAATAGTCGAGCAACAAACATGTTTACTTTAAAAAATATACCCATCTTTGAACCACCCTTTCATTACCAGATTTAGTCGTCCTTCTGTAAACAAAATCCCATTCCGGAAAAACCACTGTTCTCTGGCCCACTTCCTTTGAGCAGCCAGTGCTGTGCCACTTCTCCTTCGTCTTACATTATTTTTAAGTGTATCCAAGTTGCTGGGCTCTTAAACACAAGCATTGAAATGAAGCTTTTCGCCTTTTCTCGCTGCTGCCCTTCGCCGTTTCCATCATTGCAGTTTTTGCTACTTTATGTTTCTCTTTTACTTTATGTCGCCTTGTCTTCGCATAGGTATATTATTCGTTGTGGATTCGGCCTGTGTGGGAGCGTTGTGGGTTCGTTTTCCTTAACTGTAAATTTAATTTTCTATCCTTTTTTGCATTTCAAGCGGAAATCGTTGTCGTCGTCTGTCTTATTGTGTCCTTTTTTTGTCATCTTATTTTTTTTTCGTAGCCATTATGCTTTTCCAACGCCCGAAAAAATAAATATATAATTCAAATATTAAAAAAAAAGAAAATCGTAAATATGTCTGTACGCTGTCGGATGGAAAATAAGAGAGAAAGACATAGGATTTAATAAAGAAAAAAAAACATGTTTAAACAAAAGATGTGCAAAGATGTGAACGAATTTAATCGGATTTCATTTGGGAGGAAATGCGTCAGATGCCTTACTTTTTATTTTTGTACAAAGGACTGCTTTTCATTTGTTTCTAATAATATTTCTAGAATTATGTAAAATAAATCAAAGCCTTCTTTTTTTGAGAGGTCCAGGGGCAATGCAGAATTAAGATATTGCCGGGCACTACAGAAAAAACAGCCCTGTAGAATCCTTAAGCTTTGCATGATGATGGCTTATGGTCATAGGCTGTTTGGGATTGAAATCGGCCTAGGGGAAAAAGTTTCCCTTTAAGGGACTAAAGGTACCTTGCTTAAAAGTAAACATAAGCAAGCAAAAAATTATTATTTTTTTACTGGTCCAGAGCTCTAAGTATTTTTTCCTATAGATTTTGGCCTCCTTAACACGAAAATGAATTTTAAAAAATGTTCCTCTGATTAGTTTTCAAGATATAATTTTTGGAATTTTTTAATGACATGTCTCAGCTGTTAGGACCATAACTCCCAAACGCTATTACCGATTTCCTCAAGAGTGGTTTCAAATGAAAGGTGTTAGCTTTTCAAAAACTAAATCATATAATTCAATAGTTTCGATTTTAGAAGCATTTAAATTTAAAAAAAAAAAAATTGTGCAATAATCACTATTATAAATTGAAAAAGAATATATAAAAAATAGTATAAAAAGATTTAAATCAATTGAGCATAAAGTTTGGACTTTATAATCATGTTTTTGATCTAATCAGCGTTTGGGAGTTATGGTCCAGAAAGCTGAGGCATCTTATGAAAAAATCGGAAAAAAAATCCAAAAATTCTATCTGAAAAATTAATCAGAAGAAAAAATTAATTTATGTAGGGCAAAATCTATAGGAAAAAAATATTTAGAACTCTGGACCTAACTGGCTATAAACTAGTGGTATTATCTTGGCAAATCATAACATTGTGTGGACTTAGAATGGTTAAAATGGGTACTGTTAGTTGGCACGCACTAACTAACTCAAAAAAGGGCATGGCTCAATTGGCACAAAAAACGTCTCGCATGGTCCATAGGTGGGAGACTTATAGTCAATAACGACATATGTTTATTAAATTATAAAATTTTCTATAAAATATTAGCTATGAATCCAAAAGGGCATGGCTCAATTGGCCCAAAAATTGTCTCGCATGGTCAAAAGGTGGGCGACTTACGAGTATAGTCAATAAGGACATATGTTTATTAAATTACAAAATTTTCTATGAAATATTAGCTATGAGTCGAAATATAGTTTTAGAGATTTGGCTGCGAACACATGGGACGAAAGGGCCCCAAAAAACGTACCATTCTCTTTTTTCGCTTTAATAGCGCAGGGACGGTGCAGCATATAAAAAGGTTTTACTTGTTTTATTAGCCGATACTTCCATCTACAGTTCACTAACGGTTGGTCAATTTAGAGGTATTTTTTCAAAATAAAAAAATAATAAAATTCAAATCAAGTGTGGAGTCTTTATGGTTCACTCGAAAGGACATTTTATTTTATTATATTTTAAATACAATTTCCCTCAAATTTGTGGCCGCAACAACGGCTCAGGGTGTCCATTCTGAGGGTTCAATTTTGTACGACTCGTTCGAGCGTTTCGATTGGTATGGCATTAATAATACGCGTAATGTTGGCTTCCAAAACCTGAATCGTAGCTGGTTTGTCAGCATAGACTTTGGACTTTACATAGCCCCAAATAAAAAAGTCTAAGGGTGTGATATCACACGATCTAGTCGGCAAACTCACCGTTCCAAAACGTGAAATTAGTTGCTCTTCGAAATGACCTCTCATTAGATCCATTGTTTGAGCAGCTGTATGGCAAGTGGCACCGTCCTGTTCAAACAAAATGTCGCCAAGATTACGGGCTTCCGAATCAGGTAGCGAAGAGTCAGAAATCATAGCGCGATAGTGAGCACCATTCACGGTTACTTTCCGTTTAATATCATTTTTGATAAAATATTGACCGATGATTCCACCCAACCATAACTGCACCAAACCGTGCATGTGGCCCCCAAAAACGTCCCACATGGTAAAAACGGGCGATTTATAGTCAATATAGACATATGTGTACCCAAATTAAAAAAATGCATCGATTCCAAATAAATAGTAATTTTAAATTTAATTTGTTTAAGTTTTGGCTGTGACGCATGGACCGAAAGAGCCCCAAAAAACATAAAATTTTTTCAAACGTTTTTTTCTTTTGTTTATATTTATTCGGTCTTTTATCATTATTATGACTTGAACAGTTTTTATTCTGGTTCGAGGCCTTTGTTGCTTTGTTTTCAGAATAAACATTCTCTTTTTTTCGCTTTAATAGCGCAGGGACGGTGCAGGATATAAAAAGGTTTTAGTTGTTTTATTTGTCAATATTTCCATCTACAGTTCACTAACGGGTGGTCAATCTAGAGGTATTTCTTCAAAATAAAAAAATAATAAAATTCAAATCAAGTGTGGAGTCTTTATGGTTCATTCGAAAGGACATTTTATTTTATTATATTTTGAATACAATTTCCTTCAAATTTGTGGCCGCAACTACGGCTCTGGGTGTCCATTCTAAGGGTTCAATTTTGTACGACTCGTTCGAGCGTTTCGATCGGTATGGCATTAATGACACGCGTAATGTTGGCTTCCAAAACCTGAATCGTAGCTGGTTTGTCAGCATAGACTTTGGACTTTACGTAGTCCCAAAGAAAAAAGTCTAAGGGTGTGATATCACACGATCTAGTCGGCCAACTCACCGTTCCAAAACGTGAAATTATTTGCTCTTCGAAATGACCTCTCATTAGATCCATTGATTGAGCAGCTGTATGGCAAGTGGCACTGTCCTGTTCAAACAAAATGTCGCCAGGATTACGGGCTTCCGAATCAGGTAGCGAAAAGTCAGAAATCATAGCGCGATAGTGAGCACCATTCACGGTTACTTTCCGTTTAATATCATTTTTGATAAAATATTGACCGATGATTCCACCCAACCATAACTGCACCAAACCGTGCATGTGGCCCCCAAAAACGTCCCACATGGTAAAAACGGGCGATTTTTAGTCAATATAGACATATGTGTACTCAAATTAAAAAAAAAAATTGCTACGATTCCAAATAAATAGTAATTTTAAATTTAATATTTTTAAGTTTTGGCTGTGAGAAGAGACGGACGCATGGATAGAAAGAGCCCCACAAAACATAACATTTTTTTTCATACGTTTTTTTTTTCTTTTGTTTATATTAATGCGGTCTTTTGTCATTATTATGACTTCAACAGTTTTTATTCTGGTTCGAGGCCTTTGTCGCTTCGTTTTCAGAATAAACATAAGAATTGGTGCTATGTATTGACTAGGTTGCCAGGCTGATTGTACAGCTAAACCCGCCAAGGTTTTTCACCAGCAGTCTGAATGTTGATGTTGAAGCACTTGGATACACCGGGTGTAGGGTACATGACCAAAGTGCTTAATCTTTCGCTAGCCACTCACTAAGTTCTCGATGTCTGGAAAATGGGCTGAGTGGTAAAGCTACTGAAGCCAGGCAAAGACACAAGCAAAGGAGAAACGTACTGACCGTACTTCTTGTTTTCGGCAGTAGCAAAGACGCTTTAGGCACTGCTTGTCCCCAGCCTAATTGAACACCTTCCTAGTGCTGATCATTAGCATGGGTTGCGCAAGCAGCTCAGCACAACAGCTGCTTTACAAGGCATCACCACACGTATAAGTCGCGGCCTTAACCAGAACAAGCCTAACGACAGGACAGTGCTCGTGGTTCTTGGCCTTACAGAAGCTTTCGACACGGTCAATTATACCGCTCTGTTCGAGGACATTGTAAGAATGTCCATTCCGCCCAGTTTGAAACGTTGGGTCATATGTAGAATTTAGAGACAGGAAGTCGAAGTCCTGTAGAGTTAAGCAAGGAGTTCCCCTGAGCTGAAGTGATATCCCCTGAGGTCTACTTCTCTAAAATTCTTGCACCACCAGACGGCATTGAAATTGTGTCGAACGCTGGTGATTGCACTATTCTGGCGTCAGTATCTAAAGTGGATGATATATGCAAGAAAATCAACTGTTACCTCACTGACTTCTGTCTTCTTCACTGCGAGGAATATGAAAATATCCAGCGCCAAATCATTAGCCACACTGTTTTCTGCATGGACCGCAGAGGTGCGGTTGTCACTCAATGTGAAAGTCGATGACGTGAACATCCCGACTACCAACTACCCCAAAATCTTGAGATCACATTCAACAGCCTTTTTCGATCTTCTGCAATAAGCTCAAAAGTAGGAACAAGGTCGTCAAATCACTTGCCGGCAGTACTTGGGAAGCCGACAAAGAAACCTTGGTGACATCTTACAAGCGATAGGTCGGTCTGTATCGAACTACGCAGTACCGGTGTGGTCGGCGAACGTGAATACGATGCAGAAAATTCAGACTTCCCAGAATGCCGTCTTCAGAACATCAACATGGTGTCATCTTATGTCTTCTGAGAACCATCTACATGAGGAGACGAAGGTCCTTACCGTGCGCAGACACAATTTCCTGCTGTCTAAGCAAAAAATGCTAAGGTGTTTTCGCATTAGTCATCCCAACCATTATCTCTTGGACAGGATGCCTACGCCGAGTTAGATCAGGTATGATCGAGATCATGATCAAGAGAGCGAGAGATGTTTAGCGGTACAAAAGAGAGCCTTTAGATCATCGAAATAACCAGGCAGGCCTCAACAACATTCACGCTGACGAAGTCGCAGCAGCAGTATCCAGCTAGAGTGTGAATGTTATGTTTGGGGAATATCTCCCGGAGATTTCATATGAGGAGAAGGCACTCGGCAGACGCGCGCAGTTCTGGCTCAGCTGAGATCTGGATGGTGCAGCCGCCTCAATTCTTAGTGGGCACGAATTGATGCAAACGTTCCGGATGTCTGCCCCGCCTGCCATCAGGGAGTACATGACGTGCTGCAGCTCTTCAATTGTCCAGACTAACCCACTCAGCTGACTCCCAGGTCTCTGTGGTGGTCTCATCCAGTTCAAATAGCGCATTTCCTCCACCTGGATATCGAAGCAGATCCACTATAGACGAGCAGGACTTCAAAAAAATACATTGTTGTCACTACAACAACAACCAGCAGTCTTTGGCATACTTTTCTCGCTTTATTAGCGTAGGGACGGTGGAGGGTATTTAAGGTTCGGCCAGGCCGAACTTAACAACGTTTTTACTTGTTTTATTTGCCAATACTTCCACCTATTTTTCCCTATTTTGGTCAGCGCCAACTGTTTCGATCGTTAGGCCAGGGTCACAAAGAAAACAAAAACTTCACAAGAATGCAACGTTGAAAATGCTAGCGTAAACCGTCATTTGACCATTTCAATTGAACATTGTGGCAAAGCTGCAAATAAATCACCAACAAATCGTCCACCAGAGCGGCCGATGGTCGGTCAGTCAATGCCTGCTGTACCAATAGTCATGTGGACGGGCATGGGGCACGGCACAAAGTACGAGTACATCAATCATACGTTTGAAAAAGTCATAGGATCCATTAATTTCTTCTCTACACAACACCACAAAAAAAATGAAAAAAAAAAATACAGAACTGAAACTCAAAACACACACACGCGTACATGGGATGAGATTTTCATAAAATATTTTCAGTTTTGAGTACAAACAAACAGACAGCCAGGCAGACAGACAGACACGCATAAATAATCTGCACTTTCAATAGCCTCCCAGTGGAACACAAATCATGAAAACCAATTAAAGGAACACTTGAAACACACAACATTTTTGCTTTGTTTTACGATTAATTGTTCAATGCCACTATGCTATTCTATTTCATTCTATTCAATTCAATTCGCTTCAATTCGATTCGATACGATTTATTTCATAAAATAAATAATGAACGAAAAAATAGTTTTTTTTCAGTGTGTGTGTTTTTCTATTTTTTTTTCGACTCAAACTTTAGTTTTCATTCATTTTGAATAGAATTAATTTATAAATATTTTAAATGCTCTTCTATTTCATTGCCATATTTCATGTAAATATCTCGTTTTTTCCAACTCGCCAACTTCCGGTTCAAACGAAAAAAACGAAAACAAAAACGAAAACAAATAGTTTACAACGGCTCCTGAATATGAAACGGTAAATATTTGAATAATTGCATTGCAAAAAAGCAACAACAACAACAAGAAAAAAACAACAACACTATTCTGTTCATAAATATTAATAATACATATTAATATTTAGCATTATGCAAATAAACAGTTTAAATAGAAATATAGAATTTACTTTCTCCCTTTTATGTTTTTGCTACTGCACACAGTTTTTTTCTTCCGTTTTGTTGTTTTGTTATTTTTGTTATTTTTGCTATCGATTATTGTTGATGTTTAATATACGAGTATATAACAATAATTTATTGAAATGTAACCAATTTTTATGAAAATACCACATATATATTTTGCATATAATCTATACTATCTGTGTTAACAACAATCAACAACGAGCAAAGAATTGTAATTTATTTTTTTTTCTTTGTTGCACTCCAGTTAAATACGAGCATCAAAAGCATTGTTGTACGAGTATGTGTTTTTAAGAATGCAAAATTTATAAGCTGATCATTTAATACAGAATGATTTTTTTAAGCTGTTGTTATAGTTTTGCCAATGATTTATTATCGAGCCATGACATAAGTAAGATACGAAAAACAAAACAATTTTTTTTTTAACTACTGGAGGTATTTCTTGTCAAGGAGGGTATTGTTTTTATTTTTACATCGTTCCTAGGAGGCACAAACGGCCGTTTTAAATTCATTCTATTTTTATTCTATCTACATTACTTGTATTTTTTTTTTTGCGTCAAGTATAGATTCTACGTTCACCAGTCGTATCCACGTTAGGGCTGTACTTGTGAGGCCATAGTGGAGTTTCTTAATATGGGGCCGGCCAATCCACTTTAACTTATTTCTACTGACCTCAAGATACTGGACTCTTGTTTTGTTGTCGACCATTGAGCTTTGTTGGTAATTGTAACGCGTGATCCATTCTTTTTTAAAGAAAAAAACACAGCGAATTCAAATTGAATGGGGAATGTTTATTATCATTTGAAAGAACATTCTTTGGAATTTATTCACAGGAAAAAGTCTAAACGTGAAATTATCTGCTCACCAAACTGTTTTCTCAATAAATCCCTTGATTGATGCTATGTGTGGGAAGTGGCGCCGTTTTGTTGAAACCAAAAGTCGCCGAGGTCACACGCATAAAAAAAGTATGCTTGAGTGCCAATATTCGAAGAGGATCATACTATTGTTGGGTATATGGTGATGGCACAACAATATTATGATTCTCACAACAAAAGTATGATTTACGCATAACCATACTATGATCTCCACAACCATACTATGATCCTCACAACAATAGTATGATTCACACTCAATCATACTATTATCTCCACAATCATATTATGATCCTCACAACCATGTTTATGTTTCTCATAGAACCACAGTATGATCTTCACAACCATAGTATGATTCACACGCAACCATGCTATTATCCCTACAGCCATAGTATGATTCACTCAACCATACTATGATCCGCAAAATTATTTATTGCGATTGGGTAATGTTGGTATTCAAAAATAGAGATTTGTTTCAAGCAAGTTATATTAAATTACAATTTAAAAGTGTTTCACTGTTGGAAATGTTTTTTTTTATATTTTTTGTAGACACTCTTGGTGACCATTTTTGAAAGCCTTCTCGAAGGTCGTTCAATAGAGAGAAGCACGGATGGCCTTGCTCTGCAACCTAACCCTGTAGTAATTGAAATGAAAGTACCAAGCAAGCAAGCACGCCTCCGGGTATCCTTAGACGGCATTTTCGAATACCTTGCTGGACTCTTCCTTTAACCGCTGCGTGACTTGATCTTAGAGTCCCTAGGAATTTGTGCTTGGACCTCTTTATTTTGTCGAATGTCTTCCGCTTATCCACAGAATGAATCTTCAACTTCGATTGGGTTTTCGCCTACCATAATTCTTTGGGTACTGTACGATATGCAGTGCTTTGGTCTTGGGTATGTTAATGGCTAAACCGGCTAAGGCAGCAAACTTTTTTACGACGCCTTACACAATCCCACGACAGTCGCTTCTATGCACTGGATTGACCCGAAGCAGCAATTCTTCGGCCAAGGGCTGTCACCTCGGCACTGTGTGTGCCGCTACAACAACAACAACGACGCCTTACAAATATCCCGTCTGATTGTAGACCTTCCTCTCACTGCTGCGCTGGTTCATGTCCATGTTTTCACTTAGTTCTGTCGCAGTATATCGCAAGCTGACAAAAAACCACCCGAATGAAATTTGATCACATCGATCAATGTTTTTATGCAGCTCTATTAAATGGTTCATCTTTTTCGATGGTCGGTCTAGAAACCACATCTTAGCATTGAATGCATGGGTGCTTAAGAACCTCAGCGTCCGAGTGTTTTACATGATTCTCGCTGTGATAGATTCAACCACGGTGCGCCATCGCACTGGAGCCATTACCAAGCGACGGCCAGCGCCCCTTAAGGCCAATCCCGCCGGTAGCAATTCGAAGCGTGCTATATGGACACAACTTCCCCCTTGGTCAGGGGCCGAGGCCTATCTAACACCTCTGCTGTTCTATGGGTCACAGCACCCGGTTGCAACGCAACTCCACATCGAGCCGAAGCTCTCCCCGCGATTTGGGTTTAAACCACAGCCACCACGATACTCCCCGAAGGGCCGCACCAAATAGTCAGGCCAGAACAATAGTTCTGGCCACTCCTGACTACCCGTGGTACCAGACTTTAGTCTCCAGTCAGACCTTGCCGAGCCGAGCTACTACCAGTTTGCGAGCCATACATCGCGGGACTGGTCACCCCCTGTTAAAAGCACGATCATGAGATAGTATATATGCAGACAAAAGTGTCCACATATAGATGTTACGGTCTAAAACCATGCTGTACATGGACATGGTTTCCTCACCGCTCAGAGCGAGGTCTATCTTTACCTCTTCCGCTCGACGACGGTGAACGGCACCCATGTCTTAGGGCGGGGCCCAACCGTACCCCCAACAAGGCCCGAGGGCCTATAATGACTGGGTGGAGTCTCGAGAAAACCCCATAAGCCCCAGTCATCCGTGGTACCGGTTAACCTTCGGTCAGGTTTCGTAACCAAAGTTACTCCCAGTTGCAGTTCCATGTAACCAGGGGACTGGTAAGAACCCCAGTAGGGTTTTGGCGCCGCCGCTCCAGATGATAACTTTTTTATCCCATATTCATTAACATTTTTGAACGTCAAGTTTTCCCACCTCGCAATTGTCGGTGACTTTACGAATAAAAGATAATCTGTAAGCTATCTTAAAGCTTCTCTTTACAACACATGTTATCTTTTAAGCTGTTCTATTCTGGCCCTAAATAAAGTTGAGCAAAACTACTATTTGAAGACCTACTTCAGATCTAGATCTAACATACTTGAATGCGTCTCTTCGGGCTCCGGTAGGAACTTACCTAATTACTTGTCTGCTTTCTTATCTACTAACTTACTTAATTACTCTTTTATTTAATGAATAGCTTGCTTAATTACCTTCTGAGAAGTTAACTTTTCTGCAAACATGATATAGAGGGGTCCACGATAAAGCGCTCAATCGTTTCCTCACTTGCATCGCACAGGTTTGATGCCACATGAAGCGATTACATTCAAATTAGGTAGAATATTTCAAGCACTCTGTGATTAGTACCTGCAGTTTAAAATTGGCAAATATTTTACAAAGAAATTTTATACATCGTCGCTTAGGCCACTCTTCATACAAGCGCCACTCTTCATACTTAATATTTTTATATTTGATACAGAACTTAAAAATGAAATATAAATTGTTTTTTGCGACATAAAGCAAGAAGTTTTTTTCTCCGCATCAAATTGAATTGCATAAAAATATGTTTTTCGTTAGTGCAGCTGCCGAAGCGACAGCCCTCATCTCTCATATACGGAAAATGTATTGATGGCATGTCATAGAGTATCTCTTGTGTTTGGTATGACAATTCGGATGATGACGACGCTGATGATGCCCATCCATCCCATCGTTTTCTCTGCGTGCTTTCAGTCACTTGGTTGAGAGTGTTATATTTTTGTCGCACCCATCTGTTGAAGTAGCGTATTTTATTTTCGATTTCTCTTTTTTTGTATGTTTTTTGATATTTTTGTTGGACCTGTCAGCGCGAGTACTGCGCGTATGTTGCAGCTACTGTCAGTTTCTATCAGGTGTCAATATTCCCACATGTTTTTGTGTGATAAACAAGTTTCGCGTTTTTGTTCGTTGCGAGTGTGAGTGTTTCGGTGTATTGGTGTGTGATTCATACATTAACGCTTCACATTGATAAAGGCTGTCCGTGCCAGGAGAGGGAAGAGGAGAAACATCTGGACATTTCTCTTATTTATGTTTTTAATTGAAAGCATTAACTCACATATTGTGGGAAAATGGATTTAAAGATAAATGCAACAAAAGAATTTATATGAAAACAATAACAAATAGCCATTGAAATGGGAAGAAAAATTAACATTTCTCATGCAGTAGCATTAAAGTTACAACACTTCACATGTAGATGGCGCCATCGTGCAAATATCACACCGCCGCAGAGTTGGATGCTACAGAGGTTTAATTAAACACATTGTGGAACAACTTTTTTTAACGCCATAATGTTTTCTTCCTAAAAGGGCCGGTGTACATTTCTCGTGCGTTAGTTATGCATTTATCACCTTATTTAATGGGTGGCCGAAATCGAAGTTTTTTGTTAAAAACTAAAATATGTAAACAGAATTAATTTTCTTGGGCATATTACCAGGGCTGCTATAAATATTTTTCTGGCCTAATAATGAAAATGCTAATATTTATCAACAAAAATGGTTTTATTGTTTTTCAAAGTATTCTCCAGCATGATTTATACACTTTTGCATGCGCTCAAACCAATTGTCGAAGCACTTTTTCCACTCCGATTAAGACACCTTCAAAACATGGTTTTTGAACGCTTCAACAGCATCTTCGGCGACGAAAATCGTTGACTTCGTTTCTTTATGTGCGGGAATAAAAAGAAGTCATTGGGTGCAAAGTCAGGGCTGTACGGCTGTTAGCCCATCAATTCGACGTTTTGGCCGCTCAAAAAAAGCGGTGGTTTGAGCCGATGTGTGAGAGCTCGCATAGTCATGGTGCACAATGATTCGTCTCCTCTTGTTCGTTTTTCGAATTTTTCCGAAGATATCAGGCAAACAAATTGTAGTGTACCACTCAGAATTGACCTCCTACGTTGCGCAAGTGAAACAGTCGCCTTATGACCAGTTTTGTCGAAGAAACAAGCTACCATTTGCTTCGAACTGCTTCTTCCACGAACAACTTTCGTTCGATTTGGCTCGTCTTCGAAGACCCACACGCTCGACGATCTTATAAAAGTCTTTTGAAGCACCGCGATCTTATTTCTTCAAAATGTCTTTGCACCAATCGACACGACCTTTTTGTGAGCGATTGTCAAATTGTACGCGATCCAACGAGAACAAACCTTTTTTACGGCCAGCTGTTCATGCAATATCGCATGTATGCTGGTGGAAGAAATGCCCAAGGATGCCTTTATCTCACGGCATCAATGTTCTCTGGCATAACGACCGTTTTTGGCCGACCTTCATCTTTGAGTGAGCGTCGTCCACGATTGAATTCATTAAACCAGGTTTTCACAGTGCTATAGGATGGTGCTTCATCGTCATGCAAAGATTAAAGTTCATCGATGCACTCTTGTCGTGTTAATCCACGTCGAAAGTGGTGAACAATTATGGCACGAAAATGTTCAGGGGTGATTCCAATCTTTTTGCCAAATTCATTTTTTCAAGTCACTGTAAACAACACAAATGATGGCCGATTTCATTAAAATTACTACCGAAAATCTGAGTCTCTGAGTCGGTGGCTCTGGGAAAGTTTCACAAAAATCCGGAATTTCGTAGAAAATCCATCTTCAGCGATAAAAATGATTTTGGATGAGTAGTTTTGTCAATAAACAAAATATGCGTTATTGGACAGCAAAAAACCCACATGTGCTTCAAGAGACACAATGGCATCTGCAAAAAATAACTGTGTGGAGTGGTTTTCATGCCGGAGGTATGATTGGGCTGTTTTTTTCGTCGATGAATACAATCGTGATATTACCGTCAATGGAGAGCGCTATCGTGCCATGTTAGAAAATTATTTTAGTCAGAATTGGATAATCTGGACATCTCCGATATTTAGTTTCAACTAGATGGTGCCACCAGCCACTCAGCATTTGTTACAATCGATTTACTGAAAGGCAAATTCAGTGAACGTGTTATCTCGAACAATGACCCGTCGAATGGCCACCTCATTCATGCGATTTAACGCCATTGGATTTTTTTATGGGGCCACTTTAAGTCATTGGTCTATGCCGACAAGTCAGCAACTTTAGACGAGCTCGGAGACCACATTCAATGCGAAATTGCCAACGTTCCAGTTGAAATGTGTGCAAGAGTGGTGGAAAATTGGGTTTAATGAACAAATAGCTGTACCCGGGCTCATGATGGACATTAAATATGAAAGCGAATTTCATACCTAGAATAAATTTGAACTTTTTATCTGAAATATTCTTTGTTTTATTATTATAACAATTGTTGTGTCCTTAATGGAAAACCCTGTATTTACTTGTATTTACAAAATGGTTATATAACCAAAGCAAGTTATCAAAGTCGGACACTATTAAATTATTATTTATAAAAGTATATTTTTTAGCCTACCCATCTAATCTAAGACGGATCAGCATTCCAAACAGTGACTGCATCCTCTTCTTATCCGTCTTTATCTCACGATATGTGCCAGCATATTCTCCTATCTTTTTCGAGCAGGTGAAAAAATCATTCCTAAGCAATCTCTTGCAGTCCCTATTAAAAACCCATAAAGCCTGGCTCACATTTTTAGGAATAGTGGTGGCACTTTATCACCAGTGCGATGGCCTTAATTTCAAACCGCTGTCATGTTGCCCCCCTGAATTTTCGGACATGGTCGTAAAGGGTGTTTTTTATTGAGGTATAGAACTTCGAATTGAAATAAAACACAAGAAAATCGTTTTAATGTCCATCAATTTGGCTTTATTGGAAGGATAATTTTATGCCATTAATGTTTTAATATGATTTCGGGCATGTGGCCGCCGCGGCTGGCTCGAATAAAGCCAATTCTACAGGTCCAATTTTCAACCACTTTTTCGAGCATATGGGGCCGTATGTTGGCAATAACGCCACGAATGTTGGCTTCCAAGTCCCCTAACGTGTTTCTGGTTTGTTGGCGTAGACGAGCGACTTCACATATCCCCAAAGAAAATAATCCAATGGTCCATGTTAACCGATCCGTGGTTAACCGAATTAATTGCTCTGATGGACGATTATGTCGACCATAAAATGGACGGAGCTTGCGGTGAACTTCGCGAACTGAACCATTACTTTCGAAATAAATTTGCACGATTTGCAAGCGTTGTTCTTTTGTCAACCTGTTCATGATGAAATGGCAAACCAAACTAAATATTAATCACTTGACAGTTGACAAAATGGCCGCCGGTTAAAAAAGTGATGCCAACTTAAAGTTCTATACCCCAATAAAAAACACCCCTTAGATGGACTTATTTTCATGCAATGAGCCAAGGAATACGCTGGTGAAATTTGTCCAGTCGTGAAGGAATCACCCTATATAGTGAAAGTTTTAGCCAAAAAAAACTAATCAGCATCCTCTGGTGGAGCGTGAATGAATCAATGTTAACAAAAAATATTAGTCAGAATCCTCTGGTGGAGCGCTTAAAAATGGCGAAACAGTAACAAAAAAATTTTAAAATGACAGGCTTTGCAAAAAACTGTAAAATATTTGTATAAAAATGACTGCTACATGTGCTTGTAGGGGGTTCAGCTTGCCATCCATTTATGGCGAGTTTTTAATAAATGCACAGATTCCGATTTAATCTCTTTCGATCGTAACAAAACAGCCACTAACTGCAAGGAAATTAACCCCGAATAATTGCATTCCAATTCCTATCGTCATCAATTATTACACTCAGGTCGTTCAAATAAACTCAAAAGAACTTCGGATAGTTAAACCAAAAAAAATATGTACTCTACTGCATTAAATAACCGTTTTTTTGTCCAACTCCTCGCCACACTCGCTCTATACAATACGAGCGCTTCAAATATTTATGCATGAAAAATATGCTGAAAAAATGTTTTTTTTTGTCGGAATTTCAGTTGATATATTTTTTCCCCCGCCCCCTGTATAAAGTTAAAGGCTATATGCTGTGGACGAAGCACACCCCAAAAAAACTACATAAATTTAAATGTGCTACACAACAATTCATTGTGATGTAATACAGCTGGAGGGGGCTAACAAAAAATTGAAACAACCATCCTGAACTACCGACAGCAACAACTTTATCGCAAAGGGACGTTGCAAACGAAAAAAAGCAAAGCTAGAGTTGTTGTGAGTGATTTTTCGGATTAAGTTGAAAATTGTCAGAGTCAAAAGATAAACAGTAACAATAACAATAACGAAACGAGCCGAAATGCAAAATGCAGCCATGAAAATGGCACAAAACGACCGAAACAGAAGTAGTGCCATATAAAAAACGTAACATAAATATGTTTTCTGTCTGACAAAAAAGAATTTCAGCGAATTGTTGTTACATGTTAAAGTATCTATTTTTATAAACTGTGTCCGAAAAAAAGCGTTTTTCGGGATTTCACTCGCAATTCTTTATTCTCTGCGTTTTTTTACTGTCCATCTGCACTATTATGGTCGAAAAAAAAAATACAGTAAGGACTGGATCGTAGAAAGCAAAGTGTACAGTACAGTGTCAGTCAATTAGAAACGTTTTGAATTCAAATCAAACATTGCCTGCGGAAACTGGTGGACATTTCCAGTTAATAAACGATTGGTATAGACATATTGTAGAACGCGGTCATGTGAAGATACCCATTGAAAAATTGTAGACGTTTCCATCATAGAATGTAGTGTGTATATCTACTAGCTAAATACTTATTTGCGACCCTATTAAGTATACAAGATATTGATCGTCGAAAAATTCTAAGTCAATCTAGCCATGTCCGTCTGCCCGTCTGTTCTTCAAACAAATAGAGCTACAGTCTTCTTTCCAGATATATATTATATAATCGGCGATCGGCTAGTGTTGGGAACATACCAAATCGGCGATAAAACGTGCTTCTTCGATGGACTAAAATACTTAGTACCAAGTATTTTGACATACGAGGGTTGCTATATATATTTCTGGCCTAATCTGACATTTTCATTGGAAAGTTTGACATTTTTTAGCATAAACGTATTTAGAACGTTTTGACGTACGACCATCATTTGTGTTGTTTACAATGACTTGAAAAAAATCAATTTGGCAAAAAAAATGGAATTAACTCGTGAACATTTTCGTGCGATAATTTTTCACAACTTTCGACGTGGATTATCACGGCAAGAGTGCATCGATAAACTTAAATCGTTGTATGGCGATGAATCACCATCCTATAGTACTGTAAAAATTCGTTTAATAAATTCAATTGTGACCAACGCTCGCTCAAAGACGAAGGTCGTCCAAAAACGGCCGTTGTGCCAGAGAACATTGATGCCGTGAGTGAACTGATAATGCAAGATTGTCATGTGACAAACCGTGGGATAGAGGCATCCTGGGGCATTTCTTTCACCAGCATACATTCGATATTACATGAACACCTGGCCGTAAAAAAGGTTTGTTCTCATTATCCCGCACAATTTGGCAATCGCTCAAAAAAAGGCTCGTGTCGATTGGTGCAAAGAAATTTTGCAAAAAATTTTATCGCGTTGCTTCAAAAGAATTTTATAAGATCGTCATAGGTGACGAATCATGGCTCTATGTGTATGAGCCCAAAACAAAACCGCAATCGACCGTGTGGGTCTTTTAAGACGAACCAAATCCAACGAAAGTTGTTCGTGGAAGAAGCACTTCGAAGCAAATGGTCGCCTGTTTCTTCGACAAAAATGGTCATAAGGCGACTGTTCCGCTTGCGCAACGTAGGACGGTCAATTCTGAGTGGTACACCACAATTTGTTTGTCTGCAGTCTTCGGAGGAATTCGAAAAAGGAACAAGAGAAGACGAATCAATGTGCACCATGGCAATGCGAGCTCTCACACATGGGTCCAACCCGCGCCTTTTTGACCGGCCAAAACGTCGAATTGATGGTGCATCCGTCGTACAGACGGATTTAAAATAATTTAAAATCGTAATTTTTGCACAAAAAAAGAATTTTAAATACCTCTAACGTCAAAACTATTGAACTGTCTATAATATATTGCATGAAAAAGTTTAGGAAAAGCTGATTTCTTATGTGAGGCAACACTTTGTCAAATCGGTAATAGCGTTTCGGAGCTATAGTTAAAAAAGCTGAGACATCTCTTAAAAATTTTAATAATTCTATCTCGAAAACTAATCAGAGGAAATTTTTTTTAAAATTAATTTTCGTGTTTAGAAGGCCAAAATGAGAACACTCGATCAAAATGGTTTCTAACTAGTGTAATTTAAATAAAGGGCAGTCCAACTAAAACACACGATTTAAATTGTAAATAACACAAAAAGTTTTCAAAGAATATCCTTTATTTTTTTATGATAGAAGGATCTATGACAAAAATGTACGAAACAAACCATCGGCAAAATAAAGAGTAGGCAACGATCAGCAGGTACATATATATAGTATATCGTACAAAGCTCTCAGACTCGAGATCTATGGCCAGCTAGGTCCTCAATGGCATGTTAAGGAAAGAACAATTATTTGTCTCACATGAAAAAAGCCATCCTATTGTTTTCGTACCATACTGTAGTGCGTTTATTCAGTCTCTGTCGATGTTAATGTTCCATTTGTTTACTTATTGCTTTGTCAATGGCCATGTTGGCTGGAAGGCGGGCGGGCGGGCCGACTGCTGGTGTATGTCAAAAGTAATTTTTGACGTTTAAAAATAACTGCTGTGACATTAGTGTAATAAATGACAATGTAATTGTGTTATTGGTTACCAGGCACATGTGATTTTTTGTTTTTTATGGTGGTGTACATATGTATAGACAAAAGGAAATGACAGCTATTACAAGAAAAATGCCTTTGTCCAATGGTGACCATTTTTCTATCTAGCAGTGTATACTCGTATAAACTGCGTTAACAGTACGTTTTACGCTCTTTTAAATAATGTTCTATACAAATAAATTTAACGAAATTTAACGTGGACTGCCGTTAGGTGACCATGCCGTTTAGGTTAAACCCTGAAAACACTAGTTTACAATTTATGTTTTTCTCCTGATCCATAATTCTAAATATTTTTCCCTAAGATTTTGGCCTCTTAAACACGAAAATGAATTTAAAAAAAATTTCCTTTGATTAGTCTTCAAGATAGAATTTTTGATTTTTTTTACGATTTTTTATCTGATATCTCAGCTTTTTGGACCATAACTCCTAAACGCTATCACCGATTTGATCAAGAGTGGTCTGAAATAAATGGATGGATGATGAAAGGAAATAAGCTTTATTAAAACTTTTTCATACAAGGTAATAAAATCAGTTCAACAGTTTTGACGTTAGAGGCATTTAAAGAATTTAATTTTTCGTGCAGAAATCACAATAATATAAGGTAATCTATCTAGAGGTTCTTTTTTTCAAAATAAAAAAAAAATACTAAAATTGAAATCAAGTGGGGAATCTTTTTTATTCATTCGAAGGAAATTTTATGCCATTTATTTTTTGAGTATAATTTCCTTTAAATGTTGGCCGCAACTACGCCTCAGGGTGTCCATTCAGAGGGTGCAATTTTGTATGACTCATTCGAGCATTTCGACCGGTATGGCGTGAATGACACGCGTAATGTTGGCTTTCAAGACCTGAATCAAAGCTGGTTTGTCAGCATAGACCTTGGGCTTTCTATAGCTCCAAAGAAAAAAGTCTAAAGGTGTGATATCACACGATCTAGGCGGCCAATTCACCGGACCAAAATGTGAAATGACTTCTCACTAGATCCATTGTTTGACCAGCTGCATGGCAAGTGACACCGTCCTGTTGAAACAAAATGTTGTCAAGAATACGGGCCTCAATTTCAGCTAGTAAAAAGTCCGATATGATAGAGCAATAGCGAGCACCATGGAAAGTTACGTTTCGACCATCGTCATTTTTGAAAAAATATGGACCGATAATTCCACCAGCCCATAAACCGCAACAAACCGTAGTTTTCTCTGGATAAAAGGCACCTCTTGAACCTATTCTGGTTCCTCTTCAGCCCAAATGCGGCAATTTTGTTTATTGACGTTGCCGTTGCGCCAGAAATGGGCCTCATTAATGAACACAATTTTAGTCGAAAACAACGGATTTTCTTGTTTTTCGCCGAACGCTAATTTCCATAATACAGTTGCAAACATTTGAAGGAAATTATATTCAAAAAATAAATGGTATAAAATGTTCTTTCGTATGAACCATAAACATTCCACACTTGATTTGAAGTGTAGTGTTTTTTTTTGGAAAAAATACATCTAGATGGATCACCCTTTCAAATATATATATATATATATATATATATATATATATATATATATATATATATATATATATATATATATATATATATATATATATATATATATATATATATATATATATATATATATATATATATAAATTGAGCATAAAGACTGGACTTTCTCGAGGAAAACAAGCCAAATCGGTAATAGCGTTTGGTAGTTATGGTCCAAAAAACTGAGACATCTCATAAAAAAAATCGTACAAAAATTCCTAAAATTCTATCTTGAAAACTAATCAAAGGAAACAGTTTTAAAATTCATTTTCGTGTTTAGGAGGCCAAAATCTATAGGGGAAAAAATTTAAAATATGGACCAAAATGGCTGTAAACTAGTGTAATAAGTCTTGTTAGTGAAACCACTAGTTTCGTGGAGTCCATCAAGGACTCCACGAAACTAGTGGTTTCACTAACAAGACAAAACAAGCCCATCGTTCAAGAAAAATGTCCAGCCTTTCTTGACTGGCAATCTAAACAAACTAACTAAAACTCTAAAGCTGTTTCTCACAGGAATATATAAGAGCTGATAAACAAGTTCTTGTGCCTTGTAATATTTATTGAATACTTTCCCTGTACCATTCACTCATTTTTCAACTGCAAAAATGTCAAAGATGTCCTCTACCCAATCATCATATAGCAGGCATTGACAGTGAGCTGTACTGTTTATGTTCGCGAAAATGACTATTTTAGAAGCAAGGTATTACTCAAAATTCTGACGATGACAACTTAACAAAGGCACAACCATTCCATAATCCTGCTGCTGTTGTTGCCAGCTCCAGACATAGTGGTTGCCGTCAACGCGGCCTGTCAGACTGTCAACGACCACAAATGCAAACAAATACATTTTATGGAAAGCGAATACAGGGCCAAACAGGCAAATTGCGAATTCAATAATGAATTGCTACGAAAACACATTAACCAAATCATCTCACAATTCATCACGTAGCACAGCAATCAATGTCAAATCACAAAAAAAATAACGCCAAGAAAACGAAGCAACCAAACGGGGACTACGTGAAAAGGCCCATTAAACACCGCAGGGAATTCGTCGGGCTTACATTTACTTCGGCGCTTATAAAAACAACCTAAGAATAATGCATAAAGATTCCAATTTTCCGCGATTTCTTTCACGACCTTGGTAAATTGTTGGCTTTGGCTTGACGGGGTTACGTGTTTCGTGATGTGAGCCGGGCGAGTGATTTCAATATTTTTGTGTTTGTCATTTTCTACGCACTTTTAAACTGTTTCATGCTCAAGTGAGTGCGTGGTTTTTTAATGAGGTTTATACATAAGGGTAAATCGTGAATTTATTTCACGAAATGTTATAACAAATTTGAAGATAGGAATGCACATATATATCACACACTTTTGTTGTAATTTCAAGTTAATCATAATGGCCAATCGGTCCATTTTAAATTCTAACCTCTGCGGAGCATCAACAAACAGTTCTGCAAAGTTTTAGCCAGCTTGTTCCTAGATTGCGACCCGCAATATGTTTTTCTTACAAACTAACAGACGGCCATGACAAGATCTTCTTCGATTTTTACGACGATTCACAATATAGAACGGGTGGTCCACCCTAATACACGATGTTAATTTTGGGTCACACCCTAACTTCAAGTGTTTTATCCAACTAAATCGACATTTCTTTGTTTTAGCGTTTGATTTACCACGGAGAGGTACACACATGAGCAGCGCCTTAAGATTTTTAAAGCTTTTTAAGAAAATAGACGTCGAAACATTTTTAAAATAAAAACTGCAATAGATTTTAATGCCATTTGTAACAATGGTAGGTTCTGATGATTATTTTTTTTTACTAATACTATGTTTTTCGTACTTAAATAACAATGAAAGGCAATTATAATAATTATTCATTTGACTCAAATATTGATTGCAAATATTCCATATTTTGTTCTGTGCTATTTCTGTTCTTTAGTAGTTTTTTGGCTTCTTCATCTAAATGCCGATGTTCCACTTTCCATTGATTGCGAATACTGGAGATGAACGGATCTGACGTTGCGCATAAAGTATTAAATAGATCTTCATTTGTGAAATTTCGTGAAATTTTTCTAGTATTGTGCTCTCTATAAAATCTGTAATCCTTGTTCCTTTTTCCTGAGCCTCCTCGGATAGTTCTCCAAGTGGCACCAAATGATATTTAATGACATCTTGTCCATGGTAAAGGATTTTGTGAACTGTTGCAGACATATTTCTTCATGGGTAGTTGGTTGTATATATATTTGAAGTTTCCTTTGCATAATCTCCAAATTTTCTACAGTCAATTTCGTCATTGCACGCAAGTACTTCTAGGATTATTTTAAATCTGAAAATAAGGCTTAAGTCCACGCCTGTAATTTCAGCTGCTGTTTCTGGATCTGAAAGGAATCTTCTTGCGGTATTGCCATCATTTGTATTGCCTGACCTTTGTTTTAGCTGATCTATAATCAATCGAAATTTCTGATATTCATCTTGAACATGTTTCTTTTTTGAACTTCTTAAAACTTTGTTGGTTTCGTTGTTTTTTATTGATCCTGAAGACCCGAAATCCAAATCATAACTGATTTTTAGTATGTGTTCCGTAAGTTGTATTCTTGCATGTAGTGGTGATAATCCAAATTCATACACGCAGAGAAAAAATATGGTTACTATATGGTCACGGCAACAATAGTATGTTCTCTGCTATAAAAGTATGGTTGTCGCAACCTTAGTATTGTTTTTTGAATTTTGACAATAGTATGATTGCGGCAATATTAATATTGTTGAAATGTAACAAAAACATTGTTGCCAAATTAAAAAATGAAAAAATGGTTGTAGCAACAATATCATTATGGTTGGTGGGACAAAAGTATTGTTTTATGGGTTTTATGTTAACAATAACATGATTACGCCAATCATACAGGCAAAATCCTATTCATTTTTAATTTGACAATGTTATTTTTACGAATCTTACGCAATAATATTAGTTTCTATATATAAATTAAATTTTTTCAAAACAAACTACGGATTAGTATAACTGAAATATTTTTAATAAATGAATTGTTTCTGCTGTTAAAAAAACCACTCCTTTTATACTGAAAAATCTCTATTGTTGAATAACAACTTAACCCAATCTTTAAATTTGGGAATCATAGCATGGCTGTGTGTAAGTCATACTATGGTTCTAAGGATCATACTATGGTTGTATGTGCAACATACTATGGTTGTGAGGATCATATTATGGTTATGAAGATCATAGTATATTTGAGTGTGAATCATACTATGGTTGTGGGGATCATAGTATGGTTGTGTGTGATAACTCTATTGTTGTGAGGACCATAATATTGTTATGGGGATCATAGTATGGTTGTGTGTGAACCATACTATTCTTGTGATGATCATAATATTGTTGTGCCACAACCGTATAACCAACCATAGTATGATGCTCTTCGAATATTGTTACCACAACCATACTTTTTTTCTGCGTGCATGCATCGGTATTATCTAATGATTTTGTCGGGACTTGATTTAATTGGGTTGATGTTGCTTGGCATATAATGCAGCTGGATGCAGCCTTCGTGGTAGTCATAGCCTGACCTACATCATCTATCATTGTCAGCACTAATTGGTAGCTTACTTCAATTTGCTGCCTATCTAACTGTAATTGTATTGGCTGTAGTGTTGCAATTTGGGCCTTGATATCACTAACTTCTTTCTTAATGGCATCATGAGTTTCTTTTTTGAATTCAAATTTGATTGGCCTGCAGTATTTCTCATTTTTCCAAATATCCAGTGTTTGCGTTCTACTAGTCGAAGGCTCTGAGTCTATCTCCGAAATATTTCCACATACAACTTGTTTGTATTGTTTTTGTCCCGAAGAACCATCACATCCCCATTTACAAAAAAGAATTAACTTTGTGTTTCCATATATCTTTAACTCATTTCCTGTTATTGATTGTAGCAAGCGTTCGGCTGTGCGATCAAGTAGAGATTGTAGTTGTACCTCTGCCGAAATTGGTGTGATTGTAATAGTACCCTTTGATGGGAAACAGTCCATTTTAGCAGCGGTTATGTGATGATATGCTGTATACAAATTTGAGTCCTTTTCAATCGCACGCAATCTGAGCTGAATATATTGCTGTTTTGTTAATTTCAAATCCAGAAATAATGCTAATGCCTCCTCATTTGTGAACTGTATTGCATCGCGCGGAGTTGGTTTACTTTTAAAAATCCGTTTTGTTCTCACTGTACTAGCTTTAACAACTTTTTCAATGATATACACTTTTGTAAATTGGTTCTGTGATCGTAATTAATGTAGAAAAGATTCATTTATATTTGTACAACCAACTTCATCGTTAACATATTTAAGTTTCCGCCTCTTAAATCTATCGCTGCAGTTGTCCAATGGTTTGCGTGATCTTTCAGCCTTACGTATCTTGCTTTGCTGGCCTTCTAACCAGTTTGCACTTTTTATATAAAACTTTTGTTTACTGTATCTTACTTCTTTGTAGCGTTTTTTAAGTGCTTTGACGAAATTAGATATTTGTTCTTGTATTTCGGTGCTACACGAATTTAAGTTTAATTTTATTTTAACGTAACTAAGAACATCTTTCTGGTTTTTGTTTCTAAAATACTCTTCGACCAATTCTTTATAACTGAAGCTCTCCATATTTTTCTGAATATTTTTATTTGCATCTGTTATGTTTTATCACTTGCGAATATACGTCCGTACACTTAAAGGATTAACTTATTACTGAGTAAACACTTATCGAATCCGTATATGTATAGATTTTTAGATACATGATATTCACACATTGATCTTTAACTTCATAGCAGGTACTACTTACAAAACAAAATTGCACTATTTAATGGGGTTCTTTGAGGTGTTGCAAGCGGAATAACAAAGAGAATGTACACTTCATTCTATACCACCTTAAACTAACCTAATAAAAGCATAAAAGAAATTTAACCTGACAACCTGGCCCTCAGCACAATACAATCTGCTTGATATAGCAAACACTGCATAAACCAAAACCAGAGAATTTCGCGAAATTAATGAAATGGCGAAATGTGTCGTGTAAACTTAGAAGATGTAGTATTTGTAAGCGTATGCACATGTCATCGGAGACGTGATACGTTAAACCACGAGTGGATGGTTGTGTTTGCCGTAGTCGTGACAGGGAGGTACCTTAATTCATACCCCCGATGAAAGGGTGTGTACGTACACACCTGAAGGAGGAACCCTCTAGCATGCATGATCAATGTTCAATCATGTTATTAGAATATATTTTGTTTTTATTTTCTTTCATTTTATTGAAATAAATTATTTTTCACATTGAACAGGGATTAAACCGGCTAAAGACCTCTTGCTTCTAAATTTAAATACAAGACAAGTTTCTAACAAAATGGCAAAGTGACATTGATTTTCGTGGCTGCACACTACTTTTATCGTGATTTCGGGTCCGTGACAACCCTCTTCAGAAAGCATTGCTGCAATTGTTGAAAGTAAAACCGAACTCTTTAAGGCCAGGCTCTCCCCAAACGAATGAGAACTACTGTTGTAAACCTTAATGTGTAAAAGCAACAGACCGAAATAAAACAAACGAGCTAAACATAAATTATTTTTATTTATTTTTTGAATGACATGAATGATTTTCGGCTAGTAAGAATATTTACAAAGATTTTACAATATACAAGGATTCAAGGACATTTCAAACAAGTAAAAAAACTAAATTCAGGTGAGGTCGACTACTCTATTTTCGTGCAATCATTTTTCACAACTTTCGACGCGTATTATCACGACAAGAGTGCATCGATGAACTTAAAGCTTTCTATGGCGATGAAGCATCATCCTATAGCACTATAAACAACTGGTTTAATGAATTCAATCGTGGCCGACGCTCGCTCAAATACTGCGAATGTCGTGAAGGTCGACCAAAAACGGCCGTTGTGCCAGAGAACATTGATGCCGTGCGTGAACTGATAATGCAAGATCGTCTTGTGGCACATCGTGAGATAGAGGCATCCTTGGGCATTTCTTCCGCCAGCATACATGCGATATTGCATGATCACCTGGCCGCACAATTTGGCAATTGCTCAAAAACTGGCTAGTGTCGATTGGTGCAAAGAAATTTTGAAAAAATACGTTGGCGGTGCTTCAAAAGATCGTCACAGGCGACGAATCATGGATCTATGCATATGAGCCCGAAACAAAACAGCAATAGACCGCGTGGGTCTTCGAAGACGAGCCGAATCCACCGAATGTTGTTCTTGGAACAAGCACTTCGAAGCAAATGGTCGCCTGTTTCTTCGGCTAAACTGATCATGTGGCGACTGATCCGCTTGAGCAACGTAGGGCGGTCAATTCTGAGTGGTACACCACAACTTTTTTGTCTGAAGTCCTTGGAGAAATTCGAAAAAGACGAACAAGAGAAGACGTATCATTGTGCACCATGACAATGCGAGCTCTCACACATCGGCTCAAACCAAAGCCTTTTTGACCGGCCAAAACGTCGAATTTATGGGTCATCCGATTTCAATATATTCCTAATTTCATTTTATTACTGCACATTAAGAAAAAAATGGGTGGTCAACGATTTTCGTCGCCAGAAGATGCTGTGTCTCAATCGGAGTGGAAAAAGTGACAATTGGTTTGAGCGCATGCAAAAGTGTATAAATCATGCTGGAGAACACTTTGAAAAACAATAAAACCATTTTTGATAATAAATATTCGCATTTTCATTATTAGGCCAGAAATATATAGCCCTCCTATACCTTTCAAGTAAAATTTTTAAAAAAAAAATTTATCCCAATAGTGCTTTCTTCTTTCTCAAGGCAAAGTTTCCTAAAGAAACTTTGATTGCTTTTTAATTGTTTCCACACAAGTTGTCCAATGAAAGAAAAATTTACAGAAAATGTGTTTTAATGTTGTTCGCCGGTCCAAAAACAGCATAAACTTATGTGAAGTATTATTTTCCATGTCATAATATCCTTCTTTTTGTTTATTGACATGTTCTCTTCAACTACCAGACGACTCTATCTTTATTTTTAAAAAGGCTTCAGTTACATCTGTCTATATTGTCTGCATACGCGATTAGGATGTAATCCCTGGAGATAATTGTGCAAATTACTCTATTAATATATAATAGAAATTTAGTAAATATTAAGGCAGACACGGTCATTTGGGCATTTGCTGCTAACCACAAAGTTTTTTGCTAGTCGAAAAAATTTCAGGGGCACAACATTTCATACCTTATAAAATCTCCTTCCAAATAAGGCACACCCTAAGGTGTTCTGTTAATTTTCCACTTTACCACTTACAGCTAAAACTTTTACGAAATCCTTCGTTTATAAATCAAATCAAAATTACTCGGCCATAGATTAAAGCGTATAATCATGTTCAGTGTGATAAATATTTAACATGATTGTGATCTATTTTAGTTGTCTTTTCTACGACTTTCTGTTTTAGTTCTTTTTTTTGGGTTTTATTTTCGTTTGACCAAGTGCTAACCTATGTCTATCAATTTTCTATGGTATTTCATATGTTTGAACTTTGGCCGCACATAGGCACACTGGCCGGTAAACCTAATCAATTATCGAACACTTTTATGATTTATGTGAACAAATAAAAGACAGACGCCACGAAGACACAGCACGACCGACGGCCACACACCAGCAGAATAGAATGTGTCATTAAAGCAACCATGTCAAACACCTGTGCACCCACAACCCGGGGGTAGATGGATGGATGGATGATGATGATGGAATTTGGGCTATTTCGATTCAGTTTTTCTACAACTACAACTCCCACTACTTAGGCGAACACACAGTCTATCTGGCTAAGGTTGGCAGTGTAATGGTTTTTTGTGTGTGTGCGTGTTGGTTTTCATTTTTTGAGTTGAGCTTCAGGTGGTTTTGGCCCGATAAAAATGGAAGACAGACAAAACAAGAAAAAAAAACAAAAAGAAAACATTTTGATTTTTATGGCCTAAGTGGAAAATATTGACAAGCACCAATAGAATTATGTATGTGCACGAATATGTGCTTGTAGCCAGTTTGAGTGTGTATGTAAGTGTTAATGTAATAGACGTGTTTTTTACAATTTAATATTTCCAATGTTACTCTCTTAAAGCATATTAGGTTATATATCTATAGACTGCTTGGGTTTATGTCTTGGCGGTGGATTTTACCATGCTTTTTTGAAAATGTTTAAAGGCGAAATAGCCTATTTAGACTGACTAAAACTGGTAGTTTTCCAGGTGGTTTTTTCCAAAAAAAAAATCATGAAAGTTTGCCAACTCAATTGTTTCACATAGAGTAAAGAAGCACGAAAACTTCTACTTTTTTAGTATGTAAATGCTATAATATGTTTTGCATAACTGGAGTGGAATTGGCTGTGGCTTTTCGCAAATTTTATACGCTATCGGTTTCAGTTAGTTTACTTTGTGTACACCTAAAAGTGTTTAAATACTCTCTATGCAATCTATGGGTATATTCAGATTAACAAAAATCTGTTATTTTCTAGGGTTTTTCCGATTCAAATCCGACAACTCCTTGGCAGCTCAATTTTTTTTTTAAATGGATGTTTTCCACATCAAAAAAAAAGTGAAAATTGATTTTTTTACCCTTAGGTCCCTATCTCTATGCGATGTCACATATATGTTTTTTTTATTGTTTATTATTGTTGTTTTTTGGCTGAGGTGAGGGTTAGACGGAAATGAAGAGTCACCGGTGGTCTCTATGGATATATAATGGATGATCCAAATAAAGATACTTTTTTCAATAGCCTTTTTTTGACAGATCACGTGTGAGTCGTGTCATGGTGTCATGTTATTTTTGTTTAGTATAGTTTGGCATTTCATCATGGAAAGACTTATGCTGAACTACGATTACAAATCGTTAAACTTTATTACGAAAATTCGATTTCTGTTCAGCGATGAGGCCCATTTCTGGCTCAATGGGTATGTCAAAATTGCTGCATTTGGGACGAGAGCAACCAGAAGAGGTTCAAGAGCTGCCACTTCATCCAGAAAAAACAACGGTTAAGTGTGGTTTGTGGGCCGGTGGAATCATTGGTCCATATTTTTCAAAAATGATGCCGGTGAGAACGTAAACGTCAATGGCGACCGTTGATAACCGACTATTCGATGCCTGAAATTAAAGCTCGTGATCTCGGCGACATTTGCTTTCACGATTTTTCATGAAATTGGCCAAGGAATACGTTGGTGAAATTTGTTCAGTCGTGAATAAATCACCCTGTATATATACGCTTTAACTTGACATACTTAACCTTGCTCCGCAACCTTTGGTTGGTCCTCACTATATTGTGATCTATTAGCACTTAGCTCTTGAATTTGTTTCCTCCAGTCTCTAATACCAAATATAATCGCATCCTCTTCCTTGTCTGCCCTTTCCGTAGCAGTTTTCGTCTAACATCTTTCTGGCTGGAACATTTGTTTCCAATTGACTAATATGTCAAAGCCAGCACACTCGCTGTAGGATGATCAATGTAGAGGTATTTTTTCAAAATAAAAAAATACAAAAATTCAAAATCAAGTGTGGAAACTTTATTGTTCATTCGAATGGACATTTATTTTTTGAATATAATTTCCTTCAAATGCTGGCCGCAATTACGCCTCAGGGTGTCCAATTTTGGATGACTTTTTCGACTGGCATGGCGTTAATGACACTCGTAATGTTGGCTTCCATAACCTGAATCGTAGCTGGTTTTTCAGAAAAGACTTTGGACTTTACGTATCCTCAAAGCAAAAAGTCTGAAGGTGTCATATCACACGATTTAGAAGGCCAACTCACCGGTCTAAAACGTGAAATTAGCTGTTGTTCGATATGACCTCTCATTAGGTTCATTGTTCGAGCAGCATGTTGTGACACCGTTCCAAATGTCATCCAGATTACGGGCTTCAATTTCAGGTAGGAAAAAGTCCGTTATTATGGCGCGATTTCAAGCTCCATTCATTGTTACGTTCTGTCCATCATCATTATTAAAAAAAATATGAACCGATGATTTCACTAGCCCATAAACTGCATCAAACCGTGTTTTTTCTGGGTATAACGGCACCGATGTTTATGCCGCTTCTGGTTGCTCTTCAGCCCAAATGCGGCAATTTTATTTATTGATGTTGAGCCAGAAATTGGTCTCATTACCGAATAAAATTTTGGTCGAAAACAGTGGATCTTTTTCGACCTTTTGAAGAAGCCAAACACTTAAACGGCGAAATGCAGGAACATCTTTAGGTTTCAATTCCTGCAAATGGCAAACTATTCTGAAAAGAAAGACAAATAAAGTTTAACAAAACTCACGTGTAATCTGTGAAAATAATCCTATTGAAAAAAATACCTCTAGATTGATCACCCGTTATCAGTGCATTGTAAAGTGTAATCTTCATCTTTGCTTCAGCTTTGCTCCTAAGCTGCTTACCTAGCCCAAAATAACACCTAATTGCCAACACGACCCATTGTTTTATTTCAGCGCTGGCATTGGTTTGTTGGAATATGTATACCTATTGTAGGCATACAATTTCCTCAAATATCTCTTGGGAAATCATTTTTGTTCGTGTTTTTTTTTAGCTCATTTTTTTCAGTGTAATTTGTGGCAGTTCTTTAATATCCCTTCGTTGAGTTTAAATTGTTCTTCTTCTTAGAATTCTTCGGTTTTGATCAATGTCTCATTTGATGGATGTATGATTGACAAAATGTTTATTTATTTGATTTTATTACCCGCCTGTAAGTGTATGTGTGTATATATGCAAATGGTATGTTAGCTATTTATGTGTAGTATGTAAGCTTAGCACATAACTGATGTTTAGTAATCTTCAATAACACACACACCTCCATATATAAAACAGATTTATGTACACTTATACTCCTCCTGCTCCTCCTACAAGTTTGCTCAAATTTAAGTTTGAATGTCATTTTCGATTTGTGTACGTGTATATAACATAAATAAATTTGAAATTGAATTTATATATATTTTTATAAGATTATAAAGAAATATGCGTATGCATACAACAATTGTAGATTTCGTATGTAAATAACAAATAAAAAAAACACTGAAATTATTCAAATTCTTTAGTTGGATTTACACACACACACACACTCATGAGAGTTAGAGAGAGAGAATGAATTTTGGCAACTGTCCTTCCTACTACCAACTGCCATGGACGCAGGCAACTACTCTGAATTGTAGTTATTTATTTAAATTGATTGTTTAGTTTGCAATGCAATATAATTTTCTTAACGTCAACAGAAGCATCCTGCGGGAGTTTGAATCATACATGAATTGCTTCATTGGACTGAAAGAAGTCAATTCTCTGTTGTTTACCGAAAAACATGAACAATCACAATATATCGTAGCTCTACCGAAGGGCATTTGTTTCAATATTAAATAATGTTATGATTTAAATAATATTATTTAAAAGAAACAAACAAAATAAATGATTGAAATTGCTTGTTCTCACTTAAGAGTATAACAAACCCTTGGTGGGTTTGGTTAAAACCATTCCATGTTTTGAAATATTTTATAATATTTTGTGTTGAAGTATTTTAAGTACCATTGTAAAAATATTAGAAAATCAAGATCCAGTTTTTCTTTTTATTGCAATGGTACCTTTTTCAAAAAATGGTAATCGTTTCATCAAAAGCCGGCGAAATGCCAAAATTTCGTTAACCTGTTTAGATTTTGACTACTATGCAGGGAAGTTTTCTCAAATCAGTGAGTTATGCACGATATATTCACGTTGAATTCAATGTCCGGCATACGACAATTTTTGAATCGGGTAGCGCAGATTTGTTAAAAAAATATTTTAGATATAAATCTCTTAATTCAGTCATGTTAGTCATTGATCCTTGAAATCTCAAACAGCTAAATTTAAATTCTATATCCAGAATAGGTGTCGTGCTGCATGGTGTGGAAAAATTCACAATGATTGACAAAACCTCAGTTTTTTTGCGATTTGGATGATATTTGACTTCTTGGAAAGCTCCAATCACTATCCTACGGGAAATGCAGAGTCAAGTGTTTTGAATGTACCAAATCGAGGACGGGGAAATACAGCCGCTTTTACACAACTGGTTTGGTATGGATCGAATGGTGTGAAGTACAAAGGTTGCTATTTATATTTCGGGTTCGGCAATAAAAACACAATAATTTATCATTGGAAATGGTTTTATTGTTTTTCAAAATATGGTCAAAAATGGTTTTATTGGCCAATACACTTTTGCATGCGCACAAACCAATTTTCGAAGCACTTTTTCCACTCCGATTGGGACACCTCCAAAACATAATTTTTGAACGCTTCAACAGCTGCTTCGGGCGATGAAAAAGGTTGACTACGCATTTTTTCTTGATGCAAGGGAACAAGAAGAAAACATTGGGTGCCGAATCAGGGCTGTACGGTGGATGGCCCATCAATTCGACATCTTGAGTGGTCAATTAGCACAATTTTCAAAGCACCTTTTCCACTCCGATTGAGACACCTTCAAAACATGATTTTTGAACGCTTCAACTGCTGCTTCGGGCGATGAAAAACGTTGACTACGCATTTTTTTCATGAAGCTAGGGAATAAGAAGAAGTCATTGGGTGTGAAATCAGGGCTGTTAGGTGGATGGCCCATCAATTTGACTTCTTGAGTGTTCAAATTTCTCATCGTTTTAGCTGATGTGTAAGAGCTCGCATTGTTGTGATGCAAAATGATCCGTCCTTTCTTATTATCTTCCTCATTTCCTCGAACACTGTTGGCAAACAGATGGTTGTATACCACTCAGAATTGACCGTACTAGGTTCCACTAAACGCACTGTAGCAACATAACCAGTTATAGCGAAAAAACGCTTGTATGTACTTCTTTCACGAACAACTTTTGTTGGATTTTGCTCGCCTTGAAAGACCCATACGGTCGATTGGTGTTTTATTTCGGGTTCACATGCATAGATCCATGATTCGTCACCTGTGACAATGTTATACACTGCTTTTGAGCTACCGCTGTTATACTTTTTCAACATCTCTTTGTACCAATCCATACGAAGCTTTTTTTGAGCAATCGTCAAATTATGTGGGATCCAACGAGAACAATTTTTTTTCACGGCCAAGGATGCCTCAATCCTTTGCCTTGCTTAATCAGTTCACGCACAGCATCGCTGGTTTCTGGCAAAGTGACCGAAGTTGGACGGCCTTTACGAAATTCTTCCTGGCGCGAACGACGTCCGAGCTGAACTCTTGGTACCAGCGATTAACAGTGGTTTTTGATGGTGCTTCATCGCCAAAAGTCGAAACAAGTTGATTTAAACACTCTTGTCTCGATAACCCACGCCGAAAATCATAAGAAATCATTGTACGAAATTGTTCATGGGATAATTCCATTTTTTGACTGAGATGAGTTTTTCAACACACTGGAAACAAAACAATTCGCCTTCAAATGACAAAACGTACTGGGTGAAGTTATGCTAAAAAATGTCAAAATTTCCAATGGAAGTTCCTGTTTGCATCTGGGAACTCTAGTATTGGCAGGCCCCGAAATATAAGTAGCAACCCATACTTGAAATATTTAAAGTCGTCAAATTCGCGCACATAAAATCGCATACCAATACTCACGCAAAATCTGAGGTTTTCACAAATCGGTTGGTTTCAGGAGTATTTTGTTTCCGATTTTTCCTCCCTCATTTTGTAAATTTAGTGTTATTTCCAAAAAGTATTTAAACATGTTTTTTTTCTTCATTTTTAAAATCAAAATTTCATTTCTTTTTACCTTCTTTGTTTTAATTGTGGCAATAAGATTTAATCAAGAAATGTCACTTAATGACTGTAACTGATCGGTTCTACTCCAACCACTGGACAGCATAGTTTAGCGGAATAGTTAGTTTTTGGTTTATGCTTACATATGAAAAACTTCTATTCCTGAAGATGTCTCACAAAAAGGGATGAACCAATGAATAAAATGAAGATTATAAATGCAAAACCTCGACCTCGAGCTTGCGTATTCAATTATTTCATCATAATAAAGATCGGGAAACAATTTTTGCACAATTGTTAAAGTACAGGTGATAATAGCGACTAGTGCCTGTCGAACATTTAAATTTTTTTAACATCAAAGATTGCCAGCATCGTATCCGTGCTACACGACACCTATTCTGGCTAGAGGTTTCAAATCTTCCTGTAAATACCTTATCCGCTCATGTGTAAAATTTCATGGATCTTCGAATTCGTGCTACACGCCATCAATTCAGGCTAGAGGTTTTAAAAGCTACTGTAAATACCTTAACCACAGCTGTTTAAAATTGCATGGATCTACGACAAACTCATCAGAAAATAGAGACTTATTTCCAAAATATTTTTTTTAATATTTTCTTGAAAAAAAATCAGTTATATTGCTTTTCAAAATGTTCTGTAAGATATGAAGTGGTAAACCCAAAATGTCTTTTTTCTTCTCTCTTGTGTATTGTATTTATAATTGTATTTAACAAGTTATTGTACTATTATTTTTTTATATTTAATTTACATTGTTTTTTGCCAATAATTTACAAGTGTTCAAAATTTATTAAAAAACCAATTAAAAGAATTTGTAACTCTTAACATAATTTTCTCTCCCGTTTTTTCCTCCTTCTCTTTATATTTCGATTATTTCAAAATTGCAAACAAAAAAAACGGAAAATTGTTTTACAAATTAATAATTTTATTAAATTAGTGGTATCCACGTATGGTAAGTTTCAGAAATTAAGCATAAAAAATATATGTGGTACACAAATATTAACACTCAAACGAGGGCGACCAATAACTATCAGACCTAGCAAAGAAACTACAAACTGGCTTTTAATCAAAACACATCACAGATATTTAGCTTAATAGAAAAATGATAGAAAATTCGATATTTTTGTAAGACGTGAGAGATCGACTTCCCGACAAGTTAATGTTAATACGAGTACAATGAAATCTCGCCTAATATTTAATTTCTCAACTCGATTCGGTTTATCTAAAAATTTGGACTACAGGCTAAAGAAATAAATGTATTTTTATCCATACACCACAGGTTATTATGACTTAGTGCGAATGTTTTCAAAACCTTCAAAGTAATGGGTATAGACCCTATGTTAAGTATATATATTAAGTATCGTCTTAGAATCAATATCTGAATCTATTAAGCGATGTCAGTCCGTCCGTCTGTCTATGTATCATTGTAATCAAAGTACAAATCTTAAACCAATTTTTTTTTTTTTTTAATTTTGAACCATCTTCAATTTTGGGGCAAGGAGGACGAAAATTGGTCCAAATCGGTCCAAATTTAGATAACATATATAGTTTTTTCCCGATTTCGAAACCTACAGCCCTAAATGCCACATAGTACATCCGACTTTGACTAAATTTCGCTCAGAGCATTTCGAGTGACCAACACCACTCTCTGATGAAAATTGTTTATATCAGTCCAAGTTTTCGAATAACTCCCACACAAAGGTCTATAATGACCCACACAAAGGCCTATAATGACAACCGATGACGCCCACATTTTGCTTGGTACGTTACAAGCCACCATTAAATAACTGTGGTGAAATTAACTCACTTATGTACATATTTTCGTATTGATCCCATAGAAAGATTTTAGAACCTACAGCTTTAACCCCAACATATTACACCCGATTACTACCAATTTTCGCATGGAGCGTTAGAGCGACCAATACATATCTCTTGTGATATTAGACCATATCGGTCCATGTCTTCGAATAGGTCCCACACACAGGTGCCTCCAGCTCGAAAAGCCACAAAGTGTGCTAGAGTGTCGTCGTAAAGCTCTAAGACGATCTAGCCATGTCTGTCTAGCCATGTCAGTGAACAGAATTAAACTAGAATACTGAAATTTTACATGATGATGACTTATGGTCATAACCTGTTTGGAGTTGTTAATGTCGATAAAATCGGCCAAGAGGGGAAAACCTTTCCCTTTAAGGGACTAATGTTACCTCGGAAAAAATACACTTTTTGTGTTTTTAATTATCAAATCAACTGCCCCAAATTTTCAAATGGGCGCAGTTTAGGAAGGAGGCAATTAAGACCTCAAAAAATATCATAGCTTCTCGATTTTCATGTGGCCCAAAAAACGTCCTGCATGGTCAAAGCAGGGTACAGGGTAAAGCAAATGTTTCAACGATTTCAACGATATAAAACAGTTTTGATGTTTTGGCCGAGTTTAAGGACAGACGCATGGGCCGAAAGGTACTTTTTACCATTAGGACGATAAAGCGTAGGGACGATGAAAGGTATAAAGGTTTTAGTTTTTACTTGTTTCTCCTTATTTTTCTCAATGACCTTCTGGGCCTGATCAAACAAAACACTTTCTATTACTTTGCAGAGGAAAGCAGCATCTGCAATTCATATTCATTCGACCGTAAACCGGAAAAAATTTAATTGACACACTCAACGAAGGCATTGCGGAGTGGGAGTTCCGCAATGGGTTCAAGTTTAATAATCGCAAGACCCAAATCTGCTTGTTAAGCCATAAACGATTCATGGGCTTAACTTTGTCGACAATATCAATGAATGGAATGGTTGTCGGGGAGTCGGACATGGGCAAAATATAATTGATACACTCAACGAAGGCATTGCGGAGTGGGAGTTTTGCAATGGAGTCGAGTTTAATAATCGCAAGACCCAAATCTGCTTGTAACCCATAAACGATTCATGGGCTTAACTTTGTCGTCAGTATCAATGAAGGGAATTGTTTGCGAGGAGTCGGACGCTCGTGTTGTTCTGGGCTTGAAAATTCAGTGTTATATTCGCTGTAACAAACACTTTTTAATGTTTGGGCTTTTTAAAAGCTTACAAAAAATACTTCAAATCTTAAGACTTCCTTATCATGTTTGGCTCCTTTAAAAAAATTAAGTAGCAATCCCATGTCTAGACAGGGGATTCAAGGTTTTCTTTAGAGTTGTTCGACCGGGTATATGAGAGGCAGTAGAAGCTTAGCAGGGGTAACAGGATAGCCAGTTCTGTGGGTTCTCTCGAACTTCGACGGAATGATTATTGTTTATCACTTAATAGTTATTCAATTAAATTTGCTCTTCTAATATAAGTGTCTACATCCCGTAGTTCACGTAATAGCCTATAGTCTAGAAACTCTCTTCTATTCATTATTGATTGGGCCACCGATCGCGATACGTATTACACAGACAATTCGTTCTTCAGACAAATTGTCTGTAGGTAAATAGACTCCAAGCAGAGGTGTTTTCTGCCGTATGATATATAAACAGATTCAAGTGAAATATCTTTAAAAAAATATCCTCTTTTCTTCTCTTTCAAACCTATCATCCTGCAACCGACAAAATATATGGGATTTCCCCTGAATGTTGGTTTAACAGAAAAGACGAAAGAATCACTGATATGCCTGTATTGTAGAAAGCAGTTCTTGTTCATCGAACAAAAGTCTCGAAACTATTCTTTTTCGGCATAATATTGATTCATTTGAAAGAGAAAATAACCGCAATATTTATGAAACACACCTTTATTTTTTTTTGACAGATTTAAAGTAACGCACCCTGTCAATGTAAAAAAGTAGATGGATTTTAAATTCTATACCAAATATAAAGCGGTTTACTAGACTTTTATTACTACGAGTATAAAGAATATACTGTTAAGTTACTGACGTTATAGGAGAAACCAAAAATTGTTTATATTCTTTGCAGTTTCTTTGCTAAGTCTGTTACTTTTAAAACCGCCCCTCGTACCTACAAACATGGTAGTAATTTTTTAAATTATTTTAATTGTTTCTGGTTTTTGATTTGGCTTTTCAATTTAATGCTATGATAATTATATTTCATAAATATTAGATTATTTTAAGTAATTATCACTTAATTAAGTTTTATTGTTTGTGTTCAGTTTTTTTATCGTCGTCCTTTTTTTTGTTCAAATGGAATTTTTGATTCCACTATCGTTTTTTATTTTTATGAATTTTATTATTGCGTTTATTTTTATTATTCTTTTTCTGTACGATTATTTGCAGTTATGGTTTTCCATTAATAAACACAAATATACACTTACACACATACACTTACAGTTAAATGAAATTATTATGACATTTAATTACATTATTAATAATTGTTAATACTTTGGTTTGACTTGTCGTTAATTATCATTTGTATTATTATGTGTTATTTAGTTACGCATCGCTGCCTTAAACGAGCCGTACATTGGTGATCTGCAAGGTATCCGGGGAGCTGACTTTGCCTGTTATCGCCAGGGCAGAAGGGCCGGTCTGCTGGGGACATTCAAATCGTTCCTGTCATCAAGGTATGTAGAAGTTTAATATTTTTGTTCATATAATGGGATTCCCAGGTAATAATAAACAATAAGAAGATGTAGGGTGGAATAATTTTAAGATTAATAAAATAATATTTAACAATGGCCTTTTAATTTGAAATCATGCTCCTTTTTTACTAAAATATTAGACTTTTCTAATATTCGTCCTAAGTATTTTTGTTTTCCCACTTTTTGTATACCTTGGGTGGGTGGTATACGAGTATTAAATTCGTCATTCCGTTTGCAGCATCACGAAATACTGACCGCAACCCCATAATGTATACTCGGAAAGGGTGCTTTTTCAGACGTGTGTTTTTCAAGAAGAAACAAAACGCATATAATTTAATGCAATGGTCAAGAATGTAGCTTTATTATAAAGATAAGGGTTTACCATTATGTTTCAAAAATGATTTCGGGCAAGTGGCTCCACACCCAATTTTTGACCACTTTTTGCAGCATTTGGGGCAGTATGTCAGTAATATCGAGCCGACTATTCTCTTCCAAAACGTCAATCGTATCGGGCTTATCTGCGTAGACAAGCGACTTCAGATAACTCCACAACAAAATAGTCCAGCGCTGTAAAATCGCACGATCGTGGAGGGCAAGCCACAGGCCGAAAAGGTTATTTCAATAAATTGATTGTTTCGTTGGCTGTATGGCATGAAGCGCCGTCTTATTGGAACCAAAGGTCGTCCACATCAACATCCTCTAATTCAGGCATGACAAGAGTGAGTGAGACAAGAGTGTTTAAATCAACTTGTTTCGACTTTTGGCGATGAACCACCATCAAAAATCACTAAATCACTAAATAAAAATAAATCCCTGTTACCGAGAGTTCAGTCTCGGACGCCGTTCGCTCTAGTATGAATTTCGCGAAGGACGTCCAACTTCGGTCACCATTGCCTTTTACATTACGGAAGGCTTAATTTTTGAAGAAATATGGACTAATGGTTCCCTCTGCCCATAGAACACAACAAACAGTGTCTTTTTAAGGATGTAACGGCGTCTCGACAATGGCTTGTGGATTTTTATAACTCCAATTGCGACACTTTTACTTACGAGGGTTGGTTGCTATTTATATTTCGGGTCCTGACAATACTAGTGTTTCCAGATGTAAACTGAAACATTTTCTAGCATAACTTCACTCAGAAGGTTTAGTCATTTGAAGGCGAATTATTTTGTTTACAGTGTGTTGAAAATTCATCCCGTGAACATTTTCGTGCAATGATTTTTTGCGATTTTCGGCGTGGGTTATCGAGACAAGAGTGTTTAAATCAACTTGTTTCGACTTTTGGCGATGAAGCACCATCAAAAATCCCTGTTACCGAGAGTTCAGTCTCGGACGCCGTTCGCTCTAGGATAAATTTCGCGAAGGACGTCCAACTTCGGTCACTTTGCCAGAAACCAACGATGCAGTGCGTGAACTGATTAAGCATTACCGACATGTGACATACCGTGAGATTGAGGCATCCTTGGGCATTAGTATGACAAGCATCAATAAGATATGGCATGTTCATTTGGCCGTGAAAAAAAATTGTTATCTTGGGATGCCACATAATTTGACGAATGCTCCAAAAAGGCTCGTATGGTTTGGTGCAAAGAGGTGTTGAAAAAGTATAACTGCGGTAGCTCAAAGGCAGTGTATAATATTATCGCAGGCGACGAATGATGGATCTATTCATTTGAACCCGAAACAAAACAGCAATCGACCGTTTGTGTCTGTTACGACGAGCCAAATCCAACAAAATTTGTTTGTAGAAGAAGTACATCGAAGCAAATGATTGCGTTTTTTTTCGGTAACTCCGAAAAAAGTGTGGTCAAATTGAAAAGCACACGTCTAAAAACATACCCTTTAGAAGAGACATTTCCAACATTTCGTCGTAGTCGTCCTAGGTATTTTCTTTTTGCGACTCTTTATACCCTCCATTTGCAACACCACGAAATATAGATCGGAGAACCCATGCAATACACTCGTATATATTCGTGATCGTCATTCAATTCTTAGACGATCAAACTATGTCGGTCCACCGTTCGTCCGTCTGTATATCCGTTGAAAGCACGATATCGGTCAAACGAATAAACTCAAATTTCGCATTATGGTCATAAGCTGTTTGGGATTGTAATTAGTCAAACTCTGCCCAGGGGGAAAATGTTTTGCTTTAAAAGACATTTATAAAAAGTACACTTTGTTGAGTATTTGCTATAATGTTTTGCAGATGGACAATTATTTTAATGGATACTAATTTGGGACGCACTATATACCTCAAAGTTGTTGGACCTTTTAGCTCATGTGGCTCAAAAAACATCCCGCATAGTCAAACCGGGCAATTAATAGTTAATATGGACATATTGGCACTTAAATAAAAGCAAATTTTGCTACAAATCGAAAAATAGACTCATTTTGAACTTTCGGCTAGAGTAAGGCACGAACGCATGGGTCGAAAGGGCCCTAAAAACCAACCAATTGTTTGCGCCTTAGTAGCGTTTGGACGATGGGGGGTATATAAGGTACGGCCTGTCCAAACTTTACGACGTTTTCATTTTTTATTGAATTAATTTTTGCCTCAGCTCCAAACTACTAACACAAACTTCTGTCTTTAAGTAACATTTAGTTAATGAGCAAAATGAAAAACTTTGTCTTGTTCGTCATGTTGCACTTTGCCTTCGGTGTTTATTTCCTAAACTAATTAATGGTTTTTAGTGTAAGATACACCAATTTTGTTTTTAATAAAGTTTTATTCAAGTCTTTTCTTTTTTGCTTTGTGTATGCTCGTGTGTTCCCTTGCTTCTTGTTCAAGTCAGCCTTTTTCGGGTTCACACTTAAAATGCTTGTTGAAGAACAACTTGCCAGCAACACTTTATTAATAAATAAAACACAACGCCAAGAAAAGCATCACTAGTTTGGTTTTTTTTTCTATCTGAGCATTTTTCCACTTTTTCTGTGCGTGTGTAGAAGAACCCCTTGAGATGCTGCTGGTCCTTTGAACTGCTCAAAAGCGGAGGGTAAGCAGCATCTATGATCTTGTTAAGAAACTTAGCAAATCCCTTTACTATGGCAAAAGTAGCAAAAGAAAATGGAGAACTGAAAAACAACAGCAACGAAACAAAAAGGTTTTATTACTTTTAATAAGGCGCTCAACATAAACACAAGAACAACAGGTGCCCATAATGATTATGGCACCAAAGGATGGACTTTAGAGACCTACAGGCGGTGCAAGTCGAATGGGATGTATACTTTGACGTAGAGTATAAACCTTGAATTCTGTAATGTTTTCAATAAAGAGCAACTCATTTTTTCGTGGTTTTCAGAGCTTTTCTTGTATTTTTCAACTTGCCCAAAGATTAGTTGTTGTTCAAACAGAAGTGAGCAAGTAATAGTTGGTGATTGAAGTTATATATCACCCATAGACGCCTCCAATTTTAGGCTTCTCTGAGATATTGCTTGAGACAGTTTGAAAGAGGGAAAGTTGGCCATTTAAGATGGGAGGTAAGGAAAGACGCATGGCTAGGTTTTAAATTTTTCACCGTTGAGTTAATCCGCCACTTATATTGATAATCGCATATTTTCATTACGTTGGCCTGAAACGTACCGATTTTAATGAAGTCTCGCCACTGGCTATGTCAGGCAGCGCAAGTGTGTAATTGCAGTGTGTAATTTTTTTCAAATGAATCTGGCAATTATAACAGGGTAATGCGCTTCGCATGAAGTCTAGCACAGACTTAGCAAATGTGTTCCAAACGTATTTCTAAAAATTTGGCCAATTTAGGCTAACTGGCACATACAAAACTTTGTAAAGGGCGGTACAGCTAAAACGCACGATGTTCATTGTAAAAAAAACAAAAAGTTTGTAGAAAATTAGCTGATTATTTTTTTTATTATTTTATTTTATTATAGAAGGATCTATGCCAATTATGTGTGAAACAAAATTTCGGTCATATACTGGCCACGGCTTCGGTGGCAAAGCTCAATCCGATGGTTCATATTCACAAAGGCTCTGAGACATAATGGAGTTTCAATGTCGTTAATGTGCCCAATTATCACATCGTTTAGCACTTGAATTGTACTTGTCTTATTGACGTACACTTTTTCTTTTAAATATCCCCAAACGAAGAAGTCCAACGTCGTCAAGTTACGTGATGGTGGTGGCCAATTAACATCGCCACGACGCTAGCTAACAGGGCCATTGAATTTCTGGTGCAAGAGAGCCATTGTTTCGTTGTTTGTGTGGCAAGTGGCACTATCCTATTGGGATTACATATCGTCCAAGCTAATATACTCAATTTCTGGTCCCGAGAATTCCGTTATCTGCGATAACTGCTTGGCCGACCTCAATTTTAAAGAAGTACGGCTTGAGGATGGCAAGCATCACAGGTGCTTTTTTTATAGGGTGATTCATTTAGAGGTATTTTTTCAGAACAAACAAATATATAAAAATGCAAATCAAGTGTGGAATCTTTATTAGTAATTTGAAAGGACATTCTATGGCATTTATTTTTTGAATATAATTTCCTTCAAATGTTGGCCGCAACTACGCCTCAGGGTTTCCTTTCTGAGGGTCCAATTTTATGGCTTTAATGACACGCGTAATGCTGGCTTCCAAAACCTGAATCATAGCTGGTTTGTCAGCATTGACTTAGGACTTTACGTAACCCCAAAGAAAAATGTCTAAAGGTGTGATATCACTCGATCTAGGCGGCCAACTCACCTGTCCAGAACGTGAAATCAGCTGCTTTTCGAAATGACCTCTCACTATATCTATTGTTTGAGCAGCTGTATGGCAAGTGGCTCCGTCCTGTTGAAACCAATGGTCATCAAGATTACGGGCTTCAATTTCAGGTAGCATAACCCATTCACGTTTACGTTGATTTTTGAAAAAATATGCACCAATGATTCCACCAGGTTATAAACCGCACCAAACCGTTGTTTTCTCTAAGTAGATTGGCACCTCTTAAACCTCTTTGTGTTGCTCTTCAGCCCAAATGCGGCAATTTTGTTTATTGACTTTGCCGTTGAGCCAGAAATGGGCCTCATCGCTGAACAAAATTTTGGTCGAAATCAGCGGATCTTCCCGTTTCTCACCGAACGCTCATTTCCATAATACAGTTGCCAACATTTGAAGGTAATTATTTTCAAAAAATAAATGCCATAAAATGTCCATTCAAATTACCAGAAAAGATTCCACACTTGATTTGAATTTTTATATTTTTTTTTTGTTCTGAAAAAATACATCTAGATGGAACAACCGTCGTGCGTTATGGTTGGACTACCCTTTACATTTGCCATATTGTTATTTATTGCTTAATATGACTGAATAATTAATGGATATTTGGTGCATTTGTTTAAATTTAATAAAAAAAATTGCTTGTGGATTTTCATTACTCCAAATACGACAATTTTGTTTATTTACGACGTACCCATTGGACCAAAAATAAACTTCATCGCTGAACAAAATTTTCTTGTAGTCAGGATCAGTGGCCATCTCGTTTTGGGCTCATTCACCACGATTTGCAAACATTGTTCCGGAGTAAGTCTATTCGTTATGAAATGGGAAACCAAACTGAGCATAAATCAATGACTGCTTTCAAAAAGACCAACTACGTTTAAAAAACACCCTTTATTTATTTTTATGTTTTTTAATGGATTTAAAACTATCAACTGTGCTTCGTTTTTGGAACTATTTTTCTAACTCTTTCTTTGACTCCTTGAACAGGGATTGAACCGGCTCTAGACCTCTTGCTTCTATATTTAAATAGAAGCCAAGTTTTTAACAAATATGTGACTCTTATTGAGAATACTCAGCGCCAACGCTGCTACAAATATTCGGTTAGCACAAAAAAACTTCTGAAGTAACAGCGAATCAGTTCTCTGTTATCATGAAACAGAAATGACCTTGTCTTCTTTTCTTGACTAAGAAAAGAAGTCCTGTACCACAGATTCTGAAAAACCAAGCATACCTTAGGTTAATATTTAGAGTGTCAAAAGTTACAAATTGTACAAAAAAAAAAGCATAACAATAATGTAACTGCCACACACACTCATACACATACAAAAACCCGAGAACTTTCATATTTTGTGGTAACACGAGCGCCACACAAAACAAATGAACAACTTCAGGAACAAAATTACAAGTGGTCAAGAGCCTTTTGCTCTTAAACAAGATTGTGAACATTTTTATTTTTTTGTATGCTGCTCTCTGCTGTTCACACAAAAACAAAAATAATAATGGCAACAACAGCAGCAAACTCGCAAAAGTTTTCATGGTTCATAATGAGAAAGTTTATTAAAATTAAAACGGTTACAACGCACAACAAAGCACATTTTCCTCTTCGCTCTCTACCTCTTGCACACGCACACTCGATCTCGTAGGATTCGCGTCTCAAAACTTTAAACATTTTAGCGTGCTTTTGTGTGTGTGAATTTACTTTATATCAGCTTAAGAAGAGATTTGGTAAATGTTGTTATTATTGTTACTATACTTCGGCTGCTGCTGCTGCCGTTGTTGTTTAAATTGTTGTTGCTCTTGTTGTTGATACTTCTCTTGCCATAACAATAACAATAATAATGTGGGTCAAGTTAAGGCAGCAAACTTCTGATGTTCAGCGTGTCCTCTAGTTGTTGTTTTCTACACACACACACGCACGCACACTTGCATTGGGTTTGCAAGAAACTAGAAAACTCGGCTGGTGCTGTTGTGAGTGTATAACTGCCACGGCTTTTGTTGTTGTCTTCACACGTTCACATTGCGGCAATAACCTTGTGTTCAACAACTTATGCACATCAGTGTATGCTTCATTATGTTGTTGTTGCTGTTGTTTGTTGTGCTTATTTGAGCACTAAGTGCAAATATATAAACACACACACTCTCACTCATATGCATGTAGCCGTGCATATATACGTAGCCTAGATTTTCGACGATTTTCTTATGTACAGACACACTTAGAGCGAAAGAAAGCTGAATGCAGTTTTTGTTTATCGCTTTACCTAACCCAAAACACTCTCCGTGGGGATGGTATCCCACACATGAAATTTCCTTCAAACTGTCTGTTCGTATTTATGAACGTGGCTTTATCGGATAACGTTAAATAAGTATGCAATTTAAAACCCTTACGATGATAAAGCAAATGTCTCTTAAACTTCAAAAACTCAGTTCGGAAGGTTTATACACATTGTCCTGGCTGTTTGTGTTATTGGCGTCAATTTTCGTCAAATATGGGAACGTTTTCGCATGGATTGGTCGAAAGTAAAAAAAAGTTTCCCGAAAAAGAATTACTCACTTATCGGCAAACTTTGTCCTGTTTCTCTTTTACACGATCAGGTTCAAATTTTAATACCAACCGTCCTATAACCGGTTGGTATTAAAGCTCTGAAAAATTATGTAAAACGACGTTAGCTTATGCCTAAGCCATGAAGAGGATTAAAAATGGAAATTTAAAGTAAAAGCTCGGGATTCGGTCTGGGTGGATAGGTCTTGTTTAGACGACAAGCTTAGTCAAAGCGTAAACCTAGAGACCCAAGAAAGGAGTAGTGGCAGCAGCGATGCTTACAGCTGGATTGCGGCTGGCACAGAGCTCTATTCGTTTGGTCATCGTCGTCATGTGTGTTTCTTTAAGCACATTAAAAATTGAAATTACGAAGAATTACGAAGGCGTTTGGTCATCGTCGTCATGTGTGTTTCTTTAAGCACATTAAAAATTGAAATTACGAAGAATTACGAAGGCAGATCAATAATTCCGTAACTTTTCGAATAAAACATAGCCTTTTTACACAAAAAATATGACTTGAACAGTTTTTATGCTGGCTCAAGACCTTTTTTTATTTTTTAACATTATCCCCGTTTAACTCAATACACTTAGTCCAACGCGTCTCCAACTTTTGTATCTGTTCAGAAAAAAGACATTTGTTTGCTAAATAATAGCATTGGAGCTGTATCCCTCTCCACCGAGCCATTTCATTAGGTTTAGAAAAAGTCACTGGGGGCTAAATCCGGAGAATATGGCAGATGAAGTACCAATTCGTAACCCATTCATACAATTTTCCCATTGTGACGGCAGACGTGTGCACCGGTGCATTATCTTGATGAAATGGTAATCGCAGCACGCATCTTGCAGGCAGCTTTCTTAAACCCAACCGATCATGTAATATCGAAACCACACTGCCAAATGAAATACGTAAGACATCAACAATCACACGCACTTCTACTCTTCGATCGGCCAACATTTTCTGCGTTCAACGTCATTTGGACTTGTGAGACCACAACGAAAGTCAATATACCACTGTTTTACCATTAAAATCGATGGTGCAAAGTCTAGAGAGTCTAGAGAGTATTTGTCAAGCTTTTCCTTGGTTTGATTGACAAAAATAATTTTTAATGCGCACAGGAAATTCACTTTTTTTAAATTTTTAACAAAATCTACGAGGTTGTATGTTTTAAATAGCTGTTAAACACAAACTAAATGACGAAAATCTCTCAAAATTTGGCAGTAGTCTATTAACAGATGGTACTTGATAAGAGCAGTGTTGCATTTCATATAACTACGAGGGAACTTGGAGAAGGCACTGAATTATTGATCTGCACTCGTAAATATTAATAAAAAATAAATTTATTTAAACGAGGAATACTCGTACATGGCATAACTTTTGAAATCAAAATCACAAAGTCGTCTAATAAACTGCTCGAATCGGTGACCGATTTTCATAGTAAATATGAATTTTTTAGTAGTTTTAAAAGCATCAGGATCGCAAACCGACTTATCGTGGTACTCTAAGGCCCAGTAATAAATGATAATCGATCTGGGGATCGGTGATAGTCGAGAAGCCAAGGCATCCTCAGGAAACTTTGGAAAAGTAGGCTAACATTGTGCGCTACTGCAAAGACGGCCGAGGCGGCCACATGAACGAAATTGTCTTTCATAAATAATTGTTATTGCTAAAAAAAATATATAAAGATCAATTGTTCGTTGGCTTTGTGGCAAGTGACACCATCCTGTTGGAACCGCCATATCCTCAATATTTGTCCACAAGAAGTCCGTTATCATCTTGCGATAGCGGACACCATTTGCGGTAACTGCGTGGCCGACCACATTCTTGAAGAAGTACGGCCTGATGAATCCACCGACCTATAAACCGCGCCAAACAGTCACTCTTTGTAGATGCATCAGTTTTCCAACAATTACTAGTGAATTCTCCTTCTCCCAAATCCGGCAATTCTGCTGTTGAATCTGTTTATGAATCCACTGAAGTAAAATTGTGCCCCGTTGCTGAAATAATGATTTCCTTTGTAAAGTCACCATTCACTTCTGTCTTTTCAACGAACCATTCGGCGTATTGAAGACACTTGAAATGGTCAGTAAGCTTTAGCTCTTGAGTCAATTGAACGTTGTTAGTGGGTAAATTCAAATGTTTATTCTAAATTCGCATTAGTGAAGTTCCTATGATGTTCAATTGTATAGCACGGCGACGTGTCGAGGTTGATGGCTCTTCTGTCACGCTATTGCGAACAACATCAATGTTTTTCCCTATGATTTGTTGGGCAAACATGCACAGGTTTTTTCACATTTCCGACAGATCGATTTGCTGAAATTTGCGCACAATTCCTCCGATTGTAGATACATTTGGTCTATTATGCTGACCAAAAAAATCACGAGGTGCACGAAATGCATTATGACTAAAACCCCTTTTTTTAAAAAGGCTTCAACAATCTTAAAACTCTGCTCGATTGTGTACCTTTCCATGGTTAAATTTGGCAAGCACTGAAACAAAGAAAGGTCAAATTAAGTTGGGTAAAAAACTCGACATTAAGGAGTGACTCACTTGTGCATTATTGTTGGACCACCCTTTATATATAAATATAATATAGGGTGCTCTAGGTATTTTTTAGGTAGAGGTATTTTTTCAGAACAAAAAAATATAAAAATTTAAATCAAGTGTGGTCTCTTTATTGGTAAATTGAAAGAACATTTTATGGCAATTATTTTTTGAATAAAATTTCGTTCCAATGATGGCCGCAGCAACGCCTCAGGGTTTCCATTCTGCGGGTCCAGTCTTGGATGACTCTTTCGATCATTTCGACCGGTATGGCTTTAAGACACGCGTAATATTGGCTTCGAAAACCTGAATCGTAGCTGGTTTTTCAGCATAAACTTTGGACTTTACGTAACCCCAAAGAAAAATGTCTAAAGGTGTGATATCACTCGATCTAGGCGGCCAACAAAATTTCTAAAGTTGTGATATCACTCGATCTAGGTGGCCAACTCACCTGTCCAAAACGTGAAATTAGCTGCTTTTTTAAATGTCCTCTCAATAGATCCATTGTTTGAGCAGCTGTATGGCAAGTGGCACCGTCCTGTTGAAACCAAGTGTCGTCAAGATTACGGGCTTCAATTTCAGGTAGCATAAAGATCGATATCATGGCGCGTTCCGGCCATCATTATTTTTGAAAAAATATGCACCGATGATTCCATCAGCGTATAAACCGCACCAAACCGTGGTTTTCTCTGGTTATAATGGCACCTCTTGAGCCTCTTCTTGTTGCTCTTTAGCCCAAATGCGGCAATTTTGTTTATTGACTTTGCCGTTGAGCCAGAAATGGGCCTCATCACTGAACAAAATTTTGGTCGAAAACAGCGGATTTTCCCGTTTCTCACCGAACGCTCATTTCCATAATACAGTTGCCGACATTTGAAGGAAATTATTTCAAAAAATAAATGCCACAAAATGTCCTTTCAAATTACTAATAAAGATTCCACACTTGATTTGAATTTTTATAGTTTCTTTTTGTTCTGAAAAAATACCTCTACATGGATCGCCCTATACAATATTTTGCAGGCGTGTTCATTTTCTTCCGGCACTTGTGTTAACTCCTGAATAGTATAGAATTCCATACTTTGTATAACTATTAAATTTACAAGTAATTCCGCAGAACTGTAAATTATTTTCTGTAGAAAGAAGCTTTACGAGGGCGACCGCAAAACTAACTGGCCTGGCACATTTTCTGTTTTACTAGGAACTTTTTTTTTGTTTTTAAAAGCAATCTTTTATAAGCCTTCTGTCAAAATTTCGGAAATATTCAATGATTATTTTCTTTGTTACAGGTGATTGAAGTAAACAAGTTTTATAATTTTTGAAAAATGGAAAATAAAGAGTTTCGTGCGGTAATTAAAGACTTTTATGTGAATGGTTATACGCCACAATTAATCAAAGATGAATTGGATTCTGTTCATGGTGATAATGCACCATCATACTCCACCGTGAAATCCTGGGTTCAACAATTTAAAATGGGTCGTTCAAGTACGGAAGATGAACAACGCTCTGGAAGACCGAAAACTGCTACTACTATTGAAAACATTAGAAAAATATTTAATGAAGTGACTAAAGATAGACGAATAAAGCTCAGAGAACTTGCTGATATTCTTATAATACACGAAAAACTAGTTTGGAGTATTTTACATGATGAACTCCACATGAAAAAGCTATCCGCAAGATATGTGCCGCGTTTGTTGACTTTGCCCCAAAAAATCGTCCGTTGGACCAATTCCGAGGAGCTTTTAGCGATTTATCAGCGTAATCCAATAGAGTTCTTGCACCGATTCATAACTGTTGATGAAACATGGATCCATCACTACATCCCAGAATGCAAAGAACAGTCAAAACAATGGATAGAAGCTGGTAAAAGTGGTCCCAAGAAGGCGAAAACTGTTAAGTCAGCAGGAAAAGTAATGGCCACAGTATTTTGGGATGCAAGTGGTATAATATTTATTGATTATCTTGAGAAAGGAAAAGCTATAAATAGTGAATATTATTGTGCATTATTGGATCGGTTGAGTGAAGAAATCAAGATAAAACGACTGCATTTAGAAAAAAAGGTCTTTTTCATCAAGATAATGCTCCTTCACACACTGCATTTTTAACTCAACAAAAACTGGCCGAATACCGATTTGAAATTGCTCCGCATCCACCATATAGTCCAGATTTAGCTCCTTCTGATTATTTCTTGTTTCCAAATTTAAAAAAATTTCTCGGTGGCAAAAAATTTTCGTCCAATAGCGAGGTTATTGCTGAAACAGAGGCATATTTTGAAGGTCTTGAAAAATCTTATTTTTCGGTTGGAATTAAAAAGCTTGAAAAACGTTTGATGAAGTGTATTGAGTTGGAAGGAGATTATGTTGAAAAATAAATAATAATAATTCCAAAAAACGGTTCTTTTTTATGTTAGGCCAGATACTTTTGCGGCCGCCCTCGTAGGAGTTCGGAACCGACTTTAAACAGTTGTTTATTGTACCCTATAATCTGAGTTCGGAGCCGACTTTAAATAGTTGTTTATCGTTCCCTATAATCTGAATAGTATTTCCTCTTTGTTTCTTATTGAAATGGTAAGAGAATAAATCTATTAAACACCTTTCATTTTTTCTGAGATTCTATGTTCTTGTATGTGGTCTAGCAAAATTGACTTTGTTTTTTGGTCCTTCAAAGTTTTTTTTTTCATTTTTTTCATGTCTAAATGGCTGCTTTTGCCACACATCCCCTACAGAGAAATTCAAATGGATTACTAGCCAATAGCACACACTATCGAATTATGTCCACAACAAATTTGTTTGCCGTTCGATGCGTCAGCATTTCCTACAGCCTACCTTCAGTCCGCCAGAAGACGGTAGAAACACCTGACCTGACCGTGTTGTTGTTAACAATCAATTTCCCGGTTGTTGTTCTTTCCTCCCAGAAGTGTCCCTTTTCGTACAATTTCAATTAGCCAACCATCCTAATGTTGCAGATTATGCCATGGCTTAACTACTCTTATGAAAAGATCCAAGTCATAGTACTCGTAGTTGTTCTTATTTTTCTCATACGTTGTGGGGTTATTGTGTTCATTTCTTCGTGACGGTGTTAGGTTCTTTTTCGCTTTTGCATCTCCATCTCGTAGTATCCAAACAACCTTTAGAAGAACTTGAGAGTGAACTTTTCCATATGGAGCAGACGAGCAGCAGTGTGAGTTGCAAGCACTAGTACGGTACATGACATTATAGTGTATTTTCGTTTCGGTTCGTTTTTTGTTTGCTGGTATCCAAATAAGCACCGAAAAACAAAAAAAATGAAGAAACGAAAATCTAACTAAAAACTATAGGAAGTAGTTATGTGTATACACGTAAAGAGGATACATAAGGACATACGTGTAGCATCTAGCATATAGTATGGTTATACTATATAGACTGGGTTATCACATATGTAAGCATGTGTCATGTTCATTTTATGCACATATCAGTGCTCAGTTCTGCTTATGAACATGAATTCCATCAACTAAATAGGTGCAATATGGCATTAACAACATACTCGTAAACTAAACATACTCTTAGATTTATGTTTGCCCTCGTCTACTGTAATGTTGCTGCTGTTGCCTACATCACCTCTGCTGCTGTTGTTGCATTGAATTTATCTTTTTTAATTAGTAACATACATTCCTTCAGCAAATACAAACAACAAACAGCAGCATGGACGACTGGTTGGTGCACCATGTACCTTCTGCTACCTACATACGTGCACATATCTCCGGCAACATCAGCACCTCGAACAACACCGGCAGTAGTTGCTGCCACATCAGCAACAACATGTGATGAGCAGACTCAAGTGTTGCTAATATGAGCGCATAGTTACTTATACACACTGAACGAACTATTGTCAGTAGTCGGTTGTACAGAGAGTGGTTCCTATGCTGGTCGTAAGTTAAATAGCAGACTGTTGCCAATGACACGGGAAGAGCCAGCAAACATTTTGACAGGGCAATAGAAATAACATGCTTAGAGTCAGAGAGCATAGATTGATCCATTATTCTCAACCATAGTAAATATGTAATCGTGATCTCAATTTGTTAAAGCCCTGAGCCCAGGTATATAAACAAATAAATTGAATTAAACACTTATAAAATTATTTTCAATGTATAGGGTGATCCAATTTAGAGGTATTTTTGCAGAACAAAAAAATATAAAAATTCAAATTAAGTGTGGAATCATTACTGGTAATTTGAAAGGACATTTTATGGCAATTATTTTTTGAATATAATTTCCTTCAAATGCTGACCGCAACTACGACTCAGGGTTTTTATTCTGAGGGTCCAATTTTGGATGACTCGTTCGAGCATTTCGACCGGTATAGCTTTAATGACACGCGTAATGTTGGCTTTTAAAACCTAAATCGTAGCTGGTCTGTTAGCATAGACTTTGCACTTTACCTAAACCCAAAAAAAAATCACTCGATCTAGGCGGCCAACTCACCTGTCCAAAACTTGAAATTAGCTGCTTTTCGAAATGACCTCTCAATAGATCCATTGTTTGAGCAGCCTTATGGCAAGAGGCATCGTCCTGTTGAAACAAATTGTCGTCAAGATTGCAGGCTTCATATTTTAAAATTTTGTGATGCATATTTATCGATTTTATAGTGCATAAAAAGCGTTTTTAGTGCACATAATTCCGATCCCTACTTATAAGCAACTCTACCTCAGCTAGGCCAAATAAGTGTTCCTTTTAACTAGTAGAGCCCCCATGTAAGGGTCATTTTGGATCTGACGCCCCGCTGTTCTACAGGTCAGATTTTAAATTCGATTTAGTTCGGATAGAGAATAGTGCGTTGTTTAAGTCCTTAAACCTAATGTAATAGGACCATATCCTTTATCATTACAATAAGAAACAAATTAGAAACTTGTCTCAAATCTTTGACGGGATCTACGCTTTAACTTCGGATCCAATATGCCTTACATAGATTAGAGATTGATCTCATACTCGTTAATTGTAGATGTTCTTACGCGGATTTACACCTTTCTTTACACACGCAGAAAAAAAGTATGGTTGCGGTGACAATATTCAAAGAGGATAATACTATTGTTGGGTGTATGGTTGCGGTACAACAATATTATGATCCTCACAATAATAGTATGATTCAAATACAACCATACTATGATCCTCATAACCATATTTTAATCCTCACAACAATAGTATGATTCAAACATAACCATACTATGATCTCCACAACCATAGTATGATTTACACTCAACCCTATTGTGATCTCCACAATCATATAATGATCTTCACAACCATAGTATGTTTCACACACAACCATAGTATGATCCTCTCAATTATAGTATGATTCACACCATGTTATGATCCCATATTATGATCCCTACAACCACAGTATGATCACACACAAATATACTAAGATCCCCAATATTATTTATTAGAATTGGGTTAAGAAAAATTTTTACCGTTCAGGAAAATGATAGAGTGTATGCACGGTCATCTAAGGAAGCATCTGAACTGATCCCAAGGGTGGAAAAGGGTCATCACCCAGATTCAGTCATGGTTTGGTGGGGTGTCTCTTACGATGGGGTCACTGACCTGCATTTCTGCGAACAATGAGTCAACACATCGGCCAACGTTTACCAAGAAACCGTTTTGGAAGCTGTTGTGAAGCCTCTTAACAATTCCCTGTTCCAAAACCAGCCATGGACTTTCCAGCAGGATTCTGCGCCGGCCAATAAGGCTAAAACGTCCCAGGCCTGGCTTCGAAACAATTTGCCAGCGGTCATTTCCTCTAAAGAATGGCTCTCAGGCAGTCCAGATTTGAACCCATTGGATTACAAATTGTGGACGGTTTTAGAGGACAAGGTTTGTCACAAAAGAAACCCCAAGATTAGATCTTTTAAGACTGCTTTGGTTCGAGATGTGGCCAATTTTCCAATGGACGAGGTTCGTGCATCTATTGACTATTGACCAGTGCGACTTAAGGCGTGTGTAAAGGCAAAAGGCGTACATTTCGAATAAGTAGATTCTTTTTGGGTACAATAAATATATTAAAAAATATTTGTTCCAAAAACATTCAGTACTTTTTATTTTAAAGCATAAAACGTGTGCAACAGTATTTATGTTCCTACTTAGTATATCCTGCACTTCTGGATGCTCAGAAATGCCAATTGAAGATATTTTTTGGGATGGTCTCTAAGGAAAAATTTCAATGTTTAATGGTACCCATATGTCCATGTTAAAATGGGCCGAATTTTTGAACCTAGGATTTGTTACCCAATTTACTTAATTTGGCTTTGTAAAAAAAATAGATTTGAATAATGAATTTTTTTTAAAAATACATTATATTTAAAATAATAGAAGTGATTTATTTAAAAGTAGAAAAAATCAATTTACTCGTATAAGTAAAAAAACGTAAGCGTTTTTATTTGAAATTTTCAGTTAAACAAAGCCAAAGCAGTTTATTTGAAAAATTTTAATTTCCTTATAAAAAGTACTATTATTGCATTCGATCCGTAACAATAACATTGTTCTAAAAAGCATATGCAAATGAAGAAGAATTTCAATCATACAGTATGACTGCCGTAATCATATTATTGTTTACATAAAACCCAAACAACAATACTTTTGTCCCACCAAACTAATTTATATTGTTGCTACGACCATATTTTCATTTTCTAATTTGACAATAATACTATTGTTACATTTGAACAATATTAATATTGCGCCAATCATACTATTGTCAAAAATAAATTCATTAAACAATACAATGGTTGCGACAAACACACTTTTATTGTGGAGAACATATTATTATTGCCGTGACCATATAGTAACCATGCATGTCTAATAGCCGTGCCCACTAGCTATCACGATTAACTGGACCAACTTTGCTTTGTAGTGGCATTGCGTGAATGGCAAGTCCATCGAAGAATTGATCGCTACCGGTCGCGAGAAATTGTCCTCCATGCCTGTTGGTGGTGGTGCCGCTGGTGCTGCCGCCCCAGCCGCTGCTGGCGCTGATGCTGGTGGCAAGAAGGAAGAGGCCAAGAAAGAAGAAAAGAAGGAAGAATCCAAATCTGAAGATGACGATATGGGCTTTGCTCTTTTCGATTAAATTCGTAACGGCCCCAGCCATTCACAACAAAAAATACAGCAACAGCAGTTAGACAACAACAACAACAATTCTTCTGAGTAGCAGAATTGTGTAGGGTTTCACATAGTCAGCCATTCCGGACTTCAACCTTTTTTCAGGTTTTCTGTAAGAGCTTATAACAATTAAACGCCGTGTTAGGGAAACTAGGTTTTAGCAACTAATAATACCTGATCCTACTTATATCGCAGTATTGGCCAATTCGATTCCATCTTCTTAAAAAATACTCCGGTATTGTATGCATCGAGATATTTTTACCTGTATCGAAAAAAATATAAGAAATGCTGGTTTCTTTAACGACTGCCCTAATGTAACATAAATGATCGCTATATACCCTTATTAACGATCGCCTCTAATTCGATTGTTGGGTTATTGTGGCAGGATACATGAGAATTATTCTCCCTGCACTCATGTAAGGTATTTTTCTTTTATTTCAATAATTTTACACATAATTATAAGTTGAATTCTTTTCATTCACTATGCACACATACCCAACCACCTTCAAGCCGACATCCGTGCCGATGTCAGTTGGACGCAGTTATAAATAGTTTTATGGACAAACTTTACTTCACCTGTAAAATTGAAGTAATTATAAAATATGAAAAAGCAACGTGTGTTCTGCGTATAAATACAAGAAAACAAGAATTGTATGAGTGATATTTCTCTGCTAAACCCCGCCCGAAAAAAAGTTTATTGCACACTTGTACACCGACATGCTGGTAAACACATTAAAAACTGTGTTAAGTGAATACGAATATATCCGGTTCCTTCCGCTTTTCGTCTTTTTTTGTTGTTGTTGCTGCTGTAAAATTAAATCATTCACATTAAACTCAATTAAATAAATGCACTCGCGGTGATGGTGTTGGTGACGTTGCCCGTGCGTTGAATGTGTATGTGTTTGCAGCAGATTTTATTAAAAAATACATACACACAAGTCCACTATGTATATGTATGTAGGGTGGGTTTTGATCTGCATCTGCAGTGTGAGTGATTTTTAATTTCATAATGCCAATCAAAAAAAGTTGCGGTTTACCTCGGGACAAGCATACAACAAAAAAAAACACAAAAACTGAATGAAAACCAAAAAATAGGGAATGGAAAACTTCAGTTTTCGCTTATAAACAAATTTAGCACACGCAAATAGTCACTGCTACGAAGTTAAGCAAAATGTTTTAAAAAAAAGTTTGTTGAGAAAACCACCACATGTTTGTCAAACTCACCGCTTGGATTTGATCTCTGGGCAATTACATTTGTTTTTCTTTTATAAGCCACAAAAAGGAAAACTTTTCACGAGCACTATATAGGTAACGAGAATAGCTTTGTTTCCAATCAAAACAATAGTGAACGTTTGTAACTTTGTTTCTTGCCGAAAATATATTAAAATCAATATTTTTAAATGGTGGAGGGTTTGTGGTAATCGTAGCGGTGGGTTGATGATGACAAAAAATGTCTTTAGTGCCAATGACATTCGACATCCAATGAGTTCATACCCGTATAACCCCAGAGTAAATATTCTAATGCTGCGAATCGCACGATGTTCAACAAATGTTTCATTAGTATTTTTGTCAGACCTTCAGAGTTTTCCCAAGACATAAGGGCATCCATGAAATGTGAAGTTTTCTCACAAGTCCAAATATGCACCTAATTTTAAGATTTAAACCAATTTTGTACTCAGGCCAGCCCATAGGGGTCCGAAGTTGTTTGTATTAAAAACAACGCGAATGTGAAATATGAGGTCTTGGCCTATAGTTTAAGGTCTCTAGAGTGTCGAAAATGGGGTCCTTCGAAAGACAACATATGTGAGAGCGCATAGATCAATTTTAATTTTTTTTCTTTTTTTGATGTGACCGATCCCATGCCTCAAAAGTGTTCCCTCCCAGAGATATGCGCGTTTTATGAAAGTGAAGTCGATGATTCTAAGCGCAACTAGAAAGGGACCTAAAATGGCTCTCCTGAACAAAACTGGTTTTTAGCCTTAGGTCCCTTTCTATTGTGCGCGTCACATATGGTTAGTCAGAAACATTACAATTTCCCCACTAATCTTAATATAAACAAGACAACGGCCCATAGAAACGGCTGTCGTGGGAGTGAAATTTTATATTTATTGGGTTAACTTTGTTCGGTGGAATACTCTACTTCCGTTAGTTTCACGTTTATTTCGAATCTGCCTGCACTTAAGAGTATACCATTGATCACGGTTAAAACACATTCGTTGTTTGGGATCTGATCATGGTAAAGTAACGGTCACCGAAACTGCATTTAACTGCTTGCAAAAAAAAAAGTTTTTTTGAATGTCTTTTGGTAGAAATATGTTTGTGTCAATGTCTTTTCATAACACACACACACATGTTGTAAAAGAAATCTGTTGATGGCCCTCAATGTGGAGTCTCTGTATAGGTGGTCAGAGTCAGTTGTATTTTCGTGGGCAGTTGTATGAAGAAAACTTCAAAAGTAAGATTTACAAAAGTAGTTCTCATTTGAAGAAAACTTGAAAAGTAAGATTTACAACAGTATTTCTCATTCGTTTGGTGAGAGTCTGGTCCTAAATAGTTCGGTTTTTCTTTCAACAATTGCTGTGAAGCTTTCTGAAGAAGGTTGTCACGGAACTGAAATCGCGTGAAAGGCAGTGTGCAGGTACGAAAATCCATGTCACTTTGCCATTTTGTGTGAAACTTGTCTTCAATTTTAACATAGATACAAGAGGTTTTGAGCTGGTTAATACCTGTTCAATGTTTTTCAGAAATTTAAATTTGTCTTCCTTCGCCATATTCACCATCCATTCACCCCGTTTGGATCAGAACAAACACCGAGAACAGATTTGTTAGCACAGCCGAATTTTGTTTGCCAACCGAATAATTGAGGTTACATGCACATCGAGTTGTCCATCAGTACAACCGAATGTAAGCTGGTGCTCTGTAATTTTCAATTAAATCGGTGTAACATACAACGTATCCGAAACTTTAGGAGATCTAAAAGATCTAAATCTAAAAATATCACACATGTTTAACGAAAAAGAATTTAATTTTAGTCAGAGGCAAAAACTCTTTGCTTACATAATTAAAGTTCTTGAAGTACTCATAGGGAGAGTCATGACGAGGAAAAGGTGGAAAAAATGATGGATGTTTTTACAGGAAAAAAAATTGGTTAATCTGTTGCCTTCAAGTCGAATTATTTTATTTAAAAAAAATACTATTAGTTTTACTTAGTAAGGATATAAATACTGTTACACACGTTTTATGCTGTAACATAAAAAGTACTGAATGTTTTTTGAACCAAATATTTTTTAATATATTTATTGATGTATATTGTATCCAAAAAGAATCTAAGGGCGACCGCAAAAGTAACTGGCCTAACAAAAAAAGAACCGTTTTTTTGGAATTATTATTATTGATCTTTCAACATAATCTCCTTTCAACTCAATACACTTCATCAAACGTTTTTCAAGTTTTTAAATTCCATCCGAAAAATAAGATTTTTCAAGACCTTCAAAATATGCCTCAGTTTCAGCAATGTAGAATTTTTTTTAAATTTGGAAACTAGAAATAGTCAGAAGGGGCTAAATCTGGACGATATGGTGGATGCGGAGCAATTTCAAATCGTAATTCGGCCAGTTTTTGTTGAGTTAAAAATGCAGTGTGCGAAGGAGCATTATCTTGATGAAAAAGAACTTTTTTTTCAAAATGCGGTCGTTTTATCTTGATTTCTTCACTCAACCGATCCAATAATGCACAATAATATTCACTATTTATAGATTTTCCTTTCTCAAGATAATCAACAAATATTATAACCCTTGCATCCCAAAATACTGTGGCCATTACATTTCCTGCTGACTTAACGTTTTCGCCTTCTTGGGACCACTTTTACCAGCTTCTTTCAATTGTTTTGAATGTTCTTTGCATTCTGGGATGTAGTGATGGATCCATGTTTCATCAACAGTTATAAATCGGCGCAAGAACTCTATTGGATTACGCTGATAAATTGCTAAAAGCTTCTCGGAATTGGTCCAACGGACGATTTTTTGGGGCAAAGTTAACAAACGCGGCACCCATCTTGCGGATAGCTTTTTCATGTGGAGTTCATCATGTAAAATACTCCAAACTTATTTTTCGTGTATTTTAACAATATCAGCAAGTTCTATGAGCTTCATTCGTCTATCTTTAGTCACTTCATTAAATATTTTTCTAATGTTTTCAATAGTAGTAGCAGTTTTCGGTCTTCCAGAGCGTTGTTTATCTTCCCATTTTAAATTGTTGAACCCAGGATTTCACGGTGGAGTATGATGGTGCATTATCACCATGAACAGAATCCAATTCATCTTTGATTAATTGTGGCGTATAACCTTTCATATAAAAGTGTTTAATTACCGCACGAAACTCTTTATTTTCCATTTTTCCAAAATTATAAAACTTGTTTACTTCAATCACCTGAAACAAAGAAAATAATCATTAAATATTTCGGAAATTTTGACAGATGGCTTATAAAAGATTGCTTTTAAAAAACAAAAACAAAAAAGTTGCTAGTAAAACAGAAACTGTGCCAGGCCAGTTAGTTTTGCGGTCGCTCTCGTACTTATTCGAAATGTCCGCCTTTAGCCTTTACACACGCCTTAAGTCGTACTGGCCAAGTGTCAATAGCTGCACGAACCTCGTCCATTGGAAAATTGGCCACAGTTCGAACTTCAGCAGTCTTAAGAGATCCAATGTTGGGGTATCTTTTGTGACAAACCTTGTCCTCTAAAACCATCCACAATTTGTAATCTAGTGGGTTCATATCAGGGCTGCCTGAGGAAATAACCGCGTTCATTTCCTCAGGCAGTCCTGATTTGAACCCACCAGATTACAAATTGTGGATGGTTTTAGAGGACAAGGTTTGTCACAAAAGATACCGCAAATTGTTTCGAAGCCAGGCCTGGGACGTTTTAGCCTCATGGGCCGGCGCAGAATCCTGCTGGAAAATCATGGCTAGTTTTGGAACAGGGCATTGTTAAGAGGCTTCCCAACAGCTTCCAAAACGGTTTCTTGGTAAACTTTGGCCGATGTTTTGAATCCTTGTTCGCAGAAATGCAGGTCAGGGACCCCATCGTAAGAGACACCCCACCAAACCATCACTGAAGCTGGTTGATAACCCTTTTCCACCCTTGGGATCAGTTCAGATGCTTCCTTAGATGACCGCGCATACACTCTATCCTTTTGCTTGTTAAATTTTTCCTGAACGGTAAAAATTTTTCATCGGCGAACAAAATTTTTCTGTGCAAGTTATCAGTGCGCTTCATCAAAAGACGTTTGCATTTTTCAATCCTATTTTTTTTAAAGCTGCAGTCAATAAATGTCCGGTACTTCGATTCGATTCGACTCATGGACTTTTGCGTGATATTCATCTCACAGGCCATGATTTTCTGTTTTCGGAGCGGATTTCTGTGAATTCTTTATTTAGCGGCTTTGGTGACATGCGGTGTTCGTACAGAGCGTGGGCGGCCCGACCGGTGGCGGTCTTTTACGTCTCCAGTCTCCTAAAACTGTGTTATGCATGCTAGTGGCCCCTAGTGGCCTTAGCATTTTAAAAATATCGCTTTTTTCATTTCACACTTGAAGAGCGCTCGTACAGCGATACGGTTCTCATTTTCTAACCACTCCATGATGAAAGTTGAAACAATTTTTAAATCCCGTTACAGACTAACGCTATTGAGGTCAGCTTTCAAAACCCATATGACATTAATGAGGTATGTTCAGTTCTACTATTGATATGGGTGTGTTTAATGTTGTAACAGTATTTATGTCGCTACTACGAGTAAGTATTATAATGTTTTTGAAAATTAGAGGCTATCGAATTTACTGAGAACTCTGTTTAAACGGAAATATTGTAATTTTCCTTTGCCCGATACCAAAAACAAAAATCAGGGAATTTTCACGTAATCTTGCGAAATTGAATTGATGCCATACTTGATCGAATTGACTTCCTACGTGACTATTTTCACCTATCACAACTGAACAAACATCGCTACGTACCTCGAAATTATATTTGTTCATGTTCTATTCAAAGTGAAATATACTTGTATTCACAGCATCTCCCAACAAAGCCAACAATATTTAAGCAAACAAAAACTTTGGCTTTCCCAAACGCCAGTTATTAAAATAAACTGCCAACAAATTTCGAATACCTTTTGAAATTTGTCATAATTTATTCCGGCAACTTTGAGTCTGAATATTTTCAATGACAAACAAACTCAACAAATGAAAATTAATTCAAATTCTTTTAATAATAATTCAGCTTTTCATTTTTTCTTATGGCATGCAGAGGTATTTACATGTAACTTCGCCGTGGCGTTCGCGGTATGGCGGCAAAAGTAAACATCAAATGCCAAACAAATATACGACGATTTTGAATTTTTGAAGATAAGGCACGGCACACACACATTCTGGCCGTCTTGGAGTGGCGGGGGCCTAAGTTCGTTTCTTGGCTTTCTTTACTTTGGCATTCCATATTCTGTCGACAAATATTTAAAAATTCATGATTTTCATCTCCTTCGTTCGTTCTTTCACATCTTTTGCGGAGGAGGCAAGGTAACAACGAAAAAAAAACAAAATAAGGACACCAACAAAAGAATACAAAGGGAGATGGGAAGAGCAATATCTATCGTGCCAAGGTGGGAGGAACATGCGCTACTTGGCTTTGGTGGAGTTCAGTAAAAACAGGCGCTCAAACACAATTTGTTTTAATTTGATAAAGGTACGGATAAGGCTCGCTGAATCGCAGAGCAAGTTTACAAGACACAGGCGATCCTAATGCGGCACTAATGTGGGTGGCTGGTTGAGTGGCGCCGACCTAGAGGGAATCCGAATTAATTATTGTAAAAATATGACATATATTTAGAGGCCTGTTGCAAATAGGTTAGGGGAATAGGGCAGTGTAGGTCAGTGGCATCAGCGACGGGGAATTAGGAACACATCCTGTTACAAAGTATCTAAATTCTACCCTGATAAATCTCTGGGTGGGTTTCAATATAGCTTTGTCACTTTATGAGCATGGTTGCTTAAAAAGTGTTTCTATACGTCTGGGACATACATAGGAAAATATTTCTGCAATGTTTGTACAGTATATTGGTCATTCCATGTCAACCTAGACAAAAAAATGCACATTGAACCCATTTTTCTCAAAAAGGGAGGAATTTATTTTAATTTTTCAAAAAAAGTTCTTTAAAAAAAAATTCATTTAGAGATATTTAGCCACTCGCTATTTAGGAAATAAAGAAACGCTTATACGACGGTGTAAAGGCTAGCCCACTTATTGGTTTCTTTTTGAATCATATTTTATTGTGACGGTGTCAGCTACTGCTCGTAATATTAAAAAAAATACAGTATCATATCTCCGTGAAACGAAATGAATCGCTTACCGTTTGAACAACGTTGAGAACTAAAGAAAATTTATTTTCAAAGTCAATGCGGTGTGGCCCCAACACTGCGTTTATACAAATAATGTTTTGACCGTAATAGAGCACCAAGCACGCCTGTTGTACGCAGTTTGTGCTAATAGTTTGTGCGACAGCCAACTCTCTCGTTTTAGTCGCTGTACGGTGCGCAATGTCAATAATTTAGCTGCCATAGCCGATAATCTTTGACTTTCCTGGAACATCGATTTCAACAACTCAAAATTGTACGCACCTATCTGATGGGATTTTTCCTAAAAACGTCGGATTATCCCTTTACAAGGTCCAACTGACTAAGCAATTGTACGTACACAACCAATCTTGTCGTTATAGTTGTCAGTTTGGCCTAAGAGCTGCTCGAAATGCTCAACAAGCAAAGCTGCCGCAATTGGGGATGGGAAAACCCGAACATGATTGGTGAGATGAAAGTTATTGTTGTAAAAACAATATATGTGACGCGCAAAATAGAAAGGGACCTAAGCTTAAAAACCAGCTTTGTTCAGGAGAGCCATTTTAAAGATTATAATTTTAAAGATTAGGTTCCTTTCTATTTGCGCTTAGAATCGGTCTCATTCGATGCTCAGATGTTGTCCACATCAAAAAAAAAGCGACATGTTGATGAAAAGTGTTGTTCAGGAGAGCCATTTTAAAGATTAGGTCCCTTTCTATTTGCGCTTAGAATCGTCGACTTTACTTTCATAAAACGCGCATATCTCTGGGAGGGAACACTTTTGGGGCATGGGATCGGTCTCATTCGAAGCTCAGATGTTGTCCAAATCAAAAAAAGGAAAAATAAAAGAAAAATTGATTTTTTTTACCCTTAGGTCCATTTCTCTATGCGCTGTCACATATTTTGTTTTGAAGCCCTGTTCGTCTTCTGAGGATCCGCTTAGATATACAGGCGAAGGAAACGCGCTATTTGAACTGGATACGTGCAAAATGACCTAACAGTAATAGTTTTTGTTTTGAAATCCTGTTCGTCTACAGGGGATCTGCTTGGATATACAGGCGAAGGAAACGCGTCATTTGAACTGGCTGCTTGGGCTTGGTTGGACCATTGAAGAAGTGCAGCACATCTTGTGACGTCCGAAACGCTCGCGCTCAATGCGAATAGTGGTGGCTGCACCATCCAGATCTCAGCTGAGCCAGAACCACGTACGTCTGCCGAGATAGTGTCTTCTGCTCTGGTGAGAACTCCGGGGGATGTTCCCGTAGCACTACATTCTGGCGGTAGCTAAATACAGCTGCCGCGACTTCAAATGTCGTAAATGACGTTTAGAACTGCCTGATAGTTTTGATAATCTAAAGGTTCTCTCTTATACCGCTGGACCTCTCTCTCCAGATCATGAAGATCGTACCTTATGTGGATAGGCACGTTGTCCATGAGATGGTGGTTGGGACTACTATTGCGAAGCCAACTAAGCTGATACTGCTTTGACAACATGAAATTGTGTCTCCTCACGGTAAGGACCTTCATGTAGATGGTCCCCAGAAGACATAAGAAGACACCCTGTTGATGTTCTGAGGGCGGCATTCTGGCAACTCTGAATATTCTTCCAATGCGTCGTACTCACATTCGCCGACCACACCGGCGCTGCGTAGTTCGCTGCAGACCTACCTATAGCTTTGTAAGAGGTTAACAGGTTTTCTTTGTCGGCTCCCCAAGTTCTGCCGGCTTGAGACTTGAGGACCTTGTTCCTATTTTTAAGCTTATAGCAAAAAGCTTTAGCACATGCTAGAGGATCGCAAAAGGCTGAACAATGTGACTCCAAGGATTTTGGGGTAGTTGGTAGTCGGGATGTTGACATCATCGACTTGCACATTTAGTGACAACCGCACCTCTGCGGTCTATGTGTGGCTAATGATTTGGCTTTTGGTATTTTCATATTTCGGGTTCGGCAATAAAAAATTTTTATCATTGGAAATGGTTTTACTGTTTTTCAAAATATTCTCCTTTAAGATCGATACACTTTTGCATGCGCACAAACCACTTTTCGAAGCACTTTTCCACTCTGATTGAGAAACATCCAAAACATGATTTTTGAAAGCTTCAACAGCTGCTTCGGCGATGAAAAACGTTGACCACGTATTTTTTTTTTTTTGATGCTAGGGAATAAGATGAAGTCATTGGGTGCCAAATCAGGGCTGTACGGTGGATGGCCCATTAATTCGACATCTTGAATGGTCCAATAGCTCATCGTTTCAGCTGATGTGTGAGAGCTCGCATTGTTATGATGCAAAATAATCCATCTTCTCTTATTATCTTTCCTCATTTCTTCGAACACTGTTGGCAAACAAATGGTTGTATACCACTCAGAATTGACCGTGCTACGTTCCACTAAAGGCACTGTGACAACATGGCCGGTTACACCGAAAAAGAGCGCAATCATTTGCTTCGATGTACTTCTTCCACGAACAACTTTTGTTGGATTTGGCTCGTCTTGAAAGACCCATACGGTCGACTACTGTTTTGTTTCGGGTTCATATGCATATTTCCATCATTCGTCACCTTTGACAATGTTATACACTGCCTTTCAGCTCCCGCAGTTATACTTTTTCAACATCTCTTCAACATCTACGAGCCTTTTTTTGAGCATTTGTCAAATTATGTGGGATCCAAAGAGAACAAATTTTCTTCACGGCTAAATGAACATGCAATATCTTATTGATGCTTGTCATACTAATGCCCAAGGATGCCTCAATTTCACGGTATGTCACATGTCGGTCTTACTTAATTAGTTCACGCACAGCATCGATGGTTTCTGGCAAAGTGATCGAAGTTGGACGTCCTTCACGAAATTCATCTTGGAGCGAACGACGTCCGAGTCTGAACTCTTGGTACCAGCGATTAACAGTGGTTTTTGATGGTGCTTCATCGCCAAAAGTCGAAACAGGTGGATTTAAACACTCTTGTCTCGATAACCCACGTCGAAAATCGTTAAAAATCATCGCACGGAAGTGTTCATGGGATAATTCCATTTTGTGACTGAGATGAATTTTTCAACACACTGGAAAAAAATAATTCGCCCTCAAACGACAAAACGTTCTCAGTGAAGTTATGCCAAAAACTGTCAAAGTTTCCAGTTTGCATCTTGGAACACTAGTATTGACAGGACCCGAAATATAAATTGCAACCCTTACATGAACGTTATCTAAAGAAGAAGTGAAGATAAAAAATTAATTTTCCACAAAAAGATGATTTCAAAGTGAAATAAAATCGTTCATCATAAAATCACCAATGATCGGTTTTTTTCTATTATCTTTTGCGCGCCAATCCTGTTTATCGTGTTAACGCCGTTTTGGTGAAATTTATTGGCTTCTGAGCTTCGATTTTTTTTAAAATAGCCAACCTATACATGCTACTAAGATAGTGCGAGAAACCGTCAAAATATTCTTTGAAATTGCCTAGACAAGGTGCACTCCGGCGAAGTGAGCTAAGGTAACCGGGATATTGATTCCATGTTCATACAAACTTTTAGTATATCTTTTAACATTTTGTTGTTCTAATTGAGTTGTTGATTAGTACATGCAACTACAAACTCTCTTTTGTGGCGATTAATTTGTTCTCTGTGTATCGCCATTGCATGTGAGACAGTGTCTCCCATGTTGGCTCAAAATAAAAGTAACAGAAAATAAAAAGTTTAAGCAAGACAAATTGTTAGCCCTTTATTGGCTCTCCAGCGCTTGAGAGGATGCCCTACCTGCCTATGTTGGTTTGTTTTCCATGGTTTTCTAAAAGCTATTAAGTTCTTGATTGGCTTTTAATATTTATGTATCCCAGTTATCCTTTTTAGCAGCCTTGCCCCGTGTGCTCTTTTCGTCAAATGTTGTGGTTTTTGGGGAAATTTATTCACCATCACCATCATTTGCTTAACGAAATAAAACAAAATGCTTTCCTTCATTTTTGTTTTTGGAAAAGCTTTGTTTTCTCCTCTTTTCTAAGCTGTAGTGCTCTGCCTTTCTTCTCTTTTCCAATGGCTGTGTGTGTGTTTTTTTTAATTTATAATGAAATATGTACACATTTCTCTATGGTTGACTGCTTAAGTGTTAAGAACACCTTTGCGAAGATTTATGCCTTTCATTCGTTCATTTTTATTGCGTTGTTTTGTTGTTTACATTTTTACGGTTCAATCTTTTTTGCTCGCAACGCAAGCTTGCTTTGGCATTATCGCACAATGCATGGCAGCGATTTGACGAAACGAAAATGTGTTGGCGCTGGCACTTAAATTAGGCACTCATTCGTTTCGTTTCGCCCCATATCTGTTAATGGGGTGGAGAGAGACAGAGGGTGGGAGATGAAGAAGATGGATGTATCGCCCTTGGGAGACTGAGGGAGTGGTAGGAATGATTTAGGCTTTTTGGTTTTGATAATTAAGGCAAATTTTAGGTTTATGTTTTTGCTGCTGTAGCGTATGCGTGATATTAATTATAGTTCCTTGCGAGGTTTCCAGGAACACCTGACATCGTCACAAGATGCGCTTTTATCTGAGAGTAAATTAAATATTCCTCCAAATTTATTTGTGGACTTACGGTGGAATTCAGTGTTGGTCACACAGCGCGCCGATTACGACAATATAGATTGGATCGTTTACCACAACACGAAAAACAACGTTTCCAATTGAATAGAATTTAATCTTTGAAGCTTTAAGGGTACAGCAAAATTTACTTACGATCCCTAATTCGTAGACGTAAGCAATTCTTATGAGGTGATAGCCCATAGATATCGGTTCGTTCGCGAAGTCTACGTGGATTATTGCACTTCCAATACAACGATGTTGAAGAGACTAAAATTTATCTAAAACTTCCTTAAAGTATTGGTTTTGCTGATGTTGTACTTACGGTCTTTGGACCGTATCAAACAATATTCGATTCATAAATTTATACTATTTTATTACGAATATAACTGAATATTTAAACAATTTTTTTTATAGAAATTTCTTTTTTCTCCAGCACCGAAATCCAAAAGTACACTTATAGTATTTCAATAAATGTAGAGTAATCCATCTAGAGATAATTTTTCAGAACAAAACAAAATGTAAAAATTCAAATCAAGTGTGGAATCTTTATTGGTAATTTGAAAGGACATTTTATGGCATTTATTTTTTGAATATAACTTCCTTCAAATATTGGCCGCAACTACGCCTCAGGGTATTCATTCTGAGGCTCTAATTTTGGATGAATCGTTGAAGCATTTCGACCGGTATGACTTTAATGACACGCGTAATGTTGGCTTTCAAAACCTGAATCGTAGCGGATCTTTCCGTTTCTCACCGAACGCTCATTTCCATAATACAGTTGCCAACATTTGAAGGTAATTATTTTCAAAAAATAAATGCCATAAAATGTCCGTTCAAATTACCAATAAAGATTCCACACTTGATTTAAATTTTTATATTTTGTTTTGTTATGAAAAAATAAATCTAGATGGATCACCCTATATATTTAAAAACGACCCCGACGAGACCCAATAGGACGTAATAACAGGCCACATAAGAACAATAGAAAAAATTTAACAAGAGTGGGGCAAGATATGAAATTAGTGCCGGCTTATTAAGAAGTTAAAACTACGGCGTTATGTACACGCTGGAAAAAAGTATGGTTGGGGTGACAATATTCGAAGAGCATCATACTATTGTTGGTTGTATGGTTGTGTCACAACAATATTATGATCATCACAACAATAGTATGGTTCACAAACAACCATACTATGATCCCCATAACAATATTATGGTCCTCACAACAATAGAATTATCACACACAACCATACTATGATCCCCACAACCATAGTATGATTCACACACAAACATACTATGATCTCCATAACCATATTATGATACTCACAACCATAGTATGTTGCACATACAACCATAGTATGATCCTTAGAACCATAGTATGAGTTACACACAACCATGCTCTGATCCCCAAACTTTTTTTGTAAAGATTGGGTTAAGTTGTTATTCAACAATAGAGATTTTTAGTAAATAAGTTATGTAAAAATACATAAAACTTATAAAGGGAGTGATTTTTTTAACAGTAGAAACAATTCATTTATTAAAAATATTTCAGTTACACTAATCCGTAGTTTGTTTTGAAAAAATTTAATTTATATATAGAAACTACTATTATTGCGTAAGATTCGTAAAAATTACATTGTCAAATTAAAAATAAATTACGATTTTGCCTGTATGATTACCGTAGTCATGTCATTGTTAATATAAAACCCATGAAACAATACTTTTGTCCCACCAACCATATTTATATTATTGCTACAACCATATTTTCATTTTTTAATTTGGCAACAATGCTTTTGTTACATTTCAACAATATTAATATTGCCGCAATCCTACTATTGTCAAATTAAATTAAAAAAACAATACTAAGGTTGCGACAACCATACTTTTATTGCAGAGAACATATTATTGTTGCCGTGACCATATAGTAACCATATTTTTTCTCTGCGCGTATGAAATATAATTTAATTTAATTAATTGCTTCTAGCGTCAGGGTTAATTTCTGATGATTCAATCCAACTGAGTGGCATTATTTCAGCAATACTTCCCCCAATATCCGGTTACGGAACAAAGGAGGACCCTCTCTTAAATCAGCGAGCTTTGCTTAATTAAATTCTTATACTCACTGGCCGGGGCTTACAGTTTTATGTCGGCTTCGAATTTGTAATGCATTTTATAAAGAAATTCTGGCATAGCCTAGAGATAAATATGTTACTCGTATAGTCGCCGGCATTTACGAGGTGGAAAACCCTCTGCTAAAAAATATTAATTTCAAGCTTGATTTAGAATTTCAAAAATTGATATCTCAGCGATTGACATTGTTTTTAAGAATATGCTTTTTTAAGTAGTTTTAGTGTGTTTTATACTTATATGAAGTATTTCACCATTGCCTTAAAATACAAAATAATAAACTTTCATAAAATATATGAAGGAAAATATACGACATTTTTAAGAAACCGGTTTGTAAATTCGTTAAATCTTCTTCACAAAATACATGAAATACGAGGGCGACCGCAAAAGAAGATAAAAAGAACCGTTTTTTGGAATTATTATTATTTATTTTTCAACATAATCTCCTTCCATCTCAATACACGTCATCAAACGTTTTTCAAGTTTTTTAATTCCATCCGAAAAATAAGATTTTTCAAGACCTTCAAAATATGCATCAGTTTCAGCAATAACCTCGCTATTGGACGAAAATGTTTTGCCACCGTGAAATTTTTTTTAAATTTGAAAACAAGAAATAATCAGAAGGAGCTAAATCTGGACTATATGGTGGATGCGGAGCAATTTCAAATCGTAATTCGGCCAGTTTTTGTTGAGTTAAAAATGGAGTGTGTGAAGGAGCATTATCTTGATGAAAAAGAACTTTTTTTTCTAAATGCGGTCGTTTTATCTTGATTTCTTCACTCAACCGATCCAATAATGCACAATAATATTCACTATTTATAGTTTTTCCTTTCTCAAGATAATCAATAAATATTATACCCCTTGCATCCCAAAATACTGTGGCCATTACTTTTCCTGCTGACTTAACAGTTTTCGCCTTCTTGGGACCACTTTTACCAGCTTCTATCCATTGTTTTGACTTTCTTTGCATTCTGGGATGTAGTGATGGATCCATGTTTCATCAACAGTTATGAATCGGCGCAAGAACTCTATTGGATTACGCTGATAAATCGCTAAAAGCTCCTCGGAATTGGTCCAACGGACGACTTTTTGGAACAAAGTCAACAAACGCGGCAGCGTTCTTGCGGATAGCTTTTTCATGTGACGTTCATTATGTAAAATACTCCAAACTTGTTTTTCGTGTATTTTAACAATATCAGCAAGTTCTCTGAGCTTTATTCGTCTATCTTTAGTCACTTCATTAAATATTTTTCTAATGTTTTCAATAGTAGTAGCAGTTTTCGGTCTTCCAGAGCGTTGTTCATCTTCCGTACTTGAACGACCCATTTTAAATTGTTGAACCCAGGATTTCACGGTGGAGTATGATGGTGCATTGTCACCATAAACAGAATCCAATTCATCTTTGATTAATTGTGGCGTATAACCTTTCATATAAAAGTGTTTAATTACCGCACGAAACTCGTTATTTTCCATTTTTTAAAAATTATAAAACTTGTTTACTTCAATCACCTGTAATAAAGTTAAAATCATTAAATATTTCGGAAATTTTGACAGATGGCTTATAAAAGATTGCTTTTAAAAAACAAAAAAAAACAAGTTGCTAGTAAAACAGAAAATATGCCAGGCCAGTTAGTTTTGCGGTCGCCCTCGTATATGAAAACCTTCTTCAATACTATGAAGAATGTACGCATAAACATAATAAGAAGAATGTTTTCTATAAATAGTACGAACATAATTCTTTCAGTGTAGTTCGTTCCAGTTTCTAAACAAATTTTGCTCTTTGTGAGATTGAGATTCCACAGTGAAGTAAATGTTTGCTCTTTGCAGGTGTTTATAAACATAAATGATAAAGTAACTTAAAAATTATATTTAATTGAGTCCTTAGAACTCATGTCAAAACTTTCTGATAAGGAAATATGGGTAATATCAATTGATATATATTTTCCACTTGAATTATATTTCGACTACCTGGCATGGTATACAAGCTTTCAACATCTTAATTGATGTTCGCTTTTCACAATACATACATTACATTTCACAAGACAACATTTACTTTTCCAATGCTGCTCTTATCGTCACCTTTTATTTGTTTGATCCAATGCCATTGTACGGCAAAGTTTATAGGACCTTTGGCAAACACCGCCAACTTAGTCAATTCAATTATCATTGGCAATTTCAAATACAAATACAAAGCAGAGGCAGATACAAATATCTCATAAACTTCTTATCGAAGGAATTGTCTAACGACAAACGCAATATTGCATTTATTAAGGCAATTGAAAAAGGCCGCCCTAGCCTTGGCCACATTGTCGGCAACAGTGGCCAGCAATATTTTTTTATTAAATATCCTTAGCAATTTATTTTATCTTATGAACTTTGGCCCAGCCAACGGTTCAGATTATTAAAATTAAAAGGCGACGCATAAAAAGTGTAATCTCGTGACGTCTTCGTTTCGCTGCCAACAGTAACGCTTTCTGCGTGGTGCTTATTTTTAAAGTCACCTTCCCAGTCACCTGCGACCGCAACAGTGCGTAGCAATTGTAACGGGGAAAACCTTCAGCATCGGGGAAAGATAGCATATCCTCCCCTCTCCGCCAAAAAAATATAAAACAAATGACAACAATAATCACAGTATCTGCGAAACAAATGTTTACCCAACAATTTACCACGTCGCAGCGAAACATGAGCACACGCGAATGAGCCAAGAACAAAAAACAACACAAGCATCCTAGTAGCTTCAAAAAAACAAAAAAACAAAAGAAAGACTTATCCTTAACACAAGACAAATGCCACCAACCAGAATGGCAGTACCAGCTGAAGCAGCAGGTGGGGTAAGGCGTTAGAGGGCTTGTTTTCTGGTTGGCAGCAACGAAACATAAGAATTTAAAACAATTTCTAGCAATTTATTTTTACCACCTACAAAACCAGCCATTAAAATAATACCCGATTATAAAACGTGTTCAAAATGCTTAAGGAATAATGCTCGTTTTAAGGTTCCCCCCTTATTGTCGGTATTGTTGCGGCTGGTATTATTGCTCAATTACCCTATGACCCGCTATGGTACGCCGGCAACTGGGTTGGCTGGAGGTGGCGTATGGATTGAATGTGGTAGGACAATGGACGAAATACGAAATAGTTTCTGATAACGCCAAACGTCTTGGCCGGTAGAATAATCATTGCAAATAAACAATGTAATGGTGGCAATTTATCAGAGTTGATGTCTATTTATCAGTTTGATTGGGTTACATTTACTTCAGTTATTTAAATTTTACAGCAAATAATGCTTAGCGGGCACATCCCAGGTTAGCCTGTTGTTCACCAAATAGCAGAAAGGGGTATGAAGAGTATAAAATGATCTTTGTGAAGGCCCATTAATCAATGGAAGTTGAAAGATATAATGACGGGCATAACTCCTTTTTTTACGTGTTTAAAATTTAAATCGTCATTTTTTATGTCAAGGAAAGGAGTGGGATAACTTGAAAGTATTTTTTTAGTTTTGGAATGTTCCATAGCATTTATAAAGTTTAATATGGCATCGATATGTGGGATAACCAGCTGAAATTTGGATTATGGTAAAAGCACCATTGTCAGTTAGAGTAGTAAGGGCTTTTTTCTTAGACGTGTGGTTATAAAGAAGACATAAAAGCATATAATTTAATGGTATGGCCAATAACTAAGCTTTATTAAAAAGATTAGGGTTTGCCATTATGTTTTAAAAATGATTTCGGGCAAGTGGCCGCCGCGGCTGACTCGAATAAATTCTAGCCAAGAAGCTCAATTTTCGAGCACCTTTTGTAGCATTTGGGCCGTATGTCAGCTTTAACGCGCCGAATATTCTCTTTCAAGGCTTCATTCGTGTCAGACTTTTCTGCGTAGACAAGGGACTTCACATCACCCCACAAAAAAATAGACCTGAAGTGTCTATTTTGGAGTTTGCCATTATGTTTTAAAAATGATTTCGGGCATATGGCCGCCGCGGCTGACTCGAATAAATTCTAGCCAAGAAGCTCAATTTTCAACCACTTTTTGTAGCATTTGGGCCGTATGTCAGCTTTAACGCGCCGAATATTCTCTTTCAAGGCGTCATTCGTGTCAGACTTTTTTGCGTAGACAAGGGACTTCACATCACCCCACAAATACTAGACCTGAAGTGTCTATTTTGGATGCCATGCCACAGGCCCACGACGCGAGATAATGCACTTACCAAAAGTTTCCATTAATAAATTGATTGTTTCGTTGGCTGTATGGCATGTAGCGCCGTCTTGTTGGCAGCAAAGGTCGTCCACGACGACCCAGACCAACATCCTCCATATGTGACGCACAGAATTGAAAGGGACCTAAGGTTAAAAACCAGTTTTGTTCAGGAGAGCCATTTTAAAGATTAGGTTCCTTTCTATTTGCGCTTAGAATCGTCGACTTCACTTTCATAAAACGCGCATATCTCTGGGAGGGAACACTTTTCGGGCATGGGATCGGTCTCATTCGATGCTCAGATGTTGTCCACATCAAAAAAAAAAGTGAAAAGTTGATGAAAAGTTTTGTTCAGGAGAGCCATTTAAGAGATTAGGTCCCTTTCTATTTGCGCTTAGAATCGTCGACTTCTCTTTCATAAAACGCGCATATCTCTGGAAAGGAACGCTTTTGGGGCATGGGATCGGTCTCATTGCTCAGATGTTTTCCACATCAAAAAAAGAAAAAAAAATGAAAATTGTTTTTAACCTTAGGTCCCTTTCTCTATGCGCTGTCACATATAGAGTTCCCCATTGACTGTAACATTATGGCCGGCTTCATTGTTGAAGAAATATTGACCAATGACTCCCTCTGTCCAAAGAGCACACCAAACAGTGACTTTTGAGGATGTAACGGCGTCTCAATAATGGCTTGTGAATTTTCATTACTCCAAATGCTACAATTTTGGTTATTAACGTACCCATTACACCAAAATGGGTACGTTAATACTGAACAAAATTTTCTTATAAAAATCAGGATCGGTGGCCATCTGGTTTTGGGCCCATTCATCACGATTTGCAAACATTGTTCCGGAGTGAGTCTATTGATTATGAAATCGCAAACCAAACTGAGCCTAAATCTAGTGACAGCTGTCAAAATTCCAACTTCTAAATAAGTTTGGCCAGATTAAAAACCACACGTTTTAAAAAAAACACCCTTTACGAGGATAGGCTCTCAAGGTTGTACCAAACGAGTATGTAAGGGTTTCTAAGTAGAATGATGTGTATACCAAGTTTGTCATTTCTTTTGCAACACCTCAAAATATTTTCCGAAGGCCTGATAACGTATTTATACTGTTGATGTTCAAAAAATTTCAAAATTTCGCGTTTATGAATGTCTATCCATCCGTTCATGTGTTTGAAAAACGAACAATAGCTTCAAATAGATAAAGCCAGATAAAAGCCATTATCGTGCAAAATATAAGCCTTTATATTTTGCACGATAATGGCTTTTATTCAAAAACTGTTTGAAAATGTAACTGGGTAAAATTGGCAGAAAGGAAAGAATGTTACTATTAAAGGGACTAAAGGTACCTCGAAAAATATATAAAATGTTTGGGGATGAACCATATCTTTAATGGCAACTGCTTGTTGAGATGCACTTAATACCTCATATAGATCCTCAAGAAAGTGGCTGCTTTAACTTTTAGGACCTTGTGGCCTTGTAAAGGGCCCCTAAGAAGAACAAAATCTAAATTGAGTTTTAAGATATTGCTGAGATTGAGGCAAATCAAAGACTATTGTCAAAATAATATTCAAAAACCAATGATATGATCGGAACAAACACACTTATACTTTTATTGTAGAGAATATATTTTTTTGTTGCCGTGGCCATATACACGCAGAGAAAAAACATGGTTACTACATGGTCACGGCAATAATAATATGTTCTCCACAACAAAAGTTTGTTCGTCGCAACCATAGCATTGTTCACTGAATTTATTTTTGACAATAGTATAATTGGTGCAATATTAATATTGTTGAAATGTAACAATAGAATTATTGCCAAATTTAAAAATGAAAATATGGTTATAGCAACAATATAAATATGGTTAGTGCGACAAAAGTATTGTGTTTTGCGTTTTATGTTAACAATGATATGATTACGGCAATCATACTATATGATTGTAATTTTTCTACATTTAAATATGCTTTTTAGAACAAATGTTATTTGTACGGATCTAATGCAATAATAGTACTTTTTTTTATCGAAATTAAAATTTTTTAAACAAGCTGCTTTGGCTTTGTTTACCTGAAATATTTTTAATAAATACGCTTACGTTTATTTAAACTTATTTTTTCTACTGTGAAATAAATCACTCCTTTATTTTGAATTTAATGTATTTTTGAATAATTTTCATAATTCAAATCTATTGTTGACAACTTAAACCAATTCTAATAAATTATGTTGGGGATCATAGTAAAATTGTGTGTGATCATACTATGGTTGTAGGGATCATAACATGGTTGCGTGTGAATCATACTATGGTTGTGAGGACCATACTATGGTTGTATCTGAAACATACTATGGTTGTGAGGATCATACTATGGTTGTGGAGATCATAGTATGGTTGAGTGTGATCATAGTATGGTTATGTGTTAATCATACTATTGTTGTGAGGATCATAGTATGGTTGTATTTGAATCATACTATTGTTGTGAGGACCATAATATTGTTGTAGCACAACTATATACCCAACAATAGTATTATCCTCTTCGAATATTGTCATCACAACCATACTTTTTTTCTGCGTGTAGTAACCATCTTAAAATCCTAGAGACTCAAACACCTTTTAAGACCCTTCTGAGAAGATCACTGTTACCGGTTTTTTGGAAAAATACATCTACTGACGGAAACAATATACCTAAATTAAATGCTACACGCCGAATTTAAAATTAATTTATAAATACACGATTCCAGCTATTGCCTAATAGGCTTAATGTCCAATGACTTTGCGGCACTTGGGAAAATGACGTTACGTCTATCGACCAAATGACACATTTTGTAGTGACGTGTTACACCGAGCTTATAACTACCGTCCAAATACCATGACTACTTAAATTTATTGCTTCATATGCCTACAATGTCTCACCAAATAATCCATATCCTCTATTTAATCAGACTCATTAACAAAAGCAGAGAAATAATAAAAACATCGCCATATTAAGGGCTATGTTAATTAAAGATGACACAAATTACATGGGATAGTTTTTTCCTGTAGTTTTTCCAACAAAAGTGAAATTTTATTTTTAACGAGAAAATATCCTTTAAAAAACTCTGATGTAATGACTTGACATACGCTAACAAATTTCACTAAAGATTTTGCTTTTATGTGCCACTCCATAAGATCAGAGATTTCTAATTACTTTCTCGATTTAATTTTATTTTCTATTCTAAATCATCTACTCTATATACGAGGTCTGCTATATTATTTCTGACCTAATAATGAAAATGCTAATATTTATCATCAAAAATGGTTATATTGTTTTTCAAAGTTTTCTCCAGCCTGATTTATACACTTTTGCATGCGCTCAAAACAATTGTAGAAGCACCTTTTCCACTCCGATTGAAACACCTCCAAAACATGGTTTTTGAACGCTTCAAAAGCATCTTTTGGCGACGAAAATCGTTGACCACGCATTTTTTCTTGATGTGCGGGAATAAAAAGAAGTCATTAGGTGCTAAGTCAGGGCTGTTATAGCGTTTGACCATAGTCCTTCCGAGTTATAAACAGTTGATTAATGCATTTTTTGAGAAGATTATGAAATTCAATCCTGTCCAGAAAACCATTGCGTCGGTATTGCCCTTCTTGATTACATTGTCACTTCTCTAACCTCCTAAAATGTGTCCTTTTTCGTTTTCTCCTAAAGTACTTACTGTGGATGCCTACTCGTCCGCATAAATGTTCTTTCCATCCGTTTGCCTCGTGTAGTACTGACGTAGGTCGTCAAACTCCTTTTGTTGGTCCGCAGAGCGTCGTTTTTAACCGTTTGGGCATATATTCGCCCTCAAAACTCCTTTCAAATCCGAGTGTCTCTTGTAGTAAAATGAAACTCCTTCTCGAGTTTTAATCAGCGTATATCCTGTAATGCTTCGACAGGTCTTCATATGTGACAGCGCATAGAGAAAGGGACCTAAGGGTAAAAAAAATCAATTTTCATTTTTTTTTTCTTTTTTTGATGTAGACAACATCTGAGCATCAAATGAGACCGATCACTTGCCCCAAAAGAGTTCCCTCCCAGAGATATGCGCGTTATATGAAAGTGAAGTCGACAATTCTAAGCGCAAATAGAAAGCGACCTAATCTTTAAAATGGCTCTCCTGAACAAAACTTTTCATCAACTTTTCACTTTTTCTTTTGTTATGTGGACAACATCTGAACATCGAATGCGACCGATCCCATGCCCCAAAAGTGTTCCCTCCCAGAGATATGCGCGTTTTATGAAAGTGAAATCGACGATTCTAAGCGCAAATAGAAATAGACCTAATCTTTAAAATGGCTCTCCTGAACAATACTGGTTTTTAACCTTAGGTCCCTTTCTATTTTGTGCGTCACATATATTCGCCCGCAAAAGTTCAGTCAAATCCTAGTGTCTCTTGTAGTACGTATGCAACTCTCCATGTCGAATTTCATTTTAAATATATAACCTGTAATGATTCGACAGGTCTCCATGCTCTGCGAATTTGTCCGCCGAAAAGGCTTTTTTAACTTGTGGTCATCCTAGAGTACTTCCGAGAGTCTTTAGCCGCCTTGATTTCTTCCTCCGAGTTTTTCGAGTAATTTCGCATTTCTCTAGCCGCTACAAGTTATCTCTGGGATTTTCTTTTATATATGAGTAACCTTTATTTACTTATACAGGTCCCTTGATATCATTCATAACATTCCTGTAGTACTTTAGCATGTTTTTTATAGATACGAAATAATTTTTAACATGGTTTAATCGGCTCGAGACCTCCTGTATTTACATTTAATTAGAAGAGACGTTTTTTTTAAAAGTGGCGAAGTAACATTGATTTTCGTGGCTGCACACTGCTTTTATCGCGATAACGGGTTCGTGATGACCTTCATCAGAAATCTTCGCAACAACCTGGTACTCTTTAAGACCAGGTTCTCACCAAAACGAATGAGAACTACTGTTGTCAATATCACTTTTTAAGTTTTCTTTAAACAATTGCCTTCGAAAATACCATTCACCTTTTTCACCTACACAGAGGCTCCTCATCATTCAGAGCCATCGATGGATAATTTTTACAGCGTATTGTAAAAAAAGTTTAATTCATTAGTTTTCTTATTATCCATGAACCTTCTGGAGTTACTTAGCAGGTTTATTTTTGGATATTAATTTATTTTGTATGGCAGTGTGACCTCTGGAGTACAGAAAATGGTTGCCAGACGCTGCGAAACCTTCTTTTGAGAATCCGTTACTACCCTCATCATTAGAGAGTTCCAACGTGGCTATCTTAAGGATTTGAATTTGCCATCCGAGTTTATTTAAACGTGCCAGACTTTTTTTGATTATCTCCGACCAATTTCAGCAGCTATGTTACATTTAAAGTTTTTGTTTTAAAGACATTAAAACTAGTCAATTTCTTATTTGCATAAATCTACAAATTCGAATTTGGTGTTTTGATCAAATAAAACAAAAATATCCTTTATTGCAGACAATGCGCCCCCCATAGTCGACTTAGTCCTAATTTTTTAGATGTTTTCTTTCCATTCCCATAAGTTTCGCTTAGTTCAGATAAGGAACAGGCACTCGCAGCAAAAAAAAAAACAGAAAGAAACAGAAAACATTTCGGTCACTCTGCATTGGCACCTGCAAAACTTGTGCACCGAAATAAATTAGACTTACGTATGTGTGTGTTGCTGCCATTATTGCCACATTATAAAAAGCAAAATAGCTCTCCTTTGTTCATATCCTCTCGTGTTCTACGTGAATTTTTCCATAAAATAATATTATTTTTCAATTTGAAGCCAGAACGGGGCATAACATAAAGAACCACCGAATATTTTATTGTTATTTCAGCGGACTCATTATTGTTTTCCTTGGTGTTTCTCTTCTTTTCTTTATGTATTAAGCTTTGTTCATCTTTTCATGTGAACTTTTGTACTAACTGTGGCTGGTGTTTATTTTTTTCGTTTGCTCGATTTCTCATTGCAGAGTACAAAATCTAGATTCAATTGTACGTGTCGCGGACCGTGATCTGCCGGTGGTGAATACACGGGGCGATGTCCTCTTCAATTCGTGGAAGGGCATATTCAATGGCCAGGGAGGTTTCTTTTCACAAGCGCCACGCATCTATAGTTTCAGTGGTAAAAATGTGCTCACGGATCCTTTATGGTAAGTTTTGAAATAATATTTAATTTGTATACACTGTGCATGACTTATATAAGGTAATGAATTAAGATATATTTTACTTTGAATTAAACAAGGTTTAATCGAATGAAACTACTTAAATGCAAATGGTGGTCTGAAACCAAAACCTTGTTAAAACTAAAATCAAATGGAAAAATATGGTTATATTAATATACAGGGTGGTGTTGTCAGTGACAGCTCTTACCCGCTCGAAATCGTCAAAGAAATTTAGTATTATATTTCCGTATAACATAATGAATTAATCAATTAAACTAAGTTGGAAAACGTAGCAAACTATTTCCAAAGTCAAAGTTGTCTACCCGATACAGACAAGAAGTTTTGGCCAAAATAAAGCAACTGCCGCGGCTTTTATAAACTAGTTGGTGCAAACAGTTCGTGAGACTGATACGTTAGTGGACAAAACTCGCGGTCCCATCGTTGTACAGTGCATACTGACGCGAATGTTTCGGCCGTTATCGAGGGGAGTTTGACTTAGTTCTGGAACATCGATCTCTTGCACAAATACCACACATTACTCGCTTAGAAACAAACTGACTCAAGAATCGAAAGCACACGACCACCTACTTCGTTGACGCTTCCTAATTTGGACTTCAAAGCTACCCATTATGAACAACGATTTTTGCTAGAAATATTATCTTTACTGACAAAAAAGCGGCTGCTGTTGTCTAAAGCGTGTGACTTAGTTCTGGAACATCGATCTCTTGCACAAAGACCACGCATAACCCGCTTACAAAGTCGAATTGACTCACTCAATTGAAGGCACACGACCATCAACTTCCTTGTTGCTTCTTAATTTGGACTTTAAAGCTACCCAAAGTAGACAACGATTTTGCTAGAAAAATCATCTTTCGTCACGAAGCTCATTTTCTTCTCTGCGACTATGTTATCTAGCAAAATTATCACATTTGTGGTCCAGTGCCGCTGAACTTGATCATCAATCAAGATGGCAAAGAATTCATAAAAAATTGTCCTTTACAAAAATATATTTAACGAAAATCTAAGCCATCGATGTGAAAGCGTCTGTGTGAGATGGTGTGCAATCCGGCTAAAACTCAAAATCGTCCACATTTATATCCTCGATTTCAGCTGACAAAAAGTCGGTCGAGTATCTTCTACGTTCAAGTAGCTCCAAGGATGATTTTGGAGCACCTGCCTATATATGGGAGTTGTGTTCCATCTTTGGCCTAATGTAAGTTGTATAGATATCGAAAAGATCGGCAGAAGTGATTTCACTTTCTTGCACCGCTTTAGGAAGGAAGCCTGCACACTTGTGTGCTTCTTTCGACACTTTGAATACATCGACGATACTGTTGGGTCAATGAATCGCTTGTGAGATAACAAGTAGCACTGGGTCCAATGCGCATTAAAATATACTCTATTCAATCGACCCTATTCGGAAATGATTAGAAAATCCTAAACAAGTGTCTCATCCATAATTCGCCTTTGTTCTTCAAAATCTTGAAGACTCGGCCTACGGTCGAAAATGACAGAGGTTGCAGTCATCCGCGAAATAGTAGATTAGATTCACGGTCAGACCCCAAAAATCGTTAATGAACATAAGAAATAAAGAGGGACAAATGACAGATCCCTGTGGTACACCTGCGATCAGCCTATGATTTTTGGATAAAACCCATCTACAACAACTCTTATAGTGCAATCTCTAAGAAATCGAACAAAACTATTACCGACACTAAATGCGATATTCTTTGATATGAGTGCACCGTGCCAGACTCTAACAAAGGCCTTGGAGATATCCAGACGAATTAACTTTAAACAAACTGGTGGATAGACCGACTCCAACGCTCCGATAAGAAAGCCATCAAGTCTCCTGTAGAGCGATTTCTACGGAAGCCATACTTTCGATCATTGGACTCCAGATACCTTACAAGATGGTGGTTAACCATGCTCACAATTACCTTGAAGAGCGCAGAGCAAATTTCGATTGGCTGGTAATTCGCTAAATTGTTGACTTCACCCTTTTTAGGGATCGACTGAACATTCGCAATCTTCCAACACGCAGGGAAGATTCCTGCTCGATAAGCAAGGTTGAAATGGTAAGAGAATAAATCAATCTTTCTCCGTGGTGAAATGCTCCCCAATTTCCCAAAATTTTGACATGTTTCCTTGATCGATGAAAACTGTAAGGCAGTGCGAGGGATTTTTATTGTGTTAACTTTGTTCGGTAGATTACTCTACTGCCCGCAGTTTCTCATTGAATAAAATTTGCCTGCACTTAAGTATACAGCTTTTGATTATTGTAACAACACATTCATTGCTTGGGATCTGAGGATGGTGAGGTAGCGTTCACCGAAACTATCGACTGCCTTTTGAATAACTTTTTGGTTTATCTCTAAACAAACAGTCCAATTTTTATAAATTTGTATTTATCTCGTTTCCTTTTTTCGGTCTTTTGCTTAAACGCATTGAACAGGGATTAATCGTCTCTCTAGTTTACTTGCATTAACACTTTAATAGAAGACAAGTTTTTATAAAAAGGCAACGTGCTTTTAACGCATCCTAGTGTTCTATTTCAAATTGTTTCCAATTTTCGTACAAAACGGATAATCCTGTCTAAAACAATACGATTTTATTAAAAAACCCAAAAATGTATTTATTGACAATTTTTAATTTTTTAATCCCCCATTTATAACGCTTGATTTATTTCGAGGTTCCCTACATTTTTAAAGAAAAAAACACAGAAAATTCAAATTGAATGGGGAATGTTTATTATCATTTGAAAGAACATTCTTTGGCATTTATTTTTTGAAGATGGTGTCTATCAAATGTTGGCCACCGCTTCGTCTTAGATGGTCCATCCGTTTAGTCCAATTTTCGATGACTCGTTCGAGCATTTCGGCTGGTAACTGGCGAATGACACGCGTGATGTTTTGCTCCAAGGCCTGAATCGAAGCGGGTTTGTCCGCATAAACTTTAGACTTTACATATCTCCAAAGAAAAAAGTCTAACGGTGTGATATCACACGATCTTTCCATTGATTGATGCGATGTGTGGGAAGTGGCGTCGTCCTGCTGAAACCAAATGTCGCCGAGATTACGAGCTTCAATTTCAGGCATCAAATAGTCGGTTATCATGGCACGATAACAGTCGCCATTCCTATTAAATATTTTGGCTCCTTATGCAAACAGTGCACAGTGTACCATACTCGTACAAAAGATTTGAAATTTCGCATTCAGCCTTTAGTATAATGGCAAGTAAAACATACACGCACACGTTCATGCACATTGGCATACAATTAAACAATCTGGTATTGTTCTGCGTGCTCGCTGCTTGCTCCCACGTGACCACGACCAGTCCAAAGGGCAAACAACTTGGCAAATACCCCGAAAGATGTTTTATTGTTTATGGGGTTTTCTATAGATACTTGTTGTAATATTTTATACATTTCGTTGGATGCGAATGTATGCGAGTCTTCTCAAGGCGGGCGATTGTGTAGAGGTGTGTGTGTGTTTGTGTGTGCGTGAATAATGTTTGGCTGTAATTTAACATTTAAGCCATGTAATTATGTTGAGTAAACATTAAAACAACCGCTACGGCAATGGCAACAACAGCGCCAGCATCAGCACCTTGGCAAATAAGGTAAAGTTGCCCGACTGTCAGCGTGGCCGCGTATTCTATGCGATACTGCTGTTGCGATGGCAAAGGAGAAGCTGCCTTTTGAATGTACGCAATATTTCCCGTTTCCATTTCACTTTTTGTTTTTTGGAGGTTTCCGGTGGTGGCGGTGTCGTTGACGGTGGCCTTAACCGCAGCCAGATAAAATTTATTTTTATCCATGTCGTCTTGCTGTTGAATACGAGTACCCGCCATCGTATTGTCTTTTGGTTTGCAGCGATTGTTTGTTGTACTACGAGTATGTACTTTGGTCCGTTCGTATACTTAAATTTAAGTGGCTATCAATTTTGTTGGCATTAAAGATTGTATGTACGATTGCAGCTGGAGTGGGAGGAGAAATGGCAGGAGGACAAGGAGAAACCGGAGCAGGAACTGAAGCAGCGTATTTTATTTATACTCATACAACGACTTGAAGCATGGGACGGTCCAAAACCTTTGTCCTTTTAATGATGGTGCCACTGCTGCTGCTTCTGCTATTGATGATAATGCCCCTGGTGGTGGCAGCGGCGGCATTGTAACCACTTCATAGCAAGGGGTGGGGTGAATGGAGCAATTGTGGTTCATCACTTCCTCCTTCTGGCTGCCGTATTCAGCTTAAGGTTAAATGTGCGTATAAACATAAAAATGATTATGGAACCTTTTTATTAGATTAACAATTAGCGATATTAAATGCTTTCTTCGTATGGCATTCTTGTATCAGTCGAACAAGTGAGGGCAACGTTGACCTGCACGCAAATAAATTCCTAAATGTTCGTTTGATATGATAGACAGCAATATGTTAAATAAATGGTATTGAAAAAAACAATAAGCCACAAAGTGCTCTGATTTATTGGCCAGTCTAATTGAAACGCACTTTTCTCTTATCGCCCGTTAGTTTAATTTATTTCCATTATCGTTTGTTTGTTTTGGTGTTTTTGGCGTTTTTTTTTCTTCCCCGCAAATAATGACCCCCATTTTATCAATATATTCATTGAATGCAAGACCTTTTCGGTTTTTATGTAAGAAATATTTGAGTTGTATTGGTTTTTTAACACAAAAACAATTCAAGTTCGAAAATTTTAGGCAAGTGTCTTAGCCAGTCAAGACTAGGTTTTTCAAAAACTGTTTCATTCTGGACTCTGATTTTTAGAAAGTTTAAAAACTTATTTTAATTTTTTCAAAACAACGTTTTATTTTAAGATCTAAGCAGCCTCGACTATAATATTTCTTGGCATCTAGAAAAAACTAAATTTTCATTGAACAGGGACTAACCGGCTCGAGACCTCTTTCATCTACATTCTAATAGAAGACAAGTTTTTTACCAAATGGCGAAGTGACATTGATTTTCGTGGCTGCGCACTGCTCCTAACGCGATTTCAAGAACTTGAGGACCATCATCAGAAAGCTTCGCAGCAATTGTTGAAAGGAAAACTGAACTCTTTGAGACCATCAACACACGATCTAAAAATAAAAATTTGTATTTAAAATGGGTGGTGGGATCCATTCCAACTTCATATATCCCTATAGAATGGTTGAGCTTAGGAAACATTAGTATAAGTATATACAGGGTGTATTCATTATTATAAGTATTTACAGGGTGTCTAAGTATATACAGGGTGTCTGCAGGGTGTCTTTGTGTTGCCGCCTTTTTGGTAAACTGTACTGCTGACAGTTCACATTTGGCAGTTGGGAAGTAGAAAAAGTGTCAAATTTATTATGGAAAAATATTCGGAAAAAATCGTTAAACATTTTATCAAATCATCAATCATCGATTACTATGACAATGAGAAAGTTACATGAAATTTTTGGGAGAAACAACGTGTCAACACAACACACTATTTATGGTGTAGTGAATTAATTAAAAGAAAAAGGATCTGTAGCTGATGAGCCCAAGCATGGACCACAACGTACTGCAAGATCGGCTAAAAACATTACTGCTGCCCAAGAAAGTGTTCAAAACAATCCATCAACCTCAATTCGACGCCGTGCTGAATGTAATGAAAAATGTGCTCAAAAGGGCTTGCATTTGTGAGGCTTACAGAGACGGACATTTATCTGATATTGTATTCCATACATAATTGCCAACTTTAAATATCGTAAAACATATGTGAATATAAGATCCATTCTCTTTTATTTAATCAAAAAAATTATAAACAAACAAAGTAGTATACTTTCCCGATGGACACCCTGTAGTAAACCTTCCTGTACATTCTGATATTCAAGAATCCTTTGAAAAACTGTCCTTGCTCAATTAGGTCGTTAGGCTGCTGTTTTTGATGTGGAGCTCCTTAAACAATTTTTGAAGTAAAAGACTCAGATTTAAATTCGGGTAATTTCATCTAAGATTTTGTCGGCAGCGTGTAATCCATCCACATCGCACATTCCGGCGGCTTTACCTAGTACAACTAAATCAATAAGACTGTATTTGTATGAAACAGTAGAACGCTCTTAGTAAGTATAAAAATTAAATCATGTAGGGTTTACTTATTTGAGAGAAGTACCCCGTTTCTTCGTTAATGGGATATTAAGGGAATTATGTACTGTAGGCACAATTTAAGCTGCCCACAATATTATTTTTTGATTGGCAACACTTTACCGTATTTAAATAACGACCTTTCCGCAATATTTTTTGACACAGTCCCTCCAACTGTGCTAGAAATACGCTCAGAATATTTAAGACGTACCTAAAATTATTTTTTTTTTGCTCGAAAACTTTATGGAACTTATAAATGGAAGCTACTTCATTTTTGGTGTTGAAAGATTTAAAATGGACAAGAATGCATTTTGTCGGCTTCTATAAAAATCTTGCTAATTTATTTTATTTATACGAAATTTGAGTCATATGAAATAGAATACTTCGGTATATATTTTGTAGTCGAATTTAAAATCATGACTTTTTTATATAGTTGTGGTTTTTTATAGTTTCCGACATTTGTTATTTTTTTGCTACCTTTATGCGGAAGCTAATTTGTTTCAATTTATAAAATCTGCGAGTAAGAAGATTTAAAAAAATGATGCTCTTTAAAAAAAAATAAAAAAAATTTAACAAAAAATATGCCGATCTACACAGTGTTTTGCCCATAACTTTAACAATTATGGCGGTTCCGAAAATCTAATTACTGTTTTAAATTTGTCGGGCTACATTTTAAAAGAAATAAGGCGGCTACGAAATTCTATTTTTAATAAATTACTTTATAAATTTAAGTTTAACGACGTTATAGAGATCGTTGTGTTCTCTTCAATATGGCCAAAATTTCGTACAAACCTGTTAAACCGTTTTGGTAAAGCCCAAAAATGCATTTGTTGTCCATTATACATTTTTCAAATTCCCAAAAACAAGAAAAAATGACAGCCATTTATATGACAGCCTGTACTTGGGGAGGCGACAAAGAAACCTGGTTGACCTCTTCCCAAAAACAAGAAAAAATTACAGCCATTTATATGACAGCCTGTACTTGGGGAGGCGACAAAGAAACCTTGTTGACCTCAACTTTTCATCAACTTTTGAATTTTTCTTGATGTGGACAACATCTGAGCTTCGAATGAGACCGATCCCATGCCCCAAAAGTGTTCCCTCCCAGAGATATGCGCGTTTTATGAAAGTGAAGTCGACGATTCTAAGCGCAAATAGAAAGGAACCTAATCTTTAAAATGGCTCTACTGAACAAAACTGTTTTTTAAACTTAGGTCCCTTTATATTTTGCGCACATATGGGAAACATAGAAGCTTTCATATATTTTTAGACAAGAAGTGGAGTAAGTCGTCTACGAGAACAAGAGTATTGAATTACTTCCTGGGTCTGTAAACAATAGAAAAAAGTTTAGTTGAAATATGAAAATGTAATAATCGTAATAATTTAAACTCTGTACAGACCCACACACACACAAAAGACAAAATAGTTTAAAAAACGCTGTCATAAAGGAAGTGACATTAAATGGAATACAACAAATTTCTAGTGGAAAACCTATACACGGATGGACAGACAGATACTACTCTTAATTCCAAAGGAAATGCCCAGCAAGGCCTTCTAGAAGCACCTCTTAGTATGCCCGGATGCATGCTTGCCGCATTCACCCTACATTTTTTATTAACACAGGCTTAGATTGCAGAGCAGGGCCTTCCAACCTCCTTTCTTTTGGAAGGCCTTCCAGAAGACCTGTAGAAAAATGGTACTCCAGTATGCATATTAAACTATTTAAAAAAAATTAAATATAGATGCAAGAGGCCTCCCTATTTAAAATTTTGTTTACTGTAATTTTAATTTTAAACTTATAAATTTAGTTTACTGTGAAATGACTTAATTAATTTAAATTAATTCCATTAACTCCACTGGAATGCGAACCTGCGACCTTCTCCTTGCTACTCCGATATGCTACGTACTAATCTACCGAACCAAATGGTGTTTCAAACGGCTTATATAACTGCACTGTCCATCTCTAAAAAAAAACACTTTCTGTGCAACCTTTACTTACCAGTCATGGTAGCAAGCCTTTCACAAGAATTGGAAAGATGTTTATTGGATATCTCTCATTAAAAAAATATGAATGCCTCATTGCAGCCTTCGTTAAAGAATGCACTAACGAATGAGTAGATGACTTAATACAAGGTCTTCTAGCAGGCCTTCTTAGAAAAGCGATATGAGAATGTGTGGGGGATCATTTTTTATTTATTCAAAGAAGGCCCTCTGAAATGACAAATTTTGGAAGCATAAACAAATGTGTAGTGGATTTAAAAAGGGTTCTTATGAGAAGGTCTTGGCAATTTTCCCGCTGGTATGTCATAAACATGTACATTCATACACATACGTCCGCATAAACACATACAATTTTGTTCGCTTCTTCGCATGTGTGTGTGTGCATACCAATACGTTTGTATGCTTTATATATGTGCATATCTATTGTCTGTTCGTTGCTCACTTTGCCCATCATTTTTTGTGAGTCTTCAGAATATTTTTTTTCCAATTTTGTTGTTTGTCGTTGTGCTCTGTTTGTGAGTGTGTTTGTGCAAGTTGATGACTTCTTGTCTTTTACATTCAATTGCATTTAATTATGCAAATGCTATAAAACTTATATACATATACTCGTACATACAAACATACACATTAAACACACGTAAACTTATTTAGTTGCACTCACGGTACATACCCGTACAATACACAACCAAACATACGCTCCTTCTTTCGCACACTCATACTCTCTCGCATACAAATAAATATTTTCGAAAATTTATATTTTGTTTACACATGACTCACTTAAGACACACACATGTGATGTATACGCGTTTGTATGTGCCTCCTGAAACGTCAGTATGCCGTTGACGTATGTACGTGTATGGGCGGCGTAAAGTGGTGCGTATACGTAATAACTTTTGTTGCAGGAGTAGGTTTTGGGGGGAGTAGTCAAAAGTTTGCTCAACATTTATTTGCATGTTTTGTGGACTGCGAATGTGTTTTGTTCGAATATCTTTTGAATGGCTGCGGGTATGAACGAGGAACGAGAAAACTGCTATTTAAATACTTACAAAATGATAAACGAATGACTTGAAAATATTTTCAAATGTCTTAGTTTTAAAGTACAAATGTTTAGACATAAATGCAAATGCATGTGTATATAGGTATATAGGTATATGTAGGGTGGTTCACATGGAGGTTTGTTTTTCAATCCTTATATGATACTGAAAAGTTTTTCTGGTTTAAAAATTTTAGCATTCCCGCGTGAAGGCGACTCCTTTGCCTTTAATCTAAAGCAACTTTAGCAAAAAAAAATTTCTAAAGTCAGACCTGTCTTGTTCAAATGTTCTTCACTGAATTGCATTTTTACCAAAATGAATGGGTCCCAAGAGAGAAAGCGCCATGCAAGTAAGTCATTTATTGAGGTATTAAGTGTGTCCGAACTAACAGACCCCATTTAATCATTTTTCGTCCAAAAAAAAGTGTATACTTGAAAAAGTGTACTTTTCCCAAAGTACCTTTAATCTCTTCAAGGGAAAGTTTTCTCCCCGGCCAATTCTCATTTATAATCCCCAATAGCTAAGAAGCATCAAAAATACATGACAAAGTATCTACTCCATCCGTCGGTGGAGGGCATAAAAATAAATCTAATAAAAAATGGGCAAAATTTAATGAAGTCTACCATCTGCTCGAAAATAAATCCTTTCGACTAAATTTGGTTCACAAATGGATGAAACTCGACACAGACACAAAACTGTCACTATGCACCATTGATTCTTCCATCATTTTCCATTTGGTGCCAATTATAACTATATGTGACGCGCAATATATAAAGGACCTAAGGTTGAAAACCAGTTTTGTTCAGAAGAGCCATTTTAAAGATTAGGTCCCTTTCTATCTGCGCTTAGAATCGTCGATTTCACTTTTATAAAACGCGCATATCTCTGGAAGGGTACACTTTTGGGGCATGGGATCGGCGGTCTCATTCGATGCTCAGATGTTGTCCACATCAAAAAAAAAGTGAAAAGTTGATGAAAAGTTTTGTTCAGGAGAGCCATTTTAAAGATTAGGTCCCTTTCTATTTGCGCTTAGAATCGTCGACTTCACTTTCATAAAACGCATAAAACGTTCTCTGGGAGGGAACACTTTTGGGGCATGGAATCGGTCTTATTCGATGCTCAGATGTTGTCCACATCAAAAAAAGAAAGAAAAATTTAAATTGATTTTTTTACCCCTAGGTCCCTTTCTCTATGCGCTGTCACATATAATTTTTTTGTAGACTTAAAAACGAGGGCATATCAATAATTCCGTGACTTTTTGAATCTCCCTTGTTAAGTAGTTATATGAAATACAACACTGTTCCCATTCAGTACCATCCGTCTTAAGTTCAAGTGCCTATTAAACATTATTTTCTGCGGTCAATCAAACCAAGGAAATGCTTGATGACATCGATTACATTCAAAAGGGGAAAACTATAAACTGCGAATATTATGGCAAGTTATTGGTCTGAATTAACGAGGCCATATGTTCAAGAAAAAAATTATTTTTCATCAAGATAATGCACTGGTGCACATGGTGCAGTCTTAACAGCAGAATTGCTTAAATTGGGCTACGAATTGGTACCTCATCCGCCATATTCTACGGTGGCTATTTCCTATTTCCAAACCTAAAGAAATGACACGGTGAAACAAGATTCACATCTGACGATGAACTTATTGGTCAAACAAATGCTTCTATATGGATTTCGAAAAATCCTGTTTTTGACAGGGATACAAAAATTGGAGAAACGTTAAACTAAGTTTTTCTGAGCTAAAAGGAGATTTTTTTGAAAAATATTTTTTTTTTTGCAAAGAAAAACTGTTTTATTCGAAAATTAATGGAATTTTTGATCCGGCCTCGTATCACCTAAGCTAAAAAGGTCTGCCCACATTTTGTGGACAAGAGGCCCACATTTTGTGGACAAGAGGCCCACATTTTGTGGACAAGAGGCCCACATTGTAGAAAAAGCCCAACATATAATTTGTTTTAGTTTTTCTACTCGTATTAAACGATGATATAGCCAAGAGAAATTGAGCTTTTATCACCATTCTATCAAATAAACTTGTATTTGCACCACCCTTTTCAAAAACATAGATAAAGTCACATTTACATGGCAAAAGATACACTGACTAAACCAATGCTTCTTGTGTTTCTATCACTTCGTATTTAATTTAAAATGTCAGATACGTAAATTCTTTTACATGTGATATAATTTATCAGAAATAACAATAGCAAAAACAACAGAGATAAGGGTTTACGAAAACTCTAAAAACAATGGAATCGGTTATAACAATGCTCTTATACCATTGACCAAAGAAGATTAGTTTTTGGTTGTAACCTTGAAACATATCGTGCTAAGGCAGAAGTCTTAATTCCTACAACATCCCAGTAAGGAACAATAGGGAACTTTTCTCAAATAGTGAGCTGTGCTTGATATTCTTATACTTTTTGACCGCCGGCTTCGAGCGGCATTCACACATTCATTTTGGGTCCAAACTCTACTTTATGCCATTGGAGAAAAAACTCATTCAATGTCTGACATCTTCTAATTTCTAAATAGCCCAATAAAATGCCTCGCTGTTAGACACTTTTGTTTTGCCCACAGATTCTAAACCAAAATTTAATTGGTTAATGAATATCTGCTTTTAATCATCCTTATTTGTAAAAAAGTTTCATAAAATCAAGTGATTTTCTATATGAATATGTAAGTGTCGGATTATAACTGCAAACTTTTTAAATACACCAGAATAAATTCTTAACTTTCAGGTTTCATTATTGTTTCCTCTTAGCAGATTTCCACAGACCAAAACTGTCTGAATATTAAAACCATCTGTTTTACGATACCTAACGATGATTAAGAGTAAAAAGTAAATAATCCTTAAACTGATTGAGAAGTTTAAATTAAATCAATTTTATTTTTTTATATACTTATATATACAGACATGCAAACATATCCTTTAATCGTATTTATATAATTACTGTTCCCTAGGGTAATATTCAGACTCATTGAAATTAATGCCACATACTTCTAATGGAAATGTTTAAAGTTTCGGAAAATTATATTAAAATCATAAAAATTTACATTTTCCCAAAAATGACCGGAAAAGTATTTTTACTTACCAAATGTTAAATTTTAATTTCTTAAGTGTTTTTTGCTAAAAGGAAATCTTGATTTCATCTAACAATTGTACTGTAAAGTTTTATAGTATCCAGCTGTACTCAAAAAAATAGCAGTCCTATAGACTTGTTAATAAAGGGTGGTTCAAACATTATGCACGATGTTAAGTCTGAGCCACACCACAAGTTTGTTTCCCTACTTAATTTGACATTTCCTAGTTTTATTTTATGACAAATTCAACCATGGAGGGGTAACCAATTGAGCAGCACTTAAGATTGTTAAATTCTTTAACGAAAATGGGCGCTCAAATCAAATGAATTTCATGATTTTTTTTGGTCAGGAAAATGGACCAAAAGTGTCCATAGTGAAATCGTTAACAAGCAGAAGTGGCGCATTTGGGCAAATGAGAATCCACGGGTGATTGTTAAAAAGCCTATGCATACACAAAGAATGACTGTTTGTTGAGGTTTATGGACTGACAGGGTCAGCGGCCAAGCAGTTACCCTGAATGATATTCGTTCTCACGAGTTTAAAACGGACTTCTGGGGACCAGAAATTGATAATACGATATTGATATGACGATATATGGTTCCAAAAGGACTGTGCTACTTGGCACGCAGCCAACGAAATACTGGCTCTTTTGTGCCAGAAATGCAATGGCCGTGGTATCTCACGTCGTGGCGATGTTAATTGGCTGCCACTATTATGTGATTGGTCACCGTTGGACTTCTTTCTTTGGGGATATTTTACAGAAAAAGTGTACGTCAATAAGCCAAGAACAATTTAAGAACTAAAGAATGAAATAATTCGGACCAATAACGACATTAAACCTCCATTTTGTCACAGAGTCATTGAAAATATGGACCATCGTATAGAGGCGTGCCACCGAAGCCCTGGCGAGCGTTATGCCGATATTTTATTTCATGCATAATTGTCATAGAGCATTCTATCATAGCTTTAAATACTAAGATACGTATCTGAAAACTTTTGTTTCATTTACAATTAACATCGTGCATTTCAGTTGGACCACCCTTTTTTAAAGATAGAGAGAAGTAGCAAAGACCAGCAAAAAACGATTTTTTAAATTGTAATCGCGTCCGTCCTTTGTCCATAAAACTTGTGCCAAATTTCATTAGGATTGGATGTGATATAGGGTGATCGATCAAGAGGTATTTCTTTTCAATAAGGTCTTTTCACAGATTACGCGTGAGTTGTGTTTAAATTTATTTTTTTCAGTATTGTTTGCCATTCATGCGCGAATGACCTGCGCTTCGCCGTTTCAGTGTTTGGGCTCTTCAAAAGCTCAAAGAAGATCCGCTGTTTTCGATTAAAATTTCGTTCAGTGTCGTTGCCGTTGAGCCAGAAATGGGCCTCATATTTCTGGCTCAACGGCAACGACAATAAACGAAATTGCCCAATCCCACGACAGTCGGTTCTTCGGCCAAGGGCTGTCACCTCGACACTGTGTGTGCCGCTACAACAACAACGAAATTGCCGCATTTGGGCAGGAAAGCAACCAGAAAAGATTCAAGAGGTCCCATTATACCCAGAAAAAACACGGTTTAGTTAGGTTAATGGGCTAGTAAAATCATCGGTTCATATTTTTTCAAAAATGATGTTTGCCGAAACGTAACCATGAACCGTGCTTGCTATCAAGCCTTATATCGTACTTTTTGATACCTGATGTCAACTTTGATATCAACAGGATGGTGCCGCTGGCAATACAGCTTCTCACACAATCGATGTATTGAAAGTTCATTTCGAAGAGCAGCTACTTTTACGTTTAGGACCGGTGAGTTAGCGGCGAGTTAGCCTAGATCGTGTGTTATTACACCTTTAGACTTTTTTCTTTTGAGCTACGTAAAGTCCTAAGTCTATGCTGACAAACCAGCCACGATTCAGATTTTGAAAGCCAATATTACCCGTGTCATTAATGCCATACCGGTCAAAATGCTCGAAGGAGTCTTCCGAAATTGGACCCTCAGATAGGACACCCTGAGGCGTAGTTGCGGCCAACATTTAAAGAAAATGATATTCAAAAACTTAACGGCATAAAATATCTTTTCAAATGAACAATGAAGACTCCACACATGATTTAAATTTTTGGATTTTTTTATTTAGAAAAAACACCTCTGGTTTGATCACATGATCAAAAAGCAATTTTTATAAGCCACATGGCTTCTAGAGTTAAAGATATAAAATCGGTTGAACATATGTTCAGGAGTTATTTCTTAAACTGAACCGATTTTCTTCAATTTCAATAACGCCAGTTCTTAGTCCAAAAAAAACCTAGGTCTTCCAAATTCCCTGAAGATCGGACCACAACTACGACATGTAGTTTGATTACTATGTTTGTATAAACAGCTGACGGACATACATTGTTCAATCGAATGAGCTGGTGTTTTTAAGTCGATCCGTACACTTAAAGATCTAGCTCAAAAGTTTTTGGTAGTAACAAACATTTTCCATGAAACCAACTAATAATATCCTGTTCCACCGAGTGATGCAGACTTTAAAAATGCAGAAAATAGTTTTATCGTTATACTTTTTAGGTTCATAAATGATGCTAACTATAAGCCCATGTGTGTAGAAAGCCCCCATCATAGCGTCATTTAGTCGGTTATGCAGTCGACTCGCCTTCTTCTTGAAATGACGTAGACATAAACGAACAAAAAAAAACAATAGAAAACTAAAGAATGACTTTAAAGAAAACTTGAATTTGCCAAAAATTTGCTATGTTCTAAAGACACCAACAACATGCACTAACACAGATATGTGTGTGTTTGTGTGTATCTGTGTGAGTGCATAAGGACGATTTGACCTACTGCAGTGTATATTTGTACACATAAATATTCTTGCAAATGTCTGTAGGTCCGTTTGTGTAGGTCCATAGCAAGTGTTTGCATGTCAGTATATTGGTAAATTCTACGTATACTGTGTGTGTTTGTGTGAGTTGAAATGCTTACAAGGCATATCCGGTATGCAGCACTAATGTTTCTACTTGAGTTTCCTGTTAAAACTCACCCATTTACAAAAGTTTTTAGTTTTTGTTTTCGGGATTCATACATTTTCAACATGTGGTTATACGAGTATGTATGTATGTAGATCCATCTGTGTTTGTGGGCATGTAGTTTTTCTGGTATGACCATTTGTCTGCCTGTCTCTCGAGAGTTACGGAAGCACATTCACTCAAATCCACATCCCCACATCAGTGTCCTTTTTGATATTCCTTGAAAAATGTATGAGTTGTACGTCATCAGAGGCGTTAGGAAAAGTTTCGTATTTTCTTGAAACAGAAATATCACCTTAAATCGGAAGGGACCTTTGTGAGGGGAATATTCGAGAACATGGACCGCTATCACACGATATGAGTGTTGGTCGATCGCAACGCTCTTTATGAGCTGCAGGTATTGAACTCGGGAAAAACAACCTTTACATAATATGAAAATATAGACCTTATGGACCTGTTTCAATAGGGGTTTTCCTCGGCCTATAGCTAACCAAATTTGGGCCAGTGGAGCCCATAGTTCCAAAAACATTTCCCATTGTGGCTGTTTAAGTGCGTCTCCACTAAGCCATGATTCTTTCGCAAATAATTTAGAAATGTCGAACAAATGCTGGTTTAGATACGAGTATAGCTGATTTAAGTCTTTATAAAAAATTCCCACTTTTATCACCTAGAAAAGAGGTGGTCACGAATTATGGCTATTTTGTCGATTAGACGCTAAGTTTAGAAGATATAGCTTATTTTAGTTTTTATAAGGAATTTCCAATTTTTTTTTCACCCAGAAAAGTGGCCACGAACTGGTGTAGAAGTACGTTAGTTCTCATAAAGGAAAACTTTTTTCGCGGGGCTCCGAAATTAGACGCTTAGTTAAGAAGATATAGATGTTAAAGTTTTTATAAGAGATTCCCACTTTTTCAACCAGAAAAGTGGTTGTCACGAATTAAGGCTTTTTTGTCGATTACACGCTACGAGTAGGTTTAGAAGATATAGCTTATTTAAGTTTTAATAAGGAATTCCCAATTTTTACCCAGAAAAAAAGGGTGGTCACGAATTAAGGCTATTTGGTCGATTAGACGCTTATTTTAGAAGATATAGCTTACTTACGTTTTTATAAGAAATGCCCACTTTTTTAGCTAGAAAAGTGGCCACGAACTGGTTTAGAAGTATTTATACATTAGTTCCCATAAAGGAAAACTTTTTCGCGGGGCTCCGAAACGGATCGCCTTCAAACATAAATGCATGGGTGCTAAAAATCTTTATGAATCGATCGATAACCTATAGACTGAATGAATAATAGTGTTATTTTGTCAATGATTTGGACTTTTGTTATTCGAAAAGTAAAATTGAAAAATATTTATAAGTCGGCTAACTTAAGATAAAGTGCCCACAAAATTACGATTTTGGTATCCGCAATAGTTTAGTAGTTTTCTTTACTATCCCAGTGTATTGCTGTACAAATTATTTCCTTTCTTGCAACGAGTTGTTTATGAAGTAACTGAACCATTCTCCCTATTTCCCAAGCAAATATAACATATTCCAATAGGAGCAAGGTTATTCGAAGGAAAATTATAAAATTTTCATTTTGTTACTTAAATCCCATCGTTTCGTCTCCTATTTGCCTACGCCACTGATAGTTGGATTTCACTTCCTCGTCGTTGTTATGGTCGTTCTTCGGCTGTTTTTTTCTATTAAGGCCTCCTCCATTTGTCTTAACCAAGAATAGATAAAAGTCAAATATTTTAGAAACATTTTTCTCAACACACTCTTTGTTAGCCATAATGCACAGTGGTTAATACCATTTAATATGTGTAACGTAGACCAACCAATGCAAATTTTTTATAAATCGTCTTTATAAACTAACACGATCTGGCATAATCCATCTGTTGGTTAAAATCGTATTAGTGAAACAGAGAAACTACTAAAAACAAAAGACCAATGGTAAATATGGACGGACTTAAATAAAAAAGTAAAAAAGCTTAAGTCTCAGAAGAGTCTGGAGCTTGAGCAGGGTCGGGCTTATAATAAAGTAATTTTATTTCAATGACAATTACTTAGTAGGGACATAAATACTGTTACACACGTTTTATGCTATAAAAAAAATAGTACCGAATATTTTTGGACCAAATATTTTTTAATATATTAATTGATGTATATTGTACCCAAAAAGAATCTACTTATTCGAAATGTCCACCTTTTGTCTTTATACATGCCTTACGTCGCACTGGCCAATCGTCAATAGCTGCACGAAACTCGTCCATTAAAAAATTGGCCACAGCTCGAACCAAAGCAGTCATAAGAGATCCAATGTTGGGGTATCTTTTGTGGCAAACCTTGTCCTCTAAAACCGTCCACAATTTGTAATCCAATGGGTTCAAATCTGGACTGCCTGAGGGTCATTCTTCAGAGGAAATGAACGCTGGCAAATTTTTTCGAAGCCAGACCTGGGACGTTTTAGCCTTATGGGCCGGCGCAGAATCCTGCTGGAAAGTCCATGGCTGGTTTTGTTAAGAGGCTTCACAACAGTTTCCAAAACAGTTTCTTGGTAAACTTTGACCGATGTTTTGACTCCTTGTTCGCAGAAATGCATGTCAGTGACCCCATCGTAAGAGACACCCCACCAAACCATGACTGAAGCTGGGTGATGACCCTTTTCCACCCTTGGGATCAGTTCAGATGCTTCCTTAGATGACCGCGCATACACTCTATCATTTTGCTTGTTAAATTTTTCCTAAACGGTAAAAATTTTTTCATCGGTGAACAATTTTTTCTGTGCAGGTTATCAGCGTGCTTCACCAAAAGATGTTTGCATTTTTCAATCCTATTTTTTTTTAAAGCTGCAGTCAATAAATGTCCATTACGTCGTTTGAAAGCCCCAAGTCCCAAGTCTTTTTTAATGATTCGACACATGGACTTTTGCGTGATATTCATCTCACGGGCCATGATTTTCTGTTTTCGGAGCGGATTCTTAGCGGAGCGGAATTCTTAATTTAACGGCTTTGATGACATGCGGTGATCGAACAGAGCGTGGGCGGCCCGACCAGTGGCGGTCTTTTACATCTCCAGTCTCCTCAAACAGTTTTATGCATCGGTAGACGGAGCTTTTTGAAAATATCGCTTTTTTCGTTTCACACTTGAAAAGCGCTATTACAGCGATACGGTTCTCATGATGAAAGTTGAAACAATTTTAAAATCCCGCTACGACTAACGCTATTGAGGTTAGCTTTCAAAACTTTTCACTTTTTTTTTAATGTGGACAACATCTGAGCATCGAATGAGACCGATCCCATTCCCCAAAAGTGCTCCCTCCCAGAGATATGCGCGTTTTATGAATGTGATGTCGACAATTCCAAGCGCAAAAAGAAAGGGACCTAATCTTTAAAATGGCTCTCCTGAACAAAACTGGTTTTTAACCATAGGTCCCTTTCTATTTTGCGCGTCACATATGACATTAACGGGGTATGTTCAGTTCTACTATTGAAATGGGTGTATTCAATGTTGTAACAGTATTTATGTCCCTACTAAGTACTTTACTTCTGATGGGGGAAATATTTTCTTTTCATTAGCAAAAGCCTAAAAGAAGAATGTCGGTTTTTTTTTAATTTTGAACAACCCCGATAGTTTATTTAAAAATATCGGAATTTCGGATTTTGAGAAAGCCCGAATTGCCGATTTCTGAAAACCCTAGTGTTTTGACTCTCTAATGGGTACTACAAGTCACCTCAAGTTTCACACACATCCAGGCACTTTAGAAACTCTTGGACAAATGGGAACCTAAAAAGAGGACAAAACCTAAAAATCCTAATGGAGCGGACTTCTTGTCCGTAGGGAACAAAAATCGTCCCACCTACAATTTTATTTCAAATCATTAACAAGGTGGCTTCATAATGGCGCCCCAAAATAGTGAATGTATTGGTCCTCAGATAGAGGACAGTTCTCCATTTGTTTATGTTTTACCTTTAAATAAATTTTTAAGCCTTAGTTTGAAACACAATCCACTATTGGAACACAATCACAGTTGTAGCTTATTACTAATACATTAAAAAAATGTGATCCCTTTTAGATCAAAATAAAGGGCGTTTAAATTTTAAGGGCCAATGTTGATTTTGAATAAAACACAAATTATTTAGGAAATTATTGTCATTTTTTTTGTTATGATAATATCCGTATGGTTCAATTGTGTATGGAACAAAATATCGGCCTCCGCGACCTCGGCGGCACACCTCCATTCGATGGTCCAAATTGTCGATGATGCTGAGGCATAATTGAAGTTCTATGCCGTTAATGTGCCGAATTATCTCATCGACGTACACCTTTTCTTTCAAATAACCCCAAAGAAAGAAGTCACATGATCTTGGCGGCCAATTAACATCGCCACGACGTGAGATAACACGGCCATTGAATTTGCCGCACAAAAGAGCCATTGTTTCGTTATCTGTGTGCCAAGTGGCACCGTCCTGTTGAAACCACATATCGTCCACATTCATATCTTCCAATTCGGGCCATAAAAAGTTCGTTATCATCTCATGTTAGCGAACACCATTCACAGTAACTTCCCGACGCCTCATTTTTGAAAAAATACGGTCCGATGATGCCGCCAGCCCATAAACCGCACCAAACAGTCACTCTTTGTGGGTGCATTGTTTTTTCGACAATCACTCTTGAATTATCATTCGCCCAAATCCGGCAATCCATTGAGATGAAAATGTGCCTCATCACTGAAGATGATTATTTTCGAAAATTGATATAATTTTCCTAATACGCCTGAATAACTTTAACTCGTTTCAATGGTTCAAATTGAATTAGTCTGAAATTGAGAAATATCGAATGAAATGCAGTAAAAACTTGAAGTTTAGGTGTGGTTCACATTCAACACCGGCCCTTAAAATTTAACCACCCTTTATGTTGTAAAATGTGTTGCAATGTCACCTAACTGCATTCAGTTTTTAGAAAACATTTTGATAAGAACCAGTGAAAAATGTCAAAAGTTGTGTAGTCGTATGAAGCTCTAAGACCCGAAAAAGTTTCACGATATTCACAGCAACTAGTGCCCTAAATTGTTTTTGTTACTTTACTAAAATGACCTACAGACTCTACCAATTTCTACAGAAATATGCAACCCAACTATGCTTTCTCACCACTGTTCAGCGTCGGAAAGAAGCGACAAATGGATCCATCCATCCATGCACACGAAATGGTACAAAACTACACAGAATTCGAATAAAACAAAAAAGATAAAACTTTGAATGAAACCAGAAGCAGGGAAAGTATTTTTCCACTCTCACACAGACACTCAGAAACATCTAAACTGCCCGAAAAAACTTTTGCATTTATTTAAATTCAAAATTCACAACAGTCTAAGGTTGTGAATTAAGTGCAACATAGAGCTCCAGATGACGATGGGCTAGTAAGTGAAAAACTGCGATGGCCGGGCAGCATTAATAATTATCTGAATGGACCGAACGAAGTGGATACTGGCAATAATAAGAGCTCAGAGAATTTAAAAATCATTACCTTAATAGAAATGCGTACGTATGTCGCTGTGTATGCTGGGTATTTCGCAAATGGATGGATGTGAAAAGGCCGACTGATTTAAAAATCGCATTTACGAGGACGACCGCAAAAGTAACTGGCCTAACATAAAAAGAAACGTTTTTTTTTGGAATTATTATTATTTATTTTTCAACATAATCTCCTTCCAACTCAATACACTTCATCAAACGTTTTTCAAGTTTTTTAATTCCATCCGAAAAATAAGATTTTTCAAGACCTTCAAAATATGCCTCAGTTTCAGCCATAACCTCGCTATTGGACGAAAATTGTTTGCCACCGAGAATTTTTTTTAAATTTGGAAACAAGAAATAATCAGAAGGAGCTTAATCTGGACTATATGGTGGATGCAGAGAAATTTCAAATCGTAATTCGGCCAGTTTTTGTTGAGTTAAAAATGCAGTGTGTGAAGGAGCATTATCTTGATGAAAAAGAACTTTTTTTCTAAATGCGGTCGTTTTATCTGGATTTCTTCACTCAACCGATCCAATAAGCACAATAATATTCACTATTTATAGTTTTTCCTTTCCCAAGATAATCAATAAATATTATACCCCTTGCATCCCAAAATACTGTGGCCATTACTTTTCCTGCTGACTTAACAGTTTTCGCCTTCTTGGGACCACTTTTACCAGCTTCTATCCATTGTTTTAACTGTTCTTTGTATTCTGGGATGTAGTGATGGATGCATGTTTCATCAACAGTTATGAATCGGCGCAAGAACTCTATTGGATTTCGCTGATAAATCGCTAAAAGCTCCTCGGACGATTTTTTGGGGCAAAGTCAAAAAACGCGGCACCCATCTTGCGGATAGTTTTTTTCATATGGAGTTCATCATGTAAAATACTCCAAACTTGTTTTTCGTGTATTTTAACAATATCAGCAAGTTCTCTGAGCTTTATTCGTCTATCTTTAGTCACTTCATTAAATATTTTTCTAATGTTTTCAATAGTAGTAGCAGTTTTCGATCTTCCAGAGCGTTGTTCATCTTCCGTACTTGAACGACCCATTTTAAATTGTTGAACCCAGGATTTCACGGTGGAGTATGATGGTGCATTATCACCATGAACAGAATCCAATTCATCATTGATTAATTGTGGCGTATAACCTTTCATATAAAAGTTTTTAATTACCGCACGAAACTCTTTATTTTCCATTTTTCAAAAACTATAAAACTTGTTTACTTCAATCACCTGTAACAAAGAAAATAATCATTAAATATTTCGGAAATTTCGACAGATGGCTTATAAAAGATTGCTTTTAAAAAACAAAAAAAAAGTTGCTAGTAAAACAGAAAATGTGCCAGGCCAGTTAGTTTTGCGGTCGCTCTCGTAGAGAAGAGTGCTGACGTTGCTGTGGTATATGGAGAACCTTGGACCAAAGATAGTGTTTGTTAGAATCAAATAATTTTTTAGATTATCAAAAATAGATTCGTTACAGCAACCGAATTTATCGACAAACTAATAGGCCACTGTCCTAACTCACTTTTTTGTGGGGATTACATATTTACCAATGTATCTCAAATTTGACCTCGAGCTCGTTTGTTGTTTAAGCACGTATCCCTAAAGAATTATAATTTTCGATTCGAATATTTGTAATAGAATATTAGTTTTCTTTAGCACCATTGCCTGGTTTTTAGGAAACTACGGGAGAATCGCGTGGCCAACATTTCAGCTCCCAATTATTGAACTAAACTTTGTCTTTGGTCTTTCTGATGATATTCTTCTGTCTGCGTAATCTTTTACGTGTGTAGTCCTAAATATGGCCGATACGGCGGTTATTCACTTAAAATTAAGTCATCTTGGTGGTCTAAAATAGTTTAGCTATGCTCAAACCGTTCCATGATGCATCATCGTTTTCCACCGACTAGTTGACCACAAACGCAGTGCTACGGGCCAAGGTAAAGAAATCACAAAGCGTTTGGCATACTCGACATCAAATTACAGGCAAGTGTGTTAAAAGTTTCACTGACTGTCAAGAGGCAATAAGGTCACTGACCTCCACCATGGTTAAGACAGGATATGAAGTGCAAAGAAGCCATAAATTTATTCCTTAATAAACCACCTTTAGATTTTTTGGGTCCTATGGCTTATAACATAAGAGGCAACAAAAAAGCTGAAATGACTAAAGTGGGCTCTGCTATGGAGACTATAAGCCTTGACAATGCGTCATCATTTTAGGTCATTTGAGCCGAATTGGTAATGTGGGCTAAGATAGCACATACCAGAATATACCGAACATCTATGATGGGATCCCGACGGAAAGCATAGGAAGTCCATTGAGCTGAACAAGTTACAACTAAGCTTTCTAATAGGTACACTGACTAGTCACTCCGCTCTCAGGGGACATCCCTTTCGCATCGGTAGTGCATCGTCAAACCTATGCGAATCTTGTAATTAGGAAAACGAGGCTCTGGAGCATTACATATGCCACTGCCCAGCTTTTAAGACATCGCGAATGACACACCTAAATTGTCACGAGTTCTTTGCTTGATAATATGTTGAAGAACCTTAAAAACTTTGTGAATGAGACCGACCATACTAAATTATCTGTTTAACCACTTTCAGAATTAAAGCCAAGTAACTGCGGAATGCCTTCATGCCATGGAGCGAGTAATCGCTCCATCTTCTTTAATCCAACCAAGCCACGATGATAATCGACCTTAAAAACCCACCTCTCTCTGTGTTAGACGGATGACAGAAAAATTTTGTCATCATCTAAGAATAACTAACATTTCTACCTAGTCTCCAGTTTACCCATGCTGCAGTTTGTCCTTCAAATCAGCCATTCCAATTATAATAGTTCAGCCAGCCAGCATCTTATAGATCCTCCATCGCACATCGAAAAAAGTCGAATTGGCATAAAAAATTAAGTAGACAATTCGTTCTATGCTGGAGGGTATACCAATAGTGTTCTAACTTGACTCAATATCTCTATATTTAAGAGTCTTCACAAAATCATCAGCACTCCCTTAAAATAGTGGGCGCCCAGTCATTGTTTATCTCAAATTTTTACACGGAAGGATGTAGCGTATATTTTAAACTTGTCAGCACATCTAAATATTGATTAAAGACCCTGAAAATTATATAAGTACGTTACATTTATTACTGATCATCATAAAATTCATCATGTTCGTCTGCCGGTCTATAGAAAGCACGTTGACTGGCAAACTCTTCATACTAGGAACCATAAAATTTTGCACGATGATGGCATAAAGTCAACAAATCAATAGGCCAAATCGGCCTAGGTTTTAAAAAAGTTTTCCTTTAAGACACTTAAGGTACCTTGAAAAAAAGTACACTTTTTAAGTATTTGCTCAATGGTGGAGGGTATTTAAGATTCGGCCTGCCTAAACTTAACCACGTGTTTACTACATAAAATTATTATAGTATTTTTTAAAAAGCTATCTATTTCATTAACGGTAATAAAACCATATCTAAGAAGCCCACCCCAATACTACTCCAAGTATAATGAAGCAATAATAGTAAAATCTTTCTTTTTCTTCGTCGTTTGCCCCAAAACACCTTAATAAACTTTTAATGCCAGAAATGTAGCAACGAGCATTTAAAAAACCCTTGGTTACAACCTAAGAATGCAACTGGCCAGGCGGACGGACTCCTTGTCCCATTCTAGCTGCAATCATAAAAAAGTGGACAAAGTATGAGATAAATGTTGAAATGACCCTTTACATAAAATGTAAATTTTCCGAATGTCTTTGTTCCCAGCATAATCCACAACATCATCGGCATCATCATTAGTAATCCTCATCATTGTCATCATGGAAATCCTTAGCAACCGTCCACACTCCCTCAGTCATGATGGCCGCACAATAAAAACTGGAAACTAAAATAGTTTTTACACCCAGACATTACCGACCTACAGCTGATGTATGTGTACACATTTAAGTGTTAGTGTGTGAGTGTCTCCTTCGTCCTCTGAGTTTATAGTTTTTAATTTTATTACATTCAAGTCTTAACATTTCTATTTGAAACATTTTGCGGAGCTGAAATGTTTACGCCAATCTCCGCTCCAAAAGCCCCTTTGCAAAATTACAGGGACTAAGCATATCTCCAGACATGCCAGAAAATAACGTCATGCAAAGCAAAAATGCTGGAACAGAAAAATATTAAAATATTCTTAAAACTTAAAATGTCAAAATTAATTTCAAAAGTAATTAACGCACAAACTTTTTATGTCAACATTTCTTTCCCTCGGTCGGTGGTACATATTTTTTGTGTCTCTCTGTTGCTCAGCCATAGCCGTCGTTGCTCTTGTCCTTTAGTCGGCAGCCGAGGCAGGGTTTTGTTTCCTCATTTTATGTAAAAACTTTATTTTTTTGCCTGTATGTTACATTTACGTCCGTATGTGTGTGTGTGTGTGTGAAGAATTGTTACTGGAAGTGGTAATTTAACTTACGGAGAACATAACTTTGTCCGTTTTGGCCTTTCGTAACAAGTCTCATGATGGTGTCGCAATACAGTGGTGGGCCTTAAAATAGCAAAAGTCTGTATTATTGCTGGGTTAATTAGGAATAAGACTAGGTCGACAGGATTAAGAATTGGTTTAGGGTAGCTTGGTTTTAACTGACTCGATTGGCAAATAATCTATAAGTGCAATCCATTGATCCATCCCAATTTTAAAAATTACAAATATAAATACCGATTTGTAAGGACAACAATTTGTCGATATTGTGCATCGATTTTTCGTTAGCTTTTGCACGAGAAAAAAATTTTTACTACATTTAACTCATTTTCGAGGCGCCAAAATTTAAATTTTTTGATTTTTACTCAACTATTATTTTTAAGATTTTTTCAATAGGCAATAAAAAAAATTTTTTTAGGGAAAGTCGAGGAAAATCTGTTCATATCGTGCGTGACAGGAAACATTCCAGTACAAAGTTAGTTCAACAAGCGGACAACATGACTGCAGAACGTACGAGCATTCTTTCTGTAATGTATCGTAAGATCAGTAGGCCAATGAATAACGAAAGGACGCAAACTTTAGGCCAAACTACAAGTTACAAGAAACCCCTTTGACCTCCGGCATAAGGTCACCCATGCCAGAAGAGCACATCCCATTGAGTTACCCATAAAATAGTGATAACCTGCTATCCCCGAAAAACCTAAGCGGCCTCCCTTGTCGAGAAACTACAAAGACCTTCAAGCTCCCGCCCATATGTGAGAGTTGTACTTCATTTTTGGCCGAAAGCAGGTGACGTAGATTTTGAGGAGGCCGGTCAAAGTAAAGTATATCCTGCGCCGCTTTAAAAAGTCCCAACGACTAAATGCTACTTTCGGCACTTAAAAAAATGTGTGTGTTCCCACAAACATCACACTGAATTTTAATGCCCAAAACTTTAGGAGCATCCAAGCTTCGTCTACAACAATGTCGTTCATCATTAGCGCCGACGATGTGAAGCCACACTGAGTCTTGCGAGCATTAAATTCGACCCTATTTGCCAAACTCCACTCTGAGGCCCTCGCAAGATCCTCGTTGAGAGTGTCATTCATATTTTGTCTTTTCGCCTTAGTATCAGTGAGTTTCGAACAACGGTCGAACGGATATGACTGACAGATGCTGCTCTCGTTCGCGAATGAATAAAAAGTGTTTGCTGTCAGACCCAGGAGGTCATCGAGAATCATAAGACAAAGGAAAGCATTGGATGAGTCTACGTCTATAACAACACGTTTATAGAGTGATCTCTGAAAAATCTCAGTACGAATCCAAAGATATCAGCAACGACACCAAAAGCATTTAGATTTGATAAAAGCAGGATCAAAACCTTGTTTTCATGGTAATTTAATTTACACGGTATCTTAGGGGCTGAATTATGCGCCGGCTATCGTTCGGTGGCGAAATTAACCCTCAGATGTGGTTCAGTAAGTGTATGAGTTATAGCGTGCTTTACTCGAAAATTTCAATGACGTTCTTCATTTGTTTTTTAAGTGGATAGTGCGGAAGTACATAAACGTATGTATACAGGGTGGCTCATTTAAAATATTAAATTTAAATCGGCTGTAAAAAAAATCTGATTTTTTTCAAATTTCTGGTTTTATTGTCATTTTATTTATTTATTTCATGTTTCAACGCTTTTATTATCTCTGGATGCTTTGCTTAACATTTATACTTAATGGCTCCCCAGAAAAAAACCAAAGGGCTCAAATCACAGCTCCTAAGCGGCCAATTAACATCACTAGTTCGGCTGATTATTTGATTATCAAAAACAGTGCGTAAATTGTCGTTGGCAGTGTGATTGTGGCTCTGATTAAATGAATCCAAATGTCGTCTTTGTCAATCTCCTGAATTTTTGTAAAAAAAAATTAGCATGGCTGGTAACGCTCACTGTTGAAGGTAACGGCGGCTCCTTGCTCATTTTCGAAGAAAAATGACCCAATGATGTCGCCACACCAAACAAAGACCAGTTTAGGATACTTTGGCTGTTCAATAGTCTCGTGTGGCTTCCCTTAACCCCATGTGCGGCAAGTTGGCTTATTGGTATAGCCACAAGGTTGAAAATGAGCTTCATCTGAAAACACAATTTTTCGGTAACATTTTTATCTCCTGCCAAACATTCTTTAACCCATTGGGCGAAACGAAAACGCATCGGGTGGTGCTCCATTATTAAATGACAACGTTAAACCTTTCCAATTTGAAAAATTACTTTTTTTACAACCGATTCAAATTTTAAATGGCCCACCCTTTATATGCGGCACCATTTAATGGAGTGCTTCTATTTTGTCCACCACTGTTCTCTTTAAATCTCTGCTGATTGTTGGCATAGTTCACCATGTCTGTGAACTACGGCAACATGGTATATTTTCAAACAGACTCTCCAACAAGGGTACACTAAAACTCGCACACACACGCATATGCACACACAAGCATACACTAGTGGCTACACTCTCACATACATAAGAACGATTCAGGCATTGCAATGGTCGTCATCGTCGTCGTCATTGTCTGTGTTTCTTCTGCAGTTGTCCGCAAGCTCTCTGGTGTCATTGGTGTCGTCCCTTCGTCCTACTTTTCTTTCTTCTGCTGCCATCTGGGGTGGAGTGGCCCCTGCCGGCTGGGTACTGGGTTTTGGCTATGCAATGCTCACGGTCATTAGTTGAATTAAATAGAAGTTGTCATATCAAATAGTTTTAGTGCTGTGTGTTTTATTTAAATTCTTTTTAATTTCTCTTGTAAACAATTTGCAAAGATCTCTCTGGCTTTTGTTCACAGTATCTTCATTTTATGTTTTTTTTTCTTCTCCTGTTTTATTATTCTGCAAGCATGTCGCCTTTATCTCTGCTTCAGTTGTGGCCCTGGTACTAACACAAATAGATATTGAATACAATGGCTAAGAGAGAGTGAGTGAGAGAGAGAAACGAAGACGAAGTACGACGAGCATGACCTTTGTCATAATTAAATGTTGAAACATTTGGTGTGTGTTTGTCCATTTGTTTAAATGACAGAAACTAAAGAAAAAGATGTACGTAAAATGAAAGGACCCGGAATTTCTGTGTCAATTTTAATTAAGTTTAATAGAATTAAATACCATTAAAAGCATAGTCTTCGCAGATTAATACTACAATATTCTCTGACACAAATAATCGTAATACTCTAACATAAAAAAAAGAAATATTGATGTACCTTCTTCTACATAGCCATCCTCTTAAATTTACAGTCTTGCTTTACAAACTACTCCTATCTTTGTAATGGGAAAACTTCTCTGGGCCTTAAATTTTCTAGAAGTTTTAAATTGTTCCCATTTGCTGCTGCGTTACTTGGTGTGTATGCACCACTACTATTTGACGACGACGACAACAAAAACCAACTCATTTAACTTAAGTACAATTATGTTGCACAAAGCTCAAATATTATTTACCTGCAGGCGGTACACACACGCACATACACACCAACACAAGCTCTAAGGACTCGCATATCAATGAACAGCTAACAGAGTATTTCAACCGCACCGCGCGCACTCTAAGGTATGAGAAGCAGCATGAGGAAATGCCATATCAACATTTAAAGAAATGTGAATGCGTCAGTGTGGGTTTACACACCCATGCACACACTCAGTCAACCAAACACCCATACTTAAGGACGTGTGTGGCTGCATGCTGGCTTGCATGCGTGAGTTCCTATTTAGGTGGGCCTGTGTGCACGTTCATGCGAGTATATCTAACATCTTGAGGTTGTGTTTAGGTCAGATGGTACGTACTTGTGTATGTATGCATGCATACTCGTACATCTACATATCCACACTTACTCATGCATGCATATTTTAAAGAAAGAGCACCATAAGCTGTCATAGTTAAATACAAAGAGAAATGCAAGCACATGCAGGAGGAGTAAAAACAAAATCCGGGAAAAATACGGCAGCTTACAATGGGTGCCATGAAGAATAGAATGGAGATGTGAAATCAAAAAGTATAGGGTGATCCATCTGAGGTATTTTTTCAGAACAAAAAAAAATAAAATTCAAATTAAGTGTGAAATCTTTATTGGAATTTATGTTTTGAAAATAATTACCTTCAAATATTGGCAACTGTAAATTGGAAATGAGCGTTCGGTGAGAAACGGGAAGAAAGCAACGAGCTGTTTTCGACTAAAATTTTGTTCAGTGATGAGGCCCATTTCAGGCTCAACGGCAAAGTCAATAACAAAATTGCCGCATTTGGGCTGAAGAGCAACTAGAAGAGAACCTCTTCTTGTTGCTCTTCAGCATAGAGGTGCCATTATACCCAGAGAAAAGCATGGTTTGGTGCGGTTTTTAAGCTGGTGGAATCATCGGTGCATATTTTTTCAAAAATGATGATGGCCGGAACGTAACCGTGGATAGTGCTCGCTATCGCGCCATGATATCGATCTTCATGCTACCTACCTACGAGTCATCCAAAACTGGACCCTCAGAATGGAAAGCCTGAGGCGTAGTTGAGCCCAACATTTGAAGGAAATTATCTTCAAAAAATAAATGCCATAAAATGTTCTTTCAAATTACCAATAAAGATTTCACACATGATTTTATTTTTATATTTTTTTTGTTCTGAAAAAATACCTCTAGATGGATCGCCAATGTCCTGCATCCTAAGATATAAATTGGTTCTTATAACTCTTACCACACTGTGCTATAAAAATATTATAAGTTTGTTCTGATGTGAGCCAATGATTTAGAAATGTCTATCTATTTTGGTAATCAAAATGTAGGTCGCAAATCGTATCTTTGATCAGTTTTGCACTTCTTTGATTTCCGGTTTATGGCCGCTATTGAAATAGGAAGAAATTGACCCATATTCTGATAAAAACCCCAAATACCAATGTACCTCCCGCACAGAAAAAACATTGTTAAATACAGACCAAATCTGTCCATGGTTTAATGTTACTTCTATACAACCGTATCTCCAGATTTGGGTTCCTACCGCCCTCTCAGCATCAAATTTCAGCAGAATCCAACGAAATTTGGTTTGTTGCCTTAGGACACACACACAAGACAAGCAGGCAATTTTGCATGTTGTTGTTGATCCAAAAATGGATCTTATCCGAAAGGGTGATCGTTTGGCTACAATCCAAATCTTTTTTGATAGAGTGATTTACTCCACAATCTTATTAGATGAGGTTTGTTGTTGTTTGTCATAAGGGAAAGGAAAAAAGTCAGCGAAGTTAAAGCCAACACATTACCGTCTAAAAGACACACATTTAGTCGTTGGTGTGGGACGGCTCTTCGACAATATATATGTGTGCTGCCGACAATGTCTCTATTCATTAAACGATCTAAATATGCGCAAAATTGGTTCATTTTTCAGTACAATCCGGAATCGTTTTCTGGCATTGACCTATTGAGCTGGATCTGCGATTCGGCTTGTCTCAGTATATGTGACCCGGCCTATGAAAAGGTGGCAGCGTTCAATCCTGTTTTTAAATTTTTCAATTTCATTTATTATCTTGATTCTGGATTTTCAATAAAACTCACATGTTCTTTCATTTGTGCTCTTCTTTCTCTACACTTTTAGTACACTTCTAAGCAAGTTAGGACTTTATATCGAAACCAAAAAAGTGGAAAAAATTTTTTTGAATCATAAGCCACCTTTTCATAGGACGGGTCACATATAGTATGCCTCTGATTTCACCATTACATGTCTGCACGTAAAAGCAAAATATAGCTGGGGTGACAATATTCGAAGGGCATCTTACTATTGTTAGATATATGGTTGTGGCACAACAATATTATGATCCTGACAACAATAGTATGATTCACACACAACCGTACTATGATCCTCACAACTATAAGTATAGTATGTTCACACTCAACCATACTATAGTATAGTAGTATGATCCTCACAACAATAGTATGTTTGACATACAACCATAGTATGATCGTAACATCCATAGTATGGTTCACACGTAACCATAGTATACCACTCAACCATAATACGGTCCTCAAAATTATTTATTAGGATTGGTTTATGTTTGTCAACAATAGAGATTTTTATTATTATGTAAATAAATTAAAAATACATTAACTAAAAAATAGCAAGAGTGCTATTCAACAGAAGAAAAAAATCCATTTATAAAAACGTAAGCTTTTTTATTAACAATATTTCTGTTAAACAAATCCATATCAGTTTGTTTGAAAAATGTAAATTCCCATTATTACTTCATAGGATTCGTAACCATAACATTATTGTAAACCCCATACTCAAATAAAGAAAAATTACAATTACTGTAATCATATTATGCTTAACATAAAACCTAAAAAAAAATACTTTTGTCGCACCAATCATATTTATATTGTTGCTGCAACCATAGTTTCATTTTTCAATTTGGCAATAATACTATCGTTATATTTCAACAATATTAATATTGTCGCAATCATACTATTGTCAACATGAAATTCAAGAAACAATGCTATGGTTGCGAGAGCATATTACTGTTGCCGTGACCACATATAGTAACCATATTTTTTCTTTGCGTATGGTTGATGAAATCATCTCTAAGAGCGTGTACTAAAGTGGGCCAATTTGTTAGGACAAAAATTTGTCGATATTGCGCCATCGATTTTTTTATAGCTATAGACATGAGAAAAAACAGTTCCACTATGACATGTCAAAAAAATCATTTTCGAGGCGTCAAAATTTCACCTTTTTGGACTAGCTACCCCTCTGACAGTGAGGTCTCCCACAGTGAGTATAAGCAAGTACAAATGTAAATATTACAAATATAATATTACAACTTTAACTTTAAAACAACTTTAACGTTAAAACAAAAAAACTATGGTTATACGCTCGCAATAAACAATATTTTTTTCACCGATAAACAGATTTTTTTCACCGATGTTGTTGGTTATTATGACGTGCTGTTGTTTGCCACACCTTAAAGAAATAGATAAAAACCCTACGTTAAGTATACCAATCGGTGCAAAATTACTATATGATTCCATTGAGCGATGTCCGTCCGTCTATCAATCAATCGTTGTATTCAAAAAACAGACTGAGTTATGAACTTACGAATATTTCGCCAAAACTTGAACTATTTTTCACGTCTAGGCCAAGGACGAACCCTATTAAAATTGGTTCACATCAGTCTATATTCTACTATAATTCATAATTTACTCCCGACCTCTAAAAGCTGCATACTACATCCGATTTCGAATAAATATAGCATGTAGCGCTACAAGCAACCAGTACCCACCTCTGGACACATAGTTTCATGATTTGGAATGCCCTTAAACAAAGGTCCTCTAGACAGACACCCAGAATCTTCTGAACAACAGAGGGGTGTAAAGTCGGCCCTGCCCACTGGTTCAATTTTACCCTAGTACCCTCCGACCACCAGTCCGAAAATGTTCAAAGCGCTGGCATTTCACCTCTTGCATTTTCGGGCATGGTCGTAGATAAACATATTTTCATAAAATGAGCCAAGGAATACGCTGCTAAAATATGGGCACTCGTGAATGAATCACCCTGTATAGCTGTATGTGCAGTACCCACTGTATACTTTGCACATACGTTACCCGTACGTTTTTGTTTACACACACATGCATTCAACTACATACATGCTGCGTTTGTATGTGTTCTCCTGTATCGAATGCAAGTGTCTATCGATGTGTGTGTGTGGGAGCATGTATTTTGGCGTATTTTAAAGCCATGACAACAGCCAGATAGACAACGCTCTCATTATTGTAAATCGGAGGTAAAGGAAAAGATAAGAACTGCATCAGCTTAAAGTTAAACAACAACATCAACGAAGGAAGAAACCCGAATGACGGCAACAAAAGCGAAAATGAAAAGCGAGCAAAAAATAAATTCAAACTATCCGGGTAAAGTGTTTGTTTAGACGATAAAAACGCATACTAAGAAATTCAGAGGTTGACTCATACACTTATCTGATATCTGTAGGGACGGAGGGGAAATGGGGGTCGATGACGAGTTGTTGGGTGAATGAGGAGACAAAAAGCAATGTTTGTTCAGTTAACAAGCAGCATAAAACTGTCAAAAACACTCATACCGACACATGCGAATGGTGTATACCCGAGCGGCATATAAAACATGTTCCAATGCATGTATATAACACACATGTGGAGACAGGGTGGAGCTGTAAGGGAACTGACGAGGCCTTACAAAAACATGAGCAAAAGTACTCTCGCTCAGTCCTTCACAAAAAATCAATACTGTTGCAGCTTGTCTTTCCGAAGAAACCCGCATAACAGGCTGACTGCTGAGGTACGTTTTCGTCAAGTACTTTGAGAAGGCCTAAATTAAGAGGGAAAGTTTAAAGATAATAACTTCTTCTCGACTACCCGAACATCCGAAGGAATGGTAGGTTGTTAATGTTACGGTTGGTGGCTTCTCTGAAGGCATCTCAATCATATTTGTTTGATTGAGAAACTTACGGCGTTCAGAGATTATGAAGACGGATGCTCTATTGATGGAGAGGATTATGGGAAGGTGGTCCGATTCTAACGAGATGAAGAGTTGCCAGATGACTTCTTGATCAGACAAGGTTATGCCCTAGTTATATTTGACCAGCTATGGCAGTCGCCCATTCACTGTGCAGACCGTAGAACTATTTATTTCTGCCAAAGCTATGCCGATCTGGTCGTGGTCTAGGAGAGAATGACACAGTTCGTGGTGGGCATTAAATTCTCCTAGTTCCAAGCTTAGCAGATTGATTGTATCTGACAAATAAGGGGCACAGCTACCAACCGGCTGGATGAATACGTTTTGCCGCTCTATCTCGGCAGTCCCAGACTTCACTGTTACCCTCATACATTGCATGTGTGGGTCTCTAAAGTCAATAGCAGTAGATATGGTCTGTACCTCATAGAATGATGTAACAGGAATCAGGCCCTTCATCTCCACTTCTCGTGCGATCCTTACGTTGCACATTGCATTCGTCACAATTGTGCAGGCTGCAAGTCGCATTCAGCTTAGTTTCTTCCTCCGGCTCATAAATTTGACTACCTCACTGATTTTGCTGCGTAGGCCATTGCAATTAAATTGCAAAATTGATGCGCTTGCTGGTCTGTGCTATAAGGTGCTGTATATGTTGATGCTGTGACTGCGGGGCTCTCATAGTTGAATAATGATGACGTCGAAAGTGTAGACGGCGAGAATGACACCAAATCCAAGAACCCACTTCGACATACGTTTATACAGCACTAGACAACAAAGTCCGATTAGCTATACTCCCTGATGTAGTTCAGACCTGGCCAGCTTCTAAAGTGCTCCTACTCCATGCAACCATTTTACCTAATAGACGTAGCACTAAAAAACATAACGCGGTTCAATCAAACCGAGCAGATCCAAGATCCAGGGTTTTGTTTGATCCCGGCTCGGACCAGTAATATTTAATGCAGGCATCCCGACAAAAAAAATGGACAAACAAAAAACACATACTCGTATTGTTGAGGTGAATGCCTCTTGCCGAAAAGTGTTTGTTTCAGGTTAGTCGGGTACATACGAGTAGAAACGCCAGTCGTGGGACTACGTTGAATTAATGCTGGCGAAATTGGACCATATTTTTTTATCGCCCTTAACGAAGGGCCTTTGCGAATTGAAGTCCAGTAGGTTTAGATATCTCGTATTACATAAAATTTTAGTAAATTGATATAGGATACATTTTATTTTGTTTGCCCTTTTAATACATTTTGACCATTTTTATGTCCGAATATCTCAAAGTGAAGTTCTGCGAAGTTATAAAGATAAACGACGGCTGCAACATTGTTAATAAAGTAAAGCTGTAGTTTTGGTTCTACGTGAGTACGACAATGGAAAATAAGATTTAGAAGGTCCCTCCAGCGTTTAAGTTTTGTCTTTATAAAAGCCTTAAATTAAATCTGATTGAACTTAAATGATATAGCTGCCATACAAATGACCTTTCCGATTTCAGACGACAGTGGCTCGGAATCTTTTGAGCAACAGAGTGAAGTAGGGCACCACATAGAAGACCGACTTTAACTTTCTTAATTGTTATTGCTGGGTTTTGGGTTTAATGCCATTCAAGATAAGTATACTTAGTAGGGACATAAATACTGTTACACACGTTTTATGCTGTAAAATAAAAGTACTGAATGTTTTTGGACCAACTATTTTTTAATATATTTATTGATGTATATTGTATCCAAAAAGAATATACTTATTCGAAATGTCCGCCTTTTGCCTTTACACACGCCTTAAGTCGCACTGACCAATCGTCAAAGCTGCACGAACCTCGTCCATTGTAAATTGGCCACAGCTCGAACCAAAGCAGTCTAAAGAGATCCAATGTTGGAGTATCTTTTGTGACAAACCTTGTCCTCTAAAACCGTCCACAATTTGTAATCCAATGGGTTCAAATCTGGACTGCCTGAGGGTCATTCTTCAGAGGAAATGAACGCTGGCAAATTGTTTCGAAGCCAGGCCTGGGACGTTTTAGCCTTTTGGGCCGGCACAGAGTCCTCCTGGAAAGTCCATGGCTGGTTTTGAAACAGGGAATTTTTAAGAGGTTTCACAACAGCTTCCAAAACAGTTTCTTGGTAAACTTTGGCCGATGTTTTGAGTCCTTGTCAGTGACCCCATCGTAAGAGACACCCCACCAAAACATGACTGAAGCTGGGTGATGAACCTTTTCCACCCTTGGGATCAGTTCAGATGCTTCCATAGATGACCGGGCATACACTCTATCATTTTGCTTGTTAAATTTTTCCTGAATGGTAAAATTTTTTTTCATCGGTGAACAAAATTTTTCTGTGCAAGTTATCAGCGTGCTTCACCAAAAGACGTTTGTATTTTTCAATCCCATTTTTTTTAAAGCTGCAGTCAATAAATGTCCGACGAACATGCGGCTAATCCCTAGTGGCCGGAGCGTTTTTAAAATATCGTTTTTTTTTCATTTCACACTTGAAAAGCGTTATTACAGCGATACGGTTCTCATTATCTGATCACTTTATGATGAAAGTTGAAATAATTTTAAAATCCCGTTACAGACTAACGCTATTGAGGTTAGCTTTCAAAACCCATATGACATTAACGGGGTATGTTCAGTTCTACTATTGAAATGAGTGTGTTGAATGTTGTAACAGTATTTATGTCCCTACTAATTATAGTGAATATACTTTTTTATTTCCTTTACAACATCTCGACCGCCTGTTCTGCGCTCTATACACATGAAGGTCTCAATTTCACTTTTCTTTTTACAATTTCTAAACAGCGAGTAAAAAGTTATTTTTTTCTTCATATTTTGGTTTATTGGCAAAAGTAAACATTCGCAGAACACAATTTCATTCATGCAGCTTCCTTGGATAGCTTCGCATTAACGCGTACTATCAAGCCAAGTTTCCAACACCTTAGCAATGGTTTCCTGCTTTATCTGACGGCCTTAAAAACTTGAATCTTTAATGGATCAATCGCTTAAAAACAGACATTCAAGGTACCCTACAATTCGCAGCTAGAAGGTGACCAAGTCACATAAACACTAATTGCTTAACTTGGCGCGCAAAAGACAGATTATGGTGCGGGATGACCCACTATTACCATATAACGTCCAAGTTTGCAATCTCTGGTCACAAAAGTGGTTTACGCCTCCTTTTGCATCTGGCACAACTAATACCTTTGCTCTAAAAATTCCCACCGATCTGTCACTCTCTAAAAATGCATTGGCTTCTCGACGATCCTTTACAAACGTAAAACAAATAAGGCCTCGTCGACCCTATCTTCCTGCGCTGGCAAATAGAAAACAACACTTGTTTAACACACACACACAAGACACTTCTATGCGCTTCACTGACGTTTATTGACAAAAGAAAAACAAGGAAACAAGAAATTCAGCATTTTCATTTTCTCTCAGCGATTATGCCGAAATAAACACATGGCAAGCAAGTGTTCTTGCAAATTTGCGTCCCCACAGGATAAAATGACGGAACAAGAATCACCGCTTTTCATTCTCTTTAAAACACGCGAAAGTTTCCATATACAACTATGATTACGTAGAGATCCTTATGCAGAAGCAAAAAAGAAAATATGACATGATACCGCTGCCAGAGGTGAAATGGAGATAATAGAAGGATTTTTGTCATCTGAAGTGGTGAGAAGATGTCACGGTGCACAGTTCAAATAATGAAGAATTCGTTGAATGATGGATTGGATAAATATAAGAGATGTGAACAAGTAGTTGGGCTTCATGGAAATATCATTCTAGCTTAAATGTTTTCTAAACTAAAGTCGGGAAATTTACAATGGAAACAATTGTCGAGAAAAATGTTTGATGTTTGAACTAATATGTTCGACCTTGAGCTTGGGTATTCAATTATTTCATCTAATAGATATAAAAGGTCGAATATTTATTATTTACATATGTGACAGCGCATAGAGAAAGGGACCTAAGGGTAAAGAAATCAATTTTCTCGCATATCTCTTTCCCAGAGATGTGCGCGTATTATGAAAGTGAAGACGACGGTTCTAAGCGCAAATAGAAAGGGACCTAATCCTTAAAATGGATCTCCTGAACAAAATTTTTCATCAATTTTAACTTTTTTTTTCATGTGGACAACATCTGAGCATCGAATGAGACCGATCCCATGCTCCAAATGTGTTCCCTCCCAGAGATATGCGCGTTTTATGAAGGTGAAGTCGACGATTCTAAGCGCAAATAGAAAGGGACCTAATCTCTAAAATGGCTCTCCTAAACCAAACTGGTTTTTAACCTTAGGTCCCTTTCTATTTTGCGCGTTACATATATATAATTGAGATCTGTCACAGTAAAATGTTTACCTTTTAAGTGCTCGTCATAAGTACAGGGTGGCGCAAAAGTAATAAGTTTGTAATGCTTTGAAATTTGCTGACCAAAGGAGCAGACAGTACACTTATAGTCTGTCAGCCCTTTGCTTAGTCTTTGCTTACTTTAGTTAGATTGAATATTTTTTTTTATGATTTTGTATTGCTGATTTTTCCAACAGATGACAGCTATAACTTTTTCCGTAGTGACATCTAAAGTCTGACAGAAAACCAAGGGTTCTATTTGTCATAAAAAAAACTACTATTCTGCCCTGGAATCTCCTCATATCTGTACCACTGTGCACTGCTTAAGCACTTTATGCAACAACCTTCATTTGAATACGCTTGAAATACTTTGATAAAACACTTTTTCATCGTAGATATTTGTTATACTCGTACTCGTATTCAAACTAATTTCCAAGCCAAAGTTAAAGTTACATTCATTTGGAGGCTTTCTCCAAAAAACAAGACCCAGACGAAAACAAACTTAACTCATACTTTCTTTAAGCATGTCCTCGTTTTTCGTCCTTTTGGCTTAATATAATTTAGCATGAAAAAAATATGAAAATTATATTTGGGAAATAAAATGACATAAAATGCGCGTTGTATGTCTGATATTCCGTATGCTGGTTCATTGTCGTGTAAATCTCAAAAAAAGAATGCCATTAAAAAGTTCCGAATAAAATGGCAACAGCAACAAAGTTTTATGGCTCTTCTTAATGCACGTGTAGGTTTTCGTATTTCTTTTCGGTCTTTTGTTCATGCCAAGGGGAGACATAATCAAGTTTTGTCGAAAGAATTGCCCAGACTCAAAGAAGCATCAGTTCGTGTTGAAATTTATAAATGTTTGCTGGAGTTTACCAGAACATATGCATCATAACATTTGCAAAAAACTTCTGCCGAAAACAAAATAATTGGTAACAAAACAAACCATGGTGGTTCTTAAAGTCTGTAAACGAAGACAACAGTTTGGAAAATTGGCAGTTGCCTGTGCAGAGTCATGTTTCCGTTGTCACTACAAATTTTTCGGTTACACAAACCGATTTATAGGTAAATTGTTTATAATTACTATAAATCAGTTAAAGATACCGTAACTAAAAAATTGTAAGAATGATTTTCGTTTCAAATGGTCAACAGCAACGTCGAAATTTCATAAATGGCATGAAAGAACTGTATTGTTTTGCTGAACAATATTTTTCACTTAAAGCTGTTTGACAATGGAACATTAGAAAATCTACAGCAATATAATATTCTCACAGTTTGTTAAGAATATTACTCGTATATTGGCCAGTTGGTGTTTATCCTAAATATCACAAAACTCGAAAAATTGACTCTTTGCATTGAGACTATTTTCTTAAAAGATTTGAATCATTACTTATATCTGTTGTGCATGGCGAACTTTTGCAAAACCTGCAGTATCGATTGTAAAATTTAAAAAAAAGAAACAAAAACGTTTTTAATATAGGACAGTTTGAACCTTAAATGTCCATGAACTACAGTGGTCCATTTTGTAAGTCACTTGGGTCCATGAGTCCGACCACAATTTCAGCCAAATCTTTGCAATAAATCCATATTTTTTTGGCCACATGTGCAGAAACCTTCTGTAGCTGTACCCTATTTTGAAGTATTAAGTGCGTTCCAACTAACTGTCTCAATTTTAACCACAAAAAATTATAATTTGTTGATGAAATAAAGGGTGTTTTTTTCGACGTGTGGTTTTTAAGAACAAATAAAACGCTTATTATTTGATGTTATGGCCAAGAATTAAGCTTTATTATAATGATAAGGGTTTGCGATTATGTTTTATCTATGGTTTCGGGCAAGTGGCCGCCGCGGCTGACTCGAATAAATTCCAGCCGAGAGGCCCAACTTTCGACCACTTTTTGCAGTATTTGGGGCTGTATGTCAGCAATAACGCGCCAAATATTTTCTTCCATGGCATCATTCGTGTCGTGCTTTTCTGCGAAGACAAGCGACTTCAAATCATCCCACAAAAAATAGTCCAGCGGTGTTAAATCGCACGAACTTGAAGGCCACGCGCTCGCCAAAAGTGTCCTTCAATAAATTGATTGTTTTGTTGTCTGTATGGCATGTAGAGCCGTCTTGTTGGAACCAAACGTAGTCCACATCAACATCATCCAATTCAGGGAAGAAAAGCTCATTAATCATGGCCCTATAGCGTTTCCCATTGAATGTAGCATTAGATCGGCTTCATTTTTAAAGAATGACTTTTTGAGGATGTAACGGCGTCTCAACAATGGCTTGTGGATTTTCAATACTGTAAATGCGACCATTTTGGTTATTAACGTACCCATTAAAACAAAAGTTGTACGGCGGCGTAAATGGTCTTGTGGAAGAAGCTTTTGTGTCAACTGAATCTTGAATGGAAACAAATGCAAATCCTTGTGAGATATTGTGGCCAAAGTTGTTCTTTGAAGACCAAGCTCCTTAGTACGGCGTCGAATTGAGATTGGTGGATTGTTTTGAACACTTTCTTGAGCAGCAGTAATGTTTCAGTCGATCTTGCAGTACGTCCATGCTTGGGCCTATCAGCAACAGATCCTCTTTCTTCGAAATCATTCACTTCACAATAGTTCGTTTTGTTGGCACGTTGTTCCTCCCAAAAATTTCACTTAACATTCTTATCGTCATAGTAATCGATAATCGATTTTGATAAACGTTGGTTTATCGAATATTTTTCCATAAAAAATTTCCCACGTCTTTACTTCACGACTGCCAAATATGAACTATCAAGACTAATGTTAACCAAAATGGCGGCAAAACAAAGTAGTATACCTTCCCGGCGGACACCCTGTTGTTGTACTTTCACAAAAACATTTCTTTCTTTAAAATACAGTAAAATTAAACTCACATCCAATGATGGTCCACATTAAATATGAATTTTCCACACATATTGTGTATTCGTATTTTCTTCAAATTAAGCAAACAACCAGCCTCAACTAACTCAGGAACTGGGGATGTCTCTGTCAATTCACTTAGCGAGTCCCTGAATGAATTTCACATCCACACGGAACGAAACCAAATCCATTATTTAATCTGTGTTTCTTGTGCTTTCAGTTGGTACCCCATTAAATAATCCTGCTTTTATGATTGCTTGCCAATTGTTATGAACAACAAATCTGGTATTCATGTTCTGTGCTGTTGTTCTTGTTGCTGTTATCTTCGCATTCAAGTCATTAGAGAAAAATATCTCATGCAAAGTTATCATAAATCTTAATACTGTTTATGTTCGAAATAAGAACAAGAGCGAACACAAAAAAAAAAGATTTTTGTTTAATTGTTTTTAGGTTTTGTTGTTATTTTTTCTTTCTCTTCAACGTGTGCATGAAACGAAAATAATTTGCATGTAATAATTCACATGAATACCCAACGGTGTGATAGCCACACGAACTCACAAACAAATCTTGCGATTCTCATGAGTTGTACTCGTAAATCTTGCAAAAATGTGTAATGAAAAACAACAAAAAAAAATATATGAAAACGTAGAAAAACAAATATTCAAATGAATGATGATGACAAGGTAAACACCAAGAGCAACAATAACGACAGGAACAGTAACCGAAAATTATTAAAAACACCCAGAAGTTCAAAGGGCATTCAAAGATTTTGGCATAGGTACATTGTTGGCCTTTGTAGGAAAGTTTCAAATTGAAACTGTCACACCGAATATGCAAATTTTTCAGATGAAGGTTGACACTGTTTAGCATTTCTTTTGTTGTTTCAACTTTTTAAACAAAAAATATGAAATTTAAATTATGACAGTCAGAAGTGTTTTCAAGTAGTATTGAAATGCTTCCACATGCAAATACGTTTCTTTTTAAACATGCCAAACAAGGGAGTCTTTCAGTGACAAAGGAAAGACTTTTCAGGTATATCGCTGACCTGCTCAAATTATAGCTTCTAAACTTACAGGCCGGGTTCTTAAGTTAAAAGAATGCCTAAATTTACTGCTGCTGACCTTGGATTTGGTAAATTTGAATTTTTAATCCTAAATACTATAAGCGAGTGATAACCAAGCTAGCTTTAACTAGCTTAAGGTTATTCCAGAATAACTTTTTTCCCACAAATTTTAAATATTTAAAATTAACGGGTTTTACGAGGGTTGCTATTTAAATTTCGGTTCCTCACAATACTAGTGTTCCCAGATGCAAACTGGAACTTCCATTGGAAACTTTGACATTTTTTAGCATAACTTCACTCAGATCGTTTTGTCTTTAAAGGCGATTTTTTTTTGTTTACAGTGTGTTGAAAAATTCATCTCAGTCAAAAAATGGAATTATCCCGTGAACATTTTCGTGATATGATTTTTTACGATTTTCGGCGTGGGATCGAGACAAGACTATTCAAATCAACTTGTTTCGACTTTTGGCGATGAAACACCATCAAAAACCACTATTAATCGCTGTTACCAAGAGTTCAGTCTCGGACGCCGTTCGCTCCAAGATAAATTTCGTGAAGGAGGTCCAACTTCGGTCACTTTGCCAGAAAGCATCGATGCTGTGCGTGAACTGATAAAGCAAGAGCGATATGTGAAATACCGTGAGATTAAGGCATCCTTGGGCATTAGTATGATAATCATCAGTAATATATAGCATGTTCATTTGGCCGTTAAAAAAAGTTGTTCTCGTTGCATCCCACATAATTTGACGAATGCTCACAACAAGGTTGGTATGGATTGGTGCAAAGAGATGATGAAAAAGTATAACTGCTTTTGAGGTACATGTAGTGTATAACATTGTCACAGGTGACGAATCATGGATCGCTGCAAACGTACGCAAAACAAAACAGCGATCGACCGTATGGGTCTTTCAAGATGAGCCAAATCCAACAAAAGTTTTTCGTGGAAGAAGTACATCAAAGCAAATGAATGCGATTTTTTCGGTATAACCGGCCATGTTGCCACAGTGCCTTTAGTAGAACGTAGAACGGTCAATTCCGTCCTGTTTGCCAACAGTGTTTAAAGAAATGAGGAAAGAACATAAGAGAAGACGGATCATTTTTTATCCCGACAATGCTAGCTGTCACACATCAGCTAAAACAATGAGCTCTTTGACCACTCAAGATGTCGAATTGATGGGTCATCCGCCGTACAGCCCTGATTTGGCACCCAATGACTACTTCTTATTCCCTAGCATCAAGAAAAAAATGCGTGGTCAATGTTTTTTTATCGCCCGAAGCAGCTATTGAAGTGCTCAAAAATTATGTTTTGGAGGTGTCTCAAACGAAGTGGAAAAAGTGCTTCGAAAATTGGTTTGTGCGCATGCAAAAGTGTATTGATCTGAAAGGAGAATATTTTGAAAAACAATAAAACCATTTCCAATGATAAATTATTGTGCTTTTTATTGCCGAAGCCGAAATATAAATATCAACCCTCGTAACGCAAATTATTTATAGTTTTCTGTAAACAAAATCATTTTTAAATTCTTGTACAATGGTGTGAAGTTATCGCGTTATCGACCTCCAAAACGATGAACAATGGAACTCAGCCAGTTACAAGCTGCCTGCCGCACGTACCGAACAATGAGAATTTTTGGCATATTCGGATTTAATTTGTGACTTCTAAAGCGACTTCTTAAGCTGTCACTTGATTTATGCTCAGTTTGGATTGCCATTTCATAATGAATAGACTTACACCGGAATAACGTGTGCAAATCGTGGTGAATGGGCCCAAAACGCGATGGCCACCGATCCTTTTTTTTCAATAAAACCCTGTTCAACGATGAAGCTCACGTTTGGTTTAATGGGTACGTTTGTAACCAAAATGGTCGCATTTGGAGTAATGAAATTCCATAAGCCATTATTGAGACGCCGTTACATCCTGAAAAAGTCATTGGAAATCATTGGTCAATACTTCTTCAAAAATAAAGCCGGCCATAATATAACATTCAATGGGGATCGCTATATAGCCAGGATTAATGACTTAGTCGTGCATGAATTGAAAGATTTTGATCTGGACGACCTTTGGTTCCAACAAAACGGCGCTAACTGCCATACAGCCAACGAAACAATCAGTCAATTAATTGAAGGAACGTATTATCTCGCTTTGTGGGCCTGTGGCGTGGCCTCCAAGATCGCTGGACTACTTTTTGTAGGGTTATGTTAAGTCGCTTGATAAGCCCGACACGATTGACGCCTTGGAAGAGAATACTCGGCGCGTTATTGCTGACATACGGCCATTCAGTGGAGGTTACATGTAGTCAAACGGTGCAAACTATTTGATACCCTACACCACTCTTCTATTCAGAAGACTTCGCATCTATATTTATAACTTGAGCAAAGTCGTTCTTATTTCGTACGGGATACATGCTAGTATATGAAAACATAAACCGATATGGTCCAAAATCATCAGCATTAGTAATAGGTTGCACAAAATGGACTATGCTTATTCTTAGTTAGATCGAATTTCCAATACGACCCGTACCGCGACAGGACCGTCTTATATAAAAGTATCTTGGTGTGGAATTCATATATGAAGATGAATCAAAAACGCCTAGCTTTGATTTGGTCTGTTATAAGTCGCCGCACGCAGTATAAAAGTGTGATTGACAATAGTCGAAGAGGATAATACTATTGTCGGGTGTATGGTTGTGGCACAACAATATTATGATCCTCACAATAATAGAATGATTCAAATACAACCATACAATGATCCTCACACACATACTTTGATGCTCACAACAATAGTATGATTCACACATAACCATACTATGATCCCCACAACCACAGTATGATTCACACTCAAACATACTATGATCTCCACAACCATATTATGATCCGCACAATCATAGTATGTTTCACATACAGCCATATTATGATCCTCACAAATATAAAATGATTCACACTTAACCATGTTATGATCCCTACATTAAATTCAAAATAATTGAAGTGATATATTTACCAGTGGAAAAAATCAGTTTAATAAAACGTAACGTAAAATCAGTAAAAATCTGTTTAATAAAACGTTCAAAATGTTCCAGTTAAACAAAGCCAAATCAGTTTGTTTGAAAATTTTTAATTTCCATATTGCATTAGATCTGCAACAATTGCATAAGATCTGCAACAATAACATTGTTCTAAAAAGCATATTTAAATAAGGAAAGCATATTTAAATAAGGAATTACAATCATACAGTATGATTGTTGTACTCTTATTATTGTTAACATAAAATCCAAAAAACAATACTTTTGTCGCACCAACCATATTTATATTGTTACTACAACCATATTTTCATTATTAAATTTGGCAATAACGCGACAATCATACTATTGTCAAAATTAAATTCGGTAAACAATACTATATTTGTGACGAACATACTTTTATTGTGGAAAACATATTATTATGGCCGTGACCATATAGTAACCATGTTTTCTCTCTGCGTGTGAGAAACTTCGGCCAGTGTCATTTCATTAAGTTCGTGTCTAGGTAAAAGAAGTAATTGTACTTAGCAATTATCGATTTTCATAATGCAGCATGAGGAGCGGGTCTCGGAAAGGTTAAAGCATGTTTCAAAAGATATGTAAGTAACTGTAGCAATAGTAGTTACAACACTGTCCTCTTCTAAACTAAAGAAACGGTACATATAACATTAATTAATGTTGACATTATACCTGCAAAGAATTTTATTGACTGTTCGAAATGGTTTTACAAGGAATAAGCTCCCAATAACGATGCATCATTTATTGCTAATTCTCTTTCATCACATTTCGAAGAATATTTAAAATGAATACACAACAATGGAAATCATTTCTTAGGAAACGATTGACCTAAATTATAAATGAACAATATAGACCAAACCTATTAGAATGGGGTGAAATAATTTACGCCCCAACCCTTTCCATTTATATCCTTTTACAAAATATTGTAATACATTGCGAACAAATTATGAAAAATTGCTGATACAATTTGCTACAACGACGCCACTTGTTATTAAATTTATTATAAAACTTAATAAACTTAACGTTTAAGTCGTTGACTTTCTGTTTTGATGTTCGGCACGATCACGATGCATGGACGGACGAGCCATTAAGAGCAAGCATATAAAAATTAATTATTTATCTGTATAATATCCTTCAACATAAGTGGATTACATACCATTCCAAATGAAGATGCAGCCACTCAGAACATACCAATAGCTAGACAGACAAGCAGACTGACATACAGACAAACAGACATTAAACTTCATACCTACCCCTTTGTCTGAACTCATACCCACATTGAGAATGACAGTCATTTATGTGGGAGCGTAATGTTCATTGGATGGAAACTCTGATGGTATTAGTTAAAATAGCATTTGCAATATACAGAGTTATGGTAAATAAATTATTGACTTGAGTTGAGACCTCTGAGTCGAGAAAAGTCAAAGCAAATTTACAAATCTACACATTTCAAGATGTGAATGGGCGATGCCGACTGCCAAGCTTACTGGCTGGATAGAGTTGCAAAGCCAGCCAAGCAGCCAATGTTGCTAATACGATAAATTTTAACAAATGCATGCACTCAAGCCTGAAAGTGAATGTGTGTGTGTGTATGCGTGTCTGGCTGCGTTTGTGTTTGTGTGACTGCATTTGTATTTGTGACTGTGTGTTAACAGCAAAAGGATATCATATGCAAATGTTCGTAGGAGTATGCGTTCAGAATACTCGAGTAAATTGAATAATGATTTCAACATTTTAATATTCATACGGTTTGTCTTGACTGCAGCTTGGCTTGTACGTATGAGAGCGCCATTGTATCGCCTCTCCTTCTCCTCATTCCACGCTGCCTTTGACGCTGGTCTCTGTCGTCTAATACACAAACTATAAATTTCATAACGTAATTAGTAGATTTGTATACATTATCGCAGTCGAAGAGAACTCTGTTGCCAAGCAAACAGTGTGGTCAAATATTATGGCCGCAGTGCTGTTTATGAAGCGCGAAGAAACATTACAGTCAGAACTTCATATGTGACAGCGCATAGAGAAAGGAACCTAAGGGTAAAAAAATCAATTTTAATTTTTTTTCTTTTTTTAATGTGGACAACATCTGAGCATCGAATGAGATATGCGCGTTTTATTAAAGTGAAGTCGACGATTCTAAGCGCAAATAGAAAGGGAATGGCTCTCCTGAACCAAACTGGTTTTTAACCTTAGGTCTTTTTCTATTTTGCGCGTCACATATGCACTCTAACATTCCTACGCTACTAAAGCGCAGAAAATTGACTGTCTTTCTGGCCCTTTTCGGTCCCAGGTTTCTTTGGAGGCTCCTCTGGGCCCTTAAAGGGAAACTTTTTCACCCTGGACCCAAACAGCTTATGACCAGAAGACATAATCATGCTAAATTTCAGGATCCTATGTTTATTCGTTTGACCAATGAAATGCGGTTTGTTACCCCGCTTAAAACTTGAAAATGACTTGGGCAAACAGGTTTGTTCATAATTGCTACGCGAAGGTTTAGGAAAAAAGAAAAGTCGAAATTTATGACTGTGGGCGGAGGAGGCATGACAAAACTGTTTTTTGAGCTAGAAGGCTGACAATTAATACAAAATTTTAGGGTACGTTGTGGATGGTCTGTAGATAGTTTATGTGTAGTCTGCTTGAAACGGTATTAGAATAAAATTAGGTATGATGGTATGGTGTACATATTCTAAGTTAAAGTTATTTGAATAATATTTGTATTCCGGTTCAGTGCAACTGTCATTCTTCTTCGAAATATCAATCCACTACGACTTTGCAACGGAACCAGACTTTCAGTGAAAATAAAATTTAAAGGCGGAACAGTTAGTCAATAATTAACATACTTTGTAGGATCTCCAATCGTGGTCTTGGAAACGGAATAAAATATTTTAATATACCCTTTGGCGAAGGGTTTAAATATGCAATCGTATTCAGAATGGCTCGTATATCTTAAAACGAAAATTGTAAGGGAACTTGGTTTCAGGGCTGGGCGGTCTCAGGACCAAGCAAAACACACACTGAAGTGGCCCTAGACTGCCAAAATCTGGACCCGATATCTTGCACTATGGGACTTCAAGCCACCTTACACGTAAATATGTAATACGGAACTATACAATAACCGATTTGATTCAATTCCACTTTAAAAATTGAGTAAAGGGATGCCATTTTCTAAAATAAAAAAATATATAATTTTTTCGATGTGTTTTTAGTCGACTGAATAAACCCATTGTCATAAATAAAGAATTTTTCAAGCTCTATGCTCTTAGTCGACGACTTAACGAGCAACAGATTAATCACTAAGCCGTGTAACAACTTTTCTCAAAATGCATTAGCCGTTCGGAGTCGGCTATTAACAGAAGGTCCCCCCGGTCAGTGAGTACAAAGATTATATAAAAATAATTTCTTTCTTGGTTCCACGTATAAATATGCCATGGCTTATTTTATATTTCCTTAAAAAATCCGAAAATTGTTCATCGATGACCAACCACAGTTCAGATCTACCGAGTTACAGCATCTAATGAAAAATGCAATTAATTGTTTTTTCTTCCACTAAGAGTTTTTTTATTTAAATAACTCAACTTCGTTGGAATGTTAATAATTCACGGGATCCAGGAAGAATTTTCCCGAAAAATTGAAAAACGTAACTACGAGAAAACTAATTATTGTGCTGCATGTTTGCATGCAGAAAGTTACTCACCGCAATGCCACTTACCTACCTACTTAAGTCCCACAACATCCTATTAAGGAGCAAGGAGAAGTTCAAATCTGGGAACTGTGCACGATTTACTATTTATATGGATATACTATTTAATGACGTCTCCGCACGGCAAACTCATTTTGTAGAGAACTTATGACATGACTTAGAGACAAATATCTTACTCGTAAAGTCTCCAGCATTAACGAGGTAAAAACCCGCCGCTGAAAATTGTTTGATGTTCATTTCCGGGGTAGAACCTGGCTCTATTGGCATAATAGCCGCGCACACTTCCATCACACCACGGCGGCCCACACGCAAATGCTATGTTCATGTAATAAAGGTTTTTTAACTTTCTTAAAGAAAAAAAAAACACAAAAATTTGAGTGCAAAGTTTAGAAATCCTTACTCAACTTTAATTTATAAGTAGCATATTAAGCCTGCTCCTACCACAGTGTGTCCTGGGTGGTCAATATGAAATACAAAGTTCACTTCAATTGTCGCTTTCGTTGTCGTCGTCGTTGTTGTTGTTTTTGTTGTTGCTGCAGATGCAGTGCATTGAACAGGAACATTGTACATTATGTTCCCGTTTCGTTCACTGCAAGACCAGAGCAAACACAGCTCGAGATACACCCACACTTATTAACAACGACATCACGTAGCTCCTTTTAATGCCATATTGCCACATAGTACAGGTCAACAAGCAGGCAACACCAATACATGGACGACTGTGCATGTTCAAGGAAATGATGCTAAAGCGTACACTACTACACGACTACTGGCCTGTAACTTACACACCGACAATGGCGTAAACACACTCTCTGCTGTACTCACAACAAAGAGCTCACGTTCATGACTGTCGTCGGTGTGTGAGTGTGAATGTGTGTATGAGTGTGTGAAAATATTTAATACTATTACATACTAGTAGTATTTGTTATATAAATACTACAGACTTCTCGCTCTGTTTCTCTCTCCTTCTGTATAGATTGGTAGGAGGTCACAGAACCCTTTGCATAAATAATTAGAACTACCAATACTGGCAGTCAACTTTCCATTCCCCGGACTCCCGACATGTCCGCCTCCCTTTTGTCTTTGTTGGCAGTTGTGCCCTACGATGTACCGAAAGACAACAGACTCAAAGTCATTAAGTTCAAGTTAAGATAACTTTGCTCCTTTACCATGTTTCCATACACAGAGTTCACAACGCTGCCACAACAATAGTAGGGAGCAGAAGCATGGGCAGCAGCCCAACATACTGTAAAATATAGGTTCATTCATTTCTTTCTCGGTTCAACTTTATTAAGACATACGAGTATGGAAATGATTTCTTTCAATACCCAACGTATGCAAGTCCTTCTCCAGGAGCAGGGGAATAGAAGGACATGTCTGTCTGTATCTTCCTGTGTGTGATTCTGTTTTTGATGCTCTGTTTTGTGTCGTGTACCCTTAATGAAGTTTAGTAGGTGTACGTACGTACGTACGACAATAGACCAGACAAAATTACTTTTCACTAAATTACTAGAAGTCAAATCACACTCCAGAGACGCAAAATAGATTCAACTTCATGTTAAGCCAGGCCAAAGGACTTGTACGAAGTGATATTGAAAATATATCACAGGAGAAAACATTTGTTCAATTATGCATAATGACACCAGAATTATACAGTGGCGGACGAAACTATAGACACAAAAGTACTCTGTAATGCAGAAGGACTACAGCAAAGTTTCTTTTTAAAAAAAATGTTAAAAGATAACATGTAAAAACGGGGTTATGGCCAGTCAGGCAAAGTGTTTTACATCCTTTACCAAGGACAGCTTTTAGAACCCTCATCCCGACTCCAACCTCTGTTAAATCCTCAAAAATAAATATATATTTGGATTGATCGATATTTCTGGTAATCAAAATTTCACATAAATCATTAAGAGCGACCAGTGACAATCTCAGGTGAAATTAGACCATATTGTTCTGAGTTTTCGAATAACTGCCACACAAAAGTCACCTTCCGATTTCAGGTCTTGCAGCACTAAATCCTCAAATTTAGTCAGATCGTGCTCAAATTTTGTTAGGGTACTTAATGAGCGACCAAAAATAAATTCTAGTGAAACTGGACCATACTTACAGGTCCATATTTTTATACCCTCCACAGAAAGGGGGGATGGTACACTAAATTATTCATTATGTTTGCAAAACCACGAAATATTAATCGGAGACCCTATAAAGTATATATACGAAGGAGTATCAATTATTCCGTGATTTAAAAAAAAAACGCAGTTTTTTTGCAAAAAAAATATTTTTCAACATAATCTCCTTCTAGCTCAATACATTTAGTCCAGCAATTCTCCAATTTTTGTATCCTTTACAAAAATACGCGTTTTCGAGGTCCATAAAGTAGGCATTTGTTTGATCAATAATTTTATCGTTGGAGCTGAATCTCTTTCCGCCGGAGCTGGAGCTGCATCTCTTTCCAACGAGCCATTTCTTAAAGTTTGGCAATAGGAAATAGTCAATGGGAATATCGCGGATGAGGCACTAATTCGTAGCCCAATTCATGCAATTTGCCATTAAGACTGCACACGTATGCACCCGTGCATTATCTCGATGAAAGATAACTTTTTCTTGGCCATATGGGGTCGTTTGTTTTTAAATCCTATTTAAATCGGTCTAATAAGTTGGCATAATATTCGCCGTTTATTGTTTTCCTCTTTGAAAGGTAATTGCTGTTGATTATCCCGCGCATCCCAAAAAACTGCCTTCATCAACTTTTTGGCCGACAAAGTCATCTATGCCTTCTTCGAACCGGTTTACCTGTAGAAACCCATTGTTTAGACTGCTGCCTGGTCTCCGGAGTGTTGTAATGGATCCATGTTGCATCCACAGTTACAAAACGCCACAAAAACTCATTCGAATTGTGTTTAAACAACTCCAAACTATCCTTTGAAGTTGTCAAACGATTTCGTTTATGGTCAATTGAGAGCAAACGCGGCAGACATTTGCAGACTGCTTTCTAAAACCCAACTGACCATGTCAAATCAAAAACCACACTGCCATATGAAAGCGTATGGCATCAACGATTTCACGCACTATTTCTCTTTGATCGGCCAACACCATATCGAGAATTTTGTCGACACTTTCGAGTGTATTGGACTCAATTAGCCGTCCACAATTTTGCGACCAAAACGAACTTCAGTAAACCACATTTTTTACCATTGAAATCGATGGTGCAGAGTCCCCATAGTATTTACCAAGCGTTTCCTTGGTTTGATTGGCAGTTTTTTCCGCAAAAAAAAATGTTTATTAAGCACTCGAAATTCACTTTTTCCATTTTTAACAAAATCCACGAGGTTGTATTTTTTGAACAAACGAAATGACGGATCTCTCTCTCTCAAAATTTGACAGTAGTCTATTAACAGATGGTGCTTTTCTTTGGTTTTATTGACAGTTTTTTTCCGCAAAAACTAATGTTTAATGATTACTCCAAGTTCACTTTTTTCCATTTTTAACCAAATTCACGAGGTTATATTTTTTGAACAGCTGTTAAACTCCAACTAAATGAAGGGACTCTTTCAAAATTTGGCTGAAGTCTATTAACAGATGGTACTTGGTGGAAGCAGTGTTGCATTTCATACATTGGAAAAGTGCATGCATTGGAAAAGTCACGGAATTATTAATGTGCCCTGGTATTATTGATCGTAGTTAAATTATAGGACGATCAATGTCCGTCCGTCCGTGTGTTTGTTTAAAGCACGATGGCAGTCAAACGAATTAACCAAGGATACTGAAATTGTGAATTATGATGGCTCTATTTGGGATTTGTTAACAGGCGAAAGCGGCACAGGAGGAAAAAGTCAGTGAACTAAAGGTACCTCGGAAAAAGTGCACACTTTTTTGTATTCGCTAATCAAAACAACATTTTAGGGGACAAAAATGGCGGTATGACATTAGGCCCCTCGAAAATAAACCCCCAACCAAAAAGGAAATTAGGCGCTAAACTTAAGATCTAATTGTATTATGAAAATATACCCCACGAAATTATATCCCAAACATATAATGAATATAGGCCCCAAAAATTCCATTGGGGCCTAATTTCGTAGTGATTTTTTGAAGATATGCAAATACACCCAAAACAGGCAAATATGCCCCATAATATCGAGTTGTTGTTTTCTGTGTAAAATTGGGCTCTATTTTCATTTTTGGGTTTGGAGTGTAATTTCCATTTATCTGTTACAATGAATGTAACAACAAAGTACGAAAATAGGCCCCAAAACGTGTAGGAAATCTTTTGCGTACAGTTTCGGTTATGTGTAAATATTATTATTTGACATATTCGCGCGCGCGGTAATGTCAAATATTAATATTTACTCACAACATAAATATCCTTGCTGTCGTACCTCCGTGCTGAGGTAATAAGCTATATAATTTTCAATTAAAAACCAACGCTTTCTTTTCTTCGCCAACGCTTTCTTTTCTTCAAAAATATTAAGTGTGGTCCTAAAATATAGCGAAATGAAATTGGACCCCAAAATGGGAACTAAGGACCCACAATTTTTATGAAATTATGCCCCACAAATTTTTGGGGTCTATTATCATACAAACATTTGGGGTCTAATTGCATTGTGAAAATACACCCCAATAAAAATATGAAATTAGTCCCCAAACAACCATAAAATTTCGTGTTGCTGTTTTTCATATATTTTTTTGAGGCCTAACTAATATCATTTTTACTTTGGGACGTATTTTCATGGGGCCTAATGGCATACCGCAGACAAAAATAGGTACGCTCTTCATACCTCAACCTTTTACCTCACGGGCAAAGTTGCTCGACGCTTTGGATTATGTGAACCAAAATTCCAATATGGATTTCTTTTGTAGTTTAGGCTGAGATAAGCGTAAGACGCCTGGACAGAAGGACTAACAAAAAGGGCAATTTTGTTTGCGTTTTAAGTTCGGTCTAGACGAACTAAACGACCTTTTTACATTTTGCATGGTTTTATAGGCTATTTGATTATTGGAGCAAAATTATAGCTGCTACTCTCCTTTGTTCTATTATTTTGTCCACTACTGTCTTAGCAATCAAACCTTATGTGAACATTAAACATTGAGGTTTCACCTGCCATACCTTTTGTGGTTTGCATGTGGTTGACTTCGTTTAGGTAAATACAATAATAAATTATGCAAAATTTTTATATGTGAAATCTTGGGAGATTGTCAGAAGGTTCAAAAGCTATTTGCATTTGCGTACGTACCTTTCCATTGCCACGTTCGTTGACTTTGGCTGGCCCCTGAACAGAAAAAGCCCAAATGCCAGATCGACCGAAACTGAATGTCAATAAATAAATAAATACAATTGTCATTTTTCTATGCCAAAATCATTGGACTATTTTCACACTCAGACGCCCATATGTACATTCACATTATAAGCTTATATATGTATATATATGTATGTATTTATATATATATATATCTATGGTAGACCTGAGCAAATATTGTTCAAAGCGGGTGCCAAAAAAAAAATACTGAAAGAAATGAAGTGTCAAATTTATTTAATTTTTAATTTTTATTGTTATGCTAACATATGGAAAAACTGTTTATAATACATTTATTATATACTTATATGTATGTATGTATACATACAGAATATATTGCAGATGTTTATTTGTATTTGAAAACATACTGTACGTATTCTATGCTCCGATTTTAATTTTAAATTTGTGATTTCGCTTTCTTTTTTTTGTCATGTATTTTCTAGGCCACAAAAGCATGTCTGGCACGGTGCATTGCCCAATGGTGAACGTTCGATTGACACATATTGTGATGCTTGGCATTCTGGGGCGAGAGATAAAATTGGATATGCCAGCAATTTGCTGGGGAACAAATTATTGGATCAGGAGCGTTTAACATGCGATAGCAAATTAATCGTGTTATGTGTTGAAGCTCTCTCGCAGGATCGCCGGAAAAAACGCGACTTGAGTGACAGGTAAGTTAATGAAAATGTCCACAAAATTGCTCGTAATAGTCATACAATGCATACAGATTGAAAGGTTACCTATTAGCATATACTACGTATATACAGATATTGGCTAAAACTTGCACAGTGATTGCGAATAGAAGAACAATCTTTACATAATCCTTATTTTTAAATTTCATAATTGAAACTTATTGTTGTGCATTGGCTGGTTTAGTGTATTCTTCTTAGTTGAAAAATTACCAATAAGGAAAGTTAATACCAGGCGATTTTACAATACATCTTGTATTACTTTTAATACACTATGCAAATGTTCTGAATTTGTACGTCGTATGGTCCTAGTGTATGAAATGAAACGGAAATCAAAGGATATCCTCTGTGGATATAAATATATACGAGGGCTGCTATATATATTTCTGACCTAATAATGAAAATGCGAATATTTATCATCAAAACTGTTTTTATTGTTTTTCAAAGTATTCTCCAGCACGATTTATACACTTTTGCATGCGCTCAAACCAATTGTCGAAGCACTTTTTCCACTCCGTTTGAGATACCTCCAAACGATTCAACAGCATCTTCTGGCGACGAAACTCGTTGACCACACATTTTGTTCTTGATGTGCGGGAATAAAAAGATGTCATTGGCTGCCAAGTCAGGGCTGTACGGCGGATGTCCCATCAATTTGACGTTTTGGCCGGTTAAAAAGGCGTTGGTTTGAGCCGATGTGTGAGAGCTCGCAATGTCATAGTGCACAATGATTCGTCTTCTCTTGTTCGTTTTTCCAATTTCTCCGAAGATTTTAGGCAAACAAATTGTGGTGTACCACTCACAATTGACCGTCCTACGTTGCTCAAGCTGAACACTCGCCAAAATCCACGTACAACTTTCGTTGGATTTGGCTCGTCTTCGTAGACCCACACGGTCGATTGCTGTTTTGTTTCGGGCTCATACGCATAGATGCATGATTCGTCACCTGTGACGATCTTATAAACGTCTCTTGACGCACCGCGATCGTATTTTTTCAAAATTTCTTTGCACCAATCCTCACAAGCCTTTTTTGAGCTATTGTCAAATTGTGCGAGATCCAACGAGAACAAACCTTTTTTAAAGCCAGGTGTTCATGTAATATCGAATGTATGCTGGTGGAATAAATGCCCAATGATGCCTCTTTTTCACGGTATGTCACATGACGATCTTGTGTTATCAGTTCACGCACGACATCAATGTGCTCTGGCACAACGGCCGTTTTTGGGCGACCTTGGTTTTTGAGCGAGCGTCGGCCACAATTGAATTCATTATACAAGTTTTTCACTGTGCTATAGGACGGTGCTTTATCGCCATACAAAGATTTAAGTTCATCGATGCACTCTGTCGTGATAATCCACGTCGAAAGTTGTGAAAAATGATCGAACGAAAATGTTCACGAGTTAATTCCATTTTTTGCCAAATTGATTTTTTCAAGTCACTGCAAACAACACAAATTATGGTCGTACATCAAAACGTTCTGTGTACGTTTATGCTAAAAAAATTTAAACTTTCCAATGGAAATGTCAGATTGCGCCAAGCAACACTTAGTGTCGTCTAGGTCAGAAATATATATAGCAACCCTTGATTGCTCGAGACCGTCACAACAAGGGTATCCAAAACGAAAACTGACATTTTGCTTGTTATTTCCAAACTCAACAGTCGGTTTCTTGAAAACAGGTAAAAACGACATGTCGGTTTTCCGGTTTTTTTCTAGTTCTTTGTAAAAGCAAACAAAGTTTGTTATTTTCACTACGGAATGCCTTTTTGATAAAACACAAAAAGTATTTAATATAAGTTAATTTCAAGGCAAATGTTTGCCACTACCAAAAATATTTGAGCTTGGCCCACCTATAAGCGTACCGATCGACTCAAAATTACCAGCTGATATGATTTAATAAGGTCTATCTGTCCGTCTATCTGCTGTGCATCTAAAAGTGCGTATCAAACTTCTGGTCGCAATTGTTGTCCAATCTTCAAAAAATTTGGTAGAAGTAAGTTTTTTAGCCAAGAACGGACACAATAAAATCAATTCTGTAATAAAAAAAAACCTCAAATAAAAACGGGTCATATCGGTTTACGTGATACAGCCCCTGTAAATAGGGCTTTCTCGATTTGACATAAAAACACTCTGTAACACGCATATGATTCAGATTTCGATTAAATTTGGTAATTATATTACTATGGACAAACATCCAATCTTGCACCTTAAAGGTCCATTTTTATGATATAATCCCCTTACAAATGATCTGGAGGCTCATAAAACCGCTTCTATAGGGTGTTCCATCTAGAGGTATTTTTTCAGAACACAATAAATGTAAATATTAAAATAAAGTGTGGATTCTTTATTCGTAATTTGAAATGACATTTTATGGCATTTATTTTTTGAAAATAATTACCTTCAAATGTTGGCAACTGTATTATGGAAATGAGCCTTCGGTGAGAAACGGAAAGATCCGCTGTTTTCTACCAAAATTTTGTTCAGTGATGAGGCCCATTTCTTTCTCAACGGCAAAGTCAATAAACAAAATTGGCGCATTTGGGCTGTAGAGCAACAAAAAGGGGTCCAAGAGGTGCTATTATACCTAGAGAAACCTACGGTTTGGTGCGGTTTATAAGCTGGTGGAATCATCGGTGCATATTTTTTCAAAAATGATGATGGCCGGAACGTGACCGTGAATGGTGCTCGCTATCGCACCATGATATCGATCTTTATGCTACCTGAAATTGAAGCCCGTGATCGTGACGACACTTAGTTTCAACAGGACGGTGCAACTTGCCATACAGCTGCTCAAACAATGGATCTATTGAGAGGTCATTTCGAAAAGCAGCTAATTTCATGTTTTGGACAGGTGAGTTGGCCGCCTAGATCGAGTGATAACACACCTTTAGACATTTTTCTTTGGGGTTACGTAAAATTTAAAGTCTATGCTAAAAACCAGCTATGATTCAGGTTTTGGAAGCCAACATTACGCGTGTCGAACGAGTCATCCAAAATTGGACCCTCAGAATAAAGATTCCACACTTGATTTGAATTTTTATATTTTTTTTGTTCTGAAAAAATAACTCTAGCTAGATCACCCTATACAAGAAAAAACGGATATCAAATAACAATAAATCTAAATATTCAATTTTGTTTGCTATTTGGGTGAAGGACCCTAGACCGAAAATGCTTTGCATTTAAATATGGACATATGGGTACTGAAAAAAATGTATGTCTTTTACAAATTCAAACAAAAATTATTTTGTGCTCATAACTCTGTAATGATAACCGGCATTTACTAATTTATTTTTAGTTGAAAAACAAACCTCTTTTTGTTGCAATTGATTTAAATGCATTCTCCGGTTTTTTACTTATAATGAAACCAGACAATTGCATTGCTAGTTTTCTGGACATTCTAGTCACAACTCAAAATTTACACATACAATATAAATACAGCACTTCCTTTTGATATCTTTACAATGTCAGCTTACTCGCGCAACTGCACTTTTCGAATATTAAAAACGAAATGATGGATGTTTTCAATGTTTTCAGGTGTTACCGCCTCATTTGAACGTCTTCTGCGTTTTTTACCATTAGTGTCTCTACGACCACGTTTGAATTTAGCATACGTACGTTTTATTGTTGTTTCTAATCAATCAGAGTCCCCAGATCACTTTTCAAGAACTTGCTTAGATTAACCGACATTTTTTCACCAAGAAGCAATAATCCATTATTTTAAAATAAGAAAAGGTTACACTCTTAAAACAATTATTCACAAACAAAAGAAAACACTGTGTCCTGAAATGTTAAATTCTAACTCTGCAAATTCTAAATCGATTAATCCATGTCCGTCTGACTCTTTGCTGAAAGCACTATTCGTCAGTTGGCATTAACAATGGACCAAGAAAGAAAGACAAAAGTTTGTCTTTAACTGATCAGTTTTTTTACATTCGTTTTGTGCCATTCGGCTTTCAGCCCCACCCTAGCAGCCTATGAAGTAGGGTGGAATTTTTTAAGTATAAGCTTTGGAAGCGTCTTCTATATAAGAAACGCGTTATTTATTTTGTAGTTTCACAAAAATGTAAAGCTATTTGTTGATATTGTGTCTATGGTATAATTTTTTGTTTCATTTTGAGCCACTATGCACTGACTCTCATTCCATTTACGCACATACACACATACGCGGGAGTACGTAAACGCGCACGGAGAACAATATCCGGGGAATTTGTGGCATAAAATGTCAAATACAAATCACTACATTTTACTACCTCCAAATATTACTTTGGGGATATATCGGCAAATGGGTCAATTAGACAATACACGAACACATTCGTACACACACAAACGCACTTACCCCCTACTTACACCATCATTATAAATACGTTCAGCATCCGTGGTCCATTCGTGTGAATGTGTGGAAATGCAAATCGCTTTCGATATCCTTTCACAAGTAGACATCGAAATATGCTACAGAGCATATGAATGCATGTGTGTGTGTGTTTGCGTGTATTTGAACTTACTTACACATGAATGTGTGTAGGAGTGTATATGTGTAATCACTAAACATAGGGTTATCAATTACTATCATTGACATACGGGTAAATACAGTTGCAATTATAAATCACTATTTATCCTTTTGCAAATGCATCGTTAAGCGAAAGGTTTATCAATGAGAACGAGGTCGGTGGGACGTGAGTGGATGCGTATTAGAAAAGATACTCGTAATTGCACTGGACCACCATATCGGATGCTAAGGGCTATTCTACTCAACACACCATAATGATTGTGAAATCAAACACACACACACAATACGCACACATACATGCAGCAAGGGTTTTGATTTATACACAATCGCAGTTTCATGGCAATCGTAGCAGCTGGCGTATGAAGAGCGCAGAAGGATATTGGTACATTAAAAGTCTATTGTTTTTTAAGTCTTAATAAGGACGTTACTTGTATGTTCGAATATCAGAGAGGGCTCCAAGAAGATCCGTCTGAGCTTAGCGGAAGATCAGCCATAGCACATTTCATTTTGGACATTCTCAATGTATGACGCCAATATTCACAGCAAACAGTCAAGTGCCTCAGTTGCAATGAAACATATAGAAACCACCCTGGATTACTAAACATTTACAATGTATGACGCCAATATTCACAGCAAACAGTCAAGTAGTTAAGTTATCAGTTGCATTGAAACATATTCAAACTGCCCAAACGATCGACGAGTTTTGCGCTAGTGATGTTTAATTTTTTGAATCAATCGCAAATTTGTTTTTGCACAATAGGGGCTAAAATTAAAGCTACTTATTGGCCAATCGAGCTCGTCTAAAGTTATTAGCTTGTTGGCGTAGACCAATGACTTGATGTGACCCAATAAAAAGAAATTCAATGGCGTTAAATCGCATGAACGAGGTGGCCTTTCGACCGGACCATTTCTCGAGATAATCAGTCGACCGAATTTGCCTTTCTGTAAATGGATTGTAAGGCGTGCTGCTAGTGGCACCGTCTTGTTGGAAGGACATATCGGCGATGACAATCTCGTCCAATTCTGGCCAAAAATAATTTTTTAACATGGCACGATAGCGCTCTCTATTGACGGTAACATGCAAATTGTTTTTCTCGACGAAAAATACGGCACAATCACACATCTGGCAAGAAAACCACACAAGCACATGTGGGTTTGTTGCTGTCCAAAAACGCATATTTTGTTTATTGACAAAACCACTCAGCCAAAAATGAGCTTCATCGCTGAAGATGATTTTTCGATGAAATTCTGGATTTTCGTGAAACTTTGCCAGCGGCATCAACTCGGAATTTCGATAGTAATTTTTAATGTTTTCCAAACTTTGCTCGTAAGTTAACTTTATCATGGTGAAAATGTTGACTTCGACTTACGTTTTGACACTGAAAGATTATTTAAAATGTAAACATAAAGATACGAATTTGTTCCTATTCGAGGTTCCATACTTTCAATGTCGTTAATGTACCGAATTATCTCGAACTTTAGCTCTTGAATTGTTCTTGGCTTATTGACATACACTTTTTCGTTTAAATATCGCCAAAGGAAGAAGTCCAACAGTGTCGAATCACATGATCGTGGCCACGTGAGATGACACGGCCATTGAATTTCTCGCTCAAGGAGCCATTGTTTCGTTGGCTGTGTAGCAAGAGGCACCATCCTGTTGGAACCACATATCGATTAGGTCTATATCCTCAAATTCTGGCCACAAGAAGTACGTTATCATCTGGCGATAGCGAACACCATTCGCGGCAACTGCTTGGCCGACCTTATTTTCGAAGAAGTACGGCCAGATGACAGGCCAGGTTTGCTACCGATTGTGAATACATTTGGTATATCATTCTGACCAAAAAAATCACAAAGTGCATGAAATGTATTTAGATTTGATCGCCGATTTTCGTAAAAGGCTTTGACAATTTTAACGCGCTGCTCCATTGTGTACCTCTCCATGGTTGAATATGTCAAACACTGAAACAAAGAAATGTCAAATTAAGTTGGGCAAAAAACTTGACGTTAAGGTATGACATAGAATTAACATCGTGCATTATGGTTGGACAACCCTTTACAATGAGTGAATTCCAGATTTGGCATTGTGTCAACACATTAACGCACAAACACAATATTCACCACATCTAGTTTTAAAACTTTTGAATTGGTCCATGTTATTAGGACCTATTTTTAATTTATTTCCGACTTTTTCAGTGTAACATTTAAACCCTTATTTCCTTTTGAGGAATAAAACTAGTGTGATTTGCAATCGATATTGTGCCATCGATTATTTGATAGCTTTTGACAAAAGGAAATAAAAATATCAATACGACATACAAATAAAATTATTTTGTAAATGTAAATTTTTTTGACTTTTTCTCAACTATTAAAAAAAAAATTTTTAGTAAGTTAACAAAAATGTTTTTGTTTCAAATATTATGACATAAAATACATACAAATATACATACACATGCAATATAATATATGAGCGCCTTAGAATGGAAATAAGACTGATTCCGTTCTCTACGAATCTCTCTTCTCAAAAATATTATTTTTGATATGTCGTGATATGTCCTCATGCCAAAGATATCGAACAATCGATGGCACAATATCGACAAGTTTTATCCTTACAAATCGACCCACTCTAATGTAGATATTACAATGACTGGCCCGATGCTACTGTTTGAAATACTCATGGAACGGATAATGCATTTAGACATACTTAAATAAATAGTTTGTATGCTCGAACATCTGCCGGTATTTAAATTCCTAACTCGGAGTAGTACCTGAGATTCTTGTAGTTCTTAAATAATTATCGGTGCAATAGTTTCAACCATTGCCACCAAACTGTGACATGCTACCATTTAGGACTGCCCTTTACCAATCTCGTCAGGACCTTTTCGAAGCAGTCTATAAGGCCCATGACCCGATTTTGGGTTAATTCACATCCGCTACGATAGTCCGCGAAGGCTGCACCTACTAACAACAACATTTTCGTCCCTATAATAATTGACGCTGTTGTTTTTTTTCATTTTGTTTGTATTTATTAGGTCTTTTATCATTATTATGACTTGAAACGTGTTTATTCTGGTTCGAGACCTTTTTGTTGTTTCATGTTGCTCCATATTTCATTTGATAAGATTTCAGCGCCCGATTAGTGGAATTTTTCTAGCATCACAAAATCATATAGTATTATTTTTTTTATAATTCTATCTAGCCCTCTACAAAAGAAGAATCGATCTATAATATTACAAAAAAACAATACTCCAGGTTTCCTTTATTAATGGTCGATCAATAAACTTACACCAATAGTTTTTCTTCACTCACTCCAGGCAACCTATTTACTACCGCTTCAACTACTCCAGTAGTGCATAAAAACTTTCACTATCAAAATAGAATAACTGAATGCGAAAGTTATTTCCTCTTTGTCTTCCACTCCTTTGGCACCAATCCTTTGCCAGATATTCAACTGCACGAGTGCAGCACAACTACTGGTCGATAAACTGGAAGGAGTAGTAGTATCAGTTCCCTTCGTTGGCTGATCATTTAAAATGCTTCAAATTAATAAGTTATTGTGTTTGTTCGAAAGTCCAGAAATCCAACCCAACCCCAACCAACCACCCACCCACCCACCACACCGCACGTTGGCAAAGGATATAACCAACGGATCCGACCGACAACAACAATAGCGACAACAACAATATTGGCACAAGTGCAAGTGAGTATGTGTAATACGCTCGTTCGTTTGACCGGAAAATTGTTATTACTTTCACTCAATCATGTGAAGGGGAAAATTTACCAATATGTACGTGTACACTCAGAGAAATCTCCCGTTAGCACAATCAGGTGCAATTCTTCGGCTGCCCTGTGATAATTGGATTGCTGTTGTTCTTAGTACAGTCTAGTTATAGGAGCATTATTGGAGAATTAATAAAGTACTCGTAAGTCCTTTAGCCACAACAGGATATGAAATATATTCTCAGCAAAATAGTGTTAACAAAAACCAATAAGACTATCAGACATGGTCAATATAGGACAAACACATCTACTGAGTTGTCCACTATTACGAAAGCGTTTACCTTCGAGTGGGAGAAGTGACAACATATGTTTTAACGTGTGTTAGCGTGTGTGACGTTAAAGTGGCGGTTGGGATTGGGAGGATAAAATAAATATAAGCCATGTTCATATTCATTGCTTTCGAGTTGATGTAAACTGTGGCCAGTGTCCTTCTTGGTGGTTCTCGTTTGTAATATTACTTCATTACAGATGCCTGGTTGTTAGCCCCCAGTAAAATATTGCTGCCGATTCCAATAAGGGGCCAATGTAACGTCAGTAAAAAAAAAATAGGTGAAGTCATTTTGAAAAAAAAATTATTTTATGGTCAAGTCAAAAAAAAAAATTAAATTATTCAATTAGATAAAAATAAATAGCCGGTTTTTAATGTCGAAGGAAAACATGAGCACTATCTCGAACGTTTTCGTTTGTATGCACTTACTTTTGTCTAACTGTGTGTTTGAATTTGGCATTTCCATTCTCAGTGTTCGAAATAGAGAACTCGATTTCGTAAAGTTTTCTTTTCAAATAGTTCCAATGAACAAATTTATAATAAACTATTAATTGTCATACCAGCGGTTCTCTTTACCAATTATTAAAACTTCTTTTGATTACTAGTACAACCCAATGCTTCGTTGTCAGGACCATAACATTATCGTAATAACATTAGCTATTGCAACAGAAAGTCTTTTTGTCCAACTGCCCTTTTTCGGTGCGTTTTTTTGTGGAATGACAAAAGCCGTGTGCTAGTGGCAACTCCCTTAGGAGGTCGCTAACGCAATAACTTTTCCCCATTGCGCAAAAATAGAACAGTGTTTTATTTTAAATACTAAAAATTTTGGAAAAAAAAATTATTTAAAAATAACTTTAAGCGAGTTTATTAGTCGCTTATAGCATTTCTTGAATAACTTTTTTCTACAAATTAAAAATATTCAAATCAAACAGCTTTATGCATTATAAACTAATATGTTCTTGTATGTAAAGAAATTTCTGAAAATTGTTTGTAAAGTTTTGTAGTTATCGCCTTAACGACCTCTTACTCGTTTAATTAACAGATCATTTGGGTTTCATTACAATAGAATTTTCAACACACATAGGAAAAATTTCTTTGTAATCACCAAATTTATATAATCTTAATGAAAGTTTAAGTCATTATACCCTATGATAATAGCTGTGATTGTCTTGAAGTACAGGTAACTACTACTACTCGGTTATATCAGTGGAATGGCTGCCAAATTATTGGTGGTGATGGCCGCCCGTTTTTTACTTTTGAATAATTGTAGTCGTTGGTAATGATAACAAATAATTTCGTTTGAATAACCGAAGTTAGTTAATTGGTGCGACTTAGTGCTGCTTATTTTAATATAAAAACCATCCACCGAAGGTTGGATGATATACAAAATTTTTCATTCCGTTTGCAACACCCCGATATATTGATCGGAGACCAAATAGGGTATATATATTAAGCCAAAATTTTTTGATATTTTTATAATTTATATGAAAATGACCAATGCTTATAAAAATCAGCACTTTTCGACCAAGAGAAAATATTAATTTTATTTTTTTGGACTAAAGGTTCCTCGGTAAAACGTACACCCTTTGAATATTTGCTTTTACGCTTTGGTAGCTTAGGAACGGTAAAGGGTATATAAGGTTTGGCGAAGCCGAACTTAACAACGCTTTACTAGTTTTTCTTTTCAATTGACAGTAAAATCATTTTTTCAATATGATTTCGGCTAAATTAACCTTTAAGAAAATAAGTTTGTTAAAAAGTTTTTGAACTTCGATTCCATGTACTGAAAATTGTAGTAGATGAACTAGCATTCGGTTATACTGATGAAATACTTGGAGTCTAAACAATCACAATCATTCGGTTGGCAAAAAAAATCGGTTGTGACAACAAATCTGTTCTCTGTGTAAATTGATGTCTTCGGATTATCAGCCGATTTGGACCAAACCTTGTTCTGGTGGTAATCTCGACTAAGGAGATCCTTGTATTTTCCTTAATTCAATTTCGACTAAAGAAAACACAGGTAGTTTTTCCATTTTGTCGCAGTCCATCTACAAGCAGAGAACAGGTCAGGTTATAATTGGTTTGGACTACAAACAGTCTTTTGGGCGAGAATACTTAGCAATTATCAAATGTTAATAATCTTGGTGGAGTATCGGTTCATAATACCATAAGGTGATAAATTTGATAATAGTGTGCCAGAGATAATTTACTATTCGATTGTACTACTAAAGTGAAATACTAACAATTATTTGTCAAAACCGCCTGTCGTGGAAACTAATAGTTTCGCCTATAATAGTTAGTTGATACCAACAGTGGGTTATGACAACAACAAAAAATATAAAATTCTTTTTATTTCATTTTTAATACCTATATGTCGGAAAGACAACTGAAATATCATTATCTCAATGATATGCGGACCCGTAAAAGTAGACCAAATGATGTGGTTGGATAGGTAGTCGGTGCATCAAAAGTTGCTCTGGTTTTCTATCCCAAACCGGCGAATCAATTAGTAAGAGAGTAAAAATATACGCCTCTAAACGCAAAAATTTTTCTTAAAGCTGTTTGCCATTCAGAGTCCACTTTTTATTATATCTTTCGTATAGCACAGTCTCGGATAAATTGACAAATACGCATGGAGAATAGTAAGGAAAATATTTAGGAAATACCGTTGAATGTTTGATTTTTATGGTTTCCAAATTCTAGTTTCTTAGTTTTAACAAAATCTCATAGACGGATGGTACATTTAGTGATTTCTTTCAAATTAATTATTTTAAAAGTGACAGATTTTTTCCGCTCGAAATCGTGACAAAACGTCAGCCTCAAATTTTCGGGGAATCAATTAAAAACGTTGGGAAATAATGCCTTGTAAATAAACACCTTGTATCCAAAGTCAATGAAGTGTAGTCCAACCAGTCATCCCCCGTACCTACTGTAAGCAAGTTAGTGCAGATGCTCTTGAGAGTGGCATGCTTGTGGACAACACTCACGTGCAGGAAAGTATAGTTCGTCGTTTTCTTTGCAGCAAAAAAATTTTTAAACAATTTCGCTCCAAATTTGTTTTTGTGTTATCTAGAATTCTCTTAAAAATCTACGTGCCAGAAAGACGCTTCATTCAAAAATTAAAATAAATCGTATAGGGGTTAACCGGCTCGAGACCACATTTTAATAGAAGACAAGTTTTTTTTTTTTTTAAATGGCAAAGTGACATTGATTTTTGTGGCTGCATACTGCTTTTATGGTGATTTCAGGTCCGTGACGACCATCATACGAAAGCTTCCCTGAAAGAAAAACTGAACTCTTTACGTGTTCGAGCTTTCTTCACACAATTGCCCTCGAAAATACAACTAACCTTTACCATCTCTACAGAGACTTCACATTCAGAGCCATCTAAAGATTTTCTTTTACAATGTGTGTTGTGAAAAGAGTAAAGTTGGCGTTGCCAACTGTTTGGCTCGTTTGTTTATTTCAGTCTTTTGTTTTAACACATTAAACAGGGATTAACCGGTTCGAGTGCTCTTGCATCTACATATTAATCGTAGACAATTTTTTTAAAAAATGGACAAAAATACATTGATTTTCGGACATTTTAAGGAGTCTGTAGCTCAATCCTACTAAAAGTTGGTGAGGCTACCTTAAAAGCAACAGAAGTGACCAAGCACTGTGCAAGGGTACTAGTACGTGTTCATTGTCTTATTACTTTTCAATGGCTTTCGATGCACATAATATCGATTGTTGTTTTCAATTGCGTATTGATTTCTTGAAAGTGGAAATTTCCATTTTCCAAAGTTTTTATCCGAATAAACACAATTTTGTTTTTTAAATAAATATGCAAATATTATTCTATTAATCGTTGGAGGCAATTTTTAAAGATTTCTTTAGCTTAATGTTTATGAGTTTCTAATATTCAAACAATTTATTTTTCTTTCCTTTCAGTGATTTGGAATTTCACACTGCCGAGGAATATGAACAGCATCTAAGGAGAGTACTAACTTGAAATTAAGCATAAAATCATCATTTCTATGAGAACTTCCAAAATGAATCAACCACGCCACACAATTCAACAACAGTATCATCATAAACGAACGTAAAACAAATCATTTATTATTAGATTTACCACAACAGACAGAGAAATAACGCAACTGAAAACAAAAGGAATCCTCAAGCAAACTAATTACATTTTGCCATACAAGAAAACTCAGTATATATTATTTTTAAAAGGCTTTGTTGAAACCAAAAGAAACCTCCCACCCCCTCATGCACTCCTCCCCTTCAAACTCAAGACAAATATCCTCTTTTCGCCATGCATAACTTTTGTTTAAACAAACCTTAAACAATTGAAAACAAAACTGTAAACATCTTTTGTTTTGCCGTACACATTACATGTAAGTTGTCCTCCTTTGTTCCTTAAACTAATTTTAACATTTTTGTGACAAATTCCTGGTCTTTTTTATATAATTAGTTTAGCTAAAAATAAAAATAAAGATATAAGGAAATTATAACAATAATGGACAAAACAAAAGGAAATGCGAAAAGATGTTGAAAACCAAGAGTTGGTAAATGAAGAGAAAAATAAAAAAGAAAACAAAAAAATAAATAAAATATTTTTTAATAAGCGAAAAAATTTAAGATAAACAAATAACAAGAAAAATTAAAAGTAAGAAAATTGATAAGTTTTTTGTATATATTGTAATATTTTAACAAAACAAAAATGATCATACAACTATTTATATTTATACAATAATAACAAAAACAAAAAATTACTAACATAAATACTAACAACAATTAAACCATAAAAATCCATTATGGTAAATGTGTAATTAAAGCAAACGAAAACAAACAAAAAAAATATTAAAACCTAAAGAAAAAATCATAAATACCATTTACACTACAACACGACTCAACACTAAATGCAAAGGAAAATATTTATTTAAAAATTATATATTCTCTTTTTTTGTAGTGAAATCAATACGATATTTTTAATATTAACTGAACTCAAAGCATTTATAAACAATTAACAAACAGCGTTTACATTGTACATTCAACCAAAAATCTCTTAAATATGCGTTTTCAATACAGTCGACTCCACTTTTGTGTAAACAGCTGAACGACAAAAAAATCGGATGACTCAAAGCGAACAATTGACCCGATTGATAGAAAAACCTCCATTCACTGAAAACTTCGGATATCTGAATATATTTACTTCTGCTCTACTGACTTCTGGTGTTTTAGTTTCCACGGATTTCTCAAAAAACACTTTTTTGTACTTTTTGTGGATTCGATTACTCTTGTTTGTAATTTGATCAAAATCGATTTTTAAATTACAATTCTCCATTTTTTGTAACAAATCAAATTTTCTGTCATTATCTAAAACCAAACCAAATTTATATCATAATCTCCTTCCGCTGAAAATTCCATTTTTTTCTTCTGATTTACTGACAAATGATGTCTTAGTTTTCCCAGATTTCTCAAAAACACTTATATTTAGTACTTATTCTGGAATCGATTACTCTTGTTTGTATGTTGATCGAAATCGATTTCTTAATTACAATTTTAGATTATTTGTAACAAATCAAATTTACTGTCATTATCGAAAACCATTACATGACTGCAAAGAAAGACAATATATTGTACAAGATGGGTTATGTGCTTCTTTTTTGAGAACTTGAGAAGCACAACAATCATTTAGGCTTAGCTGTTTTCGCATTTAAAGTGGCCGAATTTAGTGCGTTTTTTTTCAATTTTGACTTTTTTGAGTTCTTGTGATAAATAAATCGAAAATGTGTGCGCTCCTGAGTGCAGTTATTTTACATTATTGCAAAGAAAAAGCATATCGTCCATCTTGTACAATTAATCGTCTTTGATTTGGACTAGTAACATCGATTTTTGTTTTTCAAAAATCGAGTTTAAACCATTACATGACTTTAAAAACAATTCCATACTCTGAAATGTAAGAGCTGAAATCGTGCCAAAAAAAATTAAGACGTTAAAAATTTAACATGGTTTTCTTTAGTGATAATACCTACAACTGCCAGCCATACAACGGTATTGACCGCGATGATCCTAAAACTCTTTAAAAGCAGATAACATTTCGAATATTATTTTGAAATCGATAATCGAAATGAAACATGACATACCGTGCTGTATAGAAACATATGTTTTCTTGTTTTGTACTTATATATTAAAACGTTGTCAACGAGAAAGAGGTGTCATCGGCGAAATTGTAAATAAATCGGCGAAAATAAATCGACTCAAACTGATAGTTGAAAGAAATTGTAAAAATTTTTACAAAGCAAATGTGTAGCAATTATTGTTTTTGAGTATTTTATTGCAATTTATAGTTTTTTTATCGTCTATCGAATTCGCCAATGAAATCTCTTGCTGTTGAATAATCTTTGGTGTATACAAAGAAAACTAATGTTGCCATATTACTCTAAATTTTATTCAATTTAATCATATTGCATGCTAACTAGCTTACTGAGCTATTTACCACGAAAGAACACGAATAATATTTCGAACATAGTACAGGAAAAATATGAGTTTTCTTTAACTTGAACTTCGAATCAGCGAAACGACTTTCACTTATCCAAGGTACGTTCACAAAAATGTTTTCAGTTATCCGAGAACCTATGTAGTATGGACTAAGAGTAAAATAATAGTGGAGTTTTTGGTTAAGCCATGTTAATAAGACTGGATAGAAAAACCGCAATAGTTAAGTCATTCGTTACCAAAAAGTGTCAAGTGTTGAGTATGTCTATAGAAAACAACATTTTAGAAAAATAATTGGTTGGCGCATTTTAAGTACTTATACTCGATAGTTTTCCACTTTTCTAATTTTAAAGATACTCGATAGTTTTCCACTTTTCTAATTTTAAAGACTCTAGTACTTTTAAACTATTCCTTTAGACATAGTCTTGGCACTTTTTGTTAATAAATGATTTAAATATTGCAGTTTTGCTATCCAGTGTTATTTATCGAGGCCTAACCAAAAACACCACTACTACAGTTTTATTTTTTACCAATTCTAGTCGGAGTCAAGCTCGGTAGTCACTGCATTGGGATCAAACTGATTTAGTGGAATTTCGAAATTTTTTATATTTTTTTAAAGCTAGTTTTAAATTTGGTCTTGCATAAAGGACGCCATCATTCGTTAAGAGGAAATAATTGGCAGTTTGTGTGGATTTTATGTTAGACTTTTTAAAAATATATCAAATAAAGTAAATTCATATCATATTATAAAAACTTATATCAAAAAAATAAAATAACACATATCTTCTTACATATAATCTACTAACTATCAACTCGTTGGCCTCTTAACAGGATTTAAACTAGTTCGTTGGCAAACAATGCATATTGAAGACTTCTTCAGGGGATTTATAAACCTTTTTTAAATCTCAGCCTTAAAAAGTATATCGAGCTGGGGCAACATGAGCAATTCTTTAGTTGCACTACAGAAAAGTTAAACTAAAGTGTGAATTAAAGAATCATATAAATTACTTGACGGCAAGGTTATAATGAATATCCCAACTTTGGACAAGACATTCAATTCTCTCAAGGTTTAAGTTTGTGAATTACTTAATTCTCTCAACATCCCATTAAGCAACTAGGGAAAACTTCTCTCAAATCAGTTAACTGTGCACAATATGACTCTAAAACTTACTGATCAAGACCTTATGTTTAGCACCAACTTCGAAAGGTCAATGTTTTTTATAAAGAAGTTTCAATATGACATAGAGAAAAATCTCTTACTAGTGAAGTTGCCGTCATTTAGGAGGTGGAATCCCGACACTAAAAATTTTAAGATGTTCTTACCTGCCGTTGAACCTTGGTCTACTGATATGATAGTCGTTTACAACAATGTCACACCACGGAGGTTGAAGTTTCTTGTCATTTCTTAAATGTGTAATCGCGATAAAATTTTAAGGCTAGAATATTGGACGCCCTTTTTAAACAACTTGATTTTGAAATTGTTTCTTATATCACACACATGATAAAGTATACAATTTAAATAACAGTAAAAGTGCTGTATTAGCTTCGATTGGCTCTCCATTTCCTATGCTGTCAATTTCCCATGACGACACAGTCAACTTTAATGGCGGCGTGAACCATCAACGGAAAAGTTCACGTTTTGGCAGATGATTTCGACAAAATTTTTCTATGTTTTTTGGATACAATACGAGTAATGATCGTTTTCAGTATTATTTTTATTTTTTTGTTGCGTCAATTGTACCCAAAGACAAAAATTGTCGACAAAATTATTAAATGTTTAACAATAACTAAAATATAGAACATCCCTGGCAATTCAGTTCTCGAAATAGCCTGCTTTTAGTAATTTAGCGTCAAAACGGTTATTCTTTAATCTGTTGTGTGGGATTTTATCAGCGTTGAGGCAACATTTTTATAATTTTCTTCCATTAGAGGGTAAACCTTTTTTTGAGAAACGAAATCACCCTAAATCCCCATTAGGTTGACTGTTATTTGCCCAAAGAAACACAGCTAAGTTCTAAAAGGTTAAACAATCACACACTAAGAAATTTTTAAAAAATTGTTGTAATCCGTTCGATTATTGGTAGAACAAGTTTGGGATTCTAACAGCGTGGAGGCAACATTTTTATAATTTTCTACCATTAGAGGGTAAACCTTTTTTTAGAAACGAAATCACCCTAAATCCCCATTAGGTTGACTGTTATTTTCCCAAAGAAACACAGCTAAGTTCTAAAAGGTTAAACAATCACACAATAACAAATTTTTAAAAATTTGTTCTTTGAGTTTGTCGAAATTCCGCTAACATTAAGATCACGATTGCTATTGTCCTAAAATAAACCGCATATAATAGTATCAGCCCTTTTTTTTACAAAACCTCTCGCCGAAATCCAATAACTGATATTACCTAACCAGCAAAAACCCTGTGTTCAGTTCCCCGACTGAAATGGGACAAAAACTAATTTCAATCAAAAATAAGGTTTTTTTAGTGTTAATTTTTTTGTCGTAATTTGAAATCAACCTATCAATCAAAATGCTACACCTCAAGAGAAAAACAGTGTTTAGTTACAACTCATTTGTATGTCCTCCACCGAAGAAGAGTTGATGGAATATTAAATTTGTCAGTCCGTTTGCAACATTACGAATTATTGTTCGGAGATAATATAAAGTAAATATTTTATAGATCGTCGTAAAATATATTAGACGTTCTAACCATGTCCGTCCTTCCGTGTGTCTCATCAGTCAGGATACTGAAAGTTTAAATGATGATGGCTTATGGTCATAAGTTGCTTGGGATTGTAAATGGGCAGTATTGGCCTAGCGGTTTTTCTGCCAATTCGTATATAGAGTAATTTTGTTTTGGCTGAGATAAGGGGTAGGCCCATAGGCCTTAACGGCCTTAAAACGTACCATTTTTCTGCCCTTTTGGGGCGCAGGGCGGTGGAGGGTAAATACGGTTCGGCCGGGCCAAACTCAACGACGTTTTTACTTGTTATGATTAGAATTTAAATTAGTTTTTTCTTTTTATATACACACATATATACAATATACAAAAGAGTATTTACGATATGCCAATGTAAACACAATTTAAGGTAAATCGAAAAAAAACAACACACATTATTTTAAAATTAAATATTTATGGTGAAATTAACAAGAAGAAAAAGCCCAACACATGCATACTACAGCTTATAAATAAATTAAATATCAATTTGTAATTAACACATGCAAATAAACCAATACTTAAAACATGCACGGACCCCCTCCCTCTATCTCTATCGATCTGTAACCCCATCCCGTTCTACGTACCAACCATACCCGATTTTATGATTTAAATGTGTAGTTATTTTAACGATATACAAAAATAACAGTTAGAAGAGGTGGGCAAAAGAAAAGCTGGAAAAAAATGAAATATGAATTATAAATGTACGATGTGTAATGAGTATAAAAGAGTTCTTTTTTATAAAAAAAAAAATCTGAATCAATTAAAATTAACTTTAACAGCCATGGAAACACACTCATAGTCTACATAAAATAAATTCGAAACGAACTAAAATTCAAATATTTTGGAAAAATATTAATTAAATATATGATAATATGTTTGAAACCAAACGTCAAATGTTAAAAACTCAAACATTTGAAGTAGTTAAGAAACATTTAAACACGAAAACAAATCATTTCGATTGAACATCTCCAGCAGATTAAGGAATTTTGAAATTTAAGGCGGTTGAAACTTTAGTTCTGTTTTAATAGAGTTGCAAGTAAATTTTCTCTTGAATAGAATTTTTACTATATTTAAGCTTAAACTGTGTTTAAACAATATTTTAGCTTCAACAGAGTTTAAACTTAATTTGTGAGTTTCTATAGTTCAGCTTTAATAGAGTTTCAACTAAATTTTCTCTTAAACAAACTTTAAACAATATTTGATTTAAACTGTATTTAAACAATATTTTAGCTTCAACTGAGTTTAAACTTAAGTTATGAGTTAAAACTCAAAAAATTTTCTTTTTTCCCAAAAATAAAGTAAGCCTGAACGCTCACAAATCCCTTTCGCCTTTAAAAGCCTATTGAAATCAAATATTCCCTCGAACAGTGTTTTAACTTAGATTTCTGTTGGAAAAAGTTTAAACTATATTTAAGCTTAAACTGTGTTTAAACTATATATTTTATCATCAACTGAGTTTAAACATAAGTTATGAGTTTAAACTCAAAAACATGTTCTTCTTTCCCCATAAAAAAGTAAGCCTTAACGCTAAAAAATTCTTTTTTGCCTTTAAACTCCTATTGAAATCAAATATTCCTTCGAATAGAGTTTTGACTGAGATTTCTCTTGAAAAGAGTTTAAACTATAATTAAGCTTAAGCTATGTTTAAACTATATTTTAGATTCAACTAAGTTTAAGCTTATGTTATGAGTTTAAACTCAAGAACATGTTCATTTTTCCCAAGAAAAAAGTAAGCCTTGACGCTCAAAAATTCCTTTTCGCCTGAAACAACTTGTTAAAATCAAATATTCCCTCGAAATGATTTGAAATGTTATATATACACACACAGAGACACTCAGAACAAAAATATAGTAAACTATATATCTACAAGAAGAACCTATTAGCAATAAATACCTAGTATAGTTATAACTACTAAATCTGGATTACTACAGAACCGTACCCAAAATCCCATTTTCGATCGATCTCTCCCCCCAATTCTTCATGCATTTTCATAAAACCAAATGGAATAAAACCACATAACGAATATATCGTGAATAACTTGCATTTATACTTAGAACAGGCCATAAGTTACAACAACTCCTTTGATTTGTTTATGTCGTTTTGTTTGAAATTTTTTACATAAATATTAAAACAAAACAGAAAACTGCAACAACAACAAAAACCCATGAAAAATACATATAAGAAATTGAAATTTATAAGTCATGCTGTAGTTGGTAATACTCATAAATATTAATAAATTTAAAATTCGTTAAGCGTAAAACAGTCTAGTCCTAAGGCAATAATTAATAATAAATAAAATTGAAAACAAAAAAATAATTATAATTATAAAAGAAAATCGAAAAAAATCCAGTTTAAATCTTAATGAATGAAATTTAAAACAAAACAACAAAAAAAACGAAATAACAAAACTAACTGAGAAATGAACTTAAATCTAAATATAAAACGAAGAAGAAGAAAAAAGAAACATAAATAAATTGATAACTATAAATGTAAAACAGTGAGTGTTTTTATTTTTCGGAAGGCCATAAATTATTTAAAAACTGCTTATAAAGCAATGATTGTCAGTTAAACTATGCTTAAAGATGAGAAGTCTCTCAAGCTAGTAGCTTTTCGAAACCGGCAGAGGAAGAGTGGGGTCAACTGAATTCTCACAGGTGAACCCAGAGCCCGTTTGCTAGAATGAAATACATCTAGGATAGTTCCTGTCGTCCTCTATGTATAGATGGTGGCATAGAACGAATTTCTGGTGTAGACAGCGAAGCTACCAGTCGGAGTGTGTGGAGCTTAAACAAGAAGCAATCTAAAGGTATTTTTTCAATAGGTTTTTTTCACAGAAATCTCACGCATACGTAATGCGTGAGTTTTATTAAACTTTATTTATTTTTTCTTTTCAGTATTGTTTGCCATTTAATCATGGAAAGACTTATACCGCGAAAACCACGGTTTGGAGCGGGCTATGGGCTGGGGGAATCATCGGTCCAATTTTTCAAAATTTGTTCATAAATTATGCGTGAGATGTATTAAACTTTATTTATTTTTTCTTCGCAGTATTTTTTTCCATTTAATCTTGGACTTACACCGCGAAAGCCACGGTTTGGTGTGTTTTAATGGGCTGGTGTAATCTTCTGTCCATATATTTCAAATTTGTAACGGGTGATCACTTTAGATGTACTTTTTTCAAAAAGATTTTTTTTCACAAATTACGCGTGAGTTGTGTTAAACTTTAATTTTTTCTTTTCAGTATTGTTTGCCATTTAATCATGGAAAAACTTACACCGCGAAAACCACGGTTTGGTGCGGTTTAGTGGGCTGGTGTAATCATCGGTTCATATTTTTCAAGTTTGTAACGGGTGATCACTTTAGAGGTACTTTTTTCAAAAGAGTTTTTTTCACAGATTACGCGTGAGTTGTGTTAAACTCTATTTTTTTCTTTTCAGTACGAAAACCACGATTTGGTGCGGTTTATGGACTGGTGGAATCATCGGTCCATATTTTTCCAAATTTGTAACTGGTGATCAGTCTAGAGGCATTTTTTCAATAGGGTTTTTTTTTCACAGATTACGCGTGAGTTGTGTTAAACATTATTTGTTTTTTCTTCTCAGTATTGATTGCCATTTCATCATGGAAATACTAAAACCACGGTTTGGTGCGGTCAATTGGGCTGCCATGATGAGTTGGCTGCCCAGATCGTGTGATATCAAACCTTTAGACTTTTTTCTTTAGGGCTACGTAAAGTCCAAAGTCTTTGTTGACAAACCAGCTACGATTTACGTTTTGGAAGCCAATATTACGTGTGTCATTAAAGCCATACCGGTCAAAATGCTCGAACGAGTCATTGAATATTGGACCCTCAGAATGGACACCCTGAGGCGTTGAATTTTTATATTCTTTTTATTTTGAAAAGCGTCTAACATTTGAAGGAAATTATTAAAAATGGCATTAAGTGTCCCCTCGGATGAACAATACAGATTTCACACTTGATTTGAATTTTTGTATTCTTTTTTTTTGAAAAAAATACCTCTAGATTGATCACCCGTTAGTAACATACGACAAGGTCTGACCGAAGTCAACAAGCAGTCAGGTAGCACGGGTGATCCGTGCCTCTAGAACAGTTTTTTTCTACAGGGCGGCGCGCCACTTGTGCTAGTGTAAGAAACTCAAATAATTTTTTTTAATTAATGTATTCCATTTATTTGTTTTGTTATATTTTTTAGAAAAATCATTTTAATTTTATATGACTTACTTTGTTTGAAGATGATAGACCGTAAATAAACAAGTAATCCACGAATATGCGACACCAGATCAGAAAATTATTCATTGCGGCCTGAAGGGTTAAAGGTTGGGATCGCTTCAATTATTTCTTAAATTCAGTCAAATTCCTTGGCTTCGTTTTGTACAACTCTTGCTTGGCATAACCTTATAAAAAAAGTCTGATGCAGTCAGGTCCGGTGACCTTGAGGGCCAGTAAAAAGTGAAATTTCTATATATTAATTTGTTTGATAGTTTTTGTTTGAGCTCTGCCATAACCGGTCTGGCTATACGAGTATGTGCATTTGCTTCATCTTGCTGAAACCAAATGCTGTTGAATCTGATACCTCTTCGACGTAGTTCTGGGTAAAAAAAAACTCCTTCAACATTTTTAAATAACGATCTTCATTGACAGTCTCTGTTTCACCGTTTTCTTCAAAAAATATTGTCCCCACAACTGCTTGATGAAACTGCGCAGCACACAGTAACTCTTCCTGGGTATAGTTCCGTCTCATGAAGTATTTGTGGATTAGATTTACTCCATATACGGCAATTTTGCTTGTTTCTACGTTGTAGATTTTACGTAGACAGGAAATGTTCCTAATGGAAATTTGTAAATAATAATAATAACATTGCCGTTTAGAAGAAAAGGGAGCTCATCAGACATAAAAATGATATTTATCAAGCTGTTATCTTCTTCGGCCATTTCAATAATTTTTTGGCAAAATTCCATTCGAATAGGAAAATCCAGGGGGTTTAACTTGCTTGTTGTTTGGACTTTGTACGTAAACAAGTTAAAGTCATCGTGAACTATGCGTTGTAATGGCCGTCTGCTAACTGCAATTTGCGCCGGTAAGTTTCGAGTCGAAACGCTTGGATTTGCCGGAATAGACGATGCTACAGCCGTGATGGTGTCTTCAACCCGAACGTACGGATCTCGATGGTACGACAAACATGCCTCAATCGCAAGACAGGCGGTTCTATGTACCGGACTGACCCGAATCAGCAATCTTCGGCCAAGGGCTGTCACCCCGCACACAACGTGTGCCGCCATAACAACAACCAGCCTTCTAATGGTCCATCTACTCGGTTAGTTCCGCCAAACTGTGCAAAGCATGGTCCAGCTGCGCCATTAAAATCCTACAAATTGCAAATCAAAATGGAAAATCAAACGCAAATGGAAATTGAGAAAATACAAATTAATGGTGGTCCAACCATAATGCACGATATAAATTGTGAGTCACACCTTAACGTAAAATTTTTTGCCCAACTTTATTTGACATTTCTTTGTTTCAGTATTTGACGAACTCAATCAACCACGGGGAAGAAAAGAATTTAGCACCGCCTTTAGATTACTGAAGCCTTTTACAAAAAAGGCGTTCAAATCAAAATGCATTTCGTGAACTTCATGATTTTTTGTTTGAATGTGTCCACAAGCGAGAGAACTGTGCGAAAACTTCAGCAAACCGGGTGACTTTACTTATATGGTGCAGTTAATGGTTTGACGGCGTCATTGGGCCGTATTTCTACGAAAATGAGGTTGGAAAAGCATTTACCAAGAGCGAGATGATCACGGACTTTTTGTGGCCAGAAATTAAGGATATGGACCTGGACAATAAGTGGTTTCATATCCAAAATCTTTATGGAAACAAATATGAGTTGGGGCCTTTTTGTGCTAAGGTAACGACATACATTTACCAACCCAAGGTAAAGTTTTATTTATTTATTTAACAACTGGCTGCAAAATCCCCCACCGTTTGTTAAAAGCCAAAGTTATTTTTTATATATTTTGTGATTTTTTAATGTTTAATGTTTAATTGCAGGGTTAGCCTATTGAAGATTTACCAACATCACGTTAGCAATACTGGCAACCCGATAATGGCAGCTATGTCAAATTCATACCAATGACAGCTGTTTATATTGTTTTCAACTTACAACTATCATTTGAATCAAAGTTTTATGGATCAAACGTTATTCTGTATTGAATTCAGACTTAATAGTGTAATTGCGTTATACAGGGTGCGCCAAAAGTTACTATAGGGTTCAAACTTTTACAACTTTTTCGTTTGTTAATTTTTTTCTCAGATTATATGGGTGATCCATCTAGAGGTATTTTTTCAGTTCAAAAAGGTATAAAAAATCAAATGAAGTGTGGAAAATTTATTGGTAATTTGAGAGAACATTTATGGCATTTATTTCTTGAAAATAGTTTTCGTCAAAAGTTGGTTGCAACTACGCCTCAGGGTTTCCATTCTGAGGGTCCACTTTTGGATGACTCATTCGAGCATTTCGACCGGTATGGCTTTAACGACACGCGTTATGTTGGCTTTCAAAACCTGAATCGTAGCTGGTTTGTCAGCATAGACTTTGGACTTTACGTAACCCCAAAGAAAAATGTCTAAAGGTGTCATATCACTCGATCTAGGCGGCAAACTCACCTGTCCAAAACGTGAAATTAGCTGCTTTTCGAAATGACCTCTCAATAGATCAATTTTTGAGTAGCTGTATGGCAAGTGGCACCGTCCTGTTGAAACCTTGTGTCGTCAAGATTACGGGCTTCAATGACAGGTAGCAAAAAGCTCGATATCATGTCGCGATAGCGAGCTCCATTCACGGTTACGTTTAGGCCATCATCATTTTTGAAAAAATATGTACTGATAATTCCACCAGCTTATAAACCGCACCAAACCGTGGTTTTCTCTGGGTATAATGGCACCTCTTGAACCTCTTCTTGTTGCTCTTCAGCCCAAATACGGCAATTTTGTTTATTGACTTTGCTGCTGAGCCAGAAATGACATCATCTCTGAACAAAATTTTCGTCGAAAACAGCTTCGCGTTTCTCACCGAACGCTTATTTCCATAATACAGTTGCCAACATTTGAAGGAAATTATTGTCAAAAAGTAAATGCAACAAAATGTCCTTTCACATTACCAATAAAGATTCCACACTTGATTTAAATTTTTATATTTTTTTTGTTCTAAAAAGATGGATCACCCTAAATAATACACAAAATGGAAATTTTTTACACTAAGTATGAAAAATACTGTGACTTAAATGACCCACGTTTTCAGTTTCGCAATAATGGGCTCCTTTTAGAGCATTTTCCATAACATCTTTCAAAATTTGAGGCTGTAGCGTTCGAAGCGTGTTGGCCCTGAGTTGAAGGATTGTCTCGGGCTTGTTCACATATACCCGCTCCTTCAAATAACCACAAAGAAAATAGTCGGGAGCTGACAAATCTGGCCCAACAATTTCCGAATTTCTGGAAATTATTCGCTCTCCAAAAATTTAACTTAAAAATAATGTCGCTTAAATGACCCCGTTTTCGGCGTCGCAATGATGGGCTCGTTTTAGAGCATTTTCCATAACATCTTTCAAAATTTGAGGCTGAAGCGTTCGAAGCGTGTTGGCCTAGAGTTGAAGGATTGTCTTGGGCTTGTTCACATAAAATCGTTCCTTCAAATAACCCCAAAAAAATAGTCGGGTGCTGACAAATCTGGCGATCGCGCTGGCCAAAAAATTTACGAATTTCTGATAATTATTCGCTCTCCAAAAATTTGTCTTAAAAGTGCCATTATGGCAGTGTCTCCGTCCTGCAGAAACCACATCTCAGGTCTGTTTTCAAGAGCACGACGTAAAAAATATTCTATCATAAACCAATACCGCTCTCCATTTACGGTTACAGCACTTCCATCTTTATTCTCGAAGAAGTAAGGCCCAATGATATTTGCAGATGTGATCGCACACCATACACCTAATGGGGTGCAATTGGCGCTGATGAATAGCTCTTGGATTTTCAGAACCTACAGTTCTACAACTTATGAAAAGCCATTCAAATGAAAATGAGCTTCATCATTTATAATTTGATCATCTATAATTGAATTTTCAATAAAGTTGATTTAATTTCTGACCAACTTTTGAAATTTAACTGCAAAATTTAGACGTTGCCGATGATCTGCGGGTTTTAATTCTTGCACCAATTGCACCTTATATGGGTATAAGAGTAATTCTTTTTTTTTCTACCTGAGCAGAACGCCTTCTGGTAGATGTTTCTGATATTCCGTTAACACTTTGCTGTACAAGTTCAATATTTTCCGCAGTGCGAATTCAACGTGGTCTACCAGTTCGAGGCAAATCTCTTACGGTGCAATGTTGGTGATGACGATCAACTAAGCAACGAATCATTGTTCCGAGGCAAAATTTTGACGTTAAAATATGCGATATGCTTTTTGCGTTATAATAATTGGTCGCTGATTAAAATAATAAAATTCTATTATTCTGGTTCTTTGTTCAGTCGTGAACCTCTCCATTATTTATTCTCCAAGTGTTATTTAAATAATCTAAAAAAATTAAAAAAAAAATATATAAACGAAAACTTTTTTTTTAATTTTTAAACTCCATGGTACCTTTGGTAGTTATAATTTATAACGATTTGTGGTTATATTATTTATATATCATATCATTCAGCCAGCAATGTCAAACGCTATTGTGGTGGACGAAAATAAAACGCAACAACACATGAAATGATTCGAAAAGTAGAGGCTCGACTTCAAGGAAATTCACGTAGTAGTGATAATCAAATGGCCAAAGAATTGAAAATATCCCAGCGAAGCAACCGAGCTGTGATCACCGATGGACGTTGTCCAATCGTTTTTATTCATGGAAGTTCCAAGATGACTCGAAGAATGGTTAAAACAACATCTTCCACAATTCTTTTCGTCCACACTAGTGCTTTCGATTTCGCCTGATGCAAATCCGATGGACTATTCAATCTGGGCCATTTTGGTTAGCAAAAAAAAGTATGGCATGGTATGACTGCGCTGAAGAAAGCCATTGTACGACTCCTACAGCCGGTTTTATGCACCGGATAGACGCGAAGGGGGAATTCTTCAGCCAAAGACTTTCACCTTGGGGTTATATGCCGCTACAAAAACAACAATATTGTAAGAGAGTGGCTCAAAATACCACAAGATCATACTCGTGCAGCAAGCAACTTATTTTTCAATCGTTTGAAGGACATAGTCAAAAGGTGGCTACTTCGAGCAGAAGGGAATGAATTCTGAAATTTGGATAATTCTGTATTGGTATGAAAAAACAAACACAAAAAATATGGTCGTTGGAACACTTTAATCGTCTAACCCTGTAGCAAAGAGTATATATATTAAAAGAGAATTCGTTAACTCCGAATCTTAACTGTTCGAATGACGAGCTAGATATGGGATTACTTGGGCATTGTTTTTGAGGGAAATTTTATTTGGTTGGCGGGCATTATTCTATGAATAAGTCCCATTTTTGAAAAATTGTATTTGAGAGCGAAACTTGAAATCAACCAAAAAAGAAAAATAATTATGAATGAAATCAAGCAAAAAAGAAAAACAATTATGAATGGTTGGTGAGAAAGTGGGTGAGTGGGCGAGACGATGGCCATAAAGAACCACAACAACAACCATTACCAAAACGTATGAAATAAATTGTGAAGCACCAGGCGCACAGGAAAAATCACACGGCATTCGGTCGTCTGGTTTGCTTTTTTATTTGCTTCATTGTTTGAATGTACAATCGTACGTACATACATATGAAAAAAAAGAAAGCCAATAGAAGCCGTAAACGGTATGTATGTACGTACGTAGGTGTGCTGTTGTACAAGTAGTGGCTGCGCAAGGAAATTGCTCTGCTCGCACACACCAACACAAAGGCGTGTGTGTGCGCAGAGGAATGTGACACTCGTACAAAAGGACAGAAAATCTGTTGACAGAGAAAAAAGTTTGAATATTCGTACATGCGAGTATGTTTATTTTGTTTTCGATTTGGTTTGTTTATTTTATGCGAGCCTGGTATTTTGATTTATTCACAACATGAGGAAAGCGGTCTTTTGGGGCCTTTACCGAAAAAAACACGCCATCCCCTACATAACCCCATTCCTTCTGCCCACCAACAATATGAAAATCGTCATTAAATGACATTTAACCCCCCAACAACCCCAACTGTTTTACACACAAAGGAAGTTTTTTGTTTGTATGTATGTATGCTTTCAAAAAATTTCTTTAAAATTTCAATATAAACAACAACAACACAAACTCTTATTGTGATGTACTATGTATGTATGTATTCAATAACATGTGACACCCTCCCCCAACTCCCCACCCCTCACATCTATCAATCAATACAAATTTTATATTTTTTGGTAGAAACTGAATTTTGGCAACATGGAATTTCTGAAATCAATTTCAAGAAAGTTACAAATTTTCAATTTTGCTTCCTTTTCTCCCCCCTACCCCATAATCATACATACATACATATATTTTTAATGAAGACACCATCTGTTTTTTCTTTTGGCCTAGTAATATGTGAATTTGTGTGTGTATGTGGTATGTATGTGTCAACAAACGTTTTCAAATATTTTTCAACAACAACAATAACAATAACAACAACAAACCAAACTCTCAATGAAACGTATGTATGTATGTACATATGTATGTTTGTATTCAAAAACCTGTTTTCCCTCCTCTTACTCCTTACCCCTCTCCTCTATCAAACAAGAATATTTTTTGTCTTTGAATTTTTTGTGGAAATTTGAAATTTGCCAAAGACAATTTCTAGAAAGTTGCATATTGAATAAAAGTCACATCTTTTTTTGCTTTGCGCCTGGTAATTTGAATTTTTAACGTATATGCAAAAACGTTTCTTTTTATTATTAAATAAGGCAGAAAGAAAGAAAAATGAAACAAATTTTGTGGAAGTTTCTAGATTTCAAAACAAAACAGTTGAAACTCATATTGATATGTATGTTTTCAACAACCTCTTTCCCCTCGCCCAACTCCTCACCCCTTTGCTCTATCAATTAAGGTACATTTTCATTATTTGTGAAAATTTGAAATTTGGCAACAACGAAGTTTCTGAAACCAATTTCTAAAAATTTATAAATTATCAATTTTTCATTTTAGAAATTTCTACGTTGCCAAATTTCCACAAATAAATCTAATACTGAAAAATTGTAAGTAATTAATATTGATGAGGTGGCGTGTGGGGGGAGAGGTTGTTGAACCCATACAATATGCTGTTGTTGTTTTGAATTCTAGAAACTTCCACAAAATTTGTTTCATTTTTAATTTCTTTCTGCCTTAGTTAATGAAAAAAACCTTTTTTGCAAAGACGTTAGAAATTCAAATTACCAGGCGCAAAGCAAAAAAAGATGTGACTTTTATTCAATTTGCAAATTTCTAGAAATTTCCTTTGGCATATTTCAAATTTCCGCAAAAAATTTAAAAGCTGAAAAAATATTTCTGTTTGAGTGAGGGGAGGGGTGAGGAGTAAGAGGAGGGAAAACAGGTTTTTGAATACAAACATACATATGTACATACATACGTTTCATTGCGAGTTTGGTTTGTTGTTGTTATTGTTTGTAGTTGTAGAAATTTTCGCAAATATTGTTGTTGTTGCTGAAAAAATATTTGAAAACGTTTGTTGACATACATACATACATACATACATACATACCACATACACACACAAATTCAAATATTACTAGGCCAAAAGAAAACACAGATGGTGTCTTCATCAAAAATATATGTATGCATGTAGGATTATGGGGGAGGAAGAAGAAAAAAGCCAAAATTGAAAATTTATAACTGTCTTAAAATTGATTTCAGAAATTCCATGTTGCCAAAATTCAGTTTCCACCAAAAAATGTAAAATTTGTATTGATTGATAGATGTGAGGGGTGGGGAGTTGGGGGAGGGTGTCACATGATATTGAATACATACATACATCTCAATAAGAGTTTGTGTTGTTGTTGGTGTTTGAAATAAATTGAAATTTTAAAGAAGTTTTTTGTAAGCATACATACATACTTATACATACATACAAGCAAAAAACTTCCTTTGTGTGTAGAAATAGTTGGGGCTGATGGGGGGTTAAATGCCATTTAATGACGATTTTCATATTGCTGGAGGGTAGAGGGAATGGGGGTATGTAGGGGATGGCGTGTTTTTGTCGGTAAAGGCCCCAAAAGACCGCTTTCCTCATGTTGTGAAGAAATCAAAATACCAGGCTCGCATAAAATAAACAAACCAAATCGAAAACAAAATAAACATACTCGCATGTACGAATATTCAAACTTTTTTCTCTGTCAACAGATTTTCTGTCCTTTTGTACGAGTGTCACATTCCTCTGCGCACACACACACGCCTTTGTGTTGGTGTGTGCGAGCAGAGCAATTTCCTTGCGCAGCCACTACTTGTACAACAGCACACCTACGTACGTACATACATACCGTTTAAGCTGGCCATAGACGTGCGATTTGTGTCTACGACTTGTGTGTGCTCGACGTCATGTTGCACGTGTATGGCGCTGTGATCACACAAATCCCCAGGTTGCTAAAATTTTTCATCAACTTGGGATTTGTGTCTACGTGTATGGGGTTGTGATCACACATTTATACATTTCGTAGTTTCAGTTGTTCTTGAAACGTCAAATATTGAAGAGCTCAAAATGGCCAGTAAGGAATTTTTATCTGAGTTCTTTGAAGTTTTAAGAGAGCAAGTTGCAATTTGGCAAAGTAAAAGTGAGAAATATAAAGACAGAAAGGAAAAACAAAAGTCATGGGAAATACATGTGAATGCTTATTCCTTTCTAGCAACCATTCTTCCGTCCATTTTCGTTTTCTGCTATTTTTTTTCTTTTCTTTTTCCTTTAAACGCATAAACTCGCATGTTGAATAAATCACCAAAAGCGCAATTGCATCATCCGCTTTGTCACCCATGCTTACTCGTCAACGTCAACCACAAAATGAAAATGTTGCACGTGTGTGGAGAAAAGGTAAAGACACAAATCGTAGACACAAATCGCACGTCTATGGCCAGCTTTACGGCTTCTATTGGCTTTCTTTTTTTTCATATGTATGTACGTACGATTGTACATTCAAACAATGAAGCAAATAAAAAAGCAAACCAGACGACCGAATGCCGTGTGATTTTTCCTGTGCGCCTGGTGCTTCACAATTTATTTCATACGTTTTGGTAATGGTTGTTGTTGTGGTTCTTTATGGCCATCGTCTCGCCCACTCACCCACTTTCTCACCAACCATTCATAATTGTTTTTCTTTTTTGCTTGATTTCATTCATAATTATTTTTCTTTTTTGGTTGATTTCAAGTTTCGCTCTCAAATACAATTTTTCAAAAATGGGACTTATTCATAGAATAATGCCCGCCAACCAAATAAAATTTCCCTCAAAAACAATGCCCAAGTAATCCCATATCTAGCTCGTCATTCGAACAGTTAAGATTCGGAGTTAACGAATTCTCTTTTAATATATATACTCTTTGATATATATACTCTTTGCAGAACAATTAAACAAGCTCTGTTAAGTTATTAAACATACTTCTGTTAACACACTGTCAACTATCAGAAAAATGCGCCATCTCTTTTTTTCTTCATGAACACCATTGGGATACAGCAGAGACATCAACCATATACTTGACATGGCAACGCAATGGAAGGCATTCGAAGCAGTGGAGTGTTTCCAACAGAGGGCGGCTATAGGGCGGGGCTCATACTTTCAAACCAAAATGACTCTGGGATGCAAACAATCGCAAAACCCCTGCATAATGTTTAAATAAAACACTGTTTTTTATTGAATCAATATTTGTTAATATATTTTAATTTTTATTAATTTTATGTATTGTATGTATATTTGATTAAATTCAAACCGAAATTTGACCGCAATCAATACTTTAATTCAATCAAAAATGTTAACAATATTTAATTTTTGCCGTTTTTTGTTTATTTTTTTTAATGTTTATAAGTAATTATTTAGTTGTTTTATGATGTTCAATAAATATTTTTTTAAATGTCAGTCAAAACTTAGTGTAATTTTCATCGCTTAAATATATGCACAAGAGGAAACTTCAGTTTTTAAATAGCTTTATGTCCAAGGTGGGTTAAAATTAATCTCCGTATCAGAACAAGATATACATTTGGTACATGTCGTCGAACGTACGTCGTCACATTTGACATTTGTGAACTAGATAGTTGCAGAATTAACAAAATATTAGAGGGGCAAAATCTAATAACAACAAGTGTTTTCTTCTATAATTTGCACAAATATTTTCGGAGTTATCGGCTTTCGAAAAAAGACCTTACTTAAAATAGGGGTTTCTTCAATATCTTGATAACCACTAACGCAATTTAGCAAATATAAAGTGCAGTTTGTTGCATTTTGAAAGCATTATAAACGTCAATAGAAAAGTTTTGAAAATTCGAAAAAAACATATTTTGAACCAAAAATTTGCAAAGGGGTTAGCCCATACAAATTTTGCAATTTAACAAAAATCTCAAATATTTTTTTTAATTAACAAAATAATAGAGGGGCAAATTCTGATAACAACAAGTGTTTTCTTTTATAATTTGCACAAATATTTTCGGAGTTATCGGCTTTCGAAAAAAGACCTTACTTAAAATAGGGCTTTCTTCAATATCTTGATAACCACTAATTCAATTAAGCAAATATAAAGTGCAGTTTGTTGCATTTTGAAAGCATTATAAACGTCAATAGAAAAGTTTTGAAAATTCGAAAAAAATATTTTGAACCAAAAATTTGCAAAGGGGTTAGTTAGCCCATACAAATTTTGCAATTTAACAAAAATCTCAATTAATTTTTTTAATTAACACAATAATAGAGGGGCAAAATCTGATAACAACAAGTGTTTTCTTTTATAATTTGCACAAATATTTTCGGATTTATCGGCTTTTAAAAATATCCGCTTTTGAAAATAAACCTCACTTCATTAAAATACGTTTTTTTCAATATCTCGATAATAACTGATTCAATTTCGCAAATATAAAGTGCAGTTTGTTGCATTTTGAAAGCATTATAAACGTCAATAGAAAAGTTTTGAAAATTCAAAAAAATATTTTGAACCAAAAATTTGCAAAGGGGTTAGTTAGCCCATACAAATTTTGCAATTTAACAAAAATCTCAATTAATTTTTTTAATTAACACAATAATAGAGGGGCAAAATCTGATAACAACAAGTGTTTTCTTTTATAATTTGCACAAATATTTTCGGATTTATCGGCTTTTAAAAATATCCGCTTTTGAAAATAAACCTCACTTCATTAAAATACGTTTTTTTCAATATCTCGATAATAACTGATTCAATTTCGCAAATATAAAGTGCAGTTTGTTGCATTTTGAAAGCATTATAAACGACAATAGAAAAGTTTTGAAAATTCGAAAAAAACATATTTTGAACCAAAAATTTGCAAAGGGGTTAGCCCATACAAATTTTGCAATTTAACAAAAATCTCAAATATTTTTTTTAATTAACAAAATAATAGAGGGGCAAAATCTGATAACAACAAGTGTTTTCTTTTATAATTTGCACAAATATTTTCGGAGTTATCGGCTTTCGAAAAAAGACCTTACTTAAAATAGGGCTTTCTTCAATATCTTGATAACCACTAATTCAATTAAGCAAATATAAAGTGCAGTTTGTTGCATTTTGAAAGCATTATAAACGTCAATAGAAAAGTTTTGAAAATTCGAAAAAAATATTTTGAACCAAAAATTTGCATACAAATTTTGCAATTTAACAAAAATCTCAATTAATTTTTTTAATTAACACAATAATAGAGGGGCAAAATCTGATAACAACAAGTGTTTTCTTTTATAATTTGCACAAATATTTTCGGATTTATCGGCTTTTAAAAATATCCGCTTTTGAAAATAAACCTCACTTCATTAAAATACGTTTTTTTCAATATCTCGATAATAACTGATTCAATTTCGCAAATATAAAGTGCAGTTTGTTGCATTTTGAAAGCATTATAAACGACAATAGAAAAGTTTTGAAAATTCGAAAAAAAATATTTTGAACCAAAAATTTGCAAAGGGGTTAGTTAGCCCATACAAATTTTGCAATTTAACAAAAATCTCAATTAATTTTTTTAATTAACACAATAATAGAGGGGCAAAATCTGATAACAACAAGTGTTTTCTTTTATAATTTGCACAAATATTTTCGGATTTATCGGCTTTTAAAAATATCCGCTTTTGAAAATAAACCTCACTTCATTAAAATACGTTTTTTTCAATATCTCGATAATAACTGATTCAATTTCGCAAATATAAAGTGCAGTTTGTTGCATTTTGAAAGCATTATAAACCACAATAGAAAAGTTTTGAAAATTCGAAAAAAACATATTTTGAACCAAAAATTTGCAAAGGGGTTAGCCCATACAAATTTTGCAATTTAACAAAAATCTCAAATATTTTTTTTAATTAACAAAATAATAGAGGGGCAAAATCTGATAACAACAAGTGTTTTCTTTTATAATTTGCACAAATATTTTCGGAGTTATCGGCTTTCGAAAAAAGACCTTACTTAAAATAGGGCTTTCTTCAATATCTTGATAACCACTAATTCAATTAAGCAAATATAAAGTGCAGTTTGTTGCATTTTGAAAGCATTATAAACGTCAATAGAAAAGTTTTGAAAATTCGAAAAAAATATTTTGAACCAAAAATTTGCATACAAATTTTGCAATTTAACAAAAATCTCAATTAATTTTTTTAATTAACACAATAATAGAGGGGCAAAATCTGATAACAACAAGTGTTTTCTTTTATAATTTGCACAAATATTTTCGGATTTATCGGCTTTTAAAAATATCCGCTTTTGAAAATAAACCTCACTTCATTAAAATACGTTTTTTTCAATATCTCGATAATAACTGATTCAATTTCGCAAATATAAAGTGCAGTTTGTTGCATTTTGAAAGCATTATAAACGACAATAGAAAAGTTTTGAAAATTCGAAAAAAAATATTTTGAACCAAAAATTTGCAAAGGGGTTAGTTAGCCCATACAAATTTTGCAATTTAACAAAAATCTCAATTAATTTTTTTAATTAACAAAATAATAGAGGGGCAAAATCTGATAACAACAAGTGTTTTCTTTTATAATTTGCACAAATATTTTCGGAGTTATCGGCTTTCGAAAATAGACCTTACTTAAAATAGGGGTTTATCAATATCTTGATAACCACTAATTCAATTAAGCAAATATAAAGTGCAGTTTGTTGCATTTTGAAAGCATTATAAACGACAATAGAAAAGTTTTGAAAATTCGAAAAAAATATTTTGAACCAAAAATTTGCAAAGGGGTTAGTTAGCCCATACAAATTTTGCAATTTAACAAAAATCTCAATTAATTTTTTTATTTAACAAAATAATAGAAGGGCAAAATCTGATAACAACAAGTGTTTTCTTTTATAATTTGCACAAATATTTTCGGAGTTATCGGCTTTCGAAAAAAGACCTTACTTAAAATAGGGGTTTTTCAATATCTTGATAACCACTAACTCAATTTAGCAAATATAAAGTGCAATTTGTTGCATTTTGAAAGCATTATAAACGTCAATAGAAAAGTTTTGAAAATTCGAAAAAAAATATTTTGAACCAAAAATTTGCAAAGGGGTTAGCCCATACAAATTTTGCAATTTAACAAAAATCTCAATTAATTTTTTTATTTAACAAAATAATAGAGGGGTAATATCTGATAACAACAAGAGTTTTCATTTATAATTTGCACAAATATTTTCGGAGTTATCGGCTTTCGAAAATAGACCTTACTTAAAATAGGGGTTTATCAATATCTTGATAACCACTAATTCAATTAAGCAAATATAAAGTGCAGTTTGTTGCATTTTGAAAGCATTATAAACGACAATAGAAAAGTTTTGAAAATTCGAAAAAAATATTTTGAACCAAAAATTTGCAAAGGGGTTAGTTAGCCCATACAAATTTTGCAATTTAACAAAAATCTCAATTAATTTTTTTATTTAACAAAATAATAGAAGGGCAAAATCTGATAACAACAAGTGTTTTCTTTTATAATTTGCACAAATATTTTCGGAGTTATCGGCTTTCGAAAAAAGACCTTACTTAAAATAGGGGTTTTTCAATATCTTGATAACCACTAACTCAATTTAGCAAATATAAAGTGCAGTTTGTTGCATTTTGAAAGCATTATAAACGTCAATAGAAAAGTTTTGAAAATTCGAAAAAAAAAATATTTTGCACCAAAAATTTGCAAAGGGGTTAGCCCATACAAATTTTGCAATTTAACAAAAATCTCAATTAATTTTTTTAATTAACAAAATAATAGAGGGGCAAAATCTGATAACAACAAGTGTTTTCTTTTATAATTTGCACAAATATTTTCGGAGTTATCGGCTTTCGAAAAAGACCTTACTTAAAATAGGGGTTTATCAATATCTTGATAACCACTAATTCAATTAAGCAAATATAAAGTGCAGTTTGTTGCATTTTGAAAGCATTATAAACGACAATAGAAAAGTTTTGAAAATTCGAAAAAAAATATTTTGAACCAAAAATTTGCAAAGGGGTTAGTTAGCCCATACAAATTTTGCAATTTAACAAAAATCTCAATTAATTTTTTTATTTAACAAAATAATAGAGGGGTAATATCTGATAACAACGGAGTTTCGGAGTTATCGGCTTTCGAAAAAAGACCTTACTTAAAATAGGGGTTTCTTCAATATCTTGATAACTACTAATTCAATTAAGCAAATATAAAGTGCAGTTTGTTGCATTTTGAAAGCATTATAAACGTCAATAGAAAAGTTTTGAAAATTCGAAAAAAAATATTTTGAACCAAAAATTTGCAAAGGGGTTAGCCCATACAAATTTTGCAATTTAACAAAAATCTCAATTATTTTTTTTAATTAACAAAATAATAGAGGGGCAAAATCTGATAACAACAAGTGTTTTCTTTTATAATTTGCACAAATATTTTCGGAGTTATCGGCTTTCGAAAAAAGACCTTACTTAAAATAGGGGTTTCTTCAATATCTTGATAACCCTTAATTCAATTTAGCAAATATAAAGTGCAGTTTGCTGCATTTTGAAAGCATTATAAACGTCAATAGAAAAGTTTTGAAAATTCGAAAAAAAAAATATTTTGAACCAAAAATTTGCAAAGGGGTTAGCCCATACAAATTTTGCAATTTAACAAAAATCTCAATTAATTTTTTTAATTAACACAATAATAGAGGGGCAAAATCTGATAACAACAAGTGTTTTCTTTTATAATTTGCACAAATATTTTCGGAGTTATCGGCTTTCGAAAAAGACCTTACTTAAAATAGGGGTTTATCAATATCTTGATAACCACTAATTCAATTAAGCAAATATAAAGTGCAGTTTGTTGCATTTTGAAAGCATTATAAACGTCAATAGAAAAGTACAACAAGTGTTTTCTTTTATAATATTTTCGGAGTTATCGGCTTTCGAAAAAAGACCTTACTTAAAATAGGGGTTTATCAATATCAAGATAACCACTAACTCAATTTAGCAAATATAAAGTGCAATTTGTTGCATTTTGAAAGCATTATAAACGTCAATAGAAAAGTTTTGAAAATTCGAAAAAAAATATTTTGAACCAAAAATTTGCAAAGGGGTTAGCCCATACAAATTTTGCAATTTAACAAAAATCTCAATTAATTTTTTTAATTAACAAAATAATAGAGGGGCAAAATCTGATAACAACAAGTGTTTTCTTTTATAATTTGCACAAATATTTTCGGAGTTATCGGCTTTCGAAAAAGACCTTACTTAAAATAGGGGTTTATCAATATCTTGATAACCACTAATTCAATTAAGCAAATATAAAGTGCAGTTTGTTGCATTTTGAAAGCATTATAAACGTCAATAGAAAAGTTTTGAAAATTCGAAAAAAAATATTTTGAACCAAAAATTTGCAAAGGGGTTAGCCCATACAAATTTTGCAATTTAACAAAAATCTCAATTATTTTTTTTAATTAACAAAATAATAGAGGGGCAAAATCTGATAACAACAAGTGTTTTCTTTTATAATTTGCACAAATATTTTCGGAGTTATCGGCTTTCGAAAAAAGACCTTACTTAAAATAGGGGTTTTTCAATATCTTGATAACCACTAACTCAATTTAGCAAATATAAAGTGCAGTTTGTTGCATTTTGAAAGCATTATAAACGTCAATAGAAAAGTTTTGAAAATTCGAAAAAAAATATTTTGAACCAAAAATTTGCAAAGGGGTTAGCCCATACAAATTTTGCAATTTAACAAAAATCTCAATTATTTTTTTTAATTAACAAAATAATAGAGGGGCAAAATCTGATAACAAAAAGTGTTTTCTTTTATAATTTGCACAAATATTTTCGGAGTTATCGGCTTTCGAAAAAAGACCTTACTTAAAATAGGGGTTTTTCAATATCTTGATAACCACTAACTCAATTTAGCAAATATAAAGTGCAGTTTGTTGCATTTTGAAAGCATTATAAACGTCAATAGAAAAGTTTTGAAAATTCGAAAAAAAATATTTTGAACCAAAAATTTGCAAAGGGGTTAGCCCATACAAATTTTGCAATTTAACAAAAATCTCAATTAATTTTTTTAATTAACACAATAATAGAGGGGCAAAATCTGATAACAACAAGTGTTTTCTTTTATAATTTGCACAAATATTTTCGGAGTTATCGGCTTTCGAAAAAGACCTTACTTAAAATAGGGGTTTATCAATATCTTGATAACCACTAATTCAATTAAGCAAATATAAAGTGCAGTTTGTTGCATTTTGAAAGCATTATAAACGTCAATAGAAAAGTTTTGAAAATTCAAAAAAATATTTTGAACCAAAAATTTGCAAAGGGGTTAGTTAGCCCATACAAATTTTGCAATTTAACAAAAATCTCAATTAATTTTTTTAATTAACACAATAATAGAGGGGCAAAATCTGATAACAACAAGTGTTTTCTTTTATAATTTGCACAAATATTTTCGGATTTATCGGCTTTTAAAAATATCCGCTTTTGAAAATAAACCTCACTTCATTAAAATACGTTTTTTTCAATATCTCGATAATAACTGATTCAATTTCGCAAATATAAAGTGCAGTTTGTTGCATTTTGAAAGCATTATAAACGACAATAGAAAAGTTTTGAAAATTCGAAAAAAATATTTTGAACCAAAAATTTGCAAAGGGGTTAGTTAGCCCATACAAATTTTGCAATTTAACAAAAATCTCAATTAATTTTTTTATTTAACAAAATAATAGAAGGGCAAAATCTGATAACAACAAGTGTTTTCTTTTATAATTTGCACAAATATTTTCGGAGTTATCGGCTTTCGAAAAAAGACCTTACTTAAAATAGGGGTTTTTCAATATCTTGATAACCACTAACTCAATTTAGCAAATATAAAGTGCAATTTGTTGCATTTTGAAAGCATTATAAACGTCAATAGAAAAGTTTTGAAAATTCGAAAAAAAATATTTTGAACCAAAAATTTGCAAAGGGGTTAGCCCATACAAATTTTGCAATTTAACAAAAATCTCAATTAATTTTTTTATTTAACAAAATAATAGAGGGGTAATATCTGATAACAACAAGAGTTTTCTTTTATAATTTGCACAAATATTTTCGGAGTTATCGGCTTTCGAAAAAAGACCTTACTTAAAATAGGGGTTTCTTCAATATCTTGATAACAACTAATTCAATTAAGCAAATATAAAGTGCAGTTTGTTGCATTTTGAAAGCATTATAAACGTCAATAGAAAAGTTTTGAAAATTCAAAAAAATATTTTGAACCAAAAATTTGCAAAGGGGTTAGTTAGCCCATACAAATTTTGCAATTTAACAAAAATCTCAATTAATTTTTTTATTTAACACAATAATAGAGGGGCAAAATCTGATAACAACAAGTGTTTTCTTTTATAATTTGCACAAATATTTTCGGATTTATCGGCTTTTAAAAATATCCGCTTTTGAAAATAAACCTCACTTCATTAAAATACGTTTTTTTCAATATCTCGATAATAACTGATTCAATTTCGCAAATATAAAGTGCAGTTTGTTGCATTTTGAAAGCATTATAAACGACAATAGAAAAGTTTTGAAAATTCGAAAAAAACATATTTTGAACCAAAAATTTGCAAAGGGGTTAGCCCATACAAATTTTGCAATTTAACAAAAATCTCAAATATTTTTTTTAATTAACAAAATAATAGAGGGGCAAAATCTGATAACAACAAGTGTTTTCTTTTATAATTTGCACAAATATTTTCGGAGTTATCGGCTTTCGAAAAAAGACCTTACTTAAAATAGGGCTTTCTTCAATATCTTGATAACCACTAATTCAATTAAGCAAATATAAAGTGCAGTTTGTTGCATTTTGAAAGCATTATAAACGTCAATAGAAAAGTTTTGAAAATTCGAAAAAAATATTTTGAACCAAAAATTTGCATACAAATTTTGCAATTTAACAAAAATCTCAATTAATTTTTTTAATTAACACAATAATAGAGGGGCAAAATCTGATAACAACAAGTGTTTTCTTTTATAATTTGCACAAATATTTTCGGATTTATCGGCTTTTAAAAATATCCGCTTTTGAAAATAAACCTCACTTCATTAAAATACGTTTTTTTCAATATCTCGATAATAACTGATTCAATTTCGCAAATATAAAGTGCAGTTTGTTGCATTTTGAAAGCATTATAAACGACAATAGAAAAGTTTTGAAAATTCGAAAAAAACATATTTTGAACCAAAAATTTGCAAAGGGGTTAGCCCATACAAATTTTGCAATTTAACAAAAATCTCAAATATTTTTTTTAATTAACAAAATAATAGAGGGGCAAAATCTGATAACAACAAGTGTTTTCTTTTATAATTTGCACAAATATTTTCGGAGTTATCGGCTTTCGAAAAAAGACCTTACTTAAAATAGGGCTTTCTTCAATATCTTGATAACCACTAATTCAATTAAGCAAATATAAAGTGCAGTTTGTTGCATTTTGAAAGCATTATAAACGTCAATAGAAAAGTTTTGAAAATTCAAAAAAATATTTTGAACCAAAAATTTGCAAAGGGGTTAGTTGCCCATACAAATTTTGCAATTTAACAAAAATCTCAATTAATTTTTTTAATTAACACAATAATAGAGGGGCAAAATCTGATAACAACAAGTGTTTTCTTTTATAATTTGCACAAATATTTTCGGATTTATCGGCTTTTAAAAATATCCGCTTTTGAAAATAAACCTCACTTCATTAAAATACGTTTTTTTCAATATCTCGATAATAACTGATTCAATTTCGCAAATATAAAGTGCAGTTTGTTGCATTTTGAAAGCATTATAAACGACAATAGAAAAGTTTTGAAAATTCGAAAAAAATATTTTGAACCAAAAATTTGCAAAGGGGTTAGTTAGCCCATACAAATTTTGCAATTTAACAAAAATCTCAATTAATTTTTTTATTTAACAAAATAATAGAAGGGCAAAATCTGATAACAACAAGTGTTTTCTTTTATAATTTGCACAAATATTTTCGGAGTTATCGGCTTTCGAAAAAAGACCTTACTTAAAATAGGGGTTTTTCAATATCTTGATAACCACTAACTCAATTTAGCAAATATAAAGTGCAATTTGTTGCATTTTGAAAGCATTATAAACGTCAATAGAAAAGTTTTGAAAATTCGAAAAAAATATTTTGAACCAAAAATTTGCAAAGGGGTTAGCCCATACAAATTTTGCAATTTAACAAAAATCTCAATTAATTTTTTTATTTAACAAAATAATAGAGGGGTAATATCTGATAACAACAAGAGTTTTCTTTTATAATTTGCACAAATATTTTCGGAGTTATCGGCTTTCGAAAAAAGACCTTACTTAAAATAGGGGTTTCTTCAATATCTTGATAACAACTAATTCAATTAAGCAAATATAAAGTGCAGTTTGTTGCATTTTGAAAGCATTATAAACGTCAATAGAAAAGTTTTGAAAATTCGAAAAAAAATATTTTGAACCAAAAATTTGCAAAGGGGTTAGCCCATACAAATTTTGCAATTTAACAAAAATCTCAATTAATTTTTTTAATTAACAAAATAATAGAGGGGCAAAATCTGATAACAACAAGTGTTTTCTTTTATAATTTGCACAAATATTTTCGGAGTTATCGGCTTTCGAAAAAAGACCTTACTTAAAATAGGGGTTTCTTCAATATCTTGATAACCCTTAATTCAATTTAGCAAATATAAAGTGCAGTTTGCTGCATTTTGAAAGCATTATAAACGTCAATAGAAAAGTTTTGAAAATTCGAAAAAAAAAATATTTTGAACCAAAAATTTGCAAAGGGGTTAGCCCATACAAATTTTGCAATTTAACAAAAATCTCAATTAATTTTTTTAATTAACACAATAATAGAGGGGCAAAATCTGATAACAACAAGTGTTTTCTTTTATAATTTGCACAAATATTTTCGGAGTTATCGGCTTTCGAAAAAGACCTTACTTAAAATAGGGGTTTATCAATATCTTGATAACCACTAATTCAATTAAGCAAATATAAAGTGCAGTTTGTTGCATTTTGAAAGCATTATAAACGTCAATAGAAAAGTACAACAAGTGTTTTCTTTTATAATATTTTCGGAGTTATCGGCTTTCGAAAAAAGACCTTACTTAAAATAGGGGTTTATCAATATCAAGATAACCACTAACTCAATTTAGCAAATATAAAGTGCAATTTGTTGCATTTTGAAAGCATTATAAACGTCAATAGAAAAGTTTTGAAAATTCGAAAAAAAATATTTTGAACCAAAAATTTGCAAAGGGGTTAGCCCATACAAATTTTGCAATTTAACAAAAATCTCAATTATTTTTTTTAATTAACAAAATAATAGAGGGGCAAAATCTGATAACAACAAGTGTTTTCTTTTATAATTTGCACAAATATTTTCGGAGTTATCGGCTTTCGAAAAAGACCTTACTTAAAATAGGGGTTTATCAATATCTTGATAACCACTAATTCAATTAAGCAAATATAAAGTGCAGTTTGTTGCATTTTGAAAGCATTATAAACGTCAATAGAAAAGTTTTGAAAATTCGAAAAAAAATATTTTGAACCAAAAATTTGCAAAGGGGTTAGCCCATACAAATTTTGCAATTTAACAAAAATCTCAATTATTTTTTTTAATTAACAAAATAATAGAGGGGCAAAATCTGATAACAACAAGTGTTTTCTTTTATAATTTGCACAAATATTTTCGGAGTTATCGGCTTTCGAAAAAAGACCTTACTTAAAATAGGGGTTTTTCAATATCTTGATAACCACTAACTCAATTTAGCAAATATAAAGTGCAGTTTGTTGCATTTTGAAAGCATTATAAACGTCAATAGAAAAGTTTTGAAAATTCGAAAAAAAATATTTTGAACCAAAAATTTGCAAAGGGGTTAGCCCATACAAATTTTGCAATTTAACAAAAATCTCAATTATTTTTTTTAATTAACAAAATAATAGAGGGGCAAAATCTGATAACAACAAGTGTTTTCTTTTATAATTTGCACAAATATTTTCGGAGTTATCGGCTTTCGAAAAAAGACCTTACTTAAAATAGGGGTTTTTCAATATCTTGATAACCACTAACTCAATTTAGCAAATATAAAGTGCAGTTTGTTGCATTTTGAAAGCATTATAAACGTCAATAGAAAAGTTTTGAAAATTCGAAAAAAAATATTTTGAACCAAAAATTTGCAAAGGGGTTAGCCCATACAAATTTTGCAATTTAACAAAAATCTCAATTAATTTTTTTAATTAACACAATAATAGAGGGGCAAAATCTGATAACAACAAGTGTTTTCTTTTATAATTTGCACAAATATTTTCGGAGTTATCGGCTTTCGAAAAAAGACCTTACTTAAAATAGGGGTTTTTCAATATCTTGATAACCACTAACTCAATTTAGCAAATATAAAGTGCAGTTTGTTGCATTTTGAAAGCATTATAAACGTCAATAGAAAAGTACAACAAGTGTTTTCTTTTATAATATTTTCGGAGTTATCGGCTTTCGAAAAAAGACCTTACTTAAAATAGGGGTTTATCAATATCAAGATAACCACTAACTCAATTTAGCAAATATAAAGTGCAGTTTGTTGCATTTTGAAAGCATTATAAACGTCAATAGAAAAGTTTTGAAAATTCGAAAAAAAATATTTTGAACCAAAAATTTGCAAAGGGGTTAGCCCATACAAATTTTGCAATTTAACAAAAATCTCAATTCATTTTTCTAATTAACAAAATAATAGAGGGGCAAAATCTGATAACAACAAGTGTTTTCTTTTATAATTTGCACAAATATTTTCGGAGTTATCGGCTTTCGAAAAAAGACCTTACTTAAAATAGGGGTTTCTTCAACATCTTGATAACAACTAATTCAATTAAGCAATTATAAAGTGCAGTTTGTTACATTTTGAAAGCATTATAAACGTCAATAGAAAAGTTTTGAAAATTCAAAAAAAATATTTTGAACCAAAAATTTGCAAAGGGGTTAGCCCATACAAATTTTGCAATTTAACAAAAATCTCAATTAATTTTTTTAATTAACAAAATAATAGAGGGGCAAAATCTGATAACAACAAGTGTTTTCTTTTATAATTTGCACAAATATTTTCGGAGTTATCGGCTTTCGAAAAAGACCTTACTTAAAATAGGGGTTTATCAATATCAAGATAACCACTAACTCAATTTAGCAAATATAAAGTGCAGTTTGTTGCATTTTGAAAGCATTATAAACGTCAATAGAAAAGTTTTGAAAATTCGAAAAAAATATTTTGAACCAAAGATTTGCAAAGGGGTTAGCCCATACAAATTTTGCAATTTAACAAAAATCTCAATTAATTTTTTTAATTAACAAAATAATAGAGGGGCAAAATCTGATAACAACAAGTGTTTTCTTTTATAATTTGCACAAATATTTTCGGAGTTATCGGCTTTCGAAAAAGACCTTACTTAAAATAGGGGTTTATCAATATCTTGATAACCACTAATTCAATTAAGCAAATATAAAGTGCAGTTTGTTGCATTTTGAAAGCATTATAAACGTCAATAGAAAAGTTTTGAAAATTCGAAAAAAAATATTTTGAACCAAAAATTTGCAAAGGGGTTAGCCCATACAAATTTTGCAATTTAACAAAAATCTCAATTAATTTTTTTAATTAACACAATAATAGAGGGGCAAAATCTGATAACAACAAGTGTTTTCTTTTATAATTTGCACAAATATTTTCGGAGTTATCGGCTTTCGAAAAAGACCTTACTTAAAATAGGGGTTTATCAATATCTTGATAACCACTAATTCAATTAAGCAAATATAAAGTGCAGTTTGTTGCATTTTGAAAGCATTATAAACGTCAATAGAAAAGTTTTGAAAATTCGAAAAAAAATATTTTGAACCAAAAATTTGCAAAGGGGTTAGCCCATACAAATTTTGCAATTTAACAAAAATCTCAATTATTTTTTTTAATTAACAAAATAATAGAGGGGCAAAATCTGATAACAACAAGTGTTTTCTTTTATAATTTGCACAAATATTTTCGGAGTTATCGGCTTTCAAAAAAAGACCTTACTTAAAATAGGGGTTTTTCAATATCTTGATAACCACTAACTCAATTTAGCAAATATAAAGTGCAGTTTGTTGCATTTTGAAAGCATTATAAACGTCAATAGAAAAGTTTTGAAAATTCGAAAAAAAATATTTTGAACCAAAAATTTGCAAAGGGGTTAGCCCATACAAATTTTGCAATTTAACAAAAATCTCAATTCATTTTTCTAATTAACAAAATAATAGAGGGGCAAAATCTGATAACAACAAGTGTTTTCTTTTATAATTTGCACAAATATTTTCGGATTTATCGGCTTTTAAAAATATCCGCTTTTGAAAATAAACCTCACTTCATTAAAATACGTTTTTTTCAATATCTCGATAATAACTGATTCAATTTCGCAAATATAAAGTGCAGTTTGTTGCATTTTGAAAGCATTATAAACGACAATAGAAAAGTTTTGAAAATTCGAAAAAAATATTTTGAACCAAAAATTTGCAAAGGGGTTAGTTAGCCCATACAAATTTTGCAATTTAACAAAAATCTCAATTAATTTTTTTAATTAACAAAATAATAGAGGGGCAAAATCTGATAACAACAAGTGTTTTCTTTTATAATTTGCACAAATATTTTCGGAGTTATCGGCTTTCGAAAAAAGACCTTACTTAAAATAGGGGTTTCTTCAATATCTTGATAACCACTAATTCAATTAAGCAAATATAAAGTGCAGTTTGTTGCATTTTGAAAGCATTATAAACGTCAATAGAAAAGTTTTGAAAATTCAAAAAAAATATTTTGAACCAAAAATTTGCAAAGGGGTTAGCCCATACAAATTTTGCAATTTAACAAAAATCTCAATTCATTTTTTTAATTAACACAATAATAGAGGGGCAAAATCTGATAACAACAAGTGTTTTCTTTTATAATTTGTACAAATATTTTTGGAGTTATCGGCTTTCGAAAAAAGACCTTACTTAAAATAGGGGTTTTTCAATATCTTGATAACCACTAACTCAATTTAGCAAATATAAAGTGCAATTTGTTGCATTTTGAAAGCATTATAAACGTCAATAGAAAAGTTTTGAAAATTCGAAAAAAAAAATATTTTGCACCAAAAATTTGCAAAGGGGTTAGCCCATACAAATTTTGCAATTTAACAAAAATCTCAATTATTTTTTTTAATTAACAAAATAATAGAGGGGCAAAATCTGATAACAACAAGTGTTTTCTTTTATAATTTGCACAAATATTTTCGGAGTTATCGGCTTTCGAAAAAAGACCTTACTTAAAATAGGGGTTTTTCAATATCTTGATAACCACTAACTCAATTTAGCAAATATAAAGTGCAATTTGTTGCATTTTGAAAGCATTATAAACGTCAATAGAAAAGTTTTGAAAATTCGAAAAAAAATATTTTGAACCAAAAATTTGCAAAGGGGTTAGCCCATACAAATTTTGCAATTTAACAAAAATCTCAATTATTTTTTTTAATTAACAAAATAATAGAGGGGCAAAATCTGATAACAACAAGTGTTTTCTTTTATAATTTGCACAAATATTTTCGGAGTTATCGGCTTTCGAAAAAAGACCTTACTTAAAATAGGGGTTTTTCAATATCTTGATAACCACTAACTCAATTTAGCAAATATAAAGTGCAATTTGTTGCATTTTGAAAGCATTATAAACGTCAATAGAAAAGTTTTGAAAATTCGAAAAAAAATATTTTGAACCAAAAATTTGCAAAGGGGTTAGCCCATACAAATTTTGCAATATAACAAAAATCTCAATAAATTTTTTTTAATTCTCAAAATAATAGAAGGGCAAAATCTGATAACAACAAGTGTTTTCTTTTATAATTTGCACAAATATTTTCGGAGTTATAGGCTTTTAAAAATATCCGCTTTTGAAAATAAACCTCACTTCATTAAAATACGTTTTTTTCAATATCTCGATAACCACAATTTGTTGCATTTTGAAAGCATTATAAACGTCATTAGAAAAGTTTTGAAAATTCGAAAAAAAATATTTTGAACCAAAAATTTGCAACGGGGTTGTTAGCCCATACAAATTTTGCAATTTAACAAAAATCGAAATTAATTTTTTTAATTAACAAAATAATAGAGGGGCAAAATCTGATAACAACAAGTGTTTTCTTTTATAATTTGCACAAATATTTTCGGAGTTATCGGCTTTCGAAAAAATACCTTACCTAAAATAGGGGTTTTTTCAATATCTTGATAACCACTAATTCAATTAAGCAAATATAAAGTGCAGTTTGTTGCACTTTAAAAGCATTATAAACGTCAATAGAAAAGTTTTGAAAATTCGAAAAAAAAATATTTTGAACCAAAAATTTGCAAAGGGGTTGGTAGGTAGCCCATACAAATACAAATTTTAATTAACAAAATAATAGAGGGGCAAAATCTGATAACAACAAGTGTTTTCTTTTATAATTTGCACAAATATTTTCGGAGTTATCGGCTTTCGAAAATAGGGGTTTTTTCAATATCTTGATAACCACTAACTTAATTTACCAAATATAAAGTGCAGTTTGTTGCATTTTGAAAGCATTATAAACGTTAATAGAAAAGTTTTGAAAATTCGAAAAAAAAAAATATTTTGAACCAAAAATGTGCAAAGGGGTTAGCCGATACAAATTTTGCATATTATCAAAAATCTGAATTGATTTTTTTAACTAACAAAATAATAGAGGGGGAAAATCTGATAATAACAAGTTTTTTGTTATTATCAGATCTTTGTTGTTTGTGCTTATAATTTTTTCTGGGCTCCTGGTTAATGAACACAGTTTTCACATTGCTTCAGCTCAAAATGTATACGAGCAATCAAATGTATACGGCGCTATCTATCGGTAGATAGAAACATGCCGGTTGCCCGTTTAATTCATTTGGCTTTATGTTAATAAAGTGTAAGGAATACTGTTAGTGACATGCAACATGTAAAGAAGGTTGTCCATTGACTTTTAAGTTATTTAAGCTATGTAAAGTCAAAGAGTATATATATTAAAAGAGAATTCGTTAACTCCGAATCTTAACTGTTCGAATGACGAGCTAGATATGGGATTACTTGGACATTGTTTTTGAGGGAAATTTTATTTGGTTGGCGGGCATTATTCTATGAAAAAGTCCCATTTTTGAAAAATTGTATTTGAGAGCGAAACTTGAAATCAACCAAAAAAGAAAAATAATTATGAATGAAATCAAGCAAAAAAGAAAAACAATTATGAATGGTTGGTGAGAAAGTGGGTGGGTGGGCGAGACGATGGCCATAAAGAACCACAACAACAACCATTACCAAAACGTATGAAATAAATTGTGAAGCACCAGGCGCACAGGAAAAATCACACGGCATTCGGTCGCCTGGTTTGCTTTTTTATTTGCTTCATTGTTTGAATGTACAATCGTACGTACATACATATGAAAAAAAAGAAAGCCAATAGAAGCCGTAAACGGTATGTATGTACGTACGTATGTGTGCTGTTGTACAAGTAGTGGCTGCGCAAGGAAATTGCTCTGCTCGCACACACCAACACAAAGGCGTGTGTGTGTGCGCAGAGGAATGTGACACTCGTACAAAAGCACAGAACATATGTATGTAGAAATAGAAAATGTTTGAATATTCGTATGTACATGCGAGTATGTTTATTTTGTTTTCGATTTGGTTTGTTTATTTTATGCGAGCCTGGTATTTTGATTTCTTTACAACATGAGGAAAGCGGTCATTTGGGACCTTTAGCGAAAAAAACGTCATCCGCTACATACCCCCATTCCCTCTACCCACCAGCAATATGAAAATCGTCATTAAATGGCATTTAACCCCCCCCCCCCCCCATCAACCCCAACTGTTTTTACACACAAAGGAAGTTTTTTGTTTGTATGTATGTATGCTTTCAAAAAATTTCTTAAAAATTTCAATTTAAACAACAACAACACAAACTCTTATTGACATGTATGTATGTATGTATGTATTCAATAACATGTGACACCCTCCCCCAACTCCCCACCCCTCACATATATCAATCAATACAATGTTTGTACTTTTAGTTGAAACTGAATTTTGGCAACATGGAATTTCTGAAATCAATTTCAAGAAAGTTACAAATTTTCAATTTTGGCTTTTTTCTTCTTCCTCCCCCATAATCCTACATACATACATATATTTTGAATGAAGACACCATCTGTTTTTTCTGTTGGCCTAGTAATATTTGAATTTTGTGTGTGTATGTGGTATGTATGTATTATGTACATATGTCAATGAAACGTATGTATGTGCGTTTGTATTCAAAAACCTGTTTTCCCTCCTCTTACTCCTCACCCCTCTCCTCTATCAAACAGAAATTTTTTCAGCTTTTGAATTTTTTGCGGAAATTTGAAATATGCCAAAGGAAATTTCTAGAAATTTGCAAATTGAATGAAAGTAACATCTTTTTTTGCTTTGCGCCTGGTAATTTGAATTTCTTATGTCTATGCAAAAACGCTTTTTTTATTAACTAAGGCAGAAAGAATGAAAAATGAAACAAATTTCGTGGAAGTTTCTAGTTTTCAAAACAACAACAGCATTTTGTATGGGTTCAACAACCTCTCCCCCACACCTCACCTCATCACTATTAACTTAAAATTTTTCAATATTAGATTTATTTGTGGAAATTTGGCAACGTAGTAATTTCTAAAATGAAAAATTGATAATTTATAAATTTTAAGAAATTGGTTTCAGAAACTTCGTTGTTGCCAAATTTCAAATTTTCACAAATAATGAAAAATGTACCTTAATTGATAGAGCTAAGGGGTGAGGAGTTGGGGGAGGGAAATGAGGTTGTTGAAAACATACATAATAATATGAGTTTCAACTGTTTTGTTTTGAAATCTAGAAACTTCCATGAAATTTGTTTCATTTTTCTTTCTTTCTGTCTTGGTTAATGAAAAAATCTTTTTGCAAAGACGTTAGAAATTCAAATTACCAGGCGCAAAGCAAAAAAAGATGTTACTTTCATTCAATTTGCAAATTTCTAGAAATTTCCTTTGGCATATTTCAAATTTCCGCAAAAAAATCAAAGACTGAAAAAATATTCTTGTTTGATAGAGGAGAGGGGTGAGGAGTAAGAGGAGGGAAAACAGGTTTTTGAATACATACACACAAACATACGTTTATTTCATTGAGAGTTTGGTTTGTTGCTGTTATTGTTTGTAGTTGTAGAAATTTTCGCAAATATTGTTGTTGTTGCTGAAAAAATATTTGAAAACGTTTGAAAACATACATACATACCTACCACATACACACACAAATTCACATATTACTAGGCCAAAAGAAAAAACAGATGGTGTCTTCATTAAAAATATATGTATGTATGTAGGATTATGGGGGAGGAAGAAGAAAAAAGCCAAAATTGAAAAATTGTAACTTTCTTGAAATTGATTTCAGAAATTCCATGTTGCCAAAATTCAGTTTCTACCAAAAAATATAAAATTTGTATTGATTGATAGATGTGAGGGGTGGGGAGTTGGGGGAGGGTGTCACATGTTATTGAATACATACATACATACATCTCAATAAGAGTTTGTGTTGTTGTTGTTTAAATTGAAATTTTAAAGAAATTTTTTGAAAGCATACATACATACATACATACAAAAAACTTCCTTTGTGTGTAGAAAAGGGTTGGGTTGGATGGGGGGGGGGTTACTTGCCATTTAATGACGATTTTTATATTGTTGGTGGGTAGAGGGAATGGGGGTATGTAGGGGATGACGTATTTTTTTGCTAAAGGACCAAAATACCGCTTTCCTCATGTTGTGAAGAAATCAAAATACCAGGCTCGCATAAAATAAACAGACCAAATCGAAAACAAAATAAACATACTAGCATGTACGAATATTCAAACGAATGTCACATTCCTCTGCGCACACACACACGCCTTTGTGTTGGTGTGTGCGAGCAGAGCAATTTCCTTGCGCAGCCACTACTTGTACAACAGCACACATACGTACGTACATACATACCGTTTACGGCTTCTATTGGCTTTCTTTTTTTTCATATGTATGTACGTACGATTGTACATTCAAACAATGAAGCAAATAAAAAAGCAAACCAGGCGACCGAATGCCGTGTGATTTTTCCTGTGCGCCTGGTGCTTCACAATTTATTTCATACGTTTTGGTAATGGTTGTTGTTGTGGTTCTTTATGGCCATCGTCTCGTCTCGCCCACCCACCCACTTTCTCACCAACCATTCATAATTGTTTTTCTTTTTTGCTTTATTTCATTCATAAATATTTTTTCTTTTTTGGTTGATTTCAAGTTTCGCTCTCAAATACAATTTTTCAAAAATGGGACTTTTTCATAGAATAATGCCCGCCAACCAAATAAAATTTCCCTCAAAAACAATGCCCAAGTAATCCCATATCTAGCTCGTCATTCGAACAGTTAAGATTCGGAGTTAACGAATTCTCTTTTAATATATATACTCTTTGTGTAAAGTTAAGAAACTCACGCAAAGTGACATCTCTTTATTATGCTTTGAGTACCTTCAGGGAAATACACAGCAAAGACATCAACCGAACCGAAGACAATCGATTAAGCAGTGTTATGTTTCCAACAGAGGTCGGCGATAACTTTGTTTATAAATGGGGTTCACACTTTCCACGTAAGACAGATGAACTAACGAAAATGTAATTGGAAAGCGAACAATCGTAGAATCTCGTACACGTAAATGAAACTCTAGTTTTTATCGAATCAATATTTGTTAATATATTTTTATTTAATTTATTAATTAATTTTATGTATTGTATGTATATTTGATTAAATTCAAACCGAAATATAACCCCAATTAAAACTTTAATTCAATTGAAAATGTTAACAATATTTACCGTTTTTTTAATGTTTATAGGTATTTTTTATAAATATTTTTTATTAGTTTTTTAATTATTTTTTTTAATCATATACAATATTTACAGAACCAAAAACAATGGCAATTACAAGTATTTTTTCGCATAATTTTTATAAGTTAAGTTAAATATTGAATATTTGTTTTTTTTTTTAAATGTCAGTCAAAACTTAGTGTAATTTTCATCGATTATTTTGTATAGTTTGGTTTATTTAGCCCGTACAGCGATTTGTTTTTGTTAGCGGGAACAAAACTGTAACGCTTTTGGCAAAATCCATTTGAATTGTTTTGTTTGTAATGGTTAAAGCAAGCTTTCGAATAATTTACACTATATGTACTCCGTAGTCATACGTTTTCTTTATTTTCTTTAGAAGGAAACCTCGTATTATTTTTTAATTTAGTTGTTAAATTTGGTTTAATAAAAATGTGTTTTTATAAAAATACATATTGTAGTTGTTCACTTTGGTTTTTTGTGTGTTTTTATCGTGTAATAGGAATTCAACAAATGCTTAATATTGGTCCAAAATATGTTTTTATTTTTATAAACGCAGGATTGTTTTATCAAAAAGCTGTAGGTTAAAAATTTTGCAAAATATTTGATACGAGTACCAATTCACAATTTTCTATGCCAAGTATACAATAATATTTTTATAACATATATAAATTTATGCATTAACATATTAACATATATATAATTTTTGATGTGGACAACATCTGAGCATCGAATGAGACCGATCCCATGCCCCAAAAGTGTTCCCTCCCAGAGATATGCGCGTTTTATAAAAAGTGAAGTCGACGATTCTAAGCGCAAAAAGAAAGGGACCTAATCTGTAAAATGGCTCTCCTGAACAATACTGGTTTTTAACCTTAGGTCCCTTTCTATTTTGCGCGTCACATATAGCTTAAATAGTTTTAAAAATAATGGAATTTAAATGCCCTCCCGTTGATGCAAAGTTGTTCATTACTTCTTGAAAAGTTGAAGGTGAGTTGAGTTGACAGGAATGGCGGCTTGGAGAGTTGAGAGAGCAATAGTCGCAATTTTTTTGAATGGATGGTTTAATTCATTAAAATTTGTTGGTTTTGCTTTGAAGACTTCCCGTTCGCAATAACACCACAAGAAAATATCGGGTGCAGTAAGATCAGGCGACCTGGGGGCCAACAAAATGTGGAGTTTCTGAATATCGGCTTATTGAGAAATTTTTGTCGCTATTCTGTCATAATAGGCCGGGCTATGTGAGGAAACAACACAGATTTGAAAGAAATTCTCATTCGGCGTAATTCTGGAAACGTCGCCGCCAAACGTGTGCCTATACTCTCATTGAACCGAAACAACGGACTCCTGTGAGTGATAGCGGTGGACAATTCAATTATCCATTTTTGTTAAATCAATAAAAATAACAATTAAATAGAAAAAAAGATATAAAATTGTTTTTTTTTTTTGGTAGCGGCTTTTATCAGTACCTATATGTATCCCGTTTTGGCGATGTGGCATGGCCAGCATGATGTCCATCTAGAGGTATTTTTTCAGAACAAAATAAATATAAAAATTCAAATCAAGTGTGGAATCTTTATTGATAACTTGAAAGGACATTTTATGGCATTTATTTCTTGAAAATAATTGCCTTCAAATGTTGGCAGCTGTTTTATGGAAATGATCGTTCGATGAGAAACGAAGAAGATCCGCTGTGTTCGTCCAAAATTTTGTTCAGTGTTGAGGCCTATTTCTGGCTCAACGGCAAAGTCAATAAACAATTTGCCGCATTTGGGCTGAAGAGCAACAAGAAGAGGTTCAAAAGGTGCCATTGCGAGTATACGCAGAGAAAACCACGGTTTGGTGCGATATATAAGCTGGTGGAATCATCGGTGCATATTTTTTCAAAAATGATGATGGCCGGAAAGTAACCGTGATGGTGCTCGCTATCGCTCCATGATATCGATCTTTATGCTACCTGAAATTGAAGCACGTAACCTTGTTGACACTTAGTTTCAACAGGACGGTGCCACTTGCCATACAGCGGCTCAAAAAAAAGGATCTATTAAGAGGTCATTTCGAAAAGCAGCTAATTTCACGTTTTGGACAGGTGAGTTGGCCGCCAGGATCGAGAGAAATCACACCCTTAGACATTTTTCTTTGGGGTTATGTAAAGTCCAAAATCTATGCTGACAAACCAGCTACGATGCAGGTTTTGGAAGCCAAAATTACGTATGTCATTGCCATACCGGGCGAAATGCTCGAACGAGTCATCCTAAATTGGACCCTCAGAATTATAACCCTGAGGAGTAGTTGCGGCCATCATTGAAGGAAATTATATTCAAAAAATAAATGGCATAAAATTTACTTTCAAATTACCAATAAAGATTTCTCACCTCATTTGAATTTTTATATTTTTTTTGTTCTGAAAAAAATCCTTTAGATGGATCACCCTATACAAAAGAAATGTATGGAAAGATTTCCATCATACAGTTATTTGTTTTTATTTTGTAAAAAAGTTTTTCAATTTCGGAATTAAATGATTAGTTGTGCGCCAACATGTATATTCATTGTCGTATTATTTGAAATGCAATATTCACAACACTTGGACAAGAGTGGTACATGGGACGTGTGGAGCACGATGGTGGTTGCTAACAATGCTTCCACAGTAGAAGACATTCCGACAGAATGAATTTCACATGGTCAAGTGTCTAGAAATATTGTAATTTCGTTGCAATTTGTGCAAATTATGAAAATAAAATGTGCATAAAATTATAGTAGTCATTGTAAATATATGTATACGTATAGGCGTGTTTGATTGGTAACTTTATTTATTAACAGTTAAGGCAACACTTCTACAATAGTGATGAATAAAAAAAATCATAACAATCAAAAAAGAAACAATCTGCAATTCCATTTTGCTCGATTATGAGACATTTTCCCATAAGTGGTGTGCGCTATTCCCTTGTGAATCCAACAAGAAACGGAGTTTTTGGCGTTTATTAGCACATCTACATTAAAAAAATGCTACAACGTTAAAATTTAATATGTTGTAAGTTCATATTTGTAAAAATATTGTTTACATTAGCATTTAATTAATAAAACTTTACAATGTAAAAACCGATTCCTTTTAATCGTTTATTCTCGTCTGTTTTTAAAAGGCGATGCACATTTTTTATATTAGACAAAAATATTGCTTCTTGGAAATTGAACATTACCACACATTTTGATATGTGTGGTTTCTCTCGGAATGTAGCACACCATTTACAAAAAAATGCGAATCTAAAAAAAATGTGCGGATTCAAAAATTCTCGGAATACAGCACTTGGGCGAATAGGATGTTGTTCATATTAAAGGTCTGGTACTATGTACGATTACGTTTATGTGAAATATATTAATCGCTTAAAAACGACTAATGAATGTGATTTTGCAGAATTTTTTTTTTTGAAATAATATACCTGTACTTTAATTCCTAGCCAGGTGTTATAAACTTAAAATATTCGATATCTAGTAAAGCTTAAAAACTTTAATTTCACTTAAAGACATTAAAGATTTTAATCGATTTCCAAGCGCATGAGATAGGTTTATTGTCAAAAGTTGGCAAAACACACGAAATTATATATAATTAAAATCATATCAATGTATTGCAGCAAATATCTGCATTAAAAAATATTTATAAAGTCCATTTATGTCTGATTAAGTAATTATCAACCCAATTTCGTGCATATGAACCCCAGTAAGAGTGCGGATGGAACCTCTTTATAAAATGTACACTCTTTGCGTACTAAAGTATACTAAAGTATTCGTTGAATAAGTTGTTGAATTTTAGTATCCAAATTTGCTTTTCGTCACTTATTTTGATTAACTTGGTTATAGGGTTCATGGGTAAAATCTTCACTTCACGCCATTAAGGGAATTTTTTTGGGCTCCAATGGTCCAAGAGTCTCATCCACAAACCTCCGCGTTATTATATATATTTACTTTAATTTCATAACGAAATTTTATTATTGATAACGCTATTATTACGTATATACGATGACAAAAATCATGAATTCATCTGACGAAATGTCAGAAAAAGTTGTGTATAAATGCTTTTTCGCTAAACAATAACACGAATTATTGAAAACTAATTTTAAAATTTTCTTTATCTACACCGACAGTAATTAGCGACTGACTTAACTTTAGAACAATCGGCTTGGATATAATATCATACAAAATAGCCAATATCTGGCAAATTAATACAAAAAGGGACAATTCTATAAAGTCGATCTTTAAGAATCAAAAACATAGAGATAAAAAAATTACAGCGAACCGCAAGTAAAATCTTAATTGCGTTCATTAAGATTTCAAAAACAGATCTTTTCTCCATTTGTCAAAGTTTGATTAGCGAAAAAGCATTTATACACAATTTTTTCTGACATTTTGTCAAATGAGTTCATGATTTTTGTCACAATTAATAAAATTTCGTAATGAAATTAAAGCGAATATTTATAATGCGAATATAAATATATATAATATGAATTTAGTTTGAAGATTACGCGGAGGTTTGGGTCTAAGATTCTTGGACCATTGGAGCCCAAAAAACTTCCCTTTTTGGCGTGAAGTGAAGATTTTACCCATGGACCCTACAACCAATTTAATCAAAATAAGTGACTAAAAGTAAATTTGGATACTAAAATTCAAGCAAATTTCATTACGAATCGAAATAAGGCTTTGTTCTTATGGGCTTGCTGCCCTTAGCCTTAACCGCTGCCCTTAGGATCAGACTTATGGTCAAAACAACCAACCACAAGAAAATATGGAAATAGGCCCTCAAATTGAAGGATTTTTTCAAAATGTAATATGAATTTATATTTCTATTGTTTTTTAGATTTGACTGAATGAGAGGCTACTACGCATGGGTCTGACATTTGTTCAAAACATGTGACAAAACCTTAATAACGACATAATGATGATTGCGGAGATGAGACAAAGTATTTATTTCTGAATTTGGTGTTGAAGGTGCGTATAATGACGACATGACATTTTAACCACTTTCGGATGCCGAAAGTGAAGCACGTATATACATCAATGTAAATACTAGCGATGATCAAAAGGAAGGAACTGGTGTGACAATTACAAGTGCCAATTACTTCATTTTCAAAGAACAAAGAGGAACGAGAGGAACACCTGCACACAAAATATGCAAAACATGTAAAACTCATTAAACATTATTAAATTAAAAAAAAAACATTCCAATAGAGACATACCAATTTCGTATACTTGTGTCAACGCACCCTCAAACATTTTTAATGATCTTTCAGTGTCAAAACGTTAGTCGAAGTCAACATTTTCATCTTGGTAAAGTTCACTTACGAGCAACGTTTAGAAATCATTAAAAATTACTACTGAAATTCTGAGTCGGTGGTTTTGGCAAAGTTTCACGAAAATCCAGAATTTCATGGAAAAGTCATCTTCAGCGGTGAAGTTCATTTCTGGCTGAGTGGTTTTGTTAATAAGCAAAATATGGGTTATTGGACAGCAACAAACCCACATGTGCTTCAAGAGACACAATTGCATCCGCAAAAAATTACTGTGTGGTATTTTTTCGTCGATAAAAACAATCGTCATGTTACCGCCAATGGAGAGCGCTATCGTGCCATGTTAGAAAATTATTTTTGACCAGATTTGGATGAGCATGACATCGCCGATATGTGGTTTCAGCAAGACGGTGCCACTACCCACACGTTACAATCGATTTACTGAAAGGCAAATTCGGTGAACGTGTTATCTCGAGAAATGGTCCGGTCGAATGGCCACCCGTTCATCCGATTTAACGCCATTGGATTTCTTTTTATGGAGTCACATCAAGTCATTGGTCTATGCCAACAAGCCACTAACTGTAGACGAGCTCAGAGACAACATCGAACGCGAAATTGCAAACGTTCCGATTGAAATGAGTGCTAGAAAATTGGGTCCAAATAATAGATATCTGTACACGGGCCCGTGGTGGTCAAATGACCAAAACCGCATTTCATTCTTAAAATGTAACATTTGCACCACACCTGGAATAAAATTGAACTCTATGTCATTAATATTCTGTGTTTCATTACTTATAATATATAAAATTGTTATAGCCCTTATGAAATTTTCTTACAGGTTCATACAAATAGGAATTGGTTATTGTGGTAAATCTGATTACTCAAATTAAAGCAACTTTAATTACTGAGCCAAAATTGGATTTATTTGGATGATTTTACTGCGGTTAAGGCTTAGACCATACGTTCCGAAACATTTCAAACATCTCACAACTGCGGATCCATAATGAAGGGCATAACAGATACGGTCTGTCCGAACTTAACGATTTTTTTTAAATTGGCTTAAATTGATGTAGTTAGTGGATCTCTTTACACCTTTTAAAATAATTATTATTCATAATAAAATCAGTTTATCAGAAGTTCAGAAACCCCACTTGTAATTGGAACAATCAATTGAAAATCAAAAGATTCCATTTGCAATTTAAACAGTGAATTTAAAACTTCAGAAAGTGTCTTTTGAATTTTTATTGACGTTTTCTAAATATCTAATGGAATTTCTGAATATTAAATGGAATAGTTAGCGTTTAAAATTGTGTCTTTGGGACTTTACATTCAATTTTTAAATTTAGACTCAGTTATTGTTTGAATTATAGAAAATTAAATGAAATACATTTTAATTGGTGTCATTTTGAATTTCAGTTGATTTTTTCTGAATGGATTTCAAATAAAATTTATGAATTTCAAAACGGAATTTCTAAATATCAATTGCTATGAGTATTTACTGCTTTTCAATTGAAAAGTGTGTAGTCATTATTACAATTATTGTTGCGATAATAAATATTTTATTCATTTACGAGGGCGACCGCAAAAGTAATTGGCCTAACATAAAAAGAACCGTTTTTTTTTGGAATTATTATTATTTATTTTTCAACATAATCTCCTTCCAACTCAATACACTTCATCAAACGTTTTTCAAGTTTTTTAATTCCATCATAAAATAAGATTTTTCAAGACCTTCAAAATATGCCTCAGTTTCAGCAATAACCTCGCTATTGGACGAACAATTTTTGCCACCGAGAATTTTTTTTTAAATTTGGCAACAAAAAATAATCAAAAAGGATCTAAATCTGGACTATATGGTGGATGCGGAGCAATTTCAAATCGTATTCGGCCAGTTTTTGTTGAGTTAAAAATGCAGTGTGTGAAGGAGCATTATCTTGATGAAAACGAACTTTTTTTCTAAATGCGGTCGTTTTATCTTGATTTCTTCACCCAACCGATCCAATAATGCACGATAATATTCACTATTTATAGTTTTTCCGTTCTCAAGATAATCAATAAATATTATACCCCTTGCATCCCAACATACTGTGGCCATTACTTTTCCTGCTGACTTAACAGTTTTCGCCTCCTTGGGACCACTTTTACCAGCTTCTATCCATTGTTTTGCCTGTTCTTTGCATTCTGGGATGTAGTGATGGATCCGTGTTTCCATCAACAGTTATGAATCGGCGCAAGAACTCTATTGGATTACGCTAATAAATCGCTAAAAGCTCCTCGGAATTGGTCCAACGGACGATTTTTTGGGGCAAAGTCAACAAACGCGGCAAACATTTTGCGGATAGCTTTTTCATGTGGAGTACATCATGTAAAATAGTCCAAACTTGTTTTTCGTGTATTTTAACAATATCAGCAAGTTCTCTGAGCTTTATTCGTCTATCTTTAGTCTCTTCATTAAATATTTTTCTAATGTTTTCAATAGTAGTAGCAGTTTTCGGTCTTCCAGAGCGTTGTTCATCCTCCGTACTTGAACGACCCATTTTAAATTGTTGAACCCAGGATTTCACGGTGGAGTATGATGGTGCATTATCACCAGGAACAGAATCCAATTCATCTTTGATTAATTGGGGCGTATAACCTTTCCTATAAAAGTGTTTAATTACCGCACGAAACTCTTTATTTTCCATTTTTCAAAAATTATAAAACTTGTTTACTTCAATCACCTGTTACAAAGAAAATAATCATGAAATATTTCGGAAATTTTGACAGATGGCTTATAAAAGATTGCTTTTAAAAAACAAAACAAAAAAGTTGCTGGTAAAACAGAAAATGTGCCAGGCCAGTTAGTTTTGCGGTCGCGCTCGTAGTAACTGCTATTTGAATGTATGTATTCAGTTTTGAGGTCGCCCTCGTAGTGACTGCTATTTGAATGTATGTATTCACCTTTTATACTCGCTCGATTAATAAGCAAGCTACCAATCAAACACACCTAATGTATATCAATGCATACATCAGAAAATGTAATCAATATCATTTGCAATATAAACAAATCGTATTTATACCGGTATTTACAATACAACATATCGAAGAATTGTCTGTAACAAGCAGCAACTTATTAATATTCAACAAATTATTGTCTTTTATAGAAAAAATATACATAATTTAAAATCGTAAGAAATATTAAGTAGTTTTTGTTTTTATGGAGAAATATAAAATTGTTGTCTTATACATAATAATTATGGTTATAAAAATGTTTAGTGTGTCTCTGTTTTTTCTTTAAATATAATTAAGAAATAAGATGTATGTAGATAAAAAAAATGACGTAGTAGATAAGTGTAATTTTATCAAAACTTAGCGTAAGGGGGGGAAAAATTCATATAAATATAGTAGTCATACTTTGTTTGGTCGGGTTAGTTGCATAGTTTGGTAAGTTGAAGTAATCGAATACTCTTTGGTTTTTGTTTTTGGTAATCGGTGAGATTAAGTTGAAATATTTAAATGTATATACTAGTAGATAAATATGTAAGTACGTATGTATTTTTATATATAAATTGTTTGTGTAATTATTTGTATGGCATAAGAAAGATATGTTGTTATTTGAAGGATAATCGACAGTAGACTTCGCTTAATGTTTAACCTTGGGCTTTTAACAATTTCATCGGTTTTACGAATTTTTATTTTCGCTACCTTGTGAGTATTTTATTTTTAAACTCAGTTTTGCGAGTATTGTTTTGACAAATTCATCTAATTTTATTTAGGAGTTGTTTAAGTAGATCATTTTGAAAATATTAATTTAGTCAGTTCTTGCTTAAGAGTCTACATCGATTATCCTTGTTTTAATCTGATATAATTTTAATGTTTTGTATTAAGATTGTTGGTCGTATTGCTCCATAACACTGAACCACAAATTGAAAAACATATTTTGTTCTAAGAATGCCACGGTTTGTTTTGAATATTTTGAGTTAGAAAAAAATCGTTATTATGTATGTGGGTTTAATCTTTAACCCATATATTCCGACAAAAACCTTTGAACAATAACATTGCATTGTAACAACAACGGTAGAAAGTAAGGCAACCTATTTCCGAATCCTTGATTCGACAAAAGCAGCTCACTCAAAATACATGACTTAACGATCGAAAATAAAAATATTTTTCGTTATCGGAAAAATAATTTGAAGCAAACAAAAAAATTCAGTCTAAAATATGCCTTTGGGAACCCTTACATTTATGTTTGAAGTTCTTAAACTTAAGATAAAATGTAAAATGCGTTGGAGGATATTAGAGTGATACAAAACCGAAACCGACATACCGGTTCTTAATAATAATCAGTCTAGAGGTATTTTTTCAAAATAAAAAAATACGAAAATTCAAATCAAGTGGGAAATCTTTATTATTCATTCAAAAGGAAATTTTATGCCATTTATTTTTTGACTATAGTTTTCTTTAAATGTTGGCCGCAATTACGCCCTTTAGGGTGTCCGTTTCGAGATTCCAGTTTTAGATGACTCGTTCGAGCATTTCGGCCGGTATGGCGTTAATGACACACACCGTGGTTTTCACGGTGTAAGTCTTCTAATAATGAAATGGCAAACAATACTAAAAAATCCCCTATTGAAAAAATACCTCTAGATTGATTACCCGTTACAAATTTGAAAAAATATGGACCGATGATTTGACCGGCTCATAAATTGCACCACAACGCGGTTTTCAAGGTGTAAGCCTCTCCACGATGAAATGGCAAACAATACTGAAAAGAAAAAAAATAAAGTACAAAAAAAAAACCCTATTGAAAGAAATACATCAAGATTGATCACCATTTATGTCCAAACCCGTCAGTCAGTTTTTCAAAAAAAGGCCCGGTTTTTTGCAGTCACGTCTTTCGGATTTTGCTGTCGCGTTTTTCGGATTTTTTCATCTGATGGATATTTCTTCCGATTTTCGGCGACGACCTCAAGTAACAATATTTTCTCATCATCGTTAGGGCAAATATATACTTAAGGTCGTCGCCGAAAATCAGAAGAAATATCCATCACATGAAAAAATTCAATTAATATGACTATCATTTTCGAATTTTAAATTCATGTATTTTTACTTTTAATAAAAATGAAAATAAACTATCATCAATAATAACAGAAAATTTAAACGAAAATATTATTTTGTAGTAAATTTTGTTTTGTTTGGTCGTTTTAAGTGCTTTTTGCATTGGACTCTTCTTATGGGTTAGCGATAGAGGTTATTCACGACAAAACTATGTATGGGACTCCCTTAACGGTTGAAGATAGAGGGTGGATTTGTTCTAAGAAACTTTTGGAATTGCAGAAATGTTGGAAGTTGGTCTTACATAAAACTCCTCTAGGGGCACTTTTGGGGTAGTTAATTAAAAAAAATAATTTTTTGTAGGGTAGCCCTCTTTGGGGGTGAAGATAAGGGGTAGTTATTTTTGGAAAAATGTTGGGAAGGAAAAATTGTGGGGGCCGGTCATACATTTTACCTCTCTAGGAGCGACTCTTAGGCAGTTGCGGGGCTTTTTGTGAATATTTTCCGCCTTCCACGACCTTTGACCTAGATGAGCTGTCACTTGCCGCCATCCCACCTCGCCCATTTTTCGGCCCATGCATTTTTTTCAAAAATCCACAAAATAAGGGGGCGAGCCGTATCAAAATCAAGAACTCGTGCACTATCCCACCCCTAATGTGCATCCGATTTCATGATTCTTGCTCTCGAAGCCACATATTAAATTCAATTTTCATAACATTTGGCAGAAGTATTTTTTTTGGACAAAGGTCGAAAGCTTTTAAGTTTTAAGAAATCAGTTATAATTCATTTATTTAAGCCACATAAAGGGTGGGCGAACCAATATTTTAAATTTGAAAAAAACGTACTGATCATTTCTTCAAATTTACCCAATTTTTCAGTACATTTTCGTTTGTTCCGGGTCGAGTCTCTTCAATGGCAACTTCGGTCAATTGGCATTACAATTTTGGCTGATTATTCGATTTTCAAAAACAGTGCATAAAATATCGATGGTTGTGTGACGCCGTTTTGTCAAAAACAAATGTCGTCCATGTCACTCTCTTGCATTTTTGGAAACAAAATTTCGTCGACCATGGCGCGGTAATGCTCACGGTTGACGATAACTTCGACCCCTTGCTCATTTTCGAAAAATATGGCCCAATAATGCCGCCAGCCTAAAATCCACATCAAACAGTGACACGTTGTTGATGCATTGGCTTCTCAATCATCACGTGTTGGTTCTCTGAATCCCATATGAGGCAATTTAGCTTATTGGCATAGTCACAACGATTAAAATGCTCTTCATCTGAAAACAAGATTTATCGGTTAAAATCTTCGTCTACTGCCAATTAATCTTCAGTCCATTGAACGACGGTGTTCCATTATTTAAAGTTAGTTCAACCTTTCCAATAAAACTAGAAAGTTGAACAAATTATCAGTACATTTTTCTTACAATTTCAATTTTAAAAGGCCGAACCTATATTTTTAATAAATTAAATTAAAATTTTATCTTAATTATATGTCAATCTAAAAACAACACGCATTTCAAAACTTTAAAAAAGATATCAGTTAGGTTATTCTGATAGAAAAAGCGTCGATAATTAGGAAGGAAATTCATTTAATAAGCCATTATCTTATCTTAATTTCATTTCTACCTTTACCAACACCTCTACCATTACCTCTTTTTTATGTTATTAGTTTATAAAAAGCTTATGTTTTTTATGTTTATTTTGAAATATGTTGCAGGATTTCCAAGATTGTTTTCTAGAAATATAGTGACATACTTAGAACATTTTTCATTTTCTTGTTCAGTGTTATGAAAATATATTGGATTTCAAAAACAGTTTAGCATAAATATATCTATACTTTACATTTTGACATATTTACATATTGTTGCATATTTAATGAATACTGCAGCTGACAGATTAAGCATTTAAAGATGCTCTCAATTACATTCAACGGAAATGGCACTGACCTCTGATTTTCCTTTAAAGTTGATAGCTTAAGAAAGACTAAGTGACCGAATGTACTGCAGTCCTTTTACTAGTACGTCAGTCATCCTACACAAAGAAAGTTATCTGCCTTTATGTTTGTGAAGCGATTTCATAAAGAGTTTCTATTAATTGTCTATTTTTTTCTTACGAAAACTTATGAATATTGCAAACAGCTTTTGTTGGAACCACTGAAAATTTCGTTTAATTTTTCAAAACATATTAAAATATATATTGTAACAAAACACTGCAAAGTTATTTAAATCTAATTAATAGATACAACCAATGATTTTATTGTATTTATAAAATGGTTTTATGTATGCAGAAATATCGGAAACCGAAGAGACAATTTTTCACAAAATCAGCCCAGTAAATAAACCTACACTACTAAAAGTACATAAAAGTCTATGGATCCAAACTGTTACTATTGTATTTACTTTTTTTCTTGCACTGACATTAGTATTGAAGAAGTTACTTCAAAATGGCAGACTCCTTTTTTCAATATCGAGTTTCTCAAACGGATTTTAATTCCGGAAGTCTTTTGGTATTTTTCATACACTGTTCTGCAAAAATTAACTTTGAGCCCCCCTTTAGCCAAACCAACTGATCCTTATGTACAATAATCTCCTTAAGCCGAATTGAGTCAATTTTGCCCTATCACGTATATTTTTCGAGGTACTGTTAAGATGTTTGTTCTTCCAGCCTTTTTTGAAAGTCTGGTCTTCTGCAGTGAATATTTTGCCTTCAACTTTCTGAATTTGTCATTTCTGTAAAAGCAACACCTACACTGTTCTGCAACGAAATCATCCTTTGGATGAAACCAACTGAAAATTATGTATTATAGTGCTTTCCGGCATCCGAATTGAGTGCCCGTTTTGCCCCATCATATATAGTTTTCGAGATATCGTGAACATGAAATTTATATGACTTTTTCATTAATTTAAATAAAACTTTGGCAATTTGAGCTTCATCTGACATAGCTACCGAGACGAAAATGAGCTTCATCTGAATTCATTGTGCAAATTAATGAATAAAATCAGAAAAATTTAATGTTCACGATATCTCGAAAACTATACGTGACAGGGAAAACGGACACTCAATTTGGATGCAGGAGATCAATTTACATAAGGATCATTTGGTTTCGTTGCAGAACAGCGTAATTGTAGCTTTTACAGAAAATCATATTTTGAATGACAAATTCAGAAAGTTGCTGGCAATATTTTAAGTGCAGAAGACCAGCCGCCTTTAAAGAAAAGCTTAAAAGGACAAACCGTTTTTTCTTGCAATAGGGCAAATGATTTCAATTTATTTTAAATAACTTCCATAGAAGGATCTTAAATCCTACCCTTCCGTCTCTTACAGATATTCATGTAAATATGCATGTATGTAAATAATTGTGCTTTATATGTTTTTGTGTAAAGTTTAGATTTAAAAGAAAAAATATCAGTTTTAGAAATCCATCAGAGCATTACATTTCAATGAACTTGTTTGTATTTTGTTTGCTATTAGTAATTGCTTGTGGCGCGTTTTTATTTCCTGTATGATACTGTTAAAGCATATGATTTGTTTTGAATTTACATTATATTTATTGCATAAAAATAATTACTGATTATATAAGTAATAAGTGTGCAAAATTACACCATTTCCATAAAGTGCTTAGAAGATAGAAAAATGTTTAATATAAAAAAGGCAATTGTTTAAAGAAAAAGAAGATGTAAAATGAATTAATAATAAATTCGTATTCTACACACAGATTTGTTGCCACAAACAATTTTTTTGCCAACCCAATGATTGATGTTGCATGCACCTCAACCGAATGTTAGTTGGTGCTCTGTAACGTTCAGTAATTGTAACGGAAGTATCGATCGATAAATGTATCCGAACTTCCACAAAAGAATTTTTAAATCTAATCGGCCACATGCCGCACTTGTTTAACGAAAAAAATTGAAATTTTTAGAAGAGGCATATAACTGTTTCCTATACACTTGAAGTACTCTTAAGCATATTTTTACTGAATAAATAAGATTAAACGAGTTTCTTAAAGCAGTAAGAAGAGAATTACTTTCGCTTTTGAATATAATGAAAGTTAAGATATCAACACTAATATTCGGTTACAACAATAAAATGTTGCCAAGACTATTGGTTGTCACAACCACCAGTTATGGTGGTATGACTAAATACATCTTATGAGTTTCATTGGAATGACCGATCAATTAGTTGCGTCTACAATACGATGATCATATTTATCGCCTCTTGGTATGTCGAACTGAATATTCATTACGAATATACTACTTATAAGTATAACGATTTTGCGATTGCAACCTAAATTTTTTTTTCAACGAAATTTAAGCCAACCGATTTCCAGCTAATTTTTTCTCTGTGTGTAGAGAAACTCATGTCGAAAAAAAGTGGAATAGATAATGTGTGATTTTTACTGAAAAATTAAATTAAAGACAGTAAAACCAAAAAGATTCCATTAAACAAACTGTTTTTGGTTATGATGAAATTTTAGTTGCCATCGCCACTTTTTTTTTCGTCCATGTCATTCTCTTGAGTATTTAGAAACAAAAATTCGTTGAGCTTGGCGCGACATCGCTCACCGTTGACGGTAACGGCGGCCAATTGCTTTTTTTCGAAGAAAAAAAGCCCAATGATGCCACTAGCGAAAAATCCACACCAAACGGTGACTCGTTGTGGATGCATTGGCTTCTCAACAGTCACGTGTTGGTTCTCAGAGACGAATATGAGCTTCATCTGAAAACACGATTTTTCGGTAAAATTCTTTATCTTCTGCCAACAATCTTCAGCCCGTTTATCGAAGCGAAAACTCATTGGATGGTGTTTTATTATTAAATGACAAGTTTCGAATCAAACCAGAAATTTTAAAAACTTATCAGTACTTTTTTGCCGTCGATTAAAATTAAAAATGTTATATAGGAAAAAATCCAATTAAGAAAAAGTTAGGAAAGTCTTAGGTCGGTCCAAACCGAAAACATGATACCCTCACCATACGCTTGAGTCTTTTTTTGTCCTACATGCGGTCAAATGTCACACATCAAATATTATTAATGTCTGGTACAGTTTTCCGGTCTTAGGTCGGTTGGACCACAAAATGCATGTATATTTGTAAGTAGGCTATCTCAAATAGGACATATCTTGTCGATTTTCAATAATGTTTTTTCTGTGAGCTGAGCAACGCTACAAAACAAATTGCATTAAAATCTAATAAAGGTTGCCAATGTTTGGTCGGCCAAAAACCAAAATCGGGAGATACACTTTTGTATGGGGGATATAGCAAGATTTGAACCGATCTTGTATGTAAGGTAGGTTAAATCCTGAACCGAGAGCTACATTTGTATGGAGCTATAGCAATATTTGAACCGATCAGGATGTTAGGTACGTTTAATTCCGATTCGAGAAATATATTTGTATGGATGCTATATCAGAAATTAAACTAATTTCTCCAAAAATAAAAAAATTTAAATATTTCATCTCATCGATTTTCAAAAATGGCTTTCCTGCGAGCTGCGCAACGCTACAAAACAAATTGCATTGAAATCAGATAAAGGTGGCCGATGTTTGTTTAGTCACACTCAAAATTGGGAGGGGCATTTGTATTGGGAATATAGCAAGATTTGAACTGATCTAGTATTTTAGGTAGGTTAAATCCCGAATCGAGAGGTACATTAGTATGAGGGATATATCAAGATTTGAGCTGTTCTGGTATGTTAGGTAGGTTAAATCCCGAATCGAGAGGTATATTTGTCTGGGGGTGTATCAGAAATAAAACCAATTTATCCTAATTTACACAAAATAATTGGAAATATTTTATCTCGTCGATTCTCAAAAAAGGCTATCTTGCGTGTTGAGCAACGCTACAAAACAAACTACATTAAAATCTGATAAAGGTTGCCGGTGTAAGGTCGGTCAGACTCAAAATCGACAGGTACATATGTATGGGGGATATAGAAGGTTTTGAACCGATCTGGTATTTTAGGTACGTTAACACCTGAATCCAGAGGTATATTTGTACGGGGGATATAGAAGGTTTTGAACCGATCTGGTATGTTAGGTAGATTAAATTCCGAAACAAAAGGAATATTTTTATGTGGGCGGTATCAGAAATAAAACCGATTTCTCCTAATTTCCCTAGCGAGCATCATAAGCAACCAAAATAGTTGGAAATGTTTCATCGAGATCGGTTCATACTAGCGACCTACACTTTCTAAACGAGAATATATCGTCAGACTGACATGTCTAAATAGACTCAGAAAATAATTCTGAGTCGATTAGTAAAGTCCCATATTGTTTTCTGAGTGTTACAAACATCAGCTCGTACTGTTACTACCTCTGAGTGAGAAATATAAACTTGTTGTAACTGTTTTAATACTTAGTCGGAATAAAGACATAGTACAAAACGGCTACAACTTATTTATTTTCAAGGGTCAAGCACTACTTTCTCTAATAATAAGAAACAAAAAAACCGAACTTAATAAATTTCAATCGATCATTGACGCCTCTTAAATTTCAATTCACGTTTTCTAAAATTCAAACCGAATTTCTGAATTTAATATTAAAAATTTGCACTTTAAATGGGATTTCTAAACTTCAACTAATATTTTCTGAATAACAATTGAAAGGGGTGTAGACGATTCTAAAAAACATAACCAAAGTTGGCTATGTTTGTTATAATGACCGAAAAACCTAGGTAGGATATCGGTGCTTCTCAGTATTGCTTTAACATGAAATTCAAAAATATATAAAAGCAAATTAATAAGACGGATCTTACGGATTATATGAACGAATATTAAAAATATATCGTCGGAAAGACAATTAAATTATATTTCTTCGAATGACAAGCAGACCAGATATAGTAGATCATATGGGAATCCATAAACAGTAAAATGTTCTACCAAATCGAAGTGTAGAAGTATATTTAAGAATTGAACCAATTTGGAACTTGGTTTTAAGATAATTTAAAGTTTCTCAGTTATCTAAATATGCACTAAGCTTTTATATTAGACTGACTTTCAAATCCAGATCTACGGGCTATAGTACTCCAAAAACCGACCGCTTTTATAATGGGCGTGTGGGCGCTCAAAACCCATGATTTTTTTTTAAGAATCTAAATATGATATTAATTAAAGGCGATTTCTAAACTTCCATTGATATTTTCTGAATAACATTTTAAAGGAGTGTAGACGATTCTTACAAACATAACCAAAATTGGTTATGTTTTTTACTTATCTGTTGCATATAGTTATTTAATCTATTTATAGGCTTTCTTCACTATTTCACTACTGTTGTCACATATACAAAAATCAATTTAATATTTAAATCTACATATACAAGTTCGGCTCGAAAACATTTTATGGAAATGGTGTAAAATGCTAACTTATTTTATAAAAATCAACATACAAGTACCATGTACTTGTATATAAGTTAATATTGTTGATTAATTATAACATATTTTTTTCTTTTGTTTTATCTTAATTCTCTAACGATTGTTATATAAAAAAACTCAACTATTATGAAAAATGTAATGTATTCGAATGAAAGAATGTTGGTTATCAATAAATATCGTAGTTTCATATTTGAGTAACAAAACTATGCGGGTACTCATACTATGAGCGTTTTTTTTTGGTTGTCTGATTTTGCTCATTTAACTATATCAATAATGCTTAATTCCATAGAAAAATAACAATATTTTTATATATATAATATATATGTGTGTGTATACATATATATAGTTTTTCTTTTCAACTACTATCACAATATGAAATGTCTTATGTTTGGTTGCAACATATTTTTGGGTTTTTTTTCTCTGTTTCTCTAAGAATATTATTTATAAATCTCCGGAAAGACAGCGACGACGATGACGACGGCGACCATCGTCCGTCTTACATGATTATACATTTTTTACGTGCCACAGAGCTTTCGCCCTCATTCATGGCCATTGTCTTGGAACGCATCAAATTTAAATCCGTGCGTATGCTGGGCCGGCGGGCATTTGGCGTTACCACGCCGCAGGCATCGCTAAAACGTCGTTTGATGGAGAGGGCATTCTTTTTCGTACCACCCGCTGACGAGTGGGGTGGCAGCGGTGAGGGTGCCCCAAATACGGTGACCACCCGGCGATGGTGATTCGGTGCCATTTCCAAAGGTAAATTGGATGCGGTGAAGAGGGCATAGAACAAATCATCAATGCGGAAATTCTGTTTGGCCGAACATTCCACAAAGACACAGCAGTTGTCCTGGCCGGCGATATAGCCCATCACCTCATCGAGCTGTACGGTTCTGTGGAATGTGTGATGGGGAATTAGTCATTGTTTTAAGGTAGAATGTGCTTTTTTGCGTTTTTTTATTTTTACCTTACATCCTTGTCACATTTGTTACCCGCCAGCACCATGGGTATTTTGGGTAAGGCCTTCTTTTTGAAACCGGATCCTGGATTGAGGGCGGCCCACTTAGTTTCCAATATATTCTCTCTTAGTCGTACTACTTCTTCGAACGATTCTCTGGAATCCATACTGAATACCAAAATGAATAAGTCGCCTAGAAGAAAATGTAAAAGGTTTTCATTAGTTAATGTTTATTCATAATAAAGTATGTTAAAAATTTCATTTTTAACAAATGTGGACATGTTCAAAAACAATAAAATTTCCTTACGAATCCATAATTAAAATTAAATTTACGTATTGCTTGAATTGGAGGCCTTGCCCCATGGGCGAATGTTCCATTCGGCTCTCAACCTCTGGAAAAATCACAATGTTCAACGTTGATCGCTACGAAATTGTTACATTAAGTTAAGTTTGGCCAGGACATATTTGCATGATTTTATTGAAAGAAAACTATACAATATGCTCTTAAACCTGTTTTTTTTGCAAAGAAAGTTATTCAATAATAAGCTTAAGCTAGCTCGGTTATTACTCGCTTATAGTAATCCTTCAAAAACTTTTTCTACATATTACAAATTTTCAAATCAAACAGTTTTGTGTACAAAGAAATATAAAAATATTCTCTAAAGTCTTGAAGTTTTAGCCTAAGCGACCACTTACTCGTTTAATAAGCGAGTACCTATAGAGCACACATAATATTGATGTACAAAAAGACATATCCTTAAGGAAAAGTAAGCGATGACGCCCCCCCTTCCTATTCACCAAAATAGCAGACCAATCGTTTTTAATCTTTAAAAGAATGAAAAAGGTCTTCATTCTCCGCTAATTATTCCAAGGCAGTTCTATTGGCTGTGGTTCCGATTGATAGTAGACAAGGACATCGTCCGATTGTTTTACATGATTCTCGCTGTGATAGCTTCAACCATGGAGCGCTATTGGAACAGGAGCCATTACCAAGTGAGGACCACCGCCCCTTGAGGCCTGGACTGCCGGTACCAATCCGAAGCGTGGACACAACTCCCCCTTGGTAAGGGACCAAAGCCTATCTAAAACATCTGCTGTTCTATGGGTCACAGCACCCGGATACAATGCAAGTCCACACCGAGTCGAAGCTCTCCCCGCGATTTGGGTTTAAACCACAGCCAGTAGATAGGGACAGAAAGAATATCGGTAATAACCACAGAATTTTTGTAGACTTCATTATGATAAAAATGGATACCAGGGCGTCGAACAAATCGCATAAACTATTGCCGTTATGACGATTATAGTTGTTATATTTAAAAAAAAAAATATTAAAAAAAATAATGGACCGATCGTTATAAAATCGACATACTATACAATTATTTTGATTTAAAAGATATTTAATGCTTACTTGGCAGGCTATTAGTACCAACTTAAGTACTACACACAGAGAAAAAATCACTAGGAAATCTGTTGCAACTACAGAAATTCCGTTGCAAAGGAAGAGTTTTCGCTGCCATCACCAAATGTTTTCAAACGTAATGAATATTCCGATCGACGAACTAATAGATGGTAAATTTGATCAAAGTATTGTGTAAACAATCAATGAAATACAGAAAAATATGTGGTTGTCACAACAGTTGCCATGGAACTTACTTATAATTGTCTGATTCACAGAGTGGCACACGGTATAACTAAAGAAACTGAAACCTATGAGGACAAACATTACTACCTTCAGTGTCTAGGAATCGTACACAATGTACCAGTTGCCTTTAATGAATCTTAATGTACGTAATAAAAACCACAAATTAATAAAATTATGATGCAAAAAAGATCATCTATCTAATACAATCAAATACGAGTAAAACTAATTAAGTACTTACAGCGTATGAGAAATTACATGTGTTTATGACCGGCCACAGCGCCATTCAGAGGACGTCTGTCATTTTATGTCGGGTACTTTACACCCAGCCACACCAAATATGCACATACAAAAAGGTTTTATGGCCCATGGATGGACTCACGGAGAAATGTAATCAGCAGATCGTAATTTTATTTAGAAAACTAATCTGGTTACAGTAGCATGAAGCCATATGTCCATCTGTTTGAAGATTCATTTTGTAACTGTTTGTAACTTTTTCAATCCTCCCCTTGTACTACAGTTGTTGTGTAGCCATTGTTGAATATTGTCGAAATGCATTAATATGTCCAACAATTTGTCAACTGATGATATTTTGCTGCTGATGTCGTCCGTAGCTCCTCTATGTACGTCTGTATAAATGTATATGGGTTTTTATGTTTAGTCGTCTTATAATGGCTCAGATTTGTGGGTCTGCCCAGTTTCTATGTTCATGCCTAGTCCCCAACATGTTGGCATGGCTTATAAGCCTCTAAGATGTGAACGCAAAAAATGTGTAAACCTTATTTCTAACCCAATTTATATGCATTATGCCATTTCGTTTGTCTGTCCTTTCTAACTGTGGCAGAAAAAAGTAAAAACGTAAAAAATCATCAAAAAGTAAATGCGGCAAACAGTTGGTTCCTTTTTGTACTTTGTGCCATATATTTTGAGTTGGCATATTTAGTTTGTCTTTAGGTTTTTTTTATTTTGGTTTATATTTTTTGTGTCAAACTTCAAATTTGAGTCGAAATTTTTTTCAAACGTAAATTAGTAATTTTATTTATAAATTTATAACACCTCTGAAAACGCCATGAAGGGTCATAGCTAGGTCAAAAATTGTGTAAGAGAAAAAATTTTGCCTGTTTATTTGCAACACAAATGCTTAAGGTGGTGTATTTTCCAAAAGTCGTCTGGCCTACGAGTTATAGCTCATCAAAGCTTGCAACTAGTTGTACTCCATTTTTAGTGCTAAAAGTCGTGACGGACTAGCCGGTTTCTATCCGATAGAAAAAAAATTATGCACGGATATTATTTTTGACGGGCATTATACTAGAAAATGAGCGGGGAGCGGAAAAATAACACTTTCGTTTTATGGGCGCTCTAATGTCCATGTACTAAACTAAAAAACGCTATTGGAATCCGGAACATTTGTATTCCAACTGATTCAAGAGTGGTTGTTTGCCTATCGTAACGGGTGATCGATCTAAAGGTAGTTTTTTCAAAATAAAATATATACAAAAATTAAAATTAAGTGTGGAATCTTTATTGGTAATTCAAAAGGACATTTTATGCCATTTATTTTTTGAATATAATTTTCTTCAAATGTGGGCCGCAACTACGCCTCAGGGTGTCTATTCTGAGGGTGCAATTTTGAAAGACTCGTTCGAACATTTCGACCAGTATGGCGTTAATGATACTCGCAATGTTGGTTTCCAAAACCTGAATCGTAGCCCGTTAGTCGGCATAGACTTTAGACTTTACGTAGCCCCAAAGAAAACAAACTAAAGGTGTGTTATCACACTATATAGGCGGCCAACTCACCGATTCAAAACGTTAAATTAGCTGATCTTTGAAATGACGTCTAAATAGATCCATTGTTATCAGGCTTTTGCTACTTTCTATTATTTTTGATGGAAAAGTGTGCTCTATTTTTGCGTCATCAGGTTAGCACATATAAATTCTTTTTTGTTTATCTTTAACAGTTGAACGCGTATTGCATCCAAATTGTGTACTGCTCAAGTAGCCTATTAGCTTTAATATGAGTAAAGGAAAATCGCTATCCGTAGAGGAGAAATCCAAAATTGAAGCTTACAAGGAAGCAGGGCTGTCAATAAGTTCAATATCCAAAAAATGGGCAGAAGTCGTAAAGTTATATCATCATTCCTGAGCAATAAGTTGAAATATGGCAAAAATAATAAAGGAGGGAATAATAGAGTGATTGCCGCCGCTGATAAGAGAGCAATTTTGAGAGAAGCCTCGAACTCTTACGCCTCGACCGCAAACATCAGGGCAAATATTAATGTTAAAGCGAGCTTATCTACAACTCAAAGAGTGATACGTAGTGTACCCCATTTAAAAAGACTCAAATTGAAGAAAAAACACCCACTGAACGTTGCTCGAAAGGAAGTGCGCTTGGATTTTGCGCGGGAGCACATGACATGGAATTCTGATTGGCGCTACGTTGTATTCTCGAATGGAAAAAAATTATTTGGAAGGTCCAGATAGATACAACTACTACTTCCATGATCTTCGCAAAGAGGAACACCAGTTGGATCGCCTTCATAGTAGTGCTGGGGGTGTGATGGTGTGGGGAGCCATCTTCTATTATGGTACGTGCGAGTAACAGTTTTTGACTACAATTATGAATGCAAACACCTACAAAAAAGTACTTGAAATAGCTTTTCCCCTTTTTCAAAACCTGTTCGGAAATCTGCCATGGACTTTCCAACATGATAATGCCCCGATCCACACTGCCCGGGTGGTTATTTCATGGATTTAGGACCAAAATGTCCGTTTAATGCAGTGGCCACCTTATTCACCCGACATTAATATAAGAGAAGACGTATGGGGATGGCTGTCTCGTAAAGTTTACGAGTCTGGGAAACAGTATTCAAACAAAGAGGAGCTAATTTATGGCATCAAGGACGCCTGGTCCAGTATTTCTCTAAATTATATTGGAAAATTGTATAAGTCGCTTCCCAATCGAATCTATGAGGTCATTCTCAACAAAGGAGGATCGACACATTAATAAATTTTGTTTTGATCTGTGCTAACCTGATGACCAAATTTGAGTTGTTATTTTTTGTGTTATTTTTCGAAAAAACCCAAAAAATATATTTTAAAAATAAAAAAAACCAGTACTTTTGTTTTATTTCACTCAGAATTGAATCGGCCATAAATGAAAATAATTTAAATTAATTTTAAAACCATTAAATTTAAGTTTCGATCCTAAACCACTTACACGAGGGAATGTGCTAACCTGATGACGCGCAGTGTTTATCTGTTTCTTTTAGATCGTACCTTGGTTATTTACACTTTGTAAGGTCTGCAAATTAATTTCGATAAGTTGCAAAAGAACAAATTTAATTTACACTTCATTCCAGTTTGGAGGATATATAAGTAAAAATAGTGACCGCCTTGTATGCCAACTTCCTTTTCGAGCTTAATTTAAACAACTCACAAAAAGTTACAGCAGAATATGTAACACAATTAATGTTGAATTAAGTTGCGGTGCTCTGGCATGTAGCGCTTGTTTTTTTGTCTTCCTATTGTTTGTCCTTGGGTGTCGTTTCTAAGTTGAGACAGTATTTGCACATCTGAGATGGTCCTTTTTCCTGTAGGGAAAGTCTATATTTGTGTTTCTTAAATGTCTCTGTTAGCATTTATATTTAGAGTCAAACATATAATTTTACTTTCTAACACATACACACCCACACACGCACCCACATATTCACACACACACACACACCAACACAGACGCAAACACACACACATAAACTCGCAAATATCATTTTCCTTATTATTGTTTATTTTATCATTCGTTTGATGTGTTCTGAGTTTTGGTCCTGAAAATCTAACTGAGCCTGACTGCGTGTGTGTCAGTGTGTAGGTGGTTGAGTGGGATTGTCATCATCTTTGTTTCCGCATGTCTCTAATATCCTCCATCATCACAACTGCTCTCTTGCTGTGGGTTGCCCAAGCATTGCTGTTGATGTACTTCTGCCTGGTTTCTGTCAAGATGTGCATTTCTCGGTGTGTTCGAGTGGAGGGATTGCGGAATTGCTTATGTTGTCATTTTTTGATATTTGTGTTCTGTGCTTCATTTGATATTTCAGTGAATTCAATATTGCTAAATGATTTCTTCAGTGTGGGTAGTTGTCATGGTCCATGTTCATATGTAAATAGACAGACAATTGAAAGATTTATCATTAACCTTTTCATGCGGTGATTTTCGAATGAAATTTCAATTTCTTCTTGTGAGTGCGATAGGAACTGGCATATTTTCTTGGTCGTTGGCATAAACGTTAGGGGCGGAGAATTTTCGGAATAAGTGAATTAGGCAGAACTTTGTGTAAAGTAACAATTTGTATTTCTGGTCTTCGTAAATTCTAATTAACCCTTTTACAAGGAATTTATTCAACCCGAACAATATGATACATATTAAATGGCTTTAATAACGTCTTAATATGGACGGGGCTAGCACCCTTTTACATGTTTGAAATAAACAGACTTGATTCTCCCCTCATAATTAAATTACGGTTTACAAGGGTATTTCGGATTTGTAGGCTGAAACAAGTGCGTTACAAATATCAGAGGATACCAAAAATAATAATAAAATAATCAAGGTCTATGAGTCGTGTTTCCACATTTTCCAAAATGAATTTGTATGGGATATCATTGACGAAGCGGTGGGAGACAATACGTGGTATTCCACAACGAGAAATAGCAAACAGATTTTATACAAAGCAACACACTGTGAAAGATGTAACTACGAGTGCTGCTATAAATATTTCTGGCCTAATTATCAAAATGCGAATATTTATCATCAAAAATAGTTTTATTGCTTTCAAAGTATTCTCCAGCATGATTATACACTTTTGCATGCGCTCAAACCAATTGTCGAAGTACTTCTTCCACTCCGATTGAGACACCTCCAAATCATGATTTTTGATCGCTTTAACAGCTAATTCGGGCGATGAAAAACGTTGGCCGCGCATTGTTTTCGTGATGCTAGGGAATAAGAAGAAGACATTGAGCGCCAAATCAAGGCCGGTCAAAAAGGCGATGGTTTGAGCCGATGTGTGAGAGCTCGCATTGTCATGGTGCACAATGATTCGTCTTCTCTTGTTCGTTTTTCGAATTTCTCCGAAGACTTCAGGCAAACAAATTGTGGTGTACCACTCAGAATTGACCGTCCTACGTTGCTTAAGCGGAACAGTCGCCACATGACCAGTTTTGCCGAAGAAACAAGTGACCATTTGCTTCGAAGTGCTTCTTCCATGAACAACTTTCGTTGCATTTGGCTCGTCTTCGAAGACCCACACGGTCGATTGCTGTTTTGTTTCGGGTTCATATGCAAATATCCATGATTCGTCACCTGTGACAAAGTTATATACTGCCTTTAAGCTTTTTCAACATCTCTTTGCACCAATCCATACGAGCCTTTTTTTGAGCATTCGTCAAATTATGTAGGATCTAACGAGAACAAATTTTTTTCACGGCCAAATGAACATGCTATATATTACTGATGATTGTCATACTAATGCCCAAGGATGCCTTAATCTCACGGTATTTCACATATCGGTCTTGCTTAATCAGTTCACGCACAGCATCGATGGTTTCTGGCAAAGTGACCGAAGTTGGACGTCCTTTACGAAATTCATCCTGGAGCGAACGGCGTCCGAGACTGAACTCTTGGTGCCAGCGATTAACAGTGTTTTTTGATGGTGATTCATCGTCAAAAGTCGAAACAAGTTGATTTAAACACTCTTGTCTCGATAACCCACGCCGAAAATCGTTAAAAATCATCGCACAAAAATGTTCACGGGATAATTCCATTTTTTGATTGAGATGAATTTTTCAACACATTGTAAACAAAACAATTCGCCCTCAAATGGCAAAACGTTCTGAGTGAAGTTATGCTAAAAAGTGTCAAAGTTTCCAATGGAAGTTTTAGTTTGCATCTGGGAACACTAGTATTGTCACGACTGAAAACATAAATAGCAACCCTCGTACAGTGCATACACATTATGAATATTTTTGTTGTTTCCATTCAATATAAATATCATTGTAATATCTGATAACTAGTTTAGCATATTTACGAAATTTTCAATTGAATGGTGATAAAATCCACATACCAATTTTTGGGATACAATTAACGGGTTGTGTTTTTTTCTGTGCATGATCCAACTGCTCAGAGGGGTGGGGAATAGGCAGACACCAATGATAACAATTAAAATTTAGTTACATTGTCGCAATCTCCTATTTCTCTCTCTCGCATTCTTACGACAGCAGCATTCATCAGGTACTCTGTATAACAATTACAAAAACTATCTTAACTATCGGGTCACCCTTTCGTAAGTAAATATTATCAATTTTACTCAAATTACGACACACCTACCTTATTATATGAATAGTCACAGTTTACGAAAACAAATTACTTGCAACTTCGCATTGCCACTAATATTGAGCCATTCTTCGAAAATTCTATTTTATTAATGAATATCATCACCCTGGAGGCTGATAAAACGATTTCAACTCTCTTTTGCAATAATTTCTTAAAGGCGACAATATCGTATTCCTTACACGAAAGGCTCCCGGCTTATTGTCAATAGCACTACACATGATTGCCGTCTATCCAGTGAAACGACTTAAGGACTTGCAAAATTTCATATATTCCATAAATATGTGATTATTGTGTGTCAGATGCTTCCTTCGGCCGTTTGTCGTGTACTTTTTTCCATTCCGTTATCAAATTCATATCATTTTTTAGCTCATACATACAAATGTGTACGAATGTGTCTGTATTAATCATATGTGACACAAATGTATCCCAGAGCAGCCGGCACATACACCACACAGTCGCAGAAAATCTGAAACACATGTTGAGGATGGCAGCGTCGGTCGTACTTACCCGTTAGAAAGGATAGACGGCGCATAGCCGGAAATGGATGATAGCCGGATGTGTCCAGAATATCTAATTGATAAACTTCATTACGTATACGATACAATTTACGATGGAAATCCTCGATGGTCGGTGTGTAGGCCTCTTCGAAGCGATTGCCCAAAAAACGTGCCACTATCGACGATTTGCCAGCACGTGAAGAGCTGAAAATAGACAATTAGACATTCATTGGAATAGGCAAGTACAAGTTTATTGTCTATATGTTTGTATGATTATATAGATATGTGTAAGTGTGTGTGAATTATACTTGCTCTGAAATTATAACCAATTAAGCATTTTGTTAATTAAATGTAAAGACGTGATTAAATTTACTTTTTATTGTTGGCGACATACATACACTGAGCGAGAGGCAAGGTCTGTGTGTGGTGTCTGAAGATACGGGTATTAAACTTAATTAAATCAACTTTATACAATTTATGTAATTACATATAATTACATTTATGTATATGTATATGTTCGCATAAATACATATATACGTTTGCATAGACGTGGTAAAAACAGTCTTGATTTCAGAGCTATACCATCGTTTTGTTTCTTCTTTGAGAAAAATAAAAACTAGTTCGCATTTTTTATGACTTCAACAGAAAAAAAGGGGGTTTGATAAAATTGTTACTTAGTTTGTAGCTGCTATAAATGGTTGTACACTAAGTGTTGCCTGGCGCCTTCCATTGCAAAGTTTGACATTTGTTAGCATAAATGTACTCAGAACGTTTTGACGTACGACCATCATTTGTGTTGTTTACAATTTGGCAAAAAATGGAATTAACTCGTAAACATTTTCGTGCGATCATTTTTCATAACTTTCGACGTGGATTATCACGACAAGAGTGCATCGATGAACTTAAATCTTTGTATGGCGATGAAACACCATCCTATAGCACTGTGAAAAACTGGTTTAATGAATTTAATCGTGGCCGACGCTCGCTCAAAGACGAAGGTCGTGAATGTCGTCCAAAAACGGCAAAGAACATTGATGCAGTGCGGGAACTGATAATGCAAGATCGTCATGTGACATACCTTATGATAGAGGCATCCTTGGGCAATTCTTCCACCAGCATACATTTGATATTGCATGAACACCTGGCCAAATTTGACAATCGCTCAAAAAAAGGTTTGTGTCGATTGGTGCAAAAAATTTTTGAAAAAATACGATCGCGGTGCTTTCAAAGACTTTTATAAGATCGTCACAGGTGACGAATCATGGATCTATGCGTATGAACCCGAAACAAAACAGAAATCGACCGTGTGGGTCTTGGAAGACGAGCCAATTTCAACGAAGGTTGTTCGTGGATGAAGCACTTCGAAGCAAATGGCCTTCGGCAAAACTGGTCATGTGGCGACTGTTCCGCTAGAGCAACGTAGGTCAATTCTGAGTGGTATACCAAAATTTGTTTGAAGTCTTCGGAGAAATTCGAAAAAACGAACAAGAGAAGACGAATCATTGTGCACCATGATAACACGAGCTCTCACACATCAACGATTTTCGTCGCCAGAAGATGCTGTTAAAGCGTTCAAAAACCATGTTTTGGAGGTGTCTCAATCGGAGTGGAAAAAGTACTTCGGCAATTGGTTTGAGCGCATGCAAAAGTGTATAAATCATGCTGGAGAATACTTTGAAAAACAATAAAACCATTTTTGATCATAAATTTCTCATTTTCATTATTAGGACAGAAATATATATAGCAGCCCTCTTATGTCCACAACTGTGCGAAAAAAACCGCAATATAAAAAAATATACCCAATACCAGCAGTGTTTATTAAGTGGCTAAATATGATTGGAACGCATTATGTGGGAGACATTACCAAGGAGAATAAAGTTATTTGGCTTAGGTTAACTTCAAAGAACAGCAAAACCAACATGAAAACTGGATTTAAGGCGCCTATAGGCATCTTAAAATGGTCCCATACACAAATAAGTTTTCAAATGTGTGATTTAAAAATTGTTCCACCCACCACTTTGTTCGTTAATGGTCCGGTAAGTATGGGTCCCGTTTTAAGCGAAACAAAGACAGATATGTAAAGGTGCTTCCAGTAGGGACGACATAACAATTTCGTATATATATGTCAAAGCTCCCTTAAACAGTTTTTAAGATGTTTCAGCGTTAGTTCAAGTCAACAGTTTCATCATGGTAAAGTTTTTGGAAATCATTAAAAATTACTACCGAAATTCCGAGTTGGTGGTCGCAACTTTAAGAGCACTTACTCCAATTTTCGGCCGTAAAAATCATCTTCAGCTATGCAGCTCATTTCTGGCTAAGAGGTTTTGTCAATAAACGAAATATGCATTATTGGAAAGCAGCAAACCGACATGTGCTTTAAGAGACACAATTGCATCTGCAAAAAATTACTGTGTGGTGTGATTTTCATGCTGGAGGTGTAATTGGGCCGTAGTTTTTCGATGAAAACAATCGTCATGTTACCGTCAATGGAGAGCGCTGTCGTGTCAGGTTTGAAAATTATTTTGGCCAGAATTGGATAAGCTTGACCTCGCTGTGGTCAACAAGACGGTGCCACTAGCCACACAGTGCGCGTTACAATCGATTTACTAAAAAGAAAATTTGATGAAAGGGTTATCTCGAGAAATGGGCCACCTCGTTCGTGCGATTTAACGCCATTGAATTTCTATTTATGGGGCCACATTAAGTCATTGGTCTATGCCAACAAGCCAACAACTTTAGACGAGCTCAGAGGCAACATTCAATGCGAAATCGCCATTGTTTCTGTCGAAATGCGTGCAAAAGTGGTGGCAAATTGGGTCCAAAGAATAGATCGCTGTTCACGAACTCGTGGTGGACATATGACCGAAATTGTATTTCAGGCTTAAAATGTAACATTTGTACTACACCTGCAATAAACACTCTATGTCTTAAATATTCTGTATTTTATTAAAATATAAAATTGCTGTGTCCTTAATGGAAAACCCTTATTTGCACTAAGTGCTGACGTTTCTAACGCCAACAAGTGAACAAATAAGGTTCGTCCAGGCCGAAGCTTATGTGCCCCGCTACAAAATTAAATTTTTGTATGCTTTTTATAATATATGGTGGGCCATTAAACATGCTAAATTTAAATCGGCTGTAAAGAAAGTACTAGTAATTTTTTCAAATTTCTGGCTTTCTTGGAAATATTCAACTTTTCCACTTAATAATGGAACACAATATCATTCATATGACTACCACAACTGACTCGGTCAACCGATCAACCCAATTTTTCCGTACATTTTCGATTGTTTTGGGTCGTGTCTCTTCAATGACAACTTCGATTTCATGTTTCCACGATTTTATTGTCTCTGGATGCTTTGCGTAACATTTATCCTTAATCGCTCACCACAGAAAATAATCCAAAGGGCGCAAATCACAGTTCCGAGGCGGCCAATTGATATCACACTTTTTGCTGTTTATATACGCAAAGAAAAAATATCGTTACAATATGGTCACGACAACAATAATATGTTCTCTGTAATAATAGTATGTTCGTCGCAACCATAGTATTGTGTTTTAATGTTTCATGTTGACAATAGTATGATTGCGACAGTATTTATATTGTTGAAATGTAAAAATAGTATTATTGCCAAATTTAAAAATGAAACTATGGTTGCAGCAACAATATAAATATGGTTGGTGCGACAAAAGTATTGTTTTTTTGGGTTTTATGTTAACAATAATAGGACTAAGGCAATCACACTGTATGATTGTAATTTTTCTTAACAATGTTATTGTTACGAATCTTAAGAAATAATAATGGGAATTAAAATTTTCCAAAAAAACTGCTTTAGATTTGTTTAATTGAAATATTTTTTATAAAAAAGCTTACGTTTTTTTAAAAGGGATTATTCTACCGTTTGAATTTATTTACTTAATAAAAATCTTTATTGTTGACAACATAATCTAATCGTAATAAATAATTTTGAGGACCATAGTATGGTTGAATGGGGTCATACTATGGTTGAGTGCGAACCATACTATGGTTGTTAGGATTATAATATGGTTGTTGTCAAACATACTATTGTTGTAAGAATCATAATATCGTTGTGGGGATCATAGTATGGTTGAGTGTGAATCATATTAAGGTTGTGAGGATCATAGTATGGTTGTGTGTGAATCATACTATTGTTGTGAGGATCATAATATTGTTGTGCCACAACCATATAGCCAACAATAGTATGATGCCCTTCGAATATTGTCACCTCAACCATATTTTTTTCTGCGTGTACGAATTTCAAAACCAGTGCATAAAATATCACTGGTTGCATTGGATGTGTGACATGTGGCACGTCCTGTTGAAACCAAATGTCGTCCATGTAATTCTCTTGAATTTTTAGAAACAAAAATTCCTTAAGAATGGCGCGGTAACGGCAGATCCTTGCTCATTTCCGAAAAAATGGCCCAATGATGTCGCCAGCCCAAAGTCCACACCACACGCAGAGAAAAAACATGGTTACTACATGGTGACGACAATAGTAATATGTTCTCCGCAATAAAAGTATGTTCGTCGCAACCATAGCATTAATTGAATTCATTTTTGACAATAGTATAATTGCTGCAATATAAATATTGTTGAAATGTAACAATAGCATTATTGCCAAATTTTAAAATGAAAATATGGTTATAGCAACAATATTAATATGGTTGGTGCGACAAAAGTATTGCGTTTTGCGTTTTATGTTAACAATAATTTGATTACGGCAATCATACTGTATGATTGCAATTTTTCTTCATTTAAATATGCTTTTAAGAACAAATGTTATTGGTACGGATCTAATGCAATAATAGTACTTTTTCTTGAAATTACAATTTTTTAAACAAGCTGCTTTGGCTTTGTTTAACTGATTTTTTTTTTTGAATAAAAACGCTTACGTTTATTTAAGCTTATTTTTTCTACTGTGAAATAAATCACTCCTGTTATTTTGAATTTAATGTATTTTTGAATAATTTTCATAATCCAAATCTATTGTCGACAACTTAAACCAATTCTACTAATTAATATTGGGGATCATAGTATAATTGCGTAATGGTTGTAGGGATCATAACATGGTTGCGTGTGAATCATACTATGGTTGTGAGGATCATACTATGGTTGTATATGAAACATACTATGGTTGTGAGGATCATACTATGGTTGTGGAGATCATAGTATGGTTGAGTGTGAATCATACTATGGTTGTGGGGATCATTGTATGGTTATGTGTGAATCATACTATTGTTGTGAGGATCATAGTATGGTTGTATTTGAATCATACTATTGTTGTGAGTATCATAATATTGTTGTAGCACAACCATATACCCAACAATAGTATTATCCTCTTCGAATATTGTCACCACAACCATACTTTTTTTCTGCGTGCAAACGCTGACTCGTTGTGGATGCATTGGCTTCTCAATAGTCACGTGTGTCTTCTCTAAACCCCATAAGCGGCGATTTTGCTTACTGACATAGCCAACGAGATGAAAATGAGCTCCATCTGAAAACACGAGTTTTCGGTAAAATTCATCATCTTCTGCCAAACAATCGTCAAACCATTGGGCGAAGCGAAAATGCATCGGATGGTGTTCCATTATTAAAAAACAAAGCTCAATCTTCAGTAAAACCAGAAATTTAAAAAAATATTAGTAATTTGTTACACCCGATTTAAATTTAAAATGTTAAATGACCCACCTATGATTTCGTATAGCCTCAATGAAAGAAATCCTACTCGCTCTCATCGTCACATATTATGCCCGTCCTTTCTCAAACTTCAGCGGCGCGAAATCTTCTAAAAACATTGTGGGCCAGGTATTTCATAGTCGGCCCAGTTTGACTTTAACTTTTTAACTTGTCTTTCGTGGGGTAGATGTTAAGTCAAAATACTGCGATTTAAGACTTTGAAGCCAACATTACTCGCTAGATACTGGTGGCAATGCTGGAAAGAGTTATTGAAGTTTGGAGGATCTGAATAGGGCACTTACGCGGCCAACATAGTATTAAATTTATCTTGAAGTTTATGTCAGTGATTGTTTTCTTCGAGTCATAACAACGTTTTCGAACTAGTGCGCTTTCAATTATTTCATTAAAAATATAAATGGTGATTCATCCCGTCAATTCAATTTAACGTTTATAACATGTTGTATTTTGAAATCAACGATGTTTCGTTTAATGCTTTTTGACCCGTTATATATCATCCGTTGGATTTTTCATATATTTTTTCTTAGAGAACATCAGTTTTGAAATCTACGATGTTTCGTTTTATGTTTTTTTTCTTCCTTCAAACATCATTTGTTGGAGTAGGGGACACAATCGTGATAAATCACCTCCTCATCAGACGTCATTACACTATTATTTTTACAAGAATAGTAAGTATTGCAATGCTATTGTAAATTTTTGGCAGTGAGGTCTGTTTTGTCTAAGATAAGACATTTCATTTTCTCTCTGATTACATTCCCTTTTTATGCTTCTTTTTATGATTTCATCCATGTGGTGTTCCGTTCGTTGTTTAATTTTGGTTATGGGTTGTTGTGTAGCGCTACTCTGTAAGGAATGGGTGGCAGACACGTTTTGAAGAGGTGGATGGTGTATGGGTAATTCATGTTTCCTAATGAACAAAAAGCACGTTAATGAAATCTAAACATATCTTTGTATTCCAAATGAAATCCGGAGAGCACAAGCAGCCACCACCCCAGGCAATGTCTTTTGTTTGGACCACCAAGTAATAGCAGGACCAGCAGCAGCATCATTCCCTTCACCTCCGGCTGGAGTAGTTGGTTAGCAGTGGTTGTAGCAAAAACAAAAAGTGTTAACTACATTCCTGTCACTTTCATTAGCAAAATATGCATGCACGTCTCTGCGTCTAATCAAATTACGTGAGGAAAATTTCTCATTAATCTTATATTCGTATACTTGTTTATATAATATTACATACGCATACTTACACATATACATAACTATGTAGGTATGTGACTGTATACTTTATATTGTTCATTTTCAGGCAACAAAACACCGCACAACCATATTTCATTCATTTCGCGTGTCTATGAATATTGAAGCATTTTCCTCGAACCAACACAAAACAACAATAGCGGTCGTTTGGAAAACATATTATGGCCAGTTGGGAGGTCAAACACCTTGCCGTTTGTTATCAACATCTTCGGCTATTGTTAGTATTTCGAAATACCACCAGAGCTTCACAATGGAAAAGTTGTCTGACTTATAAATTTAAGATGACCTCATTAAAAAAATAGTTTTCCGTTCTTTGCGCTATACTGGTGTCCTTTAAAAAGAATATTTTCTGTAACACCAGAAGGGTGGTTAAGGTTTAATTTTTCGCCACCCAGTTTGTCTAATAATGACATTCCCATAATATAATGTTCAGCTTAATCGAAGAAATAGTATTTAATAAATACATCCGTAGACGTATAAGTACAGGGGTTTTCCATTAAGGACATAACAATTTTATATCCTAACTAGCTGACCCGACAAACGTTGTTTTGCCATATAAATTATTTCTAGGTAATTTCTAATATAGACAAAAAATAACTAACTTATTGGAGATATGTAAGGATGTGGTATATGTGTGAAATAGGCATCGAGAGCTGTGAACGATGAGGGAATATAAAAATAACAAAAGCCAAACAATATTATTTTTAAGCTATTATAATTTATTCCTTAAAATTGTATATCATTAATTAATTACGACAATAACGCCAACAAACAATATCAATCTCTTAATGCTGTAGCGTGAACAATATTTTTGGTTAGCCTATCTTTAGCTAACACAAACAAACTGGATGGTTTACCCACTCGAGATCATGCCACGTATAATTGTCCGTGTGAAAAACTTGGTGTGCTCAAATCTAAGCCACAAATAGACCTTGGGCCTTGGGATTTGTTGATAGTTATTGCAAATGCCAGTCTAATCGGAAACTGAATACTTTTGAATTGAATTGGCACATCTGTAGGTATAAGTATAATAGGAATCCGTGGTATTAATATATATTCATTTTGGAACTCGATAACGTTTTTCATTAATATTTGAATGACTAATGGCGTACCTTTGCACAGCCGTGGCGGGTTCAAATTACAAAGCAAGATAATCGGAGATCCAACCTTCAATTGTAAATTATGCGGTGGCATGCCTGCCAAATCCAGTGAGTTCAAAAACTCAGTGGGAAAATTTACAATTTTGCTGACATCGCAAACTATATCAATTGATTTGTATGATACCAAGTTCCCTGGCAACAACTGTTGTATCTTCAGATTTAAATTGTCAACGTTTACATTTTTTGCCTCTGAAATTGCTCTTTCTGCAAGCCAATCATGATTTATGTACCGTGGTTGTACATCGGAAAATATTTGTTCAATGAGAGTATCGTGTGAATCAGTGATTGTGCAGAAATTGGTCGGTAATTAACGTATCCACATGCAGAGAATAGACATGGTTACTACATGGTCACGGTAATAATAATATGTTCTCCACAACAAAAGTATGTTCGTCGCAACCATAGCATTGTTAACTGAATTTGTTTTTGACAATAGTATAATTGCTGCAATGTTAATATTGTTGAAATGTAACAATAGTATTATTGCCAAATTTAAAAATGAAAATATGGTTATAGCAACAATATAAATATGGTTAGTGCGACAAAAGTATTGTGTTTTGCGTTTTATGTTAACAATGATATGATTACGGCAATCATACTGTATGATTGTAATTTTTCTTCATTTGAATATGCTTTTTAGAACAAATGTTATTGGAACGGATCTAATGCAATAATAGTACTTTTTATCGAAACTGAAATTTTTTAAACAAGCTGCTTTGGCATTGTATATCTGAAATATTTAAAAAAAAACGCTTACGTTTATTTAAACTTATTTTTTCTACTTTGAAATAAATCACTCCTATTATTTTGAATTTAATGTATTTTTGAATAATTTTCATAATTCAAATCTATTGTTGACACTTAAGCCAATTTTAATAAATAATATTGGGGATCAAATCTATTGTCGGCAACTCAAACAAATTCTATTAAATAATATTGGGGATCATAGTTTAATTGTATGTGATCATACTATGGTTGTAGGGATCATAACATGGTTGCGTGTGAATCATTCTATGGTTGTGAGGACCATACTATGGTTGTGTATGAAACTTACTATGGTTGTGAGGATCATACTATGGTTGTGGAGATCATAGTATGGTTGAGTGTGAATCATACTATGGTTGTGAGGATCATAGTATGGTTATATGTGAATCATACTATTGTTGTGAGGATCATAGTATGGTTGTATTTGAATCATACTATTGTTGTGAGGACCATAATATTGTTGTAGCACAACCATATATCCAACAATAGTATTATCCTCTTCGAATATTGTCATCACAACCATACTTTTTTTCTGCGTGCAGTTTCATCTATAAGAACTTTTCCACACCGATATCTAAGAGTTGTTTTGAGAATGTTTAGCAGATGGATCTTGAAGCATTTGAACGCGCATATTTACATTCAGTTTAAGCCAATTACTAGGATATCTCACTCCTAAGACCACTTTAGCCTCGGGCGAACACACTTATCAGATCTACATACAAATTAAATATTTCTATACACAGAAAAGGCTTGGTGCCGTTAGCTGTACGTTATTGATAATTTAGACAATACATTGCATTCATAAGCAATTTCTTGTTCATAGATCTAGTATATGTCTGTCATTGTTATTGAAAAAAGTCTCAATAAAATAAACTAAACTAAAAAAAAACTTGTACTTATTCAACATTACGCCACAATGGAGATTATTTTAAGCAAGCGTCTTGAACGTGGAATGACGGCAATTGTTTGTATGAAATCGCCTTAAAGGACCAACAGAGTGCCGCCAAATAGTTTGTCGTTGTTTTTAATATCTTTCAATTCATTTTTAACACAGCGTGCAGTCAGGGTTATTTTGAATATTAAGTGACAGCTTAAATACTGAATAAGAAGTTCTACCTCCCAATCCAATAAAGTTGCCGCAATGCCCTATGATGCAACGGCCAATGCGATGGCATTATTTGATCGTATTTCAGCAAGAATTAGCTAAAAAAAGGAATGTTTTGCCAGTTACACCTGGTGCATCCAAAGAGAAAAACCCACCTTGTCCTGTTAAAACTGCAAACATAATGCGGTCACAAATGGTTCTTTGTTCCTCATTCACAAGTGGAACATTGCGAGTAACAATCGCTACCATTTCTACAGTACTGCAGTTCACGATTCATTTGAGTGTCCATTAAATCAGACGCATTTTGATGTGGCGAATTCATACCAAGGGTAAAAATTTAGGGTTGTATGTATTTTTTTAAGCCACATTATAGAAAAATAAAAACAAAAATGTTGTCCAAAAATTAAAAAAAAACTCTTATCACTTAGGGTCATGAAAAATAGATAGCAGCCGATTCTCAGGCCTACTGAATATGCGTATAAAATTTGGTAAAAATCGGTAAAGCCGTTTCGGAGGATTACTAACATTGTGACACGAGAATTTCATATATACTTTATACAGATAAAACACAGAATAATTAAGATATAGAGTTCAAATTTATTCCAGATGTAGTGCAAATATTAAAGTAAAATTCGAGTTCGTTCATACGACCACCGCGAGCCCCTGTACAGCGATCTATTCTTTGGACCCAATTTTCCACCACTCTTGCACCCATTTCGACCGGAATGTGGGCAATTTCGCGTTGCATGTTGTCTCTAAACTCGTCTTAAGTTGTTGGCTTGTTGCCATAGACCAATGACGTGATGTGGCCCCATAAAAAGAAGTCCAATGGCGTTAAATCGCATGAACGAGGTAGCCATTCGACCGGAGTATTTCTCGAGATAACTCGTTTATCAAATTTGCCTTTCAGTAAATCGGTTGTAACGAGTGCTGTGTGGCTAGTGGCACCGTGTTGTTGAAACCACATATCGACGATGTCAAACTCATTAAATTCTGGCCAAAATAATTTTCTAACATGGCATGATAGCGCTCTCCATACGCAGAGAAAAGACATGGTTACTATATGGTCGCGGCAACAATAATATGTTCTCTACAATAAAAGCATGTTCGTCGCAACCATAGTATTGTTTTCTGAATTTTAATTTGACAACAGTATAATTGCTGCAATAATAATATTGTTGAAATGTGACAATACTATGTTATATTGTTGGCGCGACAAAAGCATTGTTGTTAAAGATTTACGTTAACAATAATATGATTACGGCAATCATACTGTATGGTTGAGCATAACAGGTTTAAAATATTTTGTGTGTGTGTTTTTCTTGGTATACCAAAAAAGATGTTCATTTTAAAAAACAACTACAATCGGAAGGCAGTGTTAGGGATTTTTATTGTATTTACTTTGTTCGGTGGAAAACTCTACTGCTGACTGGTTTTCGTTTATTTAAAATCTGCCTGCACTTCAGAATTACATAGCCATTCATCATGGTTAAATCACGTCCATCACTTGGATGGTAAAGAAGCATTAATCCCCTGCAGTCACCATCGCTTGCAACTAAAAGTCTTTTTGCAGCCTTTTGAATACATATATTTTTGTTTCTTAAATAAAATGTTCAATAGAAACATTGGCTCAAATTTGGCTATGAACGAATTTAAAAAATGCTTAGTAAGAATCTCTAAGGCTGAATAATAACCCAATTCTAAAAAATAAATTTGGGGATCATAGTATGGTTGCGTGGAATCATATTATGGTTGTAGGTATCATAATATGGTTGCGTGTGAATCATACTATGGTTGTGAGGATCATACTATGGTTGTATGTGAAAGATAATATTGCTGTGAGGATCATAGTTTGGTTGAGTGTGAATCATACTATGGTTGTGGGGATCATAGTATGGTTGCGTGTGAATCATACTATGGTAGTGGGGATCATACTATGGTTGTATAAGAAACATACTATGGTTGTGAAGATCATAGTATGGTTGTGGGGATCTTGGTATGGTTGAGTGTGAATCATACTATGGTTGTGGGAATCATAGTATGGTTGTGTGTGAATCATACTATTGTTGTAATGATCATAATATTGTTGTGCCACAACAATATGCCCAACAATAGTATGATCCTCTTCGAATATTGACACCACAACCATACATTTTCTGCGTGCATTGGCGGTAACATGACGATTGTTTTCATCGACGCAAAAATACGGCCCAATCACACCTCCTGCATGGAAACCACACCACACAGTAATTTGTTGCGGATGAAATTGTGGCTCGTTGCTGTTTAATAACGCATAGTTATTGACAAAACTACTCAGCCAGAAATAAGCTTTTTCGCTGAAGATGATTTTTCAATGGATTTTTTTGAAACTTTGCCAGAGCCCATTGGGAGAAGTTTAGGCGTTGCAATGGCTTTAGTTCTTTAGTCAGTTTGATCTTATACGAATTAAGGCTAAGATTTTTCGCAAAATACGCCACAGTGTAGTTTGAGAGATGAAAAATTCCTAAGAACGACGTGGAATCGATTGATTTGGCTTATTTGGAACGAATACACTTACGGCTGCATATTTTCGTGCTTCGAGCGGTACGGCGTCTCTTTGGCGCCGGAACAACCAAAAGTGAAAATTTGGATCTTAATTTATTTACTTAATTATAGTACGCACAGCCTGACGGGTGGGACGATTCTTACGGCCAAAAATTGGAGTTAGTAAGTAAAGTTCCGACCACAGGCTAAGACTTTCGGTAGTAGTATTTAATGATTTCCAAACGTTGCTCGTAATTGTTCTTTACTATGATGAAAATGTTGACTTCGACTAACGTTATGACACTGAAACATCACTAAAAAGGTTTGAGGGTGCTTTGATATAAAGATACGAAATTGTTTTGTCTCTATTGGAAACCCCGTTAGAGTCAATGCCATGTGCAAAAAGTGAGTGGCAAAGTTGAAAATAAAATGTTTTTAAACACACTAGTATATTTTCAGACCCAAACATGGTCGTGGAATCTGATGCTTCGGGTGACAAAGACCCCAACTACGTGGCACTTCTAGTACACAACATAGACAGGATTTTTTTTATGTTGAATTAATCTTCTGTAAAGTTTCGTAAGTTTTTATTTATATTTTCTATGACAAGTTTATTATTTCAAAGGACGATGACGAAAAGTCATCGTAAAAATTGTATTCGTAAATTTAAAGAACATTTTCGTACAAATTTTGTAATTTTCGAGCAAATTTCGTTATTTTTGCTTCATATGTTTTACAAAAATCTTCCTACTTTGTTTAAAATGTCTTCATAAAAAAATTCATCATCATTTTTATGAACATAATTTTGTGGTTGTGCATACGGCAATTCTCATTGATTTGAATGAGACTACTGACAGGTTTTTGATTTGTAGCCGAGACTGCTTAAGAAAAACCATAGCCAATATATTTCAATATTCTTTACGTTTAAGTAAAATGTTCAAGTCATAATAATTATAAAAGAACACATAATTGCAAACCAAACGAAAAACTTTTTCATAAGAAAATTTTATATTTTTCGTGAAAAGTTTTTATAAAAATGTAATCTATGTTTAATTTTTATGAAAGAATTATGAAACCCTAATTTGTGAAATATTGTCATAAAAATTATATAAAATTGTCATATGTAACAATTTTATGAAAAATTAGAAACATTTCCTATAAAACTACTTTCTAAAAAGTATGAAAAGTATTTCTAAAAAAAATGAAAAAATTCCGAAAATATAAGAATATCTTTCATTAAGTTCCTTCAAATCACGAATTTTTATCATCAAACCGATTTCTTAATTTTTAAGATTTGTTTTCATTTTTCTTATGAAAAGATTCGTTGGCTAAAAAAATAAGATAATTTCGTAATGTACGAGGGTTGCTATATATATTTCTGGCAACACTTAGTGTTGCCTGGCGCCATCTGACATTTCCATTGGAAAGTTTGACATATTTTAGAATAAAAGTACTCAGAACGTTTTGACGTACGGCCATCATTTGTGTTGTTTACAGTGACTTGAAAAAATCAATTTGGCAAAAATATGAAATTAGCTCGTGAACATTTTCGTGCGATCATTTTACAACTTTCGACGTGGATTATCACGACAAGAGTGTATCGATGAACTTAAATCTTTGTATGGCGATGAAGCACCATCCTATAGCAATGTGAAAAACGGGTTAAATGTATTCAATCGTGGCCGACGCTCGCTCAAAGACGCAGGTTGTGAGGGTCGTCCAAAAATGGCCGTTGTGCCAGAGAACATTGATGCCGTGCATGACAATGCAAGATCGTCATGTGACATACCGTGAAATAGAGGCATCCTTGGGCATTTCTTCATTGCATTAACACCTGGCCGTAAAAAATGTTTGTTCTCGTTGGATCTCGCACAATTTGACAATCGCTTAAGAAAAGGCGATTGGTGCAAAGAAATTTTAAAAAAATACGATCGCTGTGCTTCCGAAGACGTTTATAAGATCGTCACAGGTGACGAATCATGGATCAATGCGCATGAGCCCGAAACAAAACAGCATTCGACCGTGTGGGTCTTCGAAGACGAGCCAAATTCAACGAAAGTTGTTCGTGGAAGAAGAATTTCGAAGTAAATGGTCGCCTGCTTCTTCGGCAAACCTGGTCATGTCGCGACTGTTTCGCTTGAGCAACGTAGAACGGTCAATTCTGAGTGGTACACCACAATTTGTTTGCCTGAAGTCTTAGGAGTAATTCGAAAAACGAACAAGAGAAGACGAATCATTGGGCCAAAACGTCGAATTGATGTGTCATCCGCCGTACAGCCTTGGCTTGGCAACCAATGACTTCTTTTTATTCCCGTACATCAAGAAAAAAAAATCGTGGTCAACGATTTTCGTCGCCAAAAGATGCTGTTGAAGCGTTCAAAAACCATGTTTTGCAGGTGTCTCAATCGGAGTAGAAAAAGTGCTTCGACAATTCATTTGAGCGCATGCAAAAGTTTATAAATCATGCTGGAGAATACTTTGAATAACAATAAAACAATTTTTGATGATAAATATTCGCATTTCATTATTAGGACAGAAATATATGAAGCAGCACTCGTATAGGAAATATTTTGTGATTTTACCAAACATCATTTTTGCAGTGTATAACTCTTAAACTACTCTTAAACCAGATACTTAAAAATACAGGTTGCGAAGGTTTACATTTATTTTATAGAGAAGTTCTTACATGGCTTGTTGTAACGTCACCGGCATTTGCGAGGAGAAAACCCTCTGAAAGTTTATATGAATCTGGCTTACTTGTGTGATATTCGCGCACACTAATCATCACATCATGGCAGTTACAATTTTGAACTAAACGAAGGAGGGTATGCATAAATTAAACAGAATTATTTCTTTTAATTAGGCAGCCCATGTTTTGCTCTCTTTGAAGTCCTTCGTCTTTGCAAAATATAATTTTCCATCCATTCCACCCAGAATAGCTGTACAAAAATTATCTTAACTGCGCGACTATACAAATCATTTCAAATTTATTTGCAACATAATGTCAACAACTGTAGTCTTGGCTAATTTCATTCATTCAGCGATAATCACATTCAAGAACAAATCTTACGCGACAAACAACAAACAGATGCTTTAATTTAAAACTCAATTATGGACAATTAGTTGAACATTATTGTTTTCTTTCTGTTACATTACTTTGCCACTCCTCGGTGTGTGCCTCGTTTCCCTTTTTCTTTGGGTTCATAATGTACAAATAATTATTTTGATTAGCGCACATATGCCGCGGAACTCCAGATAACTCAAGCCCCGGGCGACTCGAAGGGATGGCAACGGCAAAGGAACACCACACGGGGGGACTGTGCACTTACTTAACGCTGCTACTCATCAGATTATCAAAGTAATTATATTCTTATATAAAAAAAAATGTTTTTCTTAATTTTCTTCTACTCGCGTATAATGGCAAAGTGGCCACAGCTCGGGCTAGGGGGAAGTAAAAAGATAAAAATGAAACGAAATGAAATGTTCACGTCAAGCAAACTACGAGTTAATGGAAAAGTAAGATAGAATTTGATAATACGGCTGATGATGTTGCGACTGTTGGTGCTGTTCGCAAAGGTGCCCTTAATTGCCTGTTAAGTTGCTTGTCTCTGTGTCTAGCCGTAGAACAGTGTTCTGAAAGAGATACATATCTTTAAATAATGTCTAACAATAAAAAATGGCCGAACGAAAACTGAATAATACCTTCAGTATACACCGCCCATACAAAAGCAAATGCTGTGGAGTAAAACAAGCAGTCTCGTCTGACTGGAAAATGTGACCGGGCGAGGTGTCATGGGTATTTTGCGCGACTATCACACTAGAAGCCAGTTTTTAAACAGGGTAAAAACATCTACCTTATATCAGCACCGATAAATCTGGAAGTGCTGGCAACGTTCGGTGTCGCCGGCAAGGAAGTAAAAATTAAAAATTGTAGAGCTCATTGATTCCGAAAAGTTGCCGGTATGATGGGAAAGTTAAAGAAAACGCGTATGACTGGGTCATTGAATCACACATGTTTGAAAAATATTTGCCGCAGAACGCCCACAACCCAACGTTGTTCATAAATTAACAACTGTTAGAAATTTATTATTTTGTCAAACGGCATACAAACTCTATGAAAAGCAAACATAAGAATATTTAAATTTAAATATATGAATACACAGAATTCGGCTCAATTTCATAATTCATATTTCAAATAAGAACACGAGGGTTGCTATATATATATTTCTGGCCTAGGCAACACTTAGTGTTGTCTGGACCCATCTGAAATTTCCATTGGAAAGTTTGACTTTTTTTTAGTATAAACGTACTCATAACGTTTTGACGTACGACCATCATTTGTGTTGTTCACAGTGACTTAAAAAATTAATTTGGCAAAAAATGGAATTAACTCGTGAACATTTTCGTGCGATCATTTTTCACAACTTTGCATTATCACGACAAGAGTGTGCCGATGAACTTAAATCTTTGTATGGCGATGAAGCACCACTCTATAGCACTGTGAAAAACTAGTTTAATGAGTTCAATCGTGGCCGACCCTCGCTCAAAGACGAAGGTCGTTCAAAAACGGCTGTGTGCCAAAGAACATTGATGCCGTGCATGAACTGATAATGAAAGATCGTCATGTGACATACCGTGAGATAGAGGCATCTTTGGGCATTTCTTCCACCAGCGTACATTTGATATTGCATAAACACCTGGCCTTAAAAAAGGTTTGTTCTCGATGGATCCCGCGCAATTTGACAATCTCTAAAAAAGGCTCGTGTCGATTGGTACAAAGAAATTTTGAGAAAAAAACGATCGCGGTGCTCCAAAAGACGTTTATAAGATCGTCACAGGTGACGAATCATGAATCTTTGCGTGTGAGCCCGAAACAAAACTACAATAGACCGTGTGGGTCTTCGAAGACGAGCCAAATCCAACGAAAGTTGTACGGTGAAGAAGCACTTAGAAGAAAATGGCCGCTTATTTCTTCGGCAAAACTGGTCGTGTGGCGGCGACTGTTCCGCATGAGCAACGTAGGACGGTCAATTCTGAGTGGTACACCACAATTTGTTTCCCTGAAGTCTTCGGAGAAATTCGAAAAACGAACAAGAGAAGACGAATCATTGTGCAACATGACAAAGCGAGCTCTCACACATCGGCTCACACCAGCGCCTTTTTGACCGGCCAAAACGTCGAATTGATGGGTCATCCGCCGTACAGCTCTGACTTGGCATCCAATGACTTATTTTTATTCCCGCACATCAAGAAAAAATGCGTGGTCAACTATTTTCGTCGCCATCGAAGCTGAAAAAGTGCTTCGACAATTGGTTTGAGCGCATGCAAAAGTGTATAAATCATGCTGGAGAATACTTTGAAAAACAATAAAACCATTTTTGATGATAAATATTCGAATTTTCATTATTAGGCCAGAAATATATATAGTAGCCCTCGTAGTTTTGTTATGAGGTGATGAAACAAGTTCACATATTTACAAAACAATTTGTAAAATTTTGTCAAACAGAGCCATATCATCATTATCAAACCGCAAGCAAAGAATGTGCTGTAACTACGCTTAGCGACCATGTACTTAAGGGCAGTTTTGCATTTAACGAGAATTGCCGGCAGTAGAGTTTTCCACTAAACACAATTAAAATCCATCGCACAGCATATATACAAAAAAACACCCACGATACAGGGCATGCATTTTTTTCGAGTTTTATAGGATTGTCTTTTTTCTGTGTACGCGTCGGACTGCAAATCACTAGCTTTTGTAATTTGAACTTTCCAGTCTTTCGTTGAAAAATTAAAATAATTTTTTTTGTTATATAATTGTAAATTGCTTGAGCAACGAATTCGTTTAAAAAAACGGGATAAAAATTGAATTTTAAAGTTTCCTTCAATTGATGCAGCCCCAAATGAGAGTTCTTTCTTTGTTTGGACGAAAGAAAAAAGTCGTTAGAGTTGTGTAACAAGATCCAGTCGGGTAAGCCATCTTACAAAAAGTTTGCCCCGCTAGGATTCTAGTTGTCCGTCTTCGAGCTTTTTTACCCATAATATTTCCAAACACTCATTACACTAGGCAACAAAATTTGTCTGCGGCAGAAGGTTTGATAATGAACTTTAGTCAAATTGGGGCTGCTGGTCATGAATCTGGCCACCGATTTGCCATACGTATTAGCACAAGTTTAGAAGATATCTACATAAACCGTAATTTTCGATTATTTGAAAAAAAACCCTGACGGCTTTATTTGTGAACCGATATTTTAAAAAACTTGAGCGCGGCGTTTAAAAGAGCATGTGACCTTTTCAACGATATGCAGCGCTTTTATTTGTCATACGAACTGTTGAGCACATACGCAAAAATCTACAGAAATTTCGCTACAAAAAATTGCTTTGATCTGCCTTAATTTGAGTTCATTTCCAGTGTTATATTTTTATAATAACTCCATTAAAGCGTATTAAAGTCCGCAACCAACAAGCTAATGAACTTTACAACCCGATTAAATTTGGCTGAGTTATTCAAGATTTAGTCAAAAATGGGAACAACTTACCACAGTCATATTTATGTTTGCTGTGACCCAAACATATAAGTTTCCTGCAAAATATGTTTAGACAATATCGAGAATGGCAGTTTTTTACCTTAATGTAAGATACACTAATGCGTATTGTAGATATAACACAAATTCAACTAAGTAGAACGCAAATGTCGGCCAGACTATATAGGGTGCGCAATTTAAAGTTTTACCTTTAAAAAAAGGTATTGATAATTTGTTTTAAATTCCTGCTTTCATTGGAAAGGTACTTTTTTACAGCTAATTCAAATTTAAAATATTAAATTTTTACAGCCGATTCACTTTTTAAATATAAGACCCTGTATTATACCCTAACCAACTAAAAACGGGGGTTTGGACTCCATCTACTCCATTTTCGAAGAAGTACGCCCGATGGCGCCGCCAGGTGTTTTTACATTTGCTACAGGCGCGGTTTGCTGACATTTGCGCACAATTCTTCTGATTGTGGAAACATTTGGTCGATTATGCTGAAAAATTACGATGTGCATTTTAACTTGAACGCCCATATCGTAAAGGGCTCTTGCGATCTTAGGGCGCTGCTTAATTGCGTAACCCTCCATGGTGGAATTTGTAAAATACTGTTGGGCAAAAAACTTGACGTTAACGTTTGACTCACAATTCATGACGTGCATTATGGTTGGACCACAGCCATTTTGTTTCAAAACCTTCAGAACAAATTTCGCACAGAGTATTTCGAATAGCTTTTACGCAAAGGTGCTCCCCGATCACGCCCAAATAATGCATGGTACGTTATTAGCGACTATTAGCTAACAGTGGTGTGTGCTCGTTATGAGCGACAAATAATTAATTCTAATATATTGAGTCCGACTTTGCTTAAACTCCATCACTCTGTAGAACAGGGTTTTTTATGTTAGTTCCATGGCAAATGTTTGTAACTATCAAGAAAAAAGCTACACCCACCTTTACGTATACCGATCGACGTAAATGTCTGTCCGTACGGTCGTCCGTCCATCTAAAGCTTGTAATCAAACTTCAGGTCGCAATTCCTGTCCGATTGCCATTAAATTTGGCACAAGTAAGTTTTTTGGACCAAGGACGTATGCTATTCAAATAGAAGAAACTCGGTTCAGATTTAGATATACTAGCTCCCACCTATTATCCGATTTTTATGTTTTTAGCTCTAGCAGATACATCTTACATTCAATCTTGATGAAACTTACCAAGGAACAACATTATTAAAATTGATTTTAATTTTCAGATTTAGATATAGCTTCATATATGTTCATCCGATTTTAGGAGTTAAGCTCATCAAATTTGGATGAAAATTAGCACAAGTATGTTTTTGCACAAAGGGCGGATATCAAAATTGAAGAAACTCGGTTGAGATTAGCCACACAAACATATTTTTATCAATTTTTATAACTTTAGCACTAGAAGCCACATAACACATCCAATTTTGATGAAATTTGGCACAAGTAAGTTCCTTAGGCCAAGGGCTGACTGTTGAGATTGGAGAAAACTGTTCAGATTAAGATAAAGCTCCCACACATATGTTCAAGCGATTTTACCAAAAACAAAAACATTTTTCACTCAAACTCAGTTAAGACAGTAGTTTTAAATCTGGCTAAATTAAGAGCAATCCAATGTAGCCCAAAAACTTATTTTCAGTTGGCTGTTCTTAACATCCAGTATAACAGGGTTTAGTATAGTCGGCCACGCTCGACTTTAGTTTTTTCGCTTTTTTATGAAAGAGTGGAGCGAGACTTAAAAATGACTTCTTTATGCAGTTTTTAGGGAAAATGGATGTCTGACTTAATACCCTTTGCCTGAACATTTCCGATACTTAAGGGTGGATAGATTTAGCAATCGATATTGTGCCGTCGAGTTTTCGGTTTTTTTAGTAGGTAATAAAAAATACGAGAATAGAAATACGACATAGAGAATAGAATCAGTTGTATTTCTATTTCGTTTCTCTCACGAGCTCATATGTTATATTGTATTGTGTGTGGCAATGCATAAGTTTATGTAACCTTGGAAATGTAATATTTAAAAAAAAAAATTTTTTACAGGATGGAGCGCGAGAATTTGCTTAGTTAGGAATGAAATAAAAAATATTATTAATTATTTAAAATTGTAATTATATTGAACGGTAAGGGAATTTTTAAATTACATGGTCTTAAATAGTGTATCTGTCAAATGTCGACTTTCGTTATCCACATATATGCTGCATACGTTTTCTGAAGTTTTCACGAACTCTAACAAGCATGTCGACTAGTATTCTGCTAATTTCAGCCTCAATATTGTTAAGTAGGTCTTCCAAGGTGTTGATATACACCTCCGACTTCAGGTAAGCCCAAAGTAAAAAATAGCATGGGGCTAAGCTTGGTGAACGTGCCGACTAGTTCACATTATCCCTCAAAGAGATAAGCCGTCCAGGAAACATGTATGGGCCTCAAAAAATTATGGTAACTCTCGCTGTGTGTGCAGTGGCACCAACCTGTTGGAACCATGTATCCTCTAAATGCATTGCCTCAAGAGCCGGCTGAAAAAACCCAGGAAATGCCAAGAGCAAGTGATTGCTTCCGAGCAGAGCGTTTCGGAGATTGCAGCACTGCTGCTCTAACTCTCTCGATGTTTTGTGGTGTTGTAATCCTTCTCTCAGGTCCTCTTCGTACACATGATACATTTCCTGCTGGGGAGACAGCGAATCGTAAACAAAAAGCACTCTGCACTGCAATGATCGAGTGCGCATTTCAAAAATACGCTTTAACACAAGATGACCTCTCTTCACGTGTACAATGCATGATGGCAACTGAAAGGCAGACACCACAGCCTGCAATGCAAAAAAGCAAATTGCGCTCCACCCTGTATTACCTACCAAAAAACCTTAAAAATAAAAGTTGAGTGATATGTCGTTGAAATGCCGTAGTGATACATTTTTCTCCTTATGCCAAAAGCTATCGAAAATCGATGGACCAATATCGACTAATTTTATTTTTACAAATCGGCCTACCCTAATGCATATCAATAAAAATATTTTTCGAACTACTGTGCGCATTATGCGGTGATTCCTTGTGTTCTTGTCAATCGTAAAACTAAGCAAACTACTTACCCCAGTATCACTAAACGGTAGCAATTTTTCGATCCCGGTAATGTATCGTCGCACAACAACGACGAACTGACAACTTGGCTAGCTATGAAATCATCCGTGTCTATGGCATCCAAATCGTCCGACATGTGATGGTCATGTTGATGTTGATGCAGATCGGTGTTGTTCATTAAACGTGTTGTTGTGTTGACAACACCATTGCTGCCGCTGGGAACATCGTCCAGAAATGTAACGACATGTGATCCGCCACCTCCGCTGCAGCCGCCTCCACCAGCTCCTACGGCATTGGCCATATTAGCATGTGCTGTCGCCGACACTGGTGGCGCGGCCGCCGACGCCGACGCATGGTTGGCAACATTTGGCGATGCAGATATTTTACCATTGGCCGGCTGATGCTGCCGCACCACGGTCGCCGAGTCGGGCGTAACGGCTGCTGTTGATGGTGATGTCGTCGCATGTTGTTGCGTTGTGGTTTTGCCATCACCAAACGAAACCTCAGCGTAGTCATTGTTATTGTTGCGGGCACAGAACCAATTTTTGCAGCGTATCATGTTGGCATTCATTTTGGCGGAAAAAGTGCTCAACTCCTCTAACGGTAAGGGCAAGGACTGAAGTGTAGTCGTGTGTGTGTCAGCTGAAACAGCACAGACCAACATGAATCCAGGCAGTTATAACAACTGCCACTGGATGCTACTAACGTGTTTTTTTCTTCTTTCTTCTGGCTGTGGTATTGCTTTGTTGGCGAGTGCGTGTGTGAAACTTCCGCTTCCGCTTTTAAGTCAAAATTGTTTCGGCTATTTGGTGAGCTAATGTTGCGTTACGTTCTACCTCCATTCCCTTATGGGTGTTTTAACTTGGCTAGAAGGCTTCTCCGGTACGTTGGACCGGCCGAGTATGCCTTGTTTGTTGCTGCTGTGCGTCGTCCATGTTCTCTGAAGTGGTTTTAACTTTGGCATAAATGGCAGGCTATAAGTAGGCCTATGTTTTTCTCCTGATTTCGGTATTTAGACTTACCACAGCACTCAACCCCTCATTTTGGATGTATGGGTGGCTGTGCGTGTGCTTGTTGTGTATGAGTATGTGTATGGTTTCCTGGTTTTGGTCTCCTCCACACAATGGCCACTCAAACTGTCATTGATGTTTATGTGATGTGGAAATAATTGCCTGTTCTCTGGTGCAGCTTCGAAATGACACAGGACCCCAGCCACAACACCATGGATTGGAAGCTAGTGTAATAACGTTCATTCATCTACACAATGTGTACGGGTGTGTTTGCATGTTTCTGCCTGCCTATGTTGTAAATGTTATTGGTTTTATTATTGGTTGTTGTTGTTGTTCTTGCTGTTGCTGTGGTTGGCGGTGGTTCAATTTGTGGTTTTTGGTTGTTTACCAATATTTAGAAACAGCATTTCCTCTTGCTCCTCATCGAACCGCTTCGGAGCTGAAAAGACATAAATTACACGATTAAAGTGTTGTTTGAAAATAGACAGGGGGCGAGAGAGAGAGGGGGAGAAATTAAAGCGGAAGACGAATGAAATTGAGTTTCTTAAATTGTATTATATTCCTTTTCAATGAAGTGTAATTTATTTTTATTTATTTTATAAATTCAAAGAAAACAAGCTAAAAAGGCTAAAGTGAGGTGGTTGACTATAAGATACTCTACACCATTCTGCTATTCAGCAGATTCCGCGCCTCTCTTCGAAGCTTGAACAAGATCTCACTTAAAATGTGACTTCTAGAGCGGAAGGTGTATATTTTTCGTAGGGCCTATACGAAACATAACCCAATTTCCCAGTAGGGATAATTATATTTCGCACTATGCTTTATTTGAGCAGGAATGGATTTATACAAGGTGATCCATCTAGAGGTATTTTTTCGGAACAAAAAAATAAGAATTCAAATCAAGTGTGGAATCTTTATTGCTAATATGACATTTTATGGCATTTATTTTTTGAATATATCTAATTTCCTTCATATGTTGGCCGCAACTACGCCTCAGGGTTTTCATTTCGGATGACTCGTTTGAGCATTTCGACCGGTATGGCTTTAATGACACGCGTTATGTTAGCTTACAAAACCGGAATCGTAGCTAGTCTGTCAGCATAGACTATAGACTTTACGTAGCCCCAAAAAAAAAGTCTAAAGGTGTGTGTGTCACACGATTTAGGCGGCCAACTCACCGGTCCAAAAAATTAAATTAGCTGCTCTTAGAAATGACTTCTCAAAAAATCCATTGTTTGAGCAGCTGTATGGCAAGTGGCACTGCCTGGTAAAACCAAAAGTCGTCAAGATTACGGGCTTTTTGAAAAAATAAAGACGAATGATTCCACCAGCCCACAAACCGTGCCAAACCGATGTTTTCTCTGGGTATAATGGCATCTGTTGAACCTATTCCGGTTGCTCTTCGGCTCTTCGATTTTTGGTATATTTTTAGTAATTAAAATGGTTCTATGTTGTTTGACAACAATTGAATTTATAACATTAGCGGGATTTTAAGAGCATTTTTTTCGTTAAAACACTTTAGAACTATCTGTTTTTACTGTTGGTTGATATCCGAGAAATAAAGACCTTCTTTCTCTGGGTATAATGGCACCTGTTCAACCTATTCCGGTTGCTCTTCGATTTTTGACATATTTTTAGTAATTAAAATGGTTCTATGTTATTTGACAACAATTGAATTTATAACTTTAGCGGGATTTTAAGAGCATTTTTTCGATAAAACACTTTAGAACTATCTGCTTTTACTGTTTGTTGATATCCGAGAAATAAAGACCGTCTTTCTTGCTGGAATGACAGTCAATTTTCTAGGTCCACCTTTACCTGACGAACAGGCCACATCAATCGTTTGAATAAACGGCCTGTCCCCGGTCTGAACGTCAGTAAACACCTCACTGACAATAGTAGGACAACTAGAAAACGGTGTGTGAAAGTTTACATGGAATACTAAACTTAAATTCGGTGGTCCTTTTGGTTCATTTGCAGCTCTATCAACAATTTCTTTTTAATTTATGACAATTTCAATTTATGACAATTTCTTTCGTTTTGGTGTCGGTGTCCAAGCACGGAAATGTATTAAATAATTCAAAAAAATTAGAAAATTTATTCTGAATATTTAACAATTCCAATCCCATTTTGGATACTTCCGCCAATGTATCCTTGAAAAATTTTTTAAACTGAATATCAAATCTTCTACACTGCAGGCAACACCATCTGATTCCATTATTTTGGCCTAAGGCATCAGCGGCACGAACAGAAACACCGGTCGTTAAATTACAACCGATGAGAGAGCAACTCATAATTAAAAATTTTTATACATATATGTGACGCGCAAAATAGAAAGGGACTTATGGTTAAAAACCAGTTTTGTTTAGGAGAGCCATTTTAAAGATTAGGTCCCTTTTTATTTGCGCTTAGAATCGTCGACTTCACTTTTATAAAACGCGCATATCTCTGGGAGGGAACACTTTTGGGGCATAGGAACGGTCTCATTCGATGCTCAAATGTTGTCCACATCAAAAAAAGAAAAAAAATGAAAATTGATTTTTTTACCCTTAGGTCCCTTTTTTATGCGCTGTCACATATATTATTAATAAGAGAAAAAGATGAAATTTGTATACTACACAAAAGTTTACAAAATTATATAGGAGACGGGAAAACACCAAAACAGTGGCAACACTCTAATATCCACAAAAAAAAATAAGGATGATAAAACGAAATGCACTAAAACAAGCTACCAACAATTGCAGCTTAAATTTATACAGACGTTATTATTGTAAAACATCGCAGCACATATTCAACAATTAAAATCACAAATATAAAGATATTTATTTAGCCTCTAGATAGCAGTATATAACTTAACTACGTAACAAACTCTTCTAGTGATTATTATCAAAACACGGGTAAAATATTGTATAACTTTTAAAATTAATATTAAAAATTTAATATCGGGGACCACTGAAACAATGTAAGTATCACGACAGTGTTGCCATCCGACGATGATGTTTTACTTTTAATTATGATGAATGTCAGTATATTAACCACAAACTGGCAAAACTGAACGGTTTCCTTCATTATATTTTGAACAAAAATGGACATACTCGTATGTAATTAGGAAACAAAAGATTGGCTTATTAAGGATATTGTAAAGAATATATCTCCATTCTTTATCAGTTATACGACGGCGACCGCAAAAGTAACTGGCCTGACATAAAAAGAACCGTTTTTTTGGAATTATTATTATTTATTTTTCAACATAATCTCCTTCCAACTCAATACACTTCAAACGTTTTCCAAGTTTTTTAATTCCATCCGAAAAATAAGATTTTTCAAAACCTTTAAAATATGCCTTAGTTTCAGCAATAACCTCGCTATTGGACGAAAATTTTTTGCCACCGAGAATTTTTTTTAAATTTGGAAACAAGAAATAATCAGAAGAAGCTAAATCTGGACTATATGGTGGATGCGGAGCAATTTCAAATCTTAATTCGGCCAGTTTTTGTTGAGTTAAAAATGCAGTGTGTGAAGGAGCATTATCTTGATGAAAAAGAACTTTTTTTTTCTAAATGCGGTCGTTTTATCTTGATTTCTTCATTCAACCGATCCAATAATGCACAATAATATTCACTATTTATAGTTTTTCCTTTCTCAAGATAATCAATGAATATTATACCCCTTGCATCCCAAAATACTGTGGCCATTACTTTTCCTGCTGACTTAACAGTTTTCGCCTTCTTGGGACCACTTTTAGCAGCTTCTATCCATTATTTTGACTGTTCTTTGCATTCTGGGATGTAGTGATGGATCCATGTTTCATTAACAGTTATGAATCGGCGTAAGAACTTTATTGGATTACGCTGATAAATCGAAAAAAGCTCCTCGAATTGGTCCAACGGACGATTTTTTGGGGCAAAGTCAACAAACGCGGCAGCGTTCTTGCGGATAGCTTTTTCAAGTGGAGTTCATCATGTAAAATACCCCAAACTTGTTTTTCGTGTATTTTAACAATATCAGCAAGTTCACTGAGCTTTATTCGTCTATATTTAGTCACTTCATTAAATATTTTTCTAATGTTTTCAATAGTAGTAGTTTCGGTCTTCCAGAGCGTTGTTCATCTTCCGTACTTGAACGACCCATTTTAAATTGTTGAACCCAGGATTTCACGGTGGAGTATGATGGTGCATTATCACCATGAACAGAATCCAATTCATCTTTGACTAATTGTGGCGTTTAACCTTTCATATAAAAGTGTTTAATTACCGCACGAAACTCTTTATTTTCCATTTTTCAAAAATTATAAAACTTGTTTACTTCAATCACCTGTAACAAAGAAATTAAATCATTAAATATTTCGGAAATTTTGACAGATGGCTTATAAAAGATTGCTTTTAAAAAACAAAAAAAAGTTGCTAGTAAAACAGAAAATGTGCCAGGCCAGTTAGTTTTGCGGTCGCCCTCGTATTTTGAACAAAAATGCACAAACTCGTATGTAAATTGGAAACAAAAGATTGGCTTATATAGGATATTGTAAAGAATATATCTCCATTTTTTATAAGTTATATAAACTACTTTTTTATACATTATTATTTAACTTATACTGGAACTAGCTGCTGCACAATAATTGTTTATTTTACCCATACCTTGGGAAGAATCTCAATTCATTGTTTTCATCTGCATCTACTTAAGGTATTACAATTAATTCACCAGGTTCAAGCGTTGTTTTTATGAATATTTCACTCGTAATGCCAAAGATGTGCTTACTTAAAACCCCTCCGGATAGCCACTGAGCATTCAAAGGTTCTTCTTTTTTGTACCACTTTGATCGTTTCGTTCTGTATTGTATGCATTATCTTTACATGCATTTGGCGGAAACCATGTACTCGTACAATGGCATTGTGTTCTTCCACCGCGTTGCAATGTGCTGTTTGTTGCAACTCCTCATCGTCCTTCATTATCATTTCCGGCAACAAAGCGTTTTCATCGAAAGGAAAAACGTATCTCTTGGCATGTTGTACTCGTATTCACCCACCCAAAACAATGGAAATTGTTAAACGCAGCAGCTGCAGCAACAGTGTCTGTCTGTCTATACACAGGGGCGGAAAGAAGACTTAACAAGGCCTCAAGGCAAAGTCAGGTTAACAATTTTAAGCTGTGCGAAAAGTTTAAGTTTAGGATTTTTAGACAAAAACTTCCATAGTAGATTTGTTTCTTATGGCATAACGTGATCTAATTCTAATTTGGATTTGAACGTCCTACATTATTGAACGTCGGTTTTGCACATAAAAAATACCGGCGTCTTTTACAAGTAAGAGATTAATCTCTAAGTTAAGTACTACTCTACTCTCTATAAAAAGAGGTGCCTTCTAAAAGTATGTCCGATCAAAAAGTGTCAGAACTATATCGTTGAGAATTTACTGATTTTAAAAAAGTGCCAAGGACGAGCACTATTTAAATTGGACGAACAATATTTACAATCGTTCTGATACACACAGAAAAAATATCAGTTAGAAATCAGTCTGAACTACAGAATTTCTGTTGGAAGAAAAGACTTTAAGTTGGTAATGACAACAAATTATTTAGTATTTAGAACCAAAAACAGGTTAATCTTAGAAACAATTTACTGTGAGAACTGAACTGATAAAAATTGCAATTTCCATAAAAAAATATTTTTTTTTTAATTTTTATTAAAATATTTCCATACAACTTGAATGGTTAAACACCCTAGAAATTTAGAATGTCCATTTAGCTCATGTAGGCTTTTATGGTAAAAACAAACAACCAAAAGTACCTGCGGACATATAAGTGCTCTATTATGAGCAAATTTAACTACAATATTCACTAGTTTTGACACAGTCCTCAAGTGTCTTATATTCCCGGTCAAATCTGATAAGGGTTCTTCCTCTAATAATCGGGATCTATTGTCTATAGGTACAAATATTGTGCAAAATGTAGTGCCCTAACTGTTTGTTATCCTCCCTCACGCCAAGTAGACGATGTTGTTTACTATTTCCATCATGTGTAGTAGCGCTTGAGCGAGGGCTGCTATATATATTTCTGGCCTAATAATGAAAATGCCAATATTTATCATCAAAAATGGTTTTATTGTTTTTCAAAGTATTCTCCAGCACGATTTATACACTTTTGCATTCCTCAAACCAATTGTCGAACCACGCATTTCTTGACCACACATTTTCTTCTTGATGTGCGGGAATAAATAGAAGTCAGGGCTGTACGGCAGATGACCCATCAATTGGACGTTTTGGCTGGTAAAAAATGCGCTGGTTTAAGCCGATGTGGGGTAGCTCACATTGTCATGGTGCACAATGATTCATCTTCTCTAGTTCGTTTTTCCAATTTCTCCGAATACTTCAGGCAAACAAATTGTGGTGTACCACTTAGAATTGACTTCCTACGTTGCTCAAGCGGAACAGTCGCCACATGACCAGTTTTGCCGAAGAAACAGGCGACTGTTTGCTTCGAAGTGCTTCTTCCACGATATAATTTCGTTGGATTTGGGTCGTCTTCGATGACTTACACGGTAGATTGCTGTTTTGTTTCGGGCTGATACGCATAGATCCATGATTCGTCACCTGTGAAGTCTTTTGAAGCACCGCGATCGTTTTTTTTTAAATTTCTTTGCACCAATCGACACGAGGCTGTTTTTGAGCAATTTTCAAATTGTGCGGGATCCAACAAGAACAAACCTTTTTTACGGCCAGGTGCACAACGGCCGTTGTTAGACGATCTTCACGACCTTCGTCTTTGAGTGAGCGTCGGCTACGATTGAATTCATTAAACCAGTTTTTCACAGTGCTGCAGGATGGTGCTTCATCGCCTTACAAAGATTTAAGTTCATCGATGCACTCTTGTCGTGATAATCCACATCGAATGTTGTGAAAAATGAGTTAATTCCATTTTTTTTTTGCCAAATTGGTTTTTTCAAGTCACTGTAAACAACACAAATGGTGGTCGTTCATCAAAACGTTCTGAGTACGTTTATGCTAAAAAATGTCAAACTTTCTAATGGAAATGTCAGATGGCCAGAAATATATATAGCAACCCTCGTATGATCGTCAAGGGCACCCAGGCTTTCATTAATCCACGTTTGGTCCAAGCTCAGCAATGTTCTAGTTCTGGTTTCGTTCGGGGCACCCTACAGAATCGTCGCTGTCTTTACAACAGGTTTAGCTTTCCCTGGTGAACAGTTAGTGTTCTTTGACGCATATTCTCAACTCGGAACGCTCCAATTCTCATTCTCAAGTTCGTTGTTTGCAGTTCCTTGACTCTTGAGGTCGAGGCATTTTTTCTCCCGATTTCTCTTACTCTGAAGACCAAGCGCCCATCCGATGAGTATTGTGCCATAAAGTAAGAGTTAGGTGCCATTTCATAATCTAAATTTCTACTTGGTCTTAACGATAGCCCTGGGGCTATCTGTGAAAATATTCACATCTACATTCGTCAGCCTCGTGTTAGCGCTCGTGAACCACTCACACATTCTGTAATTGCTCGGACTTTCGACTGTAAGACTCAGTTTTGGTCTGGTAGGCGGAATAGAAGATAGGTTTACTATTCGTAGAAGTCCTAGTCCTTTCGTTAGCTTCGAGCTATCCGTATAACTGCCAGTCCCAGTGGACATCTGCGCTAGGGTTCCATCAATCGAAGATTGTCTAGCATTAGGGTTTCATACTCGGCAACTACTGTCGTGTCAGGTATTTGATCGGAAACTACGACCATGGAAGCCGAGTTCCCTAAAGCGACCTCAATTATTCTTTAGTAACATGATTTGTGATCGCTTTCAATGAATTCGCCCATCAGTTTAATCTGTATCTCTTCGGGCCGGACAATCCAAATTCCGCTTGAGGCGTAATGACACATTTTGTGAACCTTTTGTAATGTTCTCATGTTGCACATTTATTCCATTGATGTCCACCATAATGTTGGACTTCTTTTTAACTGATGTCCACCTTGATGCGTTGTTTAGAACAGGGTTTATTACGTACGCTTTTATAGAGCCAGCACGCCATGTTTGAATTGGGGCCCTATTTCGATCCTGTGGCTTTTCTACATTGTGACCAACATCTGTGGGCCTTGTTGGCTCGTTCCTGTATGAGGCAGCACGAATCATTTCGAATACCGAAATTGTCTTTTCATGAAACAGGGATCATTGTAATGATCAATGGCTTTCCTTGCACACAGAGAACAGATTTGCTGGCACAACCGATTGATTGATGGTTGCACATACTATCCATGTATTCCATTACTTCAACAGAATGTTGATGGTAAACGCGACATTTTTGAGTAAAGGCAACTGATACTATCGGTTAAAGAGATAACGCTTCGGTGGCCTTGTTGGCTCGTTCCTGTATGAGGAAGCACCAATCTTTTCGAATACCTAAATTGTTTTTCATGAAACAGGGATCATCGCATTGATCAATGGCTTTCCTTGCACACAGAGAACAGATTTGCTGCCACAACCGACTTTTTGCCATCCGAAAACTGGTGGTTGCACATACTATCCATGTATTCCATTGCTTCAACCTAAAGTTGATACTAACTGATACTATCGGTTAAAGAGACAACGCTTCGGTAATCCAAACTAAAGATAATAAGTGGAACTGAATTTGTACATGTATTGTTTGTTATATATTTTTGGTTTGATTTACTCTTAAAATTCGGTTGTCTTTACCACAAACATTTGTGTATTCGATTTATCTGGATAAATTAAAATAATTTCTAATAGATTTTCGGTCAAATTTAAAACAAGGTTTTTTTTATTTTAGAATCGTTTATACCCGATTTAGAAAAAAATAATCTTAAAAATTAAAACAAATAATGACTGAATTCTTACTTTTATTCGTTTTTCAAACTAAAATTTTGTAGCCACCGCCAATTGACATGTACTTCATAATTGGTTGGTAGCCGTGACCGACTGTTCTCCTGAACTCTGTTGTTATAACTGATTTATTAGCTGTAAGTCCGGACCAATTTTCAACTCATTTTTTCTCTGCGTGTGTAAATAGACGTATTTCTGTTTTGTGAGGGTTCACGTTCAGACCGCTTGGTCGAACCTTGTTTTACATTTTTTTTAGAAATTCTCCCCCATCAGAAATGTTGTATGCGTAACAGACCTCAGTTACTATCTTACAAGACGTGTATAGTAACCCCCACAAGAATGTAGGCTATCCCCACCTTTTTCTTTTTATGTGGCTTATATAGTCTCGTAGAGCCCGGTCTGCCTAAAACTGGCATTAGGAATAGATAAATGTGTCGGCCCAAAAGTGTTCCCTCCCAGAGATATGCGCGTTTTATGAAAGTAATGGTACACCAAAGATACACGTACGAGTATTTGAATCTTTAAAATGGCTCTTCTGAACAAAACTGTTTTTTACCCTTAGGTCCCTTTTTATTTTGCGCGTCACATATATAATTTTTTCATTAAAGTTTTTCTTGGATGGCTTGTATCACCTCGCTTAGGGCAGTTTCCACCGACTGTTCTTGTTGTTGTATCAACCATATATATTATTGTAAAGTCCTGTTCATCTAAATGGGATCTGCTTCAATATCCCGGTGGTAAAAACGAGCCATTTGAACAGGATGCGTCCACAGAGACCTGGGGGTCAGCTGAGTAAGCTTGTTCGGACAACTGATGAGGTGCAGCCTGATGGCAGGCGGGACAAAAGTCCGAAATATTAGCATCATTTCGTGCCCAATAAGAATTGATGCGGCTAGATCTTAGCTGAGCCAGAACAACGCGCTTCTGCCAGGGGATGTTCCCCTAGCACTACATTCACTCTGTAGCTGAATACTGCTGCTGCGATTTCATCAGCGTGAATGTTGTTCAGACCTGCCTGATGGTTTCGATGAGCTAAAGGTTCTCTCTTGTACAGCTGGATCTCTCTCTCTCTCTAGATCATGAAGATCGTACCTGACCTGCCTAGGCGGATGCATCCTGTCCAAGAGATGGTGGTTAGGATGACTACTGCGAAAACACCCTAGCAGGTATTGCTTAGACAACAGAAAATTGTGTCTGCGCACGGTAAGGACCTTCGTCTCCTCATGTAGATGATCCTCAGAAGATAAAAGAAGGCACCCTGCTGCTGTTCTGAGGGCGGCAAGACAGACATTTTTTTTCACTGCCTCGTACTCACGGTCGCCGACCACACCGATGCTGCGTAGTTCGCTACAGACCGACATATTGTTTTGTAAGAGGTCAACAAGGTTTCTTGGTAGGCTCCCCAAGTACTGCCGCAAAGGGCTAGAGGACCTTGTTCTTAATTTTGAGTTTATCGAAGAAAGCTGTATAATGTGCAGAGGATCGAAAAAGGCTGTCCAATGTGACCCCAAGGATTTTGGGGTAGTTGATAGTCGGGATTTGACGTCATCGACTTTCACATTGAGTGACAACCGCACCTTCGCACACTTGGCTGGGATTTACTGACCATTTCCGACTGGTGTCGAGTGAAGATTTTAATGCGCGTAAGACACAGTGCTGCTTGTTCTCTCACAAGCGATTCACTGACCCAACAGTGTCGTCATTATCTATCGATGGTATGGATGTCAAACAATCAGATGCTCTTGATGTTCTGGGCATGAAAATACAATGTGACGCTCGTTGGGCGAGACATGTATTCGAAGTATCGAAAGAAGCACTCAAGTGTATAGGCAAGAAATATTTCACTCCTTCTGATCTGTTCGATATCTATACAACCTACATCAGGCCAAAGATGGAATACAACTCCCATATATGGGCAGCTGCTCCAAAATCATCCTTGGAGCTTCTGGACCGTGTTCAAAGGAGAGCGATGGTGCTGGTAGGTGACAGTAGGGTATCCAACTCTATTGTTTCCCTGGAGCATCGTCGGAATGTGGGTTGTGTGTCGCTGTTCTATCGCTACTTCCATGGTGTGTGTTCTTCAGACATTCGTAGTCTCAATCCTGACTTGAGGATGTTCGGCAGGGATACACGACTTTCCAGAAATTCACACCCATTTGTTATCGATTGGCCGGTTGACCGCACTATACACTACAGATCGAATTCGTTTTTCGCCCGTACTGTTCGTATGTGGAATCGACTTCCGGCAAATGTATTTCCCACCAATTACGACATCCAGAAATTCAAGACGAATGTCAATAAACATTACTTCCTCTTTCCCCCCTTCGATCCCTTGCTTTCCAACGTCCAACGCAATGCATTGCATGTATAGGGGAAAACCACTGAGTGTTGGCTAATTAAAAAAAGGGATGTAAAGAAAAAACTTTGATAAATCCCAGTTTTCCTACCTTGTGAAATGGTAAAATGGGTATTCATCAAAAGTCTCGCCATTTCTTCAGCTGTTCCTACTCTCCTGCCATATATCGACAGGAACATTATCAGTATCAGTTCATATACAGGGTGGCGCAAAGTACCGTTGTGGTTTGAATGTTTAAAAACTTAAAATTTATTTATATTTTTATTTCATAATTTTTTGAAGCAAACTTGGGGAATTAATAATACTCGTAGAACACCACACAATAGATCAGCGATCAGAAATTGTTGAATTTTATTTTAAAAATTCACTCGGGCTATCGCGGAAAGAGCACGAATGTGCGCAGCCGAAAATGGCCACCTCTTGCGGGATATAACTTTTCATAATTAAGCCAAAAATATTCACAATTAATATGCTATTTAACAAAAAAAAATATTAATTATTAACCAAAAAAACATTCAACCACAACGGTTTTGAGCCACCTTGTACAATTAAACAGAATAAAACACTCTAAAAATTTCGGTTGAAATCAGAAGATATCCAATGGTTAAACAAGGAATTCCTTATATCTAGACTCATTTTCTTGTTTTAGAGAAGGCCTTAAAGTCATTCCATCCTTGGTTAGCTATCTGTATGCATAACAAACCGCTTCAGAATGAACCTCGAATTGTTTAGCACTGGTTCCTGTTCGCCGCTAGGAGGATGTTGTCACCGCTGCTACATTGTATCCTGTGCATATGAACGTTTGTGTTTGTCGTTTTCTTTTTGCCGGGCATAATTAAATTTTAAATTAAAGCGCAAATCCTTTCTGTATAATATTGTGAGAATTGCAAATATTTGGCCCAAAGGCCGAATTTTTTTTTCCGTTTTAGTGGACGGACTTTTTAACAAAATTATGGAAATTATGTTAGAGCTACAAAGAAGGTGATGTTGGCGAATGAAGGTGGCTGCCGCGATTGTTATTGAATTTAAATTCAAGTATTTGACAAACAGATTAAGTGTTTGCTTTAAATGCTGGTAAATAGGATAGACCAGCCGACCAGCCTGCAGCCTGAATATCAAGTATTTGCTTTTCGAAGCATGAAATGTTTCTAATTAAATGCATTAATACACTCTTAATACATTTCATTTCCATGTTCATGAGTTTCGCTTTGGCGCCAAGTGCGATAAATATGAATGAAGCGGCCAGAAGGTGGGGTCGGGTGAGTGGTTTAAAGGATTAACGAATGATTTTAACCGAAGTGATGAAGGTTGTTATGCAAATGCCAACGCTGCTGCTTGTTGGTGTGGTTGGCCAGAAACCAGGAGGCACTGCCTGAGGCTCTGACGCAGGCTTTCCGCAATAATTATGTTAATTAAATTACAAGTGATTAAAATATTAATTAAAATCATACGAATAGGTAAAATATAATCTGTAATCTGTTAATATTCGCTGGATTTGCATCATAAAAACGAGTTGGTAAACACAGACATAATTCAATTTTGTTAAAGGTGGGTCGGCCGTCTTTGCTGACAAGTGGAAGTCGTCATTGGCAGAGGCGACAGCACTCAAGGCAGCAGAACAAATTGGATTACGTAGTGTTAAACAACTCTAAAGGATGCTAGAGACAATTTTCTATAACAATAAAATTAAAATATTCAATTTTAGAAGAAACGAGAAAAATAATTCCCGCAAACGAATGGAATTAAAGTCAACAAATAAACAGGCAACTGCGTAGTTACAAAGCCCCTTCTTAGTAATTAATATAAGGAGAAATTCATTAAGAATTTTATTTTTAATATAAATTAAATATAAATGGTGATTAAAATCTTTAGTATGAGCGATATCTCACATTTACGTTTAAAAAGCCATTTTTCTTCATCACTTCTTTCAGCATTGTCAATAGAATTCCCGAATTACAAAAATAATGTTAGATTTCAAGTCTTGAATTGAAACGTGATTATCGATAAGGACTTTTAACTTACAAGAGTCTTAGAGATGAGATATCACATGATTTTGGCGGTCAGTTGAAAGTCCCGAAATGCGGAATTAGGTGCTCAAAAGACTGATTACTGAACAAACCATTTTGTTTCGCACTGCTTCTGCATTGTCTTGTTAAAACTACATGTCGCTGGAATTACGGTCTTCAATTTCAGGCAACACGAAGTAAAAACGGTGTTCGATCAGGCCGAATCTTACTAACCCTCAATCGAAATCAGATAAATGACAATTATCATATTCATCGCTATTCGGTAGCAGCTAAATCTTAAAAAATAAACAACTATTTGGAATTATAGAGAAATTGCTTTTTACAATGGGTCGTTTGTTTTCTCATTTGGGATTTGTAAAGCGAGTCTTCTCAACCGGCTCAAACCGTTCTATTTTTTCGTTTACATATCAGTGTTGATATATGTGACGCGCAAAATAGAAAGGGACCTAAGGTTAAAAACCAGTTTTGTTCAGGAGAGCCATTTTAAAGATCAGGGAGGGAACACTTTTGGTGCATGGGATCGTTCTCTTTCGGTGCTAAAATGCTGTCCACATAAAAAAAAGTGAAAAGTTGATGAAAAGTTTTGTTCAGGAGAGCCATTTTAAAGATAAGGTCCTTTTCTATTTGCGCTTAGAATCGTCGACTTCACTTTCATAAAACGCGCATATCTCTGGGAGGGAACACTTTTGGGGCACGGGATCGGTCTCATTCGATGCTCAAATGTTGTCCACATCAAAACAAAAAAAAGTGAAAAGTTGATGAAAAGTTTTGTTCAGGAGAGCCTTTATAAAGATTAGGTCCCTTTCTATTTGCGCTTAGAATTGTCGATTTCACTTTCATAAAACACGCACATCTCTGGGAGGGAACACTTTTGGGGCACGGGATCGGTCTCATTCGATGCTCAAATGTTGTCCACATCAAAAAAAAAAGTGAAAAGTTGATGAAAAGTTTTGTTCAGGAGAGTCATTTTAAAGATTAGGCCCTTTTCTATTTGCGCTTAGAATCGTCGACTTCACTTTCATTAAACGCGCATATCTCTTGGAGGGAACACTTTTGGGGCAAGGGATCGGTCTCATTCGATGCTCAGATGCTGTCCACATCAAAAAAAGAAAAAAATGAAAATTGATTTTTTTACCCTTAGTTCCCTTTCTCTATGCGCTATCACATATGATGATAATGCTTAAAAAGTTCACTTTTCCAGAGATACTTTTAGATTTTGAAGAGAAACCTTTTTCCCTTTGGGTAGATTTTGGCAATTTACAATCCCATAAACTTAAAAAAGTATATTCGTGAAACTGACAAAATATTTCATATTAATTACGAATTATTTTTTTTGCCAAAGAAACTTTTCATAAGAAATATTAAAACAAATCTTCAAAATTAAGAAGTCGAATTGATGATAAAAATTCATGATTTTTAAGAACTAAATAAAAGATTTTTATATTTTTTTATGATTGGTTATATGAAATATGTCTTATTTTTCATGAAATTGGTACACATTTTACACATCTATGACAATATTTCACAACAAGCATAATTTATACTTCGCTTTAAATGTATTACACTTTATAAATAATACTGATCGCTGCAAAATTTTACGATTTAAAGGGGAAAAAATCCCATTGAATGGCTAAATTTACTTTTTTAGACATTAACATTAAACCTATGAAGATAATTGTCTTATCCTGGATGCCTCATAAAACATACCATTATAAGGCGTGTCATTGCGTCTACGGACATAAAGTTAAAGGACATTATGGCGCAAGGTAGATCGACGTTGTGTAACTTTCAAAAGTCTCACAAAGACAAAACGTTTCTAGCAATTTTCAGTGTTTTTATTGAAATATCATTAAATTCTGGGTAAAGAATAAAGTTTTTACCGAATATTCTGGTAACAGGGATCAACTCAGAAAGAGGCTTTCGGCCTGATACCCTAGATCTGGCCAATTCATCACAAAATGTCCTAAGCCCGGGCGAAGTAGGGCCAACAAGGAATCGGGGGCAATTTCAAAGGAAATTTCGTAATATCTGCTGATGTAGAAGGAGCCGAAATTTATTTTTGTGCCTTACACTCGTCAAAGTTTACTTTAGCCCTCTATTAATCCAATATGGTGGTCTTTTAGACTGACTAAACTTATTAAATAAAATTGACATTGTCACTTTACAGTACACAGGAAACTAATTTTTGGTTCAATTAAAAAATTTGAATATTCAAACAAAAAATTATATACGAATCCTATGTTAAAAAGTTCACATATTAGAAAAAGAAATATTCTAGCGATAAACAAATTCACATATTTACAAAAGAAATTGTATGCCGTTTATCGAAAATATTTTTGTTATGAGGTGATGAAAAAGTTCACGTACTGACAAAAAAAGTTGTAAGTCGTTTCTCGCAAATAATTTCGTATCAGGCGATGTAAAACTTTACATATTTAAACAAAAAAATGTTGTAAGCCGCTTATAGAAAATACTTTCGTTAGAGGCGAAAAAAGAATTCACATATTTACAACATAAGTTGTAAATTTATTTCAAAAACCATTCTGATAGACTCTTACGAGGGTTGCTATTTATATTTCAGGTTCGCAATAAAAACACAATAATTTATCTGTGCTTTTCAAAGCACTTTATCCACTCCGAATGAGACAACTCCAAAACATGATTTTTGAACGCTTCAACAGCTGCTTCGGGCGATGAAAAACGTTGACCACGCATTTTTTTCTTGATGCTAGAGAATAAGGTGCCAAATCAGGGCTGTCAAATTGATGGCCCATCAATTCGACATCTTAAGTGGTCGAGTAGCTAATCGTTTCAGCTGATTTGGAAAGCTCGCATTGTTGTGATGCAAAATAATCCGTCTTCTCTTATTATCTCTCCTCATTTCTTCGAACACTGTTGGCAAACAGATGGTTGTATACCACTCAGAATTGACCCTCCTACGTTCCACTAAAGGCACTGTGGCAACATGACCGGTTATACCGAAAAAAAACGCAAACATTTGCTTCGACGTACTTCTTCCACGAACAACTTTGTTAGATATGACTCGCCTTGAAAGACCCATACAGTCGATTGCTGTTTTGTTTCGGGTCCATATGTTTAGATCCGTGATTCGTCACCTGTGACAATGTTATACACTGCCTTTAAGCTACCGCAGTTATATTTTTTAAACATCTCTCATACGAGCCTTTTTTTGAGCACTCGTCAAATTATATGGGATCCAACGAGAACAAAATTTTTTTCACAGACAAGTGAACATGCAATATCTTATTGATGCTTGTCATACTAATGCCCAAGGATGCCTCAATCTCACGGTATGTCACATGTCTTGCTTAATCAGTTCACGCACGGCTTCGATGGTTTCTGGCAAAGTGACCGACGTTGGACGACCTCCACGAAATTCAATTCAAATGTTTCCAATGAAAGCTCCAGTTTGCATCTGGGAACACTAGTATTGTCAGGTTCCAAAATATAAATAGAAACCCTCGTTATTACGTGCAGGGGTGACTGCAGTGTCAGCGAGCGACGCTCGACCACCCTTCATAAGACCCAAAGCAACGAATGTGCTGTTAGTATGTTTAGCGGCTATACACTAAGAGCGGGCAGTTTCACATTTAACGAGAAATGGCGGCAGTGGAGATTTTTACCGAACACAATGAAAATCCCTCACACTGTTTACACGTCAAAACACATACATTCAAACACTCGAGTGCATGAATTTATGAATTTTGTTGTTAATTCCATTCATTTAATATCATTGCAATATCTGATAAATAGTTTTGCTTATTTACGAAATTCTTAGTTGAGTGGTAATTAAATAGATACCAATGTTTTGGTTCAAATTTAAGGGTTCTTTTTCCGGTATAACAATGGCCGCCTATCAGCAAAACCTCAGTAGGTGCCATTCATTACCATTTGCATTTAAAACCAAAAATAAGTACTACTTAGGTTAAAGTATTTATCAGTACGAGTGTTGCTATTTATTATTCGGGTCCTGACAATACTAGTGATCCCAGATGCAAACTGGAACTTCCATTGAAGACTTTCACTTTTTTAGCCTAACTTCACTCAGAACGTTTTGTCAATTAAGGGCGAATTGTTTTATTTACAGAGTGTTGAAAAATTCATCTTAGTCCAAAAATGGAATTATCCTGTAAACATTTTCGTGCGATGATCTTTTACGATTTTCGGCGTGGTTTATCGAGACAAGCGAGTTTTAATCAACTTGTTTCGACTTTTGGCGATGCAGCACCATCAAAAATCACTGTTAATCGGTGGTACCAAGAGTTCAGTCTCGGACTCCGTTCGCTTCAGGATGCATTTCGTGAAGGACGTCCAACTTCGGTCACTTTGCCAGAAACCATCGATGCTGTGCGTGAACTGATTGGGCACGACCGACATGTTACATACCGTGAGATTAAGGCGTCCTTGGGCTTTAGTAGCATTAATAAGATATTGCATGTTCATTTGGCCGTGAAAAAAATTTGTTTTCGTTGGACCCCACATAATTTGACGAATGCTCCAAAAAGGCTTGTATGGATTGGTGCAAAGAGATTTTGAAAAGGTATAACTGCGGTAGCTCAAAGGCAGTGTATACCATTTTCACAGGTGACAAATCATGGATCTACGCATATGAACCCGAAACAAAACAGCAATCGACCGTATGGGTCTTTCAAGACGAGCCAAATCCAACAAAAGTTGTTCGTGGAAGAAGTACATCGAAGCAAATGATTGCGTTTTTTCGGTATAGCCGGCCATGTTGCCACATTGCCTTTAGTGGAACGTAGGACGGTCAATTCTGAGTGGTATACAATAGGGTGGAGTGAAAACATGCTTTTTTTTATAATTTGAAAAAGTTAACCTCGGAAAGAGATGTAGTCTGGGGTCCTAAAGAGGGGAAAAATAAAGAAAAAAATTTAAAAAAAATTTTAGGGGTCGCGCCACTCCCTAGAAATTTGGAAATTATCGCTATTTTGGCGTTGATTTTAGAAAAATCCTAAAAATTAACGACTTAACTTATTCGAAATTTAAAAGTTTGAGCTTGTTCAGTGCCCAAACAAAAGTATTTGAGGCAAATATGTGGATAATCGACTAATATTTGTAGCTTTGGTGGCGATTTCATTGTTCAGTCAATTTTCTGAAGAAGGGACGATTTGACTTATTTTACTTTTTGAAATTTTTGAACAATGAGAAAAATTTTTTTAAATTTTTTCATGCCCTTATTTCATTGTTTACGCTATTGCAAACATTTATTGACATAAAACTTTTTAGGATTTTTCTAAAATCAACGCCAAAATAGCGATAATTTCCAAATTTCTAGGGAGTGGCGCGACCCCTAAAAATTTTTTTAAATTTTTTTTCTTTATTTTTCCCCTCATTAGGACCCCAGACTACATCTCTTTCCGAGGTTAACTTTTTTTTTTTGAATTTCACTCCACCCTAGTATACAACCATATGTTTGCCAACAGTGTTCGAAGAAATGAGGAAAGAAAATAAGAGAAGACGGATCACACATCAGCTGAAACGATGAGCTATATTGACCACTCAAGATGTCGAATTGATGGGCCATCCACCGTACAGCCCTGATTTGGCACCCAATGACTTCTTCTTGTTCCCTAGCATCAAGAAAAAAATGCGTGGTCAACGTTTTTCATCGCCCGAAGCAGCTGTTAAAGCTTTCAAAAATCAGGTTTTGGAGGTGTCTCAATCGAAGTGGGAAAAGTGCTTTGAAAATTGTGCTATTTGACCACTCAAGATGTCGAATTGATGGACCATCCACCGTACATCCCTGATTTGACACCCAATGATTTCTTCTTATTACCTAGCATCAAGAAAAGAATGCGTGGTCAACGTTTTTCATCGCCCGAAGCAGCTGTTGAAGCGTTCAAAAATCATGTTTTGGAGGTGAAAAAAAATTGGTCATTGCGCATGCAAAAGTGTATTGATCGTAAAGGAGAATATTTTGAAAAACAATAAAACCACTTCCAATGATAAATTATTGTGTTTTTATTGCCGGAACCGAAATATAAATAACAACCCTCGTATTATTTGAGGTGGTGGTTATATCAAAGAGCCAATCTTCAGACACATATTCGTTGTTTAGTGCTCTCAAATTTTACTCTCATTCAAAATCGCACGTAGGCCACACAGAAAATAAAAAAAAAATGTTGTTTCTAGTGCTGTAACTGGAGAAGCAGCGTCATATGTTAAGACCAGCTGTGGGACAGAGGCTAGTGTCCACGTCAAAATCTCTGCAGAAGAGTATTTTTATATATTTCATCCCCCCTTCTATACTGCCAATATCATATGGAAATGAATAATCATTTTTTTAATTTTTTTTTTACTGCAGTATTGTCTATATAGAACACCGAAATGAATTTTCTTGATAGATGCCTTTATGTAAAATGTTTGAGCTCTTCAACTCTCTGTGTGCCCGCATTAACACATGAGTTTAATCTTTAAAAAAATATGCCGGCTGCTGTGGGCATTATTTTTCTTTTTGAAAAGGTTATCAGTAGAGAACGTAAACAAATATTTAATCAGTTTCAAATTGTTCATAAATAAACAACACATTGACCACAAGAAATCAAAATCTACGAATTTAGTGTGCATTTTACGAGCAAGTGAACGCAACAGTAAAGTCGATTTTAGAAATATTTCGATTGAAAGAAAATTATAATTTATATTACTGGCAGATAATACAATTAAATATAATCCAATATGGTCATAACTAAAGAACTGAATCAGAAAGTTATCATAGCAGCTATTATTATATCGTTGTTCTTAATTATCGGCTCTATATATCTGCACATGCAGCAAAAAACCCATTTGGGTCGCATGAATATTGGCGATGGACGTGTGAAGCCAACCCTTGGTGTTGGTATGTAAAACAAATCGGCAAAAAGGCTATGGAGCGCTGAAATATATTCAAGATTAGAAATGAAAACAAAAACACAAAGTTTGTGGGTAAATCAACTAACGAGAATCTCTTTGATTGTAGAAAATCTACCAAATAATGATGCTATCTTTGAACCGCCTCTGCAACAAACGGTTTCGGAAAGTAGCATAACTCAACCAGAGGCAATTAATTTCCCTTTAGATGAAAATAACGTTGAAGCCAACGATAGCAATGAATATGTAAATGACTCTTCTCGAATCACTGGGGCAGCAGAGGATAATGACGATGATGATGCTAGTGTGGCATCATCAAAAGGGGCTTTAGGTGACAATAAATCAACCGAATCATATATAATGGATAATGATTATGGCCCGTCCAGCAGTATCGAATATGAATATCCCACCAGTGATGAGTACGCCCAGGCGAATGCAAATGATGAACTGGGCTTAAGCAAAGATTGTCTGCGCTGTTTGTGTAAAACCATCAATGATTGTAAGCCGGTCAAGTGTGCCCTTGTAGATCCCTGCGGTATTTATGGCATATCGAAAAATTATTGGACGGATGCTGGTAAACCGGTCACAAAGGACAATTTAAATGATTACAGTGAAGAGGATGAGGAATATAGAGGTAAGTGAGGGTAATCATTGTTGGGATAGTGTTGTATGGAGATTCTTAGTAGTAAGATTTGGGTATGACTCACTCACGTATTTTGTGGGTCTTGGAAAAAATACGTGGGACAAAAATGGGAGAGGTGGGATCGGGGCAAGTGACAGCTCATCGAGTTCAAAGGTCGTGGTCGAGTTCAACTACCTAGAAGTCGCACCTAGAGGGGTAAAATGTATGACCGACCCCCATTAATTTTTCCCTTCCAATATTTTTTCCAAAGATAACTTCCCCCTATCTTTACCCCCTAAAGGGGATCCCCTACAAAAATTATTATTTTTAAATTTTCGGCGACGACCTCAAGTAATATAAATTTGCCCTAACGATGATGAAAAATATTGTTACTTGAGGTCGTCGCCGAAAGTCGGAAGAAATAGTGGGTAGTTATGAAGATAGGGGGTAGTTATGTATGGAATAAATATTGGGAGGGAAAAATTAATGGGGGTCGGTCATACATTTTACCCTCTATGAGCTACTCCTAGGTAGTTGCGGGGCTTTTCGTGAATATTTTCCCACAAACTTTGACCTTTATGAGTTGTCACTTGCCCCGATCCCACCTCCCCCATTTTTAGGCCCATGCATTTTTTCCACACCCCACAAAATAAGGGGGTGAGCCGTATCAAAATCGAAAACTCGTGCACTATCCCAGCCCTAATGTACAAACCATATAGTATTTTAGCTAACAGGCAATAGGCTTGTTTTTTTTGTTGCACAGTAATTAAGAGAGTAAGGGGTCGCTAAAATAATAACTTCAAACCATTGCACAATAATAAAAAATGGATTTATTTACACATGCAGAGAACAGATTTGGTGCTACAAACGAATGTTGGTGGTGCACGCACTATTCATATATTCCATTGCTACAGCGGAATGTTGATTTGGTACACAGCAATTTTTAGTAGAGAAAACTGACACTTTCTGTTAAAGAGAAAAAGTATCGACAATCCTAACAGATTAAGATGATTATTCGAACTGAGTGTGTACATAAATAGGTCGTGTTAAAGATTGTTGGTTATATGTACTCTTTGAATTCGGTTTCCATTACATTTGTTAACTCGACCGACTGATGGTTAAACGATGTATTCTGTTATCTGGTCGTAATAAATATTAAATTTTTATTTAAGGATTTTAAAATATTAACTCTTTTATTTGAATTATGCGCTGTTTTTTGAAAACTTTTTTTTTTATTTTCGAATCTAGTTGAGTTTGTACGCACAAGTAGAACGATTTTCGGCACTAAATTGGTATAGTGGCTCAGAAAACTTAATTTTGCTTTTATAGTATCAAAAGAAATTTAAAGTTAAAGCCGGTTATGAAATGTTAAAAAAGTTGAGATATTAATTCTATGTATTTCCGGCTACTTTAGGGCTAAGTTGATACAAAATATTTCAAATGATTGCTTGAAGGCTTGGCTACAGATATGTGTTAAAAATTAATCTCAGTCAAAAAATTAATTTATCCCGTGAACATTTTCGTGCGAAGATTTTTTAAGATTTTCGGAGTGGGTTATCGAGACAAGAGTGTTTACATCAACTTGTTTCGACCACTCAAAAACCATCAAAAACAACTGTTAATCGCTGGTACCAAGAGTTCAGTCTTGGACGTCGTTCGCTCCAGGATGAATTTCGTAAAGGACGTCCAACTTCGGTCACTTTGCCAGAAACCATCGATGCTGTACGTAAACTGATTAGGCAAGACCGACATGTGACATACCGTGAGATTGAGGCATCCTATAGCATTAGTATGACAAGCATCAATAAGATATTGCATGTTCATTTGGCCGTGAAAAAAATCGTTCTCGTTGGATCCTACATAATTTGTCGAATGCTCAAAAAAGGCTCGTATGGTTTGGTGCTAATCAAAGGCAGTGTATTACATCGTCACAGGTGACGAATCATGGATCTATGCATATGAACCCAAAACAAGACATCAATCGACCGTGAGTCTTTCAAGACGAGCCAAATCCAACAAAAGTTGTTCGTGGAAGAAGTACATCGAAGCAAATGATGACGTTTTTTTTGTATAACCGGCCATGTTGCCACAGTGCCTTCAGTGGAACGTAGGGCGGTCAATTCTGATTGGTATACAACCGTCTGTATGCCAACAGTGTTCTATGAAATGAGGCAAGCTAATAAGAGAATACGGATCATTTTGCATCACGACAATGCGAGTTCTCACACATCAGCTGAAACGATGAGCTATTTGACCACTCAAGGTGTCGAATTGATGGACCAACCACCGTACAGCCCTGATTTGGCCCCAATGACTTCTTCTTGTTCCCAAGCATTAAGAAAAAAATGCGTACTCAACGTTTTTCATAACCCGAAGCAGTTGTTAAAGCGTTCAAAAATCATGTCTCAATCGGAGTGGAAAAAGTGCTTCAAAAATTGGTTTGTGCGCATGCAAAAGTGTATTGATCTTAAAGGAGAATATTTGAAAAACAATAAAACCATTTTCAATGGTAAGTTATTGTGTTTTTATTGCCGGGCCTGAAATATAAATATCAACCCTCGTATTTTTTTCAAGCTTTGGGTGGGCGTAACTCGGGAAAATGTGCCTCCGCCAAATAAAAAACTAGTTGATGTTCTGTACCTTTGCCGAAAATTATGATCAAGTCTGAGTTAGGTCGCTAAGTTACACTTTAGCCTCTATCTATTTTCTGAAAAATATTAATTTACTGTTCGTTTTTAAATGGCAGTATAGTTTGGAACCATCTAACCCAAGAAACTTATACTGTGTGACCAATTTTTGTTTGTTTTTATACATTTTTGGGACATTTCGAAATATGTTTTTATCCTGAACAAAGATTTGTAGTGACTAAAACCGATTTAAATATTAAAGGTTTTAAGCGTTAGTATTGCAATAACCAATTTTATGTTACAAAAGCAGACTAACCTGGATTTGGTGACTACAAAGAACTTATTTGTTGTCACCACCAATTACTGGTACTAAAGTACCATGTACATCACAATTGGTTGGTTTCCATAACCGCCAGTTGTCGCAACCAATAGTTTTACAAAATAAAAATCCAACCGAATTTTTGTAGTTCGGACCGATTTACAACAGAATTTTTCTCTATGTGCAGGAAACTATTAACAATTTGCGCCGTAAACAGTTTGTTTTGAAAATGTTAAGTTTTTAGGCTCGGTTATTACTCGCTTGTAGTATTTCTTGAATAAATTTTTTTTTAAACTCCAATCTTTCATATTAACGGTTTATGATGCATATTATTGTTCAATTTATGTATACACAGATATTTTTACAGTTTTTGGTATGACTTTTAAAGTAAAGAGGACCTAAGTAACCACTTACTCGCCTTATAACCGAGCACCATAAAAACAAAATTAGGCCAAAACTAATGCAGCTAATGTAGGGGATGCAATAAAGGAATCTCACCATTGCAAAGGAAGGTAAACCATGTGGCGACCATGGCTCATTGTTACACCTTCTCTCTCCGCGCGAATTAGAACCACAATTTAAGCTTAAGAAATAATTTGGTAAAATTTAACTAGAACTGTCTACTACATTGAAACAATACGGTCTCATGATTCTGGCTGCATAGAAACAACAAAGATCTTGAAAATGGACCACAACCATATATGTCATAATAGTTAGGATTAACTAACAGTCTATAAACCAAATTACTAATAATTTCCATTCTCATTTATTTTCCAGATTATCTCCGATGTATAAACAATGAGAAATGCGCCACCGAAACCGTGCAGAAGTACATTAAACGTTATCAAAGAGATTGCAACAATGATGGCATCATTAATTGTCAAGACCAAATCGCACTTCATCTACTCGGCCCAAGTGGTTGTAGTAGTAAACAGATGTCACCGATTCATAGAATGCGAATGAATTTGTGTCTTAAATGAGCACGATGAGCACACATAAACCCAATGCATGTTAACTTTAAATAGAATATAAGAATTATTAAATGTAAAGATTTCTCTCGAGATATGACCTATTCCCAACATAGTCGGTAATAATTTCGTAGTCATTAGTTTCAACCTGTTAAAATTGCATAACGAACGGTTCAATACTTTGGCCATTTTTTTTTTAATCAGAGTGTGTTTTATTTTATGCCATATCATATGTTTCAAATATTATCGTTATATCTCAAACAGTTTATGTGTTATAGTCCTCCTTTTTTAATCACATCGTGCTATATCTTACAAACATTACCTCAACAAATGTAACCTAATGCGAAAATTCTATAATAATCCAAGTTAATGATGGTGACATATAAGAAAACAAGTGGACAAATTAACTTAGGCCGGACCGAAGTTTATCTACTGTCCATCATAGTTCCTGGACCATTAGAAAATCTTTGTTAATGAGGCGTGGAACAGTCCTCTTTTCTATTAGGGCGTGGCGTGTTTCTTTTCCAACATTAAAAACGAGTATACCGTCAAAAATCGGCAAATCGGTATTAATTCATGAGAGATAGCCCTACAAAGTTGAGGCATGTATGGGCGCGGCCACGCCCTTTTGTCGAATTTTAACGCACTATAGTCTTCAATAATATAATAATCATTGATATCATTTTGTTTAAATTAAAATATTATAATGGTCAGTTTATTACTTCGCCCATACATGCGATTTTTAAAGGGGCATGGCGTCACCCACTTTTCCTCCAGGATATGTTTCGACCCATGCCAACATCATATGTTTCAAAAATTGTTTCGTCATATCGTTAAAAGTTCATGAGTTATAGCCATTTCAGTTCAGGGTTGTCGATTTTTCCAGAGGTCGTGGGAAAATTGTTCTCTAGACCGACCTGGCCCATTTCCAATACCAGCCGTTTGATTCCATCAGCAAATATTTCTTTAAAGTTACAACTACCTAGCTTCAATAATGCAACCTGTAGTTTGCTTTTCACAGACAAAGAGATGGACATACAGACGGGTGTGGCTAGATAATCTTAGAACTTTTCGACGATTGAGAATATATATATATATATACTCTTTTCCTCTTTTCAATTCAACTTAAGGAGTTTCAAATGGAATTTAATTCCATTTGAGGAGTTTCACATGGTAATGAAGAGAGAATATGCCCTCCATCTTAAGATGGGAGGTAAAAAAATACCAAAATATACTACACACATAGAAATTTTTCCAGAGGTTAACTCAGTGAGGGGAAAACGTTTACCTCTTCACCGATCTGGCACATTTTCAATACCAACCGTTTTAACAAATATTTCTGCAAAATTTCAGACACCTAGCTTCAATAAAGCGACTAGTAGTTTGCTTTCACATACAGTCAGGCGGACATGACTACACTGGAAAAATATTTTTTCGGTTCAATTAAAAATTCACATATTTAAACAAAAAACTGATTGGGAATTCTGTGATAAAACTGTTTAAATATTATGTTTATCTAAAGTATTTTTGATTTTAGGCGATAAACAAATTAACATGTTAACCAAAAAATTATATGTGGTTTATCGAAAATATTTTCGATATGAGGTGATAAAAAAATTCACATATTTAGAAAAAAATAGTGTAAGCCGTTAGTCGAAAATAGTTTCGTATCGGGCGATGTAAAACTTCACATATTTACGAATAAAATGTAAGCCGTATTTACAAAACAAACGTTGTTAGCCGTTTTTCGAAAAAAAAATCGTAGCAGGCGCTGTAAAACTCTACAAATTTACGAAAAAAATTTTAATTAAAAAAAAATTGTAGAATTTTTATAAAAAAAATAGTGTCGAAAGGACTTTTAGTAACAAGCAGAGGTGTCTGCAGTTTAACTGAGCGCCACTTTACCATCATAAGACCCCAAGCAACTGCTGTGGTTCAACCTTGTTCAGCGGCTTTACTTAAGGGCAGGCAGTTTCGCATTTAACGAGAACTGCTGGCTGTAGAGTTTTTCACCGAACACGCTAAAAATCTTCCGCCACAAATAATGCTGCATACATACTAAAGCACACATACGATACGGTACATAATTTTTATGAATTTTGTTATTGTTTCCATTTTTTAATATCATTGCAATATCTGATTAATAGTTGGTCATGTTTACGAAATTTTTAATTGACTGATGATAAAAATCACACACAAATTTTTTGGTTGCAATTTGGTTAAGGGTTGCATTTTTTTTCAGTGAAGATCATCTGAAATTTTTATGAGAATCAAGAATATATATGGGGTCTGCGACCAGTATTTCGAGTAGAATTTTTTTTTAATAATTTTATTGTCGTTACTACATCTGTATATCGCAAAGAGATAGTAAAGACTTTTGAGTGTGTAATTTATTTGTCTTACCGAGGGCAGTACTACAAACAATAAATTGTTGAAATCGCTTTTTACTTATAAAAGGTAAAGGCTCAAAAAAGAGGTATTTAACTTTGGATCCGTATGTGTTCAAACAGTGTCCCCAAAAGAAATATTTTAAAAGACTAATTACTCCTACTAAATTCCTTCATATATTCATTATACAACGATCAGACCTATAAAATAAAAGTTCGAATAGAGTTAGAGTTTCTAAAATGCCCCACTGTGCTGCGGTTACTAACGGCATGGTGACATTTTTTGTAGGGCATCCGCAACTTTAGAACACGGTTTGCATTATCATTTTTTTATAATATCTCCACGTTTAACGTGATTTTTGTTCCCTAAAAATTATTTTTTTATGAAATTTTAAATTTTAAGCATAAAAGTTGTTTCGTTTTTTACTGAGGGTTATATGTTGTTGAAGCAAAATTGGTTTTCTCGACAGCATTTCCAAAGAAATGACAACTACAGTAAGTGTAGAAATAACAAAAAAAAATCTTAATAGTCAGCAATACTCGTAGATTGAATTTTTTTTGTGAACTTTTTCTGTGTAAGGTTTCAAAAATATCTGTCACATGGCGTAATATCATGTGGTATCCCGTTTTCTTTTCAACGATTTTCGTTTGTCTTCTTTCGGTCTGTTTCAATTGCCTATATATGATAGTGATGGAAATACCCAGACTCAAGACGACGTTGGTTGTTTATTTAAATTTAACTTAGGATTTCATCTACTTTTAAGTTTATCTTGTTTTGGTCTCTTTCAATTATGTGTAATAGTGATGGGTAACGCCCAGCCTTAAGACTAAAACTATTTAAATAAAACTTACGTAAAATGTTTAAAGCCACAACTAGTGTAAGTTGATCCAGCAACATCAAGATGATTTCTATTTGATTGATGTAGACATACAATAAGCAATATGTTTTTAGAATTCGCATTTGAATGCGGTAAAAATGGTAAAAATTAGCGTACCGGCCAGTTCACATCACCCCTCAAAGAGATAAGCCGTCCAGGAATCGTTTGCCTCAAACAATTCATGGTAACCCTCGCTGTGTGTGCAGTGGCACCAACCTGTTGGAACCATGTATCCTCTAAATGCATTGCCTCAAGATCCAACTGAAAAAATCTGGTTATCCTGGAAAAAGTAAGGGCCAATGATGCCTATTTGTGATATGGCGCACCACACAGTAAAGCGGTCCGATTGCAGAGGTCTCTGGTGAAGTTCTCTGGGGTTTGTTTCACTCCAGTACCGCATATCGTAAACGAAAAGCACGCTGCACTGCAATGATCAAGTGCGCATTTGATAATACGCTTAACACAAAATAAACTCTCCTCACGTGTTTAATGCATGATGGCAACTGAAAGGCAGTCGAATACAAATCTCCCGTCAGCCGCTATAAGCCACGTAGACTCTCGACTCCCTTCGACTAACAGTGCCGCCACAGCCTGCAGTGTAAAAAAGCAAATTTCCGCGCTCCATCCTGTACAAATAATGCTGAAAGGTTTCTTTGGGTAAGCTGGCTCTAAAGAAAGCCACACTAACTTTGTCGGCCACTAAGGTGATGGCAACAGTTTTTGGGAATGCACGCGGGATAATCCACATCGATTACCTTCAAAAGGGAAAAAAACAATTAACCAACCAATTGTACTGATTTAACGCAGATTTAAAAAAAATGGCCAGGAAAAAAGTTTTTTTTTTATCACGGGTGCACACGTGTGCCGTCTCAATGGCAAAATTGCATGAGCTGGGTTACGAATTGGTACCTCATCCGCTACAGTCTGCGGATTTGACCCCCAGTGAATATTTCCTTTTTCCAAACCTAAAGAAATGGCTCGATGGAAAAAGATTCAGCTCCAACGATGACATTTTTGATCAAACAAATGTCTATTTTAAGCATCTACAAAAATCCTATTTTTTGGAAGGAATACAAAAATTGGAGAAACGTTGGACTAATTGTACTGAGCTAAAAGGTGATTATGTTGAAAAATAAATAAAAAAAACTGTATTTTATTCGAAATGCACGGAATTATTGATATGCGCTCGTAATTTGATCTGGAAAAATCGATTGTTTAATGCGCGATGTAGCAGGTGGCGCCGTCTTACTGAAACCACGTGTTGTCCAAAACCATGCCGTCCCATACTGTTCGCTGACGCTGTAATTTCAGCCTCATTTTCAAACAAAAACTAAGTCTACATAACAACGCTGCCTGACCGCACCAGACAGTTGCTCGTTTTTAGTGCAGTTGTTTCTTGTTGATTGCATAAGGATTTTCATAAAGTCATTTAGATAGAAATGCGCATCATCGGAAATCAATACTTTTGTTTTTGAAAAAAGGTATTAACTTCACTTTGCTCCATTATCTATTGAACAAATTGCCGGCGCTTTTCATGGCCCGCTGGTTTTAGCTCTAGAGTACGATGATTTATGTGCACACTATGTTCTAGCTCTTTTGTCAGAAGTTGTTGAGAACGATGTCGAATTGATGTTTTTGGTACTCGGCTACACTCGCGTTTACAGCAGCAACATTTTCTAGAGATCGACCGCTACAAAGGCGCACAGGAGAAATACCGTCCATAACCGAACGAGTTTCTTTAAATTTTTTGAACACTCATCGAGTGGTTAAGACAATAGGTACACTTTCTCAATTGAAAAGTCATCAACGTTTGCGAGCGTTCTCAGCAAAACTTTTTTATATTTTTGTAATAAGTTTTCAACATAACTTAGTAGGGACATAAATACTGTTACAACATTGAACACACCCATTTCAATAGTAGAACCGAACATACCCCGTTAATGTCATATGGGTTTTGAAAGCTAACCTCAATAGCGTTAGTCTGTAACGGGATTTTAAAATTATTTCAACTTTCATCATGGAGTGGTTAGATAATGAGAACCGTATCGCTGTAATAGCGCTTTTTAAGTGTGAAATGGAAAAAAACGATATTTTCAAAACGCTCCGGCCACTACGGATTAGCCGCATGTTCGTCTACCGATGCATAAAACTGTTTGAGGAGACTTGAGATGTAAAAGACCGCCACCGCTCGGGCCGCCCACGCTCTGTTCGAACACCGCATGTCATCAAAGCCGTTAAATCAAGACTTCACAGAAATCCGCTCCGAAAACAGAAAATCATGGCCCGTGAGATGAATATCACGCAAAAGTCCATGAGTCGAATCATTAAAAAAGACTTGGGACTTGGGGCTTTTAAACGACGTATTAGACATTAATTGACTGCATCTTAAAAAAAATAGGACTGAAAAATGCAAACGTCTTATGGTGAAGCACGCTGATAAATTGCACAGAAAAATTTTGTTCACCAATAAAAAAATTTTTACCGTTCAGAAAAAAAATTTAACAAGCTAAATGATAGAGTGTATGTGCGGTCATCTAAGGAAGCATCTTAACTGATCCCAAGGGGGGAAGAGGGTCATCACCCAGCTTCAGTCATGGTTTGGTGGGGTGTCCCTTACGATGGGGGACTGACCTGCATTTCTGCGAACGGGGAGTCAAAACATCGGCCAAAGTTTACCAAGAAACCGTTTTGGAAGCTGTTGTAAAGCCTCTTAACAATTCCCTGTTCCAAAACCAGCCATGGACTTTCCAGCAGGATTCTGCGCCGGCAATTTGCCAGCGTTCATTTCCTCTGAAAAATGACCCTCATGCAGTCCAGATTTGAACCCATTGGATTACAAATTGTGGACGGTTTTAGAGGACAAGGTTTGTCACAAAAGATACCCCAACATTGCATCTCTTAAGACTGCTTTGGTTCGAGCTGTGGCCAATTTTCCAATTTGACGATTGGCCAGTGCGACTTAAGGCGTGTGTTAAGGCAAATGGCGGACTTTTCGAATAAGTAGATTCTTTTTGGATGCAATATACATCAACAAATATATTAAAAACTATTTGGTTCAAAAACATTCAGTTCATTTTATTTTACAGCATAAAACGCGTGTAACAGTATTTACGTCCCTACTAAGTATATTGCTCCACATTAAATAACCGGAATAAACATTTGTGACAGCTGGCACTAAATTTAAAAAGTGCACTCTTACTGAGACACCCTTTGTTGTAAAAAATGCATCAAAAATACTATAACTATAATCATTTTTTCAAAGGTCGATTCTTGACCGATCTGGCCCATTTTCAATACCAACCGTTGCAGAGCATGAAAAAATGTTGCAGCCACCTCGCTTTAAAATTATCTTTTCCCATTATTTCGTGAACAGCCCTAATGTACTTATTGGTCGTCCTAATTGAAAATATTTACAATTGAAAATATAACCGACTTAGAAAAATATAAAATCAAAAAAGCGATTAACAGCGTCACCTGGCATAGGCATAAGAGGGGAGGCTTTTTAATTTTTGCAATCTAATTAGTATGCAACATAAGTTGCGTTACCTCTATTCAGCTGCTGAGAGCACAAAGCTTTCGTAGGCAATATAAGTTGTTTATTTTAATGCTATCATTAAGTGATTTGGTTGATCACCATCGAGATGGAAGATCTTAGACATGCTGAATATTTTTCTCATTTATTCGTAGTGAAAAATATTTGTACACTCTAATACCGGTTTAACAACTTTTCTACTGCTGTATCGGACTTGCGCTGTTTGCCTACTTTTAATTGATTGCTGCTGTGGCAGTTCTCATCTAACAATAGGTTTCTGGGAAAAAGAAAATGAAACAATAGCAATTGCGTTTCGAATACCTTATTGTGAATTATTATTGTTTTGAAGTTTTTCTCAGAAAGCCACGCTATTCTGGTGAATACGGTATACCCGATGTGGGATACATTTATAGGAAAAATATAGAAACTATCATTTCCATTAAATATTTAATTTAATTTTGTCAATATGCCTGGTCACTTTTGACATTAGGGTGTTTTTGTGTTTATATGGGAATGTTTACTGATTAATTCGGCTCTGATAATAACAGCTGTGAAGTCAACTACTGTGTTGATTCAACTACAATCGATGTGTATGATTTCGAGTCAATTTTAATGATTGATTTTGGTTTTACTAATTACATTAGTAAAACCTGTTGAAATCGTACACTTTTTGAATTGGCAAAATCAATCAAAATTTAATTTTATTCATGCTAAGGTAACAAAAACAAGTAAACTATTCGTTAGTTCAGCTAGGCTGAAGATTTTATACTCTTCACCAAGGATTGCGTTGTAGTATAGCATTGACAGTATTGGGGGACACAATTGTTGGTGGTGGGACCGATTTTGAGCTCCTGAGGACCAGTCCAAGTGCAAAAATTGGGCCAAATCTTAAATATAGATACATATTTGGATTTGTAAGAAAATTTTACTGTTTCTAGAAACCCATATCTACACAAATGTTATGGGACGGTTTTTGGGCCCCAGTGTACTCCCAAATCAAAAAATTGATGTCATATTCGGATAACATAGAAAGTTTTACTGTTTCCAAGTACCAATGTCGTCGATCTAATGCTATTTTGATCCAAATGCCACTTTGTGCTATAAAAGAAAATGCTATAGAATTTCCTGAATTTTTCTATTGATGTTGTGTACTGTCCCTAGTTTGTTTTATGTACAAATTTTAAGAGATTTAAAAAAATCACAGATAATACGGGGCGACCGCAAAACTAACTGGCCGGGCACATTTTATGTTTTACTAGCAACTTTTTTTTGTTTTGTTTTTTAAAAGCAATCTTTTATAAGCCATCTGTCAAAATTTCCGAAATATTTAATGATTATTTTCTTTGTTACAGGTGATTGAAGTAAACAAGTTTTATAATTTTTGAAAAATGGAAAATAAAGAGTTTCGTGCGGTAATTAAACACTTTTATATGAAATGTTATACGTCACAATTAATCAAAGATGAATTGGATTCTGTTCATGGTGATAATGCATACTCCACCGTGAAATCCTGGGTTCAACAATTTAAAATGGGTCGTTCAAGTACGGAGGATGAACAACGCTCTAGAAGACCGAAAACTGCTACTACTATTGAAAACATTAGAAAAATATTTAATAAAGTGACTAAAGATAGACAAATAAAGCTCAGAGAACTTGCTGATATTGTTAAAATACACGAAAAACAAGTTTGGAGTATTTTACATGATGAACTTCACATGAAAAAGCTATCCGCAAGATGGGTGCCGCCTTTGTTGACTTTGCCCCAAAAAAACGTCCGTTGGACCAATTCCGAGGAGCTTTTAGCGATTTATCAGCGTAATCCAATAGAGTTCTTGCGCCGACTCATTACTGTTGATGACACATGGATCCATCACTACATCCCAGAATGCAAAGAACAGTCAAAACAATGGATAGAAGCTGGTAAAAGTGGTCCCAAGAAGGCGAAAACTGTTAAGTCAGCAGGAAAAGTAATGGCCACAGTATTTTGGGATGCAAGGGATGCAATATTTATTGATTATCTTGAGAAAGGAAAACTATAAATAGTGACTATTATTGTGCATTATTTGATCGGTTGAGTGAAGAAATCAAGATAAAACGACCGCATTTAGAAAAAAAAGTTCTTTTTCATCAATATAATGCTGCTACACACTGCTTTTTTAACTCAAAAAAACTTGCCGAATTACCATTTGAAATTGCTCTGCATCCACCATATAGTCCAGATTTAGCTCCTTCTGATTATTTTTTGTTTCCAAATTTAAAAAAAATTTTCGGTGGCAAAAAATGTTCGTCCAATAGCGAGGTTATTGCTGAAACTGAGGCATATTTTGAAGGTCTTGAAAAATCTTATTTTTCGGATGGAATTAAAAAACTTGAAAAACGTTTGATGAAGTGTATTGAGTTGGAAGGAGATTATGTTAAAAAATAAATAATAATAATTCCAAAAAAACGGTTCTTTTTATGTTAGGCCAGTTACTTTTGCGGTCGCCCGCGTATAAGTCGATTTTGTAAAAATCGTTAATTCCATTTTTAAAATGTCACATTATAGCAACAGTTTTCTGATCATCTGTGGTACATTGTCCATTGAGTTGTCTTAAATGAAAGTTTACTGTCTATCGTTTAGCCCCTTGTGCAGAAGTGTCGGCCGATTAGTAGGACAAAAATTTTGTTGACATTGTGCCATCGATTTTTCGATAGCTTGTGGCACGAGGAAAAAAGTAACAAAAAAAAAATACTTTCGAGGCGCCCTGGCGTACTGGCTATGCAGTTTCCACACACATGTTTAGGTCTACGAGGGTTGCTATATATATATTTCTGACAGAGGCAACACAAAGTGTTGCCTGGCGCCATCTGACATTTCCATTGGAAAGTTTGACATTTTTTATCATAAACGTACTCAGAACATTTTGACCATTATTTGTGTTGTTTACTGTGACTTGAAAAAATCAACTTGGCAAAAAAAAATGGAATTAACTCGTGAACATTTTCGTGCGACAATTTTTCACAACTTTCGACGTTGATTATCACGACAAGAGTGCATCGATGGACTTAAATCTTTATATGGGACAGCGCATAGAGAAAGGGAACTAAGGGTAAAAAAATCATTTTTTTTTTCTTTTTTTGATGTGGACAACATCTGAGCATCGAATGAGACCGATCCCTCCCAGAGATATGCGCGTTTTATGAAAGTGAAGTCGACGATTCTCAGTGCAAATAGAAAGGGACCTAATCTTAAAAATGGCTCTCCTGAACAAAACTGGTTTTTAACCTTAGGTCCCTTTCTATTTTGCGCGTCACATATGACGAAAATGCACCATCATATAGCACTGTGAAAAATTGGTTTAATGAATTCAATCGGCCGTAAAACGGTCGTTGTGTCAGAGAACATTGATGCCATGCGTGAACTGATAATGCAAGATCCTCATGTGACATACCGTGAGATAGAGGCATCCTTGGGCATTTCTCCCATCAGCATACATTCAATATTGCATGAACACCTGGCCGTAAAAAAGGGCTGTGCTCGTTGGATCCCGCACAATTTGACAATCGCTCAATTAAAGGATCGTGTCGATTGGTGCAAAGAACTTTTGAAAAAATACGAACGCGGTGCTTCAAACGTCGTTTATAAGATCGCCACAGGTGACGAATCATGGATCTATGCGTATAAGCCCGAAACAAAACAGCAATCGACCGTGTGGGTATTCGAAGACGAGGCAAATTCAACGACAGTTGTTCATGAAAGAAGCTCTTCGAAGCAAATGGTCGCCTATTTCTTGGGCAAAACTGATCATGTGGCGACTGTTCCGCGTGAGCAACGTAGGACGGTCAATTCTGAGTGGTACACCACAATTTGTTTGCCTGAAGTCTTCGGAGAAATTCGAAAAACGAACAAGAGAAGACTAATCATTGTGCACTATGACAATGCGAGCTCTCCCACATCGGCTCAAACCAGCGCCTTTTTGGCTGGCCAAAACGTCGAATTGATGGGTCATCCGCCGGACAGTCCTGATTTGGCACCCAATGACTTCTTTTTTTTCCAGCACATCAAGAAAAATATGGATGGTCAACGATTTTCATCGCCAGAAGAAGCTGTTGAAGCGTTCAAAAACCATGTTTAGGAGGTGTCTCAATCGGAGTGGAAAAAGTGCTTCGACAATTGGTTTGAGCGCATGCAAAAGTGTATAAATCATGCTGGAGAATACTTTGAAAAACAATAAAACCATTTTTGATGATAAATCTTCGCATGTTCATTACTAGGCCAGAAATATATATAGCAGCCCTCGTACACTTTTTTTTTTAAAAAAAATTATTGTGAAGGATTCTTTTTCAATTTTACCACACACTTTTCTCGCACAATATGGGCAATATAGTGACAGCAGCAAAAATGGTCATGGCTCTTTATAAGCCAAAAATTCAATCAGTTCTTGCTAATATTTCTCATGGTACGTAACGATCGACACTTCATTAAATTTTTTTTCCATATTTCAAAAAGAGTGGCCCACATTTTACGATATGTTTAAACACTAAGTTTGGTTTACTGAGGTCGATGGTAAATTACCACTTTAAAACTTTACGCCGTGAAGTGACCTTGGAAGAGAATATTCGGCCCCAAATGCTGAAAAAAGTGATCGAAAACTAGGCCTCTCGGATGTAATTTATTTGATCCTGCTGCGGCAGCCACTTGCACGAAATCATTTTGTAAACATAATGGCAAACCCCTATCTTTATAATTAAGCTCAATTATTGGCCATAACATTAGATTGCATGCGCTTAATTTCTTCTTGAAAACCACACGTCTAAAAAAACACCCTTTATTATTGATCCAAATGCAATACTTTTGGATGTGGATCACAAATTCCAAAAAAATTAATTGAAATGAATATGGTTCAATCATGCATAACTATTTTTAAACTTATTTAATTTATACTGTTAAAAAGACCAAAAAAAATTTTAGTCACGACGGTTTTTAGTCTTTCTAAAGGGTACTTTTTACCGCTTTCGCCCGATTAGGTCTATTTTCCAATGCCAACCGATCGGCAACCATAAGACATACATCTGGTAATTAATAAGCCTGTAGCTCTATTTGTTTGCGCTGAATTGTGCTTCAAGAGACAAGCGGATGGACATGGCTATATCGTCTTAAAATTTTACGACGTTCAATAATATATATATACTTTACAGGGTCGCAGATAAGTATTTCGAGATGTTACAAACGGAACAACATACTTACATATTCTCCCATCTTATGGCGGAGAGTATAATAAACATCATGATGCTCCCATCGTATGTCTGAACCACCCTACTGTAAATACTATTAATTGAAGAAACACGGATCAATATATCATAGTGTTGAAAATTAATATACACTCCATGCTATGGTGGAGGGTATACAAATATATATATTTTTTAAATATTGTAAAGAAAGTTCTATAACGTTCTTACTAATATTTTAATTTTATTTCTACTCTTCAAGCGCATCAATAAGCACTAAAATATCTTAACTTCGTTATAACGTAGTGTGAGCTTTTGTGCAAGTCACGTGCATATTTTCAATTCACCAATTTACAAACCGCTCGAATACAATATAAACATATTGAAAAAATTCTCACATTGAGCAAGAAAAAAATCGACTTTACTTCTTTGGTATATTCGAAACTTTTATACCCTATGCACACTGATGAGGTTTCCACATTTAAAGGAAATTATTTTCAATAAATGCCATGAAATGTCCTTTTAAATTACCAATAAAGATTCCACACTTGATTTGAATTTTTATATTTTTTTTTGTTCTGAAAAAATACCTCTAGATAAGTAGCTCCATGTTAAAGTCAATGTTAAAGCTCCAAGCATGGCACGTCATCGTACTGGTGTACGTTACTATACAACGAACCGCACACATTTGACCCAATCCCACCGGCACCAACTATACTATTGTTGTGAGGGTCATAATAAAGTTCTTCGGATCATAATATGGTTGTATGTGAATCATACTATTATTGCGAGCAACTTAATATTGCTGTGCCAAACCATAAACCCAAACATATTATTGTGCTCTTTGAATATTATTATACTAACCATACTTTTATACTCGTATTCTGTGAGCGTACCGATTTAATTGAAATCTCGTAAAATGTCGTATGTCTGGAAGGTACTAAAAGGTGTTTTTTTTCGGACGTGTGATTTTCAAGAAGAAAAAAACGCATACGTATAATTAACTGTCATGGTCAAGAATTTAGTTTTATTATAAGTATAAAGATAACGGTTTACCATTATGTGTTAATAATGTTTTCGGGCAAGAGGTCGCCGAGGATGGCTCGAATAAATTTCAGCCGAGAGGCCCAATTTTCGACTACTTTTTGCAGCATTTGTGGCAGTATTTCAACAATATTGCGCCGAATATTTTCTTCCAATGCGTCAATCGTATCGGTTTTACCTGCGTAGACCAGCGACTTCACATAACCCCTACAACAAATAGTCCAGCGGTATTAAATCGCACAATCTTGAAGGCCCATGACGCGAGCTAATGCGCTCACTTAAAGTTTCCTTTAATAAATTGATTGTTACATTGTCTGTATGGCATGTAGCGATGTCTTGTTGGAACCAAAGGTCATCCACATCAACATCCTCCAATTCAGGCACAACAAAAGTCATTAATCATTGCTCTATAGCGTTCCCCATTGACTGTTACTTTATGGCCGGCTTCATTTTTGAAGACTTATGGACCAATGATTCTCTCTGCCCAAAGAGCACACCAAACAGTAACTTTTAGAGGATGTAACGGATTCTCAACCTTTGCTTTTGGATATTCATTCTTGAAAACTACACGTTTAAAAAACACCCTTTATATTTAGATAAAAGACAAGTTCTTAACAAAACGGCAAAGTGGCATTCATTTTCGCACTGCTTTTATCGCGATTTCAGGTCCGTTACGACCATCATCAGAAAGCTTCGCCACAATTTAAGAGAATTTCATGCACTAGTAGACAAGCTACATGACTTCTTATCATTACAGCAACTGGGTAATTTCTTAGCAGGTACCAGATGGGGCCTACTAAGACCAAATTAGCCTTATAACTCTGTTCTTCTTCGATTTTCAGCTATATCTTATGAACAACATTGAAGATATTAGAAAAAAATACAAAAATTAGGCGGAATGGTGCATTTGCATGTAAGGTAGAGAATGAGACATACACGCAGAGAAAAGATATGGTTACACTATGGTCACCGCAACAATACTATGTTCTCTACAATAGAAGCATGTTCGTCGCAACCATAGTATTGTTTTTTGAATTTCATTTTGACAATAGTATTATTGCGACAATATTGCTATTGTTGAAATGTAACAATAGTATTATTGCCAAATTTAGAAATGAAAACATGGTTGTAGCAACCATATAAACATGGTTGGTGCAACATTAGTATTGTTGTTTAAAATTTACGTTAACAATAATTTGATTACGGCAATCATACAGTATGGTTGCGACTATGAACATAACAAAACAGGTTTTATAGAGCATACATGTATGTGTGTGCGTATGTTTTTTTGGTATACAAAATAAAACATACACACGATGCAGTGAATGGCTGTTGTCCATTAAAAAAACGACGAGAATCGGATGGTAGTTCAAGGGATTTTTATTGTGTTTACTTTGTTCGGTGAAATACTCTAAAATCGACTGGTTCTCGTTTATTTAAAATCTGCCTGCACTTAAGTATATAGCCTTCGATCATTGGGTTTAATCACATTCTTTACTTGGTGTCTACGGATGGTGAAGTAGCATTCATCCCTGCTGGCAACTAAAAGTATTTTGACCGTTGAAATATATATTTTTGTTTCTTGAATGAAATGTTTAATAAAAACATGGCCTCAAATCTGGCTATGAACTAATAGTAATGCAATTTAAAATAACAAACTTAATAAAAATCTCTATTATTGAATAACAACAAAACCAATCCTAATAAATAATTTTGGGGATAATAGTATGGTTGAGTGAGAATCATTCTATGGTTGTGGGGATCATAGTATGGTTGCGTGTGAATTATACTATGGTTGTGAGGATCATACTATGGTTGTATGAGAAACATACTATTGTTGTGAGGACCATAGTATGGTTGCGGAGATCATAGTATGGTTGAGTGTGAATCATACTATGTTTGTGGGGATCATATTATGGTTATGTGTGAATCATACTATTGTTGTGAGGATCATAATATTGTTGTGTCACAACCATATACCCAACAATAGTATGATCCTCTTCGAATATTGTCACCCCAACCATACTTTTTTTCTACGTGTATGGACCACTAATTTTTTACGCGAGTACAAAGCCGGTTTTAAAATGTCATGGTGTTCTTAATTTAATCTAGTTTTACGCACTGGATGACAAGTTATAAGGGTTCTAACCTGCACTAAAACAAGCTCATTTGTGTGGCAGTTACCAGAAGGGACGTGTCCAATTCTCTGTCACCAAGTCAACTATATACTTTCTTAAGTATTGACTTTTAGTGAGATCGTGCAAATAGTATTGACAATATAACATGAATACCAACTTGTAATATACTTTTGTTTGGAAGGTATCGCAAGGTTTAGGGCAATATGGACCATTTTTAACTTCATTGGTAGTTTGGAAAAATATTATAACATGCAAAATTAAAAACCTATTGGTAGCTCCTTTCGAAAGTTATTGTGTGAACCAGCTGCGCAGACGGACATGACTTAAAAGACTAAACGGATCATGAAACGGAATTGGTCAAAACATATGTAGGGTCTAAAATGGTTTTTTGATGCGATACATTTTTTGTCCATCCTCTTTTCTAGTAGGGTGAGAGTACAAAAAAACTAGCTTAAGTCCTATAAAGGCAAACATTTTTCTCCTCGGCCGATTGTGACAATTTACAACACCAAGCAGCTTATGACAATAAGTTATCATCATGCGACAGACATACGGACAGGCGAACATGGCGAGAACGTGTAAAAATTTTACGACGTTAGTAATATGAACTTTATTGGGTCTCCGATCAATATTTCGAGGTGTTGCAAACGAAATGACAAATTTAGTATACCATCAACCCTTCTGTGAAGGCTATAATGATATTGTTTAATAATAATAGTATTGCACTTTAAACTCGCAAACCCTTGAAAACGGAAATGGCAATATGATTAAAATACGTTACATCCATACGATTACAAACGGACTGACAAATACAGTATACCCTTCATTTGGTAAATGAGAGTTCGTTCTACTGAGTAACTACTCATCGCCACAAGGTTACAGTAATTTCAAGTTCAGTGTCACGACAGCATTCGAGGGATGTAAACATAAAATGTTACCTCGTATAAAACTGTAGTTATTTTTACAAGAAAACAAAACATCAACAAGTGGCACGAACAAAAACGAAAAGATTATTAAGCCTAAAAATGCCTATTGCAGCAGAAAGAAAACAACAACTATGGATAGCAGGTCTGGCGATTTCAGTTCTCCTAATAATCGGCGCCCTATATATCTACATACTGCACAGTCAGAAATTAGGTAATTTAAAGGGGAAGAATCCGGTATTTTTAAAAGAAAATATTTTTATTTTATGAAAGAATTTATAAAAATCTTTATTCTAGTAGGAATAAAGCCGATTAGCGCGTTAAATGCTGCTGACAATTCTACCCAAACCGCGGCTATTGCTCATGCGGTGGAATCAGAGGAGAAAACCGAAGGTCCCACCAAAGAATGTCTGCATTGTCTGTGCCAAACGGTTAGTGGTTGTAAGCCAGTCAAGTGTGCCAATCAGCCGCCCTGTGGAGTATACGCCATATCCAAATGGTATTGGGCCGATGTTGGCAAATTGAAAACCACCGAAAATCTCAACGACTACACCGAAGAGGATGAAGAATTCAGAGGTAAGCTAGACAATATAATTTCATTCAAATGATGCTATTCGCTGAAAAAAATCTCACTATGAGTCATTGGAAAAATATTTTAAAGTGCAACTGAGAAAACTAACTAATCGTTGTTAAATCGCTGACGAATGGATAAATACCAACGATACAGATAAATAGTTGATTTCACCTGAAACACGTGTATTAAAACCTTATCTACGTATATCATATAGTTAATCACTTTAGTGACTAAACACAACGAAAGACGCTGGCGGCAACGACATTTGTTTTTACACGTGTTATTTGTGATATTCGCCACAACCGTCGCAGTGGTTCAATACGGCTAGCGTCACGCTGCTACAATAGAATGCATTTTTTATTTTCTCAGCAGGGCAGTTGGATTTTCCCTCTTTTTCTATATAGTTTAAAATATCTTATACTGAGAGTTAGTCGCGTCATCGCCTAGTAAATACGCCCGGTCTTGTTGGTTTACTTACACCATTACTTTTAATTTATGAAGATTACTTTGTAAGATTACTTCTGAAAAAAGCCCCCTGTTTTTTACTCTACAGACAGCAGAGAATAGATATGGTTACTCTATGGTCACAGCAACAGTAATATGTATTCTATCTATGTTCGTCGCAATTATGGTAATGCTTTTTGAATTTCTTTTTTGACAACAGCATGATTGCGGCAATATTCTTTTTGTTGAATGTAACATTACTATTAATGCCAAATTTGGAAAAAATATGGTTGTAGCAACCATTTAAATATTGTTAGTAAGCAAAGGTATTGTTCTTTAAGAATTTCGTAAACAATAATATGATTACGGCAATCATACCGTATGGTTGTGACTTTAAAAATAAAAAAAAAAAACAGGTTTCATAGACCACCTTTCATATATGTATGTTTTTTTTGGTATACCAAAAAAACACGCACACTCACGATACAGTGCATGGTTAAGGTCAATTATAAAAAACAATAGCAATCGGTAGGCAGCTCGAGGGATATTTATTGTTCGGTGGAATACTCTACTGCCGACAGTTTTTCGTTAATTTAAAATCTATATAATACATACCTATATATAAGTATAGCCATTGATCATGGTTTAAAAACGTTCATTAGGGTCTTCGGAACATGAAGTAGCATTTAAACCCGCTTGCAGCTGAACGACTTTTCGATTACCTTTTGAATATACTTAGTAGGGCCATAAATACTGTTACACACGTTTTATGCTGTAAAATAAAAAGTACAGAATGTTTTTGGACCAAATATTTTTTAATATATTTATTGATGTATATTGTATCCAAAAAGAATCTACTTATTCGAAATGTCCACCAATTGCCTTTACACACGCCTTAAGTCGCACTGGTCAATCGTCAATAGCCGCACGAACCTCGTCCATTGGAAAATTGGCCGCAGCTCGAACCAAAGCAGTATCTTCTGTGACAAACCTTGTCCTCCAAAACCGTCCACAATATGTAATCCAATGGATTCAAATCTGGACTACCTGAGGGTCATTCTTCAGAGGAATTGAACGCTGGCAAATTGTTTCGAAGCCAGGCCTGGGACGTTCAGCCTTATGAGCCGGCGCAGAATCCTGCTGGAAAGTCCATGGCTGGTTTTGGAATAGGGAATTGTTAAGAGGCTTCTCAACAGCTTCCAAAACGGTTTCTTGGTAAACTTTGTCCGATGTTTTGACTCCTTGTTCGCAGAAATGCAGGTCAGTGACCCCATCGTAAGAGACACCCCACCAATCCATGACTAAAGCTGGGTGATGACCCTTTTCCAACCTTGGGATCAGTTCAGATGCTTCCTAGATGCCGCGCATACACTCTATCATTTTGCTTGTTAAATTTTTCCTGAACGGTAAAAATTTTTTCATCAGTGAACAAAACTTTTCTGTGCAAGTTATCAGCGTGCTTCACCAAAAGACGTTTGCATTTTTCAATCCTATTTTTTTTAAAGCTGCAGTCAATAAACGTCCGTTACGTCATTTAAAAGCCCCAAGTCCCAAGTCTTTTTTAATGATTTGACTCATGGACTTTTGTGTGATATTCATCTCACGGGCCATGATTTTCTGTTTTCGGCTTTCTGTGAATTCTTGATTTAACGGCTTTGATAAATGCGGTGTTCGAACAGAGCGTGGGCGGCCCGACCGGTGGCGGTCTTTTACATTTCCAGTCCCCTCAAACAGTTTTATGCATTGGTAGACGAATATGCGGCTTATCACTAGTGGCCGGAGCGTTTTAAAAATATCCCTTTTTTCATTTCACACTTGAAAAGCGCTATTACAGCGATACGGTTCTCATTATCTGAACACTCTATGATGAAAGTTGAAACAATTTCAAAATCCCGTTACAGACTAACGCTATTGAGGTTAGATTTCAAAACCCATGTGACATTAACGGGGTATGTTCAGTTCTACTATTGAAATGGGTTTGTTCAATGTTGTAACAGTATTTATGTCCCTACTAAGTAATATAAAGCCAATTGATAAATTCATTAAGCGCTCTCAACTTTTGTTTGTTTTGTTTTGCAAAATGACTGCCAAAATGGTTATTTTACATACAGTAAGTATGCACCGACTGCATGTCGATAATAAAGTCATCCGACGGTTTGCATAATACCATTTGTCCTTAGGAAGTGATACGAATGCGGATCCAGTCTATCCGTTCCGCGGTGAATCCGTCGACGTACATAATACCAATGTTAGTGCAAATGTATCAAGACTAAAATGATACAAATCCAATGCCAGACACTTTAAACTCTTTAAAGTAAAAACGTATAAGAATTGAATTTTTTTTGGTTAGGATCGTCGTCTTCATTTTTACCTTGAAAACACGACGTGGAAAATAAAGTGGTATATTATCTGTATAGAAAAAACTTAGAGGCCCCGGTGGATATAACTACAACATTCGTAGACTACGAAAAAAGAAACGCCTATTTAATTGATTACCCAGTCGAGCAGAGGAAGTTTTAGTATAGGAACCTGTCCTCTTGAAAGACGCATTTGAGCTTCAGTTTCCCTCTACAAGTATGAACGTGTCTTTAAAAGAAGATGTGCTGGAAAATCTTTTCCAGAATATACAAATATTTAAGAATGCCAGAATAAAAATTATCAGCTAGAAAATGAACATTGCACACAGACAGAGCCTTCATGATGATGGTTATTTAAGCATGATAAGCTGTTCGGCATTGTAAATCGGCGAAATCGGATCAAGGGGAAAAAAGTTTCTCTTTAAAGAACTAAAAGGTACCTTGGAAAAGAACTTTTTTGAGTAATATCTTAAAAAATCATGTATTTTTATCGAAGGGTAATAATAAAAATGAGTGCTTTTAGTTGGGAAAGGGCTAGGAAAACGGTAGAGGGTATATAAGGTTCGGCCTGGCCGAACTTTACGAGGTATGTACTTGTCTTGCACTGAAACAACGAAGTCACAGTGGAGGTTATATAGGTTTCCGCCTGGCCGATATTTAACGATATTTTACTGTTTTGTATATTAAGTCGTTTTAGAAAAATATGAAAGAAAGTATGCAAATTCACATAATTATCTCTCTTTCAGACTATCTACGATGTGTGAATAACGAGAAATGTGCAACGGCAACCGTGAGGAACTACCTCCAAATATATTCGAGAGACTGCAATGGCGATGGAAAGATCGACTGCGAGGACTATATCGCTCTTCATTTATATGGGCCCACTGGTTGTAGAACTGAACCGTTGCAGACGTTGCGTAGACTGCGCTTACAAAAATGCAAGCTGGACTGAATAAAATATGCATTTTTTAATTCAATCAGTTGCTAAATGTTAATTGGTATTTTAACTATGGCTTGGTAAACTCGATCAGTGATTAGAAAAAAATCTTCGATTGTTTTTTAATAAAATACTGAGAAAAATATATATGTTAGTTGGTAGGTATTTAGCACATAAAACTAGTAACTATATAATGACTCATTTGGAATAATGTCATACGAGTTTTTATTAAATATAAAAACGCAATCAATTATTTCGCATTTCTTAGTGACTTTACACGTACTATAAATATAGTTACGACTATGAGACATAAGGTATGATTGCATTTGTAAACCACATGAACAAATAATTCAAATATGCATATTGTTATGTATGTTGAGCTAAGACCACATAAATAAATATATATACAAATAAATAATGCGTTGTGTGCGTTTGAATTTTATTAAAACTATGTTTTTTTATTTCTTATTTTTTTTTCAAAACCGCCACTAATGTATTGAAAAAAGAGACAATTCCTAATTTAATGAGACACTTTTTCCCTACAAACAAAAGTGTGTCTCAGTAACTGAGACACACTTTTCCTATAGAAAAGTGGTCTCAGTTACTGAGACACACTTTTCCTATAGAAAAGTGGTCTCAGTTACTGAGACACACTTTTCCTATAGAAAAGTGGTCTCAGTTACTGAGACACACTTTTCCTATAGAAAAGTGGTCTCAGTTACTGAGACACACTTTTCCTATAGAAAAGTGGTCTCAGTTACTGAGACACACTTTTCCTATAGAAAAGTGGTCTCAGTTACTGAGACACACTTTTCCTATAGAAAAGTGGTCTCAGTTACTGAGACACACTTTTCCTATAGAAAAGTGGTCTCAGTTACTGAGACACACTTTTCCTATAGAAAAGTGGTCTCAGTTACTGAGACACACTTTTCCTATAGAAAAGTGGTCTCAGTTACTGAGACACACTTTTCCTATAGAAAAGTGGTCTCAGTTACTGAGACACACTTTTCCTATAGAAAAGTGGTCTCAGTTACTGAGACACACTTTTCCTATAGAAAAGTGGTCTCAGTTACTGAGACACACTTTTCCTATAGAAAAGTGGTCTCAGTTACTGAGACACACTTTTCCTATAGAAAAGTGGTCTCAGTTACTGAGACACACTTTTCCTATAGAAAAGTGGTCTCAGTTACTGAGACACACTTTTCCTATAGAAAAGTGGTCTCAGTTACTGAGACACACTTTTCCTATAGAAAAGTGGTCTCAGTTACTGAGACACACTTTTCCTATAGAAAAGTGGTCTCAGTTACTGAGACACACTTTTCCTATAGAAAAGTGGTCTCAGTTACTGAGACACACTTTTCCTATAGAAAAGTGGTCTCAGTTACTGAGACACACTTTTCCTATAGAAAAGTGGTCTCAGTTACTGAGACACACTTTTCCTATAGAAAAGTGGTCTCAGTTACTGAGACACACTTTTCCTATAGAAAAGTGGTCTCAGTTACTGAGACACACTTTTCCTATAGAAAAGTGGTCTCAGTTACTGAGACACACTTTTCCTATAGAAAAGTGGTCTCAGTTACTGAGACACACTTTTCCTATAGAAAAGTGGTCTCAGTTACTGAGACACACTTTTCCTATAGAAAAGTGGTCTCAGTTACTGAGACACACTTTTCCTATAGAAAAGTGGTCTCAGTTACTGAGACACACTTTTCCTATAGAAAAGTGGTCTCAGTTACTGAGACACACTTTTCCTATAGAAAAGTGGTCTCAGTTACTGAGACACACTTTTCCTATAGAAAAGTGGTCTCAGTTACTGAGACACACTTTTCCTATAGAAAAGTGGTCTCAGTTACTGAGACACACTTTTCCTATAGAAAGTGTGTCTCAGTAACTGAGACCACTTTTCTATAGGAAAAGTGTGTCTCAGTAACTGAGACCACTTTTCCTATAGAAAAGTGGTCTCAGTTACTGAGACACACTTTTCCTATAGAAAAGTGGTCTCAGTTACTGAGACACACTTTTCCTATAGAAAAGTGGTCTCAGTTACTGAGACACACTTTTCCTATAGAAAAGTGGTCTCAGTTACTGAGACACACTTTTCCTATAGAAAAGTGGTCTCAGTTACTGAGACACACTTTTCCTATAGAAAAGTGGTCTCAGTTACTGAGACACACTTTTCCTATAGAAAAGTGGTCTCAGTTACTGAGACACACTTTTCCTATAGAAAAGTGGTCTCAGTTACTGAGACACACTTTTCCTATAGAAAAGTGGTCTCAGTTACTGAGACACACTTTTCCTATAGAAAAGTGGTCTCAGTTACTGAGACACACTTTTCCTATAGAAAAGTGGTCTCAGTTACTGAGAAACACTTTTCCTATAGAAAAGTGGTCTCAGTTACTGAGAAAGCACTACGTCATCGCGTAGTGTTTTCCAATAAAAAAAATCAATAACAAATCAAATTTTTACTTAGAAATTGATTAAACAAAAGTTCATGAACGCGGACTACAACTGCAGTCAAAACGTGATTTGTGATAAAATTGGCTTCAATTTGAGTAGAGATGTGGCAGGTTGTTTTTGGACATTAAAAGATAACATAGCAGTACGCCGTATTTGATTATTTAGTCGTTATAGTAAACCTAGAATTTGTATTCTGCAGCAGACATTTATTAAACCAGGTAATTAAATTAATTTTAGTTATGAGAAAATTTTTCTTCACTACCCGTAGAAGCGGGCAAAAATCATTGGATATGCATCTAAGTCAAAACAACTACACAAGCGCAAAATAAGCTTTGAATCTACTGAACAAATTATCCATTACCGTTTCAGCGTTCAAGCAAGAAGGTCATTGTGGTTGTGTAGCGGACTAGTATCATCGATACAAGTTAAAAAAAATAAAAACTGAATTAAAACGATCTTCAGAGAGAGCGTGCTGGATTAAAAGAATTGGGCGAAGGGGAAAAATACAAAAAAAATAAAAACAAGAAAAAAATTATATTTCACTATAAAAACCAAAAAGGACAAATCATCAAAAAATCTGATATTTTCCTTCAGTAAAAACAATTTTTCAGATTTTTTAAGAACCTTAAAGTTTTGAAAGAAAATGCGACCTCTTAAACCTTTAACAAAATGTGCAAGTGTCACCTTGTTATGCGGAGTGTTCTTCCTTTTATTCGACTTTACTTCAACGGCGTTAACAGCACTTTGTACATTGAGCGAAAATCATGTAACGACTCCTTCACCAACAGGTATGCCTTTGTATTAGCGTATTTGATTATTTTTATTTGTCGATTATAGAAGTACGGAATCCAGTAGAATTTGAAAGTTTGCAACACACTAAACTATTGCAAAAGTAACAAGTGTTTATTTCAGCCAGGCCGATCCTAATATAACCTCCACTGAAACGCAAAAATTGTCCGTTTATGGGACCATGCTCCTTCCCTACTCTCAGCCGCAGCGTTAAAGTTACTCTACTTATATATTTGGATTTGTAGCAAAATTGTCATTAATAAGTTTACACATATATCCACATTGATCATTGATCGGCCGTTAGGACAATGCGGGACGATTTTTGACCACATGGCCCAAAACGTCAATTTCTTTGTGGTATTTTGTGCGTTCCAACAGAACTACTGTTAGTCCAAAAAAAAAAATGGTTTTATTATTTATTAGTATTCGAACTTTTTTCCACCTTGGGCCGATTTCGCCAACTTAAAATATTAATTCCAAAGTTTTAGGGTTCTAGCTCATTTCGACGCGACCAACACAGCTAGTTCGTCTTAACATTTAAAACAATCAATATTATACAGAGTTAAGCGATGGAAGTGTTACCCATTCAAACGACCATATTATTATACCCTCCACCAAAGGGTGGATCCCCCATGATCCCCATAAAGTGGTCATAAAATTCTAAAACGATCTAGCCATGTCCATCGGTGATTAGTTGAAAGCTCGATAGCGGCCTAAGGATTCAACCAAGGATCCTGAAAATGTTTTATGATGATGATGGCCTTTCGTCTTAAGCTGTTTGGGATTGTAAATGGGCGCAAAGGGGAAAACGTGCCCCTCTATGGGACTAAAGGTATCTCGGTAAAATGTACTGGAATTTTTGCGGCTTATGTGGGCCGTCCGTCTACAGCCCTTTTAAATATTCGAATCAAACTACATGTCGCAATTGTCTCCGACTTATATTAAATATGGCAGTAGTAGGTTTGGACAGCTGCTATTGAAATTTTACAAAATCGGTTTAGATATAGCTCCCAAACATATGTTCTATCGATTTGAGGTACTTTGTCACAAATTACAGCAAATCTTAAGTAGTAGTACGTCGGATTTATTATCAGTTTCTGTTGTTAGCAATTATCATGCTTGCATAAAGGTACCAATAATACATTTGGCATCCCAATAATTCTCGGCATACGTTTATTACTTTACAAATTTAATTTATGTAAATGCATATTTATCGCAAATCCCATCAAAATACGGCTTAGCCTACCATCCTACCAAATGAAAGAAAAACCTACGAAATTCGGTAGGAAAAGCCCAAAACGGCAACGCTGATCTAGAGCCATGACTATGGCCTTCAAGCGGTTAAAAAAAATAGCGGTTAAAAATAATATGAACTTGTTGTATTATGGCCCGTTTTTGTACAATGGCTTTCTTCAGCGCCTTCAAACCAGCATATTTTTGTACCCTCCACCGAAGAATGGATGATATGATAAACTTGTCATTCTGCTTGCAACACCAGGAAATATAAATCGGAGACCGTATAGAGCAAATAAAGGGAGTTTTTTTCAGCGCATGAATTTAAATCTGGCCACACTTTTTTTCGGAGTTGCTCTTTTTGACAACTGTCACTTGATTTATGCTCAATTTGGTTTGCTATTCCATAATGTGTGAAAAATATCCTTTAGATTAATTTTTTTTTCGTTAAGTCGATTTAAAACTGAGTTTACTGAGGTGGACCACAAACATATTAAAGGTAGCACCACGATTTTTAGCTCATTTCGCAAGTTGTTGTGCAAACCAGCTGTTCAGACGGTTCTTGGCTTAAACCACTAAAAAAGTCGGAAGGTGAATGAGGTCGAAACATATAGGGTCATTTAAAACTTTAAACATAAATCGGCTGTAAAATAAAGTACAGGTTTTTTTTTCAAATTTCTGGTTTTATTGGAAAGGTGTCATTTAACACCATCCGATGGGTTTTCGCTTCGCCCAATGGTTTAAAGATTGTTTGGCAGGAGATGAATAATTTTACCGAAAATCTTGTTTTCAGATGAATCTCATTTTCATCTCGATGGCTGTGTCAATAAGCAAAACTGCCACATATGGTGTTCGGAGAACCCACACGTGTGACTATTGAGAAGCCAATGCATCCACAACAAGTCACCGTTTGATGGGGATTTTGGGCTGGCGGCATCGTTGGGCAATTTTCCTTAGAAAATGAGCCGGCAACCGCCGCACAGTGGTCCAGGATCGATTTCCATTGGCCAAATTTCTATAACTTTTGATCTGGTATATATTTTTGAGTTCTGTATCTTGTAGCATAGGAGTCAAGAATTATTTTGAGCTGTTAACGTTTAAAATCGGTCTACCGGGTATATTTTAGAAATTAGTTGGATACTTTTCCTATTTTCCGTTTTTAAAGAAAAGTCTTTTTTTTCGTTTAGGTCATTTTTACATATTTGCAAGTAATTGTTCATAAAATGCGCAAAAAAAATATTTTTTTCTTATTGCCGATTTTTACTTTTTTCAAGTTTTGAAAAATTAAGAAGTGAGATATACTTTTTCACCTAATTTTGATCTGTATCTTTTTAGAGATATTGCACTATTTTATTTTAAATTTATATTTTTTCAAATATAAAAGGTGGTCTTTTATATGGCGTCAAAATTTTGATTATTCAAAATATACTTCGGTTGTAGTAACTATTTTAAAAATGTCGAGTTTGAAAGAAATTATAACTTTTTTTTCTTTAAAAGCCCTTATAGATTGCAGTACCATTTTGGAATGGCAAAAAGATTTTCCATTTTTTTGGGGGTAACCTTTGTCCGCTCGAAAAAAACGTGCAATTAGTGAAAAGGTCACATATTTTAGTACCAAAACGCCAACTACTCACAATTTTTTTTAATAAATTTTACAAACTAGGCTAGAAAAGTAGGAAAATATCCTTTCTCCTAATGCTAAATATTATCCCAATCGATGTTCATATGCCAGTGCAATGCCCCAAAAACCCCTAAATAATAAAGCCAATCGAATAACCGCAGCCTAACAGCCCACAGGTAGTGGGCTGTACAACTTGACATTATACTCGTATGTATTGCCAGCCGTGGTAGTCATATGAATGATATTGTGTTCCCCTTTTAAATGACAAAATTCAACTTTTCCAATAAAATCAGAAATTTGAAAAAAATGTTCCCCTTTTAAATGACAAAATTTAACTTTTCCAATAAAATCAGAAATTTGAAAAAACGATCAGAACATTTCTTACAGCTGATTTAAATTTAAAACGTTAAATCGCCCACCCTGTACTAGGGGGTTTGTGTTTTTTGTTCAATGCTTCAAACTTCTATACCAAGTCATACCAATTGATAAATATGAATTATTCTAAAAATATTCGACATAGTGCATCTAAAGTAGTTTACCCAAATGCGCATTAGAGCGAACGTTCGTGTCAATAGACGATTCAATCACAACAATCTCCAATTAGTTTTGTCTTGACTATGTGTATAAATACAGAATCATTAACCGCATCAGTTGGCTCTGTTTGGCCTGAGCCGAATCTTTTACACGCTATACAGAGATTTTATACAGATATAGCCGCAGTGTCTAGTGAAGAGTTGAGGATTTATAGACACATATGAGAAAAATCACATTTATTTAAAAAAATCATTTGTAACAAATAAAAGATTTTCTCGCGATTACAAACCGCATGACAAGCTCAGTATATCTCTATTTTAATAAGTCACGAAGTATTCCGACAAATTAGCAATACCACAAGGTTACAACAAATCAAGATCAGTGTAAGTACAGTGTTCAAGGGCTGTGGATACAAAATGTTACCTCGCACTAAACTATAGATATTGTGAAGACAAAGAAATTAGAAACCTGATTTTCGAAGCTACACTTTACCAAATAGCATAATCCCAATATGCCTATAACCAGAGAAACACATCTAAAAACATGGATAGGGGCACTTTTGGTGTCGGTCTGCATTATAGCGGGCGCCCTTTATATGTACAAACGGCACAATGATCATTTAGGTTAATTTAAACGTTGAACGTGTAATATTAACTCTAAGTGCTGGTCTGAAAGCACATTTAGTAGTTGGTGTTACATCGAGCGAAAAAAAACCTGTATCTAAATTTTAGTTTAAAAAGAAAAAAATTAACGAACTTCTTATCGATTACAGAACGTGTACTGGATGAAATTGTCACCGACCAGGTAATACGGTCATCAACTCCCGCCAACTATACCAAAGCCGAAGATACCCTGACGGACTCGGAGGAGAAAACAGAAGGCCCCACCAAGGAATGTCTGAATTGTCTGTGTCTAACGGTTAGCGGCTGTAAGCCGGTCAAGTGTGCCAATCAGCCGCCCTGTGGCATTTATGCCATATCCAAATGGTATTGGGCCGATGTTGGCAAATTGAAAACCACCGCACACCTTAACGACTACACCGAAGAGGATGAAGAATTCAGAGGTAAGCTAGACATTATAGTTCTAAGTTAGTATTGACAATCGTTATAGATTTTACCTATGAGTCATAGACAAACTATTTTAGCATGCAACAGAAAATAGTTGTGATTTCTAAAATGAGTCATTTTAAATGGATGGAAGTGATGACTAGTTCGATGTAACCTCGATCAATCTTCGCAATAGGAAACGAAATCCCGAGATTTAATATGATTATGGCAACAAGTCAGGTTGTTTCGGTAAATCAGAGTACTGCATTGAAAGAAATTCACTTCTCAAACTCAATTTTTGCAGCGGCGATAATAATGTGTACAGCCAATATGGTCATAATTATCATATTTATAGTATATTTGGTGCGAATGTCAGAGTCTCCATTTTAGCCGAATTTAAAAAACAAAGTCATATTAACCCTCCGACGGTTGAGTCATCCTTTGCCCTTATACGAAGTACAAGGTCCACAGGGGCCTATTTCTATTTGTATGGAATTTTATATGAAAACGCAGTTTTTTAACATTTTTTTGTTTTGATTTATTATTATTTACTAATTATACATGTATAATGAATGTTAGAAAAAAAAAATTTATATAACATTATTAATTTTTTATGAGTTTTATATAAAAACAGCCTAAAAAACTATTGTTCGTCCCTCGTCCAGGTATAGCATCGATGCATAAGTGTTGAATGCTCGGCACAACTGGATTGTTACAGGAATGACAATAGGCCCTTGTTTTCCGCTGCCGTCCGTACTCAGAACGGCATAGGCGACATGACGGTCTGTTCGTTCTAGACCAAACGCCGGTGCAGCTCCTTCAGCCGGTCTTGATAATATCTAAAGAACAAAATTATGTAGTCATTCTGCTTTGGAACATTAGAATTTTTTTTTTTACCTTTACATCAAATGCTTCCATTGCGTTCCGTATCCTTGGATATGCGGTTGTTCAGCGCTCGTTCCTCTATGTTTGGTAGTGCCAATTATTTTGTCAGCATCAGTGGGAATGACCGTCGTCTGTCACTCCTTTTTATTGGCTTCATGAAATAAATGCAGCTAATGCAGCAATGTCTACCATATTAAAAATCATGGCCAATGGCCAGCGGTTTGTTGAGCGCTTGCATGTATATGTGCCAAGCATCTGGTCCATTGTATCAACGCCCGATTTGTTGGCGTTGTAATCCAAAATAGCAAACGACTTCTTCTTTTCAGTTTGCATGTCCACATCGCAAGAATAATGTTGTGTCGACAGCAAAATTACCGCTTTGTGCTTCTTAGGCACATATGAACATAGTGCTATATCGCCTTCGTTGAAGCCGAACAATGTGCTGTTGAAAGAACGCATATGATTTTTTTGGAATTCCCGAGGCACACATTCCTTATTCGAGCGCACTGTTCCAACATATGCGGGTTTCTTCCTGATCAAAGTATGCGCCAAATCCAAAGTTGTGAAAAAATTGTCGGCATAAATTGTGCGGCCTGTAATCAAATATCTCTCCGAAAGTTGAAGTACAACATTTTACCCTTGATTCACCTCTCGTGCCCGGTCAGGGAATTTCCCAGAGTAAATCATTCCTTTGACAGGATAAAATGATTTTGAGTCGCACAACCACCATATATTTATACCGTTCTTGGCAGGCTTCAATGGAATGTATTGTGTGAAGCGGGTGCGGCCTCTGTATGGGAATAACTGCTCATCAACGGTCACTGCATCATGCGGAGTGTAAGCTGCTGTCAAGTTAGACATTTGCATAATATCATCAATAGCCGCAGTTTTGCTGTTGATTAGTCGCTGCTGTCGCGTATTTCCACTGTCGAATCAAAGACATTGTTTTATGCACTTCATACGATCTAATGATAATTCAGCTTTATATATTGGACAGCTCGTTGGTCCCCATAACTCTTTAAGAGGTTCACTATTCGATTTAGTGAGTCCAGCATACAAAATAATAGCCAAAAAAGCATCGAACTCTTTCAAAGTGATTGGTTTCCATTCCTTTGTGTTAGTTGAATTTGCCAAATTCCATGCAGCGTTCACTTCCCTGCCTTTCCGATTTGATTCGCGTATTATGATGTACGCCATGTCTTCGGTGATGTTTCAAGGAAAGGCACAATAAAATAATCCAAAAAGTAACTAAAATTCAAGGAACACGTTTGTGATGTGTTCAAAAAATAAAACAAGCCAAAAGACAGTGCATTTATTAACGATTTCTTGAAATTTCAGTACAAGGACCCAGCGGACCTTTTCACACGCTCCCGTACTCCCGTACACATTTAAATCTCAATAGAAACTAAAGTATTGGTCGGATCACTTTGAAAACGATTCTATATAAAATTTCCTTGGAATACATGTGGGAGTCGGATATACTTCCCATGGACCATCAAGGAGTAATTTCAGTTTGAAAATAAAAAGGCCCCCCTAGGAACCTTCTCACCCGCCGGAGGGTTAAAATATTAAGTCAAATCTGCTTAAATTGAGTACCTTTATAAATATACATATTTGAAATTGATCGCTTGTCATGGTGTGGGCCCCAAGGGTTCACTAGTTCGAGCAAAACAAACAGTTGTCGATTAAATCGAAGAGAGCGCAGTTCATATCATCTTCAGATTCGTCGGGTTCTTCCTTCTTCTTCTGCTCTTCTTTCTTGATAACAAAGGATATCAATGAAGTTAAATTCGGGCGTTTCCGACTATGGGATCCCCTACACCAGTCTTCTATTCATAGGATAGAGTATATCTGTCAGGAGCTTGAGCAAGGTCGCACTAAATATATTAGAGCTAATTATTTGTCGCTCATAATGAACCATACATAAATGAACGCGATCGGGTATAATTTGCGGCTTTTACAGCTGCAGGACCTTGGATTGGGAGGGACCTTTTTGTGGGTGCTATTGGTAAACATGGACCGATGTAATCCAATGTTGCAGAACATGGGTGTTGGTCGCTCTTAACGCCTCATACACATTTTGGTAGGAATCGGATTAAAAATGTGGCTGCGAAAACTGCCAATTTTGAAATCTGGAAGGACCTTTGTTTGGGGTCTATGCGAAAATAAACAACTAAGTGGTGCAGTTTCACTACAGCTTATTAATCCGCTCATAACGTACCATGCAGAATTTGGTCGTGATCGGTGTAATTTTTATTTCAAAGATGGGACCTTTGTGTAGGTGCTTTTTGAAAACATGAACCGAGAGATGGCAGCTGGTCATTCGTTATGGTCGGTGTGAAATGCAATCGAAATCGGATGCAATAAGTGGCTTGTGAAGCTGAAGGTTTTAAAATAGAAAAAACCTATAGCATATAATATCAAAATACCAATTTAAAAAGGGTTTGTCCTTGGGCCAACTGTATCAAGTTTAATTGTACTAGGTTTTTAATTTCGACCCTTGCTTTCATTACAACAGACGAACGAACGGACATCGCTCACTGGAATCAGATAGTTATTCTAAGTCGGTCGGTATACTGAAGATATAACTACCTCGCCTTTAAGGTGTTGCAGTCATTAGCACTATGTCATAGTAATACCCTGTTTGGTGTAGGGTACAAAGCATGGTTGAGTGCACAAACCAGATAGAGAACTGTTCATTATTAACGTAGTATGGTTCTCATAATCACAATATTTGCAATATATGTTCCTTCACAGCCACATTATGTTCTCACTTGATTATAGTATGACTCCCACAACCATTATATGATTTCCGCCAAAATAGTATGATTCTTTCAAGCATATAACCACAATCTTCTTATTGTGCACCGAACAACGGCGAAGGGCGTATGCGTTGCCCACGTACAAACTTGCGTATAACTTACAAGAACTTCTAAACTGTATTTCCTGTGGCCCTTAAAGGGTGTTGATTGATAAATCAAAATAATAAAAACAAGTGGGCACATTAAGTTCGTCCGGGCGAAAGCTTATATAACATAGTGGAATACGGTCCAATATGAAAATTTTGCTACGGGCGGGGCCACACCCGTTTGCTAAATTTTAACTCAAAATATTCTATAAAAATATGCTAGTCATTTATTTCTTTCTCTTAAAATTTTATAAACTAAAGGGTGCGTGGTATCGCCATACTTTTCTCCAGGATGTCTTTCGATTCATGCAAATATCCTATATTCCTAACATAATAGTCCTATATTTATTAAATCATTAGATATTGTTAATTCAAGTTCAGGGTTTTGTGGGCGGTGCCACACCCACTCGACCAATTTTACCATTACCAGTTTTATCTGTTAAAACATTGAACATGGAAAAGAAAATTGAAAAGAAGAAACTTATTTTTCGACCGGTCCATTACCTCGGCCGTAAATACGATTTTAAAAGGGGACATGATTGAGACACCTACAAAACATGGTTTTTAAACGCTTCAACAGCATCTTCTGGCGACGAAAATCGTTGACCACGCATTTTTTCTTGATGTGCGCGAATAAAAAGAAGTCGTTGGGTGCCAAGTCAGTGCTGTACGGCGGATGACCCATCAATTAGACTTTTTTGGCGCTGGTTTGAGCTTATGTGTGAGAGTTCGGATTGTCAAGGTGCAAATGATTCGTCTACCCTTGTTCGTTTTTCGAATTTCTCTGAAGACTTCAGGCAAACAAATTGTGGTGTACCACTCAGAATTGGCCGTCCTACGTTGCTTAAGCGGAACAGTCGCCACATGACCAGTTTTGCGACCATTTGCTTCGAAGTGCTTCTTCCACGAACAACTTTCGTTGGATTTGGCTCGTCTTCGAAGACCCACACGGTCGATTGTTGTTTTGCTTCGGGCTCATACGCATAGATCCATGATTTGTCACCTGTGACGATCTTACACAAGTCTTTTGAAGCACCGCGATCGTATTTTTTCAACATTTTTGTGCACCAATCGACACGAGCCTTTCTTTGAGCAATTGTCAAACTGTGCGGGATCCAAAGAGAACAAACCTTTTTTACGACCAGGTGTTCATGCAATATCGAATGTATGCTGGTGGAAGAAATGCCCAAGGATGCCCCTATCACACAGTATGCCACATGCCGATCTTGCATTATCCGTTCACGCACGGCATCAATGTTCTCTGGCACAACGACCGTTTTTAACGACCTTCACGAACTTTTTCTTTGAGCGAGCGTCGGCCATGATTAAATTCATCAAACCAGTTTTTCACAGTGCTATAGGATGGTGCTTCATTGTCATTCAAAGATTTATGTTTACCGATGCACTCTTGTCGTGACAATCCACGTCGAAAGTTGTGAAAAATGATCGCACGAAATTGTTCACGAGTTAATTCTCTTTTTTCCAAATTGATTTTTTCGAGTCACTGTAAACAACACAAATGATGGTCGTACGTCAAAACGTTCTGTGTACGTTTATGCTAAAAATGTCAAACTTTCCAATGCAAATGTCAGATGGCGCCAGGCAACACATAGTGTTGCATGGGTCAGAAATATGTATAGCACCTCTCGTAGTAATATTGGTAGAAAGTAACAATAGTAATTGCCAATTTAAGGAATGAAAATATGGTTGTTGCAACCATATAAATATGGTTAGTGCGACAAAAGTACACAGAAGTGTATAGCCATTGGTTATTGTTTATCAAATTCCTTACACGCAGAACAAAAGTATGGTTGGGGTAACAATATTCGAAGAGCATCATACTATTGTTTGTTATATGGTTGTGGCACAACAATATTATGATTATCACAACAATAGTATGGTTCACACACAACCATACTATGATCCCAATAACAATATTATGGTCCTCACAACAATAGAATTATCACACACAACCATACTATGATCCCCACAACCATAGTATGATTCACACACAAACATAATATGATCTCCATAACCATATTATGATCCTCACAACCATAGCATGTTGCACATACAACCATAGTATGATCCTTACAACCATAGTATGACTTACACACAACCATGCTATAATCCTCAATTTTTTTGTAAAGATTGGGTTAAGTTGTTATTCAACAATAGAGATTTTTATTAAATAAGTTATGTGAAAATACATAAAACTTTTTATAAAGGGAGTGATTTATTTAACAGTAGAAACAATTCATTTATTAAAAATATTTCAGTTATACTAATCCGTAGTTTGTTTTGAAAAAATATAATTTATATATAGAAACTACTATTATTGCGTAAGATTCGTAAAAATAACATTGTCAAATTAAAAATAAATTACGATTTTCTCTGTATGATTGCCGTAATTATATTATTGTTAACATAAACCCCATGAAACAATACTTTTGTCTCACCAACCATATTTATATTGTTGCTACAACCATATTTTCATTTTTGTACCCTCCACCATACAATGGAGGGTATATGAGTTTTGTCATTCTGTCTGTAACACCTTGAAATAATCATCGGAGACCCATCAAAGTATATATATTCTTGATCCTCGTAAAATTCTAAGACGATCTAGCCATGTTGTCCGCCTGTCCGTCTGTTGAAAACAAGATAGAGCCTGCATGAAAACAGCTAGGGAGCTGAAATTTGGCACAAACATGTGTAGTTAACCTAGCATGGTTGGTATTGAAAATGGGCTATATAGCTCTACGGGAAGTTGGTGTTGGAGACCCTCAACCGACACTACCTCATAAAAATTAGTTTTTTATTTGAACAAAATCACTGAAATTTTGCAAATAATAATCTCTATATGGGCGCAATCATCTATGTAAAAATGGTTTAGATTGGGTCACCATTTCTTGTACCTCCCATACAAACGGCCTTATGGGCCTTGAAAAATAATATGACTATAACTCACCAAAAACTTGACCTATCGAAATGAAATTTTACACATCAAGATTTCTATATACAACACACTTCTACGCTAAATTCGGTTGAGATCGGAAATGTACTACTAGTACCTCCCACACTAACGGTCTCATGGGCCCTGAAAAATAATATGACAATAACTCACCACACACTTGACCTATCGAGACGAAATAAAGACGGCATAAAGATTAATATATACAACAGACTTTTGCGCTAAATTTGGATAAGATCGGAAAGGCGCTACTGGTACCTCCCACACAAACGGTCTCATGGGCCTTGAAAAATAATATGTCACTAACTCACTACAAAATTGAACTATCGAGATGAAATTTTCTACATAAAATTTTTTAACTAGAACACACCTTTGCGCAAAATTCTGTTGAGATCAGAAAAGTCCTACCGGTACCTCGCACACAAACGGTCTCATGGGCTTTGAGAAATAATATGACGATAACTCACCACAAGCTTGACCTATCGAAATGAAATTTTGCACATAAAGATTTCTATATAGAACACACTGCCGCACCAAATTTGGGGTATCCAAAGTTCGGCACAGCCAAACTTAACATTTTTTACTTGTTTAATTTGGCAACAATGCTTTTGTTACATTTCAACAATATTAATATTGCCGCAATCATACTATTGTCAAAATTAAATTCAAAAAACATTACTAAGGTTGCGACAACCATACTTTTATTGCAGAGAACATACTATTGTTGCCAAGACTTTATAGTAACCATATTTTTTCTCTGCGTGTACTTGGGGTCTGAGGATGGTGCAGTAGCGTTCACCGAAGCAGCGGTCACCCCTGCTCCGAAATTAAAGTCTTTTCGACTGTTATTTAAATAACTTTTTGGTTTCGTTGAAAGAAATGTTCAATAGAATCATGGCCTTTAATCTGACTATGAACTAATTGTAATGTAATTAACCTAATTTAAATCTCTACTGTTGAGTAACAACATCCTAACAAATAATTTTGGAAATCATAGTATGGTTGAGGGGGATTACAATAGTTGTGGCGATCAAAGCACAGTTGCGTGTGAGTCATTCTATGGTTGTGAGGATTATACTATGGTTGTTTGTGAAACATAAGGATTATAATATGGGTTTGGTGATCATGGTATGGTTGAGTGTGAATCATAATATGGTTGTATGTGAATAATACTATTGTTTTGCGGATCACAATATTGTTGTGCCACAACCATATACCCACCAATGGTATAATGTTCTTAGAATATTGTTGCCCCAACCATAGTTTTTTTTTGCGTGTGATGTACCGGTTACTGGCAGGCTATAGTTTTCACTTCTCTCTATCTTCTCCTCTCATTTATTTAAAGTCTTAACTTTAGTTGAAATTTAATTGCAATTCTTATGATGTTAGCAGTCAGATTGTTTAAGGTGGACAGCAACGTACTTAAATTTCCACTATCCTTTCTTTCAGACTATCTACGCTGTGTGAATGACGAGCAATGTGCAACGGCAACGGTCAAGAACTACCTTCAAATATACTCGAGAGATTGCAATGGAGATGGAAAGATCGATTGCGAGGACTATATCGGTCTACATTTGTATGGCCCGACTGGTTGTAGAACTGAACCGTTGAGGACGTTGCGTAAAATGCGCATGCAAAAATGCAAGCTGTAATTAATATAAATACCCCTCGTAATAAGAGTGCACCTCAATCCATTGAATTATGTTGTATGGAACAATACTTATAGTTATTTCTAGTATGACATAAAACTACCACCTACCGAAAGGTTCACATGAAAGTGTGGCATTTAAGATATTTCAATATTCAAATACAATAATTGCTTATTTGTATTCAATGCGATTCTATGTTTATAAAAAATAAATTATTCATTTATTTTTCTTTTAGAATGCATTACCATGTACATACATATTAACGATTTACTGAAACATACTGGACACTTGCATGTGCCAATAATATTATTTGGTATTTACGTATATTGCTGTTGTATATTTGCCTAAGACTGTAAATGCAGTTGGAAATTTTGCAATTGCAATGAAAAACCCTTTTTTAAGGGAACACGCTAGATTTTTATGACGACTTGAGCGTCTTATGTACGGGACATGTATTCGAAGTTTCGAAAGAAGCACTAAAACGGTGAAGATGGACAGGGTGATTCAGTCACGTCTGGACAAATTTCACCCAGCTCAGAACTTAGAAATTTTACCCTAGTACCCTCCGACCACTAATCCGAAAATGTTTAAACCGCTGCAAGGGGGCAATTGCATTTTCGGGCATGGTCGTATGTTTCATGAAATGAGCTAAGAAATACGCTGGTGAAATTTGTCCAGTCGTGAATGAATCACCCTGTATTTCACTCCTTCTGATCTTTTTAAAATCTTTACAACTTACAGCAGGCCGAAGATAAAATACAACTCCCATATATGGACGGTTGCTCCAAAATCTTACTCGGAGCTACTTGATCGTATTCAAAGGAGAGCGATAGTGCTGAGAGAAGATAGTAGGGTATCTAACTCTATTGTTTCCCCTAAGCATCTGAGGAATGTGGGTTGTGTGCCGCTGTTCTATCGCTACTTTCATGGTGTGTGTTCTTCGGACATCCATCGACTTATTCCTGACGCTAGGATGTTCGGTAGAAATACTCGACTTTCCAGGAATTCACACCTGTTTTTATCGATTGGCCGGTATAGGGTATGCATTGTTGGGCTTGTCGAACTCAGCAAATTGTTCACTTGTTACTCGAACAGCAGCAAGAAGCTTTGTGTTTGAAATGCATGTGTGGTATATACAAACATGTATTAGGGCGGCCCTTCTAAGTATGTAAAGGATTTTCCCAAGTAAGAACTGGTCGAATTTGTCAGTTCAAAGGAATTATGTTTCTTTTATCTACCTTTGTTTTCTATTTTGTGTTTTTTTTATATTTTTTTTAGAAATTTACAAATGACCATGATAATTTAAGGCGTCAGAAATATAACGGGTGATCAATCTAGAGGTATTTTTTTAATGGGGGGTTTTCAATGATTACACGAGAATTGTGTTAAACTTTATTTTTTTATTTTGCTTTTTTTTGTACTGTTTGCCATTTCAGAATGTAAAGACTTAAACCGCTTAAGCCACGGTTTAGTGCGGTTTGTGGGCTGGTAGAATCATCGGCCCATATTTTTTCAAGTTTGTAACGGCAGATCATTCTAGAGGTATTTTTTCAAAAGGGCTTTTTTCAAAGATTACGGGGAGTTGTGTTAACAATTTTTTTTTTCAGTAATGTCTGCCATTTCAGCTTAGAAAGACTTACACCGCGAAAACCACGATCTAATGTGGTTTATGGGCCGGTGAAATCATCGGTCCATATTTTTGCAAATTTGTAACAATTGATCAATCTAGGGGTATTTTTTTCAAAAGAGTTTTTTCACAGATTACACGTGAGTTGTGTAAAACTTTATTATTTTTCTTTTCAGTACTGTCTGCCATTTCATCATGGAAAGACTTACACCACGAAAACCACGTCACTAAAGTCACTAACCTCAAAAAATAAATGCCATAAATGTCCTTTCAAATTACCAATAAAGATTCCACACTTGATTTCAATTTTTATATTTTTTTTTGTTCTGAAAAAATACTTCCAGATGGATCAACCGTCAAAAAAAAATGTTAAATATATTGGCTGCGGTTGCCAGGCACTCTGTACAGCTGTTTCTAAACCCGCCAAGGTTTTTCTTCAGCAGTCTTTGGCAACGATTACTTTGGCTACAAATCAAATGACTTATACGGGAGTCTCATTTGAATAACTGAGAATTACTCTTTGCGTATAGTCTTCGAACTGTGCGTAGAGCAATTTTCATAACGCAATATCTTTCTACCAATTCCGTTTCGCATGGGCTTTCGGTGAAAACCTCAGATTCAAAAGCAAGAGTGTGTGTGTTGTACATGTATTTATACAATGTGTTGCACATTAGGGCGTACCAATCCCTATTAAACATGTTTTTGTTTTGGTTACATTTATTCGGTCTTTTATAATTATTATGACTTGAAGAGTTTGATTTTAATTTTTGTATTTTTGAAGAAAACCTCCAGATTGAGCACTCGTTACAATTTCGTTATCGAAAAAGACCGTTTCTTGTGCCAACGTTTTGTTTGTGCTGCCTTGTTTTCCTTTTACATTTTCGTCCTTCCTGGAAGAGTATTTAAGGCGTTTGGCGTTGAGTGAGCTAAGAAGCGTACGTTAACTAAACGTAAGAGTTGCTGTTGTGTTGAAGCAGCTTCTATTTTTAATCTCGCCAATCTTCCTCGGAATGGATTCTCCTGCTGCGTCTTCTAGATCCAGGTGCAGGAACAGGATGGGTCTATAACAACATAGGAACTAAAGGGCTTTACTGGGCAGATGAATGGGAGCATAGTATCATTTGGTCCTTGACCACATGCCGGGCAGATGTTTAGTGTGAATGGCTCGATTCAGGCTAAATATGAATTGATGGCTGCGCCGTCCTTACATCAGCTGTGTCACCGCGAAATGGTTCTGACTTCTCTCTTCTCCTCCGTGTAAGCTTCCGGTAAGTGATCTTCAAGGCAAGGTTTACCCGGTGCGATTTTTAACAGTTTGCACCTTGTGTCTGTGAATGCTGTATAGGGCAGACTTGTAAGCAGCCTGAACCAGCGTTTCTTGTTATGCTGTTGGATCTCCGTTTCCAAGTCTATGATGTCTCAATGAATTCTCGTTCAGGTTGAATTTTAGATTATTGCTCCCGTGTCATTGCTGGAACTACGTAGAAAACATCATGCTGGGTTCCTGTGGCGGTAGTACAGGGTGGAGCGCGAAAATTTGCTTTTTTGCACAGCAGGCTGTGGCGGCACTGTTGGTCGAAGAGATTGAAGAGTGTGCGTGGCTTATAGTGGGTGACGGGAGATTTGTATTCGTCAGCCTTTCAGTTGCCACCGTGCATTGGACACGTGAGAAGAGGTCATTTTGTGTTGAAGCGTATTTTTCAAATGCGCACTCGATCACTGCAGTACAGCGTGCTTTTCGTTTACGATTCGCTGTTCCCCCACGCGTGAGCCTGGACGGCAATCAATTTTAAATTGGGTTACTTCATTGAGAACAGCAGGGAATGTATCATGTGAAGGAAGGGAACCTGAGAGAAGGATTACAACACCACAAAACATAGAGAGAGTTAGAGCAGCACTACTGCAATCTCCAAAACGCTCTGCTTGGCCGAACAGTACTTGGCTATGATACAGGATTTTTTGTCAGCCAGCTCTTGAGGCAATACAATTAGAGGATACATGGTGCCAACAGGATGGTGCCACTGCACACACAGCAAGGGTTACCATGAATTGTTTGAGGCAAAAGTTTCCTGGACGATTTATCTCTTTGAGGGGTGATGTGAACTGGTCGGGACGCTCACCAAACTATGCCCCATGCGATTTTTTCGTTTAGGGTTACCTGAAGTCGAAGGTGTATAACAACCGTCCCAACACCTTGGAAGACCGAATTAAACATATGGAGGCTGAATTTGGCAGAATACCAGTCGACATGCTTGTTAGAGTTTTATGAAAACTACAGAAAACGTATGCAGCAGTGTGTGGATAGCGATGGTTGACATTTGCCAGATACACTATTTAAAACCATATAATTTAAAAATTCCCTTACATATATAGTATAAAATAAATTTTTCTAAGGTTTATACTTTTTTTATTTTCTTCCCAAATAAGCAAATTACAGCGCTCCACTCTGTATCTTAGCCTGACATGCGGTGATCCCGATGTGTCATGAGGAGGCTGCCTGTGGCTTTCCTCAGAGCGTCATTTTGACAGCTCTGCAACCTTTTCCATTACGGGTCAATCACGTTTATCGACCAAGCTAGCGCAGCATACTTCCCTACCGGCCTGCTCATGGCCTAATAGCCTCCGAGATGGAAATTAGCTTTATCTGAAAACAAGATTTTTCGGTAAAATTCTTCATCTCCTGCCAAACAGTCTTCTGCCCATTGGGCGAAGGGAAAACGTATTGAATGGTGTTCCATTATTAATTGACAAAGTTTAACCTTTCCAATAAAACCAAAAATTTGAAAAAATAATCAGTAAGTTTTTTTTAACAGCCGATTCCAATTTAAAATTTTAAGCCGCCCACCCTGTATGTGGCGCGCAGGGTGCCTTAAGGACCTTGTTCCTACTCTGTATATTGTTGTAGGTCGCGTTTGCGAAGGACGATTATTCACACCTAGAACTTTGGCTTGATTTACAGTCTGAATTGATTTTCCGTCGACTATCACATTTAAACGGTGAGTCTCACATTCTTGCCTCGTCAGTTAGATAAGCGTCGTGGCTTTTGACACCACCCTGCGCATCTTTCAGCCCATGTAAACTATAAGAGTGGCCGTTTAAGAAGCTTTGTCAGGCACTCAACTGCAGGCCTTCGCAGCTGCTTCAGCATGTACATAGAGCTCCTGTCCAGTCCCAATGCCCTCTATGGCTTAAAATTGATTGTCGCTAAAAGCGTCGGAATGTTATAGATTCGGAGGACATATATGCGTAGCATGACTCTCCTTTTCGCCATACCACTTTCGGGGTGCTCAAAAAACAGCCGACTAAAAAATTAAAATAACCTGAGCATCACCTCGGATTTGTCAAAGTCACCTTACCTCAAGTAACCAGCTAGCCGGTATCAGGTATTGTAGGACTCGAAAGAGATTTAAACTTCGACCAGAGTTTGTTAATTCCTATGCCTAGGTTGCTTAAATTAAGTTCTTTGACCATCCTATTAACATTCAGGTTTGATAGACCTATCATAGGATCGCCAAAGGTTGATCTCCGAATGCCGTCACGCTCGTCTGCGAGTGACGTTATTGGGATTTGACCGTCGACCGCAGTGAGCTAATTCCAATCCACAGGATGCTTTAATTTAATTCATTTACAATCTATTAATTTCCAGGTTTTTTAGACCATTCATAGAATCGCTAGGGGTTGATGGGCATTCGACCAGCAGAGATAAAGCAAGCGTCTACTTAGCGTTGGTGGTGTCCGGAATTCTTCTTTGCTTCCCGTACATCGATTGGATCGGTTGAAAATGCGCTCGGTATACTCTCGTTAACCTTCCTTACTTTCCTTCCTTTAATAAAATAGGGTGCACCTTTCCGAGGTAATGAAGAAGGTCTGGAAATGCTATCGAATATATAAAGATGGTCTGATCTCATAGAAATGACAAGGCGCCAGCTAATGTAATTCATAATTCCGCTCATGTTGGTGATGTCGCTTAATCCCCCACTATTTCCGGTGGGGGCTCTACACATGCATTTCCGTTTTATTCCGCCAGAAATATTTGTCTCTGGTCGTCTGCTAGGTTCAAGTCCAACTGCACTATTCGCGTAGTAGACCAGGCGGTTATCGCCCTCAAGAAGGGTTCTGAAGTGGGGGATTTATTTAATCTAGGAATTTATGGAACTTATCTAAAACGTAGCACATTATGCTACAAGTCTGAAGTTAAACTGTACCATTTGTGGCCCTTAATTGTTCACCAGACGGAAACTCCTTTGTCTTGGTCCGCCAAAACATTTGCTCCTGCAATATATCTAACCTATAGAGATGTATTATAGATAACCTATATATAGGTAGATATTTTGCAATATATATAACCCGCCTTCGAATAGATTCAACTCTAGGGCCCTGGATCCACGAATTGTTGGTGGTCAAGCTATCGAAGGATAAAATGTAAGTCCCACCCTAGTGCAAACATGTTTATACATTTCTGTACCTGTACATATGCCGTACATACTCGTATGTCTGTGGCCTTTTCACAAATCCTTGTATTTTCATTGATTTAGTGCCGTATTTTATGTGACCGCACACGTCGTCGCCATGTGTTTACTAAGATTCCAATGAAATCCCTAAAGGTGAGTTTTTATGGCCACCGTAAGCATTTGATATTCCGGAAGCGGAAGTGTATAGTTGTTGGTTGCTCGCTGTACGGTGCGCTGGTAAGTGGCATGAGGGCGATAAAGTTGAAATTATATTTGACCAATTGAAAGAAAATAAATGAAATAAAAAATCAATAACACTGAAATGGCTTATTTTTTAATGTCCGACGTATTGTTGCCAAAGACATAAAGGGACTTATGGTAAAAGGCAAATATTGACAATTGAATACAGTTTCTAGGTAGTTGAAAAGTAAATATTGATATTGGTTGTTATATACGAGTATATTTACCGATATTCAAGCAATATTTAATCGACAAATACTGTTGCTTTTTTGGGCAATACATTGATTTTTGCAACTGTTTGCCAAACACTCAATTATTTAAATACCTCAAAGTGTGTGAATGTAAACATTCCCCAAACCTTTCGTTATGTTTTATGAATATGGGATGTTTATATTTTGTTGATGGGGTAGGCAAATATTTGAAACAAGTTAAATAACGTTATGCTGTTAAATAATGAAATGGACATTTTTTTAAGACTCCGCCGTAATTCTCTTGTACAAAGTTTAAAAAATAAATATAATTCTGAAAGACAATAATATTTGTGTACTAGGAATGGGACATACGGTTTCTGCAAATATGTATTTTAACATTTGTTGTACGTTCCAGGTAGATATTATTGCAACCGACATGGAATCAAACTGATTTCGGCTCAAAATTAACGCACATCGGTAACGAAAATGAACCCCACACACGAACACCCGTTGAAGAATTGACAAAGAAGTAAAAAGAGTACAATTTGTGACACTGAAGTTTTTCCAATTTGGACTAAATCCCATGACTATTACACAGGCTTTTTATTAACCTCTGGGAAAATCAATATATTTTAGGGTTATATAAGGCGATACATCTGAGGTATTTTTTCAGAGCAAAAAAAATATAAAAATTCACATTAAGTGTGGAATCTTTATTGGTAATTTTAAAGGACATTTTATGTTTTTTTTTTTGAATATAATTTTCTTCAAATGTTGGCCCCAATTACGCTTCAGGGTTTCCATTCTGAGGGTCCAATTTTGGATGACTCGTTCGAGCATTTCGACTTAAATGGCACGCGAAATGTTGGCTTCCAAAACCTTGAATCGTAGCTGGTTTGTCAGCATGGACTTTATACTTTACGTAACCCCAAAGAAAAATGTCTAAAGTTGTGATATCACTCGATCTAGGCGGCCAACTCACCTGTCCAAAACGTGAATTTAGCTGCTCTTCGAAATTACCTCTCAATTTATCCATTGTTTGTATGGCAAGTGGCACCGTCCTGTTGAAACCAAGTGTCGTCAAGATTACGAGCTTCAATTACAGGTAGCATAAAGATCGGTATCATGGCGCGATAGCGAGCACCATTCACGGTTACGTTCCGGACATCATCATTTTTAAAAAAATATGCACCGATGATTCCACCAGCTTATAAATCGCACCAAACCGTGGTTTGCTCTGGGTATAAGGGCACCTCTTGAACCTCTTCTTGTTACTCTTCAGCCCAAATGCGACAATTTTGTTTATTGACTTTGCCGTTGAGCCAGAAATGGGCCTCATTACTCAACAAAATTTTGGTCAAAAACAGCGGATCTTCCCGTTTCTCACCGAACGCTCAGTTCGATAATACAGTTGCCAACATTTGAAGGTAATTATTTTCCAAAAATAAATGCCATAAAATGTCTTTTCAAATTACCAATAAAGATTCCACACTTGATTTGAATTATTATATTTTTTTGTTCCGAAAAAATACCTCTAGATGGATAACCTTTTTTTCCAGCCGACTCACATTAAAAATGTTAAATCACCCACCCTGTATGTACTTAGTAAGGAAATAAATACTGTTAAAACATTGAACACACCCATTTCAATAGTATAACTGAACATACCCCGTTAATGTTATATGGGTTTTGGAAGCTAACCTCAATAGCGTTAGACTGTAACGGGATTTTAAAATTGTTTCAACTTTCATTATGAAGAGGTCAGATAATGAGAACCGTATCGCTGTAATTTTTCAAGTGTGAAATGAAAAAAGCGATATTTTCTTCTACTAGGAATTAGCCGCATGTTCGTCTACCGATGCATAAAACTGTTTGAGGAGCCTGGAGATGCAAAAGACCGCCACCGGTCGGGCCGCCCATGCTCTGTTCGAACACCGCATGTAATTAAAGCCGTTAAATCAAGAATTCACAGAAATCCGCTCCGAAAACAGAAAATCATGGCCCGTGAGATGAATATTACGCAAAAGTCCATGAGTCGAATCACTAAAAAGACTTGGGACTTGGGGCTTTTAAACGACGTACCGGACATTTATTGACTGCAGCTTTAAAAAAAATAGGATAGAAGAATGCAAACGTCTTTTGGTGAAGCACACTGATAACTTGTACAGAAAATTTTTGTTCACCGATGAAAAATTTTTTATCGTTCAGGAAAAATTTAACAAGCAAAATGATAGAGTCTATGCGCGTTCATCTAAGGAAGCATCTGAACTGATCCCAAGGGTGGAAAAGGGTCATCACCCAGCTTGAGTCATGGTTTGGTGAGGTGTCTCTTACTGACTACACTGACCTGCATTTCTGCGAACAAGGAGTCAAAACATCGGCCAAAGTTTACCAAAAAACCGTTTTGGAAGCTGTTGTGAAGCCTTTTAACAATTCCCTGTTCCAAAACCAGTCATGGACTTTCCAGCAGGATTCTGCGCCGGCCCCTAAGGCTAAAACGTCCCAGGCCTGGCTTCGAAACAATTTGCCAGCGTTCATTTCCTCTGAAGAATGACCCTCAGGCAGTCCAGATTTGAACCCATTGGATTACAAATTGTGGACGGTTTTAGAGGACAAGGTTTGTCACAAAAGTTACCCAAACATTGGATCTCTTAAGACTGCTTTGGTTCGAGCTGTGGCCAATTTTCCAATGGACGAGGTTCGTGCAGCTATTGACGATTGGCCAGTGTAACTTAAGGAGGTGTGTGTAAAGGCAAAAGACGGACATTTCGAATAAGTAGATTCTTTTTGGATACAATATGTGACAACGCATAGAGAAAGGGACGTAAGGGTAAAAAAAAATCAATTTTAATTTTTTTCTTCTTTTGATGTGGACAACATCTGAGCATCGAATGAGACCGATCCCATGCCCCAAAAATGTTCCCTCCCAGAGATATGCGCGTTTTATGAAAGTGAAGTCGACGATTCTAAGCGCAAATAGAAAGGGACGTAATTTTTAAAATGGCTCTCCTGAACAAAACTTGTTTTTAACCTTAGGTCCCTTTCTGTTTTGCGCGTCACATATACATCATTAAATATATTAAAAAAAATATTTGGTCCAAAAACATTTAGTACTTTTTATTTTACAGCATAAAACTTGTGCAACAGTATTTATGTCTCTATAATATATCGTTAAAATCGTTCATCTATATGTTATATAGATTTTAATTTCAGTCTACTAGAATTTGAATTAATTTAACCTCGATTTTAATGGCTTAGAACGAAATTTCCAATACAAATAACAATTATTTTTTTTTAATTGTCTTGTATAGACAATTTTATTTCATGCAGGTGTTGTGGTTGTATCGCTTATTTGATAAAATCATAAAGACTGAAATCAAATGAATCGTTTTATATTGACTGACAATAGATTGATAATCATTTTGTAACACTTTTAAAAGATGATGAAATATATTGATTTTATTGTCAAGATAATAAAGGGAATCAGCTGGGATGTCTTCAGGTAATAAAAAGAAGAATGACATCGTAGTAAATTGAAAACTCACATAATTTCAAATGAAGGATCAATAAAAACTTGGACATTAGATGACGGGACGGGACCAGTAATGATCCATCCAAAGACTGTTTTTTGAGTCAGCAACGATCCTGACAAATGTCTAACTCCTCCTATCAATATTTGAGCATAAAGGTCTGCCCCAAGAAGTAAATCTACCGGTGTACCATAAATTCAAACAAAGCAAATAAATATTTAATAAGTTTAACCGACCGATGGTATTTTAGCGACCAGCACTTTGTATGCAGAATTAACGAATTTAACACTCGCGGCTATAGCACTTTATAGAGAAAAAAATGAACAAAATGTACGCACCTTGTTAATTTTGAATTTTAATTCCAGCGAGGATAATACGAGGGCGACCGCAAAACTAACTGGCCTGGCACATTTTCTGTTTTACTAGCAACTTTTTTTTTTTTTTTTAAAAGCAATCTTTTATAAGTCATCTGTCAAAATTTCCGAAATATTTAATGATTATTTTCTTTGTTACAGGTGATTGAAGTAAACAAGTTTTATAATTTTTGAAAAATGGAAAATAAGGAGTTTCGTTTCGTTAATCAAAGATGAATTGGATTCTGTTCATGGTGATAATGCACCATCATACTCCACCGTGAAATCCTGGGTTCAACAATTTAAAATGGGTCGTTCAAGTACGGAAGATAAACAACGCTCTGGAAGACCGAAAACTGCTTCTACTATTGAAAACATTAGAAAATATTTAATGAAGTGACTACAGATAGACGAATAAAGCTCAGAGAACTTGCTGATACACGAAAAACAAGTTTGGAGTATTTTACATGATGAACTCCACATGAAAAAGCTATCTGCAAGAGATCCGCCGAGTTTGTTGACTTTGCCCCAAAAAATCGTCCGTTGGACCAATTCCGAGGAGCTTTTAGCGATTTATCATCGTAATCCAATAGAGTTCTTGCGCCGATTCATAACTGCCGATGAAACATGGAACCATCACTACATCCCAGAATGCAAAGAACAGTCAAAACAATAAATAGAAGCTGGTAAAAGTGGTCCCAACAAGGCGAAAACTGTTAAGTCAGCAGGAACAGTAATGGCCACAGTTTTTGGGATGCAAGGGGTATAATATTTATTGATTATCTTGAGAAAGAAAACTCTATAAATAGTGAATATTATTGTGCATTATTGGATCGGTTGAGTAAAGAATAAAGATAAAACGACCGCATTTAGAAAAAAAAAAGTTATTTTTCATCAAGATAATACTCCTTCACACACTGCATTTTAAACTCAACAAAAACTGGCCGAATTACGATTTGAAATTGCTCCGCATCCACCATATAGTCCAGATTTAGCTCCCTCTGATTATTTCTTGTTTCCAAATTTAAAAAAATTTCTCGGTGGAAAAACTTTTCGTCCAATAGCGAGGATATTGCTGAAACTGAGGCATATTTTGAAGGTCTTGAAAAATCTTATTTTTCGGATGGAATTAAAAAACTTGAAAAACGTTTGATGAAGTGTTGGAGTTGGAAGGAGATAATGTTGAAAAATAAATACAGCCAAACCTGGATAAGTGGAATCTTCAAGGGACCGAACTTTTCGTTCCATTTATAAGGGTGTTCCACTTATTGTAGTTTCCACTTATAGAGGTTTTTTTTCTTAACGTTCCACTTAAATGGGTTTTAACTTTTCTAATTTTTTGGAAAAATAAGTAATTTAAACGGAAAGTGTTCTATAAAAACAAAACAGAAACTTTATTTATAAAAAAAATCATGTTGAAATGGAACAAATTAAATAGAAATGCCATGAAAAATTCATATAAATTGAACGACAAACATGCATATTTAAAATTTACGTATAATTGAACTGAAAACTCGAGCCACCGTGTTTACGAAAACAAAAAAGCTAACGGTAGTTTAACGATTTTTTTTGAGTTTGTATTTTTTTGTATTTGATACATTAGCAGACTTTCCGTAACAAAAACCTTGTTTTGATTTTTAGTTTCGAGTAGAGCAAAAGTAAAAACAAAACAAAAAAGTTCCACTTACAGAGGTAAACAAGTCAAGAATTTCACTTACAGAGGTTAATGTTTTTCATTTTTGAGTGAAATTAACAAAATTGTTCCACTTGCAAAGGTAAAAAACAGCGGAATTCCATTTACAGAGGTAAATTTAGAAAAAAAAACGATCCATTTATGTGGGTTTTCTATTCCACTTAAAGAGTTTTTTTGTATCCCATGGGGTGGGACCCGAAAAAATGTTTCACTTACGGAGTTATTCCACTTAACTGCGTTCCACTTATCCAAGTTTAACTGTAATATTAATTCCAAAAAAACGGTTCTTTTTATGTTAGGCCAGTTACTTTTGCGGTCGCCCTCGTAGAGAAAAAAAATGAACAAAATGTTCGCACCTTGTTAACTTTGAACTTAAATTCCAGCTAGGATAATACTTATAAACTCGTATGGAGTGATGATGTATGATGTTTTTTCTTGTTTCCTTGAAAAGGGAAAGAAAACTAAATTATAATCCCTCTCGATTAAATCCGGTCCGAAGGATCAAATGCTAGGAATTTCAAATTCCGTTTTTCTGGAGGAATATTCCCCCGAACAGAAACCCTAACGGGCACTGTATGTTTCAATGTCATCGGAATTTTTAAATAACAACAATTTCACTTATTAACAAGTTTCAAAAATATACAAAAAAGTTCTTAAAATATTAACAGTCTACATGACAATGAAAAGTTTGTTGACCTAAACAAATTAAAGTTGATGTCGGCTGGCATCCATTCGAGGCTACTTAATTTTGAATAATTTTCAAAATTCAGTAGCCATGACAATTTCGTTAATTATTAAACATATAAAACATTTATTTCCCTACGATTATACACTTGTTTAAAGGTAACAGATGCAATTACACCGTTTCCCAATAAGGAAAATACAATGCGTCAAATGATCGACCTATTGAGAGCCACATTTTTCACTACTTTATAGTTCAATATGGGTCAAACAATTGCCTCAACCTTAATTTCTAAAGTTACGTGAAGCCATAGATTTATAAAAAAAAACGAAAACTGTGAACGCCTGGAGAGACAACAATGTAAGAACTATTTTTGAAATAAGAGTGTCAATGGTTTTAAAAGGTTTCGAAAATTAAATTTTTGATTCAAGCACTATTTGAAAAAAATCTTTCTATATTACGTATTTTGGGTTGCTATTTATATTTCGGGTCCTGCAATAAAAACACAATAATTTATCAATGGAAATGATTTTATTGTTTTTCAAATTATCCTCCTTTAAGATCATTGCACTTTTGCATGCGCACAAACCTATTTTCGAAGCACTTTTTCCACTCCGATCGAGACACCTCCAAAATATGATTTTTGAACGCTTTAACAGCTGCTTTGGGCGATGAAAAACGTTGACCACGCATTTTTGTTCTTGTTAGGGAATAGGAAGAAGTCATTAGATGCCAAATCAGGGTCAAATAGCTCATCGTTTCAGCTGATGTGTCGTGATGCAAAATAATCCGTCTTCTCTTATTATCTTTCCTCATTTCTTCGAACACTGTTGGCAAACAGATGGTTGTATAGCACCGTCCTACGTTCCACTACAGGCACTGTGGCAACATGGCCGGTTATACCAAAAAAACCGAATTATTTGCTTCGATGTACTTCTTCGACGAACATCTTTTGTTGCATTTGGGTCATCTTGAAAGACCCATACGGTCGATTGCTGTTTTGTTTCGGGTTCATATGCATAGATCCATAATTCGTCACCTGTGACAATGTTATACACTGCCTTTGAGCTACCGCAGTTATACATTTTCAACATCTCGTAGCACCAATCCATACGAGATTTCGAGTAAATTGTGGTAAACTTTTTTTCTTTTCAGTATTGTTTGCTATTTCATAATGCAAAGACTTACACCTCAACAACGTCTCCAAATTTTACAACTGTATTATGGAAATGAGCGTTCGGTAAGAAACGCTTCTCATGGGCTTAGACCTGTTTATGGTCGACATAATCGGCCTAACGAACGCACTATTCGGATTACCATCGCCAATATTAAAACCCAATTTTCACTATTGGATAATACACGAATTTATAGACCACATCCAGCATGAAGAATGGAAAATAAAGCGGCAGCAGCTGAAAGTGTAACTGATAACCCCCAGGAATCGATTCGGCACCGTTCTCAACAACTTGGTTTGTTGTATGGGAGAACTTGGAGCATTTTACGGAAGGATCTTGGCTTGAAAGCATACAAAATACAGCTCATGCAGGAATGGAAGCCTAACGATGTTCCTGCGCGTCGCCATTTCAGTGTTTTGGCTCTTTAAAAGCTCGAAGAAGATCGGCTGTTTTCGACAAAAATTTTGTTCAGTGATGAGGCCAATTTTTGGCACAACGGCAACGCCAATAAACCAAATTGTCTTATGTGGGCTAAAAAGCACCCAGAAGAGGTTCACGAGTTGCCATTTTAACCAGAGAAAACCACGGTTTGGTGCGGTTTATAAGCTGGCGGAATCGTTGGTGCATATTTTTTCAAAAATTATGGTAGCCGGAACGTAGCCGTGAATGGTGCTCGCAATCGCGCCATAATATCGGACTTTTTGCTACCTTAAATTGAAGCCCGTAATCTTGACGACATTTGGTATCATTTCGAAGAGCAGCTAATTTTACGTTTTGGACGGGTGAGTTGGGCGCCTATGTCGTGTGATCGAATCATACCTTTAGACTTTTTTTCTTTGGGGTTACGTAAAGTCCAAATTCTATGCTGACAAACCAGCTACTATTCAGGTTTTCGAAGCAAACATTACGCGTGTCATTAACGCCATACCGGTCGAAATGCTCGAACGAGTCATCCAAAATTGTACCATTAGAATGCACACCCTGAGGCGTGGTTGCGGCCAACATTTGAAGGAAATGTTATTCTGACTTGAACAGTTTTTATTATGGTTCGAGATTGTTTGTTGTTGATTTTCCAGAGTCAACTAAAAAATTGGTGAAATGTATTGGCTATGGTTGCCAGGCAGAATGTGTAGCTGTTTGTAAACCCGCCAAGGTTTTTCTTCAGCAATCTTTGGCAATGATTACTTAGGCTACAAATCAAATGACTTATACGGGAGTCTCATTTGAATAACTGAGAATAACCCTTTGCGTATAATCTTCAAACTGTGCGTAGAGCAATCTTCATAGCGCAATATCATTATATTCAGGTATTTTCAAAAATTAAATGGCATTAAATTTCCTTTCAAATGAATAATAAAGATTCCACGCTTGATTTGATTTTTTTTTAGTTTTTTATTTTGAAAAAAATACTTCTAGATTTAATACCCGATATACTCGTATCAAGTATTTTCGGAGACTGCTCTAGGCGAGGTCGGGTTTAATAAGTATACTACATAAGCAGGGGTACCGCGGATCGCGGTTCTTTTCTTTCTCATTCTTCTTTTAACAATTGGATACCCTCCACCGAAGGTTAGCGTAAATACTGAATTTGTCAGTTTATTTGCAAAACCTAGAAATATTGATCGGAGACCCAATAAATTATAACTCTTCTAAGTCGATATAGCCAGGTCCGTCCTTTCGTGTGTCAGTTGAAGTCACGATCGAGGTCAAATGAATTAACATATGATCGTGAAATTGTACATGATAATGGCTTAAATTCACAAGCCGTTTGGAATTTTACAATGAGAAAAAGAGAAAAATCTTTCAATTAGAGAGCCTAAAGGTACCACGGAAAAAAGTACACCTTTTTGAGTATACTTAGTAGGGACATAAATACTGTTACAAAATTGAACACACCCATTTCAATAGTAGAACTGAACATACCCCGTTAATGTCATATGGGTTTTGAAAGCTAACCTCAATAGCGTTAGTTTGTAACCGAATTTTAAAATTGTTTTAACTTTCATCATGGAGTGGTCAGATAATGAGAACCGTATCGCTGTAATAGCGCTTTTTAAGTGTGAAATGAAAAAAGCTATATTTCTAAAACGCTCCGGCCACTAGGGATTAGCCGCATGTTCGTCTACCGATGCATAAAACTGTTTGAGGAGACTGAAGATGTAAAAGACCGCCACCGGTCGGGCCGCCCACGCTCTGTTCGAACACCGCATGTCATCAAAGCCTTTAAATCAAGAATTCACAGAAATCCGCTCCGAAAACAGAAAATCATGGCCCGTGAGATGAATATCACGCAAATGTCCATGAGTCGAATCAATAAAAAAGACTTGGGGCTTTCAAACGACGTACTGGACATTTATTGACTGCAGCTTTAAAAAAACTGGGATTGAAAAATGCAAACGTCTTTTGGTGAAGAACGCTAATAACTTGCACAGACAGATTTTGTTGAAACCGATGAAAAAATTTTTACCGTTGAGGACTAATTTAACAACCAAAATGATAGAGTGTATGCGCGGTCATCTAAGGAAGCATCTGAACTGATCCCAAGGGTGGAGAAGGGTCATCACCCAGCTTCAGTTATTGTTTGAAGGGGTGTCTCTTACGATGGGGTCACTGACCTGCATTTCTGTGAACAAGGAGTCAAAACATCGGCCAAAGTTTACCAAGAAACCGTTTTGGAAGCTGTTGTGAAGCCTCTTAACAATTCTTTGTTCCAAAACCAGCCATGGACTTTCCAGCAGGATTCTGCGCCGGCCCATAAGGCTAAAACGTCCCAGGCCTGGCTTCGAAACAATTTGCCAGCGTTCATTTCCTCTGAAGAATGGCCCTTAGGCAGTCCTGATTTGAACCCATTAGATTACAAATTGTGAACGGTTTTAGAGGACAAGGTTTGTCACAAAAGATACCCCAACATTGGATCTCTTAAGACTGCTTTGGTTCGAGCTGTGGCCAATTTTACAATGGACGAGCGACTTAAGGCGTGTGTAAAGGCAAGAGGCTGGCATTTCGAATAAGTAGATTCTTTTTGGATACAATATACATTAGACCGCCCGAAAATGCAAAAGTGTTTTTTTCTTCGCTCCCCAGGATTTTTCTGGTAGGTAGGGTATAAAAAATAAGCTCCATTAAAAAATTTGACCTTGTTAGTTGATACTGTCCACCCGGTTTTGATTTTACGTCCTAAAATGGACCCTAAAGTGGTATACAAAGTAATCGACCTATAACTTTGAAAATAACAGGTTTAGGAGATCGGTTATGTATACCATATTTATAGAGAATCATATAATACGCCTTTTTGTAGTAGATTTCATCGATGTCCGTTTGACCATTTAAGCAGAGGTGGGCAATTTTTATGAAAATTTGTGAAATTGAATTTTTAAAACATCCATAACTTTTTTGTGAATGCAGATATTTTTATATGCAAACTGTCAATTGATAGAGTATTAAATGAAGTTTAAACTGTATAAAAATGTTACATTATTTTCTGTCCTTAAATAGGCAAGAAATTGCAAAAAAATTAATGAGTAAAAAAAATATAAAAATTTTATTAAAAACAGCGCATATTTATTTGAAGTTATTTATTACCAAATACATAAAAAAGAAAAAACACACTCTACTACATGGCGTTACAAACTAATTGACAAACTTAGTATACCCTCTACGAAAAGTATACCTGAAAGTTGCAACTGTGTTGTCAGAAAAAAACATCTGTTTTTGTTTATTAATTCAAAAAAATTAAGAGACATAAAATAAAATTAATTAAGTTTTGTTTTGTTAAGGTAATTAACGAACATAGATTTAGAGAAACTTTCTGATGGCAATGCTTCAAAAGGTTCCTCCATTGTTTGCATAAGTAATTGCTTCTGATCTTCTTGGTGTGTTAAAATTGCGTTAAATCGTGTAATTAAAGCTATTCCACGCTCAGCAATATCGTTTACTACAAGTAAACTTTTGACAATTTTGCTAGCAGCAACATAATCTTCGCTTTCACTCCATGTGACTGGATCGTCTTTTAAAAAGCTTTTATTAACTCCAGTGATATCTTGGTTTAATATAGTTTCAAAAAATAAATAAGTGTTATTACTAACGAAGTCACATAATTCAGCACTCATGATCTCGTTGACTGGCAAGTTAATCCGTTTTGGATTTTCTGGGTGACCCTCTTTATTAAAGTTCAGTATCATTCTTCTTTTTATATTGATTTCAACTTCGTCGTCAAATAACGCAAGCGCGATGTTTGCTTCACTTAAATACCAAAGATGGTTTCGAAACTTATTTTGTACTGCAGTTGCCACTATATCATCTATGGATTTATATCTCTCGAGATCTTTCAAAAGTTGCAAATCATTGGCTGGTGCTTTTTGTGCCAATTGACATAGAAACCAATTTTTTATATAGATTGAAACTACGAAAACATTGAATCGATTCTATTGACGATTGGCCAATGCGATTTAAGGCGTGTGCAAAGGCAAAAGGCGGACATTTCGAAAAGGTAGATTCTTTTAGGATACAATATACATCAATAAATATATTAAAAAATATTTGGTCCAAAAACATTCAGTGCTTTTTATTTTACAGCATAACACGTGAGTAACAGTATTTATGTCCCTACAGTAAACTTAACAACACAAAATATAATGTGAACGGACAATGGTTAAAATTGGCACTGCTATTTAGGACGCCCTAAATACCATAAAAAAGCCATAATTGGCTAATGAGGCCCAAAAAACGTCCCGCATTGTCCAAGCGGGCGTTCCACAGCCAATATGGATGTGCAGTTACCTAAACTAAAGCAAATTTTGTAACGAATCCAAATAAAATGTAATTTTGAGGTTTTGCCTGCGATTAGAGGACACATGGGGCGAAAGGGCCCAAAACATGGAACATTTTTGTGCGCTTTAGTTGCTTTAGGACGGTGGATGGTATATAAGCTTCGACCTGGCCGAAATTACCGATGTTTTTACTTCTTTTTTAATTAAAATTGGAAATTGTTTTTCTATGTATCATTCACAGCACTTAGGTTTGAGAAAGGTTCCCATTGACTTCCTCATTGGCATGTTAAGGAGATGACGCTCTCCTGCCCAACTATTTTAGTGTACAGGGAAGAGATAACACAATTTTCCAGTTGTTATAAATGTTCTTAGCCAGTCCGATAACATTTACATCAGCCTCCTACCTCCTCTGATACAAGTTTGAGTCAAACAAGGATTTTACTAATTTTACTTAGGCTTTCTGTTTGTATTCGTGTCAAATGCTGGTTCTGCATCAAAACTCATCCTCGTAAAATCTCAAAACGGATGGATTTAGTGCTCCTACGGCCTTTGTGGTAGTACATGTGCGATTTGTGCAAGTTCAAAATCAAATTATAGACAAATTGTCTCAAAAGCCAAAGATAACTTGTAAGTAAAATCCTAACATAAGGAGAAACAGTACAAGTTGGACCATTAGACTAACGGAGGAGCCGAAGGAGCCACAATTTTACCTGTTGCCAAGAATGTTGAATGAACAACTTGAGGAGAAGGAATTTTGAGGCAATTCCAAGAATAACATTCGGTTGACATATCAAGTCTCATTTTTGCAAAGGATATTTTCTTGTTTTATTGACAGGTGGTTTATTTATATAAATACTATTTTTAGACCCTCCACCATACAATGGAGGGTATATTAGTTTTGTCATTCTGTCTGTAACACCTTGAAATAATCATCGGAGACCCAACAAAGTATATATATATATAATCTTGATCCTCGTAAAATTCTAAGACGATCTAGCCATGTTGTCCGGCTATCCGTCTGTTGAAAACAAGATAGAGCCTGCATGAAAACAGCTAGGGAGCTGAAATTTGGCAGAAACATGTGTAGTTAACCTAGCATGGTTGGTATTAAAAATGATATAGCTCTACGGGAAGTTGGTGTTGGAGACCCTCAACCGACACTACCTCATAAAAACTAGTTTTTTATTTGGAAATATCCGTTCAGTTCCTGAGCAAATAATAATCTCTATATAGGAGCAATCATCTATGTAAAAATGGTTAAGATTGGGCCACCATTTCTTGTACCTCTCATACAAACGGTCTTATGGGCCTTGAGAAATAATATGACTATAACTCACCACAAACTTGACCTATCTAAATGAAATTTTACACATCAAGATTTCTATATACAACTCACTTCTACAACGAATTCGGTTAAGATCGGAAAAGTCCTACTGGTACCTCCCACACTAACGGTCTCATAGGCCTTGAAAAATAATATGGCAATAACTCACCCCACACTTGACCTATCGAGACGAAATTTTCTACATAAAGATTTTTATATAGAACACACCTCTGTGCCAAATTCTGTTGAGATCGGAAAAGTCCTACTGATACCTCCCACACAAACGGTCTCATGGGCTTTGAGAAATAATATGACGATAACTCACCACAAGCTTGACCTATTGAAATGAAATTTTGCACATAAAGATTTCTATATAGAACACACTTCCGCACCAAATTTGGTTTTATTTGGGAATCTGCTGGAGGGTATCCAAAGTTCGGCACAGCCAAACTTAACATTTTACTAGTTTTTATTTAAATATTCCTGATGTTGTACCTACAAACACTACATCTTATTTATTAAGTTAAAATTCAATAAACGCAATTTCTTTATCACATCTGTTGCAACATCACAAAATATTGATCTGATACCCTAAATAGTATATAAAGGGTGCTCCATCGTACCTTAACGTAAATTTCGTTGGCCAACTTAATTTGACATTTCTTTGTTTTGAGTGTTTGACAATTGTTGCAGCCTTTAATGAAAATGGGCGTTCAAATCAAAATGCATTTCGTGCATTTCGTGATTTATTGGTTCTGGTTATCGATCAAATGTGCCCATAATCGGAAGAATGGTACTCAAATGCCAGCAGTCTGGTAGTTTTGTTTGGTTCTTTTGGATTTTTTCCAAAAGAAACTAAAAAAATTTTCTTTATATAGAATGTAATATTAGTTTACCTGATTTTCCAGTTCTTTTAATGAAGCTCAATTTTAGTCGCTTATATAGTAAAGATTTATACATATTACTTAGCTCAATCATTGCGACCGATACCGGCTGTTAACAAATTTACGTTACCTGGAACGAAACACAGAAAAATAAATTGGTTAATATTAGCTAAAATTTTAACGTAATCAAAAATTTTAAAGTATCAACAAATAAATTTGTAAGTCAGCTATTGAAAATGTTTTCGTTTTACTCTTGATACAAAATTTTAGGAATCAACCAACAAAAGAAAGAAAACGATTATAATTTTTATTTATGGCCACAAATTTAGCATTATTATAAGGATAAGAGTTTGCCATATGGTTTTAAAATGAATTCGAGCAAGTAGCTGCCGCTGCTGGTACGAATTTTGGTGCCTTATGTTAGCAATAACGCACCAAATATTCTCTTCCATGGAAACAAAAACTAACCTTATATTCAAAAGAATCGACCACTGGCATTGTTGTTCAAATAAAAGCAAGTTCTACTACGAATCCATATATGAGTTTGTTTTAAGATGAAGATTTACCTAAGACTCGTGGAGCGTTTGGTTCCAGAAAACGGCCCTTATGGTGAAAATAAGTGACCACTAGTACGAGGGATGATATATATGAGTATGTATGTCTGGCCTAGGCAGCACTAAGTGTTGCCTGGCGCCATCTGATATTTCTATTGGAAAGTTTGACATTTTTTAGCATAAACGTACTCAGAAAGTTTTGACGTATGACCATCATTTGTGTTGTTAAAAGTGACATGAAAAAATCAATTTGGCAAAAAAAAATTTAATTAACTCGTGAACATTTTCGTGCAATCATTTTTCACAACTTTCGACGTGGATTATCACGACAAGAGTGCATCGATGAATTTAAATCTTTGTATGGCGATGAAGCACCATCCTATAGAACTGTGAAAAACTGGTTTAATAAATTCAATCGCGGCCGACGCTTGCTCAAAGACGAAGGTCGTGAAAGTCGTCCAAAAACGGCCGTTTTGCCAGATAACATTGATGCCGAACGTGAACTGATAATGCAAGATCGTCATGTGACACACCGTGTGATAGAGGCATCCTTGGACATTTCTTCCACCAGCATACATTCGATATTGTATAAACACCTGGCCGTAAAAAAGGTTTGTTCTCGTTGGATCCCGCACAATTTGACAATCGCTCAAAAAAAGGCTCGTGTCGATTGGTGCAAAGAAATTTTGAAAAAATACGATCTCTGTGCTTCAAAGGACGTTTATAAGATCGTCACAGGTGACGAATCATGGATATATGCGTATGAGTCCGAAACAAACAGCAATCAACCGAGTAAGTCTTCGAAGACGAGCCAAATCCAACGAAAGTTGTTCGTAAAAGAAGCACTTCGAAGCAAATGTTCGCCTGTTTCTTCGGCAAAACTGGTCATGTGGCGAATGTTCCGCTTGTGCAATGTAGGACGATCAATTCTTTGTGTTTTACCACTATTTGTTTGCCTGAAGTCTTCGGAGAAATTTGAAAAACATACAAGAGAAGACGAATCATTGTGCACCATCACAATGCGAGCTCTCACACATCGGCTCAAACCAGTGCATTTTTGACTGGCCAAAACCTCGAATTGATGGGTCATCCGCCGTACAGCCCTGACTTGGCACTTTTTTTATTCCCGCACATGAAGAACAAATGCGTGGTCAACGATTTTCGTCGCCAGAAGATGCTGTTGAGGCGTTCAAACCCCATGTTTTGGAGGTGTCTCAATCGGGGTGGAAAAAGTGACATTTGGGTTGAGCGCATGCAAAAGTGTATAAATCATGCTGGAGAATATTTTGAAAAGCAATAAAACCATTTTTGATGATAAATATTAGCCTTTTCATTATTAGGCCAGAAATAATAATAGTGGATATAATGGACACTTAAATCAAAGCCGATTTCACTACGAACCCAAATATGGCATTATTTTCCGAGATTCGGGTCCGACTCCAACCAAAGGGGCTCAAACAAAAACCCGCTGTTTTTATAAAAGAATTGTGAAGGCCATATACGATTCGGATAGGCCAAACTTAAAATCATTAACTTGTTTTAATTTGTCTTACTGCCATCAATAATTTCACTTGGCGGAAGTTCTCGTATTGAAATTAATGATTAATGCAAATGCAAACGAGCAGTTATTGTACTATAGCGATCTCTTAGGCACTTTTCAGGCCCCATTCAAACCGAGAGAAATATTCACCAGCTAGAAATGGTGTACAACCAGTTAAAGTTTTGAAGGTGTTCACTTATGAAAAGTAATGATGAAAGCAAAATAACAAAAGAAACGCAAAAATATGCTCCGACTTGAGTTGCCTAGAATATTCTAGTCACGCAAAATAAATTAAGGCAACTTTGTCTATTTAATGACTATATTCCTGCACTTAAAAGTCATTTTGGGACTACGGACAAAATGAATGTTTGCCGGCTGCCCCCACCACCACCACATCGACATCCACTACAGTCTGTACTTCTACTTGCGCTTAACCGACCGACCAAACGAGACGACGCTTGGCAGACAGACAGGCAGCGCAGTGAACACTTCTGCTGTATGAGGGATTTTCATTTTCTTATTTTCCGAAATTAAGTAGAACAACTCAAAAGATGATGATGATGATGACTACGTCGACTCCGAAGGCAGTAATGACAATGGGAACGACGCGACGTCGAACTGGTTATAATGTTGACGACGAGGAGTATGAGTTTGAGTAAGACAATGGCCAGGAGGATGATGAGGGGGTTCCGAATCATGGCGTTGTTGTCTGTCGACAATTTCGTACCTCGAAACGTGTTCGAACATTAGTTTGGGGAATTGAAATGAAAGTGGTAAAGTTAAACAAAAGTGGCAAATAAATGAAAATGAGCAATTTGTACAACAGGCCGCCGATGCGCAAAGGTAATGCGCGCTGTGTAAAATTAAAATAAACGAAATTGCTGGCACCACCAGTTGTGTAAATCGAAAAATTACATTAATTTACATTAAATATTCATAGAGGAAAGTATTCAAAAAAAAACCCCGTTTCACCGGCACGTTCATCGGGGAAACGTATCGCGGATTGAGTGCTGTATTTACTTCAACTTGGCTATCGTAAAAAAGAGTTTTATCCGTTCACTTTATTCCAACTAATGGGACTCCCTTAAGTTTGAAAAATAAAATGCACTATTTACAAAACCAAAAGGGACCTATAGTATTTTAAAATGAATACAGGGAGACCAGATGACAACAATAGCGAACATAAATTTAAAAAAGTGTGAGATAGATATTAGTTTTATTCTGGATCTATTTGGAAGCTAATGTAATGAGAATAAACGCCACTAGCGTTATGCCATTATTTTTCCCAGAGGTCCAACTCCAGGATAGTGCTGCGACATCGACCTTAAAACATCGATGTTTTGCAACATCGATGTTTTAAATCAAAGGCATCGATGTCGATAAAACATCGGTAAAAAACTTGATCTTCGAAAACATCGATGTTTTTACGGAAATTTTATTTTTGCTGATATTCTCTTTTAAATATGCGTTATCAATAAATAAGTCATCTATTTGATGATATAAGGCCAAAAAATTCAAAAAAATTATTAATACAGGAGTTATTTCAATTTATACTGTTAAAAAAATAAATACAATTTTGTTGAAGAAGTTACCCTATTCAATGATATAAAGGCGAAAAAAATATAAAACTTGATTAATGCTAGAGTTATTTTATTTATGTACTCATATTGCTAAAACAAAATTATAAAAATGATTATTGTTCAAGGTTCCAAAACTTTGAGTTGACAGTTTGTAAAAATAGAATTATTTGGAGCTTCTCTCCTGAGATAGAGCTTCTTCTGCTTGAAACAGTATTTCCAGCAGCCGAGAACACTCTCGCAGAGGGGACAGAACTGGCCATAATTGATAAATATTTTATAGCCGTCCTCATCAACGCTGAGTTTTTAGGCACATATCCCTGTTGCCATGCCTCCAGGGGATTTTCATGTAGTCTAGACACCGGACTTTTGAAATATGCAGCTAATTCTGTCGGCATTGGAGCAGTATCCATTTGATCAATTACCCTGGATCTCTTTTCGGCCTTCCAATTCTTTTGCACCAGTTTGTGATGCTCATCCTAAAAGTTGAAGACTGAAATAATATACACATTTTTTTATAATCTTTTGTCCCTTTTTTACCTAACTTAGGAGCGAACCAAAAGAGACAACAATACAAATTTTACAGCACTGGTCACAATCACAGTCAGACAGAAAAACATCGATACAATACATCTATGTCGGTTAAACATCGGCACTAAAACATCGATGTTAAAAGTAATCGATGTTTTTGGAAAACATGTCGATGTCGCACACTGTGTCCGCTGCGGCAATAAATCATTTTGGACCTGCTCTCCGATTTTGATGATTTTTGCACAGATGGTTAAAAACTATCTAAAGGTCATGTGTGTAAAATTTTATGCAAATATCTCCATTGGTTTTCTGTCCCGAGCAGCGCAAAGTTGACATATGTGAACAAGTCTCAAATGGGTTAGTTTTCTATGTCATATTTAAAACCTTGTTACTTATAAACTATACACCGAGTGTACCTTATAGAAATTTTTTTCACTTAAAATAGGCATCAAGCATTATGTAAATTAAAAAAAATAAAAATAAAAATTGAAAAAAAAAAATTTTTTTTTTTTTTTATTTTGGGCAAAAAAAAAATAAACATTTATGATTTTCCGTTAGACTTTTAGTTGTGTGCGAAGCAGTGCAAAACATGGAGTCCTATACCAAATTAAAGCTGAGGGTCTCAGCTAACAGATTCCAAAAAAAAAATTGTGCCCAAATTTTCCCGCGGCCAAAAAAACAATGGAAAACCAAAAAATTACAGTAAAAAATATGCGTTATGCGTTATTTTGCGCGTGCATAAACAACTGCGCACTCTTTCTTTCGTTACTGCTTGTTGTTGTTTTGCCTGTGTGCATGTCTATTACTATAAATAGTATATTTGTAAGATAATTGTGTATAAAGTGCTCGTACACTGAAATTCAAATCATATCAGTTATTATTTTTTTTAAAATAAATTCGGGAGAGGCTATAAAATTTGGTATTTCACCTCTGCATGCGCGCATAAAATTTATGGAATGCATATTGCATATCGCTTACAATAAAAGCTTTGCAGCATGGCGAACAAATAAAGATACAAGACAAATTAAAGAAGAAGCCAAGGCCACAATTCAAAAAAACCTTAAATTAGTATTGGGAATAAATGTTGATGTGGTAAAACAAGGAGTTTTGAAAACCCTGAAATTACAGCTGACATAACCGGAGTAAATGAACAACTGATTCATAGGTTAAAAATTATATTATCCACAATAAGTTGCAGTCAGGCAATAGACTCTGAGAAGTTCCATATATATTGTTTAGACACGGCAAAATTGTACATTGATTTGTATGGATGGTACTACATGCCTATCACAGTGCATAAAGTTTTGATACGTGGTAGCAAAATTGTATCTGAGGCCATTCTACCTATAGGTAGGTTAAAGATACGATTTGTTTCATACATTTTGAATTAACATATGGTTTATTTTTCAAAGGAATGTTATCAGAAGAAGCACAGGAAGCGAGGAACAAAGACTATAAACGTTATAGGCTATATAACTCGCGCAAGACTGGGCGCTGTTCTACTAACGAAGACGTAATGCATCATTTGTTGATATCCTCCGACCCATACATCAATTCATTAAGAACGAAATTGAAGCTTAAAAAATTAGATTATCACGAAGATGTGAAAATGTTGTTAATAAATTAAATAGAGTGAACTGTAAAATTTTTGTATGGGGGTTGTATGGGGGGCGGGTGTTACAGTGGGCGGATTTTCTTCATATTTTCAAAACAGCATTTAATAGATGCTGTATGCATTTTTGCGAAAAATAAACATTCTAGTTATAAATTTACAGAATATATGGCATTTTTGAAATATCATTTGTATGGGAGGTGGGCGTGGTCAATGTTGATGAAATAATTTGTTTTTGAAAGGTGTTGCATAGATATGTTCTTCCAGCAATTTTCAGGAAATTTGTAGCAATAGTTAATTTCTAACAGCCAAAAATGATTTTAGTTTGTATGGGCGGTGGGCGTGTTCAATTTTGTCGATACTTTGAAATTTTCTTAATTCTATTATATTAGGGACTCGTGCCAAATTTCATTACTCTCGTACAACTCCTTCTATTTTTGGCCATCGAATGTATGGGAAGGACACACTGTGTGTCGCAGCCCTACTCCAGGACGTGAACCAGTTTTGTTAACTTGGCAGCTTCAACACATAGAATGAAGATATTCAAACCGAACTTTGAAGCTTGCCGAGCATTCGCTTAACTCAGTACAGTGTGGAAATCTCTGTCAATCTCTCGCTTCTTTTTGTTGAGGAGATTAACACGAAACGAAGAATAAAATTATTTTTCAAGCTTCGCCTCTTTAGGAGCCATAGACAGTATTTCCAAATGTCTTCAGAATGGCGAAATTTGAGGGCGAATTGTTTTGTTTACAGTGTGTTGAAAAATTCACCTCAGTCAAAACATGGAATTATACCGTGAACATTTTCGAGCGATGATTTTTTACGATTTTCGGCGTGGTTTATGAAGACAAGCGAGTTTAAATCAACTTGTTTCGAGTTTTGGAGATGAAGCACCATCAAAAACCACTGTTAATCGATGGTACCAAGAATTCAGTCTCGGGCCCCCTTGGATGAATTTCGTGGAGGACGTCCAACTTCGGTCAATTTGCCATAAACCATCGATGCTGTGCATGAACTGATTAAGCAAGACCGACATGTGACATACCGTGAGATTGAGGCATCCTTGGGCATTAGTATGACAAGCATCAATAAGATACTGCATGTTCATTTGGCCGTGAAAAATGTTTGTTCTCGTTGGATCCCACATAATGGATTGCTGCAAAGAGATGTTGAAAAAGTTTCACTGCGGTAGCTCAAAGGCAGTGCATAACATTGTCACAGGTGACGAATCATGGATCTATGTATATGAACTTGAAACAAAACAGCAATCGACCGTATAGGTCTTTAAAGACGAGCCAAATCCAACAAAAGTTGTTCGTGGAAAAAGTACATCGAAGAAAATGATTGCGTTTTTTGGGACGTAGGACGGTCACTTCTGAGTGGTATATGTGCCGAGCAAAGTAGAAAGGGACCTAAGGTTAAAACCCAGTTTTGTTCAGGAGAGAAATTTTAAAGATTAGGTCCCTTTCTACTTGCGCTTAGAATCGTCGACTTTACTTTCATAAAACGCGCATATCTCTGAGAGGGAACATTTTTGGGGCATGGGATCGGTCTCATTAGATGCTCAGATGTTGTCCACATCAAAAAAGAAAACAAATGACTATTGATTTTTTTGCCCTTAGGTCCCTTTCTCTATGCGCTGTCACATACAGCCATCTGTTTGCCAAAAGTGTCATTTGCATCATGACAATGCGAGCTCTCACACATCAGTTGAAACGATGAGCTATTTGACTACTCAAGGTGTCGAATTGATGGGCCATTTACAGTACAGCCCTGATTTGGCACCCAATGACTTCTTCTTTATCCCTAGCATCAAAAAAAAAACGCGTGGCCAACGTTTTTCATCGCCCGAAGCAGCTGCTGAAGCGTCCAAAAATCACTGCTTCCATAATTGGTTTGTGCGCATGCAAAAGTGTATTGAATACCTAGCGAAGTACACTTTTTCTTTCATATAACCCCAAATAACGAAGTCCAATGGTGTCAAATCACAGATCTTGGTGGCCAATTAATATCGCTACGACGTGAGATATCACGACCATTGAATTCGTCACGCAAAAGGGCCATTGCTTCGTTGACTGTGTGGCAAGTCGCACCGTCACACATATCGTCCACATCCATATCTTCCAATTCGGGCCATAAAAAGTTCGTTATCATCTTACGTTAGCGAACACCATTCACTGTAACTACCTGACCGGCCTCATTTTGGAACAAATACGGCCCGATGACGCCGCCAGACCATAAACCGCTCCAAACAGTCACTCTTTGCGGGTGCATTGTTATTTCGTCAGTCACACTTGGATCATCATCAGCCCAATTATGGCAATTCTGCTTATTGACGAATCCACTAAGGTGAAAATGTGCCTCATCACTGAAGAAGATTTTCATCGAAATTTGATCATCCACTGTTGCCATTTCTTACCCCTAGTCTGACCATTAATGACGTTTGCGACGCTTGTGTATCTTTCCATGGTTCAAATTGAGTTAGTCTGAAATTGAGAAATATCAAATATAATGTAGAAAAAACTTGACGTTTAGGTGTGGTTCACATTCAACATCGGCCCTTAAAATTTAACCGCCCTTTATAGGTTCCCGACAGACACCCTGTACTAATTTATACACAAGCCTTAGATAGACAGCCGATGGACGGACAAACAGATATCGTTAAATCGGTGATTCTGAGTCGATAATTGCGTATTCTGTACTTATTTTAATGGGTGATCCAAGTAGAGATACTTTTTCAATAGCCTTTTTTGACAGATCACGTGTGAGTCGTGTCATGCTGTCATGTTATTTTTGTTTAGTATAGTTTAGCATTTCATCATGGAAAGACTTACGCCTGAACAACGTTTACAAATCGTTCAACTTTATTACGAAAATTCACGTTCTGTGAGGAATGTGTTTAGTGCATTTCGTTCAACTTATGGTCAAAATAATCGGCCAACTGAGCGTACTACGTACTGAAGAAAATGTGGCGGCCGTAGCTGAGAGTGTACACCAAGACCGTGGAGAGTCGATTCGGCACCGTTCGCAGCAACTCGGACTGACGTATGGAACGACTTGGCGCATTTTACGTCGAGATCTTAAATTGAAAGCGTACAAAATACAGCTTGTGAAAGAACTGAAGCCGTCTGATGTTCCCAAGCGACATCGCTTCGCTCTTTGGGCTCTTGAAAAGTTCCAAGAAAATACGACATTTTCGAGCCAAATTATGTTCAGCGATGGGGCCCATTTCTGGCACAATGGGTATGTAAACAAGCAAAATTGTCGCATTTGGGACGAAGAGCAACCAGAAGAGGTTAAAGAGCTGCCACTTCATCCAGAAAAAACAACGGTTTGGTGTCATCGGTCCATATTTCTTCAAAAATGAGGCCGGTGAGAACGTAACCTTCAATCGTGCGACCGTTATCGTGCCATGATAACCGACTATTTGGTGCCTGAAATTTAAGCTCGTGATCTCGTCGACATTAAGTTTCAACAAGACGGCGCCACTTCCCCCCACACATCGCATCAATCTATGGATTTATTTAGAGAACACTTCAGATGAGCAGATAATTTCACGTTTTGGGACGGTCGATTGGCCACCAAGATCGTGTGATATGACACCGTTAGACTTTTCCTGTGGGGATATGTAAAGTCTTAAGTTTATGCGGACAAACCCGCTTCCATTCAGGCCTTGGAGCAAAACATCACGCGTGTCATTCACCAGTTACCAGTCGAAATGCTCGAACGAGTCATTGGAAAATTGGATTGGATTGGAGACGTAGCCGCGGCCAACATTTGACAGGCATAATCTTCAAAAAATAAAAATAAGAACAAAGAATGTTCTTTCAAATGATAAGAAACATTCTCCATTCAATTTGAATTTTCTATTTGTTTTCTTTAAAAAAGTATGGAACCTCGAAATGTATCGATCGTTATACTCGTAAGCAATAAGTTTCGGTTATCACCTTTAATAATTGGTTGCAGCCACAAATTGTTTGCGACACAGTTGGTTGCCACAACCACCAGTTGTGGCAACTACATACCTTATCCGCGTTTTATTTACATGCCCGTCAATTTGTTAGGTGTACCTACGATTATCATATTTATCATCTTGCGGTTTGTCTAACCGACCGAATGTCAATTACTATTATAAACATTTGGTGATTGCAACCGAAATTCTTCTTTTGCAATGGCATTTTTGTAGTTTTTCCAACCTCTTTTTCTCTGGATGAAGTTTTAATTTAGCTAAAATTAGGGCTCAGACTTAAGGATTCTGTATATCAAAAAAAAACCACGCCGTATGCAATTACTTTAGAATGGTCTAATGGATCCTTGGCGTACAAAAAACTGCCGCCATAGTCATTTCCTTAAGTGTCTTTTTTACTTGTTCTATGAGAGCCCCGGCACGGGACAACCTTATTCCTTCCCTGTTTCTGTTAAAAACAATCTAGCCTTTTGCTCTCAAATGTCCACTAGTTGTTTTATTTTCGATTGGTGAGAGGCCTTTCAAAATAAAGGTCAAATAAATAATTAAAATTCCATCCATATACTAGGATAACATCAAACGCTTTTGATTTTATTGTTTCTTAACAAACAATTTGTTAATTGTTAAACAGAAAAATAAAACAAAAATCCTGTCATATAGCAATGCATTTGTCAAGAAAAAAAATCCATAAAATTTCAATACCCTCAATCAAGTAGAACGTCGTGTTAGCCGATTTTTATTGCTGACATCACCAAAATGCTCTGCACTTCCATGGAGGTTTCCAATCATTTATCACAAATCACTTTGAAAAGTTTCGTACAACATCACAAAGCGATAAAGAACAATACCCACATAAATGCCGTTCAAATCTTTATCGTCATCTCCAATGCCGCCGTCATCATCATCATCTCAACATCAGCATAATGATGATTTGTTCAAACAAAAATAAAAATAAAAACCCACCCAAGTTCAAAACCTGGTGAATTCATGAAAATTATACTCCCCAGTACAATTCAATGGGACTTTCAATGAAAGTGTCAAAACATATTCCATTCCCTTTCAATTTCCATTTCCCTCCATTGTCTGCCAGAGTGAAGGAATGTCAAACGTCTGTGTGCAGTCAGCCAACCGCCCCCGGGCTACCAAAGGAGCATATCCTTATTTTATTGCTGTTTATTTCAATTTGTTCCCTGTTCGTTGTACGGTGGCGGTGGATGGCATTTATTTGTCTACAAACAAATTTAGAAATTTATGGTGAAATTGTCAGTAATTCAATAAAATAAATTTTAATGTCAAAAACAATAATTTGTTAAGAGGCTCCCACTCCAACCAACAGCGCCTTCGAAGCGAAAGAAACCAAATTAAATACTTTCTAGTATCGGTGCCCTCGTTCACGTTCACTTTGGTTCGGTGCGGTACAGTCAACACTTTCTGCCCTGCTCCTGACAGAGTTTCATCCCATGCTCCTTCTTCATGCCAAAACCAGTCATTACACTTTCCACTTATGTACGTCGGCCTTGTAAACTCGAATGACAAAATATCATTTATTACTCTTAACGATTGTTGGAAAAAGTCAAAGACATCCTTCGTCTTTGCTTCTGCTTCTTTGCTCAATTATGCCTTTGAGCAGTTTGCGCCAAAGATTAATGCAGTTTTTCTTTCAGTGTCGAGATGAAGGACTGTTTGAAGAGCACAACAATTATTTATTGTCATTTTAACATAGAAAGAAATTAAAGATTTGTGGGAGTCGCCACGTTAAGGGAGTAGTAGAAGATTTAAGATTTGCTCGAGTCCTAGGAGAGCGTTTGTGAAGCTGTGCTTAGCTTTCAACCTGTGCCAACTAATATGGCACGACCTTAAGATATATGGCTCTACTTTTTATTGTTAGTCTACCTAAACCAACTTGCTCAACTCTCGTGATAGTAGCTAATGACCCGGTCGTTTCGGCTACAATGCCAGCAGCAGCAGCAGCAATTGCCTTTTGGGTCGTCATAAACTTGCGTGTCTGCCTTGTTACTGTTGACATTTATTGCGACAATATAATTTAGAAATATTTTCAGGACAATCAGTATGCCTGGTGTACGATACTTTGAGTTGTGAGCTGGCGAAATTAAGCATAAATAACGTGAATACGAATGTGTATCTCTTAATGTGCTCTTTAAAGAGAAGAATTTCCTAAAAACAGATCTATGCAAGTAGGGGCACAATTTAATTTCTAAACTTGTAGACCGGAAACTAAAGTGTGAATACGGTCAAAGGATCAATACGGACTGCTCTATATATTTCTGGCCTAATAATGAAAATGCGAATATTTATCATCAAAAATGGTTTTATTGTTTTTCAAAGTATTCTCCAGCATGATTTATACACTTTTGCATGCGCTCAGACCAATTGTCGAAGCAATTTTTCCACTCCGATTGAGACACCTCCAAAATATGGTTTTTGAACGTTTCAACAGCATCTTCTGGCGACGAAAATCGTTGACCACGTTTCGTTTCTTCATGTGCGGGAATAAAAAGAAGGCATTGGGTGCCAAGTCAGGGTTGTATGGCGGACGACCCATCAATTCGACGTTTTAGCCGGTCAAAAAGGCGCTGGTTACTGCCGATGTGTGAGAGTTCGCATTGTCATGTTGCACAATAATTCGTCCTCTCTTGTTCATTTTTCGAATTTCTCCGAAGACTTCAGGCGAACAAATCAGAATTGATCGTCCTGCGTTGCTCAAGCGGAACAGTCGCCACATGACCAGTTTTGCCGAAGAAACAGGACACCATTTGCTTCGAAGTGATTCTTCCACGAACAACTTTCGTTAGATTTGGCTTGTCTTCGAAGACGCGCACGGTCGATTGATGTTTTGTTTTGGGGTCATACGCATAGATCCAAGATTCGTCACCTGTGACGATCTTATAAAATTCTTTTGAAGCACCGCGGTCGTATTTTTCGTTTTATTTGGAATTGCAGAAATATTGGGAGCTGGTCTTACATTTAACTTCTCAAGGGCCACGTTTAGGGTAGTTAAAGCGGTGGGAACAAATTTTAAAAAAATTAATTGTTTGTTATGGAGCCCCCTTAAGGGGCGAAGATAGGGGGTAGTTCTGTTTGGAAAACATGTTAGGAGGGAAAAATTAATGGGGGTCGGTCATACATTTTACCCCTCTAGGTGCGACTCCTTGGTAGTTGAGGGGCCTTTTGTGAATATTTTCCCCCATACCACGACCTTTGACCTCGATGAGCTGTCACTAGCCCCCATCCCCCATTTTTTGGCCCATGCATTTTTTTCCAACCCCCACAAAATAAGGGGGTGAGTCATACCCTAATCTTACTACTAAGAATCTCCATACTACACTATCCCACCCCTAATGCTGGTGAAAGAAATGCCTAAAGATGCCTCTATCTCACGGTATGTCACATGACGATCTTGCATTATCAGTTCACGCACGGCATCAATGTCAAACTTTCCAATGGAAATGTCAGATGGCGCCAGGCAACACTTAGTGTTTCCAAAGCCAAAAATGTATATAGCAACCCTCATAGTTAAGTATGCTCAGAGAGCATATTTGTAGCCACAACTGAATGTTGGTGGTTGCACGTACTATCCACGTACTCCAACACTACAACCTAATGTTGATTGGGTACACAATTTTCAGTAGTCGGAACTGACAGCATCGGCTGAAAAGAGAAGATATTGGTAGCTCTAACTAATAAGGATGATTATTGTAACTGAATTTGTACATGCATTGGCTGTTGTTATATACTTAGTAGGGACAAAAATACTGTTACACACGTTTTATGCCGTAAATTAAAAAGTACTGAGTGTTTTTGGACCAAATATTTTTTAATAAATTTATTGATGTATATTGTATCCAAAGAGAATCTACTTATTCGAAATGTCCGCCTTTTGCCTTTACACACGCCTTAAGTCGCACTGACCAATCGTCAATAGCTGCACGAACCTCGTCCATTGGAAAATTGGCCACAGCTCGAACCAAAGCAGTCTTAAGAGATCCAATGTTGGGGTATCTTTTGTGACAAACCTTGTCCTCTAAAACCGTCCACAATTTGTAATCCAATGGGTTCAAATCTGGACTGCCTGAGGGCCATTCTTCAGAGGAAATGAACGCTGGCAAATTGTTTCGAAGCCACGCCTGGGACGTTTTAGCCTTATATGCCGGCGTTGGTTGCCTGGTTTTGGAACAATGAACTGTTAAGAGGCTTCACAACAGCTTCCAGAACGGTTTCTTAGTAAGCTTTGGCCGATGTTTTGACTCCTTGTTCGCAGAAATGCAGGTCAGTGAGCCCATCGTTAGAGACACCCCACCAAACCATGACTGAAGCTGGGTGATATCCCTTTTCCTCCCTTGGGATCAGTTCAGATGCTGCCTTAGATGACCGCGCATAGACTCTATAATTTTGCATGTTACATTTTTCCTGAACGGTAAAAATTTTTCATCGGTGAACAAAATTTTTCTGTGCAAGTTATCAGCGTGCTTCACCAAAAGACGTTTGCATTTTTCAATCCCATATTTTTTTAAAGCTGCAGTCAATAAAAGTCCGGTTCGTCGTTTGAAAGCCCCAAGTCCCAAGTCTTTTTTAGTGATTCGACTCATGGACTTTTGCGTGATATTAATCTTACGGGCCATGATAATCTGTTTTCGGAGCGGATTTCTGTGAATTCTTGATTTAACGGCTTTGATGAAATGGAGCGTGGGCGGCCCGACCTGTGGCGGTCGTTTACATCTCCAGTCTCCTCAAACAGTTTTATGCATCGGTAGACGAACATGCGGCTAATCCCTCGTGGCCGGCGCGTTTTGAAAATATTGTTTTTTTAATTTCACACTTGAAAGGCGCTTTTAAAGCGATACAGTTCTCATTAGCTGACCATATCATGATGAAATTTGAAACAATTTTAAAATCCCGTTTAAGACTGACGCTATTGAGGTTAGCTTTTAAAACCTAAGGGTAAAACCCAGTTTTGTTCAGGAGAGCCATTTTAACGATTTAAATACTTGTATCTTTGGTGTACCATCACTTTCATAAAACGCGCATATCTCTGGGTGGGAACACTTTTGGGGCATGGGATCGGTCACATTCGATGCTCAGATGTTGTCCACATCAAAAAAAAGTGATAATTATTTTTTTTACCCTTAGGTCCCTTTCTCTATGCGCTGTCACATACGACATTAACGGGGTATGTTCAGTTCAACTATTGAAATGGGTGTGTTCAATGTTGTTACATTATTTATGTCTCTACTCTCTTTGAATTCGGTTATCCTTACGAATGTTGCTATATATATTTCTGGCAAAAAAAAATGGAATTAACTCGTAAACAATTTCGTGCGATTATTTTTCTTAACTTTCGACGTGAATTATCACGACAAGAGTGCATCGATAAACTTAAATCTTTGTATGGCGATTAAGCACCATCCTATAGCACTGTGATAAACTGGTTTAATGAATTCAATCGTGGTCGACGCTCGCTCAATGACGATGGTCGTCCAAAAACGGCCGTTGTGCCAGAGAACATTGATGCCGAGCGTGAACTGATAATGCAAGATCGTCATGTGACATACCGTGAGATAGAGGCATCCTTGGGCATTTCTTCCACCAGCATACATTCGATATTGCATGAACACCTGGCCGTAAAAAGGGTTTGTTATCGTTGGATCCCGCACAAATTAACAATCGCTAAAAATAAGGCTCGAGTCGATTGGTGCAAAGAAATTTTGAAAAAATACGATCACGGCGCTTCAAAAGACATTTATAAGATCGTCACAGGTGACGAATCATGGATCTATGCTTAAGAGCCCGTAAAAAACAGCAATAGACCGTGTGGGTCTTCGAAGACGAGCCAAATCCAACGAAAGTTGTTCGTAGAAGAAGCACTTCGACGCAAATGGTGGCCTGTTTCTTCGGCAAAACTGGTCATGTGGTGACTGTTCCGCTTGAGCAACATATGGCGGTCAATTCGGATTGGTACACCACAATTTGTTTGCCTGAAGTCTTCGGAGAAATTCGAAAAACGAACAAGAGAAGACGAATCATTGTGCACCATGACAAAGCGAGCTCTTACATATCGGCTGTTTGAGCCTTTCAGCGCCTTTTTGACCGGCCAAAACGTCGAATTGATGGGTCATCCGCCCTATCAACCCTCGTTACGATAACCTTATCATCCCTGACTTGGCACCCAATGACTTCTTTTTATTCCCGCACATCAAGAAAAAACTGTGTGGTAAATTTTCGTCACCAGAAGATGCTGTCGAAGCGTTCAAAAACCATGTTTTGGAGGTGTCTCAATCGGAGTGGAAAAAATGCTTCGACAATTGGTTTGAGCGCATGCAAAAGTGTATTAATCATGCTGGAGAATACTTCGAAAAACAATAAAACCATTTTTGATGACGTACAAGTTAAAAGCCGATAGCTCTTTTCTTCGCCACTTTATTTGATAAGGATTTAGATCGGTATTAACAAAACTGAGTATCAGTACACTACCCTTTGGTAAAATATATCAAAAGCGCACAATATCTTAAAATTATTTAAAAATTGCTTCTCGACAACCTCTGTTCACCTTCCAAGGCCAGGAGAGTGAAGATGTTTAAATGCATGTTTTGTACGCATTTTGCCACCTTTATGACTAGTAACCAAGACCACGAGAATCTGGATAATTTCCCTAAGAAATTTGGTCCAATTAAAAATTCATGATTGAGTGCGTGTTCATGTGCGTTTCCGTTGTGGTTGCTCCTGCCTGCGGTTAATTCCTTGCAAATGTCAGGTCGGTATGCCTATGCGTACGCGTGTGCCGCTGAACTTCATTGTGGCCGTCATTTTGATTATTAAAATAGTTTCAAGTTGTTGCGTACCAAAAATGCCTAGACCTTCATTTAGTTCTACAACAGTAGCTTTTAAGCGTTGCGCCAAACGTCGTCACCTGCAAAAAATCCTAAATAGTTTGCGAACAAAGCGAACGATTTCAAGACGGTAAAGAAGCAAAACAAAAGTTTTTAATTAAATTCGTGTAAACGTATTACGCAGGAGGAAACAAGTTGCATTCATGTGAAGCCTTCTTGTTGTTGATGGATTGTATACAAATTCATTCTTCTGAAATTAACAAGTGCTGAATTTTGGATTAAATTTGTTTTGTGGCTTTAAAATACAGATAGGAAAAGATTTAAATAAAGAATCTTTTGCAAGCCGCCCTGACATGCCATTCCATTGGAAAAATCTAGTAAAAAACAAACATGTTGACAGAATAATTACAAAAGTTCGTCCATGGCCAAATACAATTTGTATAAAATTCCACAATGTAAACAACATAATTATCACAAATCGAATAATAATGTAGTAGACGTCCTTTGCTGTAAACCAGAACACGCTCAGGTCTTTTTAACATGGATTTGACAGCATATTTTTATTCCCTCACCGTACTGGTTAAGATGATATCTGTTATTTAGTACGGACAAAAAATGTGTCGCAACGAAATAGCATTTAAGACCCTGCTTATGTTTCGACCAAAACCGTTTTATGTCTTTCTAAGTCCTTTGAAACATGTCCGTCTGTGCGGCTGGTTCACACGATAAATCTCGAAAGGGGGTACCAATCGGCTTAAAATTTTGAATGTCATAAGATTTTTCCCAGCCCTTTCTGGTAGCTGCCACTTTTTGTATTCTTATAATATCGTTAATACTATTTGCACGACCCCACGATAATATTTTCCCTGCCCTTTTGGTACCTCCCATTTTTGTATTTTCATAATATCTTTAATATTATTTGCACGATCCCACTTAAAATCAATACTAAAGAGTGAAGTTATAAGGCACAATTGGACTTCTAGCCACGCCCCTTCTGGTACCTCGCTCACAAATGACCCTGTTTTAGTAATGATTAGAACCCACATAAATTGTCAACAAGTGCGTAAAATTGGCTGGAATTGTGACAACAATAATATAAGCCGGATTTGTAATCGAATATGAGAAAAATGGTTGACTCGCCCCATTCTGGTACATCCCAGGCAAATGCCGCCAACTTTTGGTATTCTTGTTATATCTTTAAAATTATTCATACGATCTAACGCAAAATCAAAACTTACGAACAGAGCTATTTAGTAGGGACATAAATACTGTTACAACATTGAACACACCCATTTCAGTAGTAGAACTGAACATACCCCGTTAATGTCATATGGGTTTTGAAAGCTAAGCTCAATAGCGTTAGTCTGTAACGGGATTTTAAAATTGTCTCAACTTTCATCATGGAGTGGTCAGATAATGAGAACCGTATCGCTAAAATAGCGCTTTTCAAGTGTGAAATAAAAAAAAACGATATTTTCAAAACGCTCCGGCCACTAGGGATTAGCCGCATGTTCGTCTACCGATGCATAAAACTGTTTGAGGAGACTGGAGATGTAAAAGAACGCCACCGGACGAGTCGGCCACGCTCTGTTCGAACACCGCATGGCATCAAAGCCGTTTAATCAAGAATTCACTGAAATCTGCTCCGAAAACAGAAACTCATGGCCCGTGAGATGAATATCACGCAAAAAACCATGAGTCGTATCATTAAAGAAGAATTGCGACTTGGAGCTTTCCAATGACGTACCGGACATTTATTGACTGCAGCTTTAAAAAAATAGGATTGAAAAATGCAAACGTCTTTTGGTGAAGCACGCTGATAACTTGCACTTTTGTTCACCGATGAAAAAACTTTTACCGTTCAGGAAAAATTTAACAAGCAAAATGATAGAGTGTATGCGCGGCATCTAAGGAAGCATCTCTTACAATGGGGTCACTGACCTACATTTCTGCGAACAAGGTGTCAAAACATCGGCCAAAGTTTACTGTGAACCCGTTTTGGAAGCTGTTGTGAAGGCTCTTAACAATTCCCTGTTCCAAAACCAGCCATGAACTTTCCAGCAGGATTCTGCCCCGGCCCATAGGCTAAAACGTCCCAGGCCTGGCTTCGAAGCAATTTGCCAGCGTTCATTTCCTCTGAAGCATGACCCTCAGGCAGTCCAGATTTGAGCCCATTGGATTCAAATTGTGGACGGTTTAAGAGGACAAGGTTTGTCACAAAAGTTACCCCAACATTGGATCCCATAAGACTTTGGTTCGAGCTGTGGCCAATTTTCCAATGGACGAGGTTCGTGCAGCTATTGGCCAGTGCGACTTAAGGCGTGTGTGAAGGCAAAAGGCGGACATTTCGAATAAGTAGATTCTTATTGGATACAATATACATCAATCAATATATTCAAAAATATTTGGTCCAAAAACATTCAGTACTTTTTATTTTCAGCATAAAACTTGTGTAACAGTATTTATGTCCCTACTAAGTATACAGTAACAATTGGATTCCTAGCCAGGCCCATCCTGGTACCTCCTTAAGAAATGACCCGGTTTTGGTGCATTTGTTTGGGTTTTGGGTGTGCCAGGGTTTTATCCCAAAGATCTTCGCATCATCTTCAATTTGGTGACTTCACCGGAGTCTTCATTCCTGTCTGCACTTTCCATGGTAATTATCGCCTAACGCCTTTCTGGCTGTCCACGCCAGCTCAATCGTTGTATTTTGATGCGCTTAACTTAAAGCATGTCGGCTTACATATCATACAGTTGTTGGTTCTTTCGACTCATCAACTCCCAGTGAACGCAGCTGGCGCCTTAGATTTTACGAAAGATTTTTCTCTCAAATCTGCTATTGAAAGAACCCATGTTTCGGCGATAAAGAGAAGCACAGGTGGTACAAGTGTTGTTTGTTTTTTGAGAGCTATTTACCGAGCCCAAAGTAGCATCTATGTATTTGCCAAAACGTTCCTTTGTTTTTTCAGTGCTGACATTCTTTTGTTTACCTTGACTCAGTCTCGCCTTTCTTTTTCTGAATCAGTTGCCACCATCATATTGGCCTTTCTCTCATTTACCATCAGACCCATCTTAGACGATTTTAATTCAATCTTTGAAAAAGCTGCAGTTACATCTCGCTCTGTTCTACCGTCAATGTCGCCTGCATATGCGAAAAGGATGTGGTCCTTGGTGTTAATTGTGCCCGTTTTATTAACTTTTGGGTTTTCTAGCTGTTTCTTCATTAAGATGTTAAAAAAGTTACACGAACAGCTGTCACACGCAGAAAAAAGGTATGGTTGGGGTGACAATATTGGTAGAGCATCATACTATTGTTGGGTATATGGTTGTAGCACAACAATATTATGATCATTACAACAATAGTATGGTTGACACACAACCATACTATGTTCGCCCTAACCATATTATTATTATCACTTAACCATACTATGATCCCCACAACCATAGTATTATCCTCATAGCCTTAGTTTTTTTAAAATACAACCATAGTATGATGCTCACAAGTATAGTATGACACACACAATCATACTATGATCCCCAAAATTATTTGTAAGGATTTGGTTTAGTTGTTATTAAAAAATAGAGATTATTATTAAGTAAATTATGTAAAACTACATTAAACACAATAAAATTATTAAAAATATTTGAGTTAAACTAATCCAAAGAAGTTTTTTTAAAAAAATATAATTTGCATATAAAAAGTACTATTATTGCGTAAGACTCGTAACAATAATATTGTCATATCTAAAAAAATACGATTTTGCCGGTATGATTGCCATAATCATATTATTGTTAACATTAAAACAACATATTTTGGCGCACCAACCATATTTATATTGTTGCTACAACCATATTTTCATTTTTAAATTTGTCACCAACACTATTGTAACATTTCAACAATATTAATATTCAAAAAACAATACTATGGTTGCGACGACCATACTTTTATTGCAGAGAACATACTATTGTTGCCGTGACCATATATTAACCATATATTTTCTCTGCGTGCAGTCTGAGACCTCTGTTCGCAGTGAATGGTTCGGAGAGGTCACTTTAAATTTGAAGTGAGGATTTGGTGTCATTCTACAAAGGCGTACAAGTTTGAATAGAATCCCATACGTGGACATGGTTTCAAATAATTTATCTGTTTTCGGAGTGTGGGCCACCCACATAACTTGCATGAAATTCGCTTAAATTGCGAACTAAAAAATATGTTTATAATCGCGTACAAAACGAGTGGCGTGCTCGGCTCATTTTGGAATCGCCAGTGCAAAAGTCATGTCCGTCCCATTCTAATAGCATTCACACATACGCAATTTAACGAGATTTCGGAAATCGGAATTCTTTAGCAATGGAGGGCGGAATGACGGAATATTTAAAATTCATTGGTGGTGAGGATACATGTATTTCGGATCAACCGAATGAAACTTACTATTTATATCCTCCTCTAAATAATTTTTACCGAATTTGGGTATACTAAATTTGCCAATTCGTTTACTGAACCACGAATTATTGTGCGGAGTTTCTATATTATAGTGTATTTTTAACCTGGGCTTTGGGATTTTGCCAAAGAAAACAAAGTTTCCGAAATGACCAACGGTTCGTCAACCTAATTACTTAACATAACATATTTGGGATTGTAAATGAATGAAATTGGCCCAAAGGAAACAGAGTTTCCTTTTACAAGACTAAATGTAACTCTAATAAGTGGAAATTCGTACACACAGATATAAATTTAGTTGGAAATACAATGATTCGGTTGCAAAAGCAAAATTTCGGTCGCAAACACCTACAATCGTAATGGCTATTCCGTTTCAAATACCACAAGATGATAAATATGACCATCGTACTGTCCTAACAACTTATTGATAGGTCATACCAATGACCCAAAAATGTATTTGGTTTTTACGACTGGTGGTTGTGGCAACCAATAGTTTTTCAAACATATTGTTGTTGTAACTAATTTTTAGAGATGATAGCTAAAACTTCATCATAACCTAAAACTTCAACATAATGGTATTTTTTTAAAAACAAATAATAATTCGATTGCAACTGACTTTAATTTTTTTTAAAACTATTATCCAGTAAAAATCATCCATCCACTTTTCATCCTTTTACTCGTCACGACCATCCCTATGAGTACTCCAAGTACTTCAATTGTTTAAGAAACCATTTTTTTGCTTCTGACTTAAAATTTTAAATGTTGAACAAATGTTGTTTAAAGCTTTTTAGATATAATAATTCTCTCTTGAAGGTTCAGATATTTGGAACATTGTACCGATACTACAGTTCCAATAACTGAAAATAACAGAGCACCAACATTCGGTTGTACTAATGGAATACTCGAGTTCCTTGTAACCTCAATCATTCGGTTGGCAAAAAATCGGTTGTGGCAACGAATCTGTTCACTGTGTGTATATTTAACCGGGCAACAGCTTTTATACTCTCCACCATGGGTTGCATTCCAACAAGGTGTTATCAGAATAGGAGATATTGTTGTTGGTGGTGCGTCCAAGTTTGACATGACCTGTGGACCATTGCCCGATGGGTCAGCGAATTATGTCATTGCTTATGTCCGACATGTCTAATGTTGTAGTGGCACGCAGATAAGTTAGGATATTTTACTGTTCTTGAGTACCCACTCGCAAAGGTTTATTATTCGGCGGGCAAGAAACCTAAGACTCAAGGCCTAAAATAGAGTCGAATCGTAAAATTAATGTGATTTTCGGACACGGGACGTTATTTTTTGTCTGTTGGTATGCATTTATTCTTAGTTAATGGCGGACGATTTTTGGGGCAATAGGACTCATACGGCCCGCACCAAGTTCCAAATAGGCCTAGTTATTAAAAAAATACATATTTGGATTTGGATATCTATAAGTTGCCAGTTTTGGATATCTATAAGTTGCCGAACACGATGGGGGCCGCGGACCCAATAACAAAGCCCATTTATAGGGCATGTAATAATTACGTATATGTCTACAACTTTCAAGCAAAGCTAGTTTTGAAGTTAATTATTTTAGTTATATTAGGCGTGTTCTATTGGTATACGCTCGAGTAAATGGTCACTTCAAAAATTCCTTATGTCAATTTTTATTGCAACTGATAAAAAAACGGAGTAAGAAATAACAGACTGTGCCGGATAAGGGACAGCTGTATATTAAAGAGGAGATGATAGACCTTATGTCGACAAATAATGTTAGCCCAGAGAACGATTCCACCTGTTCTGCTTTATGGATATGAAACACTTGTCCTTGCGAAAGCAGATGAAGCTTAGATACGAGGGCGGTTCGGAAACTTCTTAGCCTAGCACAAAAAGCTCGGTATAAACAGACAAAAGATAAGTGTTTTGGAAACTTCCATCTCTGCTATGAGCACATGTTTTGTTTCGATCTGGCAACTCCTTCATATAGAAACAGGTGTTCACAAAAGACGCATCCACGATTTTTTTACAATGGAAAAATTAGAAATGCGTGGTGTCATTAAATATTTACATAAAAAAGGTTTATCGGGACAAGAAATTCATAATGATATGGTGAATGTGTTAGGTGAAAGTGCTCCTTCATATGCAACAGTAAAAAATTGGGTTGCTGAATTTAAACGTGGTCGTACAAGCATTGAAGATGAACCACTACGGACGTCCAAAAACAGCAACAACAACAGAAATTGTAGCCAAAGTGCATGATATGGTATTAAATGATCGACGAGTAACAGTGCGTGAAATAGCTAATATCATGCCGCACTTGTTAACAGTCGACCAAAAACTCATAAGAATGAACATTTCTCAAGCTTGTTTGGATCGTTTTCAGCGAAATAAAATGGATTTTAAGCGTCGTTTCATTACTGTTGATGAGACATGGATCCACCACTATACTCCAGAGACAAAAGAACAATCCAAACAATGGAATCAAGCTGGAGGAAGTGCCCCAAAGAAGGCAAAAATAATTCAATCGGCTGGTAAGGTTATGGCAACGTGACTTAAAAGGTATTTTATTGATTCACCATCTGCAAAAGGGTAAAACAATAAATTCAGAGTACTATTGCAACCTTTTAGATCAATTAAATGTACAAATTCGAGAAAAACGTCCTGGCTTACAACACAAAAAAATAAAATAAAGTACGAGTTGCTTGACCACCAACCTTATTCTCCTGATTTTGCTCCCAGTGACTTTTACCTGTTCTCAAATCTAAAAAAATCCTTGCTGGCAAGCGTTTTACCTCAAATGAAGATGCAATTACTGTTGTAAATTACTATTTTGAAGACCTTGAGGAAAACTATTTTAATCAAGGGATAGAATTGATAGATAAGCGTTGGACTAAGTGTATTGAAGTTTCAGGAAAAATGAAAAATAAAAATATTTTTGAAAACCTAACTATTCTCTTTCATTAATAGGCTAAGAACTTTCCGAACCGCAAAATGTATGGTCAAAGCTACGGAGAGTATTATTGTAATGGTAAAAATTAGAGGGAGGTAACTGCAGTTTTTTTTAAAAACTGAGAAGGAATTGGCTATTATGGATCTTATGGAAAACGTGTGTGTTTCAAAGAAGGTTATCTCAAGAAGTTTAACGACTCAGCTTCACTAACAGAGAGAATAAACGTTGATCAAACCCTGATCATACTATACTTATATCCTGATTTAAACGTAGTTAAGCGCATTAAATTATAGCGAAGACGGTGGTTAAGACAAATCGATCGAATGGATGGATTAAACGATTTGTTTTTTTTCTATTAACGCATTTTTTGCGCTTATACATAAGTTTCTCGACATATCCATGTGTAAAAAACTCACTGATATTAAGGTATATTTCATATATTTGAATCACCTTAAATAACTTAAATTTACTTTTACCCCATTTACCTAACCGCACTCTGCTGACTATTTCAAGTCATAGACAATGAATGACAAACACAGCCAACCCCTAAAACGATGACACACAAATTTAATAAATTGGCCATGGACAAAAGATTACATATCGATGCATCTCTTCAATAAACACGTATGTCACAAATCATCATTTTTCAAAGGACATAAAAAACTGAATATCTTTTGATTTTGCAATAGACTTCGCACTTTTTCTTTATTAATTTTGTAGCTTATACGTTTGTTAAATAAATTGAAATAATTTTCTTATATATTTTGTTCTTTATATCATATTACGATGGGTTTTTGTACTTACGTGTTTTTGGTTCTAAAAAAATGTTGCATATTTTGGTACTTACGAGTTTTTAGCATGATAATTTTTTTTTATTTCAACGCAATTTTGATTGTTTTTCATACATATTATTATCAAATTTACAACTAAACATCATTCTCCATTAAAAAATTTAAAAACAAAATCTTAATTATGAAGGAAAACTTTAACAAAACAAAATGATTTTTTTGTGTTTTTTGTGTTCATTTCAAAAAATCTGGCTTTATGAAAAAAACTTCCAAATATGCTTAGCTATCTTCAATAAACTTTAAGTTATCAAAAAAGTCCCAGTACTCTTGAGGGATAACTTTTTTTAAGGTTTGCAAATCATTGTATTTTTTTTCTTTATTTCCAGTGGGTTGTCATATAATGGGAGTATTGTTTTTTTTAATGTCATATTTTAGTTTCTCTGTGGCGATAAAATCCATTCCCCTTTATAATTTAGTTTGAAATACATACCAGAGTTGTCGTATTTGAGGCACTTGATATCGATTACTTGAAGATCCCCAGTTTTGAGTCCAGGTCTTATAGATTTATAAAACTTTATTTGACTATAATTCTTAAAAAAATTGTGATCAATGTAATGAACATTATAAGGTTCTGGTACAGATCTTGCTTTTTTAATAACATTAACAAAGTCCATTGGAACAAAAAGTTCTTTACATTTCTTTTTTTTCAATGAGAGCATGGACTGCGTCGCATTCCATTTGGGTATGGCCAACCGTCAAGTATTTTTGAAATAAAGTTGCATTGTACTTTATTGCAATGAGTTGCAAAGTGGTGTTTCGATTTTGGGCCCCACAACCGTCACTGAATAGAACAGTTGGTAAAGACAGATCAACGTAGTTTTCCAAAAAGTTGGCAACACACGAGGCAAAAACATTTGCGTCCATACCACCTTCACCTTCATGCCAAACATAGCAGTGCGTTTCCGAAGTCTTAAGATTATATATAGTGAACTGATGAACAGCAAGCTTTTGTTTGAAATAGATAGCTCCTGCTTCGATTTGGGGCACAAGTTGCACGGCTTGTACATCAAGCGTATAAACATTCCGTTCACCTTCCATTGCTTCTGTTTTGTCATAAGCTTTTTCAGCCCTAGCTTCATCCTTTTCATTTAAATGAGCTTTGTAGGATAGTTCGTCAATATTATTTTTTTTATAAGAAAAACAAAGATCGCACTGATCTTTTTTTGGCTTGTACAAACCAACATTAAGAGAATGGATTACCTTTAGGAAAGTATGATACGAGGCTTTATTTTTGACGTCCTTACTCTTCATGTAATCTTCATACTTAGAGTAAATTTCTCTAATTGACTGGTATGTTTTGTCAAAATATTCTTTGTTTGAATCTTTGCGACAATAGTGGCTCTCAATTTTAGGTAAAGACAAAATGATTTTTTTTGCGCTATCGCGCTTACTTAAGACATGTTTAGCCTTGCCTTTGGATTTTTTTGTTGGAATATTGTAATTGTCATTATTTAAAACCCAGTTTCTGACCGACCATTCTTTTAAGCAGAAAGTGTTTAGGAACGTTTTTTTGCAAACAGGAAAAACTTCATCGTCAATTTTAAGACTATATTGAAAAGTAAAACATCGGCGAGAGACATCTTCTTTTTGTTTACGCCGCTTTACCGGCACCTTTTTAACCAAACTGCTTATCAGCACTTTTCTTTGGGACCATGTCGTTCTCGTCCAAAAGTTATTAAATATTTCCTGCCGTTGAAAACTCTTAAGTTCGTTGCATTTTAAATGCTTCGCTTTCTTGCACTTTTTAAGGTCACATAATGGTTGTAATTGTTTTTTTTTCTCTTATTTTTTTGCCTGCTTCTTTACCCTTTACAACTTGTTTGCTGCAATATTCCTTTCCTGTCATTCTAGCTTATTTAATTTAATTTTTAAACGATGTCACTAGATCAATGTCCACTTACAACTGATCAAATTAGCAAAAACGTTTAGGTAGAAAGAATTTAATCAGCGCAAGACGTAAATATAACAGAAGCAAAAAACTAAGAATAACTGATAATAATTCTCTTTCTTTGCTCAAGTTGCTTGAAAAATGAAGGTACAGTAAAATGCTGTACTGGCAGTGAAAAGAGAGAAAGAGAGATGTGATCGTAATCACAGTGTCGGATCTAGGAGTGGCAAAGCTGTGCAGGCGCTCAGGCTTACGAGCTTAGCTTTGAAAAAAAAACTAAATCCTTTTTCTAAATCCTTTAAACATTTAAAGACAAAAAACAGAACTAAAAATAAAAAAGCTTCTTTCCTTTTTCTGTGAGTGTTTTAAAAACATTTAAAAAAGGCCCTCCAGACCAGAACACCCCCTTAAATATTTTGTTCTATTGCAAAATAGATTTCACCATTCCCCTCTTTACGAACAATATTTTTCATATCATTTAAACTAATAGGACCCTGTTATTAAAATTCTAAAATAATTAAATTAAATAAAAAATAAGATAAGTAAATTCAATAATATTTCAATTTTTGATTATAAATAACAATTAAAAATGTGAGACTTTAAATTAAATATTGTAAACTTTGTTCATATACTCAGAAAATATTTATTTAAAAAATCTATTCACTCTAGCTAAAAAAATTTTATTGTACTTACGAGTTTTGCGCATTAACATATAAAATTAGTTGGAGATACGAGGTTCTTGAATTGTCCTTAAAAAAATTTTTTTCTCACAAAGTCATAAAGATCTCTTCATAACTAAGTTGCAAACGTGTTTTTTTGTGAAAAAATATAAGAACATCAATTTCGTCAAAATGTCACTTACGTGTTTATTGAAGAGATGCAGCGATATGTTCTGCTCAAAAAAAGAAAAACAATGTAATACTTAATTCTTTTCAACCTTATTTTCCAATCTCACAATCTACGAGTCAAGTCCACCTTTCCCGGCTCATTAATACAAATCACATCAGAGAAGCATAAAATAAATTCTCGTTAAGAAATTCAATAAAAAAAAGGTTTATAGCGAAAAGAAGCCTTAAACAACATATCACCACAATGTCAATTAAATTTGACAACAATTCTGTTCTCTGATCATAAAAGAAAAATTTTGCCCCCCACATTCTGATTTTTCTACGGCAGTGGGCAGATGTATTCCCGTGGAATTTTTATGGCTCTATTGCCAACGTACGAACGAAAAAGATGTTGCAATAAAATACACAAGGACCAATGAAAATATTTAACTTGACACATAAAAAGCTGAACTGAAACGGAGAAAAAACCCCTGCGTAAAACTGGAAAAAAGTCAAAAGAGGAATGAAGAAGAAAAAAATATGCATATCAATGAGATTTGGTAACTGACTACGGCTGCTGCCGCTGCTACTGGCGTTGTTTTGTTGCTGCGAGAAAAACCCTATTAAGATGTTAAGTAAGAAAAATGAATGCAGAAAACGACAGTGCTACAGACCGGTATGGAAAGTCTAAAGTCGGCAGTAGCCGACTCTCTGATGGCATGTACTGTACCTGTCGCCTGTCGTTCAATGAAAAGAAAGTGTGAAGTAGAGAAGAATGGAGAAGACTACACACCCGGAACAAAGAAAAATTACGGACCAGTACTCGAGAACAATCACAATGTGGTGCGAATAAGAAATAGTATGATTCCCACAACTATATTACATCCACTATAATCACATTATACGAGTACAAACATTCAAATCTTGCAGATTAAAGACAAAAATTACAATAAAATAGAAATACCTGCATAAATCTGTTTTTAAATAGCAATTTTTATATAAAGTAGTCATGAAGATTTAATGATTGCCAAAAATATACTGTTGTTGCATACACTAAGAGAGAAATCTGTTGGAGCTAATGGGTGGTCTAACCATAATGCACGATGTTTATTGTGAGTCACACCTAAACGTCAAATTTTTTTTGCCCAACTAAATTTGACAATCCTTTTTTTCAGTGTTTGACAAATTTAACTATGGAGAGGTACACAATTGAGCAGCGCGTTACAAAATTAGGCGTTCAAATCAAAATGCATTTCGTGCACTTTGTGATTTTCATTGTCAGCATAATCGACCAAATGTATCCACAGCACATTAAGGGTCGCTAACATCGTACCATGCAAAATTTGGACGTGAGTAGGATTAGTTTGAGGCTTCTAGAGCTGCAGAGCCTCAATTGGGAAAAGACCTTTGTGTGGGATTTTCGAAAACATGGATCGATATGTTTCAATTTTACCAGAGATATGTGTTGGAGATTGGTAAAACTTTCGGAAAACTTTGAACAAAATCAAGTGTAAACATGTATTAGTATATGCTATGGAATAATATGGACCTATTTGATCCAGTTTTAATGGTCGTTCATAACGTATCATGCACAATTTGGGCGTGATCGGGTGTAGTTTGTTGCCTCTACTTAGTAGGGACATAAATTCTGTTACGACATTTAACACCCACATTTCAATATAAGAACTGAACATACCCCATTAATGGCATATGGGTTTTGAAAGCTAACCTCAATAGCGTTAGTTTGTAACGGGATTTTAAAATTGTTTCAACTTTCATAAGCGAGTGGTCAGATAATGAGGACCGTATTGCTGTAATAGCGCTTTTCAAGTGTGAAATGAAAAACGCGATATTTTCAAAACGCTCCGGCCACTAGGGATTTGCCGCATGTTCGTCTACCGATGCATAAAACTGTTTGAGGAGACTGGAGATGTAAAAGACCGAAACCGGTCGGGCCGCCCACGCTCTGTTCGAACACCGCATGTCATCAAGCCGTTAATTCGAGAATTCACAGAAATCCGCTCCGAAAACAGAAAAACATGGTCCGTGAAATGAATATCACACAAAAGTCCATGAGTCGAATCATTAAAAAAGACTTGGGACTTGGGGCTTTCAAACGACGTACCGGACATTTATTGACTGCAAAATATATAGAATTGAAAAAATGCAAACGTCTTTTGGTTAAGCACGCTGATAACTTGCACAGAAAAATTTTGTTCACCGATGAAAAAATTATAACCGTTCAGAAAAATTTAACAAGCAAAAGTGTATGCGCGGTCATCTAACGAAGCATCTGAACTAATCCCAAGGATGGAAAAGGGTCATCACCCAGCTTCAGTCATGGTTTGGTGGGGTGTCTCTTACGATGGGGTCACTGACCTGCATTTCTGCGAACAAGGAGTCAAAACATCGGCCAAAATTTACCAAGAAACCGTTTTGTATATCGTATATAATTTGTGGTTTCTAGATCTGCAGAACCTCAAATCGGAAAGGACCTTTGTGTAGAGGCTATTCGAAAATATGGACGAATAGAGTCCATTTGCGTTGTTAATGCTCTATGAGAAAATTTGGCCGATATGGGATGCAATATGTGGCATCTAAAGCGACAGGTTCTGAAGTCCGAAAGGATATTTGTATAGGGGCTTTACGAAAAAATCAACCTATATGGTTCGGTTTCTGTTGTTGTTCGCTCATAACGGACCATGCAAGATTTGAGCATGTCCGAGTTTAATAGGTGGTTTGTAGAGTTTCAGGACTAAAAATCGGTACATTGAACGATCTGTTCTACTTTTACCAGAGTTATTTATTCGTCTCTGATAATGTACCATACGGAACTCGAGTACGATCGTATGTAGAATGTGGTTTCTGGAACTACTGCTACCTTAAATTGGAAGGGGCTATTCAAAAACATTTAACGATATGATTAAATTGTTTCAGAGGTGGTGCAGAATTTTTTTTTCTTTTGCTCCCAAAAAAAATTAATAAACCTTTTATACTCGTACACACTATCGCGTGTGTATAAAAGGTTAATTGATTTTTTTTGTGTTCAAACATCTTAACTGTGTCCGAAGTTCAGACAGTCTGAAAATATGGTATACTTCAGAGGCGCGTTTGGGGTAAGAGCCGCATCGGTCCCATCTGCTCTTTTACACAACATCATGCACTGACTATAACTTTAAAATCATGAACAGAAATCTAAGAAAAAAATGTGCCATTATCTGTTTTGCAGAGAAATTCTAGATACTATGTAGCGCCAATATTCCGAGGTGTTGCAAACGAAATAACAAATTCAGTATACACTCAATACTTCGTTGGAGGCTTTAAAACAAAACAGTGGAAATAAATCGCTTGCAAACCGATTCGTAAATAAAAACTGTGAAACGAAATCGTATGCAAATTGAACATAAATTAAAAACAATCCCGGCGGGTACAGGACGGGCCCAGCAAAGCATTCTGGGAACCCTTCTTAGGATGCTTGAAGGAATGCTTGCTGCATTTTACTCTTAAGATGGGTCTTCTTCCATTGAAAGGCCTTTTAGGAGGCCTTTATAAAATGGTATTTCCAACTGCACACACAGAGAAAAATTCAGTTGGAAATCGGTCCGAACTACAAATTCGGTTAGAAAACAGACTTTCTGTTGTAATCACCAACATTCCATGGTAGTTATAGTAACATGGCTATCTTAACAAAAATATGGTTGCTACAGCAGTACTCAGAGCCAAAAAATGGGTTATGACAACCGAATTTAGTTAAACTGGTGGTTATGGGAACCATCCAATTCTAAAGTTTATGATACTTTGCACCAATCACTTTTCTCATACGCTGAGTATTTTCCGACAGTCTTTTAAACATTGAAACAAGCGTGAAAAACTTAAATCAGTATAAGTATGATAGGGATTTTATACGCAGACACTGCAATACGAGTAGCATGAACTATTTGTAAGTTTTTAGAATATATTTCAATAGTTTTTATACAACCGGAAATTAAGAAAAACGCAATTTGAGCAGCTAAATATTTATGTTTTGAAGATTTAACCTTCTTATGAAACTTGAAAAACTATTTTACCGATTTTTCTAAACACCCCATATTTAAAGGAATTAAAGAAAACTGGATTTTTAACAGTTTAACTAATTTGCATGTGTTTGAAAATAACTGCATGATATCTTTCTATACAGTTCCTAAACCATCGCCTAGATACATTTTCTTTCGGACCCAATACTGTTAAGCCTCCGCTATTCGATTCAGATTGTTTAAATAAAACAAGGTTAAAGTATCTGTTTATAAAATGTTAACTCTAACACAGTATTTACCATTATTACTCAGAGATTTTATAATAGATTGTGCCGAGTGGAAATTGATAAAAACATTAAGAGAAACTATTAGCATTTATTATAGGAAAATCATTCAAAACCTTCAACTAACTTAGCCTTTTCTTCAAATTTCTTCGGATACTTTAATACCGAAATTTATGTTTATGACCCACTACAGCAATTTGATCCAGAAAATCGATCCACTTATAAATAAAAACTCAATTAAATTTCTTATGTCGGTCATTTAAACCAAATTCATACAATTTGACCTTCAGTTGGTCCAGTTAACAAACGTTCGTGGTTATGACAACCGAATTCAAAGAGTTCTTCTAAACACGCATTTGTAAAAACAACCAATACATGTAAAAACTCAGTTCCAATAATCACCTTAACAGGTTAGGGTTATCGATACTTTGCTACTGAAATTGCGGTGAGCTCAATCAAGATTCGGTTGCAGCAATGGAATACATGGATAGCACGTGCAACCACCAACATTTGGTTGGCAAAAAATTCGATTGTGGCAACAAATCTGTTCTCCGTGTGCATATAAAAAAATAAAAAAAATCTGAGATTTTAATTTTAAATTATCTAATTTTCAGTTTATTTTTTATTCATTTGTCTATACTGGAGTGCGAACCTACGATCTTCTAGTTTGATACTTTCATATGCCACGTACTGACCTACCAAACCAAATTGTGTGTCAACGTCAAACGGGTCATATACGAGTATCTTTACTGTCCATCGCTGTGGCGCACACCTTCCGTGCTGCCTTCGCTCACCAGGCATGGTAGCATGTCTTTTCACAAGAAGGCAGCCAGGAATTTTAATTGAATCTCGCTTATTGAAAATATCGTATGAAGGCCTATTTGCAGGCTGGCTCTAAGAATGCACCAACGAATGATTTATAACAAGGCCTTGTAGAAGCACTGTAGGAAGCCTGTGGTCAACAAGTGTCTCCAAGTCAACACTATTGTCGACAATTTTGGTTGACTTTTTGTTGACATTGTTCACATTCACATTTTGCCTTTGATGTGTACAGGAATATTTGACAACTGCATGAATGTGGTTCTTCTCGATTTGTTTATTAAAATAAATTTTTGAAGGTCAACGTAAATTTCATTCACGTTAAAAAGTCCCACATAAAAAGGCTATAACGCACAGTGTGTATCATATGAAAGTAATCTAATTATATTTTCCACAACACAACATAATTTGTATAAAACAATCGCACCTGTTTCATCGTATACCAATTTTCTGTATTACAAGAGTACAAATATAGTAAAATGATCCATAACTGTTGACTACAATTATTAAAATCTACTTCTGATTCCATGGTTCATCCATGATACAAGTGCATAGAACATAGGAAATAGTGTAGAAGGTAAATAAAACGTTCAAAAATTGTTGACAACAATTACTAAAATGTTGTAGTGAATCACTATAAGTAGTTCCAATGTCAGCAAGTGGTTCCATGAGAACCATCTAATCAATAGTTCCAAGGGTCGCAGTGGATTTTCAATGACAAGCCCAAGGTAATTGTCTACAGCACAGAGCATTTGTTGGGGTATAATTGGTCAGTAGTACTGGTGACAAAGTCAATAGTAAATCAGTACATTGTCACTATTGATATTTCCAACAGGGAGGCTTTTTTATAAAAACGACTTGAGAATGTAAAGGGATCATTTTCTTTTTGCAAAGAAGGCCTTCGGAAATGCCAAACTTTTAAAGGCATAAATGGATGCGTATTGGATCTAAAAATAGGCCTTCTAGAAGGTAGTCATATGCGAAGGCCCTGCCAATTTTCCCTCTGGGATGTTACTGTGTATGTATGCGTGTGATTTTAATAAACGTGCATTTGCCTGTATGTGTGCAGGTGTGTGTTGTTCGGGTGACAAATGATATACAACAATGCACAATGCCAGTATTTCATAAAGTTAGAAATCTTTAATTTCCCCTCAATTGCCTACCAACTCCTGTTTGCAGCTTTAGGAGTTGCGCTGGCCAAACTCTCCCCAGCCACCCTTTTGTTGTGTATATCCTTCCCACCCATACAGTGTAGCTGTTGTTTTTATTGTTGCTCCTCCTTTGTGTTTGTCAAGTGGCAGCTTGCCCCAGTATGTGTACGTAAGTATGTCAATGTTCTTATGGCAAGGAGGACGACCGTCGTTGCAACATTGTGCCAGGATGGAGAGAGAACATGCAACATATGGGACACGCACAGCAGAAACATGCGGCAAGTGTGTAAGTACATTTGCACATTTGTTGCAGCTGTGCGTGAGTGTGTGCGTGTGTGTGTAAATCATACTCGTCTCGTTCGTCTTTTGGGAATGCCACAGTTGCATTTATTCATTGTGTGTCACACAGTGTATGTAAGCATGTTAAGCAAATATCTTAGTTTGTATGGAAATGTGAACAGTGGTGGGTATTTAAATATCATTAGCAGTTTTAGTAAAATAGAAGAACTTCTTCTAAAATGTCTAAGTCCTTTGCAGCCGCCATTAAACAGTACACGAAGAAAAACGAATGGTTGGGGTAACAATATTCGAAGAACATCATACTATTGTTGGGTATATGGTTGTGGCATAACAATATTTATATCCCCACAAGAATAGTATGATTCACATACAACCATACCATGATCCCACAACAATATTATGTTACTCACAACAATAGTATTATTGACACACAACCATACTTTGATCCCCACAACCATATTATGATTCACAAACAACCATACTATGATCCCCACAACCATATTATGATCCTCACAACCATAGTATGTGTTTCAGTTAATAATAATATTCGAAGAGCATCATACTATTGTTGGGTATATGGCTGTGGCATAACAATATTATGATCCTCACACAAATGTATGATTCACACACAATCATACTAAGATCCCACAACAATATTATCTTACTCACAACAATAGTATTATTGACGCACAACCATACTATGATCCCCACACCATATTATGATTCACAAACAACCATACTATGATCCCCACAAACTATATTATGATTCACAAACAAACATACTATTATCCCCACAACCATATTATGATCCTCACAACCATAGTATGTGTTTCAGATAATAAAAAGTAAGTGTTTCATGCATTCAAATTTTTTTAGTTTTACAAATCCAAAGTAGTTTGCTTTCAAAATATTTTATTAACATAAAGAAAGTGCTGTTATTGTAACATTGTTCTAAATATTTGCCAATATAAGTGCGTAATCATATAAAAATGAATGGTCCGTTTTTTAGCCCTCGTTTCCAATTTTCATTCCAAATTCAAAAACTTCAAAAGGACTTTATTTGAATATTTGGATTCGCAGTAAACTTTGCTTTAATATAAATACTCATGTGTCCATATTGTGTGCCGCCGAAGTGTGACCGGTTCAGCCCCGGGTAAGAACGTCTAACAAGTTTTCAGCTGCGGGTTTCGACCTCATAAATGCCGGCGACTTTACGGGTAGAAGATTTTTCTCTAAGCCAGTACAAAATTGTCTATAAAATGCATTAGCCTTTGGGAGCCGTAGGTGTTTAAATAACGACAATCGGGTTATTTTAAAAGTAAAAACCGACATTAACCGACATTTTCATTTTAGCCTTTGCCTAAGATTGGCAACTACTTTCCAAATTAGAAGTTAAGTAATTGTGCCCTGGAAAAGCTCTAAATTTACCCAGATTTTAAAAATAAGGCTATACTTGAATTTGTATTTTTTGTTACCCATATCTTCATGATTAAATAGGTCAGTCATTCGGACATAGTGAACGTCCCCAAATTTAGCCAAACTGCAGCAATAATTTGATTTGTATATATAACTTAATATAGTTATTTTAAAGCCATATCTATATGTATATGGGAAGTCATTTTTTGGGCCCCAGACAATTTTTCAGGAGCCATATTCATTAAGTCTATATGACTCAGATCCGTCCAAAAAAAAAATCAAAGGAAATATACTATACCAAAGCTGATTGGATTCTAAATTAAAATGGATGCTTTAGAGTGGGTTACATTATTTCGGGAAAGATCTTTGTACTGGGGCTTTATCAATATGTGGGCCAGTATGACCCATTTTAATTTGAGATGATCGATCGTAGTGAACTGTACGCAATTTTTTTAATATAAGATGTACTGTGTGGCTCATTGAACTAAAGAAATAAAATCGATGAAACATATGTATAAGAGCTATATTTAAAATTTAACCGATTTTCATAAAAGTCAACGGCTTTTATCCAAAAAAGACTTACTTTTGCAAATTTCATGAATATCGGACCACAATTGCGTAGTTTGAAAACAAGCTTTAGAAAGACAGCAGACGGACGGATGGACAGATATGTATCGTAAAACCGAATTAAATGGTGATTCTGAGTCGAGCGGTATACTTGCATATGTGACGCGCAAAATAGAAAGGGACCTAAGGTTAAAAACCAGTTTTGTTCAGGAGAGCCATTTTAAAGATTAGGTCCCTTTCTATTTGCGCTTAGAATCGTCGACTTTACTTTCATAAAGCGCGCATATCTCTGGGAGATAACACTTTTGGGGCATGGGATCGGTCTCATTCGATGCTCAGATGTTGTCCACATTAAAAAAAGAAAAAAAATGAAAATTTGTTTTTTTACCCTTAGGTCCCTTTCTCTATGCGCTGTCACATATTATGAATTTTCTTTGTTTTTACATACAAAAACCCGAAAACCGGAAAACCCGACAGCCAAAAACCGGGTAAACTGACTGACATGCTGGTTTTAGCTATTTTTGAAAAACCGACATAAAAACCGAAATTCGATTTTGGACACTCTATCTTATGTATCAACGATACGAAGACTAGTCACCAAATTTGAAGAAACTGGGTCCGTTATGGACAGTAGAACTTTGCAACGACGTACTGATCGACTTCTCAAAACATTGCTGTTGTAAACAAAGTGTCGCCGAAAACTTTATTTCGGCATCTTTCTCAACAACTTCTTATTCCGCGAAGCACTACGCCGCGAATTTTGACAAAAGACCTTCATGCGTACAAAATTCAGCTTACTTAGGTGCTCAAACCAGCAGGCCATGGAAAGCTCCGGCAATTCGCTCAATGGGTAATGGAGCAAAGTAAAGTCAATACCTATTTTTTGAAAAATAAAATCTTCTTCTCCTATGAAGCGCATTTCCATCTGAATGATTTCGTGAATGTACAAATTGTAGAATTTGAGGCTCATAAAATCCACAAGAAACAAATGTACCAACAATAAGCAACAGCCTACTAAGGTCAGACGCCGTGATTATTGGGATTTTCTGTTTAAAGATGAGGCCGAATTGCAGTGACCGTGAACGTTATTGTGGCCTTAACTGGACGACATGCATCTGAAGGACATGTGGTTTCAGCAAGACGTCCCCACCTGCAACACCGCGCATGAAACAATTGATTTATTACAGCAACGATTTCTAGAACAAATTATCTCAAGAAATTCGGATGTCAACTGGCCAGCAAAATCCACTAACTCTCGGGTTTTTGCGCATAAACTAGAAACAGTTTCTGAGCTCTAAACCGATATCCAAAGCCTAGTCGTTACAGCCACATCTTTGTGAAAAAGCCATGTCCAATTTCATTAAAAAAGGCGTGGAAGCCATTTGACGGTATTACGAGGGCGACCGCAAAACTAACTGGCCTGGCACATTTTCTGTTTTAGTTGCAACTTTTTTTTGTTTTTTAAAAGCAATCTTTTATAAGCCATCTGTCAAAATTTCCGAAATATTTAATGATTATTTTCTTTGTTACAGGTGATTGAAGTAAACAAGTTTTATAGTTTTTGAAAAATGGAAAATAAAGAGTTTCTTGCGGTAATTAAACACTTTCATATGAAAGGTTATACGCCACAATTTATCAAAGATGAATTGGATTCTGTTTATGGTGATAATGCACCATCATACTCCACCGTGAAATCCAGGGTTCAACAATTTAAAATGGGTCGTTCAAGTACGGAAGATGAACAACGCTCTGGAAGACCGAAAGCTGCTACTAGTTACTATTGAAAACATTAGAAAAATATTGAATGAAGTGACAAAAGATAGACGAATAAAGCTCAGAGGACATGCTGATATTGTTAAAATACACGAAAAACAAGTTTGGAGTATTTTACATGATGAACTCCACATGAAAAAGCTATCCGCAAGATGGGTGCCGCGTTTGTTGACTTTGCCCCAAAAAATCGTCCGTTGGACCAATTCCGAGGAGCTTTTAGCAATTTATCAGCGTAATCCAATAGAGTTCTTGCGCCGATTCATAACTGTTGATGAAACATGGATCCATCACTACATCGCGGAATGCAAAGAACAGTCAAAACAATGGATAGAAGCTGGTAAAAGTGGTCCCAAGAAGGCGAAAACTGTTAAGTCAGCAGGAAAAGTAATGGCCACAGTATTTTGGGATGCAGGGGGTCTAATATTTATTGATTATCTTGAGAAAGGAAAAACTATAAATAGTGAATATTATTGTGCATTATTAGATCGGTTGAGTGAAGAAATCAAGATAAAACGACCGCATTTAGAAAAAAAAGTTCTTTTTCATCAAGATAATGCTTCTTCACACACTGCATTTTTAACTCAACAAAAACTAGCCGAATTACGATTTGAAATTGCTCCGCATCCACCATATAGCCCAGATTTAGCTCCTTCTGATTATTTCTTGTTTCCAAATTTAAAAAAATTCTCGGTGGCAAAAAATTTTCGTCCGCGGTTATTGCAGAAACTGAGGCATATTTTGAAGGTCTTGAAAATCTTATTTTTCGGATGGAATTAAAAAACTTGAAAAACGTTTGATGATGAAGTGTATTGAGTTGAAAGGATATTATATTGAAAAATAAATAAATAATAATTCCAAATAAACGGTTCTTTTTATGTTAGGCCAGTTACTTTTGCGGTCGCCCTCGTATAGTCCATACCTAATCGAACATGTATTCTTTACAATCCAATAAAAAATCACGCAATCTAAAAAATAAGTGTTTTTATTTTAAAATGAAAACGCGCATTAGACATTGGTCTAATCGATGAAAGTGTCTTTATTTGTCCTCCATGGACTCATAAAATCTGTTCTAGGAATTAAAAATTGTGTAAATTGTTATTAAATACGAATTTATCAAAATTGTGTCTACACTGCAGTCTTTTCAAATATTTTTAAATTTGAATTTATCTCTTTGCAACCCATTCGAATTCATAATAACTTACAACTTACTTTATACAAGATGTGAAAAGTGTAGCCAATCAAAAGGAGACTATGCGGACAAAACTATGGATAGACTTACTTTACTCACATACAAAATCAACTGAAAATAATCCAACACTTGACCTAAGAAAATATTTCGAGTTGTATAGTTTCCAAATACAAAATATTGCTATAGTGTCAAACACGACTGTATAGCCTGGCATATCGTTGTTTATATTATTGAATATATGAGTGATGAATTTACAGATTCACAAAGTGTATGCAAATGGAATGCAAAAAAGTTTAAAGAAATAATGAACAGCGTGCATATTTTTATATGTACATGCCCGTACTTATTTATGTACGTCTCCTGATACGGGCATTCCTTGAGAGGGCATATCGACATTCTTCTGCCATGCCATAACTCATACGGTTACGTTTTTCCCCAAGGCAAGGACGAATTATTATAACAATAAAAAATAAATCTTTTTTTTTTTGTGAAAATATAATTAACACATAAATTCACGTTTCTTAGAATACGCAATAGACTTAGAGGACATGAACAGATTTATTTCGTAGCAAATTTATTATTTTTCTAACGTAGGCAGACTGTGCTGGCTCAGAGGTGTAAAAGGTAATTTCAATTGAAAATGACATATTTTGCGCGTTAAACTGCATATAAAGGGCGCAGACATGTTATAGAAGTGCTTAATGTCATGTGAAAGGATTTGTCTATGGCTTGGAGAAAGAACAGAACATTTGCCGTATGAAAGGTGTAGAAATCGAAGGTGTAAGTGAAGGGATCGACCTTAGAAGTTTTAACCTAAGCTCTTTAAAGACCAAACAAAGTTGTTTACTGAGATGATTTGTTGTTGAGTATAGCAACTTCCATTTTATATTTGAATCATGCCATTTAGCGCTCTCCTATACATACAGGGTGGAGCGCGGTAATTTGCTTATTTGGGAATGAAATAAAAAAAATATGAACCTTAGAAAAAGTTATAAACAACAAAAGGTCAACTATACATATACAAAAAAAAAACAAGCTATTTTATATTTTAATTATATTGAACAGTAAGGGAATTTTTTAATTATAGGGAATTTTTTATAAGGGAATATTTTAAACAGTGTATCTGGCAAATGTCGACCATCGCTATCCACACACTGCTGCATACGTTTTCGGAAGTTTTCATGAACTGTAACAAGCGTGTCGACTGGTATTCTGCCAATTTCAGCCTCATTATTGTTAATTAGGTCTTTTAAGGTGTTGGCACGTTTGATATGAACCTTCGAGACTAGGTAACCCCAAAGGAAAATATCGCATGGGGCTAAGTCTGGTGAGCGTGCCGGCCAGTTCACATCACCCCTCAAAGGCATAAGACGTCCCGAAAACATTTGCCTCAAACAATTCATGGTATACCTCGCTGTGTGTACAGTAGCACCATCCTGTTGGAACCATGTATCCTCTAATTACATTGCCTTAAGAGCCGTTCGGAGTTCACACTTACGGCAAGAAGGTTATCTTGGAACAAGTAAGGACCAATGATGCCTACTCGTGATATGGCGCACCACAAAGTGATGCGGTCCGAATACAGAGGTCTCTGGTAAAGTTCTCTTGGGTTTGTTTCACTCCAGTACCGAATATTTGGGGAAACAGAGAATGGGCATTTGAAAAATACGCTTCAACACAACATGATCTCTACTCACGTGTCCGTTGCATGATGGATGGCAACTAAAAGGCAATAGTACCCGTCACAGCCTACAGCGCAAAAAAGCAAATAACCGCGCTTCACCCTATAGAACTTACACTTAGATAACATATTTGTTGCCACAACCGATGTTTTCGTCAACCGATTGATTGTGGTTGCATTTACTACCAAGTGTGCATTAGAGCAATCGCCGTAATAACTTTTTTGTTGTTAATTGTTTGTATTTTATTTATGCATTTGAATCGTTTCTAAAATTCACCCGTTTTAAGTTATTCAAGCGAAATAATTTGTTGCCACTATAAATAGTTGGTTTCATCGAACAGTTCGGTACAAAACTATTACAGTCGAACCTGGATAACTGCAAATCCTATATAAGTGGGTCAGTTTTGGGGTTTCTGCACACTTCGAACAAAAAAATAAAGCAAAACCTCTTTAATCAGGAGTTTAAACTCTATAAGTGGAATTTGATTTCTTAGAATTTATCACAAGTGGGAATTTTAAGGGCCCCCGCAGACTGCAGACTTTTTATCGGCCGATAGTTTAGTCGGGTTGGGCTGAAAGTGCGCACACCGAGCCAACTAAACAGTTTGTTTGGTGAACAGGGCGCAGACTATCCAACAGTCGGCCAACTATTCTCGAAATAGTTTGTAACTGATTGTAACCATACTGATTAAGAAGCCGACCAAACTATCGGCCGATAAAAAGTCTGCAGTCTGCGGGGGCCCTAAATCGTTTACCTCTATGAAAGGGGTTTGCATTTTCATGCTGCACCTCCATTGGTACGATTTCTGTATTTTATTCTTTTTTTTCTTGTTTTTGCTTTTTACTAAGGGAGTTTTTGTGGAGTGCGATGCAGAGTTGTCAGGTTTGGCTATTGCTTGTATAATATGGCGACATGGAAGACTTTTGGCAATTTACTTATATACGAGGGCGACCGCAAAAGTAACTGGCCTAGAATAAAAAGAACCTTTTTTTTGGAATTATTATTATTTATTTTTCAACATACTCGTAATCTCCTTCCAACTCAATAAACTTCATCAAACGTTTTTCAAGTTTTTTAATTCCATCCGAAAAATAAGATTTTTCAAGACCTTCAAAATATGCCTCAGTTTCAGCAATAACCTCGCTATTGGACGAAAATTTTTTGCCACCGAGAATTTTTTTAAAATTTGGAAACAAGAAATAATCAGAAGGAGCTAAATCTGGACTATATGTTGGATGCGGAGCAATTTCAAATCTTAGTTCGGCCAGTTTTTGTTGTGTTAAAAAGGCCGTGTGTGAAGGAGCATTATCTTGATGAAAAAGGACTTTTTTTCCTAAATGCGGTCATTTTATATTGATTTCTTCACTCAACCGATCCAATAATGCACAATAATATTCACTATTTATAGCTTTTCCTTTCTCAAGATAATCAATAAATATTATACCCCTTGCATCCCAAAATACTGTGGCCATTACTTTTCCTGCTGACTTAACAGTTTTCGCCTTCTTGGGACCACTTTTACCAGCTTCTATCCATTGTTTTGACTGTTCTTTGCATTCTGGGATGTAGTGATGGATCCATGTTTCATTAACAGTTATGAATCGGCGCAAGAACTCTATCGGATTACGCTGATAAATCGCTAAAAGCTCCTCGGAATTGGTCCAACGGACGATTTTTTGGGGAAAAGTCCACAAACGCGGCACCAATCTTGCGGATAGCTTTTTCATGTGGAGTTCATCATGTAAAATACTCCAAACTTGTTTTTCGTGTATTTTAACAGTATCAGCAAGTTCTCTGAGCTTTATTCGTCTATCTTTAGTCACTTCATTAAATATTTTTCTAATGTTTTCAATAGTAGTAGCAGTTTTCGGTCTTCCAGAGCGTTGTTCATCTTCCGTACTTGAACGACCCATTTTAAATTGTTGAACCCAGGATTTCACGGTGGAGTATGATGGTGCCTTATCACCATGAACAGAATCCAATTCATCTTTGATTAATTGCGGCGTATAACCTTTCATATAAAAGTGTTTTTTTCCATTTTTCAAAAATTATAAAACTTGTTTACTTCAATCACCTGTAACAAAGAAAATAGTCATAAAATATTTCGGAAATTTTGACAGATGGCTTATAAAAGATTGCTTTTAAAAAACAAAAAAAAAAAGATGCTAGTAAAACAGAAAATGTGCCAGGCCAGTTAGTTTTGCGGTCGCCCTCGTATATTGTTGATTTGGCGATTATCCTGGCGGGTTTTATGAAAATGGCCTAATATAACTTCTAAAGGGCTTAAGGGAAAAGTGGATTACTCTAAAACGCCAAAAGTCTCAATATTTAGTCGGCTTTTACTATGTCTTTTTTCGCCCTATGTATTTTTGTACCTTCCATCATAGGATAGAGGGGCATCGATATTGGCAATGGTACCAATTATTTGGCGACAAAGGCTAAACAATGTGACGACCCTCAGGTTTTTAATTTTACTTTTTATGTCCATAAAAACATATTCTTCTGTTTGTAGTCTTTTTAATTAAACATAGGAATTTGAATTTAATGCCCATAAACAGAATTAAGGAATATATCTCACACAATCTGCCCTTTTCTACAAAAAAATAAGCATACTTAACCTGTTTAAGTGGGATAAAAATCAAATTACCCGGATAGGTGGGAAACTGTATTAGTGGGAATCCTGTTTAAGTGGGAATAAAAAGGCGGTCCTTAGCAATCCCACTTATCCAGGTTCGACCGTAGTTATTACGACATGCTGTTTTGGCAACCAACACTTTGTACTCGATTCGGTTAATATGATCGAATAGTTAGTTGTCTGTACCATAATAATGGCGTAGCAATCATCTTATTGTAGGTCCAATTTCCATCATGATTATTAACATTTGGCGATTCGATCTAAAAGCCTTCTCTTCTATCAGAAATTTTGTAGTTCGAACCGATTTTCAGGTAATTTTTCCTGGTAATTATGCCCATAATCTTTTTCATAGGTAAGTACTTATGTCTGAAATTCATAAATAGAATTGCGCGGTTTGTAGATGAGAATTGAAATCCATTTGTTCAAGGTACCAATGGGAAACTTTTTCGAAATCAGTGGGCTGTGCTCGATTTCAGTCTTACACGCACCGGGACCTACTGTTTCAAGTTGGCTTCGAATATGTGACGCGCAAAATAGAATAGAGACCTAAGGGTAAAAACCAGTTTTGTTCCGGATAGCCATTTTAAAGATTTTAATACGTGATCTTTGGTGTACTTTACTTTCATAAAACGCGCATATCTCTGGGAGGGAACACTTTCGGGGCATGGGATCGGTCTCATTCGATGCTCAGATGTTGTCCACACCAAAAAAAAGTGAAAATTGATTTTTTTTACCCTAAGGTCCCTTTCTCTATGCGCTGTCACATATTGTATTCATAATGCTTTTAATAGCGAGAAACCATGAAATCATTTTATATTGCTTAAGTCGCCGTCTCTTTGCCAAAGACAAAATTCACCTCAGATAGTCCTTCTTTTCATCACTCTGTTCAGGAGGTGGCATGGAGCGAACCTTAGTTTAGAGATTATGCTCCCAGTCGAAGTAAAGGGTGTTTTTTTTCAAAAATGTTGTTTTGAAGAAGAAATACAACGCAAATAATTTAACGTTATGGCCAAGAATTTAGTTTTATTATAGAGATAATGGATTGCCATTATGTTTTAAAAATGATTTCGGGCAAGCGGCCGACCCATTTTTGCAGCACTAGGGCCCGTATGTCAGCAATACCACGCCAAATATGCATTTTCAAGGAGTAAATCGTGTGGGGATAATCTGCGTCGACAAGCGACTTCAAATAATCCCACAAAAAAACAGTCCAGCGGTATTAAATCGAACGTAATGGATGACACGCCACAAGCCCACGACGCAAGATAATGCTCTGACCAAAAGTTTCCTTTAATAAATTGGTTGTTTCCTTGGCTGTATGGCATTTAGCGCCGTCTTGTTGGAACCAAAGGTCGTCCACATTAACATCCTCTAATTCAGGGACGAACAAGTCATTAATCATGGCTCTATAGCATTTCCGACGAACAAGTCATTAATCATGGCTCTATAGCGTTTCGTATTGACTGTAACATTATGGCCGGCTTCATTTTTGAAGAAATATGGATCAATGATTTCCTTCAAACAGTGACTTTTTTGGATGTAATGACGTCTCAACAATGCCTTGTGGATCCATTGCTCCAAATGCGACAATTTTGTTTACTGACGTACACATTCAACCAAATGTGAGTTACATCGCTGAACAAAAGTTTCTTAAAAAATCAGGATCAGTGGCCATCTTGTTTTGGTAATAAATTTCCACTATTTGCAAACTTAGTTCCGGAGTAAGTCTATACATTATGAAATGGCAAACCAAACTGAGCATAAATCAAGTGACAGCTGTCAAAAAGACCAACTCCGAAAAAGGGGGGTCAGATTAAAAACCACACGTATAAAAAACACCTTTAAATATGCAGCTCAAACTAGAAGTAGTAATGTTACTACAAGGTCTAACCATAGTGTCTGCCGACGATCAAGGACTCTAGAAATGTTGCTCTAGCCGGGTTAACTGGGTTTTGCCTTTTGGAGAGGTTTGCGGTGGCTTTGGTTTGTACCAAAAATATCAGCCAGTCAAAAATATCAATTTTGGCAACAGATTTTGATTTGTAAACCGTCATTTAGAAAGTTTATAAATTGTATCCTCCCAGGGACTGCAGAATTTATAAGTATAATATTATTGCCTTGTGTAACTGCATTAGCGTTTTAACTCAACTTTAGTCGTACAATTTTATGTTGCTGGCAAAAAACCGTTTTTTCCGGAAAATATCCTTCCGCAAATATACGGGGGGTCGCCAAATTTACGACAGCAAAGCATTAACGATAACCAAAATAAAAAAATAAAAATTGATTTTATTTACTTGCCATGTTCCATATTCATTAAATGTATCCGCCCGATGAACCTTAAAAAGGTCAATGCTATAAATAATGTCTTTTTAATGCTCTTAATATGTTTAATGTGCAAAGGCAAATTTGGGGCCAGGCTCATCTACATATTCCTTTTTTTTGCCCATAAATTGTTCCTTATTTGTTTAGGATGCAAATATTGAATAAGATAAAAGTGATTGACTGCGTTTCGCACACACATTTTACGAAATAATCGTATGTTAAGCTGCCACAGATTTGCAGAGGTTTAAGATAAAATAAATTGTCACTAGATGTTAGAATAATTTAGCATTTTAATTATAAGGAAGATTTGTGTAATTAAATAATTCGGAAATGATTAAGTTCGCGTTAGGCATTCCAAAAAAGTCATGGAATTGACATGGAATTTAGCTCTATTTTAATTTTCTACTACTAGGGTTGCTATATATACTTATGGCCTAGGCAACACTAGAAGCTGCCTGGCGCCATGTGTCATTTCCATTGGAAAGTTTGACATTTTTTAGCATAAACGTTCTCAGAAGGGTTTGACGTACGGCCATCATTTGTGTTGTTTACAGTGACTTGAAAAAATCAATTTGGCAAAAAAAATGTAATTAACTCGTGAACATTTTCGAGCGATCATTTTTCACAACTTTCGACGTGGATTATCACGACAAGAGTGCATCGGTGAACATAAATCTTTGTATGGCGATGAAGCACCTCTCTATAGCACTGCGAAAAACAGGTTTAATGAATTCAATCGTGAAGGTCGTCCAAAAACGGCTGTTGTGACAGGGAACATTGATGGCGTGCGCGAACTGATAATACAAGATCGCCATGTGGCATACCGTGAGATAGAGGCATCCTGGGGCATTTCCTCGACCAGCATACATTGGGTATTGCATGAACACCTGGCCGTAAAAAAGGTTTGTTCTCGTTGGATCCCGCACAATTTGACAATCGCTCAAAAAAAGGCTCGTGTCGGTTAATGCAAAGAATTTTTGAAAAAATACGATCGCGGTGCTTCAAAAGCCGTTTATAAGATCGTCACAGGTGACGAATCATCTATCTATGCGTATAAGACCGAAACAAAACAGCAATCGGCCGTGTGTGTATTCGAAGACGAGCCAAATCCAACGAAAGTTGTTCGTGGAAGAAGCAAAACTGGTCACGTGGCGACTGTTCCGCTTGAGCAACGTAGGACAGTCAATTCTGAGTGGTACACCACAATTTGTTTGCCTGAAGTCTTCGGAGAATTTCGAAAAACGAACAAGCGCATCATGACAATGCGAGCTCTCACACATCGGCTCAAACCAGCGCCTTTGGGACCGGATCGTCATGTGACATACCGTGAGATAGATACATCCTTGAGCATTTCCTCCACCAGTATACATTTAATATTGCATGAACACCTGGACGTAAAACAAGTTTGATCTCGTTGGATCCCGCAAAACTTGACAATCGCTCAAAAAAGGCTCGTGTCGATTGGTGCAAAGAAATTTTGAAAAAATACGATCGCGTTGCTTCAAAAAACGTTTATTAGATTGTCACAAGTGACGAATCATGGATCTAGGCGTATGAACCCGAAACAAAACAGCAATCAACCGTGTGGGTCTTCGAAGACGAGCCAAATCCAACGAAAGTTGTTCGTGGAAGAAGCACTTCGAAGCAAATGGTCGCCTGGTTCTTCGGCAAAACTGCTCATGTGGCGACTGTTCCGCTTGAGCAACGTAGGACAGTCAATTCTAAGTGGTACACCACAATTTGTTTGCCTGAAGTCTTTGGAGAAATTCGAAAAACGAACAAGCGCATCATGACAATGCGAGCTCTCACACATCGGCTCAAACCAGCGCCTTTAGGACCGGATCGTCATGTGATATACCGTGAGATAGATACATCCTTGAGCATTTCCTCCACCAGTATACATTTAATATTGCATGAACACCTGGACATAAAACAAGTTTGATCTCGTTGGATCCCGCACAATTTGACAATCGCTCAAAAAAAGGCTTGCGTCAATTGATGCAAAGAAATTTTGAAAAAATACGATCGCATTGCTTCAAAAAACGTTTATAAGATCGTCACAGGTGACGAATCATGGATCTATGCGTATGAACCCGAAACAAAACAGCAATCAACCGTGTGGGTCTTCGAAGACGAGCCAAATCCAACGAAAGTTGTTCGTGGAAGAAGCACTTCGAAGCAAATGGTCGCCTGGTTCTTCGGCAAAACTGGTCATGTGGCGACTGTTCCGCTTGAGCAACGTAGGACAGTCAATTCTGAGTGGTACACCACAATTTGTTTGCCTGAAGTCTTCGGAGAAATTCGAAAAACGAACAAGCGCATCATGACAATGTGAGCTCTCACACATCGGCTAAACCAGCGCCTTTAGGACCGGATCGTCATGTGATATAGCGTGGGATAGATACATCCTTGAGCATTTCCTCCACCAGTAAACATTTAATAGTGCATGAACACTTGTACGTAAAACAAGTTTGATCTCGTTGGATCCCGCACAATTTGACAATCGCTCAAAAAAAGGCTCGTGTCGATTGGTGCAAAGCAAATTTGATAAAATATGATCACGGTGCTTCAAAAGACGTTTATAAGATCGTCATAGGTGACGAATCATGGATCTATGCGTATGAGCCCAAAACAAAACAGCAATAGACCGTTTGAGTCTTCAAAGACGAGCCAAATCCAACGAAAGTTGTTCGTGGAAGAAACACTTCGAAGCAAATGGTCGCCTGTTTCTTTGGCAAAACTGGTCACGTGGCGACTGTTCCGCTTAATCAACGTAGGACGGTCAATTCAGATTGGTACGCCACAATTTGTTTGCCTAAAGTCTTCGGAGAAATTCGAAAAAAGAACAAGAGAAGACGAATCATTGTGCACCATGACAATGCGAGCTCTCTCACATCGGCTCAAACCAGCGCCTTTTTGATCGGCCAAAACGTCGAATTGATGGGTAATCCGCCGTACAGCCCTGACTTGGTACCCAATGACTTCTTTTTATTCCCGCACATCAAGAAAAAAATGTGTGATCAACGATTTTCGTCGCCAGAAGATGCTGTTGCAGCGTTCAAAAACCATGTTCTGGAGGTGTCTCAATTGGAGTGGAAAAAGTGCTTTGACAATTGGTTTGAGCGCATGCAAAAGTGTATAAGTCAAGCTGGATAATACTTTGAAAAACAATAAAACCATTTTTGATGATAAATAGCAGACCTCGAACAACTAGTTTTAATGCCCTACACCGAAGAGAGGATGGTTTACTTAACTTTTATTCCGTTTGCAACAAAACGAAATATTGATTGGAGAACCTATAAACTATAATTTGATTGATCTTCGTAAAATTATAAGACAATCTAGCCATGCCGGCCCGTCCGTATGTCAGTTGAAAGCGTGATAGCGTACAAACGAACTAACCTAAAATCCTGAAATTTGCATGATGAAGACTGATAGCAAAAAAGTTTCCCCTAAGGAGACTAAAGGTACCTTGACAAAAGTACACTTTTTAAGTATTTGCTTAACAATTGATTATTTTTTTGGGTACGGACAATGGTTAAAATGGGTACTGTTTTTTGGCAAGCACTAAATACCTCAAAAAGGGCATACTTGCTAGACTTTTTGACTTATGTGGCCCAAAAGCGTCCCACATGTCCGGAACGGAATATTAATAGTCAATATAAGCAATAAAATTAAAGAAACTGTTCCTAACAGTCTAAATAGAGTAATTTTGAAGTTTTAACTAAGATCAGGATCCGACGCTTGGGCTGGAATGGATCAAAAAACGAACCATTTTTTGCGCTTTATTTGCGTAGGGACGTCGAAGTGTACATAACGTTAGGGCGACTTTTACTACGTTTTTATTTGTTTTTATTTCTCTTTCTACAAATTTAATTTGTAGAAACCCACACAACTACACGCAGACAAAAATGATGAATCCATTCTCCTGAGGTCCTTTGACCGATACGGTCTAGGAAAAATATTAATATTAGTTGCTCAAGGGTATTGAAATGCTTGAACCGACAAGGAACAGTTTTGAGTTTGTTATTGGTCGCTTGTAAACCTCTATAAGAAATTTGACAAGAATCAGACATAATATGTCAGCTGGTACTTAAATTGGAAACAACCTTTGTATTTTATAAAAACATGGACCGTTATGGTCCAAATTTAATGGGGTCCATGGGTCAAGCCAGAAAAATTTATCAAGTTTCGTCGAAATTGGTTTAAATGTGCGACCTGTAATTTGAATGCAAAAATGGCGGGTAGACATGGCTCAAATGAATTAAATAGTGATTCTATATATATAAGTATATCTCTTTCCTTTAAGATATAAATATCAGCATTAAGTCATACTACACTTGCCACTAATACCCTTACTGAGTGGTGTATGGTAAAAGGTGTTTTTTAGACGTGTGGTTTTTAATTTGGCCACTAATTTTTCGAAGTTTGTCTTTTAGACAGGAATCACTTGATTTATGCATTAGTTTGGTTTGCCATTTCAAATTAAATAAATTTGCTCCGGAACAACATTTGCAAATCGTGGTGAAACGAGATGGCCACCAATCCTGGTGTTTACAAAAAAAATTATTCAGCGATGAAGCTTACTTTTGGTTGAATAAGTAAGTTAATAACCAAAATTGTAGCATTTAACGAAAACGAAAATCCACAAGCCATTGCTGAGACGCAGTTGGATCCTTAAAAAGTCATATTTCTTTAAGCCGACCATAATGTCACAGTCAATGGGGAACGCTATACAGCCATGTTTAATGACTTTTTTCGTGCCGGAATTGGAGGATGTTGATGTGGACGACCATTAGTTCCAACAAGACATGCCATTCAGCCAAGGAAACAACCAATTTATTGGAGAAAACTTTTGGTGAGCGCATTATCGCGTCGTGGGCCTCCAAGATCGTGCGATTTAACACTGCTGGAGAATTTTTTTAGGGGTTATGTGAAGTGTCTTGTCTACGCAGATAAGCCCGACACGATTTCCGCCTTCGAGGAGAATATATGGCATATTATTGCTGACATACGGCTCCAAATGCTGAAAATAATGGTAAGAAAATTGAACCTCTCGGCTGGAATTTATTCGAGCCAGCCAGCTGCGGCCACTTGCCCGATATCATTTTTAAAACATAATGGCAAACCCTTATTTTTTTTAACAAAGCTAAACTCTTGGCCATAACATAAATTATATGCGTTTTATTTCTTCTTCAAAACCTGAATAAAACACCCTTTATACTTATAATCGTAACAACGGAGTTTGGGATTCAGTTTTATACGAGTAAAACCCAAAGGCAACATGCGAACAACAGTAAATAAGGATATATGAGTACTCAAATTAAAGGAAATTTCAGAACGAATTCAAATATGCTATTTTATAGCCCATATATTAACTCTGTCGTTCCGTTTGCAATATTTCGAAATACTGGTCGGAGACAAAAAAAATATATTTTATGTTTTGAATAGTCGTAAAAATCTAAGATGCCATATCTGCCTGTCTGTAGAAAGCAAACTACAGGACGCACTATTGAAGTTAGATGGCCGAAATTTTGCAAAAATTTATGGTGATGCCATTGGCATTGAGAATGGCTCGATCGGACAAGAGCTACAAATTTTCCCCACACAAGGACTATTTTTGTCGTATTTGTGGGTTTTTTTGAAAATAAATAACTACTTTCAGCTCCGCATGTTTTAAATTTTCGCCCTTACGTTCGGTCATTGTACTAGGGGGCGTGACACCGGCCATACATTCCTGAACTTAGAAAGAGCATATCTCATGAACTGTTAGGGATATGGAACATTACGTGTTATCATTGAACGATATACAATTTGGTGGAAAAGTGACGGTTCCCCGTCCCCTTTAAAAAAATCGCTCTAATATTAAAGTAATAAAAGATTATTATCAAAGGTTAACGGTGTGAAAACAGTGACTATTAAATTAATACAGACTATGTTTAGCTCGTTTGTTTATTTCGGTCTTTTCCTTTAACACATTCAATCGGTATTAAGAGGCTCGGGACCTCTCGCATTTACATTTAAATACGAGTAGAGGACACATTTTTTAGAAAGTGGCATTTTTGTTGCTGCTTTCACGATTTCTGGTCCGTAACGACCTTCCTCAGAAAGCTTCACTGCAGTTGTTGCATAGAAAAATTAATTCTTACTAAGGTTCTCCCCAAACGTATGAGAACTACTGTTCTCAGATCTCACTTTTCACTTTTCAAGTTTTTAGAGACTCACACTCAGAGCCATCTATAGATTTTCTTTTACAACGTGTGTTCTAAAGTTTATTCGGAAGGTCGTTACAGACCGGAAATTACCATAAAAGCAGTCTGCAGCAAAAATCAATGTCTCTTTGTCGCGTTCTATTAAAATGAAAATGCAAGAACTCTCCAGCCGGATAATCCCTGTTTACTAAATACTCTGTAATATTAAAAGTATACAAAAAGATGTGGCACCGCCAATTCAACGTAGAACTTTCAAAGGCCATATCTTGTTATGATCTGACAATAGGGGTTGACATATATAATGTTGATTTTTCCTGGTGGAAAAGTGGGCGGTGCCATTTCCCATTGTTAAAATACCAGAATCGATGAGCTTCGGCCTTGTTGTAATTAATTTTGTCCCGTTGTTTCAGATTTGACTGAGACTGGGATTTGGGCACCGTTACAAAAACGACAAAACTATTTCAATCAAAGACGATTTATCCTTTTTCGTTTGCACACAATCACAAAAACGCTAAAACGTTAAAATTGAAACATAAAAAAACAGAAAACACTAAATGCCCACACTTCAAACACAAAAAACAGTTTACTCAAAATGATTGAATGATTATCTTTTGTTTTTTAACTTTTCGTAAAAGCTCATTTCATCCATCTTCTATACTTTACCATCTTTAATTTCAAAGACCAGTTACTTCTACGTAGCTAAACTTCCCTATTTCGATAAATGAAAGCTAAAGCCAAATCAATTTATGCTAATTGACCTTTAGCTCAGAGTTATCGAATTGGCGTTGGTCAACTTAGTCTTTGATTCTCAGAAATATCTTAATCCTGCATCACAATTTCTTGCCACATCACAAAGTCCTGCAACATATTCAACGGCAATAAATCATCTTTTTAGGCCCCGCAATGTCATCAGTGTCACTAAAGCTTCAAGACTCCCATTGTGTCATTTGCGGCACAATCAACATTATAACCTAATCATATTAAAAGCCACAAATCTTCATTTGTTATTAACTGGAAAATCCATCCATTCAATCAATTGTCCTCTCTCCGCAGAAGAGCTCGGTTGACCTCTTTTAGGGACAAAACCACTCAACTGTGTAAACGACACACACAGTGTGAACGTGCCTATGTGTTTTGTGGTCATAATAAGTAAGCATAAAATATGATAAAATTGTAATATTTACATTCGTTCATAGCATACATATCGACTGTCTCATTTAAAATATATTCACAGAGACGTAAACTATTATGAGCTGCCACCATTGTGGGCTGTTATCGGTGCCGATGTTGTTTTTCAGCTCGACTTGTTCAATAGCGAGAAACCCAAACAGAGCCTCCCATCCTCCCCGTCATAGCAAATAATAGCGAGCTGTTGTTTTCCTATTTAGAACGGAAAATGCTTGAGGATAAGCAAATTGTATTGTAGCCATTGTTTCGAGTTGTTGTGCGGCTCTTTTGATTGTCCAGTCGCCGTGGAGAACAACAAGACAAAAGAGAAACATTGACTCTTAGCCACCACTTGACTATAGGCCATTAGGCTAACGTACTCTAGATGGCTGGCCATATGTTTGAGTGGATTTCAGTTTGGAGTAGGACCCGGCCCGGGCAGTGGGTTTAAGTCGTCGCCATCGGTTGGGCTCATGAATTTGAGTGGGTTGTATGTCATCAGCACAAAATAAATAACTGCTTAATAGTTCAAATACATTGTGTAGCGATATTTCCTTTTAGCCATAAATTGTCCTACAGTAACTGGCGAAAATATTTTGAAAGACATGTGTTTTAGCTTAACTAAAGGAATTTTCAATTAGCACGGAATAGATGTGGACAGTTTGTGGCGGCTATGTTATTTTGGGGTCGTGTATCGATAATAATTGTTATTATTCGGTCACTGATCATGTCAAATTATTGTGCCAAGTATGCATTAGTAATAAAATTGGATTTATTTAGTACTCACATTCACTCTTGGGCGCTGGTTTTGACCACCCTTAGTCAAATCATAATAAAAAATGGCAAGAATGGAATTTTTTCGAAATATGATCGCCATTTCGCAAGTTTGCCCAAGGCCCTAAGGGTTTTTGACATATTAGAACTCATTTTAGTATGTAAAAAAACCGATTCCGAATTTAACAATAATTATACGATTCGACAACATTTTAGGTCTTGGCACTTTGAAGTGGGCTCAAAAAACGCCTGCTCATGTTCGGTATCCATAAGCACTGAACTTTTCTTACAGACCGGTATATATAATTATTCTTTAGATTTGGGCCAATTTTGGACTTGGACCAGCCCATATGGGTTTTAGGATCTCAAAAACCGTGCTCCTTAAGTTGGGTATTATTAAACAATAATTTTCCGTCACGAATCCTTATAAGACATTTATTCTTCCATTTGACACAATTTGAGTTTTTGACCGGCGGCAAAAATTGATTTTACTAAAATAAACTCAGAAACATCGATATTTAATCACTTATCTAGATGTGCATTTTCATTAAAGATTTGTTGAAATTTCGTTTCCGGAACTACGGGCCATGGAGATCCAAAAACTAGAAATCTGGGAACTCTAAACCAATAAAATTTCCTCACGAATCGGAATATGAAATCACTTTTGGGAGCTCAACAGGGTTTTCTTTCTCCGCTAATTATTCCAAGAATGTTATCTTAGCTGTGGTTTCGGTAGATTGTAGATAGGGACAGAAGGAACTTAAAACCAATAAAATTTTCTTACGAATCGGAATATGAGATTAAGTTTACTACGAGGGTTGCTATTTGTATTTCAGGTCCTGACAATACTAATGTTCCCAGATGCAAACTGGAACTTCCATTGGAAACTTTGACATTTTTTAGCATAAATTCTCTCAGAACGTTTTCTCATTTGAGGGCGAATTGTTTTGTTTACAGAGTGTTGAAAAATTCATCTCAGTCAAAAAATGTAATAATCCCGTGAACATTTTCGTGCGATGAGTTTTTGCGATTTTCGAAGTGGGTTATCGAGACAAGAGTGTTTAAATCAACTTGTTTCGACTTTTGTCGGTATAGCACCATCAAAAACCACTGTTAACTGATTAAGCTAGACCGACATGTGACATACCGTGAGATTGAGGCATCCTGGGACATTAGTATGACAAGCATCAATAAGATATTGCATGTTCATTTCGCCGTGAAAAAAATTTGTTCTCGTTGGATCCCACATAATTTGACGAATGCTAAAAAAAGGCTCGTATGGATTGGTGCAAAGAGATGTTGAAAAAGTATAACTGCGGTAGCTCAAATGCGGTGTATAACATTATCACAGGTGACGAATCATGAATCTATGCATATGAACCCGAAAAAAATAGCAATCGACCGTATGGGTCTTTAAAAACGAGCTAAATTCAACAAAAGTTGTTCGTGGAAGAAGTATATCGAAGCAAATGATTGCGTTTTTTGTCCGGTATAACCGGCCATGTTGCCACAGTACCTTTAGTGGAACGTAGGACGGTCAATTCTGAATGGTATACAACCGTCTGTTTGTCAACAGTGTTGGACAGAAATGAGGAAAGATAATAAGAGAAGACGGATGATTTTGCATCACGACAATGCGTCACACATCAGCTGAAATGATGAGCTATTTACCACTCAAGATGTCGAATTGTTGGGCCATCCAGTACAGTACAGTCCTGATTTGGCACCCAATGACTTCTGCTTATTCCCTAGCATCAAGAAAAAAATGCGTGGTCAAAGTTTTTCATCGCCCGAAGCGGCTGTTGAAGAGTTCAAAAATCATGTTTTGGAGATGTCTCAATCGGAGTGGAAAAAGTGCTTCGAAAATTGTTTGTTCGAATGCAAAAGTGTATTGATCTTAAATGAGAATATTTTGAAAAATAATAAAACCATTTCCAATGATAAATTAATGTGTTTTTATTTCCGGACCCGTAATAAAATTAGCAACCCTCGTAGTTTTTAATTAAACTAACACATGGCCCATAGTTTCAGAATTAAAATAAAGCTAAAGTTTATTTCCCTATGTCATATGCTGGAGACTATATTGAGGTTGCCACCCTGTTCGTAACGAAATACTAGTTGAAGACTTTAGATTTGGGCCAATTTTGAACATATGCACTATTATAAAGATTTGTTAAAATTTCGTTTCTGGAACCACGGGCCATGGAGACCAAAAATTAGTCTTCTTGAACAATGGGCACAAAATCACAAACTCACAAAGCGGAATATGACATTAGTTGTACGAGCTCAACAGGGACTTCTTTCTTCGCTAGGTTTTCCAAGCCTGTCCCCTTGGCTTCGCTAGATAGTAGATAGGGACAAAAAGTACTCAAAATCAAATAATTTTTCACGAATCGGAATATGAGATTAATTTTACTATTTGTCTGAGTTGGAGGGTCTGACCGATGGCAAATACTTCCAAGGGTCTCGAAAATGTAACCCTGTCAAACACATACCAACCGACCAAAACCGTATCCCCTTAAAAATGCCAATAACATACTGGGGTGCAATCTATGATGACGAGTTTTAAATCTTCGGCATTGTAGAATTTACGAATTGTCAGGCTAAGATTTAGTATTATTTGCATTAACGTAATATAGGGTGTTTTTTTTAGACGTGTGGTTTTCAATCCGTTCACACTTTTTTCAGAGTTGGTCTTTTTCACAGTTGTCGCTTGATTTATGCTCAGTTAGGTTTGCCATTTTATAATGAATAAGTAGACTTACTCGGAAACAACGTATGCAAATCGTGGTGAATGGTCCCAAAACGAGATAGCTACCGGTCCTAATTTTAACAAGAAAATTTTGTTGCGATGAAAATCACTTTTGGCTGAATGGGTACGTTAATAACTAAAATTGTCGCATTTGGAGTAATGAAAATCAACAAGCCATTGTTAAGACGCCGTTACGTCCTCAAAAATTCACTGTTTGGTGTGCTCTATGGACAAAGGGAATCATTGGTCCATATTTGTTCAAAAATGAAGGCGGAAATAATGTTGCAGTCAACGGGGAACTCTATAGAGCTACGATTAGTGACTTTTTGTGCCTGAATTGGGGGATGTTGATCTGGACGACCTTTGGTTGGAGGATGTTGATGTGGAAGACCTTTGGTTCCAACAAGACGGCGCTACATGCCATACAGCCAACGAAACAATAAATTTATTAGAGGAAACTTTTGGTGAGCGCATTATCTCGCTTCGTGGGCCTGAGGCGTGGACTCCGAGATTGTGTGCAATAACACCGCAGAACTATTTTCTGTGGGGTTATGCGAAGTCACATGTCAATGCAGATAAGCTTGACATTATTGACGTCTTGAAAGAGAATATTCGGTAAAGTATTGCTGACATACGGTCTCAAATGCTGCAAAAGGTGATCGAAAATTGGGCCTCTCGACTGGAACTTATTCGAGCCAGCCGCGGCAGCCACTTGCCTGAAATCATTTTTAAAACATAAGGACAAACCGTAATCTTTATAATAAAGCTAAATTCTTGGCTATAACATTAAATTATACGCGTTTTATTTCTTCTTGCAAATCACACGTCTGAAAGAACCACCCTTCCCAAGCCGTAGTTGTGCACTTTTTCTAGTTTCTTTATTTTGCACTTCGTAGTCATTAAAGTCCATCAAACTTGTTGCCGCGTATGTACGAGTAATTATTTTTGATCCACTACCCAATAGCGGTTGAGTATTTTCTTTTTTTTTAAAAAAACCTTCAAAAGTTTCAAAGAAAACGTCGAAAAGTCGTTATGCAATAAAAATGTAAAAACGCATTGTTTAAAAAAAGTAAGTAAGTTCATTAAGCTCAAGAATGTTGAATATTTTTGCGGAAGCTGCCATAAATACGAGGGCGGTTCGGAAACTTCTTAGCCTAGCACAAAAAGCGCGGTATAAACAGAAAAGTTAAGTGTTTTGGAAACTTCCATCTCTGCTATGAACACATGTTAAATTTTGTTTCGATCTGGCAACTCCTTCATATAGAAACAGGTGTTCACAAAAGACGCATCCGCGATTTTTTTACAATGGAAAAATTAGAAATGCGTGGTGTCATTAAATATTTACATAAAAAATGTTTATCGGGACAAGAAATTCATAATGATATGGTGAATGTGTTAGGTGAAAAAGCTCCTTCATATGCAACAGTAAAAAATTGGGTTGCTGAATTTAAACGTCATACAAGCATTAAAGATGAACCACGTAGTGGACGTCCAAAAACAGCAACAACAACAGAAATTGAAGCCAAAGTGCGTGATATGGTATTAAATGATCGACGAATAAAAGTGCGTAAAACAGCTAACATCATTGGCAGCTCAAATGATCGAGTCCATTTAATTTTGCATGAAGAACTACAGATGAAAAAGCTTTCTGCAAGATGGGTGCCGCACTTGTTAACAGTCGACCAAAAACGCATAAGAATGAACATTTCTCAAGCTTGTTTGGATCGTTTTCAGCGAAATAAAATGGATTTTAAGCGTCGTTTCATAACTGTTGTTGAGTCATGGATCCATCACTATACTCCAGAGACAAAAGAACAATCCAAACAATGGACTGAAGCTGGAGGAAGTGCCCCAAAGAAGGCAAAAACAATTCAATCGGCTGGTAAGGTTATGGCAACGGTTTTTTGGGACTTCAAAGGTATTTTATTGATTGACTATCTGCAAAAGGGTAAAACAATAAATTCAGAGTACTATTGCAACCTTTTAGATCAATTAAATGTACAAATTCGAGAAAAACGTCCTGGCTTACAACTAAAAAAATAATTTTTCATCAATACAACGGACCAGCGCACAAGAGTGTTTTAACAATGGCTAAAATCAACGAATTAAAGTACGAGTTGCTTGACCACCCACTTTTTTCTCCTGATTTAGCTCCCAGTGACTTTTACCTGTTCCCAAATCTAAAAAAATCCTTGCTGGCAAGCGTTTTACCTCAAATGAAGATGCAATTACAGTTGTAAATTACTATTTTGAAGACCTTGAGGAAAACTATTTTAATCAAGCGATAGAATTCCTAGATAAGCGTTGGACTAAGTGTATTGAAGTTTCAGGAGATTTTATTGAAAAATAAAAATATTTTTGAAAAACTAACTATTCTCTTTCATTGATAGGCTAAGAACTTTCCGAGCCGCCCTCGTACATACTGCGTTTGCAAACGGCAGAGGACATGTGACTAGAGGCCACATAGCCATGTGGCTTAGCAATATATCAAAACTTCGGTGGTAAATCGGACTCACAAGGTCCTTATGATTATGCGTATAGTCTCCGCATAAGAAAAATGTAACGATGCTCGAGAAATTCGCATTGTCATTAAAAATCATTGGTGTGCGGGGTCTTAAAGGAAGTACGTTATAATTTTAACAAAAATGGCCAACTATTATAATCCCGTAATAATGCAATATAATCTCGTAAAAATAAGTACAGAGGCAGTATGTACTTAGTAGGGACATAAATACTGTTACACACGTTTTATGCTGTAAAATAAAAAGTACTGAACGTTTATGGACCAAATATTTTTTAATATATTTACTGATGTATTTTGTATCCAAAAAAAATCTACTTATGCGAAATGTCCGCCTTTTGCCTTTACACACGCTTTACGTAGCACTGGCCAATCGTCAACAGCTGCACGAACCTCGTCCATTGGAAAATTGACAACAGCTCGAACCAAAGCAGTAAAAGAAGATCCAATGTTGGGGTATCTTTTGTGACAAATCTTGTCCTCTAAAACCGTCCACAATTTGTAATCCAAGGGGTCAAATCTGGACCGCCTAAGGGTCATACTTCAGAGGAAATGAACGCTGGCAAATTGTTTCGACGCCAGGCCTGGGACGTTTTAGCCTTATGGACCGGCGCAGAATTATGCTGGAAAGTCCATGGCTGGTTTTGGAACAGGGAATTGTTAAGGGGCTTCACAACAGTTTCCAAAACGGTTTCTTGGTAAACTTTGGCCGATGTTTTGATTCGTTGTTCGCAGAAATGCAGGTCAGTGACCCCATCGTAAGAGACGCTCCTCCAAACCATGACTGAAGCTGGGAGATGACCCTTTTCCACCCTTGGGATCAGTTCAGATGGTTCATTAGATGATCGCGCATACACTCTATCATTTATCTTGTTACATTTTTCCTGAACGGTAAAAATTTTTTCATCGCTAAACAAAATTTTTCTGTGCAAGTTATCAGCGTGCTTCACCAAAAGACGTTTGCATTTTTCAATCCAATTTTTTTTAAAGCTGCTGTCAATAAATGTCCGGTACGTCGTTTGAAAGCCCCAAGTACCAAGTCCTTTTTAATTATTCGACTCATGGACTTTTGCGTGATATTCATCTCACGGGCCATGATTTTCGGAGCGGATTGATGACATGCGGTGTTCGAACAGAGCGTGGGCTAGTCTCCTCAAACAGTTTTATGCATCGGTAGACGAACATGCGGCTAATCTCTAGTGGCCGCAGCGTTTTGAAAATATCGATTTATTTCATTTCACACTTGAAAAGCGCTATAACAGCGATACGGTTCTCATTACACTGTGGAACATTTTTGGGGTTATTGTCGGGGGGTGAGAAATTCCAAGTCAGGGTGATGGTACTAGGTCAGTATATTAAAACCCTCAAAGGGTTTTGCGTTCGTATGTTTTATGACCTTTTACATTTTTTCCTTATCTTGATGTTTTTTCGCTTAGTTGTAAAATGTTGGCAAAAACGTAGTTTGACATAACTCGAGAACGACCAGTTCGATTTTGCTGAATTAAATTGAGAAAAATTAATAATTACATTTTCTTTAATCCATTAATATACTGTTTCTCTACCAAATCAACATTTTTGCAATTAGAAATAAATTTATGAAGAAAATTTTGCCAAAAAAAAAAATTTTTTTTAAAACATATAAATCCCAAACGGAAAAACGTGTAGAGTCTTATAACTTTCACGTAAAGTCACATAACCCATAAACAAAATGCGACATAGATCATAGAAATCGATTAACGCGTTCTGCTTTTATTTACAATTAAGTAACTTCACAGTCTTTATGTCCGTTCTAAGTAATTGTAGGCCTAAGGCCCCATTTCGATCCGGTTTATTTCGTGCAGACCGACCAGGCATCTATGAGCTTTTCCCGCTCTATTCTTTATGCTGTCTTTCCATGATAGTTTCTTATCAAGAATAACTCCAAAGTATTTAACAATTACAGTTAACCTGATGAGTCTTACTTGGAAGCCGTGTTCTTCATAGGTTGCAACATTCGGTTTTCTCGTAAAGCTGCAAGTATTGGTTTTCTCTGGCTTTACATTTAAGCCTTTCAGGTTGGCCAAAATTATTTATGTGCTTAAGAAATAATCATAAAAAATAAGGAAGAATATATTTCTTTCAAACCGTAAGTCGCACTTGGTGGCTTCCAGCCATTAAAGGACGTGTTGCAAAAGACATCGGCACTAAGTTTCAATATCGGGTACCATCAGCTACATTAGCCGCCATGCCATCAAAAACATCGTTTACAATATCTCAAACTGATACTGTCTTACTCACCATTGGCGTTCTTAATTTATATGAAAGTCAACATGTGTTTCCTTTGCTTTTTTCTATTTGTTTATAAATTCCAGATCTAAAAATACCAAAGGCACACACACCAGACGGCCCACAAAAAGGCTCGAGTCATAAAATCCTGCAAAAATATTCTCGTATATTCTGTGTGGGTCGTTAAACACATAATAATAAACGAGAACTGAAAGGACGAGTGCCGCAATGTTTAAATGAGTAACTACCATGGCCACCAGACACACCATGTACGAAATGCCATAAATTATAATAGAATAATGGGCTATCAAAAAATATCCAAAACCTGGTATTGCGAGAAACAGGTAAACTTATTAAGGGCGAAAAACCACGCACATACGCATATATTTATCAGCACATAATATCAGTTAACACATACTCATGCCGCTCGGCGTTAAAGGCCGAAAAGCCAAAGAAGCAAACAATTTTATGTGGCTACCATCTGTGTTGGGTCCCTTTAAAATTGTGTGATGTTAAGTACATTTCCCTTGACTCTTCGACGCGGCATTTCAGCAATATGTCATCTCCACTTCAGAGAATTCATAAAATTCGCCGGTATACGGAAAAAATCATAAATTCAGCACATCATCGTCGCCCTTTAGCAGACCAGTGAAGTATGCTGGCAAGCATCCATCAATCAGCAGACTTAAAATGTTTGCCAATAACTTGGAAGCATAAAATTCTTGCAACTTTTTACAATCCTTTCGATAATGTTTGCAAACTATTCTCCAGTTTTAGAAGAGGGGGGAGAGGAACGTTAGAAGAAAACTTAGTGTCAGTAAATATGGTACATCGTCTAAAAGGGTGTATAAAAACGGCAGTAAGTTCGGCTAGGCTAAATTTTCTAAGCTATCTCCTCGAAAAAATTTGCAAAAATTTGCTTTTATTTAAGTACCCTTATGATTTTGGTCGTCCGTTTGTATCGTGAACGGAAATGAGCAGCATTTATAGCCATTTTTGGGGTACTAAGCCCGTCCCAACTAACAGTATCCATTTAAAACATTATTCGTCCACATACAGGGTTAGGCGATTGAAGTGTTACCTAGTAAAACAAACTTTTGTTTTGTAGGTGAAAATAATTGTTATTGATTCAAATTGCAAAATATGCAACAAAAAAGAAAATTGCGATTCACTTTAGCTCTTGCCTTAATAATCCCTTCTAAAGGCTACGAGGGCTGCTATATATATTTCAGACCTAATAATGAAAATGCGAATATTTATCATCGAATATGGTTTTACTGTTTTTCAAAGTATTCTCCAGCATGATTTATACACTTTTGCATGCGCTCTAACCAATTGTCGAAGCATTTTTTCCACTCCGATTGAGACACCTCCAAAACGCTTTAACAGCATTAAACGCTTCAACAGCATCTTCTGGCGACGAAAATCGTTGACCACGCATTTTTTTCTTGATGTGCAGGAATAAAAATAAGTCGTTGGGTGCCAAGTCAGGGCTGTACGGTGGATGACCCATAAATTCGACGTTTTCACCATTCAAAAAGTCGCTGGTTTGAGCCGATGTGTAAGAGCTCGTATTGGCATGGTGATGATTCGTCTTCTCTTGTTCGTTTTTCAAAATTCTCCGAAGACTTCAGGCAGCAAATTGTGGTGTACAACTCAGAATTGACCGTCCTACGTTGCTTAAGCGGAACAGTTGCCAAAACATGAACAGTTTTTCCGAAGGAACAGGTGACCATTTGCTTCGAAGTGCTTCTTCCACGAACAACTTTCGTTGGATTCGCCTCGTCTTCGAAGACCCACACGGTCGATTGTAGTTTTGTTTCGGGCTCATTCGCATAGATCCATGGTTCGTCACCTGTGACGATCTTATAAACGTATTTTGAAGCACGGCGATCGTATTTTTTCAAAATTTCTTTGCACCAATCGTCACAAGCCTTTTTTTGAGCGATTGTCTAATTGTGCGGGATCCAACGAGAACAAATTTTTTTTACGGCCAGGTGTTCATGCAATATTGATTGTATGCTGGTGGAAGAAATGCCCAAGGATGCCTCTATCTCACGGTATGTCACATGACGATTTTGCACTATCAGTTCACGCACAGCATCAATGTTCTCTGGCACAACGGCCGTTTTTGGACGACCTTCGAGCGAGCGTCGGCCACGATTGAATGAATTAAACCAGTTTTGCATAGTCTTATAGGATGGTGCTTCATCGCCATACAAGGATTTAAGTTCATCGATGCACTTTTGTCGTAATAGTCCTTGTCTAAAGTTGTATAAAAAGATCGCACGAAAATGTTCACGAGCTAATTTCATTTTTTTGCCAAATTGATTTTCTCAAGTCACTGTAAACATCAAACGTACTGAGTACGTTTATGCTTAAAAGTGTCAATCTTTCTAATGGAAATGTCAGATGGCGCCAGGCAACTCTTAGTGTTGCCTAGGCCAGATATATATCGTATATAGCAACCCTCGTAAAAAACGAGTTGTTGCTCGAATATGATCTTGCTTTTTGTCTTATTTCGCTACAATGGCTTTGTTAAGCGCATCCATACTGTCATATTTTTTAGTGGCTACCTTGCTTTTCAAAAAGGTACCTATGGAATAGTCCATCTTACTTGTATCTGGCGAATTCGAAAGCCATTGCGAGAACGGTTTGACATGTAGAACATAGATTTTTCACCATTCTTGTTGCACACGAGTTTTATGAGACGGTACCAAGTCTGATTGGAACGTCCATACTCTCCGACCGAAATATTTGAAAATCCACGGCTCTATAGTAGAATCCCAATGGTAAATCGCATTGACTATGACAATAGCCCAAGAAAACGACTGGACGGCGCACAGTGTTGCGAAAGCGGAATTTTTTGGAAATCATATTGCCTAAACTGTATTTTTAATTCTATCGATGAGAAACTTCTACCGATTGGTCAGAATGAAATCCCAAACAGAATGAGTGAAAAAAAAATTTACACCGAAAAAAATTGTTGGGTCAAATTTTCAACAAAAGTCAAAAAAAAAAAAAATTGTTCGAAAAATTTACAAAAAAAATTTATTTTAATTCATCTTTTATTTCTGATAAATACCCTATGATTAGTTTTTTAAATAAATTATAGGGTGGTCCGAACAAGAATTATAAACGTCAAATTTTCATGATTTTTCGATATTTGTTGAAAAATTCTGAAATTTTATAAAAAACCAAAATCTATTTTATTTCTTATTTGAAAGGTGGCAATCAAAGCTTTAACTTGATACCGGTTTGAAGTCAATAGCTTCAGTTTTATAGAGTTATGCTCATTTTTGTGGAGTGCTAGAATAGATGTAGAATGAAAAATAAGTGATTCCGAGAATTTCCGATCTATTTCTATGGAATAAATACTGAGAGGGATATACTAAAATCGCTATAACTCCCAGGAGGGCAGGTATGGGCAGCTGATTTTTTCACAGTTCGTTGAAAACAAATTATGTAACATTTCTGTAGTGGTTTGGAACTGGGACTCTCTGGGACTTTTTAGATATTGCTTACCTAACCCAAATTTAAAGGAAAAATGGACCTTTAGTCGGGTTTTCGTTCTAAAAAAGGTGCATATGAAAATGTCTCAAACAACATTCCTTTTTTTTTACAGAAGATACTTGTCCGAAGGCAGATTTTTTTTCCGAATCAAAATATCTGTCACCAAAATCAAATGAGATCATTTTGAATACAGCCCCCTCTTTTCGTGAAAATTTTGTATATTTGACTTCTAAAATCAATTAAAAATCAACGGGCCAACATAAAAATAAGCTTTATGTGTTTTTTGTTTACTTGGAATGTCTGTGACAAAATTGCATCATTAAAAACACTGAAAAAAATAATCGGAAAAAAGTTAATTTTCACTAGCCGCAACACAGTGCGGCGTCCATCGGTGGTCAAAGCTGCCCACACCATTACTTGAGATGGAAATTTCTTCGGGTGGCCGTTCGTGGGCTCAAATTTTCGTCTGTTTTTCACTTAAGTATACACTATTATTTTAGGAGTTTACGAACTGTTCAATGGGAAAAGAGAATACAATGTTTGGAGTTCTCTAGCGCAACAACTCCTTTGCTCTTTAGATTCATATTTTTTGTGATTGCTTTGGTATAAGAACGTGTGCCTTCTAGAACTTGTTAGGCATTGACTTGAGATCTCTAATATAATTATATTTTAATTTTACTTGGTTATTTTTGTCCATTCCAACGTGGTTTTCATTAAGTCGAGCCCTTAATTTCCGAACCATTTCAGTTTATTATAATATTACGAGGGCGGTTCGGAAACTTCTTAGCCTAGCACAAAAAGCGCGGTATAAACAGAAAAAAGTTAAGTGTTTTGGAAACTTCCATCTCTGCTATGAATACATGTTAAATTTTGTTTCGATCTGGCAACTCCTTTATATAGAAACAGGTGTTCACAAAAGACGCATCCGCGATTTTTTTACAATGGAAAAATTAGAAATGCGTGGTGTCATTAAATATTTACATAAAAAAGGTTTATCGGGACAAGAAATTCATAATGATATGGTGAATGTGCTCCTTCATATGCAACAGTAAAAAATTGGGTTGCTGAATTTAAACGTGGTCGTACAAGCATTGAAGATGAACCACGTAGTCGAAGTCCAAAAACAGAAATTGTAGCCAAAGTGCAAGATATGGTATTAAATGATCGACGAATAAAAGTGCGTAAAACAGCTAACATCATGGGCATCTCAAATGATCGAGTCCATTTAATTTTGCATGAAGAACAACAGATGAAAAAGCTTTCTGCAAGATGGGTGCCGGACTTGTTAACAGTCGACCAAAAACGCATAAGCATGATCATTTCTCAAGCTTGTTTGGATCGTTTTCAGCGAAATAAAATGGATGTTAAGCGTCGCTTCATACCTGTTGATGAGACATGGATCCACCACTATACTCCAGAGACAAAAGAACAATCCAAACAATGGACTGAAGCTGGAGGAAGTGCTCCAAAGAAGGCAAAAACAATTCAATCGGCTGGTAAGGTTATGGCAACGGTTTTTTGGGACTTCAAAGTTATTTTATTTATTGACTATCTGCAAAAGGGTAAAACAATAAATTCAGAGTACTATTGCAACCTTTTAGATCAATTAAATGTACTAATTCGAGAAAAACGTCCTGGCTTACAACACAAAAAAATAATTTTTCATCCAGACAACGCACCAGCGCACAAGAGTGTTTTAACAATGGCTAAAATCAATGAATTAAAGTACGAGTTGCTTGACCACCCACCTTATTCTCCTGATTTAGCTCCCAGAGACTTTTACCTGTTCCCAAATCTAAAAAAATTCCTTGCTGGCAAGCGTTTTACCTCAAATGAAGATACAATAACAGTTGTAAATCACTATATTGAAGACCTTGAGGAAAACTATTTTAATCAAGGAATAGAATTGGTAGATAATCGTTGGACTAAGTGTATTGAAGTTTCAGGAGATTATATTGGAAAATAAAAATATTTTTGAAAAACTACTATTCTCTTTCATTGATAGGCTAAGAACCGCCCTCGTATATATATTTTTTATTTTTGCGCGACACGTGATCACTTTATTCACATTGAGATGACTCGGCTCACGAACAAAAGCCGGCTGTGACTTTCCAGCCAAATATAACACAATCATACTATTACGTTTGAATTCCATTTCGAATAACTTTTGTTCTATAAAACTTAAATGCATATGCTTGCTAACAAAATAAACAGCTGTCATTGGTAAGAAATTAACATAGCTGGCGTTTACAGGCGGCCAGGATTGCCCACAAGAAGTTGGTAGCACTTCAGCCGCCTAGCACTGTATATAGTTGTACTGGGTGGCCCAAATAAGACTAAAGGGTTAAAAATATTCTAAAATTTGTTGCTTATAACTTTTCTTTCCATTTCTCTTTTGCAGTTTATATTGCATTTTATGAAGACATATGATGGCCGCATTTTATGTATACGGTGAACTAAACACCGTATACATCAAATATAAAACATTAAAGTTGAATCGGCTGTAAAATAAAAGTATTGATAATTTTTCAAATATCTGGTTTTGTTGGAAAGGTTGAACATTGAAATTTAATAACACCATCCAATGAAGGGCTAAAGATTCTTTGGCAGGAGATGAAGAACTTTACCGATTAATCGTGTTTTCAGATGAAGCTCATTTTCATTCCGGTGCGTGTTAATAAGCAAAAGCACAAGTCATAATCCTCATAACCTTTTTGGTGAACTCTTCAGTCTTATTTGGACCAACCTGTATAAGTGGTCGCTTCATTTGACCATTAGGGCCATTTTTGTGCAATGTTTTTCATTATTGTTCTAACTTATTTCGTTTAAAATGTATGGAGATTGTAATGGAAGGACGAATGAACATAGCTAGAATATTACCATCAATAAAACATAGATTTTTCTATAGTGGTTATATATGCTATAGTGGATAAATTTGGATCCAAATTTCCACATTGTTCAGGCGCCAAAGAGACGCCGTACCGCTCGAAGCGACGAAAATATCACAGCCGTAAGCGAATTCGTTTAAAATGAGCCAAATTAGTCGATTCCACGCCATTCCTAGGAATTGGGCAGCTCTCAAACCACACTTTTTTGTATTTTGCGAAAAGATCTTGGCCTTAATCCTTATAATATCAAACTGACTCAAGAACTAAAGCCACTTGATCTTAAGTTTATGTTACCGTCAATGGAGAGCGCTATCGTGCCAAGTTAGAAAATTATTTTTGGCCCGAGTTAGATGAGCTTGACATCGCCCATATGTGGTTTCGACAAGGCGGTGCCACCAGCCACACAGCACGCGTAACAAACGATTTACTGAACTGTAAATTCGGTGAACGTTTTGTCTCAAAAAAGATCCGGTCGAATGGCCACATAGTTCATGTGATTTATCGCGATTGGATTTCTTTTTAGGGGGCCACATCAAGTCATTGGTCTTTGCCAACAAGCCAACAATTTCAGACGAGCTCCGAGACAATATCCAACGCGAAATTGCCAACGTTCTGGTCGAAATGTGTCCAAAGTTGTGGAAAATTGGTTCCAAAGACACATCGCTGTACGTAGGCTCGTGGTGGTCATATGACCGAAATCGAATTTTCTATCCAAATTTATTCCACTAAACCTGAATTAAATATGAACTCCATATCTTAAATATTCTGTGTAATATATCTGTATATAAAATTGTAATGTCCTTAATGGAAAGCCCTGTACAATTCACAAAAAATATTTCCGGAAAAATGCGAAATTTCAAAGCAATACATTTTTTACAACACTATGGATAAATGGGTAAAAAATATTAAGAAAATATGGAAGTGTTTTGTTGGCAATATGCAATTTGGTGGTCGCTAACGCGATAACACACCACTGTACTTACAAGAATAGAGAAATGATTTTGTTTAGAAAACTCTAGTTTAAATAAAGTTTTAAAAAATGTCCATTTTTGCAAGAAAGTTATTCAACACGGTAAAAGGTCGCTTATATTTTTTTTTTGAATAACTCTTGTGCTACATATTACATAAAGCTAATCAGTATATACAAAAAATTCGTAAATTTCTTGTAAAGTTTAAGCTTAGCCAGACGAGTAAACAGCATCAAATAATAATACCCTTTGGTGTCGGTCCCATTCCTCCTCCTCATACACGTTCCCATATATTACCCTTCTTTGCACAAAACGATGAGTCATACAATAACGCTCTCTGAGAGTAATACTCTCTAAAACTCTAAAAAAAATATGTTCTAACTTTTTTTTTGACAAAAATATGTTAGGACACAATCATATCTTTTTTTAATATGTTAGTATTGTGCCCCTCACATATTATGATTGTGGGCAAACATAATATGTTAACACACAAACATATATATGATTGTGCCCGTCCCCAAACATATATATGATTGCATGCAAACATATTTTTAACATATTTTTTTCTCCGTGTATCATTCAAGAAACAAAAATATATATTCCAACGGTCAAAAATACTTTTAGTTGACAGCAGGGTTGAATGCTACTTCACCATCCGTAGACACTAAGTAAAGAATGTGATTAAACCCCATGATCGAAGGCTATATTCTTAAGTGCAGGCAGATTTTAAATAAACGAGAACCAGTCGGTATTAGAGTATTTCACCGAACAAAGTAAACACAATAAAAATCCCTCGAACTACCTTCCGATTGTTGTTGTTTTTTTAATGGACAGCAAACATTCACTGTATCGTGTGTATGTACTTTTTTTTGTATATCAAAAAAAACATACGCACACACATACATGTATGCTCTATAAAACCTGTTTTGTTATATTTTCATTTCTTAATTTGGCAATAATACTATTGTTACATTTCAACAATGGTAATATTGTCACAATCATACTGTTGAAATTCATGAAATTCATAAAACAATACTATGGTTGCGACGAACATGCTTTTATTGTAGAGAACATACTATTGTTGCGGTGACCATAGTGTAACCATATATTTTCTCTGCGTGTAGCGACCACTTACTCGTGTAATATGCGAGTACCAGCAAAACACGCCTTATGCTCGCAACTACCATAGTTATTTTTTAATCAATATTTGGCATAGGCTTCTTGTTGGCCAGTAACCATTTTTCATAAATAGTAATTTTGTAAGTAACGTGTATAGTACGCGCCAATGTGACTACGACCACCCGCGTTTTGTTTTACTGAAAGTCAATATTGTAACATGGCCCTTCAATGCTTATTTTCCATTACGATAACAATCTGCTTTTAACTAGACGACACTAAAATCACAGTTTATTATGCAACTGAGATTACTTCGAAATATGCTGTCACTCTCTGTCGTGCAAAATTTCATATTTTTTTCTATTACAAAAGTATCGTCTCCCTGCAGAGTTTCCCCAGCAAGATTCCATTAATTTTTATTTCCATCACAGTACATCACTGATTTGTATTGTAAAACTCTCACACACACACACGCCTTTTATCCAGTCGTACAGAGGGCAAACAGCACGCACTCAAATACACGCACATAAACGCATACACGCACAGAAATATTCAGATCCGCAATCCCATACAAAACATACAACGCTCAGATATTGGCAATGTAGGCGATGCTTCCATAGGTATTCTTCTAGCACGCAATGGGGCACAGTGGGTCGAAGACTAAAAAAGTGGTAGTACATGTATTTGAGACTTTTTTGAATGGACAAATTATTTGATATTAGGCGTGTTCGATTGGTACCCGCTAACTAACCAAGTAAGTTGTCGCTGAGGCCATAATTTTAAAACTTTACTAGACAATTTAGACATTTTTTTATACAAAAACTGATTAGCTTTATGTTGGTTGTCGGGATGTTGACGTCAACGACTTTCACATTGAGTGACAACCTCACCTCCGCAGTCAATGCCGTTAAAACTGCGGCTGATGATTTGGAGGCGGATATTTTCATATTTTATGCAGTGAAGAATCGTGCCAAATCAGTGGGGTACCAGTGGATATTCTATCACTGACATCCACTTTAGGTCCTGGCGCCAGAATTGTGCAATCATCCACGAACGACACAATTTTGATTGAGATATGACCCCACCCTTAACTCTGCGGGGATTCGATTTCCATTCTCTAAATTCTACGTATGACTGGAGCCCACACTTTTAGTTTATGACCTAACGTTTCAAGCTAGGCAAAAGTGACTTTGTTCAATGTCCTCGAACAGAGTGGCACGATAAGTAGTCCTTTTTAAGGACAGGTGCCACGTCGGCCATCCTGTCTTTGGGCTTGTTCTGGTTAGGGCCGCGACTTCTACGTGTGGTGATGGCGTGTAAAGCAGTTGTTCTGCTGTGCTGCTTGCGGAACCCATGCCGATGATCATCACAAGGAAGGTGTTCGATCAGGCTAGGGAAGAGCAGCGCCTCAAGCTTCTTTGCTACTGTTAAAGCAAGATCGGGCTGTACGATCCTCCATTGCTTGCGTCTTTGCCTGACTGCAGTAGCGGTACCACGCTGTCTATTTTCAAGGAATCGGGAACTTCGTGAGTGGCTAGCGACAGATTGAGCACTTTGGTCATGTACTCTACTCCCGGGGTATCCAAGTGCTTCAACATGAGATTCCATTCGGATCTAGCGCGTTTGATGACTTTGCGCTGGGGAGGACATTAGGAACTTCGCCTACGGTAAATTGTGGTGGTGCCTCTTCGACTCGGAGAGCGCAGATGTGACGAAATACTCTTTTTCATCTTGTGGCTCTTTGGGTGCTCAATAAGAAGTCGATTGAAATAACACGCGCACCGCTTCGCATCTGTCACTGTTTTGTCACCCATGGTGAACGCTCTTCCATCATCCTTTCTTGCAGGGTTAGAGAGCGATTTAACTGTTGTACACATTTTACCGATACCGGAATTTAAGTTTCACTGCTTCAAGTAATCTACCCATTTGTTCCGCTTACATTCGTTGAACAACCTACTGATCTCAGAGTTAAGATCCCTAATTCTAGGGAGAGTAGAATTGGAGCGACGAAATTCATCACGTTCCTCTACGAGTCCCTCCGCCTGTGCTGGAAATTTTTGGGGTATCTCGTGTATTTGACCAGCAGGAATATGGAGAACGGCTGCTGTATTGATGATGGATGGCCCTGAACTTTTTCTCGGCTATCAGAACATCTGATAGAATCGGTAGATTACTTAACTAACTCAATATTGGTGGCTTCTCTGAAGGCATCTCAATCATCCTTTTTTTTGATTAAGATACGTACGATGTTCTAAAGTTATGAAGACGGATGATCTGTTAATGAAGAGAATTGTGGGAAAGTGGTCCGATATTTAAGAGATAAGATCTGATTAAATTCCTGCCGCTATACAGGACACATATTAAATTCGATCTAGCTCCAATGAAGCATTGTGAGTCAATGTTTTATATAGACATTTTTATATAGACGTAATGAAATATATCCCTTTTAGTCTAATAGTAATTCAATTTAATTAAGTCCGACCTGATCAAACTAGAGGCAGAGACGACAAATCTTTTAAAAAGACGGGATTTCGATATCGTAATCTACCAAGCGCGATCATACACCTCGAGTATTCCATCAGTATAACCGAATATTAGTTGGTGCTCTGTAATTTTTTAATTTTAACTGAAGTTATGAAGCAACATACGAAGTAACCGAACCTTTTGAAAATTTTTTTAGATCTAGAAATCCACATGCCGCAAATGTATTACCGACTCTAAGCGCGATCATACACCTCGAATATTCCATCAGTATAACCGAATATTAGTTGGTGCTCTGTAATTTTTTAATTGGAACTGAAGTTATGAAGCAACATACGAAGTAACCGAACCTTCAGAAACGATTTTTAGATCTAGAAATCCACATGCCGCACTTGTTCCACGAAAAAAAATTGGAATTTCCGTCGGAAGCAAAAAACTGTATGCACCCAAACACATACTGAGGGTTGTGTCGTTGAAAAAGTGGACAATTTGGTTGAAAATTTAAAAATGCGTGTTTTATTTTTAACCTAAAAATTTAAAAAAAAAATAATAATCGAATTATTTTTTTTTTATAACGCCTTGTTTAACCAAAAAAAAAAAAACAGGTAAGCTGTGGGTATGATGAAATTTTTGTTATTGTTACCAATAATTAGTAATAACAATAACATGTGTCCTCAACTATTGGTTGCCACAACCAACAGTTATGGTTCCTTGGCACAATAATAATCCCATAATCGTCCAAGATCCTGTTTCGAAATTATAAAGCTTTGGCAGCTCCAAAGACACAAAATTATTTTAAATACTTTTTGGTCGTCTTGAACCACTGTGCCTTCTAGTCAATAGATTGTTGATGTTTTTGTTATTTTTATGGCTATTGAATTCTTTATATTTTCTTCATTTCTTTTCTTTTTTTTGCAATATCGAACCCAATTTGTAAAAATAGCCCATGATATAGAAGGCGACGACGGTGTCGACGATGTTGTCGTTGACGTTCGTTGTATTCTCTCCCCGTTGAATGTGTAGAATTTCGATTTATAGCCCTTTGTTGCAGGAGCTACAGGAAGCCGAGCGCCGAGGGCATGAGCAGGGTGGCAGCAATGCCATGCGGTTGCCTCGAGCAGGGTTGGGAGCAAAAAAAAGGTATAAAATATGAAGTGGCATCAGTCGTCCCATTATCAATTTTTATTGTTGTTTATTTATAGAGCGGTTTGCACGTGATGCAAGCCACCTTTCTACGCGAGACTGCGTTGACTTGTATGAGTGTTTCATTTTTAACTTATGGTTTGGGTATAGTTTTCAATGTATGCGTGAGCCTTCGTCGGGGTGTTCTTGTGTCAGAGTTTTGCAGTAGTAATACAATTTTCTAAAGGATTCAATAAAACCGAAAGGTACAATTTGTTGCTAGTATTTTGTGGGGCAAGTAGTGGCGTTACACCATTCCAGCTCTACGACTCTCGTTCGTTGCGTTGTTGAAATTTGTCTTGGAATTGGCAGTATTAAATTCCTTTGTCCAGGTATTTGTATGGAAAGCAAGTCTTTGTGTTTTTCGTTTGCTGCGGCTCTCATGTCAACCTCCTTAGGTGGTGCAAGTAACATGTAATCCAATTATTTGCTTTTATTGAAAAAACAGCAAACGAAAAATGTTGATAGATCTTTTTTTTTCTAAATTGTATTTACCTAATCCCATGGAAAAAGTCAATAAATATATTGAGAAAGGTCTTGATACCGCAAACCGGTCACGTATTTGACCCAATTTTCCTTGCTCTCTTACGAAGATTTCTCATTTGTCATTCTGAAGTGTTGATATTTTAAAGTGTCACGAATAAGAGGTTATGCATAATGGAAAAAAGCCATAGACGGCTTTCGCTTACATTGACCTTTTTGGGCAATTTCATATTCACATTCAAACGTTGTCATCGATCACTTGATATGGTGCAGGTGGTTGGTTTATCACAGCAGTGTGAGTATTTTGATTTTTGGTTGGGGGGAGAAGTACATGGCAAAGGCGTTTATATTCATATTTGACCTCATATTGATTTGGGTTAAAGTTCAAAGGAAATGCACTTACTTTAAAGAAGGCAGAAATCAGCTTAAATTCTATTTCTTTTATGAAATTGGAATATACGTTCAGAGTCAATTGCCAAAATATCCTCCATAATTTATACACCAAGTATCAAAACCAAAATAATTTGACATTTTTTCGGGGGAGGTTTCCATCATGAGAATACGATGTCTTTACGATAAATAGACTAAGCTCTAAGGACAACTAAACATATATCTCGAAAAGGCATCTACCGCTTAGGGCCCGCTTTATGTAGTGTGTCCTGATCACTGAGTGTTTCCTTTATAATTAGGACGAAATAATAAACCCAATATTGGATTATAGATATAGGATATTGTATTAGTTGGTCCATCTAGTGTTCTCTTTAAGAATTTTATTTATTTTGAGAACAACAGCTCTTTCCTGCTCAAAATCGAGACATAATGTCAAAATCAAATCTCAGTGGCACGAAATGAACGTTGGAAAATAATCCAAACAGTGCGTTTGTTAAAACCTGCTTTGGTCGAAATAAGAGTTGTACCCAAGTTTCTGCGAAAAGTTTGTGAGACTCCCATGCTAGTGGACAAGACTCACGACCCTAGTCGTCACAATGGTGTTGTTACAACCATAGCCCAGAATGCAGCAACTCAGTCCTGAGACATTAACTGGCCATCGATCTATCCAACTCAAGATTTCACGCATAAGCCTCATGTGAACACAAGTACTATTCACTTACAGGGTCCAATTCACACAGCAATTAAGAGCATACGACCATGCCGTTCCTCAGTTTTAAAATTTTTTCTTAAAAAATTATTTTATTATTATTACCACATTGGCGGCTATGTTACAAGCAAGACTGCCACATGTGGGAATCGAAAAATATGCTAGTGATCTTCGAGAGACAAGGTTTTTTCAGAATGCGGATTTTGGAGAGTTGCATTTATGGCCAATTTTTTTTTTTTGTGAAAATACTGCTTGAAACTGCATTTTCGTTAAGTGTGAACACGTAAGGGCGGATAGTGAGTCATCTTAATGGTGCGCCACACTACAATTCAACTTTTGGACGCCAAGTTCGGAAATCGTGTTATCAGACGCTGCGTTCACGACAACTGGCGACATCGGCATAGGCGTGTTTTATGTGGCAAACGAACAAATCCGCTTTTAGCCTATATAGCCATAGCGATAATTTAAAACCATTTTCAAAAACGGAAATCCCGCAACTGAAAAAAACGGTTGGATGTTCTTACCCGCAGTTTATCAGCATGACAGTCGAGCACACTACCATCACACCATGGCGGCCTACGAATAAACAAGCCTTTTCAATTATGGGTATGTGTTTGTGAATGGGAGACATATAAAGGGTGTTTTTTTTAGAAGTGTGGTTTTCAATCTGGCCTAACTTTTTTCGGAGATGGTTTTTTTGACAGCTGCCACTTGATTTATGATCAGTTGGGTTTGCCATTTCATAATGAATAGACTTACTCCAGAACGGCGTTTGCAAAGCGTGGTGAATGGTCCCAAAAAGAGATGGCCACCGATCCTGATTTTTGCAAGAAAATTTTGTTCAGCGATGAAGCTCACTTTTGGTTGAATGGGTACGTTAAAAACCAAAATTGGAGTAATGAAAATCCACAAGCCATTGTTGCGACGCCGTTACATCCCCAAAAAGTCAATCTTTGCTGTGCCCTATGCAGAGAGAATCGTTGGTCCATATTTCTTCAAAAATTAAGCCGGTCATAATGTAACAGTCAATGGAGAACGTCATAGAGTCATGAATTGACTTTTTCGTGCCTGAATTTAAGGATGTTTATGTGGACGACCTTTGGTTCTAAAAAGACGGCGCTACATGCCATACAGCCAACGAAACAATCAATTTATTGAAGAAAATTTTTGGTGAGCGCATTATCTCGCGTTATGGGCTTGTGTCGCAATATGTTGTGGGGTTATGTGCAGTCGCATGTCTAAGCAGATAAGCCCGACACAACTGGTGCCTTAAAAGAGAATATTCGTCGCGTTATTGCTGACCCCTAAATGCTGCAAAAAGTGGTCGAAAATTGGGCTTTATAATAAAGCTAAATTCTTGGACATACCATTAAATAATATCTGTTTTATTTCTTCCTGAAAACCACACGTCTGATAAAAACACCCTTTATTTCCATAGAAAGACGTATAGAATGATCGAAAGCCAAATTTTGTGAGCTGTGGCAGTTTGAAATATTTAGCCGTAGCACAGTGGCCGAAATACCCAATTTAGCGGAGCTTTGTTAATAACTCCAAAAACATAAACAATTATAAATATTTTTTTTTTTATTTTTGTAATCTATAATTATTTGGATATAATCAATTCATTAAATTTAAAAATTTGTTTGTTTTTTTAAGTATATGGGTAGTTCCATTTATAACCAACCAATAAAATAGACATTTTGGACCTGACGCTCTCCAAAGTGGACGAAATTCGGTACACATATTGTATTTAACATGGTTAAGACAAATGCAAGCTTTGGAATTTCTGAAGCGAATGGTTCCAGAGATACCGGGTCATGAAAAGTGAAAAAATCATCAAAATCTTCCCTTAGCAGTACAACGTTATTAGCTATATCTTTCTCAATTTTAATGCAACGACAATTAGCAAAATCTCATTTTAAAGCTAATGAAATTTCAATTAAACGGATGGAAAATAAAAAAAAACTATTCAGAGTCGGAGTTTTTAGGAATAATGCTGTCAGGTAGGTCATTAAACAGAAGCTGCTTGACCTCATCATCTACTTTAAAGTGTTTTTGGAGTATTTCGAGGTGTTTTTTGATTTAGATGTAATAAACGGATCCGACGAAATTAATAGAGCGTGAAGTAAGTCTTCCATTGTGTGCAATTTCGAGTCTTTTCACGTGTGGTTTAGCCTATAACTGTGAAAATCTTTGTTTCTTGCCTCAAGTCTTCTTCTGACATCATTCCTATTGGTAGCGAAACTTTTTCAATAATATCTGCTCCATGTATTAATATTTTATGTACAGATGGAGGCATATTAAACCAAGGGTATTCGGAAACGAATATTTTTGCTGTTTCCCAGACATACTCGTATATGCGAAACACCTCCACGTTAACTGCATACCCACATGCCATTGTGCGCAATATTAAACCAAACCTTTTTATAAGTTCCTCTTGTACGCCAGTTACTATAGAGGCCAAGGTTGGCTGCTCGAAAAACATTCTGGCGGTATTCCAGGTGTTTGTATTACCCGAACCTGTCGTTGGAATGTCCACCAAAATACCCATTCGTTCCCTTAGTTCAAGTTGAATTTTTCTTTTGGTTTGTTGAGCAATTTCTTTATTTTCTCCACGAATTTGCTAATTTTTTATGGATATTCTGTAGGCGATATGAATTTTGCACTCGAAGCACCGTATCCAAGCATGAAGTGTTGACAATCCATATTCATACAAGTGGTTTTGTGGCTGCCTCAGTTGAACTAAATTTAGATTATTCATCAATTTTGGTGTCGCCATACAAATTCCACAAGCCTGTATTGATGACTCCGCTATGGTATTAAACACCTTTCCATCGATCATGGTCAAATGAAATTCGTGCGTTACTTCAAAAAAACTTAATTTTGTCGACAGAATTTGTGAATTTTGTCTAGTTATATTTTCTATCTCAGCCCTTACTAAATACGCTGACTCTTTTTCGAAAATTATTTTAATAGGTCTGCAGAACCGAGTTGAAGAAGACCGGTTATTTTGCCATAGTATTGCGGGTCCTTTTTTAATTTGTATAGGAACAATGCATACAGCAAAAAAATGCTCATCAATTGTTCCAGTAACAGAAACACTGAAACGTTGACGGTAAGTAGAGTGCCCACAGCTACCGTCACAGCCCCGTTTAAGTATTGCTCTTATGCAATCGTTACTATTGTCTACAGTCATGAGATCCTCAAAAGCTGTTGAAAAGCCTTGTATTATACGTGCAACAGTATGGTCTACGAGACTTTGCAAGCCAACTTCGGCTGAAAGTTCAGTTACGTGCATGGCACTGGGGTAACACTCCGTTTTAGTTTTAGCCAAAATATCGTAGCTTGGATAAATATTGCAGTGTCGTTCATTGGCACCAGATTGCATTAGTCTGTATGACCTTTTTGAGTATCCACCATCAATATAAAGAACTTAAGCTTCTTCAGGTGTATACGGAATAGAAGTTTTTGGATCAGAGTCTACAGATTTAAGCATTTTTGTGGCTGTTGCAGACTCTACACATAACTTTGAAACAACCATTGACGCGCTTCTTTTTCCAGCTTTGTAAACCCTCACGCTCGCCGCTACCATTAACTCTGGGTTCGGTGTTTCATTGGCAATTGAGGCAATTTCTTTTTGGGTCTTACTTGTGCACTCCGAAAAAGGTTTCTCTTGACGTTGGGTAAATGCTGGATTAGGGAAAATAATGTCATCATCCAACCACATCTTATTTCGCTCTTCAAACACAGCCAAAACTCTGTGACTTTCTTTCCACTTTTGTATGAACTTGCTAAAGAAATTTCTCAATTGTTTTTGAATTTGTTGGTATTGTTCTTCGCTATATTTCGAGCGATCAATGACATTGGAAAATATATGATTTTCCACCATTAAATTTTTTTTTTGTTGGCACTGGCTCACTATGCCATATTAAAAAAAGGGTGCGTTTAGATTCTGCCATTGTAACTGAAAACACAAGAAAATCAAAACTTTGCAAAAACTTGCAGCCCATATTTGAACTTGACATAGATAACAACCCATTTAAACAAACAATACAAACAGTGAACTGAATACGGTCGAATCCACCCTTCTTTTATTCCACACAAAATTGGATATAGTATCTAAAAACACTTTCACAAAGGACATTTTCTTTTTCCACTGTTCAGCACTAAAACCAACAATCACAGATCACAAAACTATTTTTTTTATTTATTACAAACCTTTTAATTAAAATCAAATCCCAATTTTTTTAAAAAACTAAATATATAATTTTTTGCTGACAACAAAATTGCACTCCAAAAAAAACCAAAAATTGTTATTACACTTGCTGCAACATGTGTTAAGTTTAAATGCTCACAACTGTGCGAATATTAGAAACAAAACAAAAAAGAAAACAGAAAAAAATCCTTTGGAGTTTAAATTTCCAAAAATAAAGCTTGCAGAATTCTTAATTTGAAAATTTTGCTAAAGCGACGCTACATCGGGTATTTCGGCCACTGTGCGTAGTCAACAAGATATAGCAAACATTCACTCTGCCTATAAATAAAAACTTAAGAAAAAAAAGAAAAAGGAAATGCGGATTAAAGTTCAGCTAGACCGAATCATATAGACGCAATATCGGTATTCAAATTGGAATAATCACAATTATCATATATACTCGTATAGTCATATACTTTGTTTTGATTTAAAGGATAGTATTATAAATGCGTGTGATACGTGAGTCCAACCCCAATCTAAGTCAAACCGTTTAAAATAAATCCGTATTAGGATTTGTACTGATTTTTTTTTTATTTTAGTATTCATGTGTCAATATTTACAGTTGATCCATTATTTTCAGCAAATGGGACGTGGTTGGGACCCTTTCGGTCATTCCGTCCATGCCAAATTTTTAGACAGATTTTGGAAATACATGCATTTAAATGCACCGGAATTTAAAATTTGGGTAGCATTGAATGATTATAAGACCATGTTTATTAGTAAACTACTTTGGATCACATGGGGCAGTTTTTTGGGTCACAAGAGCTAAAAGATCAACCAACGGTGCGGCCTAACAAACTTTCTCCGATTTCTCCGCATGATTTCTACGCAAATAAAAAAAGTTAACGGTGTCAGAGGTAGTTAGTCCCTTGAAGGAAAACGTTAATGACATATGGTTATTTTGAATGAGCCGAGATTATCCAAAAATGTTATTATTGTAGTTTCACTCACCGTGAATTAAAAAAAGGTGGAAGGTACTAAACTCTTTTATTATTATAAAGAATGATGAAGACATTTGACCAAAAACGTCAAGCCTGTAAGTTGCCAGTGTTTTCTTAACTTGTACCATCGGCAATAAGTGCTTTGCCAATACTGCTTGTTCAAATTTGTCATTAGGTTTATGGCCTCATGCCAACGACTTCCAAGACAAGGATTTGTTCAGAAATTTTAAAAATGTAATTTGGAAGTATACAAAAATGTTATTGGCTTATTAATGATGACTATTCTCTTATTTCGAAGAAGTGTACAACTTCTTTACGTTTCTCAGTTTGTTTTTAAACAATACTGTATTTAATTTGGACAGAGATTAAATGGCTCGAGACCTCTTGCATCTACACTTTTAAAGAAGACAAGTTTTTTACAAAATAGCTAAGTGGATTTGAAAGTAAGAGAGAAATTTACTAAACTTTTATGAAAACATTTTAAAACATTCCTTAATGGCAGAAATTTTTCGGAAACGTATAAAAAAATGTATATGTAACACAATAATGGTATATGAAACCTTAAATGTATTACATATAAGCGTCAAAAATCAAACAATCTATTTTATGAAGGAAATCGGTATCTAACAAATACTCTAAGCGGTCCGCTTAACTCCGTTTAAACCCACTTTAGTTTTTCTCTTTAATAACTTTTTTTCTATTACTTAGAAGGGACATAAATACTGTTAAACACGTTTTATGCTGTAAAATAAAAACTACTGAATGTTTTTGGATCAAATATTTTTTTAATATATTTATTGATGTATATTGTATCCAAAAAGAATCTACTTATTCGAAATGTCCGCCTTTTGCCTTTACACACGCCTTAAGTCGCACTGGCCAAACGTCAATAGCTGCACGAACCTCGTCCATTGGAAAATTGGCCACAGCTCGAACCAAAGCAGTCTTAAGAGATCCAATGTTGGGGTATCATTTGTGACAAACCTTGTCCTCTAAAACCGTCCACAATTTGCAATCCAATGGGTTCAAATCTGGACTGACTGAGGGCCATTCTTCAGAGGAAATGAACGCTGGCAAATTGTTTCGAAGTCAGGCCTGGGACGTTTTAGCCTTATGGGCCGGCGCAGAATCCTGCTGGAAAGTCCATAGCTGGTTTTGGAACAGCGAATTGTTAAGAGGCTTCACAACAGCTTCCAAAACGGTTTCTTGGTAAACTTTGGCCGATGTTTTGACTCCTTGTTCGCAGAAATGCAGGTCAGTGACCCCATCGTAAGAGACACCCCACCAAACCATGACTGAAGCTGGGTGATGACCCTTTTCCACACTTGGAATCAGTTCAGATGCTTCCTTAGATGACCGCGCATACACTCTATCATTTTGCTTGTTAAATTTCTCCTGAACGGTAAAAAATTTTTCATCGGTAAACAAAATTTTTCTGCGCAAGGTATCAGCGTCCTTCACCAAAAGACGTTTGCATTTTTCAATCCTATTTTTTTAAAGCTGCAGTCAATAAATGTTCGGTACGTCGTTTGAAAGCCCCAAGTCCCAAGTCTTTTTTTAATGATTAGACTCATGGACTTTTGCGTGGTATTCATCTCACGGGCCATGATTTTCTGTTTACGGAGCGTATTTCTGTGAATTCTTGATTTAACGGCTTTGGTGACATGCGGTGTTCGAACAGAGCGTGGGCCACCCACCGGTGGCGGTCTTTTACATCTCCAGTCTCCTTAAACAGTTTTATGCATCGGTAGACGAACATGCGGCTAATCCCTATTGACCAAAGCGTATTGTAAATATGGTTTTTTTTCATTTCACCCTTGAAAAGCGCCATTACAGCGATACGGTTCTCATTATCTGACCACTCCGTGATGAAAGTTGAAGCAATTGTAAAATCCCGTTGCAGACTAACGCTATTGAGGTTAGCTTTCAAAACCCATATGACATTAACGGGGTATGTTCAGTTCTACTATTGAAATGGGTGTGTTCAATGTTGTAACAGTATTTATGTCCATACTAAGTAATCAATAATTTTCTATGTTGCAAAGGTTGTCGAAGAGGAATTTGATTACCGAAATAAAGAAAACCAATGGCACTACGAAAATTTCTATGTCGCCATCTAAGGCAACAAGTGAAGTATAAGACCAAAGACACAATAAAAAGGCACAATAGAAAGAAATTTTATTTTAAGCGTTTTAAAGCTTAAGCAATGCTGTTTTTTGAAAAGAATTAAATATCTAGAAAAATATTTTAAAATGACGAATAATGTCCTATAAAGACATTTCATACCGAAGGCTGCTATATATATATATATATATATATATATATATATATATATATATATATATATATATATATATATATATATATATATATATATATATATATATATATATATGTAAGAGCTGATCCTACAATTTACTGGACTAATTTAAAAGAGTGGAGTGGTATGGTAAGGATTGTTGAATACTCGGAAAAGGCACCTTAACAATTGAGAAGCTTAATGATGCGAGTAAGTAAGGTCCATTTTCACAATTGTTGTTTATTATACAGGGTGGCCCATTAGTTACCATGGGGTTAAAAACTTTAATTACTTTTTCGTTTATTAATTTTTTCTCATATTATATAATACGAGTATAAAAATGAATTTTTTTACACTAAGTATGAAAAATAGTGTCACTTAAATTACCCCCGATTTCAGATTCGCAATGACGTGCTCAATTAAGAGCATTTTCCATAACATCTTTCAAAATTTTCGGCTGGCAACGAAAATCATTGACCACGCATTTTTTTCTTGATGTACGGGAACAAAAAGAAGTCGTTGGGTGCCAAGTCAAGGCTGTACGGCGGATGACCCATCAATCCGGTCAAAAAGGTGCTGATTGGAGCCGATGTGTGAGAGCTCGCATTGTCATGGTGCAAAATGGCGTTAGTTTTTCGAATTTATCCGAAGACTTCAGGCAAAAAAATTGTGGTGTACCACTCAGATTTGTCCGCCCTACGTTGCTCAAGCGGAACAGTCGCCACATGACAAGTTTTGCCGAAGAAACAGGCGACCATTTGCTTCGAAGTGCTTCTTACACGCACAAATTTCGTTGGATTTGGCTCGTCTTCGAAGACCCACACGGTCGATTGCTGTTTTGTTTCGGGCACATACGCATAGATCCATGATTTGTCACCTGTGACGATCTTATGAACGTCTTTTGAAGAGGCGCGATCGAATATTCTCAAAAATTTTTTGCACCAATCACCACGAGCTTTTTTTTTGAGCGATTGTCAAATTGTGCAGGATCCAACGAGAACAAACCTTTTTTTAGGCCACGTGTTTATGCAATATCGAATATATGTTGGTGGAAGAAATGCCCAAGGATGCCTCTATATCACAGTATGTCACATGACGATCTTGCATTATCAATTCACACACGGCAGCAATGTTCTCAGGCACAACGGCCGTTTTTGGACGACCTTCGTCTTTGAGCAACGATTGAATTCTTTAAATCAGTTTTTCACAGTGGTATAGGATGGTGCTTCATCGCCATACAAAGATTTAAGTTCATCGATGCACTCTTGTCGTGATAATCCACGTAAAAAGTTCGCATGAAAATGTTCACGAGTTAATTACATTTTTTGCCAAATTGATTTTTTCAAGTCACTGTAAACAACACAAATGATGTTCGTATGTCAAAACGTTCTAAGTACGTTTATGCTAAAAAATGTCAAACTTTGCAGTGAAATGTCCGATGGCGCCAGGTAACACTTAGTGTTGCCGTGTCCAGAAATATATATAGCAACCCTCGTTATATGAAGAATGTATAAAGAATATTATAAGAAGAATGTTTCGTAACGGCACGAACATAATTTTTTTGAGTGTATGGCTGAGTATTGATAGATTGCATTCGACACTCTTGTTCCGCTGCGTTTGTGGTGCAATTCAGTAGACTCGTTTCCTCTATTAATTCCCAGGTATCGTCTATAATCCATATTTTTCTGCACATCTAGATT